>OW028629.1:10597717-11911123 GCA_932294325.1 Allophyes oxyacanthae
AGGTACTGGTACTTTTAAACGGGTCCTGACAACCTTCGCATTATCTGACGGACAGTTACTGTATTATGCCCCTAAGGGCCACGAATTCAACAATGGCTTCCCTTTTAAGCATAGCTCATTGTTTCAAATTGGGATAGGTTTAGAACAGCCCTGTACCTCTACCATGAGTCTTCCGTGCCGTCTAACGTTCACGTTCACATGCAATATTTGTATGGGAATTTTTCAGCGCCTCTAGCGGTATAAATAGTGAACTAAAATCACTATACAAATCATAAAGTTATTATTACTAGTAATAGTAACTATAAGATACAAATATTGAATGTGAACGTGAACGTTAGACGACAAGGAAAACTCATGGTAGAGGTACTGTCTCTGACTACTGTCTTACTGTGTAGATACGGACTTCCCATTAAACGTGCGTATATTTGGTTTATTCAATTACACCGTGTAGTAATATGGCGATAGAGGCTCTGACGCTTAGAAGCCAATACCGCCTACCTGGAAAGTGGTGTTAACGACAGTGCCCTGCCTACCACTGCGGGTAATACAGCGTGATGGTAACGTTGTCTTGTTATCAAGAGTGTATGAAAATGGCGTAGCGTTAGAGCGTATCTGCGTATCTGCTATTGTCGGGTTCGAATCCCACAACAAGAGAAAAATTTTGCATTTGTGTAGTCTACAAACAGTTATTTAAGTTTAAAATCTTATCTTGCGGATCGTATATTCCAAATCAAAGAAGACGAATATACATCAACATTTCACCCTATCTTGGCTGGTGTGCCACAGGGTTCAGTCCTGGGCCCCGTGCTCTACTCCATATACACGTCGGATCTGCCACAGGGTGCCAATGTTACAGTGGCGACCTACGCAGACGACACGGCTATTCTCGCGTGTAGCCACTGCCCTACAGAAGCTTCCACGATACTACAAAGTGCCTTAAATGACATAGAAAAGTGGTTGAGCAAATGGAGAATGAAATCTAGTGCCTCGAAATCCGTACATGTGACTTTCACTCTACGAAGAGGAAACTGTCCGCCTGTCTTGCTGCGTGACAATCAACTACCGCAAAGTGATTCCGCCAAATATCTAGGGATATACCTAGATCGGAGACTAACTTGGAGGAAACACCTGGAAAAGAAAAGGGATGAAATAAACCTTAAATACAAGGGACTCTACTGGCTACTCGGAAGGAACTCCAAGCTATCCCTAGACAACAAGCTCCTTGTCTATAAGACCATGCTCAAGCCAATCTGGACATATGGGATTGAACTGTGGGGATCAGCATGTGACTCCAGCATCAGCATAATACAGAGGGCTCAAAATTACATCCTCAAACAGATATCCAACTCACCATGGTTTATAAGAACCTCGGAAGTACATGACCACCTAAAAATCAGGACAATTAAGGAGGAGATAAGATCATCCTGCGCTAAATACAAGGCAAGACTTGCAAATCACCCGAACCAATTGGCAGTTCAATTGACTATTCCAGAATCCATACGTAGACTGAAAAGGCGTCACATTCTGGAAACGGACTGCACATAGTACTGATTATAGAGACTTTCCCAGAGGGGATTTTACTCTGAAAGCCACACCAATTGCAACTCATCTGCTCATAGTCTATCGACTGATTGCAAGATAAAACTTGGAAAAAAAAAAAAAAAAAAAAAAAAGTTTAATATATTCGTGTTTACTACTGAAATTTCCAAAAAAAATACATTGCATTTATTAAAGCTTAAAATGTGTTGAATTTTCCTCGATTAAAGGAAGTCAGAGCGTAAAAATAAATTTAAAAAGAAAATCGTACAAAAAAATCTCAACCATCACATTTTAACCAATTTTTTTCCTAACACAATCAATCAATTAAAATATTACAATAATTAATACTTAATATTATCTTCTGACCTACCTACTCTAAAATAAACGATCACAATCAAAGTCAGTTTTTTATTAATTCAACTGGGCCTTTGCAGGCACTTTCAAAACGTCGTGATTCTAGGTGCACGGTTCCAAGTGGGTTGGTCCTGGAGAAGATACTGGCAAGAAACTCCATGGACACTCTTTTCATAAAACAAATTTACAATAAAATGTGGGGCCGCAATAAATAACTGCTCTACATTTTACATTCTCTTTGTATTGAGTAATATATAATATATGCTGAACAGCTGTGCGCTATAGAATACATACTGTCTTAGAATAAAATGTCTGTAGAAAATACATATAAATTTTAATAATATCTCCCTTTGAATCGAACTTACGAGCCGTTGAGAAAACAGAGGCAGACTAACCACTACACTCTCAGATCACAGAGGCTACACTAAGTACATTAAAAATGTCAAGTAAATATTTCAATATCTTAACATACTAGTAAATTAAACCTAAGTAGATGTCGCTAGTATACAGGATAATTTTTTATGTAGTGCGCAAAATTTGCAGTGATTCAGTGTAAGTTCTCAAATGCAACCGCAGTACTAAAATTCACTCCAAAACAAAATAAAAAAATGTTTTTGTATTGTATGGCTTGCGCTAGTAAATTTAGCGTGTTCTCCCATACTAAGTCGAATGTTCGTTTTGTTTTAAAGTGTATCCCAATACTTCGATTGCATTTAGGAATCACTCTACAAATTATGCGCACTACTTAAAGAAATATCCTGTTTAAAAAGTCCTACCCTTCTAATCACGATCCCTTTAAGGGATTATTGTACTCATCATTATGAACAACTTTTACTATGGGACGAAACAAGAAATCGCGAAAAAAACATCTGCTGATCCATACAAATGTTACTCGACTAAAACGATTTCATTGTTAGTTCCATAGTAAAAGTTGTTCATAATGATGACTACAATAACGTTAAAGGAATCGGTATTAGAAAAGCAGAACCTTGTATATACATAAATACACTAATACTTATTATAGGTAGGTACAGTGTACATTAATTTATTGAAGAGAAAAGGCATATTAATTCCTTGTATATACTTAAAGGAGATAAAAGAACATTCATACAATCAGCCCTTTTAAAGGTTTATAAAAGTATTGACGCTAAAACGTAGAGAAATAGTCTTCAAAATGCGAATTGACGCAGAGATAACGAATATTATTATCTTATCAAAATTATTGTTCGTCATTGTTGTGTAAACAAATCCACAAACATATTTTGTAAACAATGTTTTAATTCTGCTCATACTGTTACAGTTTCACCTTAACTATATGGATTTTGAGACATGCAGTAAGTATTATTTAAATAAATTACGATTTTATTTGTATTTATAAATGTAATAATATTTTTAACAACTATTAATTTCTATTAAATTAATTATAATTTAGCATTAATTATTCTTAAAAAAATATTTTATAAGGATTTCAATAGCTATAGTTGTTGAGTATATAAAAATATTCATATTTATGTATTTTAAAATGGGATGTTTAGTTTCATAATCTGATAAGAGATGGCAGCACTATTGCCAGCTCGTGACACGTTATTCTTGCTATCCTTTTCGCAATCGGAGTGACCCGTATACGCCCATCCCTTTCCCACCAAAAAATATTAACAAAACTTCGCTTTTTATTATTTTAAAGTATGTAATATAGTTCTAAATTATTCATAATATTAAGGAAAAATAAACAGAACGTGAAATTCGAAATAGTTTGGTTAGAAATTGACAGAGTTCTAACTCGCGCTATGAAAGTTTTCTTGCCGATTAACGACGATGCCGTATTTCACTCCTCAGAAACGGGGAGTCCGTTTCTACACAGGAAAGCGGTGGTCAGGGGTAGGGCCGCTTTAATCCTATCCCTGGTGTTGAAGCAATAAGCTATTGAGGAAAGCTATTGTGGATTTGTTACGCAGCCGAGTCTGCGACGTGAATCGGCTCAGTCCGATGTTTAGCCCATAGTGGCAGCGGTGAATACGGCCCAGTGCCGTCCGGTAGGCAGTCATGCCAATGCGAAGGTCCTTGTGACCAGTTGAAGAGTCGCCAGTAAGACGGGGCTCATGTAACACGGAGGAATATTGGTCCTCGACCCCACTGTTGTAGAAAATTTGACTCCCTTTTATGCATGCTTTAAAAATGACTTTTTGTAATTTATTTATATTTTCTTCAGATTATTTTCTTGCATAAATTACTTCAATTTGATATACACTATAAATTAACATAAAAAAATTGAATTGTTTTTAAGATACTTTATAGTTATTAATAATAATACGACATGACTACTAAACTGTTTTAAAAATTGTGATAAGTTACGGTGTCATCACATTGAAGAATAATTTAATGGAATGATTTAATTGGATTTAATACAATTAATATTAATATTAATTTGATAACACATAACATCACGTTATCGATACGTAATTAGGTAAAAAGAACTATAAAAAGTAAAAACGCCATTACTATGGTGTTTCATTTTTATAAAGATCATTACGGTGTATTTCTTAAAAATTATTCACGGGTACCTATACTTTAGCCCATATTTCGTCGATGTCGGTATTTATCTAGAGGGCGAGCCTGTTACACTTAATTTGGTAATAATGGTTTTTTAATGAAACGATAGCTCTATGCATAGGTACAGATAACCTGTCTCGCTTTTTGGGCCCCTTATTCTAAACATCCGTTTATACAGGTGACCTATTTGTAATTCACTAATAGTGCTTTAAAGGGTGGACGTTCTCATCTATATGAAGAACTTTTATTATGGAAACAAGTAAACGAAATATGACGATCCTTTTCATTGTTTAATTTTGATCTTAGTTTTTACTGTCAGCTCGTAATTTCTCTGTATTCTTGTTATTGTATATGCTGTGTTTACCTATAAGTAGTTGTTGCACTGTTACATTTTTTTATATAAAAAAACGGTGGCCCTCACTATGATTGCTCCTGTATCGAGGGTACAGTTTACAAACATACATCTCACATGCACACACACCCAGACCCGGAATAACTATCTGCAGATCATATAAATATTGGCTCCGTGCGGGGATCGAACCCGCGGCACGTAGCGCAGAAGCTAATCGCTTAGCCACTTAACTATAGGATGATTAACTATAGGAAGTGTCCAATTCATTGTCACTTAAGGGGATTACATGACTCAATTATATAGAATGTTAAAAAAAATTGCTGATGAATCCTTGAGTGTATTAGCCATATAAAAAATATATTATAGTTAAGGACATCATGAAACATTTTCTCATTCTTTCAATCATCCTCAATTCTCTCTGTAACGGGTCATTACTTTTACTTACATTAATTATACATAAATAAACGAGAATGTCTTCTTTATCAATTTGTACTGATTTTATCTGTATATTTCTAATAAAGAAAATAACCAATAACCTCTTATATAAACCCAATTTTTGGTCGATTTTTTGTCACGTGAGGAAATATATGCTGCTATCCCTTTCTGGCATTTCAAGGCCATTGGCCTAGGTAATCCTCTTAAGGCTTGGCATCAGTTGTTGGCATGTAGCACGACCTTCAACACGTCTTAAAACAACCTGTTGTTTTTAAAAGGATGTATCATAAATATTTAAACAAATTCGACTACAAGAGTCTGGCGAATTAACTGAATTCGGCTGATATAGTTGATTTTGGACAAAAGAGTAGGGAACCTCTTTCTTCCAATGGATTTTATGTGTGGTTTACGTTATTATGAATATGACATCAATATTTCGCAATACATAACTATATAAAATCCAGCTCATTACTATCCCACCGCTGAGTGCTGGGCACGGGCCTCTTCTCGGAATGAGAAAGGTTAGGCCTTAGTCCACCATACTGAGATAGTGCGGGTTGGCAGACTACACACACCATCGAGAACTTTATGAGGCCCTCTTAAGTGTGCAGGTTTCCTCACGATGTTTTCCTGTTAACGCAAGTGATAATCAAATTGCGATCCGCACATGAATTGGAAAAGTAAGAGGTGCGGGCCGGATTCGAACTCAGACCCTCCTGCATGGAAGGCAAGCATTCAACCGCTAGGCTATCACTGTAATAAGTCAAAGTCAACGTTTTTTATTTCAACTGGGCCTTTGCAGGCACTTTCAAAACGTCGTGATTCTAGGTGCAAAATACATATTATAATTTACTAGCGACCCGTCCCTGGCTTCAAACGGATGCAATTTTTCTACTATCCTTACATTAAATATGACAGTACCTATTATACATATATACCTTCCTCTTGAATCATTCTGTCTATTAAAAAAAACCGCATCAAAATCCGTTGCGTAGTTTTAAAGATCTAAGCATACATAGGGACAGACAGCGGGAAGCGACTTTGTTTTATACTATGTAGTGATTTTCTGATTGGCAACAAACAATATTGATACGAACGTAATCTTACGCAATACGAAATGGTTTCACTTAACTACTGATCTGTCCTTGAAACGTCAAACTAACCTTGGCTTAAAACGCGGTCAATAGCAGTTCAAATTCTGGGTGAAAAAATGTCTCGAAAGCTAACTTGTTGGAACCAGTTTCGTGTCTGCTACGTTTTTTAACGAATGGGATTTTTGTCTGTCTGTGTAGTGAATAAACTCTTCCAACTTTGATGTCAAAAGAGCAACATGTCCTTGGCGCTTGTAATAAAACATTGACATTTTTAACCCCCGTCCAAAAAGAGTGTTGTTATTAGTTTGTAGTGTGTATCTGTGGATCTGTGTATCTATCTGTGGCATCGTAGCTCCAAAACGGATGGACCGATTTCTATGCATTTTTAATTAAAAGCTAGTTTAATCGGGTATCATCTCAGCTATGTTTCATGAAAATCTGTTCAGACGTTCAGCTGTTTGTCTAGTTGGGTTGCAGCTGAAAACCAACGTCAGGTGGCCAGTATCACTGCCTCCTGACATTATGCTGAGCTGCGGCCTTTTGGCACAATAACTCTTTTTATTTTATAAATGTTTTCTTTGTTATTGGTTTTATTTATTTTTTGTTGTGCTAATAAAGTATTTTTCTTTCTTCTTTCTTTCTTTGGAATCGGGGGTTTTTTCTTTTCTTTTGTACGTATCGATTAACATGCTTGTTTAAATCGAGTGTAATAAAAATGAGGTATTTTCCGTTATTCTACGAACTTACAAAATAACACTAACCCACTAACGAGTTTAAAAACTCGTTTACGATAAAGGACAATGTCTACATTGAACACCCATTAAGATAATACAAGGAGTCCTTGAAAAGTTGATAAGGACATAAAAACAAATACATACCTATATTTAAGTATATCACGTTTCTTTAAATTTGTAATTTCGTATTTTTTTTCATTTACATTGTGAATCCCGCGCAAGAAGAGAGCCTTCTTTCCAGCACATTTTTTTTTCTTCTCTTTTTGCCTATTTTTTATAATTATTTTTACTGTGTGCATTATGTTCTTCTTCTTAGCGTGTCGATGGCAAATTAAATGTACTTGGCCCAGTATTCCGCCACGCCAATAGCAGAATCAGTTGCAGACATAAGTTCCTCACGCGTGCAGGTGGTAGGGCATGCGGCGCAGGATGGAAGGTGGGCCATGGTTTGCGGAGAGACACCGAATTTATGATGTCTAGTGTCCAGATCGAATAAAAGTATATTTTTCTTTCTCTTTTTCTTCTATGGGTATCGGAGTAGACGAACTACGGGAGGATAAATACTGTCATTCTGTATTATAACAAGACCAACCCTGAAATCATGAAAAAAATCTGCTGTTCCATACATTGAGTCGAGTAATTATAGAATTATTTGTACGGAGCAACAGATTCTTGTTTCGCAATTTCAAGGTTGGTCCCTTAAAAAAAGTTGATCATAATTTTATGAGCACAATAACCCCTTAAAAAGATCGTGACTAAAATGGTAAAACCTTATAAGTATATTCCAAATACAGTACAATTTGCTTCCAGCATACATCTATTTGGACATCTCTCTACCCCCATAAGTGCTGGACCATAAACTAGCAACACCATTTCTGGCTGCTACGTAGGTATATGGTACCTATATACTTGTCTATCGGAGCTGTGAACAAAGCCCCATAGAGTATTGTTCCACACTGCGATGGTATGCACATATCTCTGTACTAGCAGTTCTCGATTGGCTGGAACTCGAAAAGTCGAGTTCCGCGAACGAGTTCGAGTTGAGATTAAAGTAATATTATTTGCAATTGGAAAACAACAATCCTTGTACGCAATTATGTTTAACGTACCCACGTCGCTTCAGTCGTTGTATAGACAATATAATTGGATTTTACCACAATGTACAACTCAGAATGACACTTTTATCTCGGCTAAACTTTTTTCGTTGTTAACAAAAATGGCCAGCTCTGAAAATCTATAGCTCTATTCAAAGAAAATTAAACAAAGTTTTTTTGACACTTCTGAGAGTTTGTCTCAAT
The DNA here is from genome assembly GCA_932294325.1 of Allophyes oxyacanthae. Lineage (NCBI taxonomy): Eukaryota > Metazoa > Arthropoda > Insecta > Lepidoptera > Noctuidae > Allophyes > Allophyes oxyacanthae. The sequence continues at coordinate 10,606,074 of OW028629.1, forward strand.
TATTAATAATTGACAATATTAAGAGCGAAGGGTGGTAGAACAGCAACAGGTTTCTGTTAAAGAGATTATCTTTTTAACTGTCCTTTAATATTAACTCAACTTTTCGAGTTAAGGCCGCGCATTCCGGTTATTTTTTCTACAAACGTAGAAAGATAATAACTTTCCTATGTGATATTAAACGCCGAAAATTTTAAATGATATCTATTTCTCTCAACATTATCTAGGATTATTGCTAAATAGAATAGTAAAATAAATATTAATTTAGTAGTTACGAGCTTCGAAAGATTCATATTTTGACACAAATTTGAACGCAACTTTGGGTGTAAATAAATAACATTAGAAATATGAAAACTCCAAATAATATAGCAATAAGTATAGTTTATTTCTTTAATAGTTCTAATAACTTTATTTTGCATAGATAGGTAGGTACATATATTCGTTTATTTTATAAAATACCGTTTCCCAAAAGACTGTTAAATAAAATTCACGCGTTCTTTTTTATAATATGGGAGTGTGTGCGCATGCATTAGCTTCTCACTACTCATTACTGGAAAGACTCGGTAAGGGATGATCCCTTTCTCATACAGCGCTTGGTGAAATAGCAAGCATTTTGTCTGCACCCACCGCCGCGTTCATCTTCACGGCATGCGTACTCATAACCAATGTGGTTAACGTTATTTATTACATTTCCAGAATTATTATGCGACATTATTTTCATAGTATGTACTACACAATTAAGATTTCGCATCGGCAAACTTCGAATATTTATTAGTACTGCAGTAAAACATGATCTATACGCTGACGCCATAAGTTGTAAAATTATCTAAGCGAACGACTACCATTGGTAGTTCGATCGGGTACATCATACTTAACTTCTTAGTTGTGTCCTAACATACATTGTTTTTTAATACCCTGAGTAGTTCTGCAATTTTTTGGACGTTTTCTTTTCAGATGTAACTCGACTTTCCGAGTTCCGGTAGTACCGGTTCCCGCTTATGTATCACTAACGAATCTCCACTATTGTTCAGCCGCTGTTGACTGTGTGCTGCGTAATATTCGCGGGCATTGTTCAGACCTATATTAAACACCATTAAAATATGTCCAGGTCCGGCCAAGTTTTCGAGCTGGAAATAAATGATTTATTTGTTTTACCAACTTGTGGTTTGTATTGAAATGAATGTGCTCTACCATGAAGTATTGAGATCAGTATTGTCAACTGATGCTGAGCAGATGATCATGATCACTCTTCTATTAACTGACTTTCGAAACTTACTCCAAAACACCTTCAAATTATTAATATAAGCACATATTTGAGTATACCTACATGTTACATACAAACAATAATGCAGATACAATTCAAACAATAGATATAATTATCGTCCCGTCAACGGAAGCCCTAATTCATTATCTCGATCTGTCAGTCTGTGCGTCACTCCAAAATAATCGGCCATATTGTAATTATGTTAGCTTAATTATAGTGTAGGTAATGATTTTATATGGAGCAGTAATTATGTTAATAAGTAGATTGACAAGTAGATATGGACGAAATAGCTCTAAAGAGCTATATTATCACTCTTTTAGCTCTTTAGCTCTTCTATAGCTCAGTAACTCAGACGCCGACTGTTAATTTATTTGACTCAAGCGCTCACGTTCGCCGATACACACAACAGCTCGGCTCGCTCATAGTCAATAACTCACGACCGATCCGATTATCCGAAGTCTTCCGAAGTGAGCCGAATGAGCTGTTCGGTGACTTCGGTGTCTCGGTGAGACGGGCCAGGCGCCGAGAGCTACTGAGCTAGTGAGCTATGTAGTGAGTGAGTGAGCGAGAGCGACATCAATCGAAAAGAGCTAGCTCTTTTTTATCATTCACTCACGAGCTACCCAACTCTAATTGACAGCCGTTACTGCTATTTACAGTGGCACAAACTTATCTAACCACTCATGGCGTCGCTGCCGTCGCACAGTGTTGCCGCTATAGGACAGAAAGGAATTTTCCAATTTTGGAGGTAGGTCTAAAATTGTTCTTGATTATAACAATTCAATAAATTGTCCATCAATATTTAAAAAATGGAGTATTTATTCGCCCGGTAGATGTGTTTAATGAGTTGTCAAAGTACTGCAATCAATTTCCACGTGTTTTCGTTTGCAAAAAGTGGTTGCAAATAAACTGTGTTTTAGAGTGAAATATAAGCCTCTTACGATAATTGTTGGAATAGATTCTGGAGATCAAGGTATTATCTTTAAGATATAGTCATTATCTTTTTGAAATGTTGCTTAATTTAGATATTATACCAGTGTTTATTAACGATACAGCGAAATAGGTAAAAAAAAATATTCACGAGACTATTTGAATGCAATTTCTACTACTTTCCGCAATCAAATATGACTGTAAGTAAAGTACAGACCTTCTATTATTAGGCCATAAAATAATAATTTGCGGAAAGTTGCGATTTTTTAAAATAATAATAATTGTTTATCGTAGATCCCGTCCTGAAATTTAGTCGTCGTGAACTTGCAAATGTTTTGTTTAACGATCCTGTAAAAAAATGGACTTGAAAAGGCTTTAACTTACAAGAATTTACCATCCAAAAGACAACCTGTCCACCAGAACGAAAAAGTGAAATACGTTCAAAGGTCTTAGTGCTTTTTCAATAAATACAAAGCCAGGTATTTTTATAGTGGTAGGAAAAAAGATTTAGATGATGTGAGCCTTCCAAGTTTTGAAGTCTGAGTGATATTGTTAAATCATATTTTATTTATTTCATTTCGTTACCTTTTTACCACAAAATATATACAGAGTGGCGCAAAATTTTGAGGTATTAGGGTGGCTACCCCTTCTGTTATATTTAGAGAGTTCAGGTCTTAGGAAGCTTTAGATGAATTTTGAAGATATTAAATATACATTACGTATAGATACAGTGATTTTAGATCAAGTGCATACGAAGGTATGGTTTCATAGAAAATATATGGGAACTAGATTTTTGTATTTTTCTCAAATTCGGAAAGTAAGTACGAATTCTTTGTTTGTTCAGAGGAAACATTCCTGTTGGGAAATAGAGTCGATTGAGCCCCCACATAAGTTTTTTGAGAAATTCCAATTTTCTCGCAAACTGTACCTTTTTCAAAAAAACTAATAATAGGGAATTTAATATCTTCAAAATTCATCTAAAGTTTCCTAAGACCGGACCTCTCTAACTATTATAGAAAGGGTAGTCACCCTTAATGCCCCAAAATTTTGCGTCACCCTGTATACTTAGTCATGTAAATTAAGATGTTTTCATAAATAATCTTTATTTATATTAAATTCTGACAATGCAATAGCAATAAACCTCAGGAATAATATTGTCCCCTACATAGTATGGAGCGGCCACACTGTGCGTCGCTTTTACCAATGTCATCTCTATACAAAAATTACATTTTGATGTCACTTTTGTTCTGTAGCGACGTTAGTTCCAATTTTGGTCACCGGTTCAGATAAGTTTGTGGCACTGTACTGACAGTGACCAGAAGCCCAATTCTCGTAATTAAAAATGTTCAAAATATAGTTTCGATCTCGTTCCGATCGAGTATCAATGTGATAAATGTCACAAATGGTATTCTCCTACACTGACAAACAACATCAAACGTGAAATATAGGTTTTCATTTCATCCATTCGGGCGCTTTTCTAATGCGCATTTAAAAAGCGCCCGTGCGAATGAGGACTAATAGTGGGTGAGGCTATTGCAATTTCGTAATTTCCGAGTTGGTTTCATACGAAAAATTGTTCATAATACAAATGCAAATACAATAACCTATAATTATAATATAACAATATGACTATATTTTGCTATCTGAGAACTTTGTATAATATGACTCCACACATTTAATCATTGTGATTTCTGCGTAATTGTAACGGAATCAAACCCGACAGAGGACTTGTTAGGTCAGTTCGAGGACGTTGGGTCAGCTACGAGTGAACTTTTATCTGTATAGCTTCCAAGTAGGTATAGAGAAGGCAGATACATTTTAGTCAGTAACTTCATTTGCACGCCTGTCTTCACAATAGAAACGAAACGACTAGAAATAAGGGTCCGTTCACACGAGCTACTTTTAGCATCGGCGACTAGCGATTTTACGATAGCATTGATGATGCATCGGGTTGTAGCGACTCGCTGCGTCCGATCACGGTTGCTAAAAGTATCGCGAGTGAACGGCTACCTAATCAGGATGCACGCTCGTAATCGGAATCGACTCAATTTTGACACTACAATAGTGTTCATTGCGTTGCTCAATTTGTAGTGCGTAGTGGTTTTAAAAGCTTACCGCGCAATGTAGTTTGTTGGACTGTCAAAATTGAATCGATTCCGATTGCGAGTGTGTATCGTGATTACCCTGCGGGATAGCGATCGATCGCTGCATCTAGCTTCCGATCACTAGTCGCCGATGCTAAAAGTAGCTCGTGTGAACGGGCCTCCGACTCGCTAGTCGCCGATGCTAAAAGTATCGCGTGTGAGCGTGGTAGCGATAGATAGCTGTATCTAGCTTCACCATATCCGTCAGCCAAATGTGGTGACTTATTTATTTAGAGTATGGAAAACTCACAGCTAATTTAACTTAAATAGGTAACAACAATTTAGTCAATAGAAAGCCAATAACAAGTTTTCACTTCTAGTAATAGACTAAAAATTTAAATGTGAGCGAATGAAGTACACCTTACCATAACAATAATAATTGCTTACTAAGAACAGAGCATGCAGTCTTTTTATTTGAAAAAGTTAAGGCTCAAACACCTCCTCGCTGAGGGCACACTGCTTGTGAATGGATCAATATCATGCTGTTTACATAGTTTATTAAAGTTTCTGCTCGCACGCACCATATAACTATTTTGCCTATAATTCGTTGATGCATTTGGTATACATATGGGTGGATTGTATCGAATTGATTTATGTGGGACATTAAAATAGACTTTAGATAAAAGCTCAGTGCACTCAATATCGTTATTAATTCCCATGTTATGATAATATCTCCAGGACCAACCCACTTGGAACCGTGCGCCTAGAATCACGACGTTTTGAAAGTGCCTGCAAAGGCCCAGTTGAAATAAAAATCTTTGACTTTGACTTTGAATTATTTTTAAGAAATATGTGAAGTCAGCTAATTCACGACGATTTTCGAGTGGCAACAGATGGTATTTAGTATGGTGATTTTACTATCCATAGACCGTGGGAACATTTGTAACACATTGTAGAAAGCCAATTAACATTATGTGGTAGGTAGTAGATCACAGAATTTCGACACATTACAGTGATGGTCTACTTTCTCATGTGATTTATATGTAAATTCTGAATCGTCACGATTTTCGTGAGATAATTTTGATGTTCTATCCTTTAAGATGAAAGATAGAAGTGGAATAAATTATGCATTGATGAGATAGCTTTTGATGTATCTCTATAATAATAAATCACCTGAAAATGGAGGCCTTTTATAGATGTAGTGGATTTTAGTTTGCATATTAGATACCTCTATAGTAGGCAGTGAACGCAAATATGTAGTAGGTACCTAATATAATTATGTAAACAAAAATCGTAATTAATAAAAGTTTTTCATAATGATGAGTACAACCCGCTTACGGCTATCGCATGTATTAAAAATAATGTTATTTATTTATGTACACACAAGGAAACATGGTAATAAAAATGTTACAGACATATGAGCACAATGGAACTACTTATTTCTAATGAAATTTCTTCCAGTAATGTTGTAATGCTTCTTTAGGACAGCCCGTGCCCCTCACCCACACGGCCCTGTAGAGTCCGTCCCTGAATGGTCGCTCTCGCACCGGTTAGAGGACGAATTACGTCACTGGCACAGGCTCATTTCGTGCATGTATGATCAAAGTCCTATAACAATAGTGGTTGGGGTTCGAACTTGTTACCTCAGTCCCACAGCCAATGGGCTATTGCCGCTACCACTTGAAACGAGAGAGATAGATAGATAAATTATCTCCTAAATAAGTCCAAATGTATTTTTAACAAGAACATCCAATGTACGATACAATTCCGCACAGGAAAGACGTGATTAACCTCTGGCCTGTAACGACTTTAAACAATAACGCCCGACAGCTGCGCATGATTCGATGATCTTATGAGTAATGGTCATATGTTTTTTTTTATTGCGATGACGACCGTTCCGGTTAGACGTAGCTAGATCTTGTTCATCATCATATTTAGTCTTTTTTTTTTTGAGAATTGAGTGTATCAGCTACGGCCAAATATCTATTTCCTGATAATAATTTTTAGCTAAATAAATAAATAAATACCTATGTAAATTAATAATTTTAACCGGTAACCATGAAGTTTCAAGTCGGTTCTTCTCCATAAGAATTTTCTTATTGGAAACTTGGATCTACTAGTACTACTACTCAACCGATTCTAAAAAATATTTCACTAATAAAAAGCTACACTATCCCTGTGTGATATAGGCTATATTATATTTTGATAAAAATAAAACACGCAAGTACGATGGGAAATAGATAGTGTACAATATTTTATTACGTGCTCATAAATAAATTCAAATCTTGAATGAATCTTGAATAAAAAGATTATTTTAGTAAGAACAGGTTAGAGACTTTCAGGTCCAAAGATCATATAATAATTTAAACTATTAAAAAAGGCTAAACTACTGATTGATAGATTATTTGTGTATGGGCACAGAATGTGATAGGTACTAATACGTAGTTTCATTAATTGTCGTAACGTTGGTACCACTCTGTATTTAATTAATTGTCGTAACGTTGGTACCACTCTGTATTTAATTAATTGTCGTAACGTTGGTACCACTCTGTATTTTTTCCCACACCTACACAATATATCTATTATTGTCTTTTGGTTTGACCAGATGTTGCTTAACTATTATATCACTATTTGGTAGTTCATATATTTTCAGAGCGGAAATCCAACAATGAATTGACAATGACAACATCATAACAAAATATGATGGATCAAAGGTAACAATGTAAAACAATGGTAGGACATCCGACTGATAAAAACAAATAACGTAGTGTTATCAAACATGATAATGTAATTATAATTGAATTGAATTGGTATAACCATTTGGCTTGCGGCCCCAAATAATTATATAAACGTGAAGAAAAAACTTTGTACCCCTTTTTAGGGTTCCGTACCCAAAGGGTTAAACGGGACCCAAATAACTAAGACTCTGCTGTCTATCCGTCTGTCTGTCCGTCAGTCTGTCCGTCTGTCACCAGGTTGTATCTCAAGAACCGTGATAGTTAGACAGTTGAAATTTTCACAGATGATGTATTTCTGTTGCCACTATAATACTAAAAAACAGAATAAAATAAATATTTAAGAGGGCTCCCATACAACAACCGTGATTTTTTTGCTCGTTTTTATAGATAACGGTACGGAACCCTTCGTGCGCTAGTCCGACTCACACTTGGGCGGTTTTTAAGCATACTGCGCGTATGGAGGCGTGTGAGATTTTGTTTACTTAAAGTTTCTATAGACAAGGAGTGCAGAAAGCTAAAATTACGGTCGAATTTGGACCACAGGACAACCACTACTTATTGTAAATAAGTTTTATGAAAAGAGTATCCATGGAGTTTCTTGCCAGTATCTTCTCCAGGACCAACCCACTTGGAACCGTGCACCTAGAATCACGACGTTTTGAAAGCGTCTACAAAAGCCCAGTTGAAATAAAAAACTTTGACTTTGGCTGAGGCGACGCTTTTTATTTTTAAACCGTTGTCTTTAGAATTTGAACTCATAAATAAGCTGGGTCTTATACCATGGCAGGAGTCTTGGCAAAGTTGAGAAGGTTTACCGGTACCTATATGACTAGTAGCTTTTTTTTTTTTTTTTTTTAGCGTGGTAAAATCATCAAATGAGTCCTCCCACCCCGGGCAGGGCGGGAGGGACTGTCAGACTTGTACTGACTAAAATCCACGGTGTTCCTTCGATAGCCCTTTACGTTCCGGGGTCACGGTAATGAGATAAGTCCCGCGACCCCGGCAGGCTTCGGCCCTCTACAGGGCCGTCATCTTGCTGAAGTTCTTTGAGGCGCGCGTGGAACACAACGCGCCGTCGACCCGGGCATGGTCCATGGTCGGACAGCGAGTTGCCCTTTACTCGCTGTCCGCATGCCCGATGACTAGTAGCTAAGAAAACATGAAAGATTGGCGTAAAAGACAGGACGCTTATACCCTGCAGTAGGTTGATAAAACCTGTGAATGTTGATGGAGAATAATTGAAGCGCTCTTTTCTAAAATGCACTAAATCTTTTCCAAAATACACAAAATTTCTTAAAACAGAAAAAAAGATAATTTATGGGTTTTGGTTTAGTTTGGGCTTGAGTAAAGAGATCGAATATATCGTGATCTTTATGATAATATTACAGTTGATTTAATACGCTTACTGTTATAGAAAGAACAGCGTCTTGCCATTCGTAAAAAAGAATCAAAAATACAAATTATTAAAAAAAACACAATAGTACGTTTTGGAATAAAGCTCTTCAATTTATGATTGAGACTGCTTCCCCAGTTACATTTAAAACGGGATTTTATCTGAGCTTTAATACAAATAATGTGTGAACCCTGCTCTTTGGTATCTGAGAAACTATAAATTCAGGTACATTGCACCGTTAGTCACATTCATCCTGAAATAATGCTGGCAACGTGCAGTAATGGAGGAGCAATTAATTTTGTTAGTTCTTCGAGGTAATACTTAATTTTCGTTTTTCTTTTGCGGAATATTTTTCTGAACATACCAGTAACTCTCCCAGTCGTTATCGACACTAATATTAGGATATACGTATTAAACTACACTGAAAAAACATAACGGCAATAAATAAACAAGTTATTGCTATTCACAACCGAGTACTTGGTTCAGATCAGCGGTTGGATCGGACCAGTGTGAGCGACGCCATCCACGCTGCAAGGAACGGGACAAAATGGCGGAGTATAGTTCAGAAGAAGGTGCTACATACATAGAGGTCACGACCTTCATCAATGAGGAAATGGACTCATGGAGGAGAGACTTGGTTCGGATGGAGCCTGCGAAGTCGTTCTTTCCGTGTATGTTAGTTAAGAAGCGACCCATTCGATAACTCTTTTACTAGCTTTTTTCTTTGAGAATATTGTGTATATGCTTCTAAAAGGTCGGCAACCCGTCAGTGACTCCTCTGGTTACTATTGTTGATGTTACGTGGTAGTGATAACATAATAATTATAATCAGTTTATTTGCCTCTTAAATTATACTAGCGACGCGCTCCCAGCTTCGCACGGATACACTTTCTCTACTATCCCTACATTAAATATGAAAGTTTTATACATATAAACATTCCGTGAAAAATTATCTAACTCATGGTGAAAACCGCATCAAAATCCGTTGCGCGGTTTAGAAGGAGTTAGCGGATATACAGACAGGCGGAAAGCGACTTCATTTTATACTAGGTATGTATTATATTTATATATAAATAAATATTTATTATAGTTTAAAAAAAAACTTTAGAACTCGCTTTAGTCATCCACACCGAACGTGTATGCAAAATTTCAGCTCAATCGGAAACCGGGAAGTGGGTCAAATTTAACTTCCAAGATTTTCTTACATAGTTAGTTACAAGTGAAGCTAATAAAAGCGTGTTAAAAAAGCAATACCACCCGAAGGACTGAATACAAACTATTCCACCTACATTATAATAAACGATTGCTAATTAGAATAATTGTCGGCACAGTATTTCGCATTTCCTTGCATGCAAATCAAAGAAAATACGCCATTACTTTTTCTTCATAAAATATGTTATCTACCATTTACAACCAGTTACGAGTAAGAGCCTCACCACACTAGCCGCTTTATGCAGCATAAACACGCGTTTTCGGGTTCGCTGTCTCCATTTTACTTTACGAGCGCAGACTGCTGAACGCGACATACTGCAATGCGTTCCGATTCTCAGTACGGGCAGTATTATTAGCTTTTTCTCTTAATTCAATAAGTGACGAATTCAGACAATAGTAATTGTACTCAGCACAGGGCCGCTCTTTAGCTAATGAGTTAAAAGCCTCTCAGTACTAGCCCAGAGTTCGAAATTGTGGCCGGCAATTGGCAATCCCTATTACATGGTTAGAAAGAAAATACATGCGACTTGATAACGGCATCGGCAAAATGTGGATTTGCCTAATCCTTGAGGGAATAAAGGCTCACGTGATACTATTTTTGTATATAGGATTAAATTGAATTGGCGACTGACCCTTCCTTAGAAATAGGTAGCATCCAGCCAATTCTGATTTTGAAGTTAAAAAATGAACCTATAACCAGGCCACTGTGTTGGACTAAGGCCTAATCCTTCTAATTCCGAGAAGAGGTCCGTGCCCAGCAGTAGGACAGTAATGGGCTGGATTTATTTATTTTATATAGGTATATAAAAAACCTATAAGATTAAATCTAAATAATATCGACATGATTGTATAATATTGTAGATACATATGCGGCGCTAGCAGTTTGTTTCAAATTCGCCACAAAAATTGCATCGATTGTTGAATGAATAACGAACGCGAAAACGCGCGTTTTAACTGCAAAAAGTAGCTAGTGTGCTCCGGCTCTTATTTACGCAGAACTGGATTTATCACTTTCCGTTGATAGGGTGAAGGGACCGGTTGGCTGACGATAAACTCACGTCGACCTTATGTCGACCTCATTGTCGCTGATAAAAGACCTATCCCAAGCCGCTATCTGGTTTAATGCAGGTCGTAATTTTTCTAGTTGAACTTTTGATGTTCTTGCTACTTATTTGTATAAAAAAAAGATTTGAAAAAAAAAACAATGTAGTTTACTATTCTAAAAGCAGCAAAATTCAGATGTTGAAATATTCTTATTATATTGAGATATTATTTTTATTATTTTACTCAGACGACTAATCATTTAAATATTTGTAAGTGTAATATGGGTGTAATTTTTTGACATTTATTTTCCGATCGAAAATAATATAAAGTAATTAATAAATTATGTGTTCTTAAGGTAACATAGTCAATACCTACCTTATTTAAAAAATGTTAACTAGGAGTCAAATTGATAATAATATACTTTTGTCGACTATATTCCAAATAACGAAGAAATAATTTAAAAAACAAGAGACGACTGAAAATAAAAATTGTGCGTACAGCGCAAATAAAAAATAGAAAAATAAAAGAAGTAGCAAACAGGAAAATCAATTATTTAATGTAATCCAACGCCCAATATTAACTAATTCTCGTTTAACAAAGCAAGGCCACTAGTGGGCTCAAATGGGCTAATTGGGTCTTTATTTAGCCCAAACATTCTAAGAAATTTCATTGTGTAGGTATACTCGCTTCACAATTGAGTTCATAATGATTATTATTGGGGGGAAACATTATTTAGTAATTCGCAAAAGTTAGTTAGCATTTCGTTAAAGATATTAATTTTGTTCAACAAATGCTTGTCATAATTCCTTGTTTAGGAGAAACTAATTAATTAACGTTTATGTACTTAATAATCTCCTGTAAGATGATATTTATAGTTATTTACCAAGTGAAGTTACAAAGGGAAAGGATTTGTTTTGTAAATAGGCTTTTGTAAATCAGATTGAAAATTTGGAGATTTCGAAACAATGATAGTCGTATTTAGAAATATCTTCATCATCATTGCAGCTCATGTAGTAGCCATTTTTGGGTGTAGGCCTCCTCCAAATTCCTTCACTCCTGGCGGCCTTGGGCCCTTGCCATCCAATCCAGACCTGCGTATTGCCGAATGTCGTCTACGGTCTACCCACCATTTAGGTGGTCGTCCCCGTAGTCTGGTGTGGTGTCGTGGTCGCATATGGATTGTATTCTATTGTAACGTAAGTTTAAAACACTTTGTATCACAATTTGTATCCTATTTTATTATGGAGTAATTTCTGCAACTGTCAAACATAGCACACTACTTGAAGTAGGTACATGTAGAAAGAAATAAAGAAAAACATTTATTTAGTATTTACTCCTTTCATCAATTCTAATCCACACTCACTCACATACACTCCAATCATCCAATTAAAACCAAACCCAGGTTCGCGTGCGAAACGCGTTTAAAACAAGGACCAATTGGTCCAATGACGTGACTTATGTTGCCACGTGACAAATGAAACTGTAAGACATACACTCTTACATTCAAAATTGCGGGATTACGGTAATAATTCGTCGGCACGCGACAGTCAACAGGTACCTTCACCCTATGTTTGATGTTTGTGACGTAATAATTATATGTCACGTGTGAAATGGTTGTTTCGATAAAGGATAATTCGTAATCCCTTTTTCAGATTCTCTGTGTCGTGCAATTATTTTCTTTACCTACTCTCTTATTAATGAACTTTGTATAGGTATAGTTATGTTATGAGTTTTGTCATTTATTGTGTAAGAGTGACCTTACGAGGCTGGCATAGTAACCACGGTGAACGGAAGCCTCAATAAAAATTTGAATAAAAAAAAAACCGGAATCTTTATCACACATTTTTTTGTATGTATCTATAAGCCCGATATAACTTTATGAAGGATTTCTTAGTAGTGGGGTAAGGTAGCGTAGTTAAATAATATAAATATTATTCTAACACTGTTAGAATAAAAACAATACAATATCAAAAAACGTTAATAAATACTTCAAATATTAAGATAAAAAGTCGTTATTCAATGCGTGAAATATTACAATATCATAAAACATTATTCAGTGCGTCAAATATTGGAATATCAAAAATGGATAATCAATCCGTCAAACATAACAATATATCAAAAAATATTAGAATAATATCCATATTATTTAGCTAAGGCAATATTGTACCTGGCTGTAATAGGTACTGTTTATTTTGCATATCGTTGATATTTTTTTTCTTTTGTTTTAGGTCAGTACCCAGGCCAAATAAGTTTTGGTAAGAGGATGTCGCGTGAGAGATCAAAGCAAGAAGCACTTTATGACAGTAAGTAACTTGATCCCTAAGTATATGTTACTGGTCGCGGGACTTATCTCATTACCGTGACCCCGGAACGTAAAGGGCTATTGAAGGAACACCGTGGATTTTAGTCAGTACAAGTCTGACAGTCCCTCCCGCCCTGCCCGGGGTGGGAGGACTCATTTGATGATTTTACCAAGTTAAAAAAAAAAAAAAAAGTATGTGTTACTGGAAACCCCAATTACAGCCGTTGCCAAGGAAAGGTGCATTGAAAAATTTAAGACCTCAACTTCAGAAACTGTTAAGTTTTTATATTTATTTGTGTTCATTTTTGGAAGGTGGATTTGTACTTTCATATACCCAATACGTACAGTAAGTCAATTGATTTTAAATAGAGAGGATTGCCAGTAGCTTTAATAAAATAGACGTACTATAAAATAATCCAACACATTGTTAAAAGGAAACAAAAAAGCAACTTGTCTCGATGTGTAAACCCGTCGACTCAGTTACTGAGAATCGGTGAACGTTGCCAAAATACCAAGTATGCAATACAAGGCTTGCACGTTGTCAGTTGAACAGTTGTCCATCGATAAATACTCGATTATTGCCCAATATTTGATAACATAAATCAAAATCTTTGGCATATTATGTGTTCTGGACGGGCAACGTGGTGGGAAATAAATAAACTAAATAAGAACACTGATTTTAACATGAATTATGAGAAAAATTAACTTTCTATAGAAATATTTAATATTAAATTCCGTGTCGTTTCAAAATAAAATAAGGTGTTACAAAATTAACTCTAAGAATTTTGTGAAGTTGTACTCATCATTATGAACACTATGGTAAGAAATAAGAAATGGCGAAAAAAAAATCTGCTGTTCCATACATTTAATTGAGTAATATTGAAAAATTTGTAGGTAGGTATGGAAGACCTGATTTTTATTTCGCGATTTCATATTTCTTGCCCGTAGTAAAAGTTGTTCATAATTATGAGTACAACAACTTCACGAAATTCTTAGAGTTAATTTTTTAACACCTCGTATATTTGGGAACCTAGATATTCTATGATCTAATTATTTAATAAGAATAAATACACACTACCATAAGAATATGTTTAATTTACAAATTATATTGGTATTCCGTTTGTATGAACTACGCATGCTCCGTCAGTCTCTTAAGGAAAAGATGCGTCTTCAAGTAGAAAATCAACTTTTTTTCAACATCTTCATTACACATTCAAGAGTAAGCGACGTATTTTGGGACCATTTTTACAGACTTCTCCTTCGGTACGTGCGAAAAATATAAAACGAAAAGTATTTGACCATCTTACAGTTTGCGTAAGGCTACGTTCAGATGTAACGCGCGTTAACGCGCGATAGAATTTCGAAGGTATTCAGATGACGAGCTAACAGGCGTAAGTCCCTACGGTTCGCTCAGTCTGTTTCGCTGGAGCCTAAAAAATAAACGTAAAAGAAGCTTTAATTTTGGGCTGACGCGCACTAACGCGCGGTCATTTGATGAGTATAATGTACCTAAATATCTAGAGTGTCATAAAAGTTGTTCATAATGATGAGTAAAGTAACCCCTTAAAGGAATCGGGACAAGAAAGGTAGGACCTTATATAATGTTCGATGTTTTAGTATAAATTTATAAATTACCTGATTTATGACAATTTCTTCAGGAAGTCGCAAACAATTGACGTCAGAATTGGCATCAGAGCGAAACGAGGTTGGCGCATTAACACTAGTGTATTATAAATTATGATCCAACAGTAAGTTTTGAGTAAAAAAATCTCTGTACAGCATTAGAATCGCAAGTAACAATCTTTTTTTTTTTTTTTTTTTTTTTTATTGAAAAATTCACAAATTGACATTAATTGGCATAGTCCCACAAAACCGTGTATTCGGTTTGACTGTGGGATCTGTGAGTCTAAACATATTAGTTAAGGCATCCAGACGTACGTACACACGTACGTTACGTATTATCACATATTACATAAATAGTATCTAAATAATTTTCTTTTAAAAACACCTTTTTTGGGCTCGTGTCTTATTTCCGCCGGCAAACTAAGCACACACAGTATTTATAAGCACTAAGATTCCTCATTTCCGTTTAGATCTCATAAAGTATTCCGTCAACCAGTTTGTGTCTAAAATAATAAATTCCGATGGATATTAGAAGTACAATATCCACCGTCGTTAAATTAGGCCGCGCTCTTCGATCTGGGGACTTACTACGAATTGAACTGCCCAGACATTTCCATTATGAGCTGACCTCGCACTGTATAGGCTTTTCGTACATTGAAAGGTCAGCTTATTCTGGAAATTTCTGGGCAGTTAAATCTCAACCCTGCTATAGTAGTAAGCCCGCAGGTTTGCTGAAAAAAAAACTGCAACATATTATGATTATGGGTTAAACAGAACACAAAAAAATGCGCCATCTACAGCCCGTGTCTTGTGACAGGTACTTTCATACATACAAAAAAAAAAAAAAAATATAGAAAGATATCTATAGCACGTACAAATGTAGCTACCTGTTTCTCCATAAAGCATTCAAGACATCAAAAAGGTTGAATATCACTGAAGAATTGACAAAAGCATTTCCCCTTACACATGTAATAATAATGACTTGATACCCATTGTCTCAATGCACGTGTGAGCACATAATGGAACATCGTAACCGACCTTGAAGTTACGTAAAACCACGCTCTGGTTGCCGACCAATTACCGCAAGAACTAAAATTTCACTTAACCGCGTTAGGAATGCATATTTATGTGTAAAGTAAGTTGTTTGATAATAAATTAAGTAATAAAATTGCTTTGTAGTTAGACGATAATTGGTGCATTCACCTGATTAGAGGTTCGTGCGTTAAAATAATGTAGGTTGAAAGTTTTCAATTTATTTGCTCGAGTAGCTACTAATTATTAGAATATGTACCTAATAATTATTATTATTACAAGCCTATGCTGTCCCAATACTGGGCAAAGGCCTCCCTCCCTTTCCTCCACTTCTCGCGATCCCGCGCTGTATCGGGCCAGTCTATAAGGAAGGCGTTCAATTCGTCCCGCTATCTCCTTGGTGGTCTGCCGCGACCCCGTCTTACTGTCTCAGGACACCAATTCTGTGCTATGTGGGCCCACAGTTCGACCGGCATACAGCAGACATGTCCTGCCCAGTCCCACTTAAGCTGAGCGGCCTTCTGAGCTACATCAATTATCTGCGTTTTGGAGCGCAGTAAGGTGTTTCGAACTCGATCCGTTAATTTAACACCGAGTATACTGCGCTCCATTGCTCATAATAATTAATAACTAATAAATAATTAATAATAATAAGTAATTTGCTTTTAATAATTATTATGTGATTTTTTTTAATAGGGCAGTTTTAAGCTTTGCTCGTCAGGTTCAGCTTACAAACATACATCTCACCGATTATCGCCGATTGGCTATCAGCTATTGGCTATATTGGCTAGACCGCCCATTGTACAATCTTAAAATGAATAATTGTAATTATTATGTTAATTGCTCCTTTTTTATCAGGTGTACAATAAAGAGTATTTCTAGTCTATTCTATTCTATCTCACATGCACATAACACCCAGACACGAAACAACTAAGTATCTGTAGATCATACAAAATTAAATATTTGTTCCGTGCGGGGATCGACCCCGCGACATATGGCGCAGAAAGCTAACCACTTAGCCACTGCGCCAAACGTGTCGTCAATATCAAGATTTGATTGTCTCACCTCTCGTGATGGTAAGTGACGATGCTGCCGAGGATAAATTCTTTTCTCGGTAAATTTTTGATCAGTCCAATGCTTGTTGTCGGGTAAACCAGTAAAAGTCGTCAGCGGCCATCTGTAGAGTCCCCCTCAAAAGTAACCTAACCGTCAAAAACCCCCGACTCCAACTAGAAAAAGAGCTGTAAGTTTTGAATAGCTGAAAAGATTTTCATGAAACATAGCTAAGAACCATCCCGATTAATGCTTTGAACGCTATGTCGGACACAGTGTCCGACAAACAATCGATTTTCTATTGTGTCTGCTGTCTGGCAGTGAACGTGTTAAACTAGCTTTCAGCCAAAAAAACTGCATTGAAATCGGTCCGTCCGTTTTGGAGCTACGATGCCACAGTTAGACACAGATACGCACTACAAACTAATAACGCCCTCTTTTTTATCGGGGGTTAAAAATGAAGGTCATTATGGCAAATCCCCAGGATCTATAGCATTTTTGCGGTTACTGCAGAACCTCATGCAAGAATTGATTAAATCGAAATAAAAATCTAATTCTTTCTACATCGAATTGTAGATACAAACACGCAGACACCCAGACAAGTCAGAACCCAGTCTGAACAAATATCTAATAGCTATACAAAATAATACATTTAGTCGATGCGAAATCGAATCCAGCGCCGGAAGGACGCCAAATCGCTAAGTCATTGCGCCAATCCGTGTTGGATTTCCTAATCAAACTTTCGATCGAAATTTCGACTGCCGAAACAAGATTTCTATCCAAGAAATCGGAAATTCTTATCGTTGTTTTGTACATACAAATTCGGTATTGTATTCGCTGCGCGTTTACGCTAAAACAAAGAAAGTGTTGAAGCGAGTTATCGGCGTCACGGCATGACACACGTGCGCGCGCGCACGCGACTCCGACGCGAGACCTACGGGCGTTTGGATCGGCTAGCTGGAATTGTTGGCGTACTTGTTGGGCATGATACTGAAAATGTAAAAACAATTGTTGGTGAAAATACTGTTTTTAGTATTAGGTATTATTTTTTTGTGAACGTGATAATCTATGATGGAATATAATAGGCTTGAAGTTTACTTTATCTATGATAATATAGGCGACATTATAAGGACCATAGATAAAAAAAGTTTCCATTTCCAAATATTATTTATTAGATTCGCGTTTTCTACCTATTCTACCTATCTCACAAATTCATAACAGTCCGTGTACATACATAGTTTCCAAGGTGTTGTCGGGTGTACCCGACAGTGTGCCCCGGGCGAGCATAGCGTGCCAATTAACCGGTCGTTATGCAATAACATGCGCGTGAGAGTCATCGGCCACATGTAGAACCGGTATCTATGCATGCGCGTGGTTATACGTATAATGTTAAGATTGTCACGAGATATCTTTGCTGTTTCTATGAAGTACAAGTTTGTCAACATTTTGAGGTAAGCATATAGGTACTATAGTTCTTTTTAAAACGCTTTTATTAGCTTCACTTGTAACTAACTATGTAAAAAAATCTTGGAAGTTCAATTTGACCCACTTCCCGGTTTCCGATTGAGCTGAAATTTTGCATACACGTTTAGTTTGGATGACAAACGCGTTTTCTTGAGTTTTTTTTAAACTATAATATTTATTATAAATTAGGGTTTATTTTTATGACACCAAAAAGAGTGCAATAGATATACACATTACTAAGATCAACGCTATGACCCTCGGCAGTGTTCGTCTGTCTTCGGAAATACGGATAATAATAATATTTATACTAAAATGGTCAATTGGTCATGTCACTTTCTACTGGGACTGATCTATCATTACTGATAGGACTATTGTTGCCAATAAGCCTGTACCTCTACCATGAGTTTTCCGTGCCGTCTAACGTTCACGTTCACATGCAATATTTGTATAGTGACTTTAGTTCACTATTTATACCGCTAGAGGCGCTGAAAAAATTCCCATACAAATATTGCATGTGAACGTGAACGTTAGACGGCACGAAAACTCATGGTAGAGGTACTGATATAGTGGTAATAGATTGGTCAGCGCGCTGCAGGATGGTTGATTGTTACTATCCCACGTGATGAGAATCTCGTGAAAGCCGTGAAAGATAAACTCTCTCTCTCTTCCCGACTGTCAATCCCACATGGTGGTGGGGTCAGCCTTCTTTATATTTCGCTTCCACTTCGCTCTGTCTTTGACATCCGTGTCGGAAACAAAGCCGTGAAAGATAAACAAATCACTTAAATATCTTGAGTTGGCTCACGAGATTGTCGACATGTGGGATGTAGACTCAGCAGTCGTAGTGCCGATCGTCGTTACGGCCAATGGCTTAATAGCCAAAAGCCTCGACCAACACCTTAAGAGGCTCGCGTTGAGCAGCTGGGTCAGGGGCTTGACGCAGGCGGTACTCCTGGACACGGCGCGTATTGTTAGGAGGTTCCTCTCTCACCACCCGTAGCTTGAAACTTAGCCCGATACCACTGGTAGCCCAGTGGTATCGGGCTAAGTTTCAAGCTACGGGTATCCTTTTTTTTAATGTAATTATTTTAAAATGTAAATGTGTACCTATGGTTTATAAATTAAATTTTTAGTCTATTACACGCTATATTAGAAGTAAAAACTTGTTATTGGCTTTCTATTGACTAAATTGTTGTTATTTAAGTTAAATTAGCTGTAAGTTATCCATGCTCTAAATAAATAAATAAATGAATAAAGGAGATAGTGATAAAATTATATAAAGAATAATAAAATAACATTACTGTCCCACTGCTGGGCACGGGCCTCTTCTCAAGAGATCGGCGTCAGTTCACTACGCTGGCGCTGGCCTAGTGCGGGTTGGCGGACTACTTACACCATCGAGAACTTTATGTTATATACCTTGTGGAGGAACGAGGTATGGTGTTCCTCGATTGAAAAGGGAGGATCCTCCGACCAGGCGAGGTGATATTGCCTGGCGGGCCGAAGCCCGACGGTAGAAGTCGGACAGTTGTATATGTTTTAGATACGATATTCTTTTTCCTTGCGTGATGCAAGCCTCGTAATCTGATTGGTCGAATTCATATTTTCGCGCCACTGTAGTTAGCTTTTGTTGCCTTGCTAAGTAGTTATTCTATGTGGCGATTGGTGTTGCTACAACCTAATTATGTAACTAGACTAATTAAAAATAAAAGTCGCATGTTCCAATGACCCGTGTGTCACCGTATTAACGACACATCGACCAGTCAGGAGTCTGTTACGCAACGAGTTGCGTGCGCGTCGCAAAATCGCAACCGGTCGCTATGTAGACCGTGGTCTGGTTGTACGTATAGCTAGACCGGTTTGAACGTGGCGCCTCGAATTAGATGCGTGTATGTGTGCTTGACAGCCATAAATTATAAGCATTCTAGGAGTGAGACTAAAAGAAAAGGTTAAGTTAGAAGATATTAAAATCAGTACAAATTTTAAAGACGTACCTATAAAAAACAATTAAGAATTTAAAGTGGACTTGGTCTGGACATATGATGAGGGATGCACAAAAATGGTCAAAATTGGTGACAGAATGGTATCCGGGAACAGGAAAACGAAAGCGAGGTAGACCGCTAAAACGCTGGGACGAGGATATTAGAAAGGTTGTGGGGGCGCAATGGACGAGACTCACCAGAGACAGGAAACAGTGGAAGACATTGGAGGAGGCCTTTGTCACAGGACAAGTTGAAGACGTGAAACCGGCTAATGTTAGAAATTAGGATAAGAAAACATGTACCTTCAGCAATAAAGGCATATATAAATAAATAAATAAATGTGTGCTTGACAGCCATAAATTATAAGCCTTCGATTTTTGAATAAATCTCTTTTGATTAGTATTTATAAGATTTTTTATTAGACTTGGCCACACATTTGCAACAAAGCGATGCCGATGTTACTACAATTGTTTGACGTCAATGTGAAACTGTCTCAAAAGTGATAGAGAAGGTAAATAAAGACGAATAATATTTTTTTTTATTGTAAGGCTATCTGATTGATTATATTGAAGGCACCTCTTTATTTTTTTTATTTTATTGTAATACAGTTTTTTTTTTGTATGTGTATTTCAATTAAAAAATAAGGAATAATGTACTGATTTTACAATGCAGTACTGTTTAGATACCATAATAATATTTTACCTATCACCTGCTAAAAACATTGCTATTTCTAGTACCTCTGTACATAATATATTATATACAAAAAATAAATTGTTTGAAAGAACGTTGTCCTTCACTAGGATTTCTCCTGTATCGAGGGTACAGTTTACAAACATACATGTCACATGTACACACACCCAGACCCGAAACAACTATCTGTAGATCATACAAATATTTGTTTCGTGCGGGTATCGAACCCGCGGCATGCAGCGCCGAAAGCTAATCGCTTAGCCACTACGCCAACCGTGTCGTCAATGTATAAATAAATAGTTGTAGGTACTCAGTTACGAAATAATAATGACCTTGCCCATTTTTCACAAACAAAGACTTACCAAATTCATTGTTTCCCAGATTAAAATAGCAACTAAATTACCATGAACTTTGGCACTAAACTATAAATACTCCGCGCTAGTAAACAATTAAACTCTAAAATGGCTGCGAAAGAATTTTGTTTGCAACGAATAGCCATCCTCTGCTAAATTAATGACTAATAAATTTTAGATAAAATGTCTCCTGTCTCGCGATAGAGTTTAGTTCCTTTGCACTTAAATCCTTATCCTTTAATAAATAAAATACTTACGTACTTAGTTAAATATTAGACAGTGATATCTTGTGGAGGTCTACCGCGTAACTAAAATGGTAATGAACATCGACTCTGGTTATAATTTTTTTTTTTTTTTTTCAAAAACATCTACCATTACAGGTCGGTAAACCTAATGCGATAGTGCTCTAAAATCTAGACATAACTTATGAAATAATAATAATCAATTAAATTACTAAATAACATTTACACAAACAAAATAAATGACTTAAGTACTATAAACTACTATAACAAATAACATATAAAAGAATCCTTGCGAATTCACTCAATATGATTGTAAGAGACTAAACTTCGAGATATCTAGTAAAAAAATTACCGATCATGAAGTTAGGACTTCGATCTTCATGATCGGTAATTTTTTTACACGGTATTAAATAATCTTACCGTCAATAAACCCCGACTCCAACTAGAAAAAGAGCTGTAACGTTTGATTGGCTGAACAGATTTTCATGAAACATAGCTAAGATGATACCCGATTAAACTAGCTTTCGATTAAAAAACTACATTGAAATCGGCCCATCCGTTTTGGAGCTACAATGCCACAGACACATTTACACAGATCCACAGATACACATTAAAAACTTATAACTTAATCTGTCTTTTCTTTCGGGCGTTAAAAAGGTAAGGTTTGATAGAGAAAGTTGCTCAGTTTGATGGTCTAATCCACACCGATAAATATAACCACGCGTTTCTGATACACGGTGTATAACTGCTGCGTGGGCGCACCCTGTGTAGTATGCTCAAATTTTGTGAACCAACTTTGAGATTGGGAATCCATTGCAGTGTTGACGTCAAGCCACTTCTAACATAAGCCTATTTAGCTTAGTTTATCGGATTGATTATCAGAAATTACTAATAAAGTGACAAATACAGCTGGTAAATATTTTGAAAACAAAAAATATCATGAAATAAGTGGCTGGAGACAAAATGTCGTTAGAAAAAATTATATTTAAAAATTCAGCGATTCATCTCTCGGGGCGAATTTCAATTGAGACGAATAACTAAGGTTAGCAACGGAGTTAAAAATAAATTGAATGCTAAAATAATAAGAACAGTGTAAAATATAAAGACTGATGCTATTAATTATTACTGAAACACTAAATTGAGCTGTTATGACCCCATTATTAATTGTGCGCAAACAATAGAATTGATGCGAACATTATAATAACAACTACAAGATGTAACATACAATACACTTTTTTGTTTTTTTTTTAGCGTGGTAAAATCATCAAATGAGTCCTCCCACCCCGGGCAGGGCGGGAGGGACTGTCAGGCTTGTACTGACTAAAATCCACGGTGTTCCTTCTATAGCCCTTTACGTTCCGGGGTCACGGTAATGAGATAAGTCCCGCGACCAACATCAATACACTTGACATTAAAATGCTATTTACATCTACAAAATGCTAATTTGTCTGTACAATCTAATGATATATCGCCCATTCAAGAGCCGACTTGAGTTACACAAATCAAAGAACACAGAAAGAGGTTTTTCTGTGTTCTTTGTGTTCTTTTCCATGTTTTTCTGTGTTCTGTGACACAAATGAAATATATTCCGTACAATCGTCATTCGACATGACAAAAAAGTCGCATTGGTAATTGAGATCGATTTAATTTTGTGTACCCTGAATGTACCCGAACAGAGAGATACAGGGGGCCACTAGATTATACAGCGTGAAATAAAATGATCAGCCATATTTTAGGAGGTAATCAGATCCATGAAACTGAACAACTTTGCCCAAGGAATTTTTTTGTAACAAATAAACCTAATGGTCACAGCATGACCTGAGAGTCAAACCCCACTGGTTTTCAGCGTGAAGTCTAGCG
Organism: Allophyes oxyacanthae; assembly: GCA_932294325.1. Lineage (NCBI taxonomy): Eukaryota > Metazoa > Arthropoda > Insecta > Lepidoptera > Noctuidae > Allophyes > Allophyes oxyacanthae. The sequence continues at coordinate 10,629,337 of OW028629.1, forward strand.
ACCATTATAATATAAAAAAGATGATGATAATAGAATTTTTGTAAGTACCTATGTACTTACAAAAATTCTAGGCTTTAGGCACAACCGCTGTAAGCGCGACCCTTCCCTACGGAGTAAGCACGGCCCTCCTGATGGATTGCGGGACGCGGGGTGGCGGGTGTGCTCGGATGTCCACAATATACACACATTATATTTTTTAAAGCCATCGGGAGAGCAGCTTTGACGGCGGTCCTGCTATCTATACAAATAAATAAAATTGAAGTGTCTGTTTGTAATTTCAAAATAACAGCTTTTTACAAAATGAATATGAACGTTTAAATGATTATAATTAAAAAACAACAATCAAGAAATATGATTTACTGTCTGTCTGTTTATTCCGGGTAATCTCCGAAACGGCTGGACCGATGTTGACGGGACTTTCACTGGCAGTAACTTAGGGTACCGCGCAAAGAACAGTAATTTTGTTAAATTCCGAAGTCGCGAGCACAGCTAGTACTTACATAAATTCTAGGTATTACTACGGGTCTCTAACTTTATCCTATAAATTATACGTCAGGGAAATAAATAATGGACATTGTGAGAACAAATAAACAGGAGAATCTATCCGGTATCTATTCTATATCCATATAGTGGATTCGATCTACTTGGAGAGCTCTATCCCACTACCCAGGGGATTGCTCTCGGATAAAATGTAGTTACAGAGGACATGGGCAAAGCAAGCGCGACGTTTTATTTTTAATCAACGTTAAGAAAGTTTTCATTTGAAAGAGGTTGACTTGTAGAGGACAGGAGGTTCTGTAGGATTATTGTTTGGGAAAGTAATGGGAATTTTGAATGTACTCTGAAAACACGTACGTAACTGTTAGAAATAAATAAGTTATTATTCAAAGGCAAAGTCAGAGGTTTTTATTTCAACTGGGCTTTTGTAGACACTTTCAAAACGTCGTGATTCTAGGCGCACGGTTCCAAGTGGGTTGGTCCTGGAGAAGATACCGGCAAGAAACTCCATGGACACTCTTTTCATAAATCAAATTATGAATAACTAGCGACCCGTCCCTGGCTACGCCCGGGTGCAATTTCTCTATTATCCTTTCATTAAATATGAAAGTATTATACATATAAACCTTCCTCTTGAATCTTTTTATCTATTTAAAAAAACCGCATCAAAATCCGTTGCGTAGTTTTAAAGATCTAAGCATACATAGGGACAGACAGACAGCGGGAAGCGACTTTGTTTTTTTATACTATGTAGTGATGTGGAGCCGCTATTGCTAGTAACAACCGAGTACTTGGTTCGTTATAATAACGTAAGGGCTAGAAATCCCACGATACAGGAGACATCCTAATGTCAATGTTTTCTTTAAAAAGAAAAAGAAAAAAAAAAATCTGTGTCAAAATTTACAAAAGTAGGTAATGTAGGTATCTCGATTTAGTTCAATAGCCGAGATAATTTAGAACATTTTAAATCATTACCTTTTTGATAGCTTCCAGGTAAAAGCCTGGTAAGGGCCGTAATTGGGGTTGTACCTACTAAGTAATATTGAGCAGATGTTAAGTGAAATAAAGACATTTTAATTTTAATTTTAATTTAATTTTAAAATTGATTAATGTGCGACATCATCATCCAGGCAAAAACATTTGACAATATTTAACAATTTAATTACCTATGTTAAAATTTTATAGTAGGTAATGGGAATCTAATTTAATTTCGTGTTTAGTATAATGTATAATCTTATTTCAAAATTCAATAATATTATGAATTATTTTGTTATTTTTCTTTTTAATATTTTTTTAATTATCTTTTGAAAGAAAGAAAAAGGGAAGAAAAATTGTTTATTGTTTGTTTTGTGCAACATGCGTTATGCGAAATACTGAAATGAATGTTTTATTTTAATAATATTTTCGAACAAGAGACAATAACTTGAACTTGTTTCTTTATTTATTTATTTATACTTTATGCACTATGTACAGAGGCGGACTTAATGCCTTAGGCATTTTCTACCAGTCAACCTAAGGGTGATGCAGAGAAAAAAGTATGGTAGGTGCACGGACAAGATAATTATACCTACTGAAAAAAAGTAAATTAAGCATAGTTACCCACTAGTTGGTTAGTTAGTTAGTAGCATAGTAGCATAGTTCTTTCATACACTTTTTGTAATTATTAGTTATTAATAGAAACCAAAATAAAGTATTACTTTTAGCTATCTTTATGGCCTAGCAAAATAATTTTATATCCAACCAAAAGATGGCGCTAAACACAATATTTTATATAACAAAAACGATTTTCATCTAATATACTTTGTATTGCCACAATATATCAAATGGATCGAAACACATCGAAAACGGTATACAAAAAGCAATCGTTCGAAATAGGATTCGCAAATCTCCGCAATACCTTAGGTACAGAATAAGTACGGGTATTGAATACTTCGGAATCTTGTAGATGGCGTCTATTCGGTAAACTCGGGTAAACCCCTTGAGACGTACCGGTTGAGATGAAATTGGATTGTCAGGTGGATGACACCCGTACGCTATCTAGTTTATAGGTCCAAATGAGGAATTTATTGAGGAGTAGGTTTTATTTGTGAAGCTTTTAAAGTCTTTGGTTAAATATTGATCTATAATAGACTTCAGACAATGGCTGACGTTGAAGTTGTTACCGTTTCAGCACTTTGTCTCCTTAGTTTATATAAGGTTTATATTACCGGAGATATTTGTAAAGGGTTATCATACTCATCAACCTCGAAATCACAAGTTCCATATAATTAGTTGAGTAATATTGAATTATTTGTATAGAACAGTATTTTTTTTTGCGATTTCTTATTCTAGTTCATAATGAGAAGTACAATAACCTCTTATAGGGAACAGGACTAAAAAGGTAAGACCTTGTGTATTTTTACCTCATAAAGAGTAGGTATTTGTATTAGATTTTCCGAAAAATCATATTTTTACTCCCATTTTCTCTTTGAATGTGGCGATCGATCTATTCCCTATCTCAAAAATTGAGGCAATTTGTTCTTCATAAGTTATGCGAGCAAATTGGTGACCGCCTTATCAATTATTCCAACTATAACTTCATGCAAATTCTAGAGATAGTTTCAGCATCCATTTCGTCTCTTCATTTAAGATCACCTTGTGAATTTGTTATCTGATTATTGAATGCAATTATACTATAATTGCTCAGAATATTGACTGTCTTTGAGAACTCTCTACAGAGAGACTTGAAACTGTGGAGTGCTCTTAGAAATTACTTAGGACTTTTCAAGTTGAACTAACTCCTAGCTGTTATTACCTGGATACATTTCAGAATCTCATAGCAATAAATTGTGAGTAACTAACTACATTTTAAGCAAGTGTAATAATAATTACAACATAGTTATAGAAGGAGTGATAGCTTAGCTGTTGAAAGCTTGCCTTCCATACAGGGTCTAAGTTCGAACCCGCGGGTCTACCGCGTAACTAAAATTGTAATGAACATCGACATCGGTATTAAACTTCAATACGATCGTGAGAGCCTAAACATTGAGCTAACTTGTAAAAAAAATACCCATCATATAGTTGGGACTCCTATCTTCATGATCGGTAAAAAAAATACAAGTTAGCTCAAAGTTTAGGCTCTCACGATCGTAAAGGCCCAGTTGAAATAAAAATCTTTGACTTTGACTTTGACATCTTAGCTATGTTTCATGAAAATCTGTTCAGCGGTTCAAAACTTACAGCTCTTTTTCTAGTTGGAGTCGGGGGTTTTTGACGGTTAGGTTATGAGTTTATAATTATGGTTTTGCTCGCTACCGGGGGCGAATCGGCTAGATCTAACGCACCCTGCCCTACAATTGCACTGCACCCCGCACTCTCCCTTAAACGCGGCGCCCATTGATGCCATTGGTTACTTATATCGTAAATGATACATACGATACGTAGCCATTTATCGCGCGACCTTGATCGAGTGACAGAGCTATAACCTTACTCTTTGCTGCTTATCCTACATATTTAACACTCAATCACTTTGCAAATCCAATTCGAATCCCTGAAGCAAAGAACTCTAGTAAGTAAGTATCTCCCGACAAATAAATCCCGACTTTTAATATATGAAATCCCTCATCGGATCCGGTTCAATCCGGAATTAACCAGTATGCACTACCGCCGTGCGCACCGAGTGAAGTGACTCTCAAGGGATCGGGAGATGCAATCTCGGATATGTGAATACCGTCCCATTACGAGCAGACGGATATGTTAGGATTATTCCTATTGCCGATTCCTAGGTTGGAATTTGGTGGAGTGCGTTTTAGTTAGGTGAGAACAGGGATTTGCATAGGCGTCTTAACTGTATTTGTGGAGTGTTGTGCTAATTGGGAGCTAGTGTTTCGAGTGGGCTAGTTGCTTTGTTATATCTTGTATATAGCAAACATCTAGCTTTATCCGGTTAACATTTATGGCTTCGACCCTGTATGGATTTATGAGCTTTTAGTTGTTCAAGAGTAAGAATAATAAGAAGAAAGAAAGAAAGAAAAATCATTTATTTGCCACAAAAACAAGACACACTAGAATGACAGATACAGTTAATAAGAAGAGGACAGGTGCATAGACAGAGAAGACATTATTTTAGGATCATAATAAACAGAGCTATTAATTATTACGCTAGTAGGTTCGGCAAGGCGCGAGTGATGCTCTTGGTGTTGGTTGCTACCTTAGCCGCCTTTATCAAAATTTGACTTTATATAATATCTATGTTAGGTATGATTATTTTGATTTTTGTTTTTTTTGGTGTTCTAGTATTTTTTGTTTCACTTATTTTTTAGATATTATTGCATGAGTTGCCTCAATTTTGCAACCGAATAAATTATTTTTATTCCTTTCTTTCTTAGTGGTATAAAAAAAAAGAAAATCTTAAAATATAAACCCATTTGTCATTGTCGCATAGGCCAATCGATTTCATCTAGGTAACCTTAGTCTCTCCTAATCGGCTATCTGAAACGTACATGAATTTAAATCTAGAAAAATAATGTTTCTCTTACTACAGATCTTTATCAACCATTATCCAAACATTTCTTTCACAGTTACTTTTCTTAGTGAGACTATTCAACGAACCGAAAAAAATAAAGATTTCCAATTTCAATAGATTTATTCGAAGAAAAGTGTAAAACATTAGGATTTACCATCGTGTTCTATTCAAAGTTTTTTTTATTGATCGTAATTGTAGAAGGTTTTTTATATTTTAAAAGTACGCTTTGAATCTTTTTTATTCGTATTAGATACACTTGGACCAAGGACAGATTCAGGATTTAATTCTGGGACAATTATTACAAGGGCCAGGCAGGTAAGGGGTCATACCCTTAATATTGCACTATGTCTTTGGGTTTCTTTTTTTTAAGTATAGTGGGCAATCGAACTTGCTGTTCACCTGATGGTAATTTAAGTGATCACCGCCGCCCATGAACATCCGCAACACCAGAGGAGTCACGGTCAACGCATCGGCGATGCCGACCTTTTAGGATGGTGTTAGGAAAAGTGAGTGAAAGGAGAGGGAAGGGGACTAAGGGAGGAATTGGGCCCCCGGCGCTCGACGCTCACCGAACGAAATGCAAGGTACATAATGTCGATATTCTGTGAAATAATCTGTAGAGAAATCTTTGTAACCGTTTTAAAGCATATTGCGCGCACGGAGGAGTTTGAGATTTGGCATAGATAAAGTTTATAATTATGGAGAAGAAGTGCAGAGAACAATTTTTTTTATATAATGTTACGGTTGAATTTCGACCACTGGGTGACCAGTGGTGACTAACAGGTAACTCAACGTATCAAATGTATGGAACAGCTGATGTTTTCTTTCGCGATGTCACCGTTGGACCCATAGTAAAAGCTTTTAAACATGAGGTGTTATATTCTTTGTTGGGAACCACTCGTTCCTACTGAACTAAAAGAACCTAATGTGTGAAAAATAACACCATTATGAATATGATCTAACGCGTGAGCACACGTAATAAATACTTGACAGTGGACTGTGAAATAATGTTAACGACCGTCAAATTACAAAACACAAACATAAAATAATTTAAAAAAGGTTCATTCGAGAAAATCCATCTAAGTAGTTATTCTATGTGGCGATTGGTGTTGCTACAACCTAATTATGTAACTAGACTAATTAAAAATAAAAGTCGCATGTTCCAATGACCCGTGTGTCACCGTATTAACGACACATCGACCAGTCAGGAGTCTGTTACGCAACGAGTTGCGTGCGCGTCGCAAAATCGCAACCGGTCGCTATGTAGACCGTGGTCTGGTTGTACGTATAGCTAGACCGGTTTGAACGTGGCGCCTCGAATTAGATGCGTGTATGTGTGCTTGACAGCCATAAATTATAAGCATTCTAGGAGTGAGACTAAAAGAAAAGGTTAAGTTAGAAGATATTAAAATCAGTACAAATTTTAAAGACGTACCTATAAAAAACAATTAAGAATTTAAAGTGGACTTGGTCTGGACATATGATGAGGGATGCACAAAAATGGTCAAAATTGGTGACAGAATGGTATCCGGGAACAGGAAAACGAAAGCGAGGTAGACCGCTAAAACGCTGGGACGAGGATATTAGAAAGGTTGTGGGGGCGCAATGGACGAGACTCACCAGAGACAGGAAACAGTGGAAGACATTGGAGGAGGCCTTTGTCACAGGACAAGTTGAAGACGTGAAACCGGCTAATGTTAGAAATTAGGATAAGAAAACATGTACCTTCAGCAATAAAGGCATATATAAATAAATAAATAAATGTGTGCTTGACAGCCATAAATTATAAGCCTTCGATTTTTGAATAAATCTCTTTTGATTAGTATTTATAAGATTTTTTATTAGACTTGGCCACACATTTGCAACAAAGCGATGCCGATGTTACTACAATTGTTTGACGTCAATGTGAAACTGTCTCAAAAGTGATAGAGAAGGTAAATAAAGACGAATAATATTTTTTTTTATTGTAAGGCTATCTGATTGATTATATTGAAGGCACCTCTTTATTTTTTTTATTTTATTGTAATACAGTTTTTTTTTTGTATGTGTATTTCAATTAAAAAATAAGGAATAATGTACTGATTTTACAATGCAGTACTGTTTAGATACCATAATAATATTTTACCTATCACCTGCTAAAAACATTGCTATTTCTAGTACCTCTGTACATAATATATTATATACAAAAAATAAATTGTTTGAAAGAACGTTGTCCTTCACTAGGATTTCTCCTGTATCGAGGGTACAGTTTACAAACATACATGTCACATGTACACACACCCAGACCCGAAACAACTATCTGTAGATCATACAAATATTTGTTTCGTGCGGGTATCGAACCCGCGGCATGCAGCGCCGAAAGCTAATCGCTTAGCCACTACGCCAACCGTGTCGTCAATGTATAAATAAATAGTTGTAGGTACTCAGTTACGAAATAATAATGACCTTGCCCATTTTTCACAAACAAAGACTTACCAAATTCATTGTTTCCCAGATTAAAATAGCAACTAAATTACCATGAACTTTGGCACTAAACTATAAATACTCCGCGCTAGTAAACAATTAAACTCTAAAATGGCTGCGAAAGAATTTTGTTTGCAACGAATAGCCATCCTCTGCTAAATTAATGACTAATAAATTTTAGATAAAATGTCTCCTGTCTCGCGATAGAGTTTAGTTCCTTTGCACTTAAATCCTTATCCTTTAATAAATAAAATACTTACGTACTTAGTTAAATATTAGACAGTGATATCTTGTGGAGGTCTACCGCGTAACTAAAATGGTAATGAACATCGACTCTGGTTATAATTTTTTTTTTTTTTTTTCAAAAACATCTACCATTACAGGTCGGTAAACCTAATGCGATAGTGCTCTAAAATCTAGACATAACTTATGAAATAATAATAATCAATTAAATTACTAAATAACATTTACACAAACAAAATAAATGACTTAAGTACTATAAACTACTATAACAAATAACATATAAAAGAATCCTTGCGAATTCACTCAATATGATTGTAAGAGACTAAACTTCGAGATATCTAGTAAAAAAATTACCGATCATGAAGTTAGGACTTCGATCTTCATGATCGGTAATTTTTTTACACGGTATTAAATAATCTTACCGTCAATAAACCCCGACTCCAACTAGAAAAAGAGCTGTAACGTTTGATTGGCTGAACAGATTTTCATGAAACATAGCTAAGATGATACCCGATTAAACTAGCTTTCGATTAAAAAACTACATTGAAATCGGCCCATCCGTTTTGGAGCTACAATGCCACAGACACATTTACACAGATCCACAGATACACATTAAAAACTTATAACTTAATCTGTCTTTTCTTTCGGGCGTTAAAAAGGTAAGGTTTGATAGAGAAAGTTGCTCAGTTTGATGGTCTAATCCACACCGATAAATATAACCACGCGTTTCTGATACACGGTGTATAACTGCTGCGTGGGCGCACCCTGTGTAGTATGCTCAAATTTTGTGAACCAACTTTGAGATTGGGAATCCATTGCAGTGTTGACGTCAAGCCACTTCTAACATAAGCCTATTTAGCTTAGTTTATCGGATTGATTATCAGAAATTACTAATAAAGTGACAAATACAGCTGGTAAATATTTTGAAAACAAAAAATATCATGAAATAAGTGGCTGGAGACAAAATGTCGTTAGAAAAAATTATATTTAAAAATTCAGCGATTCATCTCTCGGGGCGAATTTCAATTGAGACGAATAACTAAGGTTAGCAACGGAGTTAAAAATAAATTGAATGCTAAAATAATAAGAACAGTGTAAAATATAAAGACTGATGCTATTAATTATTACTGAAACACTAAATTGAGCTGTTATGACCCCATTATTAATTGTGCGCAAACAATAGAATTGATGCGAACATTATAATAACAACTACAAGATGTAACATACAATACACTTTTTTGTTTTTTTTTTAGCGTGGTAAAATCATCAAATGAGTCCTCCCACCCCGGGCAGGGCGGGAGGGACTGTCAGGCTTGTACTGACTAAAATCCACGGTGTTCCTTCTATAGCCCTTTACGTTCCGGGGTCACGGTAATGAGATAAGTCCCGCGACCAACATCAATACACTTGACATTAAAATGCTATTTACATCTACAAAATGCTAATTTGTCTGTACAATCTAATGATATATCGCCCATTCAAGAGCCGACTTGAGTTACACAAATCAAAGAACACAGAAAGAGGTTTTTCTGTGTTCTTTGTGTTCTTTTCCATGTTTTTCTGTGTTCTGTGACACAAATGAAATATATTCCGTACAATCGTCATTCGACATGACAAAAAAGTCGCATTGGTAATTGAGATCGATTTAATTTTGTGTACCCTGAATGTACCCGAACAGAGAGATACAGGGGGCCACTAGATTATACAGCGTGAAATAAAATGATCAGCCATATTTTAGGAGGTAATCAGATCCATGAAACTGAACAACTTTGCCCAAGGAATTTTTTTGTAACAAATAAACCTAATGGTCACAGCATGACCTGAGAGTCAAACCCCACTGGTTTTCAGCGTGAAGTCTAGCGACCATTATAATATAAAAAAGATGATGATAATAGAATTTTTGTAAGTACCTATGTACTTACAAAAATTCTAGGCTTTAGGCACAACCGCTGTAAGCGCGACCCTTCCCTACGGAGTAAGCACGGCCCTCCTGATGGATTGCGGGACGCGGGGTGGCGGGTGTGCTCGGATGTCCACAATATACACACATTATATTTTTTAAAGCCATCGGGAGAGCAGCTTTGACGGCGGTCCTGCTATCTATACAAATAAATAAAATTGAAGTGTCTGTTTGTAATTTCAAAATAACAGCTTTTTACAAAATGAATATGAACGTTTAAATGATTATAATTAAAAAACAACAATCAAGAAATATGATTTACTGTCTGTCTGTTTATTCCGGGTAATCTCCGAAACGGCTGGACCGATGTTGACGGGACTTTCACTGGCAGTAACTTAGGGTACCGCGCAAAGAACAGTAATTTTGTTAAATTCCGAAGTCGCGAGCACAGCTAGTACTTACATAAATTCTAGGTATTACTACGGGTCTCTAACTTTATCCTATAAATTATACGTCAGGGAAATAAATAATGGACATTGTGAGAACAAATAAACAGGAGAATCTATCCGGTATCTATTCTATATCCATATAGTGGATTCGATCTACTTGGAGAGCTCTATCCCACTACCCAGGGGATTGCTCTCGGATAAAATGTAGTTACAGAGGACATGGGCAAAGCAAGCGCGACGTTTTATTTTTAATCAACGTTAAGAAAGTTTTCATTTGAAAGAGGTTGACTTGTAGAGGACAGGAGGTTCTGTAGGATTATTGTTTGGGAAAGTAATGGGAATTTTGAATGTACTCTGAAAACACGTACGTAACTGTTAGAAATAAATAAGTTATTATTCAAAGGCAAAGTCAGAGGTTTTTATTTCAACTGGGCTTTTGTAGACACTTTCAAAACGTCGTGATTCTAGGCGCACGGTTCCAAGTGGGTTGGTCCTGGAGAAGATACCGGCAAGAAACTCCATGGACACTCTTTTCATAAATCAAATTATGAATAACTAGCGACCCGTCCCTGGCTACGCCCGGGTGCAATTTCTCTATTATCCTTTCATTAAATATGAAAGTATTATACATATAAACCTTCCTCTTGAATCTTTTTATCTATTTAAAAAAACCGCATCAAAATCCGTTGCGTAGTTTTAAAGATCTAAGCATACATAGGGACAGACAGACAGCGGGAAGCGACTTTGTTTTTTTATACTATGTAGTGATGTGGAGCCGCTATTGCTAGTAACAACCGAGTACTTGGTTCGTTATAATAACGTAAGGGCTAGAAATCCCACGATACAGGAGACATCCTAATGTCAATGTTTTCTTTAAAAAGAAAAAGAAAAAAAAAAATCTGTGTCAAAATTTACAAAAGTAGGTAATGTAGGTATCTCGATTTAGTTCAATAGCCGAGATAATTTAGAACATTTTAAATCATTACCTTTTTGATAGCTTCCAGGTAAAAGCCTGGTAAGGGCCGTAATTGGGGTTGTACCTACTAAGTAATATTGAGCAGATGTTAAGTGAAATAAAGACATTTTAATTTTAATTTTAATTTAATTTTAAAATTGATTAATGTGCGACATCATCATCCAGGCAAAAACATTTGACAATATTTAACAATTTAATTACCTATGTTAAAATTTTATAGTAGGTAATGGGAATCTAATTTAATTTCGTGTTTAGTATAATGTATAATCTTATTTCAAAATTCAATAATATTATGAATTATTTTGTTATTTTTCTTTTTAATATTTTTTTAATTATCTTTTGAAAGAAAGAAAAAGGGAAGAAAAATTGTTTATTGTTTGTTTTGTGCAACATGCGTTATGCGAAATACTGAAATGAATGTTTTATTTTAATAATATTTTCGAACAAGAGACAATAACTTGAACTTGTTTCTTTATTTATTTATTTATACTTTATGCACTATGTACAGAGGCGGACTTAATGCCTTAGGCATTTTCTACCAGTCAACCTAAGGGTGATGCAGAGAAAAAAGTATGGTAGGTGCACGGACAAGATAATTATACCTACTGAAAAAAAGTAAATTAAGCATAGTTACCCACTAGTTGGTTAGTTAGTTAGTAGCATAGTAGCATAGTTCTTTCATACACTTTTTGTAATTATTAGTTATTAATAGAAACCAAAATAAAGTATTACTTTTAGCTATCTTTATGGCCTAGCAAAATAATTTTATATCCAACCAAAAGATGGCGCTAAACACAATATTTTATATAACAAAAACGATTTTCATCTAATATACTTTGTATTGCCACAATATATCAAATGGATCGAAACACATCGAAAACGGTATACAAAAAGCAATCGTTCGAAATAGGATTCGCAAATCTCCGCAATACCTTAGGTACAGAATAAGTACGGGTATTGAATACTTCGGAATCTTGTAGATGGCGTCTATTCGGTAAACTCGGGTAAACCCCTTGAGACGTACCGGTTGAGATGAAATTGGATTGTCAGGTGGATGACACCCGTACGCTATCTAGTTTATAGGTCCAAATGAGGAATTTATTGAGGAGTAGGTTTTATTTGTGAAGCTTTTAAAGTCTTTGGTTAAATATTGATCTATAATAGACTTCAGACAATGGCTGACGTTGAAGTTGTTACCGTTTCAGCACTTTGTCTCCTTAGTTTATATAAGGTTTATATTACCGGAGATATTTGTAAAGGGTTATCATACTCATCAACCTCGAAATCACAAGTTCCATATAATTAGTTGAGTAATATTGAATTATTTGTATAGAACAGTATTTTTTTTTGCGATTTCTTATTCTAGTTCATAATGAGAAGTACAATAACCTCTTATAGGGAACAGGACTAAAAAGGTAAGACCTTGTGTATTTTTACCTCATAAAGAGTAGGTATTTGTATTAGATTTTCCGAAAAATCATATTTTTACTCCCATTTTCTCTTTGAATGTGGCGATCGATCTATTCCCTATCTCAAAAATTGAGGCAATTTGTTCTTCATAAGTTATGCGAGCAAATTGGTGACCGCCTTATCAATTATTCCAACTATAACTTCATGCAAATTCTAGAGATAGTTTCAGCATCCATTTCGTCTCTTCATTTAAGATCACCTTGTGAATTTGTTATCTGATTATTGAATGCAATTATACTATAATTGCTCAGAATATTGACTGTCTTTGAGAACTCTCTACAGAGAGACTTGAAACTGTGGAGTGCTCTTAGAAATTACTTAGGACTTTTCAAGTTGAACTAACTCCTAGCTGTTATTACCTGGATACATTTCAGAATCTCATAGCAATAAATTGTGAGTAACTAACTACATTTTAAGCAAGTGTAATAATAATTACAACATAGTTATAGAAGGAGTGATAGCTTAGCTGTTGAAAGCTTGCCTTCCATACAGGGTCTAAGTTCGAACCCGCGGGTCTACCGCGTAACTAAAATTGTAATGAACATCGACATCGGTATTAAACTTCAATACGATCGTGAGAGCCTAAACATTGAGCTAACTTGTAAAAAAAATACCCATCATATAGTTGGGACTCCTATCTTCATGATCGGTAAAAAAAATACAAGTTAGCTCAAAGTTTAGGCTCTCACGATCGTAAAGGCCCAGTTGAAATAAAAATCTTTGACTTTGACTTTGACATCTTAGCTATGTTTCATGAAAATCTGTTCAGCGGTTCAAAACTTACAGCTCTTTTTCTAGTTGGAGTCGGGGGTTTTTGACGGTTAGGTTATGAGTTTATAATTATGGTTTTGCTCGCTACCGGGGGCGAATCGGCTAGATCTAACGCACCCTGCCCTACAATTGCACTGCACCCCGCACTCTCCCTTAAACGCGGCGCCCATTGATGCCATTGGTTACTTATATCGTAAATGATACATACGATACGTAGCCATTTATCGCGCGACCTTGATCGAGTGACAGAGCTATAACCTTACTCTTTGCTGCTTATCCTACATATTTAACACTCAATCACTTTGCAAATCCAATTCGAATCCCTGAAGCAAAGAACTCTAGTAAGTAAGTATCTCCCGACAAATAAATCCCGACTTTTAATATATGAAATCCCTCATCGGATCCGGTTCAATCCGGAATTAACCAGTATGCACTACCGCCGTGCGCACCGAGTGAAGTGACTCTCAAGGGATCGGGAGATGCAATCTCGGATATGTGAATACCGTCCCATTACGAGCAGACGGATATGTTAGGATTATTCCTATTGCCGATTCCTAGGTTGGAATTTGGTGGAGTGCGTTTTAGTTAGGTGAGAACAGGGATTTGCATAGGCGTCTTAACTGTATTTGTGGAGTGTTGTGCTAATTGGGAGCTAGTGTTTCGAGTGGGCTAGTTGCTTTGTTATATCTTGTATATAGCAAACATCTAGCTTTATCCGGTTAACATTTATGGCTTCGACCCTGTATGGATTTATGAGCTTTTAGTTGTTCAAGAGTAAGAATAATAAGAAGAAAGAAAGAAAGAAAAATCATTTATTTGCCACAAAAACAAGACACACTAGAATGACAGATACAGTTAATAAGAAGAGGACAGGTGCATAGACAGAGAAGACATTATTTTAGGATCATAATAAACAGAGCTATTAATTATTACGCTAGTAGGTTCGGCAAGGCGCGAGTGATGCTCTTGGTGTTGGTTGCTACCTTAGCCGCCTTTATCAAAATTTGACTTTATATAATATCTATGTTAGGTATGATTATTTTGATTTTTGTTTTTTTTGGTGTTCTAGTATTTTTTGTTTCACTTATTTTTTAGATATTATTGCATGAGTTGCCTCAATTTTGCAACCGAATAAATTATTTTTATTCCTTTCTTTCTTAGTGGTATAAAAAAAAAGAAAATCTTAAAATATAAACCCATTTGTCATTGTCGCATAGGCCAATCGATTTCATCTAGGTAACCTTAGTCTCTCCTAATCGGCTATCTGAAACGTACATGAATTTAAATCTAGAAAAATAATGTTTCTCTTACTACAGATCTTTATCAACCATTATCCAAACATTTCTTTCACAGTTACTTTTCTTAGTGAGACTATTCAACGAACCGAAAAAAATAAAGATTTCCAATTTCAATAGATTTATTCGAAGAAAAGTGTAAAACATTAGGATTTACCATCGTGTTCTATTCAAAGTTTTTTTTATTGATCGTAATTGTAGAAGGTTTTTTATATTTTAAAAGTACGCTTTGAATCTTTTTTATTCGTATTAGATACACTTGGACCAAGGACAGATTCAGGATTTAATTCTGGGACAATTATTACAAGGGCCAGGCAGGTAAGGGGTCATACCCTTAATATTGCACTATGTCTTTGGGTTTCTTTTTTTTAAGTATAGTGGGCAATCGAACTTGCTGTTCACCTGATGGTAATTTAAGTGATCACCGCCGCCCATGAACATCCGCAACACCAGAGGAGTCACGGTCAACGCATCGGCGATGCCGACCTTTTAGGATGGTGTTAGGAAAAGTGAGTGAAAGGAGAGGGAAGGGGACTAAGGGAGGAATTGGGCCCCCGGCGCTCGACGCTCACCGAACGAAATGCAAGGTACATAATGTCGATATTCTGTGAAATAATCTGTAGAGAAATCTTTGTAACCGTTTTAAAGCATATTGCGCGCACGGAGGAGTTTGAGATTTGGCATAGATAAAGTTTATAATTATGGAGAAGAAGTGCAGAGAACAATTTTTTTTATATAATGTTACGGTTGAATTTCGACCACTGGGTGACCAGTGGTGACTAACAGGTAACTCAACGTATCAAATGTATGGAACAGCTGATGTTTTCTTTCGCGATGTCACCGTTGGACCCATAGTAAAAGCTTTTAAACATGAGGTGTTATATTCTTTGTTGGGAACCACTCGTTCCTACTGAACTAAAAGAACCTAATGTGTGAAAAATAACACCATTATGAATATGATCTAACGCGTGAGCACACGTAATAAATACTTGACAGTGGACTGTGAAATAATGTTAACGACCGTCAAATTACAAAACACAAACATAAAATAATTTAAAAAAGGTTCATTCGAGAAAATCCATGATATCAAGCTCACAAAGTTCATAATTTATGAGACGTAAAACGAATCATATGTTTCAACGGCTTACCTGTCAATTGAAAGTATTTGGAACCTTAGAGTATAAAAATATAGAGCGATCTTACAGATCTCTGTAGGATCGCTCTATATTTTCATACTCTCACGGTTCAACGGTTCATACCCATGAACTGTAAACCCGGGTATGAACAACGCAGGCGCAACACGAACTCCGCGTTCATAGTTTGAACGACCACGAGTCGAGTAGGTTCCCAGAGCGAAACGTTCAGACGTTTATGTGCTAATGAGTTTCAAACATCCAAATATCCAAACATCCAAACATCATCACAAACTTTCATATTTATAATATTAGGGTGATGGTTAAGAATATTGGACCACGCATTGCCACAGATTAATAAATAGATACTACGTAACAGATACTTCACTCCTTTTAGCGAAGTACTTTAATTTGAGCTCAATTGCTGCGTTGCTAAAGTTCATATTGCTTCGCTCGCTACCGATGAGTCCACTAGATCGAACGTACCCTCGCCCTCCAACCGTACTCTACCCCGAGCGATACCTCGAACACGGTTGCTCTGTCACTTGCACGACCGAGGCATTTAACGCGCGGCCGACAGTGAAATACAGAGCAATGTATTGCCTAAAACTCGGGGATTATTGAAAAATTATGCGACATTTTTAACGCTTGTTTATACAGAGTTGGCCTTCTGTATCGTTCTTGTTTTGTTGATCAAGCTTCACTGTCAAGGTCAGACTATAGTTTCACACGTTAATTATAAAAACTAAACCATTATATCGATCCAGTTTATTATGAATGTTAATTTCAATTTTAGGATCAGCACGTGGCGTAATATACAAGGTTAATCGGAAAGGGTATAGAAACCTGGAAGATGTTTTTGTATTCAACGTTATGAACAACTTTTACTGTAGGACCAAAACTGTAATCGCGAAAAAATATCAGCTGTTCCATACAAACATTTTAAAATTACTCGAACAGCTGATTTAAGTACTTCTACACCTCTGCCTAACCTTCGACGAATAGAGGCTTGATGGTATGTATGTATGTAATATGTATGAGAACCTCACACTGTGCACTGTGCAGTCACGCCATCCACAGAGATTCACTTAGTTTTACATAAACAGGATATGTTTTTATGAAGTGTGCAAAATTTGCAGAGTGATTCAGTGTCCGTTCCAAATGCAACCGCAGTACTAAAATTCACTTCAAAATAAAATAAAGATTTGATTTTGTATGGCTTGCTCTAGTAGACTATGCGTGGCCCCCATACTAAGTCAATTTTTCGTTTTGTTTTAAAGTGTATTCCAATACCGCGGGTGCATTTAGGAACAGAGACTGAATCACACTACAAACACTACATAAAAAAAAAAACTATAAATTTTCAGTAGCTAATTAATTATCCCTACCTAAAGTCTAACCAAAAACCTGACGTTTACGTATAACTACACAAATATAAAAAAGACACGTGTATATAATATATACACATTATGAGTTTTGACTGTGACATATTATGTCACAGTCAAAACTCATAATCGGTCAAAAGTACTTTTGACTGAAATATGGGTCAAAAACTTTTGTTATTCTAAAGCTTGCAAAAGAAAATAGAATGGAAGAAAATAGTTTTGCCTTGGCCAAACTAGTTGGTTAGGATAGAACTGTGACCACACAATGCTAGGGTAACTTTTTAAATCCAACATTGCTAACTCAACTTGGAAATATTTTGACGTGTTAGTCAAAGGCTTGGTCAAAACCAATTTTAACCAATATTTTTAGGTCCTAACACTATTCATTTTGTATGATTAATGTTTGATGTTGTAATTTTATGTAAGTTATTTTCTATTGTACCTATTATTTTTATTTAATGTTACTGTGTATATTCGATTGTACTATTGATTTTATCTGAAATAAATGAATTGAACCATTAACCAATAATGTTATAACTGTTGAAACTACTTTTGACTGACATCTGACAAAAAACTTTTTACTTTTTTTTGCAGACAAAAGAACTTTTGACCGTTTAAGAACTTTGACTGCAACATATATAACTATTTCCTTTCTGTTACCCGGTGACGCAATCACCATACAATGCACATAATGGGAAATGACATCATTCGTCGAGCAATTTAAATTATAGCTATTATACAGTGTGATGACCTCTTGAGAAATAGATGGATGAACATTAGTATGCCATTGTTTTTGTATGGTGAGGTAAATAACTCGAGTAAGACTGGGCTTTATTCCAAAATGAGTTCTTCTTCTCAGTCTGTCACAGTTCACAATTGGAGGCTTATGTCCAATCGTGAACTTCCGAGTCACCCTGTATATGTCGCCGTGTTATTGTCAAACCAGTGATATTATAATTTCACTAGTGAAATTACTCTCAAGATCGTATTGAAGTTTATTACCAGAGTTTGATGTTCATTACCATTTTGTTACGCGGTAGATCCGCTGGTCGCACTAGAAGCCGTCAGCTGAAAAATATACTCAACGAAAAGTCTAGACTGATAATCTAGGTATTATACGATGCGGTAATCATACATCACAAGCAGGAAGGCACATAATTCAAGTTGCCAGCTAATATTTTAATAGTAAGACGTGACTATCTAACATCCTCTGTCCGGTCACTGACAGCGGTCTAGGTTACGCCATATCGCTATTTATAGACTAGACATAGACGACCCATTTAGGCTAGGACTTTTGTTTTCTGTTTTTCTAGCATTTTTCACTCATTGCACTTTTATATAATTTTTCTAGAATTTTAACGGTCACTAAAATAATTTTTGGTCCCGCATTCTATTATAGGTAGCTATATTTTTTTTTGCTCATCCAAACGAATACGGTATGTCTCCCACAGATATCTGTGATGGCACCAAATATTGTTTGGTAAATGTAAATAAAAATAAAAGTTTAAAAATACTAAAATAATTTCAGCCAAACACGAACTCATACACACACCCACAGACAGACACACAGACAGACAGATAGTAGGATATATACCGCTAACATTGTATATAATGTCACAGTCAAAAACCATAGCCGGTCAAAACTTATTTTGACTGCGAAAATCAGTCAGTAAATTGACTGAGGACTTCGGTCTAAAATGCAAAAATTCAAGTCCTACTCGACCCAAAAACAGCCGATAATTTTTTCGCGATTACGATGTTGGTCCCATAGAGAAAGTTGTCCAGTTTGATGGTCCGATGGTCCCTTAAATATGACTAAGCATTTTGTTACACGTTTTGTAGAAAATTATAAAACACACCATGAAACAGTGCCGCGATGCAAATGCAATCACTTGAAATGTACATAATGTTTTTACGACCATATTTATGCGTTCTGGCCGACACCGGATATATTTTCTGTCGTTAACTTTATGTGCTGTGATAACGGTTGTGTAGAAGTAGTATGTCGGTGTTTAATTTTCTTTTAATACAACGAAGTCTGATCTGTAAGTTTAAGGAGAAAACCACATAATTACCGCCCATTGTATTTAATATTGTTTTTTATTTTATTTTTATAGGTAGGTTTTAACTAAGCAATTAATAATAGTTGTTATTTCATTTTAATTATCCATCGGAAAGTACAATAGAACTCTGTCCCAGAACCCAAAAGCATAGAGACAAAACGAACACAAGGCGACCGCACAATTCCAAACTGCACATTCTAATTTGCCTAACATTGCGAAATTGTCGTATCAATCGGCCGCGTTAGTGCAAAACACGATAGGAACCGGTTATTGTTGCAGTGCCATACTGTTGAAATCATAGATTATAGAAATAAAGGAGATAGGCCATGGATTATTATGACGACACGGTTGGCGCAATGGCTAAGCGATTGGCTTTCTGCGCTACGTGCCACGGATTCGATCCCCGCCCGGAACAAATAGTTGTATGGCCTACAGATAGCTGTTTCGGGTCTGGGTGTGTGTATGTGACATGTATGTTTTTATACTGTACCCACTATACAGGAAAAATCCAAGGCTGGAGCAACGTTATTTTTAAAAAAAACAAGATCTTAAATTGATTTCTAATTGAATCACATTATGGTACTTGCAAATTCAAATTCCTCCCTTCCCTCTTTCCACTTTTCCCTGTCTGCTGCTATTAGTTGTGCATAGCACCTTCTTCTTCCAGCAATTTCGAGTTTTGGAACGCATTATCGAGTTCATCTGTAAGTTCGACCCCTATAATACTGCGTTACATTGCCTGCTGACAGACCAAAAGTGTGGATTATTGACGCATTGTTAATGACTATGTCTGTGCTCCGTAGATGAGGGTGGGGAGAATGCACATGTCCATGAGTTTTCTCTTTAGTGAGAGAGGGCGATTTCCCTTCATTTTCATTTTATCGACCAAATGTTCTTCCAGGCGAAAATGTTGCCGTATGATAAGCTCTTATTGGAGTTTTGGGAGTGTCATATCTCTCTGATTTCTATGATCTTTGGAGGCAGTATAAATCATACTGCGCAATGGAGCAGCTGGCTTGTGATTCAGCTGCACCATTGTTTAGTAGACTGTACCTATTCCTACGGAACTTGCTGTGATTTCGCTAAATCAACAACTCGAGTTTATACTAATAACGTAGCTCAAATCAAAACATGCTTGTTTTAGAATAATGTTTAGTTTATTTTAAGCTTGATATTAGTTGTTACCGGTATTACTAACTGGTTTTGTAGTGAAGGTTAGATGGCAGAAGCCTTG
Source organism: Allophyes oxyacanthae (assembly GCA_932294325.1). NCBI lineage: Eukaryota > Metazoa > Arthropoda > Insecta > Lepidoptera > Noctuidae > Allophyes > Allophyes oxyacanthae. Next base: position 10,649,721 of record OW028629.1, read on the forward strand.
TATGAAATAAATAATACGCTACGTTGAACTGGAGGTCAACCAAAACATACCTGGTTTTCCTATGGGATCTACTTATTATTTCTATGGGTTTTCCAAAGTATATTGAAATGGGTGCTGAATAAGGTGCTGAACGATCAAAGCCAAACGTCAAAGACAAAGTTTTTTACTTCAACTGGGCCTATGCAGGCACTTTCAAAACGTCGTGATTCTAGATGCACGGTTCCAGTTATATGACCCTCTAGTTGGATTGCGAAAGTCAGATGGAATTCCCTTCGAGTATAATAACAAATTAATAATATTTATCCACAGACCGATTAGATTCAACATTCCAAAATGATGATAATTAATTATTGTTGAATAGAAAGTCTAGATAGTGGAATTTGGTTGAAAGCGTGCTTTTTGTGACAGCTGAGGGATTATAATATCAAAATGAATGGACATTTGCATTTACCCTTTCGCTAGAAACATCATAAATCGCAAATCTAGTTTCTCCAAAGGTTGTAAGGTCAGATAACAGTTAGATACTTGCCATAATAAAGACAAACATACTTATGATCCATATAAACATAAGCAGTTTATTTGAATAAAGTTGACTCCAGAAGTAAGCCGCAAAACATTTATGAGGAAGGACGGGGAAGTTATTGTTTTCTTTCTGAATATCATGTCTCTCTGGTCTGAACGACATTATAGTGACCCGTTGCCTAATACCCAACACAGTGACAAAGTGCACTATTTCTTTTTCAGGGGAGGTCTATATGGAAAAGAAGAATGCAATTAGGCAGTTGATTACTGATAATTTTTTCGCGATTACGATGTTGATCTGATAGAGTAATTTGTTCAGTTTGATGGCCTCATCCACAATTCCACACCCTAAAATATGACCACGCATTTCTGATACACGATGTATAATTATGAACCCACATATGGTTATAATAGAATAGAATAGATCTTTATTTCATGTAAATCAAATACCTACAGGCACTTATGAAATGTCGAGACTCTAGGTGCACGGTTCCAAATAGTAGATCCTATGGAGAAGAACCATTATACCAGTCTACATATACTATCTACCCAAGTTACCTTTCAAACTAACACCTAGTTCCTCGAAATTAATACCCAACGCCACATGAAACAATTCCTAGAACCGATTCCATTAACAGGCATTACGGAAGTAGGTCAAAAACTTCATGTTATCATGGAAACTATAAAACGTAGGGTGAAGTTAGGCCATGCTTACGTAATGACTATAAGTTCTATAGGTATAATTATTGTAGTGGGTTCAAACAGTAAGGGTTATGCAATAAGGTGTGGTACGAATGTAAGCGAGGAAAGTGTTCGCAATTGATAATGTAGGAAACAAACCTATTTTCACTATTTCACAAACGAAGAATTTCTTCATTATCGTCCAAGTGGTTTTATAGGGTCTTCACAGGGACCGGATTACCGATATTTATTTATACCGATATAAAAATATAGATATAATACCGATATACTGGTATTTTTTTATCGATATCGGTACCGATATTTAATTTCAGTACATAAATATCGATACTTTAATTTGTCTATATTTGTATCAATACCGATATTAAAATCGGTATTGGGTATCGATATAAATATCGATAACTTAAACCGGTACTTAAAATAGCGATATTTTGTATCGATATTTTACCGATACTTGAATATACCGATATATTTGTAAAATATCGGTATTTTACAGCCGAATATCGATATTTCTAAAATATCGGTATCCGTCCCTGGGTCTTCAACGAAATTTCACTTTCTTCAAAAGATATGCTTCGGATAGCAAATGGACCATCATTTTCCCGTTTAGATTCTCTGAATTTCTGGGTGTGAAGGAGGTACGATGTTCCTTCATTGAAAAGTGAGGATCCTCCGACCAGGTCAGGTGATATTGACTAATGGGCTGAAGCCCGACAGTTGATGTCAGTCAGTTGTATATGCGCTAGTTGCCATAAACATTTTTCATAGTGCGATGTAGGATTTACATTGGTGCTATATTCTGATAGACAGCACCGGCGTAGTCCATTGCACTAGATATCAATACATATGGGCTTACGTGGACTATCAACTGATTTACGACTTGAAGGAACAAAGTTTTCGAAGGTAAGGTTTCGTTTTTTAAGACAGCTGCCTAATGACGCCACTGGGCTTTTACTTAATAGAATTCCTTTAAGAAATTCAGTGGAAGAAATTCAGGAGTTCCATTAAGCGGTATTTGGCATTAATGCTTGAAGACATGTTTAAGTTAAAAATAAATAAAGTTGTAATTCACCGGTAGTACATTTAAATATCAATTTCATTTCGAGAGGGTAATATTGTTCAAAAGTCACCGCTTGCGGTGGCACTGGGGTCTGTGTGGGAAAACCGGTCGGTGAGGAAACTGCAGTCCGCCACGTGGGTCGCACAACTGTTGTAGTTGTCTGTTCACAGCAACTCAACCAAACCATTGCGGTAATAATTGATTATATTTTGATTTGTATTGAGTAAGTGTGGCGGTGAAATTGTAAGGAAATTCATAACATAGCACATTTGAGATCCTCAAAGACCTTTCTATTTGCACAAGATTAAAAGCAGCTCTAATATTTCCATCATTGTGTCTTTTCTTTTAACTCTTGCACTTGTATCTAAAATTGGGTTTCCTGATATCAGGCGAGGATTAAGTAAAGATAAAAGAAGATAAGAACGGATTTACTATAAATAAACAGAGAATAAAAATACATGATGTAGCCACAAAACCTATCACATTTTAAGACATAATAATCTATTCCAATGCGTTATAAATAGCGAGTGTAATAAGCGACACAAAGGCCTTAATAAAAGGAAGCCAAAAGAGAAATAGGCAAAGAATAAAAATTGTAAGTTCACAAAGCAAGGCAAAGATTTCATAAGGGTAGTAGTGAATGAAAATAAAATCCCGTAGCTGTTATATTTTGTACGGAAACTAAAATGTTGTTGTCCAATATTGGTCTCAGAAGTTACACAATGTACACTCGGGTGAACATTTTGTTATGTTTTGGCTCGAGTTTTAAGTTTGATTTTGTTGAGCGATGGTCAGAATGTTAGATGTGTTTTAATAATACCAGATTTTTTAAGTTAGATTTTATACTTTATATGAAGATTTGTTATTTATCTATTGGTAGAATGAAACAAACTGGCCTTCGTTTAGATTAATTACAGAATTCAAAAAATCTAACGATATTTTTGCCAGAACCCGTTTAACTTCAAGAGACTAGTTTAAAGCCGCTTGATCAGTTTCTTTCTTTGTGATATGGCAATTTCCTAATTGGATTAACTGCTATAAACGCCTACTTCTGCTACTTAAATCACATAAGATTCCTGTTAGACAGGATCTAATATTATGAAAAGTTGTCACCACGTTTATTATAAATATAATTATTATATTGGTCATAGCAATAAGTTATAAAATGAAAATGCTTTTACTCATCCTCTAAACCCTCAGTGACCATTAATGACACCAATGAGACAAGATGACCAATTCTTAACAAGCTAGGCAAAGTTTGTCGTCATGACAAGACGAGATATTGCAACGACAAATTTATATCACGGCGCTCATGTTAGCTCAGCAGGAACCACACAGCTACGATCAAAAGCCTTGAAACACACAAACTGAATCTGAAGAAAATAGAAATCTTAAATTCTATAATAGAACCAATGAACCTAACTGAGCTAACGATACCCGACTGTTCGCTGCAGGAAATTTCACCAATCCAATTGGAAGCAACTCGGTTGTGTAACCTTTGCGGACGTAAACAAAACTAGAAATTGTACTTTATGGTAGCTAGTTTTTGTTCTAAAACCTGTAGTTCTACCTAGATTTATAGTCGAGAATGGTGGTGAAAGTATTGAGAGAGCTCTTGATGAAACAAAGTTAGCTGTAATTTAGGAGTGTGTACAAACTAAAGTTGGTTTGAGCTTTGTGGGCAATTTGATCTGGTTTAAATACTGGTGTAAAATTGATTTATTTATTGTTCTAATGTTTATTACGTAATGTCTTGCATGGTTACTTTTATTGCCTATACTTATCGCAGCCTACGACATCCAATTTGTACAACGTATCAGAAATGAAAGTGGAAATAGAACCAGACCATCAATTTGAACAATTTTCTCTATGGAACTAATATAGTAATCGCGAAAAAATTATCAGCTGTTCGATACGTTTGGGTTAAGTAGGAATTAAAGTTTTGTATTGGACAGCCGATAATTCAAGCCCACGACAGTGCTATGCCTAAGAAAAGGCATATCAAGGGACACATTTACTTCCCCATTGTTATGTTAGATATATAATTTACGAAAAACTTCTTTTGTTACATTATTTCTCTGTAAACATATCCCAGTATAATCAAAGATAAGTCAAAACTAAGACAGACATGACAACATCAATTTTAAAGCCAATCAATTACCTACACTCACACCATAAAAATAGCTTTACAATTATCGTTCCATCAACATAATCGTAACTAATAACCAAACATAGCATAGACTAACTCCCACGTAGATACGGAACTAACTACAATATACATAGATACATACCTACACGCATCGTCCAATTGAGCGCGGTGCAACGTTCTCTGGTCACGAGCGGGGTCAAGAATCGCATAGAATATAACAACAGATGCTCCAAGTGTATAGTGGGTATTGGTTTTGATGACTCTGTGAGGATAATGGCGTTCGGTTATGTGGATAGGATGAGATTGCGGTTCATATCTTTTGAATGGTGGGACAATCTGGTTCTGTTATTTATTTGTGTAATATCAGTACAGTATAATATTATGATAATTTTCCAACTGAATTACTGTTTTTATGCTTTGATTCAAAAGTGACGTCTTGGCGTAATCCACCTGGATAATTTCTTCATTATCAGCATTAAATCAAATCAGGCTATTGCAGTCCACTGCTGGACATAGGCTCCTACCAAATTGTGCCAGCAAATTAGCCCATACTTGTCTAGTACAGACAGACTACTACGAAGAACAAGTCTCTACTTGTGGATGTCTGTGGATTGAAAATATCTCATTGACACAACATTACTATCTAATAAACGCACATTTTACTTTCATACACGGAAAAAAAGACTTTGCAGGCGCTATCTGAACCAAGTACACGGTTGTAAATAGCAAAAACTTATTAATTTCCAGCCTTTACGTTTTTTCAGTGTATCGTGTTAATAACGACACGTAGGTATATGAGATAGATATTCATTTCATACACCATTTTCCTCTAACAAAGAACCGTAGGTATTTCTATTTCAATATAATGCGGTGTAAACTCACGCCTGGTTCGTCCAATACCCTTACCCTATGAGGACAATGTTGAGGTAGGACCAATATAGTGTTGTTTATCTCTCTTTCATTTTGTTATAATAATAAATAAATACTTTATACACAAAATAGAGGTTTTTGTAGGACAATTATTATTGTGCTTAGAGTAGAGTATATCAAAGATAATAATTATGTTGACATGATAATTATTAGTATACAAAACGGTCAAGTGAAATGCTGTTCGCCTAGCTAAGTTCCTGAGCAACCTTTTATTTAAGGAGAACAGAATATCGTGTTGGATTATCATGATTTACAAGGTGAATATAAGAAAAATCTAAGGTTATTTCTTTTGAAAGACTTACTCTTGGAACAATAGATATAGACATCAATCACTTTTCATTGAGATTTGAATATTAATTTTAATAACTGTATCTCATTATTCGCCGGTGCCCTTGGAGTGTTAGACCATTATCATTCATTTTCTTTCAAACAATGTCAATGACATTTTTTTATCTTAGTCAAAATGATATCATGAACTAAGTTTAAATTTAACTCTATTGAACTTTATTTGAGAACATAATTATCATGAGCTAAGTTTAAATTTAACTCTATTGAACTTTATTTGAGAACATAATTATCATGAGCTAAGTTTAAATTTAACTCTATTGAACTTTATTTGAGAACATAATTATCATGAGCTAAGTTTAAATTTAACTCTATTGAACTTTATTAGAGAACATAATTATCATGAGCTAAGTTTAAATTTAACTCTATTGAACTTTATTTGAGAACATAATTATCATGAGCTAAGTTTAAATTTAACTCTATTGAACTTTATTTGAGAACATAATTATCATGAGCTAAGTTTAAATTTAACTCTATTGAACTTTATTTGAGTACCGTTTCTATTTTCTTTGAGTTCTATCTGGCCGTAGGCATAAAACTCATTAAAGTCCCCTCTATAACGAGATTGCGTTAGTATTTGGTTACTATTGCACTCACGCTTAGCCAGTCCGATGCCCTTGCCCTATCAGTACTGCGTTGAGGCAGGCTCGGGATTTTACTTCATAGAATAACCATTACGCTTGTTATCCTCAAAAGGTTATGCAGAAGTCTATTCACGAAGATTTGCCTATTATGGCTTATTATGGTCTTAATAGGGTTCAGAGAAAGATTAATTGCATAAAACATACAATTAGGGTTTCGGATATACAACAGAAGTCTAATTCACGTAATTTTATAACGCACCGATCATATTGCGATCATAGTGACGTTTGAACTTGACGCGAGCGTATCTCACTGAAGCTAAGAGAATACCAAATGTGTTGTTTAGATCAAAATTTTATTGCAACTGCTTGGCAACTGCACTTCTTTAGTTACGTGAATTAGCCTACAGGCTCTGTACCTATCGTACGGAACCTAAAATAATTATTGACTGATATTCGTGTTAGCCCGAGCCGGGTATTAACGATCATATATATGCGTCATGCTCGTGAACGGGTGCCGTCTGTCGGAACTGGTCAGCTTGTAACTGCCATGGCAATCTTATTCACAGGCAAATCATTATTACCCTAGTCTTATTTTTATTCACATTAAATTACATTATTCTCGCAGCTCTTACCACAACATTGTACTGATAAAGATTATAATCTATTTTTTGAAAAGAGTTACCATGGAGTTTCTTGCCGGTTCTTCTCCATAGGGTCTACTATTTGGAACCGTGCACCTAGAGTCTCGACATTTCATAAGTGCCTGTATCTGGTTTACATGAAATAAAGATCTATTCTATTCTATTACATCCTAAGGCTACCTGTCTACTGAAGCGGTAATAGAATATGAATATACGTCACTTAGATGATCGGAGAAAATACTGGAATCTCATTAGTTATTTCATCATCTCTCCGCTTTGCTTCGCTTCAATGGACAGGCAGCCTTAATCCTCAAGCTAGACAAAGTCACATGTAAATATATACTGTGACTAAGTGGAATGGAGTTTATAATATATCAATATTACAGGGTGTAGAATTAATTTTGGCTACCGTATTTTGCTGTTTGATCAATGAGGCAGAAATATTTTATTGATTATTCATTTATTCAACTTTCAGTTTTATATAATAAAAAGTTGCGATACTTTGAATAATGCATTTTGTATATTGGGCCGTTAATTTACTTTGTTGATGAATAAATTTTCATAATAAGGACGGTGATAAATGATTTTATGAACAGGAAAGTAAAAAAAAAAACTTTTTTTTTCTTTGAGTACAAAAATATTTTTAGTACCTACAGTAACAACAACACAGTTTCAAAGCGGACAAGAAAAATAGTTCAGTATTTTCTGTTGGAAAATGTTCAAAAGATAACGTAAATTCAGACCTAGGATAGTGTAGGACTGAGATGTACCAGGCACACATAACAAGTAGTAACATAGCTGCCTCATTATAGGCGAGTGGCTCGAGAGCCCTCTAGCAACGCTGCTAATAGGAGCCCGGACAATTCTGCAATGTTTGACCCATAAAATATTTAGTTGTTATTTTTTACCACGAATCAAGGAAAAAAATCCTCATGAATCATGATTCATGAGGATTTTTTGTTCCTTACTCGATACTAAGGATTTGAATTGAGAATATTTTTTTTATAATTAATGTTGTTCATGCCAACTAGAAAAATATACATTTGAAATTGGAACAGTTTTTAAATGGAGTTATCAAAAAGAAAAACATACACATTTAATAGCAATTATATTATTAAACCTATTTTTTAAAAAATATAATTTATAGTAGATAATCCGTAGAAATATGCTTTATTTTCTTGCAAGCTTTTAAATACAGTTTATGCTACTTTTACAACTCGTGTTATTTTTATATCGACATTCTGTATTTAAAACGATCCATCTAGTCAGCTAATTACAGTCCATTGCTGCAAACTATTCAAAAGGCGCAACACGCTTATTTAAATATTATTTTATGAATATTGTTTTTATTTGATTAATTTTGTAGTGTTTTATTTTTAATTTTCTTTCTCTTGTGTTGTCAATGTGTCTGTGTTCAATTAATGTTTTTTTTTCAATTACCCAATAAGCCGAGTTTTTATTTTTTTTATTTATATAAGTATAAAATAATAATACGGAACAGCATTTTACAAAGAATACGGTTCGTGCGACATCAGTTTGCATATCATTATGTTTGCGATAGCCAGTCTTCTTTGTGTTACAGTAAGTGCTTTCTTGTTTCAAAGAATACCTTTGTTCATCACTGTGACTTTGCTCTGCTTTGTTAGTTTAATTATAAGATGTAAAGTATAGAACTGCTTGCATAGCGTTGTGATAACATTAATAATTTCTATGTAACGATGAAACGATTATCTTTTATCTTTAAGCAGGTGTCCTCTTTAAATACACAGCCTGTATATCACACATTTTTATACGAACCAGTGATAGCTCAGATGTATTTTTTTTTTCCAAAATTTTACCATTTATCTCACAATTCTCCGTGCACGGAATATGCTTAAAAAAATCTCTGTACGTATTAATATAGGTATAGATGTAGTTTATTAGATAAATTTATACCACAGAACACAGAAAGACCTCTTTTCTGTGTTCTGTGACTTATATGAAGAATAAACAGAATACACAAATTTTTCCTTCTATTTTCTGCAAGGTTCATATAAACCTAATCCAAATACCAACTAATTATCACACTCAACTAACTTTCAAATGAAAACCAATAATACACCATAACCAACCTTAACTTTTAACAATAAAGTTCAAAACCGCGTACCACTTGAGCCAGACGACATCGTGCCTCAAGATTGACCTGTGACCAAGTCGTGATCTTCCACAGTTGTTTGGGTTCCGCGTTGGTCGAATGTCCGGCATGTATTGTGATTTACGAGACCTCAGGTTAAGGGAACTTACTTACTTAGATGCAGTTAGAAAGAACTAAACCTTTTGAATTAGTGTACTATTTACCAGAGGCGAAGAGTCCATACAACCCGATTCCCATCGTCTTTAGGAATTGGTTAGTGCATAGACAAACGTAATATTATATTATTTACTCATCCAACTGAGAAAAAAAGGCTTGTTATTCAGTTAGGTCGAACTCTTCCAAACATGACTATATTTTATATAGATTATAGGATTACAAGAGACGGTACGGATTTTTGTCTTGCAGCATTAATTGCAGCAATTTTTAGAGGGCATTTTTGGGACGGCTACCCCTTTTAAAACTGTCACCCTTCGCCACTGCTATTTACTTAAAGTCAAAATTTTGTGAACAGTATAGTCTGTTCTACTTCGTGAATCAATAAAACTAAATGCTACTATGTATATATAACCTAACCGTCAAAAACCCCCGACTCCAACTAGAAAAAGAGCTGTAACTTTTGAACGGCTGAACAGATTTAAAACAATAGATTATAATAACTGCGAGAATAATATAATTTACTGTGAATAAAAAATAAGAATAGGATAATAATGATTTGCCTCTGAATAAGATTGCCATGGCAGTTACAAGCTGACCAGTCCTGGCAGACGGCACCCGTTTACGAGCATGACTATAGCGCAGAAACCCCGTTAAAATTTGCAATTGCCTATATTTCACTTTCTAGTGTCAACCCAATCATGTAAAATGTCTTAAGGATCATTAACCCTCCACTTTACATTGTAAACACTTTGTTCCGCACGTAAATATGTAGTAAAATTAGTTATTTTGACGTAATTATTATGATGGTTATTATTATTTAATGTTGAACACCATTTACTAGTCATTTACTTGTGTCATTTTGACAGATAATGGATTATTATCCTGTCAATAACTTGTGTAACTTGATGACTTGTCTAATATTTAATATGATTTTCTAAAGTGAATAGTTATTGGTTAGGTAACACAAAATGGCTAAGAGAGGCTGATTGATAAAGTGGCTAAGCAAAAGCTTAAGGCGTCCCCAGTCGTGGGTGTAATTCGACCCCGCAGAATGTTTCTCTGGCCTATACAGGGTTACTGGTAGAACGTGGGAATTATTGAAGGAGGGTATTGTACTCATCAATAAGAACAACTTGTACTATGGGTTCAAACCAGAAATCGGGAAAAAAAATCTGCTAACCGTCAAAAACCCCCGACTCCAACTGGAAAAAGACCTGTAACTTTTGAACGGCCGAACAGATTTTCATGAAACATAGCTAAGATGATACCCGTCTAATCTAGCTTTCAATAAAAAAACTGCATTGAAATCGGTCCATCCGTTTTGGAGCTACAATGCCACAGACAAATACATAGATACACATTACAAACTTAAAACACTCCTCTTTTTTGTTGGTGGTTAAAAATTACACATTACTTTATTTCAGAGTATGGCAACCCTACCCCCCGCTGATAGGGTTGACATTTGAAGAAACTTGATGTACAGAGCAGAGAAATAACTTCTTTTATTTTATTCACGTCTCACGTAAACAAAATAAATTATTTTTCAGATAAATAAAAATGAATGCACCTCCCACATAATGCGGTCCTGTCACCATCTTTTAAAATTAATTTTGTTTCACGTTCACATCAAACTAAAAAGGACTTTATTCTGACACAATAGGGTTGTTAATTCTAAAATTTCTCTCACAGTAGGTGTGCGCATTTACTTCATATAAATGCCTATTTATTTTTATGTGTTGCCGTAAAAATGGGACCGCCCGCCAACGCGAAGAACGCCAAGTTGTTTGTATAAAAACACATTTTACATGCATTATAGTAAATGCCTAACTAAGTTCGCTTTCCGAGAATACATCTCAAAAATATGTCGGTTTATTTTTGTTTCATATTGTGTAAAGAAATTGTTTTCCCTATTTATGGCTTTGTGATTTACATTTTTTCTGTGGGACTGTTGAATTGTACAATATTTTTGATTAGTATCTATAGAATCTTTTTGGTTAGTTGGGCTTAAATTGATATAGTTACTATCACTGTTAATTTTATATGGAATCTATCGTCATAATTATTATTTGCGAACAAACAAATCAAAATGTTTTAAATAAAAATATAACCACATTAAGTACAGTTGTTGTTGTTGTTAGCCTATATCATCCCACTGCTGAGCAAAGGCCTCCCCCCATGACTTCCAGGTCTTCCGGTCCAGAGCCAGTGTGGACCATTCTTTATTAGTTCTATCCAGCTCGTCTCTCCATCTCCTTCGTGGTCTGCGACGGTATTAAGTAGAGTACGTAATATTAAATTATTTGTATGTAGAACAGCTGATTTCTCTTTCCCGATTTCAAGGTTGGTTTCATAGTAAAAGTTGTTCATAATGATGAGAACAATAACCCCTTAAAGGGGCTGGTAGATAGGTAGGACCTTATACTTACATCTACCCTTTCCGACAAACCTTGTACCTATTTATAAGGTATATGGGATTGTATGTATACAGTCATCAGCGAAACGTGGATGTACAACAGGGGGCTTGAAATTGAACTGCCCAGAAATTTCCAGAATAAGCTGACCTTTCATTGTACGAAAAACCTATACAGTGCGAGGTCAGCTCATACTGGTTGTCTGGGCAGTTCAATTTCAGTCCTGCTATAAGAGTTCGTAGTAACCCCCAGTAAATATTAACTCCTCTGTATCGTACTACCCCTTCGAATAATAAAGAGGTATTAATTATTATGTTTCAAGTTTGTCCCACTAGGATTTCTTCTGTGTCGTGGATACAGTTTACTAACATACATGTCACACATACACCCAGACCCGAAACAACTATCTGTAGGCCATAAAAATATTTGTTCCGTGCGGGGATAGAATCCGCGGCATGTAGCGCAGAAAGCCAATCGCTTAGCAACTGCGCCAACCGTATCGTCAAATGTGAATACTTATCTATGTTATACTGTGTTGTTTTGTTTATATGTGTAATTAATTACCTATGTGCCTATCTTTATTAAATAAATCTAATACACATTTTAATAAATCTTTATTTTGTTACAGGTAAATACAAAAACTTAATCCGGAAGTGTGGATGCGGCATAAGCAACAGTGTTATCTACCCTGCATGAGTTACGAGGTACTTACATTGAAAAAATTATGATGTTCTAACCTATAGATAAACCGACCAATAAATACTACCAGGATGCAGGTTTCCAGAAATTTCCTTTACTGCCATTCTCCAAAACTTGGATCAGTAAGCCTGTTTTCAAAGGGGGATCACACAATGTAACAGCAGAAGCAACTATGATAATATTTTTAACGGGATATTATCATAGCTGCAGCCTCTTATAATAAGACAAGCATGAAATGATATTATGGTCTATACAGGATATTTTTTATGTAGTGCGCATAATTATTTTGCAGAGTGATTCAGTGTCCGTACCCAAATGCAACCGCAGTACTAAACAAAATAAAAAATTGATTTTCAATTTAAATTATGCGTGTCCTCCATACTAAGTCGAATTTTCGTTTTGTTTTAAAGTGTATCCCAATACTGCGGTTGCGTTTAGGAACAGAGACTGAATCACTCTACAAATTATGCGCACTACATAAAAAAATATCCCGTATCATAGAACACCATTTATGGCTATCTTGTCAAGTACTTTCTCTCCTAGTTCACTTATGAAGCAAACTCATCTGCCAAATGATACCAACAAAATGTTACTTTATCTTATCCCGTTAATATAGGTAGTCAGCTCCTAAACTTCGTCAGCTATAGTTTATGAGCTCGATCCAAAAAGTCGGCGTTATAGATAAATTTGAAAGCATCCCTGAAACGGCCGACTTCATTAATCATTGGGATTATTGTGAGAACGATCCTTGGACAATGTTAAAACGGTATTGTATGCTTGGATTTTGTACGGGAGTTGTTATTTTAATTTTGTTATTGCTTTTAAGTAATGGTAGCCTAACGGTTGAACGCTTACCTTTCATGCAGAAGGAGCTGGGTTCGAAACCGGCCCGCACTTCTGACTTTTCGAATTTATGAGTGGATCAGAAATTTATTCACACTTGCGTTATTGGTGAAGAAAAACATCGTGAGGAAACCTGCATATCTGAGAGTGCCTCATAAAGTTCATAATGGTGTGTGTAGTCCGTCAACCCATACCAGGCCAGCGTGGTGGACTAAGGCCTAACTCTTTTCATTCAGACAAGAGGCCCATATCCATCGTTGGGACAGTAGTGGGCTGGATTTATAAGGTACTGGAAATGGTCTCTTTCTAAGCTCACAGCATAATTCGTGGCGTGGTTTTCATCGAGTCTTTGTTTTTCTTTTCTCTAGGAACTGTCTCTGACTTCCTTCAAATTTGAGAAGACTATCCGTTCGATACTGATCCGTTGTTTTTAACGATATCCACGAAAAAAGATGGGGGATTAGGAAATAGAATTCTTCTTCGAATCGGTTTCGATTCCAAATTCAAATTATTTTTGACTAGGAGGGCATACTCGTTTTCTGCCAACAAAGAAACAACAAAGAAAGTACCTAAATAATTGCGATTTGCGAGATTTTACAGTCGAAAAAGCGCTCGGAGTGCGATTCCAAGATGATCTCGCAGGAAACGAGAATTGCCCTCCAGAACTTGGCCACGTCAACAGTATTGACAGCGTTGAAAAATGCAGGTGTTAGTGGTGTGTTCTGTAACGAACAGAACAGTCCTGTAGGGTAATCACGATACTCACTTGTAATCGGAATCGATTCACTTTTGACAGTTTAAGAATGTACATTGCGTTTTTCGAATTGTCGTTCAGAACAATTTTTAAAGCATACTGTACATTGTTGAACTGTCAAAATTGAATCGATTCCGATTTCGAGCGTACATCGTGATTACCCTGCTGCTCACTGTGAGAGAATGCCTCACCTTCTGGTGAGACATTGTCTGAATAATGGACATACTCGTAGGTTGGTCGAGTTCTAAATCGCGAAGAAATTAATGTTAAAAAGTTCTAAAACAAACACTTTTCTATATACTAGTGGTCGCCCAGTGGTCGATATTCGACCGTAATATTAAATATAAATTTTAGCTTTTCTTCTTCATATAAACTTTAACTTTGCCAAATCTGACACTCCGCTGTTCGAGCAATATGCTTAAAAAGTACAAAGTTTTCTCTTCACGTATTAATATATAAATTTTGTCACACAGTGAGCATACTTTTAGCCTATCATAATGTATAGAAGTACTTTCCCTACCAACGTACTATCTATACAGTATGTAAATATCGCTTATCAGTCCGATAAACAATGATATAGTAGGTATGTGGTTAGTATTGATTTTTTGCCCTACATGATAAGCTTATTCATAAAAGGTTTTGTAGTAACTACAATAAAGATATCCCAAGATAGTATATTTATATACTGGCTTAATAAGGCCACATTGAGCAATTTTTTTTGTCTACGAGTCTTCATACTATCGGTTCCCCATGGTATCGGTTCCATTGGCTTAATAAGGCCACATTGAGCAATTTTTTTTTGTCTACGAGTCTTCATGGTATCGGTTCCATATATTATTATGTAATGATGTAGATCATTAAACTGAGAGGGTAATTTTTGCTATAAATTTAAATAAATAAAATATCACTTAGAAATTTTTTGACATTTTAAATAGCTAACCATTTTATTTTTTTTAAGATATTATAGACATTTGTATGATTTGGGAATTGTATTTGTTATTTTTGTGTTTATTGTTCAACATTAATTTATTATTATCCTAATTTTGTAATACGTAGTTCTCTTTGTTTATAGATTTGTCTTATAATTTGTACACCATCAATGGTAGAACATAGAGATCATAATTTATTCGATAACCTACGTTCAAAAATTAATAAATTGAATTGAAATAGGTCCCTCTTATTATTTATTTATTGTTTTCTTATTAATATTCTTTATCCATTACTGGCCCATAGTCAGCAGTGGGACAGTAATGGGCTGAATTTATTTATTTATTCAGTTCTCTCTAATTAATTATTAATACGCCATAACTGTTATTTATTCAGAATATCCCAAATCTATTGAACCATTATTTTCTACTTAACGTACTAGATGGCGCTACTAACCCCATAAAATTCGTACATCATTATTCCGACGGACATGCGTCAATGACGTCATGATTCCCTCATTTAAAGCCAGATGTCGCCACGTCATCGAAGGTTTACAGTATCAAGTTACCCTTGAACCTGGTTGAACTCAGGAGGGTTAATTGTTGATAAGTGACTTAACCGAGGGATAATAACCTTAGGTGATACAACTCGTTTTTATTTAAACTTGGGAGAGTCTGTTTTTGACGTTTTCTTTTCAGTTACAAACGCAATTGTGTTCTGGAGCATTTCAATGACAGCAATTAGGTATAGGGTTCTTAAGGGCCCACCCACACTCGATACTTTTAGCAGAAGAATAGTGCGTTTTCGCGTTCGTTATTCACGTTTTGTAAGCAAAATGCAGCCGATGAACGCGAATAATATAAATAAAGTTTGAAGTCTCCAATGTATTCTAACCAAAATTATTTTTATTTACACGTGTAGAACAGATAAAGGTGACATAAATTTCTACTTCGATGTCCCTTCACCTAGACGAATGATAGAACTGGAAAAAAAAAATTGCGTGGAAATCGCTGATTTGTTTAATACGGCTTCTGAACACCTGCGACACCTTGTATAGCAAAATGTTAACCAAACTTTTCAATTGAGATATAGTATCTGTTTATGTAATTCAAAGTTATACTTACTAAGTACAGTAAGTAAAGTACAAATTCATAATTATTTACGGCGACAAAGCAGTACCTAATGATAATTATTATAATTGGTGATTACAACAGTATCGCAATTAAAATTTCGCAAAGCCTTTGCATAGTTTTACCTACGTTATGTAACTATTGCTCACTTAGAATTTACTTGTTTAAATTATAAAAGACATTGTGGAATAATTAATTGGAATGCTTGTATACAGGGTGTAAGTGACATCGTAACGAAAACTCTTACCATGGGTTCAGTAAATGACACTGGATCATTCAGCTTTAGAATTTTGTGTCGGTCTTGTCAAAAATTTAACGATTTTGTTCGCAGATTTTTTAGTTAGGTATAAAAACTGCGAACAAAATCGTAAATTTTTTGAAAAGACCGACTCAATATACTTTCGCTTAGTCTTTCAGTATCATACACTGAACCCATCGTATGAGTTTTCGTTACCATGTCACTTACACCCTGTATAATGTAATAATAAATGTGTATTTAACTAAGTTGTTCTGTTTTCTTGGCTTTGATTTATGTACAAATGGTACTGATTAAACTTTAAGATCCTTTGTAACCATAAATAATCTTGCAATTAAACTAATTAATTATGTAAGTTAAGCATGAAATCGTGAAAACAAAAATCTGCTGTTCCATACATAAGACATAGTGCAAAGTGAAGCGCTACTAACATAGTCCTAAGCTTTATTTTCTAACACAATTTTTTGTATTTAACTTTATGTATAGTAATTATGTATTGTCAACTACCTCCAAAGGTGCCCAAGATAGAGGCCTAGCCTAGTTTGGGACCAATGGAAGGTATTTTATAGTTATTGTAAATATTTATGAAATAAATTGAATTGATTGAATTGAATTTAGTCGAGTAATATTGTATTATATATAAATAATAATAACAGCAGAATATTATAATTTTTTTCGCGATTTCTATGTTGGTTAAAGGGATCGGAAGTAGAAGGTAATACCTTATATAGCAAAATTACAGCCCGTTACTGTCCCACTGGGCACGGCCCTCTTCTCAGAATGAGAAGGGTTAAGGCTTAGTCCATCTCGCTAGCCTGGTGTGGACTACACAAGTACCTACATACACCATCGAGAATTTTATGAGGTTTCTCTGGTGTGCAGGTTTCCTCACGATGTTTTCCTTCACCGTTAATCAAATCAAATCAAATCAAATCAAATCTTTATTGCTGAACACAGGTAGGTACAGTTTAGTACATTGCAAGATGTTGGGTGAATGCGCAGTTCACTATGTTCTACCAGTTTAGGCATGCAACATTAACTGGGGTAGGTACATAATTATAAAATATTAATATAATTATTTAAAATGTCACAACAATCAATTTATTTAAATTGGACTTATTAAATATTCACCAGAATGTCAAAAAAATAATAAAAACTAATAATAACTAATTAAATATTACTATCTGTCAAGTACTCGTTTGTAGTATAGTATGTCTTATTTATTAACAGATCTAATATTTGTTTTTTAAATATATCTATATTGTTGCTCTCCAATATTGATTTTGGCAATTTATTATATATCTTAGGGGCCATTCCTAAGAAATTTTTATTAAATACTGATTTATTATGCTGTCTAAAGCGTATTTTATTTCTGTGACGAGTGCTGTTTAGGGTCTCAAACAAATTAAAATTGCTTTTAATGAATAGAGCTTCTTCATATATGTACAGACAGGGGACCGTTAATATACGAAGACTCATAAAGAACGGTTTACAACTGTCAGTACTTTGTATACCACATATAGACCTAATGCACCTTTTCTGGGCTCTAAACACTGTTTCCGTATTTGTGGAATTGCCCCAGTATATGATGCCATAGCGCAAAGTGCTTGTGACAAATGCGTGATACGCTGTAACCAGAGTAGACCGATCCACTACCTTCGACAGGTTGTATAGAGCATAGGAATGCTGACTCAGGCGTTTACATACACTATCAGTGTGAGATTTCCAAGACATGTCTCTATCCAATTAATATATAATATAATATTAATACTAGAGAGAATCAAATTGTATGCCTCTGTAGGAGCCAATCGTGGTAGGCACCGTACATTAGCAGTAGGAGTTGGTTAAGTTATTGGAGCACACAGAAAGAACCACAAGTTGAGATAAAAGTTATATTATAAGTTTAAATAGTTCACACGTTGAAAATAGTAGTAATTCTTTCCCTTGACAAGTGTTTAGTGTCACAGTTGATATCGTACTCGTCATATATTGCTCAATAAGTTATAATTATAGAAACAATATTTGTGACGCATGAGTTATAAGTAGGTTACGGAGTTTGCAAATATATGTGCGGTTGCTGAGACCGTACAGCCTCATATAATAAATTCGAAAAATCAGAGGTGCAGGCCGGCTTCGGACTCAGCTCTTCCTGCATGGAAGGTAAGCATTCAACAGTTAGTTTATTATACCAATATAGTTTATAATACATAGTACGATTAATATCATATAAAATCTGGTCCATTTTATAGGTCGCATATGAAAAAGGATGAACCCATATAAGTTCAGAACGGTTTTGAATCGTTTTATTCAACAAGAAGTCACTACAATGGCAGACCATTGAAAAGTACGCAACGTCTATATTGAACGGCTGAACTGAACGATCGAATGAACCTTTTGAGCGCACTCAACCAATAGTGAGTGAACGAATGAACGCTATTCGGTATCTGTGAAACGCAGCTGCTCGATAGGATTTTTAATTTTATTTTAAAAATGGAACACTGTGCTATTTTTAAATGACGCGACGTTTTTCTGCTTTATGAAAGGCATGTATAGTCTGTGTCGAAAAAAATTATTGAGGAAATTAATTAATTATTAATATTTATTAGATATTATTATTTAATTAATTAATTATTTTATTATTATTCAAAAAGCGATAAAGTGATAAAAAAAGATATTTTCACGTTTGGATGGACAAAAAAATCGTAATAAAATAAATATGTTTTTTTAAACAGAAAAGAAAGCTTAATAAAAAATAACATTTTAAATGAAAAAATCGCTCAATTTACATACACATACATTACTCATAAAATGTGCAGAATAAATACACCTTACAATTACAATACATAAAATATTTTTATGATTCACACCGCGCCTAATAACTGTGATTGAAGGAACTATAAATGTTTGTACATGTTGAACAACCTACGTATCATTTCAATCTTGAACTATAATGAAGGCAGTTATTACTCATCTTCTTTATATCTTAAATGTCAAGCGAAACCGATTACAAATCTTTTGTAGTATGCTTAGGTATATCTGTGGTTCCAAGGAAAAAGGGTATAAGTCATAAAACCAATACTTTTGCTACCGAGTAAAAAAGAATACACTTATCTACTGAACAAAAGTAGTAGTAAACTCAATCTGTATTATGCCATAGAATAAAAACATACGATATTATTGACTTATCTTCTTATTACTGTGACTACATTTCGATGTCCATCAAAATGGCACCATGTTGTGAAACCATGTATGCAAAAACTCATTTTTCAAATTTTTGACTTATACCTCTTTTCCTTGATGACATAGATAAATACCTTGTTAAATTTTTATTATAAAGTTAAACTCTGCCTGTCGTAACTGCCTTATTAGCCTACATGGGGCTTACTAGGTACAAGCTCTTATAGCAGGGCTGAACTTGAACTGCCCAGAAATATCCAGAATAAGCTGACCTTTCATTTTACGAAAAGCCTATACAGTGCGAGGTCAGCTCATACTGGAAATGTCTGGGCAGTTCTAATTCAGCCTTGCTATAAGAGTTCGTAGTAACCCCCAGGGTCGCAAACGCGGCCCCAAAATCTGTTCGATTCCCAGGTCTATCCCCTTACTAAATAAACTAAATACTAAATTACTAAATATGGTTTGAAGCAAGTCTAGTAAAGCCCAGGTTTTAAATACACTTGGGAGCAACGAATCTGGATCACCAACATAAAGCTTAGTATTTCGGAAACTAAGATTGATAAATTATTCAAATAAATTTTATACACTATTTAATTATACGTTTCGAGAGCTGAACATTGCATTGATAGAGGAATGCGAGAATATTCCCCAAAATCGCCCCAGAAACTTTGTGCCGTATGCGCAATCGAATGATATCTGTATTGACAACAAACGGAGCTAATACAAAGACTAAAATGAGAGAAAATGATATATCTATATATAATAAAATATGGTATTAAAAAATGCGATAAAATTTACGCATTTTCAATTATTTTTGTATTATTACCTAATAAGTAAAACAACATTTAATAAGAAGTTATATTAATTTTGAGATTTGAAATTAATTGTAGACCACTGAGTAACCTTAATGAAAAAATTAGAACCACTTTAATTTTTAGAATATATTCTTCACAAACCCACATGAAGATAAAAAGAAAAATAAACATTAACAAAATAGTTGAAAACCACCAACACGTTTAGTGGCAAGTTGCCGTTTGAGTGATCAAAGCGATCATTATAGCCGGGCGGCTAACTCACAGAGTCAATAGCTTTGTGGCCATTTAGCATTTTCCTTTAGTATAATTCAAGTTTTGTAGACTCAAATTTGGATAAAAAGCGAATTTTAGTAAAGTTTCCGCAGGTATTTTTCACTCAATTTATTTAGGTAAGTATAATTTTAGTTTTCTATTCTATTAATCCAATTTAGAATTGGCAAAAATTTAATGTTGGGTTACCCTGCCTACGCGTGTTCTTGAGTGGAGACCGCGAATCGGCAAACGTAGGATAGGATGCCCTCAGGCTAGGTGGAGCGACGATCTTCGCATGATGCACCAACCCACTTGGAACCGTGCGCCTAGTATCACGACGTTGTGAAAGTGCCTGCAAAGGCCCAGTTGAAATAATAAAGAAATAATCTTTGACTTTGACTTTGACTTTGGTGACTGATAACAACTGGATGAGAGTAGCTGAGGATCGAGCCAGATGGCGTGCGATTGGAGAGGCCTATGTCCAGCACTGGAATACTACAAGCTGATGATGATGATGATGAACAATTTCAAGTTAGGCCTTTCTAAAGAGGGTTTTGCAGATGAACATTGCCGTTCAACAATTGCCCTCCTGCACGGAAGGCAAGCATTCAACCGCTAGGCTATTACTGCACTAAGTAAGTATGTAAGTAAGTACTAAGTATCATCAACTTGGACATAAAAATCTTTAGCCTACCTAGAACAATGAATTGGGTTGACCTGACCAATAATGCCACATTTGCTACAATGTCACTATAATTCCGATATTAAATCAATATAAAACTCATGTCGATTAAATTTAAATTCACACAATACAATATCATTAATTATATTGAAAAGTACATTTCACTATTACTGAAATCGAACAGACGTAAAATGCACTCAATTAAATTTAAAACAACAATAAATTTTATTACAAACAAGACAAAATGGAAAACAATGCACTCATACGAATTATCAATCGCAATATTGAAATTAAAATTTACTGGAAAATAAACGTATTTAATTCAATTCAGGTAAACGGAAAAATCATTCGGTCAATTTATGAAATAAATCGTTGTGATATGCAAAAGTGGCTGAACTCGATAATAAAAGCGCGGGTATTGAACGAACGAATGAATCGAATGATATTTAATGTATTATCGAGTAGACGACACATGAATGTTTGCGTTTTAAGAAGTCAGTATTTTTTTATTAGCAACTGTAACAAGCTGTGCCCGTCATGTCTTACAGTGACTTTTTTTAAATTTGTGCGGGCGCGCGCACTGCCTCCCTCCATAGTTTCACAGTAATCGGATGAATGGTATAGGAACGCACAGAAGACTTTTTTTATCAGAAACCTCTTTTCGGCTAATACTCTTTTCGTCTAACCGTGTATAACATTTTTATGTTAACTGTAGCAGTTAAGTAAATAATACAGGCTCATAATTTAGAAACAATTTTTACCACATATTTTTTCTTTTTTTTTTATATTTCTAAAAGACATCCTTACAAAACATCCCTTGCTTCCTAATCGCAAAATTATTCTTTATCACAAGAAAATTCAGCAAAACAATTCTCTTTTCACGCCTCTCTGCGCAAGAATTGTAACAATGTTCACGCAAATGAGAACGTTGCGTAACATACATACGTATTACCTTATTTTTATTAGTGGTTGTCATGATAAGATATGGGAAAACTGTCGTTATGGGAAACTTTAATGTGGTTGTAATGTATGAAGTGGTTGTATGGTTATTGTGTTGCGATGGAGTGACAATGGTGAATAACAAGGAAGAAGGATGATTTAAAGTGAATGCACACCTACACCAGCCGTAGTGATCGTTTTTTTTTTTTTTTTTTTTTTTTTTTATTCTTTGTATGAATTTTTTTTTTTTTTTTTATTTGGGAAAACAAACAATTGTACATTATGTCTTACATCTAAATACATGATAAAGGTAGGTTAACGTACAATCAGCAACGTTTCCACAGATTACTAATACAATACAGTGAAGGCTATTCTAGGTTCAGTAAGTATGTTCTAAGGTTCAGTAAGTATGTTCTAGTAGTATTATATGCAACTTCGCGCACCTAATGGCGCGTACGGCGCGACGCATTTCAGTAAAATGCTGTAGGTATACCGATTACACCCGTATTTTTGAATGAACTCATCAGATTCAGTGCGTACGGCCCGGGCGGTTCGATTCTGATGACGTCATCCGCATTCTGCCCCAACAATTCTACGGTGATCTTTCGACGCCTTCGATGTGTTCGATGCGGAAAGATGAACGAGAACATCAGAAAATTCGATCCCAGTGGCGCATTCGGCGCATATATGTGCGCGTTTACTTTTAAGCTGCATTTCTACCAGATCTGTGCGAGGTAGTGAGGCACGAGGAAAAAAAAATGATTTCTGTGAAAATCTCTTTTCTTCTCCTATTACTACTCTGAGGCTCTAAGGTATGCAGGTATCCTAACGACGTTTTTTTTTCATGATTGGATATCAAATTCTGATCAGCACATGAATTCGAAAAGAAAGGTGCGAGCCAGGCTCGATCGCAGATCCTCCTGCATGGAAGGCAAGCGTTCAACCGCTAGCCTGAGAAGAGGTTCGTGCCCAGCAGTGGGACATTAGTGGGCTGAAACATAGACGTGCTTCATCGACAACATCGAATGCAAGCCTATCATAACAATACATTCGCAATTCAAACAGCGATCGAATGATTACGAGTGAACGAACTGTCCGCGCTGTATGGAGGTAATTACGCTAATAAAGCTGAGCGAAGGTCGTTGAACTGAGCAATGAGCATTGAGTCGAACAATGGGTTCGTTCAACTGCCATAGCTGGAGCACCACTTAGATAGGTATGGTACAGAAGGTCGGCTCCATACATCGAGCGATAACAGGCACACGCAAACAGACGCGTACAGGGTTACTATGAGCTCTTATAGCAGGGCAGAAATTGAACTGCCCAGAAAGTTCCAGTATAAGCTGACCTTTCACTGTACGAAAAGCCTATATAATGTGAGGTCAGCTCATACTGGAAATGTCTGGGCAGTTCAATATCTGCGTTGCTATAAAAGTTCGTAGTGAGCCCCAGTACTAAAAAGACACGCAAACTTCGTAAAACCAATCACTTCCGAACTGAATGCAACTTCCAGAACACGAATTTAATAGGGCACTATTAAACAAATAAACCTTGTAAAAAAATTACCGATCATGAAGATGGGAGTCCCAACTTTATGATCGGTCATTTTTTTAAAGGTAGCTAGTGGTTTTTTATTACCAGAGTCTGATCTTCATGACCATTATGTTACGCGGTAGACCCGCTGGTTTTAGATTGCCGTACGTGCGCATACATGTGTGAGCGCCTATTTTCGCTCGTTGCGTGTAGTCGACCTTCTGAACCTATCTATTTTGTGGCTGGAGTATGGCTGATTATGGTGTAACGTCGCGATGTAAATGAGCTAATAAGAATTATGTGTTGTACTTGCTTTTCAAGGTGTCATTAGCCGAAATAGGTCTACTAATCTTTGTCATCCTGTTTTGTGACAAGAGCTATCCGTTTTGCGATCAATTTCAGGTCACACCGTAAACTAATAACCTAACCGTCACCCCCGACTCCAACTAGAAAAAGAGCTGTAACTTTTGAACGGCTGAATAGATTGCCATGAAACATAGCTAAGATGATACCTGATTAACCTAGCTTTTAATTAAAAAATGCTGCATTGAAAACGGTCCATCCGTTTTGGAGCTATGATGCCATAAACAGTCACACAGATACGCAGATACACACTACATACTTATAACAACCCACTTTATTGTCGGAGGTTAATAAATAAACTATTTAAGAGGGCCCTTCCCGGTCCGCCTATCGTCAACGCGAGCATGATCGAAAAGCTTGTTGTTTCATCCAAGGCAATTTCTGAAACGGCCGTCTCATACCTACCCCACACGACTCTCCTCCCGCGTACTTCATATCACCCGTTGGCTAAAAGCGAGTGAGAAGGCGATCATTTAATGAAAATTGGCGCGCGAACATTTCACAAAACAGGTTCCAAGAAATAGGTGTTTTTGAAAAATCCTAACAAGTTTTTGGAAAAAATGTTTATAATTTAGAATCTCCATTACATGTGCGAGGTCTCTATGAAGCTGTTTTTTTATTTTTTCAATTAATGAGGTCATTATGAACGGCCAAAGTTCAGATAAAATTTATCCAAAAAAGCTGATTTTCAGATGTCTTTACTGAATTTGTTTCTCAAAAAATTTTTATTTGCCTTACATAGAAACCTAGATATAGACCACAAGATACCTATGTATTCAAAATATCTAGAGGAAAAATTGTTATAGCGCCGTAATCACCTACGGGCGTTTGTATGGGAATTATGCCGGGTTGGCCGCTCTTAAGGTAAGAATCCAAATCAGTCGCGAGCGTATAGAGCGGGACTCTGTTGCGCTCTCGCCGACCGCTGCGCGCTGCTCGTCGTCTGTTGTGGTCTCCGAGAAGATGACGACGCATTGTGCTCATGCGTCGCCATGCACTGCACAGCGAGGGTAATGGGGACCTCTTTACAGATTCCCTCGGGACCTGTCCGGGTGACCTTTTTACAGTCTTCCCTTCGAAATGTGCCCTAAGAAGCGTGGCGTCGTTTTAGGTTTCGGAGCGGACTATAAGAGTTCTTGAAGTCCATTATCAGGTGCCGAAAGTGGACCACTGTGATGAGTTTAGCCGGTAGGAATCCGGCACACCTCTCCGCCTCCCCCAGGCGGAGAATAGCTCAGAAAGGGCTCTCAGCACGCTAATAAAAAAAAAGTTCTCCTAATCGACCACTATAACTACAATGAACATTGCCATAATCACAACACTTCGCAAATGGATTACCTTTATGTTCTTATAAAGAATAGAGGGCGCTGTCTATCCTCTAGAGATAAACCCTTATATAAATTCTTGGGAAGAGAAAAGGTTGTGTAATGTTTATTATTTCTCGGAAACTCAGCGGCCATATTGTAGCAAAAACTTTATCACTACTACGTTCCGGCCACGACTACTTTTATGTCGTAAATTCATTCGCCCCCCTTTCGTTACCTTCCAGCAGGACTAGCATGGGAGGAAATACCCGTTTTCTCCACCCTTTGTCTCCTTGATAGAAAATAAGACGAAAAATCGAGTGACAAAACGGTAAAAAGATGGTTTTGTCTCCGATGTTTCTCTCTTCCCATTTTGCTGGGGAAAGAGAAACATCGGTTTCTCAATGGCTGCCAGACAGTTAATCAGTAGATTTTTATATACAATACTACGCCACATTTTTTTTCCTTATTCTAGGATACACCCTAATCTTAGTAGAATCTAATTTAATAATAACTTAAACTATGAAATTAAATTATATCTACTAAGATTGTGTCCAATAGCACTTTCCTTATTGTCTCTGTTAAGGCGAAAACACTTTGTTCATGACTGTGTTCTTTAATAGCTAGCACTTGTACTACATTTCACTTATTCACTATCACTAAACACTAACTCGAACAGTTTGGTTTGTCTTGTTTTGTGTTGTCTTCTAACTATATCCGTATGGTCGAGGAGCTGGACTGCCTCGACGTTTACGTGATGAAGTCTACGTTCGTGACCTTCTGCGTACTTTATAATCACTTTATGGACGAACTCTACTTTAAGATCCCGATTGAGATCGTCATTCACCAAATTTCTACGCCACATAAAACTATTTTCACTACTAAAAAAGGCAAAGTAGTTCCATCTACGCGCCTCGCGTCACAATTATATACAATCCCGCGTCAGAACTGTTGCTAAATCGGCTAAAGAAAAGCCGACATCCCAGACGCAAAGGAAACGCAGAAAAAATCACTCAGAATTATTTGAGGTAAAATCCCGTGAAATCTAAGCATTAATCTTCCAGTTTTGAGAGAAAAACTCTCAGTTTATTGGGTCAAAAGGATCATTATAGTACTACGTGGGTACAGAATGTAATGTAGAAGTGGATAGACTTGGCATTTATGCGTAACTATTTCTAGAATTTAGCCAAAACATGTTGTATATACAAGGTTATTTTTTATTTAGTGCGCATAATTTGTAAAGTAATTCAGTCTCTGTTCCTAAATGCAACCGCAGTATTGGGATACACTTTAAAACAAATCGAAAATTCTACTTAGTATGGGGGACACGCATAATTTACTAGCGCAAGCCATACAAAATCATATTTTTATTTTGTTTGGGATTAAATTTTAATACCTACTGCGGTTGCATTTGGGAACAAATATTGCGCACTACATAAAAAAATTGTCCCGTATACTTACAATTAAGGCTTGCTTTAAAAGAAAGAAAGAAAGAAAGAAAGAAAAATACTTTATTAGCACAACAAAAAATAAATAAAACCAATAACAAAGAAAACATATAAAATAAAAAGTTGTTGTGCCAAAAGGCCGCAGCTCAGCATAATGCCAAATCAATTAATCAATTAATTTAAATCTCTATGCTTGTTCATTTATCTAAAGGCGAAGGGAAGTGAATTTACTTCATCTCAATTTTCATCAATTTTGTCGATCTAATCCATCGGGGAATAAAGTTGTGATGTTGTATGTAACCTGGGGAGCTATTCTGTAAGAATATCTCGCATCTCTAATCGAATCTCACTCTTACTGTCGGTTGTTTGACGTATACAAGACATCGGCAGATTCATCTCGACTCTAATTCTTCTGAATTGTATATATTTATATATGTTTATGTTTATTTAGCATATAATAATACATATTTATTTATATATAATTATGTTAATGTTTATGTTAGTTTATAATTATAGTTGTTTTTAAGTATAATAGAATATACCTACCATCTCATTTAAGTTTGTTTTTTGGTGCATCTACCTTCATTGTCTCTGCATCACCCTAAGGTTGTCAGGTAGAGAATGCCTACGGCATTAAGACCGCCTTTGTACATTGTACATGAAGCATTTTAAATAAATAAATACGATAATAAACGAGTAACTTAATAAAAGGAGCTGTGAACATGACTGGAGCATAATTATCTCCGTTATTAAGTTAAGGTATATCAATTGTAATTTTTTAGAGAATAGTCTTGCTGTATTGTATCTGGAATGACAAGAAACAACAAGCTTCTTATCATCTACCTACCTTGTTTCCTTTAGTTACACACTGGGTCTTCTTTTCTTTTCACTCTTTCCTGTCGCAGGTCTGCTGGCAGAAATTTCTTTAGAAATAAGCAGTACCTTTGTACTTGATATCTTTACTTATTTTCTTTGTCATGTGTATGTGTGTACTTATATAATAAATAAACAAAATTATATTTACATTTCATACCGACATGAACGCAGAAATATCTATTACTTACCTTCTGACATAGAATAAATAGAAGTCTCCCCAAAAGGTTTTTTTATAGAGAATTTCGATAAACCTGTATCGGTTTAGCAGTTAGTCTATATTGTGAAGAATGAGTGTTTGTTTAGGAAAATATCATAAACATCTCAATCGATTTCGGCTGCTATTGTTGAAGTCGCGTTTTCGTTCAGAAAATAAAGATATTCTTCCTTTGGGGTATTACTTTTTATTTACGTACTATTTATATTTAGAAGTTGACAGATGTTGAAGTTTTTGTGATGTGAAAATATCTTTTTTCTTTTGCTTTCTCTTGGAGAGAGGAATATCATAATGTTGGATGAATAGAAATGCAGTGTAACCGTTGAATGGAGAAAATGTCCTGGGCAGAAAAAGTGACCTATAGAAAAATACTAAGAAGGGTGAAAGAGAAAAGAAAAAAATTGAACACAATACACATAGATAAAAGAAGAGAAAACATGATTGGGTCACTTAATTAGACACGATAAATTTGTAGAAGGGAAAATAAATAGAGGCAAAATTTAAAAGAGGAAGGTCAAGAACATCCGTGGCCAAGAAGAATATAAATGAATCAACTGAAAGAAAAAGCAGATATGCAGAAACATAAAAAAATAAAAGATTTAGCCTTGGGTAGAACTAGATGGCAAGTCCTTTGCACTTAAATCTTTCATGGGATGAATGAATAGACTTACAGTTGCTATGTAGGAACCATTTCGTTTTCTTAGCAAAAGCTTTTAAACTGAAGAACACAGACATTGGCTTAAATTTTGATATTATTAGTATTAGCATTTATAATATAATATATTATTATGTATGATTATTGTTACACCACGACCAACCCCTCTCTTTTTACTTACAATCCGGCCATACCAAGGCAGAAGTCGCCAAGTGCGATAAGACCACCCTTTGTACAGCTCATTTTCTATTCCTCTTGTGCAATAAAGTGCATTATATTGTGTATCGTTTAATTTATGTTCAAAAAAATTTAAGATGCATCGAGTAAAAAAATGCATAAATAAACTTTTACATTATTTACTATCACTAGGTCTATACTAGCCTTAGTCTAAAAACTGTTGGAAGGCTTTTGTCAAAACTCAGTGAAGTGTGTTTCCTAATATTTCTTAAAATACGTGTGAAATTGAGGTTCTGGTCAGAACTGATTTTTTACCCTAAAGTTACGCTTGTACAAAAATTAACTGTACTCTGATAATAGGTATATCCTTAATTTTTTTAATCATCTGACTTAATGGTGTCATGCATGACATGGATGTTAAAATCGCAATATTTGTATTAGTATCCACAAGATTCAGAGGATCTGGTTGCACAGGTCTGACGGGATGGGGCGCATTCCTCGACTGCGTTCCACAACACACGCACACACGCACAGCAGCGCAAGAATCGATCGGTGTATTAATACTCGATAACAGATGATTATTTGTTAATTTGTAGGGCACTAAGTGCGTTGGTTTATTTATTCAAAATATAGGTTTGGTACTGTCATTTATTTATTAAATAATGTTGTAATTTGTGCAAATTTATACCGCAGGCTGACCCTTGTGATAATAAATATTTTGTATCAGTATGGTTGTCTATGGAAGAGAGCGCCACATTGCCATAAGGTTGCCGATTGTACTTTCCTTTTTAAATTGTTTTATTCTTTGTATATTTTTTAAGATGTACAATAAAAATTATAAGGAGATATATATAATTATAATGTTTAAAGAAAAAAGTGGATTTATGTTATTTTTATTTATCTATGGAATGTTTTATTTTTAAAGGTGTTCTGTGGTTATCCATATTGTCTTTGGATTCATCATACTTCCAAACATTAAAATCTGATTACCAACTGTTCGAGTTAGATCCTATCTTTTAAAAGTTCAAAATGCTACTGTAAAAATCACAATGTAACGGCAATATACAAAACCAAACCTCATTAAAATCGAATATCAACTCCAACATTCATTCGATATAACATTCCAAAATCAAAAAAGGAATTCCTCAAATCGCAAGTAACTCGAACTTCGAACACGCGCAGGAGTGGAAGTGGACCGGTTGCCAACAAAAGGGAAAGGGCGAGAGATTCCATAGAAAACGAGAGGGAACAGAACACACGACATTCTTGAGACTTGTTTGATTCTCTTTAACATTCTGTATCGGACTGGTTTTTTATCATTAACCAAATTCGGGCACGATCATGTACGGCAAGGCAATTTCTTCTCTATAAAATAAATAATAATAATTTAAAAAAAATTATTGCCACCAAATAAAGTTTACAACAATAATTTATACTTAAGCTAAGGATACATGAATATTGTAAAAGTAAATTATTTGAACACTGACGTCTAAACTAGGCCTGGTCGCGGGACGTATCTCATTACCGTGACCCCGGAACGTAAAGGGCTATCGAAGGAACACCGTGGATTTTAGTCAGTACAAGTCTGACAGTCCCTCCCGCCCTGCCCGGGGTGGGAGGACACAGTTGATGATTTTACCACGTTAAAAAAAAAAAACTGTATCTTAGACGTCAGTTTCTTCCCGTGACATAATACAGTATACATAATTACCGCTTATGCTATAAAACCACCTTGTACAATACATTATACGTTAGTTCTAAAAATTATAATTTTGGCGGGTAGTTTTGGTAAACATTCATGATTTGGTACCTCAACAATAAGCAATGTTACTAACGTTAAGAATTTGACAGCGATCTGCAGTATACAGGTTGCGGCAGCTATGTTATCACAATAAATGTAACTGCGTATTTGAAAGAAGAAAAGAAAGAAAAAAAAGAAAGAAAAGAAAGAAAAGAAAAAAAAAGTGTTTATTTAAGGAAAACAACAAATTACACTTAATTCTGTACTTCCGCCAAACTGTAAAACAGTTTGTTGGCGGATGCAACTCCCCTTACACAGTCTACCACAAATATCTGGATAACTAATATAATATAATACAAAACTGAATCACATAAAAACTCCAATGAATTCAGATTCTCAACAAAGCGTTCAAGAAGAAACTTTTTTGTTTTATTTCTAAACGACCGCCTTGACTGACATTAATTAATACTTAGGTCGAAAGGTATGTCATTATAAATTCTTGGAACTAGATAATTTCTACTTCTTTGTCCATAATAATTGTTACAAATAGGCACTTCATATATTTTATTCACTCCTCGTCTGTTAGGCCCTGGGTATTTAGTATCACGTTCTGTGATCGTACACAAAAAATCAAACAAATCCAATCTGTAGTTAAGTCACAAGAACTACATAAAAATTTCATAATTTTATACTCAACACGTTCTTTCGGCAAAGTTTGTAAAGTTTCCAACCTATTCCAACCAAAATTATTTTTATTTACACGTGTAGAACAGATAAATTCGACATTTTCTACGTCGATGTTCCTTCACCTTGTCGAATGATAGCAGAGTGAAATATGATGCAAAAAAAAACTTGTGTAAAAATCGCAAATTTTTTGTGTACGGCTTCAGAACATAATACCAAATACGTGGTTTTATTTAATGTGATAACATCTACGGCACCCTGTATAGGTATTTAGACCAATAACTTGGATTTAAAAAATCCAACGAAAAAGAAAGAAAATAAAGATTTAAAAAAAATAAATATATATATATATTATTTTTTTCTTATTCTTTATTGTACACATAATCACAAATATAATACATAAAAGGAAAATACATGTACATAGGCGAGCTTAACTCAAAATTGAGTTTTCTTACAGCAAACCAAAAAATTAAAAGAAAAGTAAATTGAATAGGTTCAGAGGATAGACACAACAGAAGATAAACATACTTTCCAATAATATTAATATGCTATAACTAAAATTTCTAATACATGACATACCTACAAAATATCTATTAAATTAATATTATTATTTTATTATGAGCCCGTAATGTCCCACTGCAGGGCAAAGGCCTCCCTTCCCTTTTTCCATTTCTCACGGTCAGTTGCGATCTGGGGCCAATCCTTTATGAAAATGTCCAGCTCATCCCGCCATCTCCTTTTGGGCTTGCCGCGCTGTCGTTTCCTGCCGTTCGGGACCCACTCTGTGGTTACTTTAGCCCATGGCTCCTCCGACAATCTATTAAATTGATTATATAAATATAGTAATATAAATAAATAATAGCTCACAATGAAAGGAAATGTTCTTTAATTCTTCTCTTGAAAACCACCAACGATTATATTAATAATATTAATATTATTATTTTTTTTAAATCGTCCTCCATTCTTTAATATAGTTAAGTACATATATATAAACAGCATTACAGTAATTACAAAAATAATTCCTTTGAATAGAAGAGACCAACTTTATTCGACCGTTAATAAAATATTATTACGCAAACGCCCACGAATAATCCCGAACGGCAATCCTATTTGGAGCATTCAAAATTCGAAACGAACGAATGAATGATAAAACTACTAATAGGAATGGAGACGGGAGCTAAATCAATCATCGATATCAGTGAACGAAATCTCTTTGCGAATGAAATTGAAAACGATGAATAATCGGAGTTTACTTGCAAACTGACGTGAATCGAAAATGTAAATAATAGAGAAATTGGTCTACTCTATTGGATTATTGTTTTCATGTTCAATTATGGATTAAAAATAAGGTGAAGCATACAATTACGGTCTCCTTTTATCAAGAGGACGAGCAGCGTCGTCGTCTTCTGCGGTAACAACATGCGACCTTCACGAATCCCTCTTGCAAACGTAGTGATTATAGCAATATGATAATTCATGCCCCACGCCTTGATTACGTATGAAAAATCTGACGGCCACAGCTAGGTAACAAAGAATGCAGCATCCCTTTTTCGCTTATAGATTTTTTCATAAGAGAATACGCAATAGCATAGCATGTGGAACAACTGTGACAATGACCATACGTGATCAAGGGGCCGGACGTTCACGGGCTGATAAGAGCAGTCGACGGAATTTTTGACGCGACGCTAATAGAGCTTAATCTGGAATCGTATGCAACAACGTATAGTACGCGCAAATCTTTATGAGCCCTCTGAACTCTTTATCCCTCTCCCTCTAGCACCTATAACAGTACGCTTATTATAGGTGCTAGAGGAAGAGAGAGAGAGAGTTCAGAGTTCAGTTAAGGGTCATAACGAATTGCGAGTACTATACACGGCGGACAAAAAGTCCATCGGTCAATACAACACTAGTGCCCGGCGACGGCGGACGACGGCGGACAAAATGGCCGCCTTCTAGAGTTGAATCTGATATCATGTCACATGTATAAATCATTGATATTTTAAAATCATGTCGTCATGCAGTGACAACGACAAAATCATCAATGCCTAAAATCATCACTCGATACCATAGACTTATTAACTAAAGGGGAGCCCTACTTATTATTTCTATGCTCGATACCTACAGTTACTGGCCATGACTGAATGATCGTGAACTTCAGTTTTGGCTGTGACATGATGCATGATGATGACAAGATGATAACACGCAATGCGTGAATTTGGTGACAGAACATAATCATTGATGATCTTGCCATTGTTCCCGTCATCGATTTTTTTTGTCATTGTCATGTAGTTATCGATATCGAAAAATCTGCACTCAGCCCGTTTCTACCGTCTTCAGCGCCACGTCTTACCTTCAGTATAAATTAATATTATAAAGAGACAAGATTTGATTTTTTGTATGTTTGTTTGTAATGGATAAACGCAAAAACTACTGGACCGATTTTAAAAATTGTTTCACCAACAGAATGCTACATTATCAGTGAGTAACATAGGATATAATTTATAAAGATATCACGCGGGCGAAGCCGCTGGCGGAAGCTAGTATGTTTATATTGCGATAACAATACTACCAGAACGCCTAGTAAGTAGGTACTATAAATATATCATTAGCGTTAACTTTACAAAAAAAAAAAATTATTATTATTAACAACAAAAAGGTAAAGTTTACTAAATGCCTCTTGTTTCACATAGCACGAGAATTTTTGTAATTACAACGAGAATTTTTCTGGGTGAAAACTTATATTTTTGCACAGTTTTTTCCCTAGATAGGCAGAGTCGTCATGATTTCCACTATATCCGCTAAGACTTCAACTATAAAACATCGGCCTTACCCATAAATCTCCTTATCAAACGGTTCTGAGCCTCATGGATCCCACGGCTCCACACGTCTTTTACTAAATCCTTTGACAATCTAGTGGGGAAAATCGTAATAGTTATTTTAATAGGCAGGTGTCGTTTCCATAACATACTGCGGGTAATCGTGGGAGCTCCCCGGTCCACTCGCATCTCTGAGATCTATGAGTTTGCAGGCTTCTCCACTATTGCTGAAGAAATAGCAACTTACAGCATGACCCACAAAGAACGACTTCAATGTCACCCAAATCCTCTTGTCACCAAACTGTTGGATACAACCAATGATGTCAGAAGACTAAAAAGAGCTGAAATTCTATTCAATTAATGAAGAAAGGCACTGACCTCTACTTCTGCTATAGCCATTGCTCTTAACAAATCCCCTTATAGTCCAGAGACCGAATGCAGACAAAAAGGAGAAAAAAAAAAGTTGTCGTTTTCTTCTATTACTCTAGTCTTGCTATTTGGTGGTCTACCGCGTAACTAAAATGGTAATGAACATCGATTCTAGTAATAAACTTCAATACGATAGTGAGACAGTAAAATTCGAGCTATATTGTAAAAAAAATACCAATCATGAAGTTGGGACTCCTGTCTTCATGGTCGGTAAATTTTTAACAACTGTACCAAAAAGAAAGAAAAGATAAATAATAATAAATATTAGATATAGTTTTTTTTTTAAACTAAAGAAAACGCTTTTTTCATCCAAACTAAACGTGTATGCAAAATTTCAGCTCAATCGGAAACCGGGAAGTGGGTCAAATTTAACTTCCATGATTTTTTTACATAGTTAGTTACAGGTGAAGCTAATAAAAGCGTTTTAAAATAGTTATTTAAACAACCTAACTTTTAATAACTACTATACTATACTTTTATACTATTGTATAACCTAACCGTCAAAAACCCCCGACTCCAACTAGAAAAAGAGCTGTAACTTTTGAACGGCTAAACATATTTTCATGAAACATAGCTAAGATGATACCTGATTAAACTAGCTTTCAATTAAAAAAACTGCATTGAAATCGGTCCATCCGTTTTGGAGCTACGATGCAACAGACAGATACACACTAAAAACTGTATAACATTCCTCTTTTTTGTCGTAGGTTAAAAAGATTTGCAAGAGCCAATCTCCATCCAGAATATGTTAACTTCAAATTTTTATTTCAATTGCATTCTCGTATTAGTTGCATTCGACTGACATTCTAATAGTTACCTTAACCCATAAATGTTAAAATTGCATTGTGATTGCACATTTGACATAATGTCGGCATCAATCACGGTAGGTGCATAATATGAGCAAAAACGTTTGAATATGACCTTAAACGATTCGTTATGAGTTATTAGTGATATGGCTATAAGATACCGAAATGAATGCCATTTAAATTTGGAGTTGAGAAATCTATTGTACAATATTCAATTTAAATATAAAATAAATCCTGTATTAAGCTGCATCAAGTAAGACTGAAGGTTAAAGTTGACGCTAAATTAAATATTAATTACGGAGACTAGTACCTACCTACTTATTGTACAATGTACAGGACAGGATTGCATTGTGATTCAATGTCGCAGCCGCAGTACTAAAATTCACTCCAAACAAAATAAAAATTTGATTTTGTATGGCTTGCGCTAGTATTATGTGTGTCCCCAATACTAAGTCGAAATTTCGTTTTGTTTTAAAGTGTATTCCAATTCTGCGGTTGCATTTAGGAACAGAGACTGAATCACTCTACAAATTATGCGCACTACATAAAAAAATATCCTGTATTCTACAACAGTATATTTTTTGTAAATTTCCTGCAAAAAATTGGATGAATAGGCATCAATTCAAGGTATCCTTAGTATTAATGTATTCCTGAGAAATGCCGACATAAATTGGTTAAAATTTTATCTTGATTGTAAAAGAAACCAGAATAGCTATTCTGTAATAACATCTCGGATCTCGATTCGAATCTCACTGTTATTGTCGGTTGTACTTGACATACGATAACTTAATAATGAAGCGAAGCTGTGAAAATGTTCACAGCTCCTGTTATCAAGTTACTCGTTTATTATCGTATGTCAACGCGTCACAACTCACATATCAACCGACAATAAAGAGTATACGAATCCAGATACGAGTAGGGATGTTCCGATACCCATAAGATATCGATACCTACTCATATAAGTAGTACTCAAATAATTTTTCGATACTACTCATATGAGTACCCCTAAAGTATCGATACTTACTCATATCGATTCTTTTTTTATCATAAAGATAAAGATGTTTTTATTTTGCAAACATGGGTAATACACAACATAGCGGAAGGACCTTTTTTTTTAGACAGTCACACTCATTTAAAATGTCATATTTTAACAACAATTCATATGCTTCATGAATCATTGCTCCAGCTTTGCAAAATAAGATGCATGGATCCCATGTTGCGAAATCAATTTTATTGAATATTGTAAAGTAACATTCGTTCAGTCTGATTTGATTCGACACCAAGTACTTTTATTCCGATACCACGTGAGTATCGCAAGATTAACTCGATACTAAAATTACTTGGTACCTATCGAAACAATACTATCGAGTATTTACTTATATCGGAACGACCCTATTATTATATTATATCCTATTTATACAACAGCTTCCCAGTATATTTGACAGGTGTGGGGAACGAATTATGTCGGTGTCCGCACGGATGCATAAGCAACAGCAATCACCCTTATACCGGTAACTTATTATCTAAACCTAGTTTCGTAACTTCAGAAGGACTGCCCTCTGACCTTTCCTGAGTTTCTTGTTAGCGAAGCGACTGCACTTCGCAAACAAGAAACTCCATTTGATGTATGAAGGAATAGGTCAGAGGATAGGATAAATAGGATAGGAGGATAAATTGCAACACAAATTCCCGTAAAGAAATTGGAAGCAGAGAGTGAGGTAAAATAAACAAGAAATCTCTAGAGTAGAGGAGGTTCCTAGCAGGAACTTCAAACGTTACTCAAAATAACGTTACGTTTACGTTAAGTAACGTTATTTTGAGTAAAGTTTCAAGTCCCGTACGCTAAAGCAAGGGTTTTATTTCAATTTTTTTGCACCGTTGCATATTTCCCCCACCCATCCCATTTAAAAACATAGTAAAAGTTTTTCATAAATATGAGTTCAATAACGCCTTAAAGGGATTAGGATTTATAAAGATAGGACCTTGTATTCTTTTTTCAAAATAATGTAGTTTCAAAGAGAATGTAGTTTCAACTTTACTGACATTTTCATTTGTCAGGAAATTCAATTAAAATTAATTGAATTAATTAATTAATTGAATTTATTGAATTGATAGACCCTTTATTGGCCGACCGTACAGTCTACACTCTACAAGTGTACAGTGCACACTGCCTACCGTTCATATTGCATCGCATCATCACCTAGGACAACGCCTCAAGGAAACTCGAGTCTCAGTAATTCATTGCCTTGAATAAGACTTCATCTATCGTTTGTGTGTTCACTCGAACATAGAACGGCTTCTAGGAATTCCGATCTCGAGTGGTCCAAACCGAAGTGTCATGTTTAACTAGCTATTGGAGAACATTGGATAATCAGTCCAACGGTTAATGACCAGTAGAATGGCTAATGATTTCATTTAAGGGGATTTCCTGGCCCCACAGCCAGGCAAGTTGCAGTATACTCACTTTTTTTTTCTACTTAATTTTACACTGTTGCCATCCTAGTTCCCCAGTCAGGCAGCTCAAATTACGCGGAAAGTCCCAATAAGCTCTACCCCCTTATCTACTTTCAAAAACGCACTATTGTCCTCACTTTCAAGCAATAGGCAAAGGCATTTCAGATACAATTAAATCTATTGGTAAGGCGCATTTACATGAACGTATCTATGAATAGACTGGTCGAAAGGAAGCGTACTTGGCCCCGTTGTGTGTTTCGAAACAGCAGCAATCTGAGTAGTTTGAGATCGAGTGAATGGTTCTCAAGGATGCCGCCACAATTGCTTAGTACGCAGTGTTGCAATCACGATCGTATCAACCCCGGTAATTAGCGTAGGTCCTATTGGCTAAATAATAGGTTCGATTTACTAATAATATAGGAGGTTTGTACAGGATAATTTTTTATATAGTGCGCTTTTGTAGAGTGATTCAGTCTCTGTTCCTAAATGCAACCGCATTATTGGGATACACTTTAAAACAAAACGAAAATTCGACATAATATGGGGGACACGCATAATTCACTAGCGCAAGCCATACAAAATCAATTTTTTATTTAGTTTTGGAGTGAATTTTAGTACTGCGGTTGCATTTGGGAACGGACACTGAATCACTCCGCAAATTTTGCGCACGACATAAAAAATTCTCCTGTAGTTTCATGGACCAGCTGATTACCTCATAGATATCTGGTCATTTTTATTTCTCGCTGTATTAAATTAAATTAAAATTAAATAACACCAGTAAACTATTGCCATAAATGTTTGCCATTAGGCCTTATAGGTCCAATAGGTGGCTTATGGGCCCAGCAGTGGACGAACACAGGATGGCAGTGGCGTGCACTCCACAAAGACAAAAAGACACTGCCTAATCTAATAAATTATGTATTAAATAATAAAAACGTTAATATGTCTGTAATATCAGTTAATTTAAGTCTTAGCGTGAAATGGCCAATCACAAACATCATTTAACTTGACAATACAACACTAAGTTGTTTGCCCACCCTGTATAGTACTCGCAAATCTTTATGAGCCCTGAACTGAGCTCTGAACTCTCTCTCTCTCCCTCTAGCACCTATGTATAATAAGCGTACTATTATAGGTGGTAGAGGGAGAGAGTTCGAGGACTCATAAAGATTTGTGCGTACTATAAGAAATGTCTGTGCACGCCACTGCAGGATGGTAATCATGTTGCAGATTAAAAATTCGCTCCGTATTAAACCGGTCAGATTTTACCGAGGAACGAATCAAAGAGAAACCCGGCACTCATTACGAACTAAACATTCCTATAAATAGATCTTGGACAAAGATAGGAAAAAAGAAAAAAGATTGAAAATGTAAATTGAACGCCGCGCCGTTCAGGATTAGATATGAAGTGTTCAGGTCCACTATTTACGTTCTTTTGTTACGGCGATCGAGGCTTTGAAAGCTTTCGAGGGGCAAAAATTGAATGAGCGACTCTTGTGTAGGGTAACGCGGTATCTCACAATTGTTTTTTTTTTGTTTTTTATTTTTTTTATTTTTAGGTATACTTCGATTGTTTCGTTTGAAATTGTGTGCGGCTAGTGTTCGCTAGATAGGAAAGAATTATTGATTTAGAGCTTATTATCAAGATTATGAACACTAAAGCTAATACTTTCTTGTCTTTAATCCAACTTCATCGCAGCGTCAGCGATGTCGTGTGAACAGATACAGTAAGCGTTTAGATGTAAAGTCCACGTTGTTAACGTCAATAGCCATTTTGAACAGTGTCTTAGGCCTCAAAAGATACATAGGATATGTCATGACAATTTATTTAAAAAAAACATCTCCGAAAAAGATCTGGTTGATTGATTGATTTCATCAAATATCAACATCATTGAAGTTTCTTCTTAAAAACATACACTCAAATAAATCACTAAGTATCCATTTAAAACGGCAAATGTCAGTAATTTTAAAATCCTTTAATCCATTCTGAAATAAGACCTTATTACAGACTTTATGAACGAAGCTACAAATTTTATGTTAGAGCGAAAATAGGTCTTTTATCAGTATCACTGTAACGTGTAAGTACTTACTAACAAAAAAAAGCTCGTCAAATTTATCTCTTAGTTCACACCATCTAATTCAATGCCAGATACACTTTTTCACACCACAACAAAAGGACTTTCCCTTATTGCGAAGGAAAGTGAATTTAGTGGGGGGCCTCCGTTTTTTTAAATGGTCCTTAGATAATGTTTCTTTGTACGGGGAATTGCGAATTATTATGGTTTAGTGGGTAGAGGAAATAACGCGTTATAATACCGTTTCGTTTTTACAATGTTTTTGTGTTGTGTTGTGGAAGGAGAACGCAGTGTATAATAGTTATTGTATGGAGTATTGGAGTGTTACTTAATGTTAGGTACTTGTTTTTTATTGTCTACTCGTAGACATAGCCGTAGAGGGGCTCGTTGCTAATATAATATTATATATATAAATCATAGAGATATAAATATATCGTAGCTATAATAAATAAGTTTAAAAAAAACGGCATTGAAATCGGTCCATCCGTTTTGTAGCTACGAAACCACAGACAGATACACAGATACACATATACACAGATCCACAGATACACAGATGCACACTACAAACTTATAACACCCCTCTTTTTGTGGGGGTTTAAAAACACATATCGAAATTACACATAATGATAATATCGGTGTTATAACGCAGTTGTGTGGTCAGCAATAAGGCGAGGACAAAGGGCTCCAGCTGAACAATTTAAACTATAAACTAAGCAACAAGTTTACGAGTTGATAATTTGAGGTATTAAACTCGAGACCAAAACGTAAGTGATCGAAAACTGTGTCAATTTGTCACTTAAACTTTTGGTTACGTGACTACTTCTAGCAGTGGCGTGCACTCCATAAAGACAAAAATACACTGCCTACCCTAATAAGTTAAGTATTAAGTAATACAAACGTTAATATGTCTGTAATATCAGTTGATTTAAGTTTTAGGTGAGGTGACCAATCACAGACAATACAACACCAAGTTGTTTTTTCCTACCCTGTAAGAAATGTCTGTGCACGCCACTGACTTCTAGCATAATCTAAAGCCACGTACAGATTCGATACAATATGCAATGTAACGTGCAGTGCAACATTTACCATACCTACATTATAAATTTATAATATTGTGTTTGCGAATACATTAAAAACAACTGCGCGCGCCTTGTGATCCGGCGATTGTCGGTATTTTCAACGAACACTCTGTTCGCGCAGTACGCTTTGGACATTTTTTTTGCGACGGAAATCTACGCTGCGTTCAAATACCTGCCTATCAAAGTCAGGCAACTCCACTCGCGGAAATGCACGCGCGGAATACTGCCGGGAATTGACGTTCGTAGTTGAAACGCGCAAACCGTGCGTTCGTGGTTCGGACCGTCCATAGTCTGATTTATATAAAATAAATAATTATAAATTAAAACCACATTTAATTACGGAAATATGCAAAATTAATAATTGTGAGTGGCCAGTAACATTTATTACCATGTAGGCATTCAGCCTACATGATACAACACATAGATGTCCGCGTTGCATTGCATGTTATGTGGCGAATAATCCGTCTTCAAGATTGCAACTATATTTAACTTTATATGTAAATTCGAAAGAAAATCAGCTGTTCCGTACATTAGGGTCTAAGTTCACCAACAACTTATTAGACGATTAGGGCAAAATCTTTTCAATGTCATTTTGAACATCTGTTAAATCGTTGGTGGACTTGAGCCTTAGTCGAGTAATACTGAATTTTTTATATGGAACAGCTGAATTTATTTTCATGATTTCAAGGGTGGTCCCATAGTAAAAGTTGTTCATAATGATGAGTACAATACCCTCCTTCAATGCTTCCCTCGTTCAACCAGTCACTTTGTTTATATAAATTTTATATAGGTACATACACCCAAAAACCTTCTATCAAAATTACCATTCCATGGTAGACTCATTTGAATGTGAATAACATATCATTTGAAATGTACAAAGTAAGGACTGACGAAGCAATTTATATGCGGGACGGACCCCAGGTTATCTGATGTGGACGCAGCGTCAATCAAAGGATAGGTACTCGGATTTAATACGAGTCCTGTAAGTAGAACCAAGATTTTTCTTGAAAGGCGAATGAACGGAGTTTGAAAATGTTCAATGAAGAACTTGAATTGTTAAAATCTAAATTTTGACATAGGTACACACATTGTTTTGGACTTAATCCTGAATCTTGTAAATAGCTGACATTTTTGACATGCCTGCTCTTATTACTTTGACATGACTATTATTAACTCAGATGAAGAACCCGCAGATTATTATTATTATGTATTTGACATTCCATTTAAATAGTTTGAATTCTTTGTCTTTTTTAAAATAAAATCGTTGCCCCTCACTAAGATTTCTCCTGTATTTATTTATTTAATGCTTTTCATACAAATATGTACAAAGGCGGTCTTAATGCCTAAGGCATTCTCTGCCAGACAACCTTAGGGTGATGCAGAGACAAAAAACATGGTAGAGGCTGTATCGAGGGTATATTTTACAAACATACATTTCACATGCACACACACCCAGACCCGAAACAACTATCTATACTATAGATCATAAAAATATTTGTTTGGTGGGGGGATCGAACCTGCTGCACTTAGTGCAGAAAGCTAATCGCTTAGCCACACTGCGCAAATCGTGTCGTCGCTAGTCTGGTAACATCTTGCAATTTATTTTATGTAATTTTTTTTCATGTCAGCTACTGGCAGGACTTGTAATGCTACATATCACTACCATCTAACACCATAGATAAACCATGATTCAAGCTAAAATTAAATTTCATTTCATTTCATTTTGAAAATAATAAACAAAGATCTTGAAAATCGTACGCTAACAAAAATTACTTAACTCAAAATAGGAAAAACTGAATTGCATTTTGGGTGTAGTGCACTTTGTACTCAGTACCTCTACCATGAGTTTTCCGTGCCGTCTAACGTTCACGTTCACATGCAATATTTGTATAGTGACTTTAGTTCACTATTTATACCGCTAGAGGCGCTGAAAAAATTCCCATACAAATATTGCACGTGAACGTGAACGTTAGACGGCACGGAAAACTCATGGTAGAGGTACAGGTCCATATCTTCCAGGCGAGGATGAAGGACAACATAACTATTTTCATTGACTTGGTTGTTGGGAACGAAGGTACACGTCAATCCGCTAACTCCCATTGGCAAACGTGTCTTCATCATGCTTACAGACAGCTACCATTGATGTTTTTGTCCAAATATTGATACAAATTACTTTTAGTAATTCAACTTTTATTAGACACCTTTTGAAGTATCCACGAGAACGGAAAGAGTGGCCATCTCTTTGCCGGGAACCACAAGCCACGAAGCAGTGTGTTCCCTTCTTCTTCATTAAATTAGCATTTTCTGGATCAATGCCAGGATCATTCAAATCAAATGCCTACTTTACAGTTTAAGATGAACTAACATACATCTGATATTACAGCTCACAGTCAGAGCCGTTTGGCTTACCCTTTGTCCTAGCTGGGAGCCTCACGTCGCATTGCGGCGAGTTGTAGCGAAAAATCACGTTGCGTCTATTTTCGGATGAATGTATGCAGGACTCACGCAAACATACAAGGGCCGACATTTACGCTACCACAGAATACAGAAAGATCTTTTCTGTGTACGCTACGCTATTCAAGAGTTGTATTTAGTAAATAAATTCACCCCATTACCGTCCCACTGCTGGGCACGGGCCTCTTCTCAGAATGAGAAGGGTTAGGCCTTAGTCCACCTCGCTGGCCTAGTGCGGGTTGGCGGACTACACACACCATCGAGAACTTTATGAGGCCCTTTCAGATGTGCAGGTTTCCTCACGATGCTTTTCCTTCACCGTTATAACAAGTGCTAATCAAATACTAATCCGCACATGAATCCAAAAAGTCAGAGGTGCGGGCTGGTTTCGAACTCAGACCACCCTGTCATGACCATCCTGCATGGACGGCCAGCGTTCAACGGCTAGGCGTTCACTGCTTATAAGCCTTAAGCATAAGCCTTAAGTCAAAATTTCTAAACCAAAAACCACGTGTGAAAATAATGTACAAAAACACAAACAACACTGAAAAGAATCTTGAAAATGAATTATACAATCGTTTTTTAAACGAAACGCTAAACAGCTTCTCCCCCATACGTAATAAGGCCTTAGGCACTTTTCCACCGTCATCAGAAAACAGTTAAGTGAAATTTAAGAAACATGGAACCTTTTTACCTGACCGCAACATTTGTCATTCTGGATCTCTAAGAGCTGGGGGATGATCTGTCACCGTGATAAACGACCGACGCTGATGCGTCTCGCCACTAGAAAGAAAAGTACAGGAGGACCACTCTACAACACGCTATACATTCTAGGAAATACCACGAAATATAGGTATGGGGAGTGGGGAGCGATAACGCACATCTACTAGATTTTTTAATTTTATCTCACAGGATATTGATATACAGGATATACGCATATTTTGCAGAGTGTACACATAATGTAACCGCAGTACTAAAATTCACTCCAAATCAAAATAAAAAATGTTATTTTGTATGGCTTGCGCTAGTAAATCATACTAAGTCACTTAGATGTGAACAGAGACTAAATCACTCTACAAATTATGCGCAGTACATAAAAAAATATCCTGTACTTCATTTAAGCCAGTCGGAATTCATAGAACCAACATACAGATGTGTGTTGATTGACAAAAAGACACTTTGACACTGAAGGGCAACAAGCTGCAGTCAC
This sequence comes from Allophyes oxyacanthae, assembly GCA_932294325.1. Taxonomy (NCBI): domain Eukaryota; kingdom Metazoa; phylum Arthropoda; class Insecta; order Lepidoptera; family Noctuidae; genus Allophyes; species Allophyes oxyacanthae. Next base: position 10,694,144 of record OW028629.1, read on the forward strand.
TTACTGACAGCTCATCGCTGGATGTAGCGAGGTCTGAAGCTGAAGCGCTTGCTACTTTTTTCTATTTACCAATATAACAACCTCTCATAGTCCATTGTTAGAAATAGGCATATCCCAGTATGGACTGGGATATGCCTATTAGATTTTGATTTGAAATGCGAGGTGAGGGGTCACCTCGCATTTCAAACCCAAAGTTTTTTATTTCAACTGGGCCTTTACAGGCACTTTTAAAGTCGTGACTCTAGGTTTACGGTGCCAAAGGGGGTTGGCGGTTGGATCAACAATATTGTTGACTGAAAATGGAGCCCTCTCGCACCCAAGTAGGTTAGATAGACCTTTTGGAAAAATATATAGAAATCACAAATGTGCATGCTATCTTTGATGGCAAAGTTGCCGCAGCGGCTAAGCAATTGCTGTGGGAGCGCTTTCTGCGCTACGTGCTGCGGGTTTGATCACCGTACCAAATATAATACAAGTTAACATAAATCCTCTTTACACCTTAAAAAATATACAATAAATAAAACAAAAAAAGGAAAGAACAATCGCTGATTCTCGATCTCTTCCAGACAACCATACTGATAGGAATATTTGAAATCACAAGGGGCAGTCTGAGCTATATTTGTATAATCTGCAGATAGTTTTTTCGGGTCTGGGTGTGTGTGCATGTGATTTTGTGAACTGTACCCACGATACAGGAAAAACAAACGAGATGGGCAACGATTTCTTAAAAAAAAGTTACTTCGACTGTATGGTAAATGGTAATCATTTTACCATTCTCACAAATTGGTCTTCTGAATTCTTTGTGTTGTGGTCCTATTTCGCTTACTTGCTTCAAAATAAGTATTAAACGCTTGACGTTATTAAGTACAGTTTTTGCGGTCAAAGAAGTCGGACTTTTTTATAATGGCTATCTATTTTTGTTTCAGGTTCGAGTTTGGCGAATATAAGGTTTGTTTCGAGTGCTTTTTAATGGGAATAAGGAAGCAAATGAACTAATAATATAGATGGGAACAAACCGTGAAAGGAAATATTAGTAAGTAGAGGTTTTTTAAATCTACATATATATATTAATATGTGAAGAGAAAACTTTGTACCCCTTTTTAGTCATATTGCGTGCACGGAGGAGTGTGAGATTTGGCATAGTTAAAGTTTATATGGAGCAGGAGTGCAGAAAGCTAAAATTAAGGTCGAATTTCGACCTCTGAGCGACCACTAGTAGTTGTAATTTACAGGTATTTTTTATAACTCTCTCTAGGATTTCTCCTTTATTATTGGTGCAGTTTACAACATATATCTCACATGCACACACCCAAACCCGGAACAACTAACAATAACTATACAAAAATTGCTCTGTGCGGGAATCGAACCCGCGGCACGTAGCGCAGAAAGCCAATCGGTAGCCACTGCGCCAAACGTGCCGTCAAATTTTATTTTAGAAGACTAGCTATGTCCGCGACTTCTTCCGCGTGGAATTTAACAACATTAATTTGTCTTTAAATTAAAAGTAAAAGTAGCCTAAGTTACTCCTTATAACAACAGCTATCTGCCAGTGAAAGTGCTGTCAAAATCGGTCTAGCCGTTTCGGAGATTAGCCGAAAAAAATAGACCGACAGACAAACATTAAAAAAAAGTCAAAGTTTTTTATGGCGGCTATCAAAACGTCGTGATTCTAGGTGCACGGTTCCAATTGGGCTATATGTAGATACCGAATACACTTTCATAAGGAAAAAGCTGTTATTTTGACATTACGAACAGACACTTTAATTTTATTTATTTCTAAAGATTTAAATCATGATAATCAATGATTCATTGCTTAAAGCATTTTAAAATTCTTTAGTCTTATTATATCTCACGACTTAGATGAACAATCTGACTAAGCAATGAGCTAATCAAAAATCTGTAATGCAATGACCCTGGTGTCCTGCTGAAATATACATCCTGTATAAGATGGCCTGTCATTTTTCCTTCAAAATAGGAGACATTTTGAACATAGCTAAGATGATACCCGATTAAACTACCTTTTAATTTAAAAAAACTGCATTGATATCGGTCAATCGGACAAATACACAGATACACACTAAGTACAAACTTATAACACCCTTTTTTGTCGGGGGATAAAATAGAAAAAAGCGTGAAGAAATAAGCAATTCTTCTTTGCCCGAGCGCTCACTATCGCATGTCAATCGAATATTGCCGTTTCCCGAAGCCCTTTCATCTCACCACCCATTTCGAACGGATTGCGATCAACAGCACAATGTCTGATCGATATTAGGATTAAGAGTCTTTTAGAGCCAATTTTCCGATTACGACACTGATTTTTCTTTTATTGTGATTGATACGGGCTGAATACAGCTAGGTTTTGTTGATGTATTGGTTACGGTTCAAAGGCCGAATTGTGGCTTCGATTAGATTTAACCAGCTAGGACTGAGCCTTAAGAATGAGACAGATTCCCTTTTTGTCTTTTACCTTCTTGTATGATGTATCTCCTTGCTACCTATGTAATTTGAAAGACAAATAAAAATCTTCTATTCTATTCTAGATTCGACTCAAGTTAGAATCGTATTAAGTTATATCCGATATTGATGTGACAGGAACCACACAAAGAATAATTAGAAGAAGAAATGAGTTGAGTTTGAGAACGCATGGTGGGCTTCATTAATTCGAGTATGAAACAGTTTTTTTTTTTTTGAGATTTCAGCTTTGTTCCCATATTAAAAGTTATTCAATATGATGAGTATGTGGAGCAACGAGGTACGGTGTTTCTCCATTGAAAAGGGAGGATTCTCCGACCAGGCGAGGTAATATTGCCTGGCGGGCCGAAGCCCGGTGGTTGATGTCGGATAGTTGTATATGTGTTAGATACGATATTCTTTTTAATCGCGATGCAGGCTTCGTAATCTGATTGGTCGAATTTATATTTTCGCGCCACTGTAGTTAGCTTGGCTGCCTTGCTAAGTAGTTATTCTATGTGGCGATAGGTGTCGCTACAAGTTATAACCCTACCTCTTTCCAACTAATCTTTTTACATCATTGGTCAACCCTTAATTTTGACGTGTTTGTATCGTATAAGCTACTACTAATAATTTCATTTTATATAAATTTTCTCTATACCTACCCAAAATAAATCCTAAACCATACTAAAATAACACCGAATTAAATCTACTCAAAAGATGTTCGATAAAAATAATCTTTAAAAACATATCGCCAAAAGGATCGTCCTTTTCATACGAATTCGTGACCACTCCGAGTCACTCTCGTTAATGTCATTGCATTCGAACGATGAATTGAAATGACATTTTGTCGGGTGACCGGCCATTTATTGGTTCTCGTGATTATCAAGGAATTGGTCTTGCGATTTGATATTTGTTATTTGAGATATTGCGCTTGTTTTCGCTTTGAATTCATATTTTGTGTGTGGTACATTTGCTGTACGTGTCATTGTAAGTTAATATTATTTGAAAGAAATCAAATATGTTGAGTATATCATGCAAATATATCTCGCTATTTATACAATAAAAAAATATTTATATTTAGTTTATTAACTTACTTCTTAATTTTTATAGTCAACTTGTAGGCAAAGCATATTTTTTTATGTTGCAAGAACTTAGATTGCGAGCCAAATACAACTATGTTGAATCTAATAGGTAGATACATTTCTTTCAATGTTAGAAAATACCTTTTTATATACTTTAAGAAGATACTTTTTACATTTACAAATGTATTTCAATCAGTAGACAATCCCTTAAAATAAATGTAACCTAGCTCTTTATCCAGAAATGGCTCGATCTTATTTAAAATAATACCACATTTTGTAAAAAATATGGCCAACGTAAAATCGTGGAGATGAACTTCAAAAGATAATTTTTTTAGCGTCTCGTCTAGACTGAGAGTCATCGACTTCTCTCTCATTGAGATAAAAGCCAAGCTGTCTCGAAGACAAATAACTCTGCAGTCAAATAAACCAACAGTTAAACTTGATGAAAATGATACCATTGCATTATAATTTACAAGTTTGAACATACTAGTCTGTTATGCGCTTATAAATTAACTTAACTTGTAAAATTTCAGAAAGTAATGAAAAAACTAATTTTATAAATAAAATCCTTATTTATTTTTTATATAAATATACTTCTGTTGCTGTCTTTTACTTGATAAGAATCTAAAACCAAGAAGGAATGCTCTCAAACAGAAATTAAGTGTTCAAAATCATCTGACATATAAGTAATTTGATAATCATACTAGTAAAAATATTATTCCGATTTCTTACATATATTTTCTTGACTTGCGAAATAAAATGTGTCAAATATGACGTCTCAATTCATCCTTATGAATTGTCTAATATATTTTAGATGTAATATTTTTCCTTGAAATTGAGTTAACATAGAAAATAGAGTGTCTCATTTCTTCTTGTTTATTTTATGTTCATTACATTACTTTAAATTTACATTTCAACTGGTAATTACATCCATCACGTTTCCTAATTAACTTGTTTGGTGTAGAAACATGATTTGTGTAAATATAAATATTTTACAGCTTTGTCCAATTAAAGCTTAAATTATTCATATTCTCATACTCTTTTGAACTAACTTTTTTCTCACTACATCAAAGGTCACTTCACCCTTCATCAAGAACTTACAAAGATAAATTTTACCAACAAAACTCAAATTCAACTCGAAATTAGTGATGACTCGCCTCGAAATATCTGCGGGCGCCCCATTCTCCTCATTTCCGTCAGAAAGACGCGATTTTAAAACGGCACAATGAATGTTTGTCGTCGGGTAAAGCAATTTCTTTTGATCTGCAACATCGCAAAGGAAGTGTAATTGTTGTGATTTCATTTGTCATCGCGTGTAATAGAAATTGTAGACAATTTGTTATTTGAATGATGGTATTCATAAAGAAAAAGCACATTTGTTGTCGCGTTTACCAAATGATTTCACCTTTTTATGGCAATGGTGCCGCATTAGATTTGGGAACAACATCGCCCTGGAATTAATAGCTTGTCATTTGTACTGTCGTTTCATTTCATTGCTGCCCTTGGTTTTCTCTTATACGTGCAAGGAAGTGTATGCAATAGAAATTTCAGTATCTACATAGCTATAGGCTCTCGAGTATTCTTTATTGTCTCTTCTTCATGTCCATATCCTCAGCGGATGTCAGCAACCAGACCGACCGTAACTCGTCTCTATTTTGTGCCAGTCTGCATAGACTGGCAGCGTCGTTGATGTTGGTCCAGCTTTTGATATAATCGATCCAGGCCAAGTTCCTTCTTCCCCTGCTCCTTGCCTTCCAGTATTCCTCAACACATTATATTTTTCGTTTCTATAAATGTGCCTAAAATATGATATGATGTGTTATTTATTGTATACCAGGAGTAAATCTAACGTAATTTTTTTAAGGTGTTTTACAAAGAGCAATCTTTGATTATAGAAGATCAGTGATTTCTTGAAGGCCTTTTATTCTACAGAACAATAAATACTAGCTATAATTAAATCCTATTCTGGATTCTATATCCTATCAGTTTTTCTCGTGAACCACCACAACAATCAATTGTAGTGAGTATTTCCATAATCAATACGCTTGCCTAGTGGACTAGTGACCGCAATATCATGTTATCAGTACATAAGTGAATGTTTCTGGCTTGCTCTAATAAAGTGCTTTACTTTAATGAGACACGGAACGAAATTGGAAAATTCAAATAACCGACGAGTTTATCTGTTTTGTAAGGAAAGATTCTCATAATCTTATTATTGAAATAAGATACCCTTTTAAAATAAAAAACCTTGAAAACTACGAGAAATGCTCGGTGTGTATCTAAACTGGTGGAAATCTAATAGATTCAATTTAACATGTGTCAAAATACTCTGTTTAAGTAATATAAAATGAAACTTGATGCTTATAAATGATAACATCATAATTACTTGGCATTATGTGGTTGATGTTACGATTTCTTATGTAGAAGTAGTACAAAGTTATCACGGCATGTAAAATGCCAGACGTCAAATCCGACCTATTACAATTCCACGAGTGTCCGTAAATTATATCGATTTATTCCTCAAAATCTATAAACTCGGATCCAAATCTGTAATTAAACAATACAGGCAATGTCCCTAATGTTTCATTCTCCGCAATGACCCCATATTTCCAACAGCCATAAGATGTCAGACCCTCATTAAACCATTCAAACATTTTGACCCCATAAATATTTATAACCATCCAACAAACAGGTGTTAAAAACGTCAACGTACAAAGCACTTCATTAGGCAACCGTCCTGTACAAACTTGTAAACGGAAGATGCAATTTACATTAAATAAACAAATTATCTGTACGTTCGTCCGAAACTCAGAGGTCCAACAGGTGTTCTTAATTTGAAATCTAAATAAAATGTTGCATGTACTTTTGCTAGAATGGCCGCCATTAGCAGCGATGCCGGAGTCCGTAATGGGAATGTATCGTGTTTCAAATTTGGAAGGATGATCTGCGCGATTGTGTTTGGGGAAAATGCGGATTTTTTCGGGAAATTGGGGACAAAAGGGGAACATTGTATGTATTGTGTTGCAAGTCATAAATGCTGACAATTGTGTCAATTGGATTTTTATGCTCGCCTCGCAAGCTTTAATTATGTAGATATGCAAAATTATGATTTTAATAAACTCGTATTCTCAATTATAGAATCCTCTGTCCAATAGATTTAAGTCAATCTCCCGATTGTCGCATTCATCGTGTATTTATTATATTATACTTTCGTGATTACACAAATATTAATGTCGTACTATCGATATTCGCATGGGCGCTTTCGGCGTAGGCGGGGAGGGGAGGGGAGCCAAATCACGAATTTTATTAATAACTACTTAGTATAGACACTTAGTTAACCAGCTAAATGTATGAGACGCTAGAAAGGTCAAGGGGGATATGTCCTCCCCTGTCCCCCGGTACTCCCATGGATATTCGCAATTACGTCAAAATTACTTCCTTTTACATTACCGTAGTTACTATACTGTGTAGTAAACTTTCTCGAGAATAATCTCCATTTTGAACCCCCGACAAAAAAGAGTGGTGTAATAAGTTTGTAGTGTGTAGCTGTGTATCTGTCTGTGGCACCGTAGCTCCAAAACGGATGAACCGATTTCAATGCAGTATTTTTTAATTGAAACCTAGTTTAATCGGAAATCATCTTAGATAAATGTTTCATGAAAATCAGTTTAGCCGTTCAAAAGTTACAGCTCTTTTTCTAGTTGGAGTCGGGGGTTTTTGATGGTTAGAATTATTGATAATATCCAATAGATAAATATAGTATTATATAATAATATAAGAATACTTTAGTAAGTACCTACACTACACTTTCCCCATAATAAACTTAGTTAAGGGGCTATCTATCAACATAATATTTCGTAATAAAAAAGACAATTCATTGCGTAGCTCGTTTAACTTAAGGCGGGTAAATCGCTAAACGCATTTAGGAGCTTTTACAAGGCTTTGTGTAATCTTCATTGTTGCGAGAAGAAACGAATAAGATTATACGAAGTATAAGACATGACGTAAAGTGTTCGGTTATTTTGAATTTAGTTTTTTTTTTTTTTTTCGAATATTCCATATAATTTCCAATGAATATTTATTTATTTACTAGCTAATGCCGGCGGCTTCGCCCGAGTGATATCTTTATAAATTATAGCCTATGTTACTCGGTGATAATATAGAATTCTGCTGGTGAACGAGTATTTAAAATCGGTCCAGTAGTATTTGAGTTTATCCATTACAAACATACAAAAAATCTAATCTTTTCTCTTTAGAATATTAGATTAGATTACATTAATTTTTTTAAAACAACTTACAGCCATGTCCTCTCTGTTAATTATCGTATAATATTAAACTATTTAATAATTAATGTGGACGACCAAAAATTTAACTTTTTATTTGAATAAGCTATCATTCTTAGTTTCCGAGATCCGTTCATTATGTGACCCGGATTCATTGCTTCCGAGTATAGTTTTTACCAAACCATTAAATCAGCAACTAAAACAACAACAGGCAACTTCCAAATAGTCGACAACTACCTGCTGACCGTCCATTATATTTCTCTTACATAAACTACTCCTACATAATCCTACTAAGTTTCGAGCAGAATTTCAAGGTAACTACACTAAGCCACCCGTCTATAAACTGAGCACAATACAAAGTCATCCAAACGCTTAGTATCCTCTTACTTGTTTTCTTAGTACTATATGAAATTCAGCTTACGTGTCTGTATATTCTGGGTTGGCGAATTTTCAAGGTACAGTAAACTGCGAAATACTTAGATGTAGGTATGAATTCAGTGCATCTAATGTCAGTAGAACGTGGTATAACCCCGGGCCAATCTTGCAAGACATGCTACTATAGTGATGGGAAGATGTTAGGTATCGATATAATTAATATCGATACTTCATAATACTTTTTATGTCATATTTTACGATTTGCTTATAATCATCTGAATGTAGTCAAATAAATTTTGATTATAAACGTAGTAATATTGCTAAACAGTTGATCTTTGCATTTGAAAATTTGCAATTTATAAAAACAACCGACTAAATTTGGAGTTTCATAAATATTTAAAAGAAATTAATCGCCTTATTAAAGTGTTTATTAAATATAAATAAGATTATATTATTTAGTGTTGATACGCTTGAACAAACTTACAAATCGGCTTATCGTAATACTTTAGTGTGTATATGGGAGCGGGACCTCTTTACAGTCTCCCTCCCCGAAAAGTGCCCTAACCGGAATGGTACCGAGGTGGGCTTCGGCGCGGTCTTTTAAGAGTACTCGAAGCCCATCTGTAGGTGCCGAAGTAGACCACCGTGGTGAGTTTATCCGGTAGGGATCGGCACACCCGTCCGGGCGGAGGACAGCGCTAGGATGGGTTCTAACCACGTTACCAAAAAAAAAGTACCTTAGTATAAGAGAGTTCACGCAGCCCACGTGCTACTGAATTGCCCAGCGGTCGCCATATACAGAGCCAAGTACTTCGGTAACCCGACTACTCCCTGAAAGTTCGCCAGTAACATCAAATTTTTGCTGGCCTTCCTCGAGGAGTTAGGTTGGCCAAAATAAATTTATTCCCACCCATACACCAAATACGCGCATCGACGTAGACTTGCAGAAACTTGCTCGTGTCACCAATCCCAAAATATCAATACCAAGAGACCTCACTTAAAAAATATCGATATTTTATAAGATGTCCCATCCCTAGTATTGATACATTCTAGACAACCGTTCAAGTACGCGTGGTTCCTAAAGGCATTAATAACGTGTATATTACTAGTAAGCTCAGCGCAATATATACATACACTGTAAGTACCTACATGTGCAGACAATTTCTGAACAATTTGATGAAAATTAGTTCTTGTTCAATGCTATTCAATATACATTCATCAAACCCTAAAGTGGCTATGTAGATAACAAAATTAAATAATATTAATAAAATGTTTCTTCTTAATATGTGCTTATTCAAAAATACATTCTCTATAAAAATAAAAACTTTCTTGTCGCGCTTAAGATCCTTTGTAATAAAAAAACTACAGTTTAATAACAAATTTTATTATTATTATTTCTTATACAAAACCAGTTGTGATTGTATTGTAAAACTTTAAATACTTGCGACCACAAGTCCAATGGGAATAACCTGGTAGAAAGAATTGTTTGTTTTTACATCTTATATTTTTTTCTTTACATCCTGTCGTCAATCATATTAATCCCAAATAAAAATTACGAAAATAATCCTCAAACGATAAAAAGGGCCAATTTCAGAAAGATCCCTTTAGAAACCTTTTCATTCCATTAAAGCCAAAATAATTTGGGAAAGGCATCCATCCCCACAGATGGGGGAGAAAGAAAGGCGTAAATTAACAAAGTTTAATGAAAACATTCTATGGGGAACGACTTCCCTCCCAGAGGGTGCAAACAGGTGTAAAGACAAATAGAAGATGAATTAAGAGTATGCGGGGGTTAATATTCTTTGCTTTAGAGATGGGATTTGTAAGATAACTTTGCGATGGTTTGAAAACAAATTATTTTACGTAAAAAATTTTTTGAGATCTGTATTCCATTTCTAGGTTGAACTTTTTTCCAATTTTGTAAGTTGATTTAGAAAGAAAAATCTTTTAATAATGTATGCTTTGTATATTTGTCACATCGTAGGAAAATGAGATGTTATATTTAAAAAAATAAGTAACCTGAGCTTTTTGAAAATGTACCTTATTCCGATTTCATTTTTAATTTTGTCACTAATGACACTAATGATGCCGTGTATAAAAAATTGTGTGGTGCTTTAAATAAATATCGATAGTTTCGAAAACAAATCATTGTTGCAGTGACATTTTAATATCCGTTTTGGCTCGCTGACATTACAATCACCGATGCGCAAGCAGAGGCTATCAATATATAATTAAATACTTTGTGATAATCACCTTTTAATGTTAAATTCGTATACCTTTATCGTCAGTACAGTTCACTGCCATTAACTCACATACACATACACTCAGACTCGGAACAAGTAGGTACCTAAATATCTATAGGCCATACAAATATTTGCTTCGTGCAGGAATCAAGCCCACGACCCATGGCACAGAAAGACAGTCGCTAGTCGCTACGTCACTGCGCCAACTGTGCCGTCAACAGTTATTTTTGCTTTTCCTGATATTAGTACCATTACGGTAATACGTAAACTCACTCACAAAACAAAAAAATATAATATTATCTATACTTATAATAAAATCGTAACGAAGCGAAAACTGTACATTGAAGATAAAAAAAAAAAAAAAACTGCTACGTGATCTATAATCGACACTGATGCCAAAAATATAGTTTTTAGAATTTTTGTCTGTTTGTCTGTTTGTCTGTTTGTCTGTCCGAGCTTCACGGCCAAACCGCTGAACAGACTTTCATGAAATTTTGCAGTAATATCTGTCAAAGGGCTGGTCAACATATAGGCTATAAATTATCACGCTATTATCTATGGGGGGTGAGCTAAACTGCATTATGCCTGTGTACTATTATGAGCTACCACTTCATTATTAAGAGCCAAATCTTAATGAAATATTGTATTATTATAATTCATAGGTCCGGTCAAAATATGTAATAACAATCATCACCCTATTCGTCTAGGGGGCTAAGCAAAATTAATCTTCGTTTTAGTTTCACAGTTCCTGTTTTCATTTTAACTCCTCACTTGATCCAGTTCTTAAATTAGTAAAATGGTATATTTAGTAATGCCCAGTTTTTTTTTTTTACTGATAAACGTTCTTTCTTCGGCATCTTACTTTAAGGTACGTATTTCACTGACTGTTATGCTCCAAAAGGTGAAGCGTGATGAAAGCATACGACAATAATACCTTACTCACGAGATAATTACTTTTTTAAATGCGCTACCAGATATTTCGACGTAACTGTGATTTCATTATTTTCCTATTACATTTTTCTGAAACTAGATGGCGTTAATAGACTTTTTTACCAAGACCGAGATTTTGTATTTCCGGTAAATATTGAGATAAGATAATTATTAAGATTTTATTAGGATTGGGTAGATTTTTTTTTATCAATAGAAGTTGTCGGAAACCTGCAGGAAGGGCTTTTTGGAATCGAATAGGTAATTAGGAATTTCAAAGCCTTATTGGCAGTATTATAATAACGTGTGCTTGCTGTTTACTGCTACCATTGCAAATTGATAAGGGCTAACATCGTTTGCATTCTGGAAAACAGCAAATTAAGTTCATAGAACATTCTTTTTACACACAGCCTTTTGCCTGATGCACGGCAGCTGAAAATTCATTGACTTGAGGATGACTAGAATAATCTGTCGGCTACCAATTTCTCAGTGAAAAGAATAATATAATTATTACCTATTTCTTTATTATTTTCAGCACATTTCATTATTTCATTTTTTCATTTCATATTAATTAAATAAATTTGTGTTTCTTTAAATTTGTCTTTAGTCTCCCTAGATAGCGTTGGGATCGAAATATTTGTTCTTTTAATTGGGTTTATGTGTTTACGAAAATGTACCTAAAGTTTATAATTTGGATGTTTTCTCCAAGTATTTTAAATAGCTACTATTGTTAGATTCAAGACGATAAAATCATTACGAGGGGCAGTAACGGTCACCGAATTCTCACCGACTACGTCGTTGTCGTTGTTAGTCGTTAGTAGAGTGTAGGCAAAATAAAGGTATCGCTAGATCACCTACTTTGTATATGGGATGAAAGTCTGAGAGCCAACAAAAAAAAAGAAGTTACCCCATCCCCATCTCGTTTCATTCTCGTTTCCCATCTCGGGAAAACAGCGAAAAATATTTCAATGAAACTTTACAGTATTCGTATAGGTAGATAATAGTCTAACTTAACAACTTTCATTTGCAACAGTTGACTAGATCCGTAGATACATCTTGATCGCTCCATTGTAAGCAGTCCCATACAAAGCAGAGGTCACGATTGATTGGTTATACAAAATAATGTTGTATTGGACTTACTTTGATGCGACTTTCACTGTAGTATAATTTATTAGGGATCGAGGACTTATAGTAAACATATTTCATCGCACTATCACTCATAGGAGTCGAGCAATGTAACATATTTTGTGTATAATGTATGATGGTGATGAAACGTAAGAATTTAACAATTTCGATAGGACTTCCTATACCACGCGAACGAAGTCGCGGGCACAGCTAGTATATATATATAGCTTGCTATTTATGTATTGATTGATATCTACAATCTAAAAAAAAGTACTGCTACTTAATTTCTAATAACTTTCAAGCATTAAAACTGTTTTATATTGCATTTTACAAAATATAATTATGGAGAATAATACTTAAATGAAATAATAAAAGAAAACAATAGCTGAACTTCTGTGTTCAATATAATAATAATAACCACATTTCAGTTACCTACCGTAACAGCATAATATCTAAGAATTATTTTTACGAGGAAATTGTATCATTTATATCGATAATAGTTTTCCCATCACTATTTATAACCATAAATAGTGGAATAACAAGGAAAAATTTAGTAGGTAGGTATCCTAATTATATCTGCGAATATTTCATGGTGGGTATCTCAACTCTCAACTACAACCCTATTTTGTAATGCTCCTTTATCGATATCACAATATATTAAAGAGAAAACTTTGTACCCCGTTTTAAGCATATTGCGTGCAGGGAGGTTTGTGAGATTTGGCATAGTTAAAGTTTATGATGGACAAGGAGTGCAGAAAGCTAAAATTACTGTTGAATTTTAAACACTGGGCGACCACTAGTTTTGAATAAACTGCCAGCGTTTTCCGTGAACGCTATTCACAATACTATGAAAAAATCTACGAATAGGCTTTCCAATATAGTTGTGAGTGGACTTTGCAGATCATCTTCCAGCAGATCAAAAATAAAAGTTAGTATTTTATCGGATGAAGCCGAATTGTACAGTTTCAATTTTTTTTTGGGATATTTCTAGCGACTTTACCTAAAAGAGAGTCGATTGATAGAACCCAACCGTCAAAAACCCCCGACTCCAACTACAAAAAGAGCTGTAACTTTTGAAACGCTGAACAGATTTTTATGAAACATAGCTAAGATGATACCCGAATAAACTAGCCTTTAATTAAAAAACTGCATTGAAATCGGTCTATCCGTTTTGGAGCTACGATGCCACAGACAGATACACAAATACACAGATACACACTACAAACTTATAACACCACTCTTTTTTATCAAGGGTTAAAAATGTCTCATGTTTTGGCACTCGTAACACTTCCCTTGCACCCCATAAGAGTGTAGAATACTGATCCTCTTGACATAATTGCTTAGCTGCCTTTTACAGGATCTCAGATCATTACCAAGAGCTGCTGAAAGTCCAAGTTTTCGCTTTGTGTAATAGTTACATAATTATCTCCATGGATGCGCCTTTCTATAACATTTTTATTCCTCACTTAACTTATTTTTCCTTTAAAGAACTTTTACTTCAAGTTAAACTTTAGAAGAAACTAACTTGGAACATACTTGACTAATAGCAAAGAGTTTTTGAACTAAAGAGGTAGCTAACAATGGATCTAACTTAAATCTTTTTAAATTAAACATTGTAAATCTGAAACGACCTTATTAATTTTGGAGGGAGTAATAAATCTAAACAATTATTATTATACTCAAAAGTTATACGAAAACTTTTGCTTTATAGAAAGAAAATTGTGATTCAGACGGCTATTTAAAACATAGTATTACGCTTGCCTAACATTACTATAAAAAGTGGTGCATAAAAAGTCGTGATAGTAGTAAGATCCATGCTTTCGAGATGTGGTGTTGGTGTAGGTTGCTTCGTATACCATGGACAGCTATGAGAACCAATGATTCCATTCTGAAGGAGCTCAACATCACCAAGCGACTTTCCACAGTTTGCCGGGAGCGTGCCCTCGGTTTTTTCGGACATATAATGCGGTCATCTAGGCATAGTCTGGAAAAACTTATGATAGTGGGCCGGCTGGACGGGAAACGCACTCAGGGCAGAGCGCCGATAAGATGGTCGGATGTAATAAGGAGGGTTGGTGGAGGCAGCATGCACAAGGCGGTCCACGCAACGGAAGACCGCATGGCTTGGAAGCGCGTTGTATGTGGTCGCGATCCTCATCAGTGAGGGAACGATGAAGAAGAAGAAGAACATTACTATGTCTATCTTGGACATCACTTATCTTTTGGCAAAGAACATCAGATGAAGGAGATATGTTATCAAGACACAGCTAGAGTGGGCGGTATTTTCAGGCTGGATAACGTCTTAAAGGCTCGAAAACTACCACAATACCTGAAGACTAAGCTTTACAACCAATGTGTTCTGGCCACTATGGCTTACGAAGCCGAAACATGGACGCTCACTCAGGAGATTGCATAAAATGAGAGTTGCAGAATAGACCATGCAGCGTGCCATTTTAGGTATCTCTTTGAGAGACAGAGTCTGGAATACGGAAATTCGACGTAGAACTAAAGTCCAAGACGTCGTACAACGTAAACTTCGGAATGTGTCAGGAACGAAGTTTTTAGACATCATATGCGAACCGAACTTGATGTGGTTCCTTATGACGTGGGATGGTGTAACACTGTTTTGTCTTTACCTCTATCAGAGGAAGCTAAATTATTGTATAAGCTGACGCAGATCGGCATTAAAAATCGTTCCTCTATAGTTTTAAGTTAGGATTAGTTCCAAAGTGTTTAGTTTTGTTTTTGTTGCTTTATGGAGGTGACATGTTCATGTATGAACAAACCTTCTTCAAATAAAGATAAAAAAAAAAACGTAAACTTCAATACGATCGTAAGATGCTAAGTTTCGATATAACTTGTAAATTTTTTGTCGATCATGCTGTTGGGATTCCCATCTTCATGACAAGTAATTTTTTTACAAGGTAGCTCAAAGTCTCTCAGGAAGTTTATAACCAGAGTCGATGTTCATTACCATTTAGTTACGCGACACTCCTGCATGGAAAGCAAGCGTTCAACCTCTAGGCTATCACTGGTAGTTAACAAACAAACAACCAAACATGAAACAAACGTCAAACATGAATATAAAAAACATACTTTACAATAAATTAAAACACTTATACGAGAGCTAAACAGTATTAATAATTATGAAGCTTTGGCGAAAATTTCTATGCAAATAACAAAGACCTCTATTACACAAAATGGGTTTCTAAATGCAATTGTTGCGAGGGATAAAGGTTAGACGTTAGTGCTGACAGAAGCGGAGGCGGAAGCGGATTACTAATATTTTAAGGATTTCTTCTGTCGCGTGTATAAGCTCTGAAATGAAATGCTGAACACGGAAAAAGGGCTTTGGATATCCGAACTAAGTGATTCGGTTTTAAATAGCAATAACGTGTTTATTTCTAGCTGTTACGTTGTTTCAGTGTAGGACTATGACATGAGATGATGATGATGATGTGATGTGTCATGAGGACTGTGTGGTATGTGGTGTGTATGTGTGTGTGTGTTGACTACACGGTTGGCGCAGTGGCTAAGCGATTAGCTTTCTGCGCTACTTACTTGCCGCGGGTTCGATCCCCGCACGGAACAAATATTTGTATGATCTACAGATAGTTGTTTCGGGTCTGGTTGTGTGTGCATGTGACATGTATGTTTGTAAACTGTACCCTCGATACAGGAGAAATCCTAGTGAGGGGCAATGTTAAAAAAAACAAAAAACAAAACTATGGGCATATAGGTAAAATATTAAAATTTGTCTATTTTGAATAGTAGTCCACTATCCTATCTTCTTTACTTGGTATAAAATAAAGTCGCTTTCCGCGTCTGTCTAGAAAGAAAGAAAGAAAGAAAGAAAAATAATTTATTTCTGCAAAAAAACGACACATACATTAACATAGCAGAAAACATACCAAATGTTTGCCTGTTTGTCTGTCTGTATATCCGCTAACTCCTCCAAAACCACGCAACGGATTTTGATGCGGTTTTCACCATCATTTTGAGCATTTCTTGCGGAAGGTTTATATGTATAATACTTTCATATTTAATGTAAGGATAGTAGAGAAATTGCACCCGGGAGTAGCCGGGGACGGGTCGCTTTTTTTTTTTTTTTTTTTTTTAGCGTGGTAAAATCTTCAAATGATTCCTCCCACCCCGGGCAGGGACGGGTCGCTAGTTAAAAATAAAATATATCAAATGTGTCGATACGTGATGCGTTGCGGTCACGATAACACGTTGCTAATTACATTATGTACGAGTATGCAACGCAACTGTGTCATTCTCGATAATTAAGCGCTTTTGAATTAAGTTAAATTAATTATTATTGCTCTCCACGTTAAAGCTTAAAGTTCTGTTTTTAATCCCGGAGATAAAATTATTTTGTGAGGTACTTTCCGCTCAAAGTTAGAGCTGCCCGACTGGGGTAAGTACTACCTCCACCTTGCAGAACATCGTAGCCAAATAACACTGCTATTTTGCAGTGTTTATTTATTTATTTATTATTTATGTACACACATACACATGACAAAGAAAATAAGTAAAGATATCAAGTACAAAGGTACTGCTTATTTCTAAAGAAATTTCTGCCAGCAGACCTGCGACAGGAAAGAGTGAAAAGAAAAGACACAGTGTGTAACTACAGGAAACAAGGTAGGTAGATGATAAGAAGCTAACGAGGAGGAATATAATAAAATACATAAAAATAAAATACATACTTACGTATAATAAAGATACATACCAAAATAAACTAATACATAACATGAATATACTAATAAACACAATATATATATATGTTTAAATATTATAAGGATAGGTAATGTTCTTTAACGCGTTTTTTGAAAGAGGAGATAGTTTTGTTTTTTTGTTTGAGTGTTGTGTTCCTCACGGTGAGCAAGGTCGCCAGTTCTCTTTGGTGAAGCGACGCTAGTAGAAGGATCGGAAACGCGTAAGTGATGCCCCTGGTGTTGCAAGCGTCAATAGGTTACGGTCACCGCTTAGTATCGGGCGAGCCACGGGCGTAGCCAGCGGGAGGGTTTGCGGGGTTCAAACCCCCCCCGAAAAGTTAAGATACCTGAGGAGACTTAAAAACTACTTGCAGAACACAGTGAGTGAAAACAGACTGAATGGCTTGGCTATCATGAATATTCACTATGGGAAATAAATTGATGCGAATGAAGTAGTGGATATACCTATTTAAAAAGAAAAACAGAAGATTAGTTCTGTAATGCGTATAATAAAATGAACCTGCTGTTTTTTTACATCTTTCATGTTTTTTTTTTCATTATTACGGTTTATTTCATGCACTTTTAGTCGTTTTATTTTCTTGAACCCCTTCCGACACTAAAACCTGGCTACGCCCGTGGGGCGAGCCGTTTGCTACATTGGTAGTATAAAAAAATTACATACTTTTCTGTAAAATAATGATTCTGATGACGTTATCTGCATTCTGTCCTAACAATACTGCGATTCGATCGTTCGGCGCGTGCGGCATATTCTGTGCGTGTTCACCTTTAAATACACACAGATTGATACATACAGGCTGGAACATTTAAAGGTTCGTGGATCAATCGTCCCTTTGTTTGTTCTATCATCAAAATTTTGCGTCATCCTTAACAGCCTCTCCCGCCCCGCTAATCCTATGCCAACATAACCTCTAGTTAACCTCTGTGTACTATGTCCACCGAGTTACAGTTAACAGGGACGCTAAACTACGCTTTTATTAAGTTTTAAACTGACTTGTTCCACCTTGTCGTTTTAATAGCTCTGTACACAACAATGTTTTAAATTCTGAGTGGGACTTTGGAAAATGCAGTTACGATAGTAACATAATATGTTACTATTTTCATATCTTTTATCATAATTTGTGTCAATTTATCGGTGTACAATAAAAAGTATTCTATTCTACATATATTATGTTATGATTTGGAAGTAGGTGACAAGGGTTGTGAAAGGTAAGCGCCGAGAATCCAGTCATGTGGAAAAGATGAACGAAAGACGCGATGTATGAAAAGATTCATGAACGTGGAAGAAGCGGGATTATGTATGGATGAGAGCACGGAGAACTGTGTAGTTTATTCCTCGTACTAGTTCACTGGTTTAGTTACTAGTGGAAAAAAAAGTTAGAAAGAAGAAAGAAAGAAAATACATTTATTCAGCACGGACATTGACAACACACGAGAGAGAAATAAAATAAAAATTAACTGAACCTTTAAACAGTAAAAAATAAAAAATAAAACAGACACAGAGAACAAAAAATAAGTAAAATAGTCATCCTATTGTACTGCATGTATTTTCAAAAAAATATCATAGATCAAACTAGTATATAGTACTAGTAGATACGTCAAAACATTCGTGCTCGGCCCACTGAACTCTAATACAATGTAGATGTTCTTTTTTTAAATAAATAAATTCACTTCATTTCGCATACTGCGTCCCGTAACCGAACACCCACACATAGTCGTTTCCAATAAGTTTGTACTATATAAATAATGCATCAGGCGTGGCGACGTGTTACCCACGTTATTGGATTAGCTCTCTTATAAACTGCCCGAACAATTTATAGAGTTACATGGAAATACTTTTTTTGTAACACTGTTGGATATTTTTGAGTACATTCGCCAACAAAAGTAGCTGATCCTTGAACAAAGATAGATAGATAGGTAGATATAATTGTAAATTTGTTTTATGCAAAGAGTATCCATGGAGTTTCTTGCCGGTATCTTCTCCAGGACCGACCTACTTGGAACCGTGCACCTAGAATCACGACGTTTTGAAAGTGCCCACAGAAGCCCAGTTGAAATAAAAAACTTTGATTTTAATTTCAATATTTAATACGTTTTTTACGAAAACTTGGTTTTATTAGATACTTTTTAAAATGAATTATTATAGAATAAAGAAATAATTAAATATTACGTTATCGACTAAATGGCACAGTTGATTTTTTCGCGATTTCAGGATTGGTTCATATTAATGAGTAGGTATCCCTTAAAGCAAGTGTCTTATTTAATATTATACCCTCTATAATACTTGACATTAGTTTAGTTCTTAACCGGTAGGTGGCGTTTTAGTCATAAGAATTTATTACGAACGTGTGGGTTGCCATGTTTTCGCCTGCGTCCATTAAATATCGATAAATTTAAATAATGTGCATATTAAGAAATGAAATATATTATAGCATTCGAAAGCGCCATTGAAATTTATTCGGTTTTGTGGATTATTTGCTTTATTGATTTGGTTCCGTAAGCATGTCTGCGAATTATGATTTATAGATATAAAGTCTAATAAACTAAACGCATCTGTAACTTTCCTTTTCAACACGCTTTTATTAGCTTCACCTGTAACCAACTAACTATGTAAGAAAATCTTGGAAGTTAAATTTGACCCACTTCCCGGTTTCCGATTGAGCTGAAATTTTGCATAAACGTTCAGTTTGGATGACTAAAGCGTGTTCTTTAGTTTTTTTTAAACTATAATGATTGAAACAGAATGAGACGAATGCCTTTTAGTTAGTTTAGTCCTGTCGAAGTGTGCAATAGAATCGGCACCAATAACTATTTCTTTGGTACATACTAGTTAGCGCACACCTTTACACTATAAACAAACTTAACAAGCAATGTGTACTTAAAAAATTTAATCTTCCATTCGACAACAAATCGGTTATAAACGGCGTGCCTTCTGTGGGGTCTGTTGAGGTTGTATACTGGAATCTATCAGGGAAGCTGATATTGTAAGATAAGAACAGTTATCAGACTTTGAGCCATAATATTTACTATAATTATTATGACTTTGCAGTTTGGCGTTCGTAACTTCAAACTGCATATGCAGGATATTTTTTTAAGTAGTGCGCTTTTGTAGTGTGATTCAATCTCTGTTCATAAATGCAACCGCAGTATTGGGATGTAACACTTTAAAAGAAAACGAAAATTCGACTTAGTATGGGGGGACACGCATAATTTACTGGCGTACGCCATACAAAATCAAATTTTTATTAACTATAACTCTGGAAATTTTGCGCACTACATAAAACAATATGCTGTATACAATGCATATAACCTTGACTTCTACTTACCCCTAGAAATGGGCTCAAACATAATATACTCGTCCTAATACTAATACATTATTAAAATATTCTTCCTCGCGAAGGAATATTACGTTCTACTTTTAAAAACTGAAAACCGTGTTTCCCGATTCCAATTCAAATTTAAAAAGTTGAAAATTCAAGAATTTTAAAAACGGATTATTGTTCCGTATCGCACCTGAGGAACTCGAAGATGCCGACTTTTATACTGAAGGCGTGCATCGAACGTCATTAAGAATACATTTGGTGCACTCTTGGGGTGCGCTTCGGACGTGTAACGTTAGAAATATTACTACAACTATGTGGACATACCGAGTTGTGAAAGAAGCGGGTACTCGATCCCGATGTATACCGATTGTTGGGTAAGTATATCGATAATAATTCGATGTCTCGATGTTCTACTTTCGAGGTGGTTATGAAATGTGATAGTTTGAAAGAATTTTAGAACGCGGTTCGTGTATGTAGGTTGCTTTCTGAGAACATCGTACGGGTGAATACCTACTGAATAACAGCTGGATACATATTGGATGCTGTCATACCATGTTTATCTCCTTTATTTAGCCTAGTAGTTATCTATTTTATTCTAGAAACTGATCACGCCGTCATCTGTTAAACCAATAGGTATGTCTTCGATGGCCATAGAAGAAAAAATATCGATAAAATGTATGAAATTTACATTTATGGATGGTATTTCATTGACGTTTCTATTTCTTGGCTATCGAAGATTGTCATCTCGTCAATATGAGGTGGTATTTGTTTATTTATATAATATGGTGTTTACGGTTTTCCATCCTCCTATAACCCTCAGTAGCAATTGGAAATGATATCTTCTTTTAATTTAATGTAAATGTGGCTGTCCGGATTCAAACCGGTATACTATTGTAAAATAGCTACTGCTTTTATCGTGTAGTAACATTCTGTTTAGCTAATATGAATGTAAGCGATAATATAAAATGCATTATGAATATTAAAATATAATATTGTGTTATACACGAGCGTAACATCGACAAATGTACTGCACTAGTGATGGGAAAGGTATTTTAGAGTTTATTGAATATGTCGATATTTTGTTGCTCAATTATAGTACTAATAATCAAAAGAAAAAGTAAGTAAAATTACTTAATGTGGTTACAAATCTTGATGCATAAAATCTACATACAATTACATTAGTAGCTGTTTACTGATACTGACTGACGAACTGCCATATTATGAACACACAGACCAAACGATTTACGCTTGAAATTTGACATTTTGAGAGTAAAACATAAGAATGACATACAAGCGACCCGTCCCCGGCTTCGCATGGATGCAATTTCTCTACTATCCTTACATTATATATGAAAGTATTATACACATTAACCTACATGAAGAAATGCTCTAAGTTATGGTGAAAACCGCATCAAAATCCTTTGCGTGGTGTAGGAGGAGTTAGCGGATATACAGACAGACAGATAGATAGACGCGGATAGTGACTTTATAAGCTAGTGTTCTACAATAAGTGATAGTCATTTTAGCGTATTTTTGGCTTAGTGCCTCGCTCCACTTAGCTTTAAAACAACCAGTCGGGACGTACCCTTAGTAACAAGAGCACAACTATCATTTTCATTCATCATAAGGTGAGTCTCGAATCTAACTCTCTAATCGCGAAACGATAGCCGCCTGACCTCTGTTGCCCTGGAGACCAGATGTTCCCAGCATAATATTATCATACATACATGACGTCATATCTGTAGTCGCCAAAGGGTCAGGCAGAAATGAATTATTTGTATGTGACGATATTAAGTACCATGTAATGAGATGAGGTGAGTCTAATGCCATTTTATCGGCTACTGCTACTGCCAGGCTACTGATTTTTTATCGAGTTGGCATTAGCCATCACATAATAACACAGTGGGTCCCAAATAGCAGAAAACGGCAACGCGGCAGGATCGGAGGAGATGGCGTGATGAGCTGGACTTCTATCTAAAGGATTGTTCCCAAATTGCTGTAGACCGAGAAAATTAGAAGGGGGGAAGGGACCTCTTTGCCTTGCAGTGAGATACTACAGGCTTGTAATAATAATAGTGAGCTATCACATTGGAAATTTTTCATGCTGTTGTGGAAAATTTACCCAAACAGCAATAGTGGAATCAGGGTTGATTGCCCAGGGTGCGCCAGATTTCATGTTTTGTCACTCGTGTTGGCTCTATCCTTCTTCCTTCCTCCTTGACAGGCTGTTGCTACCCACTGCTGAGTGTAGGCCTCCTTTTCATGCCATGTTTCCCTGGTCTGTACTAATCGCATCCAGGTCTTTCCTGCGATTCTTTGCAGTCATCTGTCCACCTGGCTGCCGTTCTTCCAGCACTTCTTCTACCGAGACCCAAAGGCTACTGCAGAGCAAATAAGAGAAAAAATTAATATTTCTTGATCTGATAATCGAACTCAAAACTCGGGAGCCATGCTTGCGAGTACTAGAATGAGGCAGTTAAATTTATCATTGTATATTGTTGTTGTATTATTATATTACAACTGACCATCATCTTGACACCCACAAATAAAGAAATAAACTAGATTTATTATTTAAGTACATATAACAATAATTAATATTACACACAATAAATAAGATTATAACACTTCGAGAACCACACGGAAAAGAAAACGAAAAATAAAATCATCCACTTTTTTTTTCGCAGAATTGCTTCACCTTATAATGTATGAACACAAAGACCTACACAAACTGGTCTGGTTTTAGGTCAATCACCCACTTAGCGTGATTATTATTTATCGAAAGTAAACATGACATTATTATTAAGATAAGATTGTCTATAAATTGAATAAATTTGTTGTTCGGGCGTTGACTCTATGATATGAATTGATGATATCGGTTTCACACGTGGCTTCGTTTACATAATCTAAATTGAAATTGGAAGATTGGTATTATCAGATACTCTACGTGGGGGACAAGAATCTACTAAGCATGTTACATTACTAGACAGAGGCCTCTTCAAAATGGAGTTTAATGTCCATGATGATCACTAGAGCCAGTCTTTTCACTCCATCAAGCAGCTGCTCGTCACCGGCTTTGGTTATTTTGTCCTGCATATTGGATGGCTGCCCAATTCCCAGCCATCTGTGGATCGTCAGACTTGTGGGTTCAATCAATCAATCATCAGCATATTTGGTTATTTATTTATTGGCACATAAAACAAAATATAGTCAATAATACATTAAATAAAAAAGGTAGCTAGTTTCGAACAAGACAGTATTCCTAAACGGTGCACACAGCATGGTTAAAAAAGAAACAGGATAGTGCTACAGATAAAATTGAAGTTGTCTTAAAAGCTAACAAACAAATACGGTATTTTTGAATTTGTTAAATTCAACTACAGCATTATAACAATGGATATACCTCTTAAAAATTCGCCACATAGGTAATTTGATCCTCCGCTTTCCGCATTCAGTCTTTCCCAGCAAAATTTATCAGGGCGGTCTTTTAAACAAAAATGTTCTTGCAAGCATTTTTCATTTTTCTTTACATTTATTATGAATTAACTTACAAACGTGCTATCATAAATTACAAATTTATCTTCATATGAGTTGACTCTTGATTTATGTCAGTTTGATGTGTTAGTAATTAATCTTGAACTTGAACGATAACCAGCGGTTCATAAAGTCAAGAATATAAATAATACATTGCATGTGGTTGATATTGTGGTACCTTTAAGATCCTTCGAAGATATAATATAACACACCTATATTCCTGGAAGAAAGAAAGAAAAAGCATTTATTTGCCACAAACACAAGACGCACTAGAATGATAGACATACTCGTAGATACTAAGAAGAGACAGAGAATACAATTTTAGGATGGCAACAGTGTAAAACTAAGCAGAAAAAATAATAATTTGAAAAAAAATAAAAATTT
This sequence comes from Allophyes oxyacanthae, assembly GCA_932294325.1. Classification (NCBI taxonomy): domain Eukaryota; kingdom Metazoa; phylum Arthropoda; class Insecta; order Lepidoptera; family Noctuidae; genus Allophyes; species Allophyes oxyacanthae. Next base: position 10,718,610 of record OW028629.1, read on the forward strand.
ATGGGGGTATACTGCACCGACTGAACCTCACTTTCCTTTTTACTACCTATTCAGTGTGAAGAGTTAGGTACAGGTATTTTTTTGTACACCCAAATGTTTGTGTTGCACATATTGAGCCCCTGTAATAGCGGGGCGAGCTTATTGCCATTCATCGAGCACGATTCCAAATGCGGGCTACTGCTGAGAATTTCCTAGCAAAAATCCCAATTCCCGACTTAGTAATGAAAAATGAATGATGTATCCCATGTCCACTGTCCAGTGTTTTTAAAAGAAAAGTATTTGCCGAGCCGATAGCCGTAAACGGGTGGTTATCGATAAAATTTATATCAATACCTACCTATTATTTTAAATAAAGTGATGTTCGCTCTATGCCCGACTGTAAAACAGAATAAATTAATATTAATAGGTATTAGAATAATAAAAATTAAAATATTATGTAAAGCGATTGTTAAATATATGGATTACAAAATATTTTGTAACACTGTTATTGATTAAGTATTATGTCATCCGAATGTGTGCACTAATTCGATGCAGCAGAGAACGATTGTGCTGATTGTGGTTAATTTTATTTCGATGCTTCTAGGCTAAATCAAAAATGTTAATGAAATCAAAGTGTTTTCTCTTAATGGGCACACCCATTAAGAGAAACCTAAGGATTATTAATTTTGAATTCGTGATAAATTATTAACCATTATGGTTATGTGGTTCCTAGTACAGAATAGAAGAATAGTGTGTGTGCGTGTGGGCGTTGTAAAAAGCGATATCAAATAGCATCTTGTGCCTTTGGTTTGGAAAGCATTTTAATTATAGCATATTTCCTTTTGACCGCTCTTGTAGGAGGCTTGATATTTGTTTGGCAATGAAACTTACTCATGAAATGTGTTGTCTCGTAACTAATGCATTTGTAACATATTATGGCTTAAGTATTGACATCATTTTAGTTACATAATTATATACATATTTTACCTGATAAAAGTTTTGAAAGATACCTTCAATATAAATTGCGTACATAAAAATTACATGATCAATATCGATAAGGATAAGTCACGTCACTAGTTCTGCAATCTGTTATCGTAAACTTAACATGCGTAAGACTCGAATTTCACACTGACAGCTCTTTTAGCTTAGTGAGTATACAGCTTCTTGTGGTACTGAGTACTTACTTTGAACACATCTTGAACTTATACGCTTATAAACAAGTGCGCAGCAACTTCCTTCACTATAAATTATGGCTGTTGATTATTATGCAGCTTCCATGTGAAAGCTAGGTAGTCTAATGCATGTTTCTTACCACCAACTTGATAATATCGTTCCTTAGTTGCTCCTTTCATCAATCTACAAGGAGAGAACTTTATTGTAAGTTTATCTTCAATGAATAAATAATACTTCTACCCACATTTTCGCTGTCCGCTATTTAGCTCACGCATCTGTCATTATGCTAAGCAAGCAGTGACGTTGAATCAACCTTCCAGCAACAATGGCGTTATTCTTATGCGTGTATATTTAATGTATATATATATATACCCTAACCGTCAAAAACTCCCGACTCCAACTAGAAAAAGAGCTGTAACTTTTGAACGGCTGAACAGATTTTCATGAAACATAGCTAAGATGATACCCGATTAAACTAGCTTTCACTTAAAAAAACTGCATTGAAATCGGTCCATCCGTTTTGGAGCTACGATGCTACAGATACACACTACAAACTTATTAACCCCTCTCCTTTGTCGGGGGTTAAAAATATACACACATAAGAATAGCGTCTTAAAATTCCATATAATCGAAAACATGCATATGGCAAAACATTTAAAATACTCCATGCAATTCCAACTACATCATAAAATTGCATCATCGACATCGATAAGCGAGTGATCGCGTCACTTACTCTGCAATCGGTTATCGCGAACTCAGTATACGTACGAACCGCGCACGACCTAACACGAACAGTTTCGCGCCACGCGATACGTCCGTTTGAATTTCGAAGGATCGAACGTGAATTATTATTTGTTTTGAAGTGCCATAGATTCTATATTTTTTTGAGTTATCTGTGATTCGTTGTTCTGTTGTTTTTTTATTGTTTTTGTGTTGGATTAGTGATATTTTTGAGCTGAGTTGGAAATCCGTATAGCTTGATTTGTCTTCAATATAAATAAGGTAAGTTGTTTTTTTTTTGGGGGTTTTTTATCTTTTTCTTTGACTTTTAATAGTTGTGACCTCTCCGCTCGATTAAGGTCCAATTAAATTGCAAACATAATAGATTTCTCAGCTTATTTCTTAGGAGCTCAAAGGGTCGAGCCAAGGAACTACCTACCTATCCGAATTCATATAACATAACGTCTTCGGGTACTTACCTATATTAAAGTGAAAATAAATCTACAAAAATCATAAACATGGATGAACTCCTTACGGGTAAATATCATATCCAAGGGGTTCTCTAAATAGCTTCCGAGAGCTCTTCAAAAGGGACTGTGTTTACGGAACCCGAAAATTGGCTTGAATCTGTCAACGATCACTGGAAATGTTCGATATTCGTATGATTTACCTACGTATGCACAGAAGTAAGTGAATTTCGAAGGAATTTTTTATAGAAATAAGTTTATTCAACAGTAATGTAAATATTTATTTCTTTTTTAATACACACTAGCGATCTGTCCCCGGTATCGCACGGCGCGGGCGGTGCAATTTCTCTTCAAAATCTGTTGCGTGGTTTAGGAGGAGTTAGTGGATATACAGACAGACGTGGAAAGCGACTTTATTTTATACTATGTAGAGATTATCCTACCTTTCTAGTCGATCCCTTTATGGGGTTATTGTAGGTACTCATCATTCTGAACCTTTACCCTTAACAAACCCCCTTCAAATTAGGATAAATCCATGAAATTCCAGACGGATGGCAGCCCTAGTTTGACATGAATGACATGATGATGTGTCCTTTTATAAGTAACGAATGAATTTATGAATATTTATACAAGTTAAAAAACAAAAAAAAATGTTTTAAATTAATTAATTATTATCAAATGTAAAATTAAATTATTGTAATCTCTTGTTGTGCATCGACTTAAAACTGTTAGCAAGAAGATGTCTATAAAATAAATAAATAAATGGAACCTACTAAATAGACTATATTGAAATTATAATACGTGTATATATAATTTGACGACACGGTTGGCGCAGTGGCTAAGCGATTAGCCTTCTACGCTACGTGCCGCGGGTTCGATCCCCGCACGGAACAAGTATTTGTATGATCTACAGATAGTTGTTTCGGGTCTGGTTGGTACAGTTTACAAACATACATGTCACATGCACACACCACGTGTGCATGTGACATGTATGTTTGTAAACTGTACCCTCGATACAGGAGAAATCCTAGTGAGGGGCAACGTTATAAAAATAAAAATAAAAAAGAACATAATAATACGGTTCGAATTCATTTATTTCTCTAAGATTACAAATCACTTACGAGGAGAAACAAATTACAATACAAAATATAAATTATTATGTTCAATAATGGACTTCACAATAAAATAAATAGCAATAAAAAAATTATCCTAAAGGGTGAAATGGGTCAAACAAACATATCGTGCAACAAAAAACAAATTTAATAAAACCTCATTATGCAGCCACTACTAATATATGCACTGCAGGCAAATTTTAAGGTAAGAACATTAGCATAATAATGATTACGGGAAATATGTATACAAAAGTAATAATTTCATCCGAATTTACATAAAGAAAGCACCTACTGTCGGATTTTCGCGGCACCAAAATTGTGCCAACGTGTGCATATGAGCAAGCAGTGCAGTGTAGAAAATTGCGCAATCTCGTGATTGGCCCCAATTATCGTCCTTCTTTTATTTTGCTGGAATAGCAGAAACCAAATATCGGTCAGGTATTTTGCGATGCTTAAATTTTAGCTTGAAAGCACATTTTCAACCCCTGCCAAAAAAGAGGGGTGTTATAAGTTTGTAATGTGTATCTGTGTACCTATCTGTCTGTAGCATTGTAGCTCAAAAACGGATGGACCGATTTCAATGCAGTTTTTATTATTGAAAGCTAGTTTAATCAGGTATCAGCTTACTTATGTTTCATGAAAATCTGTTCAACCTTTCAAAAGTAACAGCTCTTTTTCTAGTTGGAGTCGGGGGTTTTTGACGGTTAGATTATAAGTAATACCGTCCCATTGGTGCAGTGGTGGTGATCGTGGATGCTTGAGAATCTGGATTCTATGCTCATGTCGGGTAAAGTGTTTGATGTCCGAAAAACTTAAATAAACAGATTAAATACACTTACCTCAAGGGTCCTAATACCGCCATCGACGTACTCTGGGTGTAATAAGTGTACTTATTGTGTCGCATCTACCCTATCGAAAATAGCAGTCATAATAATTGCTATGTTAATAATATCTCTATCATTTGCAATGTGTTCTAAGAAAAGCAAGTGGTTTTGAAGATTAAAAATGCAAGTTTCTTGAACATTTTTCATACAAATTCTAAGAAAGGGTTTTATTTAGATAAGTTGCTAGTCTGTTCCTTTTCTTCGTAAAATATTAAAAATACACAAACAACCGACTTGTAGCGAAAAGAGGAAGTTTTTTTTTTTTTTTCTTCTTATGTTCTATGAAAATATGAAACGCCAGGCTTTTATCCTGATACGCCTCTAGAATGCGACTGCCAATAATGGGACCTAGGGTTTGATTGTGAGGCAAAAGTTTACATACATATTTTATTTTATTTGGTGGAAATCCACGTAATATTTAAATTTTATACAAAATGGCCGATAAAAGGCGATAAATGTTTACTAATTAATTTATCATCATGGTACCTAATACCGTCAATGACGATTATTGCTAAACATCAATACTTTTGCTTGTGCAACCGCGCATATCAGTCGATCAGCGAGGTTAAGCAGCGCTTGTCGCGGTCATTATTCGGATAGGTGACCATTAAACACCGAAACCTGGTTTTCTCGGAAAGCACGTTAAGCTGTTGGTCCCGTCTTTCGTACGAATACCTATGACAGTCGTTACGAAAGTCAGCAGGCCCAAAAGTCTGATAACCGGTCTAGCCTTTAGGGTATCAGTGTCTCCCAGTAATTAGGTGGTGGAGGTCAGATGGCAGTCGCTCCGTGTAAAATACTGATATTCAGCCGCATCTGGTTAAACTGGGAGCCGACCCCAACGTAGTTGAGAAATAGCTATGTAGATCATGATCAACACTTGCATTTCGGAAACCAGCACATCATCAGTGAAGCCTTTTCCAACTGTATTGGGGTTGGCAAACAATCTAACCAAAGGTGACTAAATACCATTAGATATCTCACACGAGTGGTCATGTGTCGCCGTGTACTGCACAGCGAGGGTAACAGGAGGAACTCTGTCTCCCCTGGGACGTGCCTGGAGAGCGAACTCGCTACAGTATCTCCTTCGAAATGTACCCTAGCAGGTAATGGTACCGTGACGGGCTTCGGCGCGGTCTTTAAGAGTTGCCGAAATCCACCACCAGGTACCGAAAGTAAACCACCATGGTGAGTTTAGCCGGTTGGACTCGTACACCCCAAGCGGAGGACCGCCCATAAGGGGTACTCTTTTGGGCTCCTAACTACCGGTAACGACTGTCCTAGGTGTTCTTATACCTACGACGACACGGTTGGCGTAGTGGCTAAGCGATTAGCCTTCTGCGCTAAGTGCCGCGGTTTCGATCCCCGCACGGAACAAATATTTGTATGATCTACAGATAGTTGTTTCGGGTCTGGTTGTTTGTGCATGTGACATGTATGTTTGTAAACTGTACCCTCGATACAGGAGAAATCCTAGTGAGGGGCAAAGTTTAAAAAAAAAAACCTTCCATATGTTATATGAGTGCATGGAAAAGGCCTCCACAAGTCGATACCCGAGTACGTTCGCTACACGTGCACATTTAGCCCCATTAAGTGACCATTAGACGTTCAATTTGGCATCAGTTCAGTCCATGACCTTGGTTAGATAGAAGTCAGATTCCTGTATATAGATTGATCGATTGATAAATGGGATCGCAAAATATCCAAATATTTTAATTTGCGGCATCGATGTTCTTAATCCAAGGTCACGAACAGCAGAGTAATCACGATAAACGCTCGTAATCGGAATCGATTCAATTTTAACAGTTCAAGAATGTTCATTGCATTGTTCCAACTGTCGAGTGGGAGTGATTTTTAAGGTATACTGCACAATGTACACCATTGAACGATCAAAATTGCGTGTATCCTGATCACACTGCGGAACTGATGGCTTTTAAGCCTGCTATAAGCATCTAAGCAGCTTCCCCAAAATTTCCTTTATTAGATCAAAATACACAAACATTTATACCAATTTGTATAGCTCCATCAATTTGACCCTCATCACACCCTCCGCAATAAACCAAACCTAATACCATTGCAATTACAAGCGGTGTTTATAACTCTATACTCTATAGGTAGGTGGCTATAGCATTAGTATCTGCAATTTCCGTTGTAAGCTAATCACAGTTTGCGGTGCGAATACCCGATACACGCTTATAACCTTGTGTGTTGGTAACAAGATACATCTAAATGCTGCATCTGATTCTTTATCAAATTCATTCATTGCTGTGTAGTTGCGTCTCAAGATTTATTTATTTTCAAAGCTGAATTTGCAGTGCCTTGTGTTCTGGTTATTTCAATTATAGCTGTTCCTTCCTTTCAACCGGAACACAACTATGCTTAAACATAGTTATATGGAAGGTATTTTATATTGTAAATATTTATGATATAAATTGAAATTGAATAGTTGTTATATTCATGAATTCGACTATTCCCTTCTTGCTCTACCTGTAGTCTTATGGGTGCTTTTATTCTGGTTTAAATCTTGACAATCCGTATAATTTCGATAGACTTTTTCCTCTTCCGGATCAATATATTACACATAGTATGAGTGAAATAAATTGAGACATACACAAACATGAAGCAATGTATTCAAACGTAGTTCACTAGGTGTTAAATAAATAGACCGTGTTAGAAACACTATTTGCAACACTGCACTGCGCTCCAAAACAAATGACTGACATGCTAGCTCAAAAAGCCGCCAAATTGGTGCAGAATTGGGCTGTCTACGTTTTCTGTGTTCGTTATGAGATGTGGGTCAAAATGACTATGAAGCTAGAGCCTTGGATTAGCAACAAGGCTTCGCGTTTAACGAAATAGGACACGATAGTAAGTAGGTATAAACACAACACTACAATAATTGTTTTATCATGTTTTATGATATATTCAGTAAAAGACAGTGCAGCTTGATTTGAAGCAGAGTCCACTTCTTTTTCTTCCCTCCTTTTCTCAGCACTATACATTTTCGCCGAGAACGAGACGTTAGCTGAGAACGGCCGAGACCGAGATTTCGGTCGGACCTTATCGTATTAGTCTATTTAGCGTTTACAATCAAAAACTACAGGCTGCCGCTAAAAACCAGGAATCAAAATCCTAACAGAAAAGACCAGGCCCTCGCGCTTGTGGCTCGTCAATCGTAATTTCATCTATTTCTTCGAATGATATCTATTTCACCTATAATATTTTTTTTATAATTCCTATTCCTGCTTCTGGTCCTAAAACTCTACGTGTTCGTATACCTGTAGAATTTGGCCAAATGGGCCTAAATTCTGTTGGTACATTTAAGTATTCAGGAAGATAAAATAAATACACGTTCTCAAGCAACAATTTGCCCTATTTCCCCCACTCCTTTGGCGTTCGATAAGCTGATGTTATTTATTTTTCATTACCATAACAAAATCCAAATCTTCCGGAATCAACCAAATAGGTTTAACGTCGTAAATATCTGAATATCCAATTTGGTAATGAAAACGCATTTTCAGGGGTCACTTAATATAAATTAAAAGCTAACAAGCATTCGCAGGGGAGAACGCCTCCATTACGACGTGTAGCCCCCGAGGTCGGTAGTCGGTAGGGCATGAATTAATTATAAATTGCGATTTAGAGCAGTGTGCCCGACCTAAATCTCTTCTAGTTTGGAAATATAGGGGACCGAGTTCGGGGCGGTTTTTAAAGGGTTTTACGTATGGGTCGGCCATTAGTAAAATTTTAATGGAATCCAGAGGTGAATTAATGTCGAATGAAAATACAATTAAATAATAAAAAAACAGAAATACCATTAATTTATCCATTATGAGGTTCAGCAAAACCATCTATTTGTGAGCAATTAACAAAAGAAGAAAACACTGCGTGAATGATTGCCAATCAACTTGTTAAGCTTAGATTATAAGCCAACTTCACCGGCAATACAACAGATGTTTAAAATTAAATCACGTTTAAACGACTGATTTTGCGCAAATCGTCTGTTATGCTAGTGAGCTTGGGCCTTAGACAATTAAATATACAACAGTTTGATAAACCGTTTCAGGACCTCCAGTTTGTAATGAAAACAAAAACTATCTAATTTCAAATTATTACTACAAAGAAACCGTTCGCTCACGCGTCAGCCGCTCTATTCTGTATGTTTCTAAACTTAGTTTAACATCTGTCTTAACTATGCGGTTAGGTACACCTGAATTTATGAAGGTAACGTGTACTTACCCGTAAAATATCCAATAAAAAGTTAAATTCCTGTAAGCAAACCTTATCTTCACAACAAATTGGGAAAATGCTTGGATTAGAAAATTGGATAAAATCCAATCAAAAGTTGATAAAATATTCGATAAAGATTTTATTAAACGTTCCGAGCGTTCATTGCGCTCATGATAGATATATTAAAACGAAACTCCGAAAGCATTGTTTTGGAACTGAAATGATCTATATTGGAGCAATAATTGGCATAGTCAATAATAGGGATTAATTAGTCCTCGATTTAATATTTAAAACATTTGTTTATGACACAATCAATGCTTACTTATAACTTAAAAATGATTAAAATGGGTTCAATTCCACTCAAAATTCAAACCAGTTTCATACAAACACTCAACAAACCCAAGAGATTACCTTTGCCGCTAACGTCGGGGAGCTAACGAACCATTTACTAGAGAATATTCAGGATTTAATACGACTTACATTCCTGGCTGCTCCAATAATGGGCGAGTAACTAGAATATGAAGTAATTCCGCAAATACCGACGGATAATTTCAATTTAGCTGTAGTTGGAGATAGGAAGGTAGATACAGACAGGTAATTCACGTTCATTATCTATGGTTAGGCTACAGCTAACTTAAAATTATACGATTTCTAGTACCTGAGTCAAAATTACATAAAGATAATTAGATAAAAGCTATATTACAACTTAAACTCGTTCTGAAATTGACTTTACGACTTATGGTCGATCATACACATACGAGTATATGACAAATTTGCAGCACAGAATACGTAGTATTGTGATATAATATAATTATAATACAGGATAAAAATTCAAACAATGAAGTTGTACAAGAAACAGAATATGAATTTAAATAAACTATTCGAGAATTTAATACCATAGAAAAACCACTATCTTATGATGATGCGCTAGTTTTTAGATAGGACCTAAAATCTTTTTTTTTTTCCTTCTAATAATTTCAGTTTAAAATCGTGTTTTATATTACAATTCCCTTCAAAAGCTTCCATTTAAATTCATCCAACTAACAGAAAGATACCAGTGTAACCCGTCTGAATAATTTCAATCTGGCGATAAAGTGTACATAGACCGTTCGTTACTCTAATGAACGCTGTGAATTACTTCTGTCCAACTAACTCGAATCTTAACGAGGATCCACAACAATGGATGGAGTTGAAACGAGGTGGATTTTCTGAAATTTCTGAATACGATTTCTTTGTTCAAACTTTTTTCATTTAAAACTGAAATTTGGAAGCTCCTTTGAAGCACCAACACTTCTGTCAACTACAGGTTTTCATGTCTTGGATTTATATTACAGAAAATAAATATTTTATTCCTAACCTACAAAATATAATAATTATCAATTCTCATTACCACCTCCTTACAATTTGCGTCCTATAAAGCCATCAGCACATTCTGTACCCTGATATATTACTTTCATCCAAAATCGTCACAGTAACGGCAGTACCTTCATATTCTAAAATTAAAGATATTCATCACAGCTTTGTCCCAAAAATATTCGTCAGAAACAAGAGATTACTGAAACGGAGGGTCCCCCATTTGGGAATTGAAAAAGCGGACCTTTTGAAACATTTTTTTATGAATTTTAATTGCCTAATAAAATTCAAGTCTCAATCAAATTTCCTCTTTGAAAATGAATGTTTGTTCGAGTTCTCCTTGGTTCTTTGATTCAGATGTTTCGTAGATAATATTCCCAATTTTTTGTTCTTTATTAAATTGACCCTTTCAATTCTTCAGAGGAATAAATAAACAGGAATTGACTTTCGAAATCTCTTTGTTGTAAATTATGAAAATATTGTGTTTGTTTGAATATTTTGTTGGGCTGGGTATTTTTAGGCATGGAGACGAAAATAAATCCATCTCAATTCGAGACTCAACAACAGAAGTATCAGCATCATATTTGGATTCTAGAATAGCAGTACACTCTACAGAATGATGATATTGTAGTCTAAACTTACCAGATATTCATAGATTCAAAACAAACAATAATTTTTGTACTATAACATCGTTGCATATAGAAGCATGTGGAAAGCATGGGAAACATATTTGGCCAAGCACGTTGCGTTTGCCAACAACAACAGCGATTACCATAATACATGGAGACTTGGGGAAGTGACACATACGTTGTTTCGAGGATGATGTAACCGGTGAATATTTTATTCGCATAGAAAAAGTATTTGTCACACCAATTGTTGAAAAAAAAGATAGAAACGTAACGGCTGTCTGGAGAAGTGCGTTTAGGCAAATATAATGATGATTATGATATTGATCATGACAAAATTCAGAGCAATATTTGTAAATCAGATAACACACAGGTGGTACTATAAGTAGAATAATGATGATATTGATCATGAAAAATGAAAAAGATTACAAAACCAAAATCAGTCAATAAGTGAGCAAGTCGATCTGTATGCTGTTGAAGAACATTTGGTAGCAATCGAGGCACCAAAGGGTTCCAAGAATGGGTTCAAAGTCGTTTGAAGAGCTCTTACAGTTTTGCGTGCAGAGTTTTTCCCAAGCGGTTTTCAAACGGAATCTAATTAGTAATATGGATGGGGAGATAAAATAAGCTTGGATGTCTGAGCTAGGAGATAAGTGGAAATAGTCATTAGCAATTTGCGTTCTAAGAGAAAATTTATTTGAATTACACTGAAAGGTAATAAATCGTTTGGAACATGTAACAAAATGGGAGAAGTGGTTTATAAAAAGGTTATAATTATGATTGAAGCATAGACGTAATATACAGCAGTACTAATTATTTCTATGGATTGAAGTAAATACAAAGATTATAATGATTAGTGTCCCACGGCTGAGTATGGGCCTCTTCTCGGAATGAGAAGGGTAAGCCCTTAGAATTCTAGTAAAATGAAGGGTGTCATGTTTGATATATCTGTATAACTATAGATTAGGCACAACCATAAACTGCATATCGTCATATAGTCCCATAACGTTAACAAACATTTTTAAAAACCACGTATGTCATTAAAAAAAAACAAGATTGAGTTTTCGTGTCTATTATTTGCCATTTATATCAGCTACTTACTAACACGAAAACCAATTTTGACTTTTTTTGTACGCGATATTTAACAATGTTAGTTACGCGGCATGGGATTATCCACGATGATATAGGACTTTCTGTCGCAGTTCTTTGTGAGTTCATTTCTTCTTCAAGTATTACTGTGTTATACACGAGTTATGTGAGCAGATTATGTGCTTTAAAACGCTTTGTGCTACAATAGAGTGGTTTAAACGAGCATTACCTGTACCCCTATACCAAGATTTTCTCCTCGACCTCGATGGTAGTTACCGTCATACCAAAAATGTATGGAAACAGTGTGCGTGCGCATTTCAGTGTACTCGCATTGAAAACGAGAAAAATTCGGTACAGAGGTACTGCTCGGTAAGAGTTTCGATATATCCCACCATGGAATTAGGTCTGCCACATAAGTAAGCGATTCTACCATGTGGTCTTGGAATCAATTATCATCAGCAGTTTTCCCGAACACATACGACAAGAAACTCTTTCAAGAAAAAAGCCTACACCATCCTAAAATATCGGCAACGCATCGGTGACTCCTTTGGTGTTGCGGATGTTCATGGGCGGCGGTGATCATTTACCATCAAGTGAACCACACGATTCGTTTCTCCCTTTTAAAATATAAATAAAAATAAATAAATAAATAAAAACAATCTTTAGATTAGATATTCAAATCTTACTTCCCCATTCCGAAATCCATTTAACCGAAATTCCAACGCACTTAACACATTAAACACGCGTATTCGGCGAAGCCTTTGGCTCTTGGCACAAGGACTTGAACATCAAAAGCGAATAATTGGAGCCGAACTTCGATAACCCTGAGGATGCTTAGCCAGCGTTTGACGATAAAGCCTTGCGCGTTACGTTAAATAGATTGGCTTTTTGTTCACGAATAAGATGAGAGTATAGGATATTGAAAGCTGTTGATTTTTTGTTTGGCACTTTTAGCTTTTTCTTTCTGTATTTATTACTAGTAGGTATCTTTATGGTCGCCCAGCCATATAAATTTTGTGCTTTCTTCACTCCTTCTCCATATAAACTTTAATTATGCCAAATCTCACAATGCTTTATAGGCGCAATATGCTTAAAAACGGGTACAAAGTTTTCTCTTCACGTATTAATAAATATATAGATGTTATAGATAATTAATTCTTCTTCTAAAGTTTCGGAAATCGCACATGAAAAATCAATGGTGATTTTGGCATTCAACATACCTACCTCGTCAGTCGTCACTGATTAGGATTTCAAAGGTTAAGCCAATTTGCATTATTTTATGACGTAATAAGAGCTGATTGTGCTGTAAAATACTTTTGGAGGCACTTAATTAGCCTGATAAAGTCACTTGTATGTTCAACATAAACATTTTGGAAATCGTATTTATTTGTGGTTGTCCTTAAAATTATTGAATAAATTATTTTTAAAATGAAATGAAAATGTATCAAATGCTCGTCTATCGAGTAGACCGTATGTTTCTTTTGAAAGCTGTGTAATATTATTCCATCAATATCCCCAAAATTCCCAACGGAAATATAGTAAAATATCATTTCCATTACCTCCAAGTATTCAGTATTCACAAAGATGGCTATAATCTAAAACAATCAGCGAATCATCACAGAGCGATCAAAAGGTTCCATTTTAATATTTACAGTGCTCTGTTATTCCTTTGAACGGTAATGTTCGTTTTCAATTAATTCCCGGGTAGTGCTGTCTGTTGCGATCCCGGGATCGGGTTGTCGTGACGTAAGCACTTCCATATTCATGCCTGTATTCCCTTTGTGGAGAGAAATGCTTGATAGCGAGTCAATTGATGGAATTCGAGTCAAAAAGTTAGAAAAAAATTATCTGTTGGCTTGTACCGTCTTAGCGTTCTTCCTTTGAATAGTGAGTATTAATACTTTAAGTGTCTCTTTCAAATGAACGTTTACGGTTTCAATTTCCTTTTAAGATACCTTTCATCGAATTAGCAAGCGCAATAATATTTCCTTCACCAATGATACGGCGCATTTCTGCGGACTATGAGAAAACCATGAGTTAAGAGCTTCTAAGTAGAAGATCCAAAATCCGGATTTATAAAACGTTTATTAGACGTATACTATGGTACGGATGTGAAGCTTGGACTACTCTAAAGGAGGAAAACAAACTCCTAGTATTGGAGAGGAGGATCCTACGAAAGATCTTGGGCCCTGTGCTGAGATCAGACGGCAGCTGGAGAATCAGAACGAATACCGAGATAGCAGCTCGTGGCCTATCCGAACATTCGGGGAGAGGAAAGCCTACAGAATCCATTGGCTCGGTCACATCGAGAGAATGGAAGAAGATCGCGGTGGTAAGAGAGGGCGACGTTCCATGGGTGGACCCAGATATCGCTAGAGTGATTTAGTAGAAGCTGGTCTTCGGGAGCATCGAGCATTTATTGGCGAGAAACGGCCAAGGATCGACATGAGTCACTGAACCAACGAGTAGGTGTTAGAAAGCAATTATAAATGTATAATTTATATACCGATGACAATGACACAGTAAAGATTTTGAAGGCTTATGTTCTCCGTAAGATTATCAAAAGCTAATTACACGGTCTTAAAGTGATATCAAACGAACTTCTCGACTCTTCCACTCCCCCTACTTATCTTACTTCTCACTTTTCGTATGTGTGTTCCAATCACGAAAAAAGTCTTCGTTCTTCGAGCAATCGTCTCCTACAGTGTCCCTGTCATCGCTCTGACCTTGTACACTCTTCTTTCTTCGTCCAGTCTATTTTACAGTGGAATGCGCTCCCTCAGGAAATCAGGACGGCGACTAGTCGCTATTCCTTTAAGCAAAAAGTGCGTGAACATCTTCGCACCAAATTGGCAGAATCATCTCCGCTTTCTTACTACTTATAGTATATTTATGTATATATAATTATTATTTATGTATAATAGTGAATATATAATACGTAGTGTATATTATATAAAAATTTATGTATAAATAGTTATAAGTAACTATGCGTAAATTACTTGTTTAGTATAATTATCTTGTCCGTGCAACTACCATACTTTTTTCTCTGCATCACCCTTAGGTTGACTGGTAGAAAATGCCTACGGCATTAAGTCCGCCTCTGACTTAGTGCATAAAGTATAAATAAATAAATAAATAAATAAAACGAAAAAAAGTTCATCATAACGAATCATATTTGCCTTTTGTTACATTGAAACAATGTGTGATCGCTTCAACCGTCAAAGGGAAGCGTATGAGAGAAATAGGTTAACATGCTTATATTTATAGGGATAGTTTACAAACAAGCAACTACATGCAAGCACAATCTAGAAATCAATTACCTACTAGGTTAGTGGTTTGTATTCATAATAATAGCTCGTGGCTATCGCGTAGTTAAGCTGTTTGGACCAGGTTTACTTTATATATGCGAACCAATGTAAGACTAATTATTTTAACACTTAGCACAAACTAGGATCGATTGGTTCCATGTTTGAGTATGTTTGGAAAATGAATTTTTGGGAACATGCTGAAATCATTATTGAGTGAATTAGCATTGTCATGAATATAAATGTAGCAACTTAACAGAGGAAAACTATCAATGACCTAATCTGTTCCAGTGTTGTACATAGGCCTATCTTCTGTTGCCATCTTCTGCAGGGTTCGCACAGCGGGTGGACAAACCCGTTTCTTCCACCCGTTACCTCCTTGACAGAAGACAAAAAGAAAAAGACGCCACTCTCCTCCTCTCTCCTCTACTCTCCTCCTCTCTCCTCCACTCTCCTCCACTCTCATCCACTCTCCTCCACTCTCCTTATTATTTTGCTCATCATCCTATAACTGATCGGAGTTTGAAATATTTATCAACCATGCAATTAAATTTATCAACAAAGATCTTGAAGGATAAATTAAGATCAAGAGAACAATTTCATTATTCCGAGAAATACGTTCTATAATCCCGGGAAATTGAGATATTCCGGGAACTCGACGACTCAGCGACACTATTACTGAAGTGTTTTGCTTGAGCAAAGGGTTCAGATTTATCACAAGATAAATTAACTTTGAGTGCTCTCGCCAGTTCAATAAGAATCTCGCTGAAGTGTAATCTGTTCAATGTTGATATATAATTTGACTCTTCGGAGATATTGAATCCTTGTTGGAAATGAAATATAACGTTGCCGTTTTATATAATAATTACATTTTGATGATTGAAATGGGGTTATGCGTCTGTTTTATCAGCTCTGGTGGTCGGTTCCCGCGTGAAAGCTTTCCCACACATGCGCTATATATCGTCTGATATCATCCCTATCAGATGAAGCGGGTGAATGTTCACAGATGCTCCGTACGATATTATCATCGATAAGAATAGGTGTTACTACACTTTGGATATTTTTTCTGTGCTGTAATAGTTAACCAATCGTGTAAAGCAATTAGGTATAGTACGACCGCTTAACTCAGACGGTTGGTGTCTGAATTTGCGGTAGTTTCGCGGTACGGGGGGACACACACGCCTACTATTGGCTAAGCTAAGCTTTATGGTGCGTATCATGGGCCTATGACTCGCATCACACCGCACCCGCACCGCGCAACTTCTTCATAAACTCCAGCGCCAACCGTCTCAGTTAGGCGGTTGTACTATACCAAAATGATGTCAAAGACATGACAAATGAAGGACATAAATATTAGTTTTTAATATTTTGTAATTACTGAGAAAAATTGAGATCCCTGTCGCCAACATTTTTAATTCATCGCTTTAACCTTTTATCACCCAAAATATCACTTCTGTTTATCACAAACATTAAGACCACTTGAAAACGACTTCGAAAATCTTCTCCCAAACTGAAAGGCGGCGCACACACGTATAAATGTAGGTAAAACGCCGGTTAATAAAAGACCCGCATTTGGAGGAACACTGGGTAATGGCACTCGAAAAGCAATCTTGTAGGTCCGAGTGTTCGGCTTTTACCTATGCGAATGGGGAAAAACATAGGAGGCAGCGGAATTTTGGATTGCAATCGTTTTATTTTTTGGCAAAATAAATCGTCAATAAAATTGTTTCAGATATTCATTAATTTCGTATTCTTATTTCATTTGTCTATTACTCAACTACTCTCTACCTGACACTAGGCTATTTATGGTATTTACATAAGGGACTATACTTTAACAATTTTTTTTTTTTCAATCTCGTTTTTTTCAATCTGGACCCGTTATAAATAAAAATAAAAAAACATTCCTTTATTCCGCGTTTGTTTTGAGTAAGGAGGTTATTATTTGTACCACTTTAAAATACTTCTTCTGTGAAGAAATTAATTATTTTCACACAGAAAAAAAAACTTTTCCTCTTACATTTTGTACCAAAAACTATTTTCCGGGATTGGCCACTCACGCCAACCGCTTTAGGGTTTTAGAGTGCGGACGTCATGTGTTAAGGATTTTTCCACTTAATTGATTAAAACGGAACCCTTTTTAGGAGTATATTTGTTGGAGCGTGTCATTGTCATTATATTTACGGGAGATACGGTTGAAAACGTTGCCTTTGTGTTATTAGGGAAGTTAATTTAGACTTTTTTTATACCTCTAAGGTGGCAAACAAGCATACGGCCCACCTGATGGTATGCGGTTACCGTAACATAGCTTATAACACCAAGAGTATAACTCGCGCGTAGTCAACACTACTACTAGCGACGTTTCTTCAAGTAGCACCGGCGACCTTGCTCACCGTTAGGAACACAACACTGCAAAAGAGCAGAGTTATTTAGCTACGACATTAAAAGCCTGGATTCCACTGTGAAAGGGTAATGAGTAAGTAATAGCCGAGCGAAACGGAGTCCAATCGTCCTCTTAAGGTGTTGGTCGAAACTCTAGGCAATTAAGCCATTAGCCGTTACGACTATCGGCACAATGATTGCTACCTCCACGTCTCACATATCGACAACCTCGCGAGCCAAGTCCAGATATTTGATTTGTTTATCTTTTTCGGCTTTCACGAAGTTCTCGTCATATGGGACGGTAACGTCAACAATTATTGCACGGCGTGCTGATCTATCTATCACTATTATATTATTATTATTATTGGGGGCATGTTTAAAACTACTGTCTCAGCACGGGCTGGTACGAGCGAGGGTCGAAGAGGTTATATAATTGACCTCCAATTCAGTTGAGGTTATGATTGTAGTTAGTCGCTAGCAGATTCTCCTTTCAAATGATCCATTGTTCCGACGAAGTCAGTTACTTGGACTTAATTTGCAATAACTTTTTGAAGTAGCTATACACGGTGAATTTTAAGTCGTTTCGGATATGTTAAGGAATGATTGTACCTACTCATGGTAAACAACAACACAGCGAAAGAAAACAAAATTGCTGATTTTTTTTTTTTCATTTTCCTATTATAATCTCAACCAGCAGATCGTAGCAATAAGTATAAACAAAATTGAACATTATGAAAATCTTTTACGAGGGGATCAACGCAGGGATCGCGAGAAAAAATCAGCTTTTTCATACATTTAGTCGAGTCAAGACTCAAGACCAAGAATTTGTGTAGAACAACAGAATTTTTTCCCGATTACATGGTTGGTCCTATGGTAAAAGTTGTTCATAATGATGAATACTACAACCCTTTAAAAGGACATTCGCTAATAAATTAGGACCTTAGAAATATGTAAATCTCAAGAAACTGATAAATCTCCTTCCATAGTACTCTTGAATGATTCATTCATTACATAGCATACGATATCGTAGGAGTGAATGAACGGGCCTATTAGCGATCGCTAACAGGTCAACAGAACATGTTTAGGCAAGGCATTAGAACCTTAAACGCTATTTCCTTGTGTGCTCTCGTGTTTGTTCACTTCGTGTGAAGTCGTTTTAGTTGGTGTTATTCTTAATATAGAAGAATGAGGTGAACTGTTAAGCCGTAATTAAATGGGATGGATAAGAATTATTATAGTATTTTTAGGAAATGAGATAAAGAAACCAGACAAAATTATTATTTTTTGCCTGATGGTGTTTGGCCGACGATTAAAGATTAATTAGCAGGATTAGCTGCTTTTGCTTCTTCTATATTAAAAGCCACTGCTATAGCTAATAGCTATGTTGATATAAACATAAAAAACTGATCAGAACATGAAATCCTGCAAGGATATCCAGATTTACCCAGGAGTGACGGAGATCATGCTCCACACAATTCTAGAAAAGTATCATACCAAAACTAGCCGTACGTTTACTTATTAAAACCAATCTTAATTCTAAAGCAATATAACGCAAGGATTATAAAAAAGAAAAAACTACACTCGATGCTAAAGTCAAAGTTTTGCGGGTAACTAATTGCTTCTGCCACAAACACCAGGACCTGCACCAAAACCTTAAAATGAAGTTACAGAGAGAAAACAGCTGAATTTTCAACGTTTCACCAACTTTGATCCAACTGGCTTCCCTCAATAAATTTCAGACTATCTCCAACTAAAATCCTAGGTTTTGGAAACTGCACTGCGACATCGCCAACGTTAAATTTGCGATCGGTACGTCTAATTGCAAACAGTGTGGAACCAACGAACGTTCGTCTGTAGTTACGTTACTGAGTGATGTTTCAACCCTCTTGGGATTGAGTCTAAATTTATATTTGTCTTTGCTATGAGTTTAATAATTGTAGTCATTCTCCCAATAGGAGCATCGAAAGTTATTTAAAACACAAGAGTCGTGTCTTTAGATTAAAAATCGATGTCAAGAAAATATCATACATAACTTCAATCACCGGATCCTTATTTATCATTATGATTTGTTTAAGCATCAAGTCCTGTTCTCTTCTCTGCTTGTCTAGTTTTATGTCTACAAGCACCTCCTTTTTGGTTCAAACAATAAAAATTATTAACCTTTTTACCCGACTACGGAGAGGGTTATATGTTTGACCAGTATGTATGTATGTATATATGTATGCATGTATGTTCATCTGTTCCCTCATAACTTTTAAACTACTTATCATAATTCGACAAATGAGGTATAGTTGGAAGCGTCTTGATGGTCCGCTGGTTATAGGCTATAGGACGTCACATAAAATTTAATATGGCGCCCTCTAGATGAAATAAAGTAACGAACTAAAAAAAAATTGTTGTTTGATGTTTGCGTGTTGGGTATCAAATGAAAGGGCTTAATTAGCACATTTCAAATATATATATATTGATGGCAGTTGCTCGCGGATCTGAAATAAAAATTAGTTCAAAAATAAAACCCGACTACTGAAAAGGTATGAAACAAGAAAATATTAACACATATTCATAGTGATGTTCAGAGAATAGCCGTGGTCGTATGCCACCTACAACTACTCTAACAAAACAATACAGTTTAGGGAAAAGTGGTATACGACCACGGCTATCCTCTGAACATCACTATGAATATGTGTTAATATTTTCTTGTTTCATACCTTTTCAGTAGTCGGGTTCTAGTTTTTGAACTTAATTTTTAATATGAATTCTGCTAAAATTATGGACCATAAAATAAATTAATTGTTTCGGTAGATAGTCAGTCGAGAGAACCTGTAAATGATTTATATGAAATAAACATTAGAATTTCGATATCTAAAGCCATTTCATTCTCTCGCACCCTCTGAATGTCAGACAATAGAATGGAACGAGCGGCCACAGCAGATCTAAGATTGAGCCATTAATATGCAAACTGCATACACGTAGACGCATTGCATACTGACGGGCTATTGATTGTGGGCGCTGAGCTACGAATGGTATCCAAAATGGAGGACATAACGAGATTTAAGGCTGAAATGCAGCCGCATCTGGTGTAGGAACTGACCGTGAAATGGTTAGGAATAGCAAGGATGATGATGATTTTCTAATAAATAAATTACCTTCTCAGCTTTAGAAATACTTTACCAGATTTTGGTTTCTAAATACTTCAAAAGATGAAACGAAGCTAGTTTGTATTGTTAATAATTTTAATTACCTAAATATATGTACCTATTGTTATTATAATACTGACAATTCACATCGTGTATTTTGGCCAATACAAAATCACATTTGTGTAGTTTACAAAAGGTTTCTTTTGAATTGGCCATTTATCGGCAATATTTGTATGAATACAGATGTGGAGTGCCAGCATTATAATAACAAATAGATACTTATAGTTAGGTACTTAAAATTATTACTACATTTTACATACCTACATTACAACTAGCTTCTATAAGTAATGCACCTAGGCTAAAGCACTAAAACACTGCCTTCACACTACCTTCCCCTCTCTCCTTTACACTTCTTCCAAATAAATCACCCAGCTACATCAATTTTAGTCTAGACTCGTTTATATAACATTAACGGTATCCAACCTCATCTTGGGTGGGCACGTATGAAATTCACAGAGAACTTGGCGGGGCTCCAGCCACAAGTGAAACTTCTATGAACCATCAGTAGGGAACACCATCGCCAAAGGATAAGAAAATTGGCGAACTTGGCTCATTTTACAATCATAATATTTGTAAGAATTTCTCGTTATTTTTAAGTTCATTCTTGGTGTGGGTTGGAGCTGAATTCTAATTATTTTAGCTCCCAGTAGATGCGTAGCATACTTGCATATAATATGTCTGCTTATCCATAGATAGATAAATATTCAAAATATTATATTAGTCCTGTAGGGTAATCACGATATCAACTCGGGATCAATTAATTTTTGTCAGTTTAAGAATGTTACGGTAGTCAGCAGCCCAAAAAGTCTGACAACCAATCTAACCTTAATCAGTGTCTCCCAGTAATTGGGTGGCGGAAGTCAGATGGCAGTCGTTCCGTGTAAAATAGTGATATTCAGGCGCATCTGGATAGATTAGGAGCCGACCACAATAAAGTTAGGGAAAAGGCTAGGGTAACTTTATGCCAATCAATAATAAAATAATAAAAATTATGCGAATCAAGGGGCGTCATGGTGGTATAGAGTGCGCCAGGCGATCTCAGGTATATTATATTTTCAGTATTGATACCGAAGCTATTTTCACTGTCCTCATCAGTTAGCTTAACCCATTTGGATCAGAATTTTATGACTTTCATGAGATGATAAAATGCAGTCAACATTTTGCCTTAATTTTAGAATCAGTGTGGAAATTTTCTCATGAGACTTTATTAATTTTAAATAGGTATATATCCATCAAGCTGCGAACGGTCGCTGGCGTCCGTACACAATATATTTCCTATTTTGTTTATATGCGTCACTTAACGGGTTAATGGTTTGTTGGTGTTATTGGAGACAATTTTGGGATTCGAATTAGGAATACCAAAAAAAGGTTTAAGTTCGACTTCGTCATATTTAGGTGCCGTTATTTTAGAAAAGAACCTATAGATTTTGGTATTGTTTGTGTTAGCGATGATATTTTTCAAAGGGTCGTCAGCTAATAAAATCATGCTGGATTCACCTTCCGTTCTTGTTCATCCTAAGGTTGATTAGAAGAGATCTCTTACTGCGATAAGACTGCTCTTTGTACATTTATATATTAATACGTGAAGAGAAAACTTTACCCCCTTTTTAAATAGGGGTACCACTAAGGTAGCATACGGCCCGTCTGATACTGTACCCTATTGGACGTTTGCAGCACCAAGGGCAGCTAGCACGCGTTACCGACCCTGTTAAAATCTTTTCACTTCCTTTTTGAAGAACCCCATACCATAGGGCATAGTCTATTGGAAAAGCCTAGGTGGGGGGGAGCTGATTTCATAACGTGAGCGTGCGTGAGAGGAAAGTCCTCTGAAACCACAAGGAACGATATCAGAGGGCTAATTTATGTAATTTTATGACGCGCCGATCATATTGCAGTGACTCTCGATCTTGACGCGAGCGTCACTGAAGCTGAGAGAATACCAAATGTGTTCTTTTGATCAAAATTTTATGACAACTGCGCGGCAACTGCACTTCTTTAGTTACGTGAATTAGCCTAAAGTGTGGCTCTAGGGCAGGGGTCGCCAAATGGCGGACCGCGGTCCGCATCCAGACCGCCGACCCTTTTTGTGCAGACCGCGAGAACACAGCAACTTGCACTACAAAGTACGTAATATAATAAAAATGTATGCCCCGCATTATCTTTGTTGACGTCAATTCGAAAACGGCCATATTTGCCAGACTTACCAGACAGATAGTCCGCAACAAAAAATGACATTTTTCTCATTGATATGTAAAAAAATACCTTTGTTATTTGCGTAATTACATTTATTTAATAAATATTTTTTTCTATAAAATGTTGTGCGGACCGCGATGGTCATTTCGTTTCTTAAAACGGACCCCGAGCGAAACTAATTGGTGATCCCTGCTCTAGGGTATGTGGGTTTGGTTTTTTTGTTCTAAGACATGCCTTCATTTGTCATGCCAATGTTTCCTCACGATTTCCTTTACTGTAGTGATGACTACTACGAAATATACACATACCTATTACAGTAAGGTGTGATCAATTATCAGTCTGTACGATTTAATTCTAGTAATTAGTTTATCATGTACTCGTTTGGCAAACGGCCAGAGCATGATTCATTGTATCGAATAGACACATTTATCATACGAAATGTCATTCTACATTATTATTAGTGGCTATTGAGATAAAGCAAGTGCTACTAGGTATACCTATAGCGGGACAAGGAAGCTAACTAAATTGGTCATATAACGAAGTAACGATATTAAATGAAACCATGTATTTGAAAGAAGAGGAAAGAAAGAAAGAAAGAAATGACATTTATTCAGCACTGACACATTGACAATACAAGAGAGAGAATAAAGATAAAAAGTAAAATACTACAAAAAGAGACAAACAAGAAATAAAATGTAAAATTAAAATATATAGCTATGCTGTCAAGCATGCCTATGCCGAAAGGGTAGCCAGCTCAGCATTTGCTGGGTGCGGAAAGCCTAACGCTGATTTGCAGTTGGCACCCCTGCAGTGACGCACGGACGAAGGTAAGACATAGACAAAAAAGGGTAAAAGGAAATACAAAATATATGTTAAACAATTGAATATGTGTTCCAATATGAACATACTCAAAATACAGTGTAGGATAAAAATCATAATCAAATTAATATAACACGTGGCGGCGCGCACTTCCGGGTCTGAAACCAGTTTTTTTGAGATGTTCGTCGCTGGGATCACATTTGAATCGAGTATAATAATATAGTAGTAAGTTAAAACCGACTTCAAAAAACTAAAAAGAATAAAATAGTTTCTAAAAATCCATAACAGCTTCTAAAGTCGGATGCACCTAGCTTGGCAGTGGCACCTACTTCTGAAGCTGTTAAGTTTTTTAAGAGAATTATTTTATACTTTTTTGAAGTAGGTTTTTACTTTTTTTATTGTCTACCCCATTAACCAATAATCAACTCTCACATCGATGCATTGCGCTAAAAAAATCACTTTCAACCTATTTACGTACGCATTCGCTCGCGATCGCGATGCGTCGCATGAGTAAGTACTAGCTGCCCTTGTCTGGTCGTTGTCATCTCGGAGTCATTCGCATCGCCAGGAATGCAATGTCGTGACACCACAGACACTTCAACTCTACCCCTTAAATGATTATCAACCTTATCTATCAACGATAGAGTCCGATTCAGAGTAGGATCCACAGCGTGACTTGTGACGTTTTCAGTTGAGATGAAACAGAGGCAGTGAGGAAAAATGAACGGTATTTCAAGAGCAAATAGGTCGATTATGAAAAACTGTAACGACCGACAAAGGGCATTATCCAGGCCTCAAAGAACAGGAGTAGGATATCCCAAACAAATATGCACTATATTCCCATGCACTTAACGATCAATTTCGTGAGTTCTGGTTGCTGAGTTACGCCGTCTGATATGTAGTGCGGACTTCAATGGCGATTGTCGTTTGATTCCGAATGAACGTAACAAACGATGAATGGTGCTTTTGAAATGTGATTTATTTCAAGGTCTTAAGATTGATTTTCTATTGCGTATTTTTAAGGTCACACAAGCCGTTGAGTACGTCGACATTACAATTTTAGCCCGGATGGTTTCATGCAGTTTTTATTGTGGTAGGGTCATAGGCCTCAGTTTTCCTTTTATTGCGTGTTCGAAGGATTTCTGCGTAGGCAATTGTGTGTAGCTGGGTTCTAATTAGGTATTTATTTCACTGTTATTGCTATTAGTGCGTCTCTAAGGTAATTGAAATATAAATAGGGAACTATTTTCCGGTTTTTACTACAGCAATTAGCTGTTTTAAACTTTACCACAATTTGTAAAAGGCATAAGGATATTGTGAGGAAAATCAAATCGGTATATAAAGGTAAACGACCTTGGAAAAGATCCTAGTTATTTATTACTTGGTAAAATTATTCTTAAACTATTTTTAATCTGATAGAGATCTTTTTTTAAACGTTCTTCTCAGTCGTCCATTTTTATACAACGAAAATTCTATTTTGTAATTAATTTCTCAATTTTATTTTTATCCGTTTTACTTTACAAGATTAATCGGAAAGAATATTTAAGAACCTACTTTATTAGCGTAGTTACTCATGATTATGAAGAGGGAGCAACCATGAAAGAGCAAAAAAATAATGCTGGTCGTTACGATACGACAGTGGTGGTGCGATACGGCCTTTTGCAACTTATTATGATAGGAAAACTCGCCGGCAAGAGACACGTTGGTCGTAGGAAGACATCGTGGCTAAGAAACCTTAGGTAGTGGACTGGAGTCTCGAGTGCTGGACAACTGTTTCGCCTCGCGAGAGATAGAAATATGCAGAGCTGACTGCCAACCTTCGCTGGTCGGAGAGGCACTATAAGAAGAAGAAGAAAGATTTCTCCTGTTTAAGGGTACAGCTTACAAACATACATCTCACCAATGACATTTTACAAATAGACGGACTATACACCAACATTAAATGCACTACAAAATGGCGTAAACTTTACTATAGCTACATAGAATTATATAGTGCGCGAAGAAAGGGAAAGAAAATGAAAGCCAGCATACGCCATGTCGGTTGTTAGAAAAAGATGAATATACCTAGACGTTTAGTTACGTGGCATTAGCTGCTGCATGCTCAATCTCTCAGTCGGTGCAGGGCATTTACCTTGCATTTATCTTGCCAATATAGAGCGCGGGCAACGAGTCTATTTGTAAAATGTCATTGCATCTCACAATATCAACTGACATAACCAATCTCTATCAATCGCCATCACGTATTTAGCTCGGCGCGTGCGTCCCGCGTTTATTTTTGTCGTTTATTCGTTATATTTGTTATTTCTTTTGGCCGTGAACTTGGAACATACTCATAAATTGTATTGTTGGAGAAATGGCCGCTTTGTTGTGAAATATGTTTACGATCGTCTTAACTGTTGCTCTTGTAAATATTTAGCTAAACGTTTTGTAGTTTGGTAAAAAAGGTTTTGAAGAAAGAAATTTTTATATAGATGTGTTTTTTTTGACACGTAATTCAGGCTTCGTGATAGTGATATTTTTCTTAATTTTTAACATGAATAACTATAAATAGGTACGTAGGTTTCTACGTACATTTCAGAACTGAGTTGAAGTATGGAGTTTCTTACCAGTATCTTCTCCAGAACCAACCCACTTGGAACCGTGCACCTAGAATCATGACGTTTTAAAAGTGCCTGCAAAGGCTCAGTTGAAATAAAAAACTTTGACTTTGACTTATTTAATAGCAGTTATTTAATATCTAGTAAGATTTTCAGGAATCGCAGAAAAGCATGATCTGTTTAGTGCATAAATGGTAGCTTCTACACATCGTGTTATTTAACGAAAATCTTTCTGTAGACTCTTTCATCACTTCTCGGGAAAATATAGCTTAGAATTTTGTTATACAGACAGGCTTACTATGAGCTCTATAAATAGCAGGGCAGAAATTAAACTACCCAGACATTTCCAGTATAAGCTGACCTTTCATTGTTAGCAAAGCCTATACAGTGTGAGGTCAGCTCATAATGGAAATGATTGGGCAGTTTAATTTCTGCCCTGCTATAATTCATAATAAGCTCCCTGTTATGCTATGTGGATGGAGATCCACAGCTGAATATATGCGTTTTAGTAGAAATAAGCAATACCAGCTGGGCTAACATGAACGCCGTGACATATTGCTGTCGTCGCGACATATTTATCTCATGCGGCATTACGACAAAAAATTGTCGCAGTGCTCATAATTATTTGTCTAGCTGGTGATTGCAGTAAGTTACATCGTAACTGGTTTTTTTTTTTTGCATTTGTCTCTTGAATGTGATTTATAGAAATGGACAATAGTGTGTGGACAAGGCTACTGTAAGATATTTTTCTGGTTTAACATAAGCTGTTAAGCCTTCTATATAGATCCACAGAATCGGTCGTTTATAAGCACCTTTAACAATGTTTAAAATGAAAAAATATGCTATTTTAAAAATTCTCGACCTACATCCAAACCCTGGGGATTCCGCGATAACTAAATAAGTTGCCCAACACGAGCACCTAGGGACATAGCGACACGTCATAACACTATCCGCTCAAGGCAACGGATGACGTCATAAGCTATTAACATCACTAATTGTGTAGCCGACTTAGTTGTTTAGAACTTAGCCTATATGGTTCTAATTAATTGGATTTTTATTAGGTTATTGGTTCGATGAACGCTGTAACATTGAGCTATAATTTTTTTTTCAATAAAGACAAGGTATCTTTTCCAGATGATGGCAGCCATGATGGTTTATCTTATGGCGCGAATTTTCGAAACTGAATCAGTAAATGGCATTTGTCAAAATGAGCCATTATACAGTGAACAGGGAGCAGGGCAGAAATTCAACTGCCCACACATTTCCAGTATGAGCTGACCTCGCACAGTGTAGGCTTTCCGTACAATGAAAGGTCAACATATACTGGAAATGTCGGGGCAGTTCAACTTCTGCCCTGCTATTAGAGCTCGTAGTAAACCCCCTCTACATTAGAATGGCTTACTTTATTATCAAAACGAATGGTAATCATTACCTGACATCCTTAGCTTTTATCGGTCGCACAGTCGCCACTGCTCTCTACTCTATCCTCTGCTTTCATTTTGGCCTCTTGATACGACTCGACTCCTACTTTCTCCTTCTCTTCATTTCTCCTTCATTTGTTGTATAAAGATAAACAAACCATAGTTTTGGATGAGCAACCATATTAGAGTGCTCCATGGCGCATCCACAAGTAAACCTACGCAGCGGAGAAGAAAGCGGAAACAAAGCGATGCTAAATGCTTCGACTGCAAAAGACAAATGAGCGAGTAATAGCTGGACATAACACACCCCAAATAGCTAAAAAAGGGTTACCTTCCACTAAGAAAGTCCTCTCCGCTAGGTTTTTGTTGGTGGAAGCATTTTTATGAAGTTTACCGTTGCGAGTTAAACGGAGTTCGTACGGAGTCCGCTCCGCTGGCAATGGAAGACTGGCTTAAGGCTCAGACTCCACCATAGCGGAGAGGTGTCTGTGGAGGAACGAGGTATGGTGTTCCTCCATTGAAAAGGGAGGATCCTCCGACCAGGCGAGGTGATATTGCCTGGCGGGCCGAAGCCCAACGGTTGATGTCGGACAGTTGTAGGTATATGTGTTAGATACGATTATCTTTTTCCTTGCGCGTTACAGGCTTCGTAATCTGATTGGTCAATTCATATTTTCGCGCCACTACTGTTGTCAGTTTGATGACTTGTAAGTAGTTATTTTATGTGGCGATAGATGTCGCTACATGATGTAACCACCAATAAGATTTTGTTATTGATGCTAAGCAGATAGGAGATGTATAAATTAAAATATAACATTGAAAGAAAAGAAAGAAAGAAAATTGCGTTTATTGGTACAATTAAAATTAAAACACATAACATTTAATAACTAAAACAAAGTTTTAAGTAAGTTAAGTATTCATCTCCGCTCCTCTCCGCTTTGGTGGAGTCCGGGCCTAATATTCGGAAAATACAAAACTGCTCCTTTTAGGGTTACGCAGTTGACATTGAATCCCCTAGACGCTATCTTACATAATTTGCATAGACTAGACGTAACTGTGCGGGTTCCGCCCGCAATGTCACCGGGACACGACATTGTCAGTCGAAGGTCATACTGATTAGTTTTTCATACTTTTCCTGTGTATGTAACAAGGTGTGAGGTTGGCTGTCTGTTTGTTTATGAAATTAAAGAATCAGAAGAGCATTTTACCTGTTGCATTGATTCAAGCGGAAAGTGTAAGGCAATAGGATAATATAACATAGAAGACGAATCCTAGTAGAAATCCTGGTAAAAATCAAAGTAATATAAAAAAAATATAATTGAATACTCTTCTCTCTGAAAGTAGTCATTTATTATTGTGGAACAACACAACGATAAATTGATACTTTGATAAACATTGTTAGCTGATCGCTGTCCTCAGCTAGAAACGGGGCTTCTCGGAAATTGGGTTAAAATTTATTTATTTCTTAACGTTGCTCTTCACTAGGATTTCTCCTGTATCGAGGGTACAGTTTACAAATATACATCTCACATGCACATACACCCAGACCAGAAACAACTATCTGTAGATCATACAAATATTTATTCCGTGCGGGGATGGAACCCGCGGCATGTAGCGCAGAAAGCTAATCGCTTAGCCACAGCGCCAACCGTGTCGTCTTTATAGATTAATAAATTGCTTATATGGTGTGGAAAAACGTATAACTTGAAAAAAACTAAATTAAGCATAGCTACATCCACATGATGTATAACTAGTAATTTTTTTACAACACGTTACAAATCGATTTTCAATTACTATGACGGGTGACGTAATCAAATGGTTTTAGTTAGTTTTCCGGTATTCAATTATAGTACATAGATTCTTTATTTATAAGTTTTTATTTTTTATTTATAGATACACTTTTATTATTTTATTCTTTATTTTAGCATGGTTGTTTGAAGCTAACCTAGGGTCATATACGGTACCTTGGTAAAAAACTTCTGTGTGAATAAATAGGGTCAATACAGGCTGTAAAAAGATTCATAACACGGCCGAAAAAAAACATAGCTGAAAAAAATAACTAAGTTGAATGTTACACGGGATTTCCGATCGTCCGATACGTACAATGTAAATGATAGGACAAAGTTCGTTAAAAAAATATTTTTGAATCACAATATTGGTCGCAGCCACGTCGGTCGTTACGTTTTCATAATTTTTCTATTTCTTCCGAGTCATGTCCATCCAACCACAAAATAATAATTTAAACTTTTTGCAGTAGATACATATTTTTGTTAACCTCTCTTTATATTTTTATTTTGTCTAATTTAAAACTTAGTTTAATCTGGAACAATGTTCTTATTTCTGTGGAGATGGGCGTTGATAGCTGCGAGCTGCGCCACAGTTTTATACTATTGTAGCTGTCCTCGTTTCATGTTTGTTTAAGTAAAACGTGTAGGTATTTGTTCCAAATAAATCAATTTCAATTTCAAATTTCAACCAAAGGTTGTCTGGAAGATATCGCTTTTAGCAATAAGACCGCCCATTGTACATGTTTATATTTATAAGTATTGTATCTTTTTATATATCTGGCGATCAATCAGTCGCGTTTCATACTGCACATTTAAGCGACTCCGATTGCTAGGAAAACAACTTCCAACACTACACACGATCGACCGTCACACCGTCTTCGCTGACGAGGCCGGTCACGTCGTCCCGTTCCAAGTCATCCCCGAACATAGCACGTGCCAGCAAAAAAAAGCACATTTACGAAGACTGTCGCCTTGTAATTTTAGCTATCTGCACTTCTTCTCCATATAAACTTTAACTATGCCAAATCTCACACTCCTCCGTACGCGCAATATGCTTAAAAAGGAGTACAAAGTTTTCTCTTCACGTATTATTATAGATAAGCCATGTAATGCGGAGCGATGAGAATCACGTTATTAGAAGAGTTGTAAGTATGAATGTTGATGGCTATCAGAGAAGAGGCAGACCAAAGTAAAGATGACAGAGTGAAACATGACATGAATGTGAAGGAAGTTAATCCAGATGACGAATGATAGAGATGAATGGAAGAAAAAGACATATTGCACCGACCCCAAATAAAATAGGATAAGGGCAGGAGAATGATGATGATGATGATTTAGGAAGATAAGTATATTATTTGTTTTGCATGTGACATTTTAAGTCTAAACTGTATGCACTTACCAGTGGCGAAGAGTCCATACAACCCGATTCCCATCGGCTTCCGTTTAAGAATCGGTTAGTGAATAGTCCAACGTAATATGGCTTGTTATTCAGTTATGTCGAGCTCTTCCAGACATATACCATATCCGTGCATATACCTATAGATTACAAGAGACGGTACGGTTTGTCTTGCAGCATTAATTGCAGCAATTTTTAGAGGGCATTTTTGGGAAGGCTTCCCCTTTTAAAACTGTCACCCTTCGCCACTGGCACTTACCAATACAGGTCAAATCCCAGTCTGGGACGAACTTCTACTTATAGGTAAGCCCAGAGAACACAGAAAAGAGGTCACCTCTTTTCTGTGCTCTGTGGGTAAGCCAGACCTTTGCAGACAACACAAAATAGAGCTAAACATTTTATTATTTATTGTGACTAATTTATAATTTTTTGTTACAGGTAACTTGATTTCTCTTGAGATGCTGGAAATATGAGGTAACATAAATAAATAGATAAATATGCGCGATATGGCCATCCATTGTACAATTATGTCCATGCAAGTTTTATATGTGTATTATTAAAATATTATAACAGATATAGTGATAATAATCAAATCAAATAAATCCTGACTAAATAGTTATAAAATACGCAAAGGAACATGAATGAGGAAATATTCATTCTTGAAACCAAAATAGACTAACCTAACCTAACTGTCCAAAACCCCCGACTCCAACTAGAAAAAGCGCTGTAACTTTTGAATGGCAGAACAGATTTTCTTGAAACATCGCTAAGGTGATACCCGATTAAACTAGCTTTCCGCTAGCATCCGTTTTGGAGCTACGATGCCAGAGACAGATACACACTATAAACTTAAAACACCGCTGTTTTTTGTCGGGGGTTAAAAATCAAGCATTTCAAGGTCGGTATCATCATGTAACTCCAGACTCAAACCAACGACATTCGCTACAAAACCACACAACGCGACAGACTGTTTAAATTTCACAATGTACTCCACGAAGTCAAGTCAAACAAAAACCCTTTTATCCGAATTGTAAGCTGAAAGTCGCCGACTTCAGAACTCCGATGTAGTTCAAGTGAGATGAATAAAATTTTCAAGTTCCAAAGTCGGTTCACTCTTCAGGAGTTGGTATATGGAGGTGAATAAACATGGCGAAGTAATAAGGCGGTGGAACTGTGGCTTCGAATTGTTTTTGCGCATTCGTTCTTTTGATAGAACGAAGTGTTCTGTGTTTTTTGAAATAGCACTCTTCTTATTGGGTTTCGAGCTATGTTGGTGCACGTCGTCCCTACCTGAAGGACATGAGCTGGGGAATCAAGTGCACTAATCGTCGTGAACGTTGAATAAAGAATGATGTTAGACATTATTTGACTAATTACAGACTTTTCACTTACTTCTTCTTCTACGTTGAGTTATCACAGTGGAAACATCAGCCAGCCAGCAATATCATGGCTGACTTCCCAGGGTGCGACAGGCGATCTTATGATTCGTCACTCGTGGAGGGGCTTTTTTTTATCCTTGCTACTAGGATTTCTCCTGTATCGAGAGTAAAGTTTATAAACATACAGCTCACATGCACACACACCCCGACCCGAAACTACTATCTGTAGATCATACAAATATTTGTTTCATGCGAGGATCGAACCTGCGGCACATAGCGCAGAAAGTTAATCACTTAGCCACTGAACCAACCTGGTCGTCGTATTCTTTGTCATTTTTGTCTCTTTTCTTCCAGGTTTTGGAGACTATTTCACTTCAAGAATATCGTTTCCATGTTAATCTATAAAAAATTAAATCATTGATCACGTTTGTGAATGAGATATTTTTTATCGATTAAAAATATATCTTTCCTAAAGCAATAAATAATAATCAATGATTGTCAGCAATTAAATCTAGTTTTTATATTATTCATTATCATGTAATCGCTTGTTGCTAATGAATTAATGACCAATCAACGGCTGATGAAGTTGAATTAATAAAATTTATGATCCAGGCAATAATTGAGTAATACATTTATGAAATTGGGATTGCCTACTGAACACTTAAATTATTTGAATGAAATTTTGATCTCACTAAAATTCATGATTAATTTGTTCTAACCACGGTGGAAACTAGATTTGTAAATTATTAGCAGTTATTGACAGGATACACAAAGATAACCTTGGTAACCTTTTCGGTACGGGCATGCTCGAGGGCGTTTTTTTTATTTTTTTGTTTTTTTATTAGAAGTGTACCTTTTCGCTTTTTGTGTTTCGTTTATTGTGAATGTTGCGCCGTCATTATCACGTACGAAATAAAATTATATTTCTTTCTTTAGATAAATAAAAGTGAGGGCTCATGCGGTTTTTGTTTTTATCACGCTTTATACAAAATAAAATCAACAAAAGACGGAAGGATATCTACACCGTGTATCAGAAAGACGTGGTCATAATTCTGGGTGTGGATCAGACCATCAAATTGAACAACTTTCTCTACGGGACCAACATCGTAATCGCGGAAAAATAATCAGCTGTCCCATACAAAACATAGTATTTAGATGGTATTTATTGTATGTATTTGTATTCTTCCGTGTTAGGTATGTATTTTATGTAAATTATTTATACGTATCCTTTACACACTGTGTCTACATTTCTTCTTTTTAATCTCTCCTCTCGCAGGTCTGCTGGAAGAGATTTCTTTAGAAATAAGCAGTACCTTTGTACTTTATGCTCCTGCTTCATATTTCTCATGTATTTTATGTGTGCATTAATTTTTAAATAAATAAATAAAACTTCAATATCTACTCGACCCAAATGTATGGAACAACTCATCTGTTTTTCGCGATTTCTGGGTTAGTCTCATATTAAAAGTTGTTCATAGTGAAGAGTAGTATAACCCCTTAAAAGGATCTCCGCTAATAAAGTATAACCTTATTATTATACTGTGATAGATATATATATCACTAGATAAATAAAATAATATAAATATACATTATATTTTAGTCTTTATTAAAATGGAGAGCCATCCCAGGCACGCTTATGGCGGTTAAGGTTAGGGCTGCTACAACCTAAAATGCCGACACCGGACAAAGTTTAAAAAAACTCCGGACATTTGGTAGAAAACCCGGATGTTTCCCCGGACGCCCTTGAAAATACCAAATTTTCATTTTTATGTATACCCAAAATATTATTTTTTGTCTACGCATTGCTGTCTTGTAAAGTTGTAAGTCACACAAACAAATTAACACTTTAAATATTAGGTAAGTATCAAAATTAGAAACTCTTTTCTTTTTCACCAAGTAAATATACGTGTGTGTGTGTGCCTTGCGGAACGACGTGACGGACGTCCGTGTTTCTCCTAGACACTTTTTGATATCCCCCCGGACGCCCTTGGACGCCCTCCCAAACTAGGACAAATCTAGGGAAACCCGGACGGATGGCAACCCTAGTTAAGGTATAACACGCCGTCATCGTATAAAGCAAATTCTATTAACAATATTAACCCATCTTATTAAATTACATCGCGTTATATAACACTATATACCATACACTCATCACCGAAACTCTACGTAATAACCAACAAGCTCACAAGGGCCGCTTATCACCAAATTACCACAGATACCCTTGTATAAAGAAAATAATTTACGCCGCAAATCCTTTCTGTGTGGTCCAATGTGTAGAAGGCAGCGGCTTGAAACAAGATTAACTAGCAAACAATAGAAAATCGATCATTTGTAGGTCACGGGTGACCTACAAATGAAATATACAAATGGTATTTTAATGATTGAATAAGGCTAGAATTTACGCTGTATCTCTATGACTGCACTAAAGAAACGAAGGCACGGATTATCCCCAATATGTCTAAGAATCAACCATTTATAGGTATATTAACGCCGAAAAGATATGTCTACTTGTTTACAATATTCGAGCCCAATTACTAACGCAGCGCCTAAATTAGGCGCAGTTTTATCAAATCAGAAATGGCACTATATTGCCCACCCAGTCGAGGCCCGTACCAAATTATGTCTGGAGAAATTCCCCTCCTCCCTCTTCCTGCCAACTACATCAAGCCCAGTGAAAATCTTCCTACCAGATATAGCCTCTCCTGGCTAATGGTATATGGAAATCGCTAAACCAACTCCGGATCCCAGTAGGCAGGTTTCGGTATAACATGGGCAAATGAGGCCACATCGTCGAAACGGTAGCGGGATGTAGATGCGGTATTGTCCCTCAAACAATGTCACATCTACTGTCCTGTCCATTGTGCCCCAACACCTGCACCCTGAGCAACTTCTGCTCTGCCACTGATAACACCGTAGAGGTGGAAAAGTTCTGGGCTGGTAAAAAATTCCGATGTACCTAGAGTTGCTAACATATTTTCGGGGAAATTGTATTGTTCAAAATAAGGTATAAAAAAATATAGTATAGTAACAAACAATAAACAAACAAAGATATTATGAGTTACTCATTTATTTAAAATAAAAAAATCGTTGGCACTTATTTATTGTCTAAAACAAAAGTGTCATAAATGCTTTATCACATTCAATTTTTAAATTATTGTAAATCAAAAGTTCATTTTTTAATAATGAGTTACTACATCGGATTTGTTTGATGGATTTCGGTGTTGAAAATATAGTATTTTTGCATACTATACATAAATATATTTTTCAACAGTATATAGTACGCAGACTCGAAATATAGTACAACACTATATATTATTGTACGGTTGGCAACCCTAGATGTACCATCGACACGAAGAAGTTGTTTTCAATTGTCAAAATTTCAAAGCATGTTCCTCTTCCGCCTATTGTTTAGACCAGCACCCAATCTAGTATATTCATAGACCTAATCTAAGCTATATCACGGTTCAGACGCATTAATACGGCAGTGGCTCGAGGGTCACATAACTGGGGATCGATAAAAAATGTCTGACCACACAATTTATTTAATGATGTGATGGGAGTTGTATCTAGACATGATTTAAAAATCATTGTATGACTTTTGTCTAAAGAATAAATGAGCTACGGACTTTAAATTAAGTTTAATATGAATCTTTCTTCAAATCAAATCTTTATTGCATTCCATAATGTAAAGTTAAAACAGATGGTAGGCTTATTCTATGGATCAATTATGGACCCTGTCGGGCACAGGATGGTTTGGTAGGAGAGGAAAAGCTGCTTTATCTTATTCTGCTTACGCTATTATTTGGGGTTCATCTTCCTAATAAAGGCCTATTAAATGGGATATACCACTAGAAATAAAGAAAATTTTACTTCTTCCAGATTTCGATATTTTTATTATCACGTTTTTATTAACACGCTTTCTTGTCTGTCTGTCTGTCTATTTTTGCAATCGTTTTTGAACTAACTTTCCGATGATTCAATATTATTCGACTAAATGTATGGAATAGCTGATTTTGTTTTTGTGACTTCAGGGTTGGTCCCATAATAATAGTTGTTAATAATGATGAGTACAATACCCTCCTTCAATGTTTCAACCAGTCACCCTGTAATCTGTATAATGTATAACTCTGTGTTCGACTTCACGTAAAAAATACAGCTAATATTGATGACATCGATCATTTTCATCATGCATAAGCAAAAGTTAATAATTAGGTCAGTGTTACAGATCGCCCACTTGATTGTTATTGCCTATTGTTTAACGCTAATGTAAACAATGCATATTCAGATTTTAAGGCTACTGCTTCATTTGTTTATGGACTTGCTAGCCTGAGATACAGACATTTTTTTGTACTACTGACGCGGCCATCGTTCATACGGCCTGCCCGATGGTAAGCGGTTACCGTAACCTAAGGGACTTGCAACACCAAGGGCAACACGTTGTCGACACTTAAGTCGGGCTTCCACTGGCAGCGGAGCGGGCTTCGTACGGTAAACTTCATACAAGTGCTTCCACCATCAAAGAGTCTAGCGGAGAGGACTGAACGAGTGAAAATAGTTAATAACGAACTCGTTCTTCATTTCTCTTTTGCAGTGGAAGGCAATTGTCAAAACTCTTACTTAATGGAAGTTAAAACGTATTTTAGCTGATTGGAGTCCGTTCCGTCTAGCTATTACTTGCTCATAACCCTTTCGCAGTGGAAGCCCGGCTTAATACGGGTCCTGCTGCTGGAATAGTTGTTCAGTTTCATGGACCTGATTACCTTCTAAAATTCTGTCTGGTCATTTTTATTTTACGCTGTATGCGCTATTCGTATTTCGGTCCCACCACCATTTTTACTATGTGAGAATCCATCATTGGGCTGTCCTCCGCCTGGCGGGGGGCAGAAGGGTGTGCCGTACTCCTACCGGCTAAACTCACCACGGTGATCCAGTTCGGCACCTACAGGTGGGTTTCGGGTACTCTTAAAAGACCGCGCCGAAGCCCACCTCGGTGCCCCGCCTCTAAGGGCACTTCTCGGGGAGGGAGACTGTAAAGAGGTCCCCACTCCCAGGCTCGGATCCACCACCTAATGTAACCCATAAAAAATCCAATAGGTTTTTATATTCCTAAGATTTCATGTGTCGATATAAAAAAAAACTAAATCTCGTTGACATCCCGTAACAGTAGATTGCTTGGCTTTGGTTCAAATCCACGCCCAATAAGATAAGCAATTGGCATGAGGGATATAGTGGGGCCTACCTCAACGAAATATTTCGTCTTCACAGGCTATTTACGAAGAAAGACTTATTACGCCTTGGAATTTAGATGGTAGGTACTTTCGTCTTCACGTTTTGAAATGAGCTCCCGATATTTCAACGCCTTTTTATGCCATGATTGCGAGGAGGCTGGAGAATGAAGTACAGACAAATCTACCTATCTACCCTCTTTCTTAGTTTTAAAATATCGTCTTCTATAAATATCAGGCGAGCGATCGCGAATGTTTTTGACGTATCGTAACGTTACCGTAACGTAACGTTAACGTAAGCATATTTTGATTATGAAATACAATGAATCTGTCGTATTTTCACACTTTTTACACTTGTTTCATGTACCTAGTTGTAGTTGTGTCTTGTTTCCTAGTGAGGGGCAACGTTTAAAAAAAAAAAAAAAAAAAACTTGTTTATTTTTTGGTTAATGTATTTTTGTTTCTTTGTGATGTCTTTGTGTTTCTATTTCTATGTGCTGTGTCGAATAAATGTCTTTTATTCTATTGAAAATGTAAATATACTGCATGTATTTTCAAAAATATCATGGAGTAAACGTGTATTTTTTATTCAATATTTGCTTACGTTAACGTTAAAACATTTGTGCTCGGCCTACAGGAGTTCATTTCAAAATCGAATCACAGATTATAATTAGGTCACTTCGGTCAGCGAAACTCTAAGTAGGCATACAATAGAATTACGTATTTCCATAAAAATGTCTTCCAGTAGTCCTGCGACTGGAAATATCTGTATTTTTCTTCTCATTTCTGTTTTTGTGGTTAAATCCCTTCAGGAATCACTAGATCACCTACCCGATAGATTAGTGTGTAGACAAAAAAATAAAACGAATCTCCTTGACTATCCGCTAGACAAATTACTTGGCACGAGTTCAAACCCATTCATTGAGCATTGATTGACATCCCTGACCCGCCTCAACAACATATTTCATTTAGAACTAGAACAGCTCGCGACTTTGCTCGCATGGAAGGTGATATTATGAAATTATGAATTTCAAAACAAAAGTTATTCCCTATTTTACGGCTAGGGGTTGAATTTTCGAAAATCTTGAAACACGTGTTTTTTTATTTCTAACCAAAACTCCAAATACCAAATTTTATTAATTTAACTTTAATAAACTTTAAAAAAGTAAAAACCGACTTCAAAAAACTAATAAGTATAAAATAATTTTCTTAAAAAACTTAACAGCTTCTGCCACTGTCAAGCTAGGTGCATTATAGAACTAAAGGCCCCGAATTTAGAAGCTGTTAAGTTTAAAAAAAAAAAAACTTTTCATTTGTTTGATGTCGGTTTTTACTTTTTTTTAAGGTTTATTTTATTTTTCTATTTTGAGTGGCATAAAGTATACAAAAACATGCGATTACAGCAATCGCGAGTGATATGTCATTCAAGAATTCCATTGTCTATCTCCGAAGATCTTCATCAGATCTTCACCAAATTTAAATAGGACCATCTCGAAAGTATACCCTTTCAAATAAAAATAATAATTTTCAAAATCGGTCTGCAATTGGCGGAATAATCGCGTAACAAATATACAAAAAAAAACATGCAATTGAATTGACAACCTCCTCCTTTTTTGAAGTCTGTTAAAAAGAGCTGTAACTTTTGAACGGCTAAACAGATTTTCGACGTTTCGGCGTTTCGGCGTTTGACGGTTAGGTTATGACGTCATCTTTCCATCTCATTTGCAGTCATTCAATAGAACCTTTTAGGTCGTATGATCTCTCTAAAACTCTTTTATTTGTGCACATCACTAACTAATTTATCAATGGATTTCATTTCAAACTTTAACCCTAATTACTTCTGAATCTCAAATAGTTTAGCTAATAAATAAAGAAGGTATAATATAACCCAACTAGACTCAATCAAGTAACTAAATACCCTCGGGATATCAGAGTGTTGTAACAACAAAATAGTGTTTGTTTGTAAACACAACACTTCATTGAGACCGAGTCAATCGCCCGTCGTGAACGGCTTTGAACTCTGGCCAAGTAATCTGCATTACGGATTGTCAACTAGATTGTAGGTTCTTTTTTTTTAACACGGAAATAAAGCTTGCATAAATTGTGTATGCGAGGGTTTAAATGTTTGTGTTCGCTGTTCCATTTTATTATTATGCCACTTTTGAGTTTTTATGTTTGTGTTTTTCTAATTAAAACTGCATTGAAATCGGTCCATCCGTTTTGGAGCTACGATGCCACAGACAGTTACACAGATAGACCCTACAAACTTATAACACCACTTTTATGTCGGGGGTTAAAAATGGCGGCAGACAGCAACTGGATTATAAGTATCATCTTAGCTATGGTTCATCGGTACTAATCATAGACAAAATTCAACGCTCCTTCACCTTGACTTTACATACACATAGATAAAGAATAGAATTATTATTTTTTGTCTAGAAAACATTTTTGATAAATGTAATACGTGCGAAATGTGGGTAATGTAAAATTAGACTACATGTCACACCGTGACGTAACACAGGTAACAATAATTTTACTTTGAAGAATTCAACATTGATCTTATTCTATCCACAAATCGAAACCTTCGCCTCCAATAAAACAGTCATATTTAACCTGAAATAGAATAGAAAAGAAAGAAAGAAATATTACGCACTTTTGAAACGTCAGACTCTAGGCGCACGGTTCCAAAAAAGTTGGTCAAATATAATATTTTTCTCTCCCATACAATCAGTAATTATTATTCAGTCAACTTTATTCTGCCTACAACTTGGAGTATAGTATGTTTCGCGAAAGAGGTACTTTGATGAAAGTTGGTAGGCTTGAAATTGTATTGTATTGTAGAGCTCCAGCGAATGGAATCAACACCAAGTTCAGGCCTACCAACTTTCCCCGGAAGGGAACTCTTTAGCGAAAAGTACCTACTATATTACTGAGTATATTCCTCCTCCTGTTTATTACACCTTTTCCGGTCCTAAACAAGCCTGATTGCCGTATTTTGGTCATCACTTGCATGTTTACCTAATATTCACAAAAAAAAAACTATTCAATTGCCACGAGTTATCACATGTGAATCGCTCATGCCGTGGTATAAAGATTAGCCAGTCAGCCTCGATACCACTCAGACAAAAAACTCAGGCAAATATCGAAGGAAAAATCCTTATGTAACGTGAAATTTCTTTGTTTTTTTATTTTTATAAATCATACATTTACTTTCGAGTATCTGTGCTGAACCATGGGAGGCCTCAGTGTGTATAACAGTGGTTACCATCCAAAACTTGAACGTGGACATAGATCTATCAAGCTACGCAGCAGCTATTCAGTTGCGGGAAAATCAATAGCTAATTATACGAGAGATTATTTGTATTTACTTACTGAAACCATATGTTACGCTTCTGTGTGACGCGCGGCCAAACGCCCTTGAGACGATCCGACCAACGAACTTGGCGATTAATATATACCCTCGCAAAAATACTGTAGCTACCTATTTCATTCTGAAAATGTTTTATTTTTGAGAAAATGTTGCTAAATTGTAAATTGAGGTCACCTAGGTCAGTTTTTAGGTCACGTCCTAGACAAACAGTCTAGGATTAAAAGAGAATAAATGCAGAGATATAGTGTAATATTGTGTGCGTAACATTTATCATATTTTATTGTTTTCGGCTGTGTATCAATGCCATAAATATGCCTCTATTATGCTATAAAAAATAATCTTTGGGTTTATGGCTGGCCAAAAATATTGGTCGAAATAGACTTAGAAATAAAAGAAAACAAATCAACAATAGTGTAGGCATACTGTAGCATTAGGCAAGATTATTGTGGGCTGACTAATAAATTATTGACAGTATGAGCTTTATGAGCAATGATAACCTAGCCGTTGAACGCTTGCTTTCCATGCAGGAGGGTCTGAGAACGACCACACCTCTGATTTTTCGAAATTATGTGCACATCACGATTTGATTATCATTTGCGTTAACGGTAAACCAAAATATCTTGAGGAAATCTGCACACCTGAGAGACTTCCATTAAGTTCTCCATGGTGTGTGAAGTCAGCCAACCCGCACTAGGCCAGCGTAGTGGACTAAGGCCTTACCCTTCTCATTCTAAGAAGAGGCCCGTGTCCAGCAGTGGTAGGTACCATACTTAATGAGCTGGATTTATTATGAGGATTCGAATTCAGATGAGTGCGAATCACCGTCAGATTTACCTAATCATGATTTATATACGGATTATTCATCACGATGGAGAATATTGTCGTGAAGAAACCCGCATGTCCTAGAACCAAAAATTCGAAGACTTCTATTATCCACAAATGGGCACTGGTCCCGTATGGTGGATAGGCCGAGAGATTTTTTCTTAAAGGAGTTCTAAGTCCAAATTAAAATTCGACTCAGCGCAGAAAAATGCGAGAACGAATAACCTAACCCAAAAACCCAACTCCAACTAGAAAAAGAGCTTATCTTTTGAACGGCTGAACAGATTTTCATGAAACATATCTGTGATGATATCTGCATTGAAATCGGTCCATCCGTTTTGGAGCTACGATGCCACACACTGACACACAGATACACACTATATACTTATAACACCCCGCTTTTTTATCGGGGGTTAAAATCCAGCCAAATTTACTAGAACTGCCTTATGAGTGTGAAGTCCCAGATTCAATTCCCAGATTAGACAATGTTAATGACTTTATCTGTAACGAAAGTAGACCGGTGACGAAAGGATTTTTTAGAATTTTTTTATTTGTCCGTGATGAGGATGACTGACAGACCTACTTACTTAGGAAATCGCCGGGGAAAACAATTAAAAAAAAAAAAACGATCTAATTCTTTACCTGACTTTTATGACCTACGCGTATAGCAGATTGATAAGCCTTTTACTTTCTACTTTTTTATTTACCTACTCCGAGACAAGTGCAGAATATTTGAATTTGAAGTATTTACACACAAAAACACGCAAACAATACATAATTCTATATAAATATTAAACAGGAACGCTCGCCACATCACTGAAACACAAACACCTACATATGTATGATCTTAAAATATTCCATTCGCTTTATCCCCGGACAAAAAGTCAAGAATCCTCATCGAACTGTAAACATCTTACTTTATCTCACCTTTGTACTCTTAAGGGAGGATGAGGGACGGGAGCCACCCCAACACATCAAAGATTGAAGACTCTAAGGTGCTCGGGTAGGGTAAGGTAACGTTGGAAGCTGAGCGAGAAATGAGCTGAGCTAGCAGTTTCGAATAGATTTATTTACAAAAGATGTATGAATGTAGAAGAAAAATTAATATGATCATGAATTGTGAAGAAAAAACAAAAACAACTGAATAAAAAAGATTTAATTTCACGAAACAAAATCTTTTTATTTTTCTTTTACTGATCATAAAGTAAGTGAAGTGTATTGCGATAAATCCCAAGTTAGGTAAAGTGCAAAAGATTTTTACACCAAGATTAGAATAGAATAAATCTTTATTTCATGTAAACCAGATACAGGCACTTGTGAAATGTCGAGACTCTAGGTGCACGGTTCCAAATAGTAGGTCCTATGGAGAAGAACCGGCAGGAAACTCCATGGTAACTCTTTTCAAATAATAGATTACAATCTTTATCAGTACAATCTTGTGGTAAGAGCTGCGAGAATAATGTAATTTAATGTGAATTAAAATAAGATTAGGATAATAATGATTTGCCTGTGAATAAGATTGCCATGGCAGTTACAAAGAATAGAAATATGTTTTATTGCACACCATAAGAATAACAGAGAGTAGCAAGAAGATCTAATAGGATTTTTCCAGCTAACTTCCCCATATAAACAGTAGTCACAATAAGGAAGAAACTTATAAACCATCGACCCATAAAAGGTTTCTTATTTTATTGCCACCGTTAAAACTATCATTGTTGCCATCAGTTCCAATTATATCCAAATCGGGGTTTGAGATGACGATAGCACCAATTTATAGACCAATTTTAAAACAGTAGCTGGTGCTTTGACCAAAGAAATGCCCCTTTTGCACTTCAGTGCTTATGAGCACCGGACGTTTCGCACATAAATCTTTGTACAGATATGCGTGGTTAGCGAGGTGCTGTTAGAATGCTATAGTACCTAGTAGTATGGCCACCTAACAGTGGTTAGGAGAGACTACTTGTGTGCGTTACCAACTAACTTTCCCAGTATGGGAACTATGGGTATCTTTGCTTTTTGCTAAAACCCAAAAATGGACTGCGATGGGATTAGCAATTATGGTTCAGGTAATAATCTGCCTCAAACAGTACCTAGAAAGACACTCATAAGCATATCCCCGCATTAGTAGCGTTCTTTAAGAACATTTGCTGGCTGACGATAGTACTAAATGTGACCCATATTGCGTCGCAGTCTTAGTCCTGAATACTCGCTCATCCCATCTCACAGTGTAACCTCATCTTTCCACAGAGCATTTACATGAAAATAGAAGCGTCGTTTGACCCTTTTTCGTTCTACCTATTTGTTTTATTTATCTCCTTCTGTCTTGTCAATTTACTTGTGAATGTTTCAGTCCTGAGTCTAGTTCGCACAGTGAATATTTATTCGGTAAAACGAAACGAAATTCGGAGTTCCAAAAACGCTCTCATTAATTTCTCCTCTGGATTAACCGGATTTTACGGACGAAATTATTTTTGTAATGCTTGAATGGGAACTTTCGTGGGTGAGATGGTATTTCTGAATTACGATTTCAATGCCCGGTTTACGGGTTGTTTTATTTTTATTGCTGCAGTTTTATCTGGCAGTTAAATACGTTAAACTGGAAGTAATTGGCTTAGGGTTGAGACACACGATCGATTATTATCGATCAAATTAAATTGAATCATTTTAATTTGATCGAAAATAATCGATCGTGTGTCTCAACCCTAAGCCAATTACTTCCAGTTACAGTACACACGATCGATTATTTTCGATCAAATTAAAATGATTCAATTTAATTATTGAATGATAAAGCTTTTGTTATTAAGCTGTAAAAAATTTAATAGTCAACTAATCTGATGATTTCGCCAATTTCGATCGACAAAATAGGAAAAAAATCGAGTACTATTTAGCGAACGTGCTTACTGTCAGT
Organism: Allophyes oxyacanthae; assembly: GCA_932294325.1. Classification (NCBI taxonomy): domain Eukaryota; kingdom Metazoa; phylum Arthropoda; class Insecta; order Lepidoptera; family Noctuidae; genus Allophyes; species Allophyes oxyacanthae. The sequence goes on from OW028629.1 coordinate 10,763,041, forward strand.
AAGACGTAAGTAAATACGTAGACGTAATTCTTTGTTAGGACTCGCATTTTGATCGGCTAAATTCGGTTGTGACGGAATTAGCCGACGAAACTTGTAGCACAATATACACAAGTACTGTACGGGCCTATGACGTCTTATCAATCATAATTACTGGGATGTGATTAGCAACTAATATTAATTAACGTAATGAGAATTATAGGCAGGTAATATAATTGTTTATCAATAAGAAGGTAGGTACTGTAAGATTTTAGGGCAGAAACCTTCAGTGAATGATTGGCAACCGGTAATTTGGACATTGGCATTTGAATTTTAAAATATTTTAAAGTAGAATGTCTTAATAAAAATTAAGTTCAAAATATAAAACCCGACTACTGAAAAGGTATGAAACAAGAAAATATTAATACATATTCATAGTGATGTTCAGAGGATAGCCGTGGTCTAAACATTTTCAATACCACTTCAAAAGGGAGTGAAAATATTTTAACAGGGTCGAAACGCGCGGGTTATGCCACTGTAGGCTAATTCACATAACTAAAGAAGTGCAGTTGCCGCACAGTTGCAGTATTTTGTTTATCAAAACAACACATTTGGTATTCTCTTAACTTCAGTGAGATACGCTCGCGTCAAGTTCGAGTGTCACTGCAATATGATCGGCGCGGCATAAAATTACATGAATTGGCCGTCTGGTGTTGCAAGCGTCAATAAGCTACGGTAATCGCTTACCATCAAGCGGACTGTATATTTGCTTCCCGACTTTGTGTCATAAAAAAAAGCAGAGCAATACTTTGCTGAATCAAAATCGCTTAGCAAATATCGGCTGAAAATATTAAAACATAATTCATTCCCATTTTTATTTCTAGATCAGTTCAGTATTGTATATAAAACAGTTGAAGTTCTACCATCTGCACGGTCTACGGTAAGTTCGTGGATGATTAATGTGTGTTGCCAACTTCCTTGTAAAATATGTACCATACAAAACACGTGCTCGCTACAGCCTGAACGAGTCTGTAGTGGGGTGCCAGTAAGAGCGGGTTGCTTGGGTTGTTTTTGAACGTCTGTAGTAGTGATGGTGATGTAGGAGATCTAGATGCTAAGAGCGTAAAATATAAATTCACCTTTTCTACATGGCCATGTTCAACAGCACATTTAGGCGTATTTACAAAAATGTTTAAGTTCATTTTTGTGTTATTTATTGTGACGGTTGTGTTGTCCTATGTAGAAATGATGTGTGTGTGTGTGATGATGTTATTACTCTTTCTTTGTCTTTCTTTCTTTTTTCTTTCTAATAGTACCTATTAGTAATAGACGACACGATGGGCGTAGGGGCCAAGCGATTAAACTTCTGCTCTTCGTGTCGTTGGTTCGATCCCCGCACGGAACAAATATGGCCTACAGATAATTATACCGGCACTCTAATTACGTAAAAATCACCTGACAGTGACCCGACAGCAGACGGAGGGCGATCGGTCACGAACTGTCAAACAAATTCGTATTATACACGACATTCGTGGGCCTGTGGCTACTTGTAGCATTTGCAGCGCCAAGTATGCACTGTTAGTTCGCCTATTGTTCGCTAGAGGGCGAACCCGTAAGCGTTGTCTGTCGCGTCACTATCGGCCATATATCTACCAAAGTGATGTTTGACAGCAGATACCACGCGATTTACGCCTGTCGCAAACTGTCTGCTACATCGGTAATTAGGGGGTGGGTCTGAGTGTTTGTGCCCGTGGAATTTATTAAAACTATTTTTTGTCGTTTATCAACTCGCTAACAGTGGCACCTCACTACAATGCTTAATAAAACATAGAACAACATTTGCTAGGTCCTTACATCAAAATAATGCGACTTGTTTATTGTCAAGTGATATCGCGATAGCGCCCCAACTTTAACTTAATATTTACTTACACTGTACTTTAAGTTATTTTATTTTGCCTGTAGTGACTCCGTGTGAAATACTCTTATTATAGCCATAGCGCACTAACAACTTTTTGCAGCAAAATTGCTTGATTTTTCGTTTTTTGGCTGCATTTGAAACCCCCGATGAAAAAGAGGGATGTTGTAAGTTTGTAGTGTGTATCTGTGTGTCTGTCTGTGGCATCTTAGCTCCTGCATGGATGTACCGATTTTGATTAAGTTTTTACGTTTTAAAGGTGTCTTAATCGAGTGTTCTTAGCTATGTTTCAAGTAAATCTGTTTGGCTGGTCAAAAGTTACAGCTCTTTTTCTAGTTGAAGTCGGGGGTTTCTGACGATTAGGTTATTTTTACAAAAAGTGAATATCGCACGCGAAAACGCCAGTTTCTGCTGTAAAAAGTAGCTATTGTGCTATGGCCCTATGAAGCATCGGGTTTAACTTGAAGTCGATCTTACCGGAACATGGACTGGGCTGCGGTCGATCGACTTCGATTAAAGCAGAATTTCGAAGGGAATCATCGATTTGACCATCGATCGACGGTAAACCGATTATTCTATCGATCTATAGACTTGTCGATCATTCAGTGGCATAGATTGTGTGTTTAACTCTGATGAGTTAGCTAATGCCAACCAACGAACACCTGTGGCCGACTACAATACTAATGGCTGCGTTGCGTCACTTAATTAAAGGCAACCAACATTGACTTATAATCGAGGCATGCCATTTAGCGCACCAATTCGAACCGTACCAATAGTATTCCACATAGCGCACCCACGTGGTGCGCAACAAATAAAAATTAAAGTCGTCATGGATTGACCATGGTCATGAATCTCGATGAATTTTCCGAAAGAATTTCAGTTTTCTTTTTCAGCCAATTCCATACTATTGATAACATACTTGCAGTATTTTCTGTCTGTCTCGTAAGTTCTGAGTAATACACCATTTTACTCGAAGTGTTACACCTGTAAATTACGGCTCGCTAATCTATTTATATTACGTCTAACCACTTTACAGACCAGTTTAAATAGTTATTTAATGTCCTGTACTTGCCTTTACAACTGACCAGGCGCCTACTTAATGTCCCGTGAAATCAGAAATCAACAGCGCTAGGAATCGTTATACTAGTTTATGAAGCCAATCAAATTCTAAGAGTAACTATAGGGACTATAGATACTTAGACTGCGTGTACATTATATGACATTTATAACCTAACCGTCAAAAACCCCCGACTCCAACTAGAAAAAGAGCTGTAACTTTTGAACGGCTGAGCAGATTTTCCTGAAACTTAGCTAAGATGATATCCGATTAAACTAGCTTTCAATTAAAAACTGCATTGAAATCGGTCCATCTGTTTTGGAGCATACAGATCCACAGATACATACTACAAACTTATAACTTCTGAGAAAAACCCGTGCCCAGCAGAAGATTATTAATGAGCTAAATAATTATTATACAGGATATTTTTTTAAGTAGTGCACATTTGCAAATTGATTGAGTGTCCGTTCCCAAATGCAACCGCAGTAATAAATTCACTCCAAAACAAAATAAAAATTAGATTTTGTATGGCTTGCGCTAGTAAATTATGCGTGTCCCCCATACTAAGTAGAATTTTCGTTTTGTTTTAAAATGTATCCCAATACTGCGGTTGCATTTAGGAACAGAGACTAAATCACACTACAAATTATGCGCACTACATAAAAAAAAATCCTGTATACCAATACTGGGCAACACAGACAATTATTAATGTGCACGACATATATCTGCAGTTCATCGAACCTGCACTACCAACATTACAATGACATCGAACGCGCATTGCTCTATTATAAATATTATCATTTCGTGATCCGAAGCCAATAACGCACATGATCACGATATAATTGGCCATTCGGGGCGCGCGTGTGTCACGAATCACATTTATAATAGTAAAAATTGTATTAGTGGTATTGTAGACGTGCATTGAATGATTGTTTTGTTTAAAGGCTAAGTGCGAAATAAATTATTATTAGTAGTCAGTCAGGTGTTCTTCCTTTGTTTCAGTGTTACATAAACAACATTAGTTTAACTTAACTTGATGATCGTAATAAGTAGTTTTTTTGTTGCAACTAAATGATTTTTCTTTCTTTCTTTCTTCGAGACAAATAAGAGCTAGATACTCAATAAAACCAAAAGCCAAATAAAAGTTGTTCCTTTAACAAAACTGTTCCAAGTTCAAATTAACAGGGTTCCAATTTTAAACAAGAAACAGGCTTGTTTTAGGGTTGATTTTTTAATCGCCAGATAATGTTTTATACGACGAATAAATACGGTTGACAGATTTTATTATAGGAAAGCTCTTAGAGTATTCAAACCTCTATGGGAAAGCTATCAAAAATTCAAATTTATTCCTTCTGATAAAGTTACCTGGCCATAACTTATAATAAAAAAATATCAATATCGTTTTTTAGACAGAATAACCCAAAAATCGACGTCATGGTGGAAACGGGTGATAGAAGAGGTGGTCCCAGCTTCCAGAAATCTATTCTTAGTCATATCAAAAAACAAAAAGAAAAGTGAAGATTTGTAGTCGCAGTATTTGAATTTTTATAGTCTATATTTTTAAAAGTATATACTACTACGATTATTTTTTTTATCTTAACTGTCACCACCTCGCCTATCACCCATTTCCGGCTTAACGTTGATTTTGGGACATCCTGTTTAAACCTTGTTGCCGTCATATCTTCAAATAAACCTGGACCTCCATCCTTTTTGAAAAAAGGTGCAGAAAAATCTGCAACATTTCTGCAATAGCACCTCCTTTTTACTTATCCCATACAAACAGCACATTCCTCTTCCAATATTAGCATGCTGATATCTGTATGAAGCATCTCTTAACATAATCTCAACAGACAGACACCTAAAAACTTATTTATTACTGAAGAGTTTCACACTTCAGATCCCGAGTGGTTAGCAACTGTGTTATTAAGGCGGGTTGTACATTGTCAAAGAGCTGCTTACCTATTTCTAAGAAAAGTTTATTTCGCTTGACAATATTTAGTTCCAATTTGATATTCCACGTTTGAAACTAAAATAATAATAATAATTTATTCCAAGACAACAGAGATCCATCATTTAACAAAAAATTACACATTATAAACATTAATTAAAATTCGAAAATAAAATAAAATATATCAATTCAAATTGAAATTCAAAATAAAATGAAATAAGTAGATATTATAATGATGATGATGATGATGTTAGCCTATATCATCCCACTGCTGAGCAAAGGCCTCCCCCCATGACTTCCAGGTCTTCCGGTCCAGAGTCAGTGTGGACCATTCTTTATTAGTTCTATCTAGCTCGTCTCTCCATCTCCTTCGTGGTCTGCCGCGACGCCGTCTAGCTGTGTCAGGGCTCCACATAGTGACAATTTTGTTTGTCATAATTATTGAATGTATAATTTAATCTTTACAAAATAATGTATCTATAAGAGTGAAATTACGATGCTGGCAAGTCACAGAGTGCACCTTTGTGACTTGCCAGCATCGTAATTTCACGAAGAAGCTTTATAGAAGCTTCAACAATAATATAAAAAATGTATTCCAATTTTGACGGTTGAAGACTAGAAGTGTTAGGTTTCTCATGAGTTATTCCATTGATTTTCCTCTAAATATCGGTGTTCGAGCCAAATTGGTATTTATTCTATGAATGAAGACCCCATTTGTCTTATCATAAAAGATGGTTCAAAGCTTGTAAAACCCAGGTTTTAGGATAGCCCGTCTCTTTTTGTTATATTACGTTAGAAAGTGACGGATATATTTAAAACCTGTGTTTTAAAAGCTTTATACATACTTTCTTTTATAATGACAGCATGAGTTCAATTTAGGAATCCTTTTTTGGACTCATTCTGACATTTTTATTTATTTTTCCATTGATGTCGAAAGCTTTAGTTCTGATAAAAACAGCGATGATATTGTATATATACTCGTCAAAACAAAATAAGGGCCACTTGCAAATTTCGACATTATGGGTGATTTAATGATCATTAATATATCCATGTGGTAAATTGTACAGCGTTGTGTTATCTTAAGTGTTTGCGAACACTTTAACAGCATTCCGCTTGAAAAACCGTTAAAATGGGTAGATTTTATCAACTTTTTTGAAACCAATTAATTTTATCCTGTTTTTAACGTGAACTTTTAGCTCATTTAACATTTGTATTGTACTGAGAACAGTTTAGTATGTCGAGTCAGTGCGTACATCGGCATTTTAAGAACGTAATTCCACAGGTTCGACTTCAAATGGACTTGACTACAACGACCAGGACCATAACACTCATCCAAGAAGGCTATCTGTAGCGATCTGTAGTTTTACAGCCGAGATTTTCGTAGCGAGCGATTCAGAATGCCTGGAATTGCTTTTATGAGATCCAAAAATTTGTCAGAAGTCAGGAATTAGGCAGACTCAGAGAAATCACCGCTCAGGAAGACCGCTACATAGACTTACATGCACGCAGAGAGAGCACCGTCACTTCCCGCTCTTTGCAAACCCGCTTGTGCCTAGCCACAGGCACGTGACTTAGTGACCAAACAATTAGAAACCAATTTTATGAAGACCAGCAATTGTCCAGGAGTCAAGTGATGCGAATTCCATAGACCAGTATTCATCATGCATATCAATAAACTTCCGCAAGGCAACAATTGGACTGTAGCGTAAGTGACTGAAGCACAGTGCTTTTTACAGATGAGAGCAAAGTAAAAGTTTTTAGTGTTGACCGTTGCATTAGGGTGTGGAGATGAAAAGGTGAGCAATTTGCAGATGCCTGCATCCACAACAGTGATCGATTTGGGAGGCCTAATGTTATGGTGTGGGGAGGCATAAGCCAAACTGGAAGAACTGTGCTAATAATTCAGAACTAGGGTACAGTAACAACTTAACGATACATCCAGGAGGTCATAAAACTCTATGTGGTGGCATTCGCATAGCAAGTGGGTCCAGGTTTCAAGCTGTTGCACGGCAATGCACGCGCTTATACTGTTAGAGCCACCAGACAGACACTAGAAGAGGCTAGTATACAAGTGTTGCCGAGGCCAGCGAACAGTTCGGGCTTGAACACAATTGAACACATGTGGGATCTGTTGAAAAGAAGAGTATGAGACACAAATTGATCAGTGGACCATGAAAGACAGCCCTTAAACGTCCTAAAATCGAGCTAGAAACAAATCTCTCAAGAAACAATGCGGCATCTGATAGAAAATGCCCTCTAGGCTTCAAGAATATGTTCAGAAAGGAGGAGGTTACACCAAATATTGATTCAAAAAGGAAGAAGAATAAACGCCGTGGAATTTCATTTTAAATTGCATTTTTAGTCCAAGTGTACTTCTTGCTGAAATTGCCCTTTTTCTTGAAAATGTTGTAAAATTGTTTTTCTTTTCTGTTGATTGTGTAAAATTTAAGCCCATTTTATTAAAAACAAATCATTGCAAAGAATTTTACAACTTAGTAACCCAGGAACCTCATAATTTGCCCAGAAGATCAAAAATATAAGGTGGCCCTTATTTTGTTTTGACGAGTATACAAACGATTTATTATGAAGTTTCTTTACAACTGACAATATTATGAAAATAGTTTCATTTATACTAGAAACATAAACCAAATATACCATATTTAATCTACTACTACGAGTTTGCACTGTATGACATCCGTGGAGCACAAAGGTTCCAGATGGAAACCAGCGTCAAGCACTTTCTGGTGCTTAACATTAAGCCGATCTGGAGACCTATTTGGTCCAACTTAGAGACACATGCCCATGAAGTTTTTGTTCTTTTAATTTAATTTTATGCCATTCTCTTCCTTCTTGTGTTTTCTTTAAGAGTTAATTCTGTATGTTGTGTCTCATTTTGTTGTATCCAATTAAATGTTTATTCTATTCTATTCTATTTTCTGATGGTCTTTGTGTGTAGCGCCATAAAAACTAATTTATAAAGATACGTAAATTTTACTCCTAAAACACTATTGTAGAAGCACCCTAAACCATGTGTTTAGTAAATCAAGTGTGTACTATTCATAGCAATTGGGAGTGGAAAAACAAGCGACCGGCGCGTGCGCACCGAAATAGAATCAGTCAGAAATACGCACTACATTATGGCGAGTACAAGTGTACTTCATCATATTATACTAAAGAGTTTGAAGATGTTAAATTTATTATCATTTTTATTATGTGTTACGATAATTCCTTTATTAAATAGACTAGCTCTCGTTCGCGACTTCGTACAAATGAAAAGAGGATTTTTATCCCTATTTTACCCCTTTCAAGGGGTTCAAGTCGAATTTACAAAAACTCAAGTTATTGACGTCATAAAATCTATATGCGGTCAAAATTTCAAGTTTCTAGCATAAAGGTCTAGCACACATGACAGCCATCGCACATATCTTATTAAGTACAGTCAGCAATTTTTACGGTCGACGTTCAAACGTAGAGTTACTAACTCTAAGCGGGCTGCAGTTGTTCAAAGGATTTTGTTTGCGAATATACCACTGCGAAGTGTCATGTTTAAATGAAATTCTTATGAAACTATACCTCTCAAATTCAATTCTTGTGATAAATCTGAAACCCTTTGCCGAAGAAACACTTCAGTCATGTCGCTTGACGTCTCACCTTCATTTTCCTGGAATTCACGGTTAAGCCGGTTTCCACTGGAAGCGGAGCGGGCCCCGTACGGAGTCCGTTTAACTCGCAACGGTAAACTTCATAGAAGTGCTTCCACCAACAAAGAGTCTAGCGGAGAGGACTGAACGAGTAAAAATTTCTAATAACGAACTCGTTCCGCTTAGCAAACGAAGTGGTGTCCGTACGGACACCGTTCGACTAGCAATCAAAAATAACATAGTGTCGACGCTAATACGCTAATTCCTCGCTATCATTTCTCTTTTGCAGTGGAAGGCAAATCATAAAAGTAGTCCAAATTATTTTGCAGTGGAAGGCAAAAACTATTTTAGCTAGTTGGACACCGTTCCGCTCGGCTATTAGGTACTTTCTCATTACGCTTTCGCAGTGGAAGCCCGGCTTTATTGTAGAGTTCTCTAAAGTGATTCTGTTTCAGCCACAGAACACAGAAATTTCTGTGTTCTGTGGTTTCAGCTATATGGGCTGATATTGTAGTGTATCTTGGTCCTGTATATTTCAGGAAATATTTGCACCGATTCTGTTTATCAGTTTATCTTTGGAGAACAATAGAACAAAAAAGTGAGTCGTTTGGTGAGGCACGTGACATTCGTATAATGTGAACAGCTACTATTGATACTTTTAAGTTTGTAGGATAAAGTAGGAATTTGTAGGACCGTGCAACTGGAATCTGGATATTATTTTGAAAGAGCCTGCAAAGGCCCAGTTTTTTTGTTACTTTTCCTTTCATTGTTGGAATTTTCGGGATCAATTTGCGTAAAGTTTGCAGGATAAGTTTGCCACACATTAGAATGTATCAAGACTGTTTACTTCATTTACTTTTTTGGAAAAACAGGAGATTTTGTTTGTATCCTCCTCCTCCTGCATGGAAGGCAAGCGTTTAACTGCTGGGCTATCACTGCTTATTTCATTCAATCATTAAAATATAAAATATTTTTATATCAATGCTTAAGTATTGTACAAATTGTATTGTATGATAAAATTATGTTAGTAATTCTTTTGTACATAATAAAATTACTTAAGCCATGACTCCATGAGTTCCTGTGGCAACTATATTTAAAAAAATTGTTTAAAAGCAGAGTGATTCAGTGTCCGTTCCTAAATGCAACCGCAATACTAAAATTCACTCCAAAATAAAATAAAAAATTGATTTTGTATGGCTTGCGCTAGTAAATTATGCGTGTCCCCCATTCTAAGTCGAATTTTCGTTTTGTTTTAAAGTGTATCCCAATACTACGGTTGCATTTAGGAACAGACACTGAATCAGTCTACAAGAAATTCCACTACATAAAAAATATGCTGTATTATATTATTTTGATAATTATATTATTTTGACAGCTGAATAACCATTATATTTAATTTAATTATACCTGACAACATTATGTAAATACCATTACAATGACAATTTACATAACATTTGTTAATAACGAAGAGCGAGTTCACTGAACATCACTAACAAAATGGATGACAATACCAAAAATACACACTCCATTTTCAACTTTACTTATTGTGATATATGGTTGATATTCGAGTGTGTGCAGTAATTTGTCTATTGTCTCGCTAATTCGGTTAACAATGATGTATGGGACTAACATTTTGTGTGAATTTTTAATGAATATTCACTGTTTTTATGTTTGTGTACGTACAGTCGGTGACAAAAGTAGAAGATCTTTATATAAAAAATAAGATTTTTTATGAATTAAAACTTGTATATTTTGTTACGTTTTTTAATTAAATACCTATAATACAGGATGGTACAAGATTTTAGGGCATTAAACTTTACCCTAAAATCTTACGCCACACTGTAGAATAGACCATTTCCTGGATTGGTATATAGGATACGATTAGTAGTAGAGAAAGAAGAAGAAAGAAAGAGTAAGATAGGATAAGTAGTTCTCCTAAGATGCAAGTAAAACCACGGGCATCAGCTAGTTGTATTTCATTTACATTTTGTAATAATATTCATTTATTTGTCCCCAGGTACTAGCAATAACAGCACGGTGTTAATAAATTTAAATATATGCAGGTAAATAAGCCATTAGCATTAATTTTAGTTTGTTTTGGAAAGTTTCAATTTAGGTGTTAAATAAAACAAATCTTAATCAAATTGATGCTAATAGCTTTTAATGGAGCTAGTAAACAATGGGCCAGTTATTTATCATTTAGAACTTATTCATGCACTGAAACAGATCGCATTTTTTTGTATAGGTACATTTGAACAAATGTTACATGTAGGTACTCGACGTGTACGCCGATGCCAGCTTCGGCATCATCGGCGTCATCGGCGTTGATGGTCGGACGGATACGTTTGTTTTAGATACAATGCAGACATAATACTAGTAAACTAAACACTAGAAATGTCTAAATATAATGCTTATTGGTTTATTTCGACGTATTTGTTTACGCAAATTCAATAAAAAATTATATGACCATAATTTAAATAGCGCGTTTTGCCAATAACTTCGTCCGTCAGTCATTTGGCAAATAAGTCTGCCATATTTTTTTTAATAAGATTTTCACCATCTGCGCCGATGACGCCGATGACGCTGCTGCGGGCATCGGCGCACACATCTAGTAGGTACACCACCCGGGCTAATAATTCTTATGAGAGAAACGACATAATTTTGTCATTTCATTATCTCGCGCTGAAACACGTTTATCGCATTACGAGTACCTCGTCTTGTCATGACCACAAACTTCTGTCACAGTTTTTCTCGATTTCGACCTTAGTTACGTACGGTCAAGCCAAAAATAATATGAAAACGACGTGCGCGGGCTTTCGAGTGAAGTTATATCAAATACGCGCACATTTTTTTCATACATTTTTGACTTTACGGTATCTATGGTCCACGTCAAGAAAAACTCAATACAGGAGTACGGACATAAATGAAGTTTTCTCGGTAATATATTCAAGTAATAAATAAATAATAAATACAGCCCATTACTGTCCCACTACTGGGCACGGGCCTCTTCTCAAAATGAGTAGGGTTACGCCTTAGTCCACCACGCTGCCCTCGTGCGCGTTGGCGCACTACACACACCATCGAGAACTTTATGAGACCCTCTCAGATGTGCAGTTTTCCTTCACCGTTAATAACAACTAATATTCTAAAAATAACATAGAATAGAATAGATCTTTATTTCATGTAAACCAGATACAGGCACTTATGAAATGTCGAGACTCTAGGTGCACGGTTCCAAATAGTAGATCCTATGGAGAAGAACCGGCAAGAAACTCCATGGAAACTCTTTTAAAATAAATAATAGATCTTGACAATCTTTATCAGTACAATGTTGTGGTAAGATCTGCGAGAATAATGCAATTCAATGCGAATATAAATAAAACTAGGATAATAATGAATTGCCTCTGAATAAGATTGCCATGGCAGTTACGAGCTGACCAGTTCCGACATACATTATTGACGGAACTTTTCTATAAAATTTGTGTCCACGTGACATTAAAAATGTATGAATTACATGTTCGCACTAGCCAAGGTCGAGGCCCTCACGATCCCAGGAGTCAAGTGTCACGGGTTAATTAGAGATGGCTTTCACACCAAGGTCGCGTCAAATACATACCTTGTAATATTAAGTAGGGTTGCTAGGGTAATTTGAACTGTGAGTAGTTTTGTTAGGAACTATAATGCGGTGTTATGATAGCAGCCACAGAAGGCATTAGGATAATTGAACCCTTCAGTAGTCTGTACTGCTCTACTTCCTTATGGAATTAAATAATTGAATTATTGGAGTGAAAATTGACGGCACGGTTGGCGCAGTGGTTAAGCGGTTGACTTTCTGCGCTAAGAGCCGCGGGTTCGATCTCCGAACGGAACAAACATTAGTAGGGTCTTCATACAGGATATTTTTTTACCTGGTGCGCATAATTTGTAGAGTGATTCAGGCTCTGTTCCTAAATGCAACTACAGTATTGGGATACACTTTAAAACAAAACGAAAATTCGATTTAGTATGGGGGACACGCATATATAATTTACTAGCGCAAGCCATACAAAATCAAATTTTGATGGTGGTGATGGTTTCCAGCAAATAGCCACCCATCCACCACAACATACTAACAGACAAGTAGTCTTTGAAAGTAGCAATGGTAGCACATAACCTAATCGTCAAAAACCCCCGGCTCCAACTGATATGAAACATAGATAAGCTGATACCCGATTACATTAGCTTTCAAATGAAAATACTGAAATTAAACCGGTCCATCTGTTTTGGAGCTACGATGCCACAGACAGATACACAGATACAAAGATACACGCTACAAATATAACACCCCTATTTTTGTCGGGTGTTAAAAATCGAACTACGCTACTCAAACATAAATGTGATAATTATAACCAAAGGAAGGATGGAATGATTTATGACGATGAATGATGAAGGTTTTTTGGAGAATCACCCCTTCCAAATTATACTACAGCTTACGGTCTATCCACATCAGCTCAACTTCTTTGAAATTATCAAAGGAAATATGAAGACCCTAAAGTTCTATTACGCAACATTACCAAGGAGTTACTAAAGACAATAACAAAAGGTTACGAAGCGGAACCGAATTCAACCGAAAACCTTGGTTTTCCCCTCACACGACGCCCAAACTCCTAAGGTTAACGCACTGAGGAAATCTTTGAAGCATTTCCGAAACGATTACCGAAAATTACAACTTTATAGACATTCACATAATCCTTATGCCCGAGTGATAGAGACTAAAATTGAGTGGATTAATTACAGATGTAACGTTGTTAGAATAATGAGAATTCTCTTCATCCTTGAACCGAAATCGCTTGAGATTTTCGGTTGGTGTCAATGGTCGTACACAAGCCTTGGAGGTCAAATATTTTGATTCTACATTGCAATGGTTTTTAAAACGCTTTTATTAGCTTCACTTGTAACTAACTATGTAAAAAAATCTTGGAAGTTAAATTTGACCCACTTCCCGGTTTCCTATTGAGCTGAAATTTTGCATACATGTTTAGTTTGGATGACAAAAGCGTTTTTTAATATCAATTCATAGAGACGTATTCAGAAGCGGATGTTGTGTGCCAATATGGAGGTCTGACGGTACGAACTGCCGCTTCTGCACTCTGACGCAGGTCCAAGCATTACACAATAATAGCAGCAAGGCTTTAAAAAAAAATTACCTAACCGTCAAAAACCGCCGACTCCAACTAGAAAAAGAGCTATAACTTTTGAACGACTGAACAGATTTGCATAAAACATAGCTAAGAACCATCCCGATTAAACTAGCTTTCTATTAAAAAAACTGCACTGAAATCAGATCATCTGTTTTGGAGCTACGATGCTACTAACAGACACACAGATACACAATACAAAATGATAACACCCCTCCTTTTTGTCAGGGGTTAAAACACATCGAACTAAAGGTAAAAATAAAAGTTACTGTATAAAAACTCTTTTCATTTTATTATACCTTCAGAAAACACACAAATTTTCATCAAATCGCTGCTCACAATAACTCCATTTTTATTTCATAACAGCCCACTGCCCTGATAAACATTAATAAACTGAACAAAAAACTCACCTTCATAACTTTTTGTCTCAATAAAAGAACGATAATAACAATTCGTTAACGACTTATAAATTTTCCACGAATGCGAGAAACAATTCAAAAATGGAATACGGAACCCCATTAGGGGACAATACCGGGCGCCATTTTGAAAACATGAGCTGTGTCAATAACTCTTGGTCGCTTTTTTTTCATTCAATGTATTTTTTCATAATGCCTTGTTTTTGCGCACTGGCAATTATTTACGGGTTTATGTCGGTGCTTAGATTTTATACGGTGATAACCTATTTCGTAATATGTTAAAAATATTTTGTTAATTCGTCTTCTGGTAATACTTAGACATTTGGTTGACTTTATACAACGTGTATCAAAACAGCATGGTCATATTTATGGGTGTGGATAAGATCATCAAACTGAACAACTTTCTCTATGGGACCAACATCGTAATCGCGAAAATATGATCAGCTATCACATACGTTTGGGTTAAGTAGGATAAATAAGTAGTTTAAATAACAATGAGGCTGACATGTAAGGAAATAAGCGTCGAATAAAAAATAAAAAAGTACATAGGTATACCTGATTATTTCTTCGCGATTACAATATTGGTCCCATAGAGAAAGATCAGTTTGATGATCTGATCCACATCCTCAAATATGACCACGCATTTCTGATACACGTTGTATAATCTTATAAGTATTGTCCATTACTGAAATTCTACTATTCCTCAGAAAACTTTTTCTAATAACCTCACTTGATCATCAAATAATATGCCTTCTCCGCCTCAACAGGCCAAGACTACTGCAATCCTAATCTTGGGAACCATAACCAATTTTACTGATGAGATTGCCTTTTCCTTAACACGGGACATTAATCGGTCATTGGTCTTGACAAGCGCAACGCTCTAGGAACTCCTGGTTCTTGTTTCCGGGAAAGAGTTGCTTAATAAAAATACTACAAAGAAAACTAGGAAATTTTAATAGTAAATTATTAACCAAGGGGATAAAGCAGTGTCTTCTGTCGCGGGTGACGATTTAAATCGCGAGCGTAACGAAGAACTCGAGGTTTACTCCCGAGCGTAGCGAGGGTGTTAAAAACTTAAATCACGAGCGAAGCGAGGGATTTAAGACGAGTCCTGAGTGTAGCGAGGGATTTAAGTTCACCCAAGACTAAGACAGCTTTATCACTGAGGAAAATACTCTACTTTTCGTACCATTTGCGAAAAAATTAACACAATAATAATATGAGATAAGCATTTATTAAAAATAATGACAATTAAAAGTAAAAGTTAACATTCGAAACATTGGTCCAATTATTGATAGAGAGAGTTACATTTTTGTTTGGTACATTTATTGTTGATGAGTTGATTTGAGTATTTCTCTGTTCTTGCGTCTGCATAATAAATGCGTATTCCTTTTTCAAAAAGATGTATAATGCTTTATATAGGTACAAACTCAATGGTGTAAACACAGACGTAGTTCAGTATAAATTTCGGTAAGTATTCCAAATTTAAATCACATTCTCCCCCTAGAGGATGAATGAAATTCAGTACAATTTTCTTTCCCTGTTTTTAACAGATTAAAAATGACTATTGTTATGTTCGCTTTTTGTGGCATAGAATGTCACTTTTTTGAGCAAGTGGTACGAAAACAATATTTTTATAGTGTAGCATAAAATGACCACAAGTGTATAAAAATATTATACTGGATGAAATAAATATAACCAGTCATATTTTGGGAGGTTATCAGGTCCATGAAACTGGACAACTTTCCCTAAGGAACATAGGTCGAAATATGAAAACGAAAATTTAACTTCTCATACAAACGTGTCGCTTTGTATGGAAAGTCAATTTTCAATTTTACTCTAGTTATTGAAATATTGTCGTGACAGCCTAGCGGTTGAACGCTTGCCTTCCATGCAGGAGGGTCTGAGGTCGAACCCGGCCCGCACCTCTGACTTTTCGAAGTGCGGATCAGAATTTGATTATCACTTGCGTTAACGGAGAAGGAAAAAATCGTGAGGAAACCTGCACATCTGAGATGGCGTCATAAAGCCTTCTATGGTGTGTGTAGTCCGCCAACCAGCACCGGCCAGCGTGGTGGTCTAAGGCCCAACCCTTCTCATTCTGAGAAGAGGCCCGTGCAGTGGGACAGTAATGGGCTGGATTTATTTATTTATTATTATTGAAATATGTAAATGCCACGCGATTATAGTCTTTTGCGAGGCTTACAAGCATGATAGCTCCGATAGAACGTTAGAATGGTTAGTTGTAAATGATGGTCATCAGTTGCACACTACCACTTCCATTATATCGTTGCCTCGATCATGTAGAAACGTACGCATATTGACAAATCCTTGGCTCACCATTACGAAAGGAGTTTCATCACTAATCGAAGCTGCTTCATCGCATATTGCACGATTTACCATTGTGGTAAGAAACGTGACTAAAAACGGCCGTAATGTGTGTTACGAGTAATTTGTTACGTAATTTTAGAAGGATTTGGATGGGGTGATATTTGATTGTCTTAATATTGATTGGTATAAAATGTTTGGCATAAAGTTTTTTCGCATAAAAATTATTGGCATAATTGTTTGTGAGTATTATGGTTTACACAAAAGAATTTTGGCTAAATGCGAACACTGTCATTATGTCTAATCAGGTTATGCGGATAGACGATATGCGAAATGACGAGTATGACGAGTATAACTGCGACTGCGAAATATGACATATAATTAACCAGTATAGAACCCATATTAAGGGCTCGCCTGTGGTTGTACTCTATTAAAACTGTGTCATAGTTGTGAAGGTGTGGTGAAGAGTGGAATAGGAACAGCCACTAATTACCGAAACACAAGACAAATGGCAACGCTTTAGTGATCACCATCAGGTGAACAGCAATCTGATTTGCTCCACTATATAAAAAAAGATAGAGAAACTCGATAGAAAATAGATCACATAAAGTTCTCTGCTCTGAGAGAACTGTATGTGATCTATTTTCCATAGAATTTGTCTGAGTCTGTTGTCGTTTTCAACAAAGACAGATTTGTTTGTTGAAAATGACAACAGACTCTTTTGCTCATCCATCTAATGTATACTATTATTTGCCTTTTATGAGATCGGCGGTTTAAAGGCTATTTGTACTAAGCAACATTTTATATATTTTTTTCGAAAATCTTACCTTTAATACTTATGTAAAGTTTAGAATTTCGAAAAAAAAAGAAAAAGTGTCACGTAGTACATTTTTTTCTTTTCTTTTTTTAAGTCTCCCCTTTTAATTAATTTAATATGTTCCAGATATGGCGTGGTATATGATTGTTACACATCATAAACATTAAACCCAAGATACAATAAAACTGTCGAAAAACAAAAACTTATTAATAATATATTTCTCTCTCTGGTCTGAGGATAGCATAAATAACACATCTACAATAACCTATAATGTATTCGAACATCGAAATTATAAACAAGTTTGTTATTCAATAATACTCGGAAATAATGTTTCCTGTTACTCCATTTACCATTTTAGAACAACGTTATCAAAATTCTGTGGAAATCCATTACAACACTTTGTTTTACGCATTTTAAGGCATAAACTGGAGCACCCTCTGGGTAACCGTTTCTTCGAACATCAAAACCCCCCATGCCTCGGAAAGCACGTTAAGCATTGGCCCCGGTTGTCATACGAATAACTAATCGACAGTCATTACGGAAGGCAATAGCTCAAAAAGTCTGACAACCGAACTAACCTTACAGTATCAGTGTCTCCCAGTAATTGGGTGGCGGAGATCTGATGGCAGTCACTCTGTGTATAATACTGATATTCAGCCGCATCTGAGTAGACGGGAAGCCTACCCCAACGTAGTTGTGAAAAGGCTAGGCGGGTGATGAAACTAGAGCACTTTAATCTTCTTAAGCACGTCGGTAAGGCAACTAGGGATTGTTTTAAAAAAGTAAAAATGTTTTGTTTAAAATAGACTATTAAAAGCACAAATTTAATGAAAAAAAAAATTGTCAGCATCCCCCACCCTTTACCCCTTCCTTTGTGATTCAAGAGGATTGTCAGCGGCCGCCTCTTTTTGCGGCTATAACAACTTATTGCGACCACCAAATCGTTTCTCAAGCAGTGGTTAGAATGGCAATATTTCCAAACGGTGTAATTTATTGTAGGGGTCAAATTGGGAAGTTTTTAAAGATCAAAACTAGCATCATTATGCACAAGTTTTCGATATCACTTCTTACGTTTCATGTTCTATTCCATTCATTTTGACTTGTCTCTAAGCGAATGCGAACGAAACCAATATCGTACATCGTAAGATATTAGTTATTCCGATCACAAGACCATTACTTCCCATACATTAATATTAAATTATATCAAATAGACCATTACCCACAAAATCACACCATCGAATAATCGAATTCAAATCGCTCGAATTCCAAGAAATGAAAGAACTTTCATTTTTTTATTATCTACATCCAAAATCTTTTTTATCTGTGGCCGAACTGCTTTATATCAGCCAGTGTCAATCACATGACATCATTGACGATTTGAAAAAAGAACCCGTTGACCGCGATGACCAGTGACTTACAACGACACCCCCAAAGAAATTTCAACCTTACTTTATACTAAATAGGATTGTATATCGTGTGGTAGAATATGTAGGATACTTTCACTAAGTAGTACCAATGTCAGCAGTTATTTTCTTCGCATTATGCAACCAGTTGCTATTGCTTACGCAACCGTGGCGGATTTGCACGTGCCTACAACGCTAATTTAAAACGATCGCTATCGGATTGTTTTTTTTATGTTTTTTAGTTAGTTATATTCAAGGTGGTACGGAACGGCACGAGTTGAAGTTCGAGCGATGCGAATTTTGGGCCGTCAGAGGCCATAAGCAACAGCATTTGTTAAACATGATGAATTTCTCACCGCTCTATCCAACTTAACGAGTGTTTTATCAACATAGCCTATCATAGTCTACTGTTGATAATAGGTCTCGATCAAAAAAGCAGGAAGTGCTTTGTTAGGCAGGATGAATTGCACACCCAACTTATGGAGTCTTCGATCAACATAATTATCATAACATTATCAGCAATAATACACAATAGCAGTTAAATAGATCAGCAGTAGACTATGATAGACTGGTTGCAACGAAAAGTCATTTAATGCGGTGTTATCTACTTATTTAGATACTGTACCGCTTTGTAAGGTAGTGCCACGTGCCACAATGTTTCAATTTTATACACAATTGTAGTGATCGTATAGGATTTTTGAATCTATATATTATGTTGAACAATGTGTTGACGCGCAGTAGCTAAGCAATTAGTCCGCACGGAACAAATATTTGTATAGCCTACCGATAGTTGTCCCGAGTCTAGGTGTACACGTGAGATATAATTTGTAAACTATATGCACGATACAGGAGAAATCCAGTTCCGCATTGGCTCGCATATAATTATTATAAGTCATATTTTGTAGTCCCATAACTGTACTTATCATACTCGTCATTTCGCATAACGTCTATCCGAGTAACCTAATCAGGTTATAATGGCATAATGACAGTGTTGGCGTTTGGCCAAAATTCTTTTGTGTGTATACATGTTAGTTTGTCTGTGTACACTGTACATGTTCGCAGCAACCGCACCTTAACCTACTGTGACAGTTTCACTTCGATGAAACTATTATGGTCACAAACAATTAGGGCAAAACTAATTATGCGAAACAACTTTATACCAAACATTTTATGCCAATCTAAATTATGCGTATTACGATACCAGAAATCCTAGTGTAAAGTAAAGTTTTTATTAAAAAAAGAACTCTTCGTGCAAGAATGCTTATTATAAATTAACTGCTGATTTCATAAACTACTTAACCCCAAAAGACCCGGAACCAAGCACTGATAAGGCATTATTAAAACTTAGTTAAACATTTCTCAACAAATAAATTGAGGAAAGAATATTTTAGTGAGATAAGCTAAAAATGCTACGTGAATTAAAATAATGGTATAGCACGCGACAGCTCGCTTGTTTTGAAATCACAAATTCTTTTGATTACTAATACCTCATGCCCTGAATGGCGTAAGAAATTACCTATAAATTTAATATGACAATAGACTCAAATACCTCTATCGTCTATAACACCCATACAAAAATATGATAAAAATTTGTCTATTGTTATTTAAGTTCTACATTACACGTGTTTACAATCGACAATATTTCCGGTTGACCATCCTTATAGCTAAAATCGTTCGCTCCAGTCGTCCAAACGCAGAGTTACTAATTCTAAGCGGGCCGCAGTCTTTCAAAGCATTTTGTTTGCGAAACGTATCACCGCAATGTATGATTTTCTTCACTGAAAAATCGTAAGGGCTCATTCATTAATTTCATGTATTATAAAAAAAACTCGCTATATTAGATACTAAACATTACAAAAATTATAAATTCCATTAAAATTTATACATGTAAAATAATATCCAACTATTTTAAAATATAAAATATTTCGAATAAGTTACAACCGAGTAACTTGGTTCGGATGGAGTCTGCCTGTTAGTTTTTTCTGTGTTTTAATTCCAAAAACTCCGTAATAGTGGGACAGTAGTAGGCTGGATTTATTTATATATTTTATCGAATTTATACTAACCCCCACTTTCTGAAAGGCTGATCCAATCTCTGATCATTAAATTTCATGTTAGTTGTTGTGATTAGTTGACTAACAACAACAATCAATACCCCGGTGTATGTTGTCTAAAACAAACGGATCTAAAAATTTGAACTTTCTGCGACAAAGTATGCGTAGGTAACTGCGTTGGTTTGACTATTTAACTTCCCAGCTAACAACCTTCCAATTAATTATCTGTTGCGTCACAAGGTTCAGCCACAATCACCCCCATGGGTAGGATGGGGGATGAAAGTTGTAAAGTCTTATTTACAGCGCTACGTGTAGGCCCCACTGTTCAAAATTTTACGGCCTGATGCCTGTTATTGAGGTGTAGAGATTCTAGAAATGGCTTACTCTGAGCGTAGTTAGAGATTAATTAATAAAAATAAATAAATAAATCCGGCCCATTGCTGTCCCACAGCTGGGCACGGGCCTCTTCTCAGAATGGGAAGAGTTAGGCTTTAGTCCACCACGCTGGCCTGGTGCAGGTTGGCGGACTACACACACCATCGAGAACATTATGAGGCCCTCTCAGGTATGCAGGTTTCCTCACGATGTGATCCTTCACCGTTAACGCAAGTGATAATCAAATTCTAATCCGTACATGAATCCGAAAAGTCCTGTGCGGGCCGGGTTTGAACACAGACCCTCGTGCATCATCTTTATTTAATTTAATTTGATGGCACGTTTGGCGCCGTGTCTAAGCGATTGGCTTTCTGCGCTACGTGTTGCGGGTTCGATCCCCGCACGGGATAAATATTTGTATGACCTACAGGTATTTATTCCGGGTCTGAGTGTGTGTGGATTATCTAAACATAGCAAATTAACACCAAAAGTTGCGGCTTAGGTGTAACCCAGAGTTCGTGCTTGGCTGAAATTATTTTGTTTGGCCTATAAATTTTGGTCATCATTTACATAAAGAAAAGATGTAAATATATATGTATGTATGTATGTATGTGATGTGATTATGTAAAGATTATAACTAGTGATAATTGTGTTTGTCATTAATGTTTTTGGATTATTTTGACATGAAGCTTCTTAACATTACACATTGGGACATTTATTCTTAATTATATATTTTTTTTTTTTTATGATTTGCGAAAGATTTATATTTGATTCATTGATTATTTTGATTATTAATACTTACTGTTATTTTTTTTTTTTTTTTCTTACTATACTATTATTTAATACAAACCAAATATGTTGCATGCCGTAAGGTAAAATGTATAGGGACACTTAACAATTAATATTCCAACTTTACACACCTGCATTATAAGCAAATAAATAATTTCTTTCTTTCTTTCATAATTTGGTGATCACTATAATTTTTTGACAGGTGTAGGTATGACTAAGTTTATATTGGTGAGCCTGTTTTTTTTTTATTTATTTTGTTTTTTACCTTTACTATAATGTAATCTGATGAGCGATGAGGCAGTCGACGATGATGCAGTTGCCTAGAAGTAATCTATTCACTCGCGCCTTGAAGACTGCCAGGTTATAACTATCGGGAAATACAGGCAAAAAATCCCACTCTTTAGCAGTAAGTAGTCTTGATAAAAGTATTAACAAACCGCTTGGTACCTACGTATAGGGTTGGGATATTTAATCCCAAATAAAACCGATATACATGCGCAGGCAGTCTCGAAAACCTTCCAGACAGGCAAATCTTTCAACCAGCAATTACCATGCAAGCTCACACGACCGAACAACTTCATTAAGCTTAGCTCATCTAGTTTCCATACATCAGCGATCTCTTACTTGCTTTCCGCTTTTATATATTTCCCCCATCGGGTTGTATTTGCGTCGAATATTTGCACAAGCACCTATTTGTGTTGGCGTAATGTTCTGGTTTTCTTGTTTGCCAAATATTTGCCAAATAAGGCGCGGATAAGGCGTGCAAACGACATATTTCACCCCAGGATAACTAGGAACAGGATCCGGGTTTTATTATTTATTATAATAAACAAGGATTGGAGTGAAGTGGAACGTGTGTTGAATGAGAAATAAGGTACAAGTACTTCATGCTTTCATCCAGTACTACTGAACTTCTGTTTCATATAAATAATCCAATATTACTCGACTAAATGTATAATAATAATAATTCATTATTTGTAAGACAACAAGATCCAATAGTGTTAATAAATACATTGACAATTAATATGGTTAGTACATCACAATGCCTAATATTAAATAACAATTCAATTATAATTTAATTAGGCACATTCAATTACATTATTAGATTAAATTGTCACATCACATTACAACACACACACTCTATGGAACATCTGTTTTTTTCGCAGATTCATGTTTGGTCCCATTAGAATAAAAATTGTTCATAATGATGAGTACAATAGCCTCTTAAAGGGATCGGGACTAGAAAGGACCTTAGGTGTTACGTTATTCGTACTTAACAAGATCTTCAAAGTCAAAAGTTTCTATTTCAACTGGGCCTTTGCAAGCACTTTCAAAACGTCGTCGTGATTCTAGGTCCACGGTTTCAAGTGGGTTGGTCCTGGAGAAGATACTGGCAAGAGACTAAGAGCCATTTTCAGCAATAAAATAACAGGTGTTTAAAATCACCATAACCCATATCAAAATTCATGTTTAAACGGCAGATTTTGCTCTAACCGTCTGTTATGTTGTCGGTGAACTTGGCCTTAATCAAACATACATTAACAACGTGTCATAAATATGTCACAAAAGCAATCGATTCAATTTCTTTTTCACTCCTAATAGTAACAAATTAACACAAAACTATAATAAAAATAACAATTTACGGGTTCGCCCTTCAGTTCCGGGGTTACCAGTTAACTATTTAACAATAAAATGTGTTAATGTAACTAAACACGCTATTTTAACTGACCGAAGTGTGGGCTAATGTGTTTTCTAAATAACTTTTATTGGTCTCCTTACAAGGTATGTCGTTGTGAGTTCAAAGGAATTTAATTAATACGAGAATTCTCGTTAGTTTTGCGTTCATAATGATGATGAAATGTAGAAATATTAAGGCGATATTACACAGATCAACCAAATTGAAGCAATTCCATTCAAAATCATTGAAGATTGCTCATTAAACGACTTTACCTTTAAACACGAAATCATTTAAATGTATTTAGAAGTCTCAATGTCATTGTAACAATCAAATTGAAAGCAATATTGAAACCGAAATTGAACTATGTAATACCTATCAGCTTTAAATGGAACCAGTGCGTGGTTCGACCGTAATTCATATTTTCTTTTTAGCTGGAACTTTATTGATCTTCTTTTGTCAAAGACTATACCTCTTTAATCATTGCATACATACATAATCATTGCAATTATCATTCTCCTGCCTTTATCCCATTTTATTTGGAGTCGGCGCAATGTCACATTTTATTTTTAATTTTTGATTAATGTTGATGTTGTCTTGTCAAACTTGTTATACCTACCTAGATAATAAGTGAAAGATGTGGTCGCCTATAATTGGAAGCGCACACTAGTATTGTCCATGTTTATGTTAATACGCATGTAATTGTGAAGCTTCTGTTGGCGATTCAATAAATAAATAAATAAATATGTCTTTTTCTTCCATCCATCACTATCAGACGTCATTTCCAGATTCACTTCCTTCACATTCATGTCATGTTTCACAGAGTCCATCCATCTTTTCTTTGGCTCTGATAGCCATCAACATTCATACTTACAACTCTTCCTATAACATGATTCTCATCTCTCCGCATTACATGTCCATACCACGACAATCGGTTACTTTGCAGCTTTCCTGTAACTGGTGCGACTTTCATACTTCCACTAATATACTCATTCCTGATTCTGTACAATATGTTACACCACACATCCCTCTCAATATATTATAATCATTGCAATATTGACTTTAATTGATTTATATTCAAAATAGGATCAAGTTTGTATGGAATTTGTGTGGAGCGCGCTGGGGAGTAACTTCTCTTAAGCTATAACAGAGTTTAGAGATTATTCAGCCGTTATACGATAGTTTGTTGACTTTCATTCACAAAAAAAATCAATAACCGACCTGGGTATTGAAATCAGCACCATACTCTCAACAGCCACGCTAACGACCACTAGACTATGACTAGACTAGACTACCCAGTTATTACAGAATTTGAACCCAAGATATTCTAGAATATAGCCAGAAGGTCAGGTTGCCCACAGCACTTTAAAATAAAGTATTGTGTTCTAATTTATGTATTATAATCTATAACACTAATAAAGTACGCTGAAATATTTTATTTATTTACATTATCTCTGTCTTTTTAAAACGCTTTTATTAGCTTCACCTGTAACTAACTAACTATGTAAAATAATCTTGGAAGTTTTTGACCCACTTCCCGGTTTCCGATTGAGCTGAAATTTTGCATACATGTTTAGTTTGGATGACAAAAGCGTTTTCTTTCGTTTTTTTTTTAAAACTATAATATTTATTTGTCACCAAATTCACAAGTGCCTGACAAAATAAAAAAAGAACGGATTTAAAAAAATAAGAATATCTTTAATTTAAGTCTGTAAGTACTCTTTATTTACGCTTTCTGAAATCAGATATCTTTACTTTTTTTTTAACTTTGGCAACCCATCCAGATTTGTATGTTTAATTAACATAGTATCTATATCTAGATTTAAAACAAAATCCATCACTAAACAGCTCACATAGAAATCATTCACCGTTCACATTAACGATTGTTACTAAGACGTCATTAAGTCGCAGCGACTAGTCGCGTCATTAAACGACTTCCCGTCCGTTATAGCTGACGCCGTCATAAACTAGTACAGACTGTCGCAGATCGTAAACTGGAAGTCGTAAAGTGTGCACTTGCGTTTTCGTAGTGTGCTTGCATTTTAGATTTGGGTAACTATGTTGATGTGGTCAAGCCTTTCTCGAACTTTGATACAGGAATAAGCTGAGTCATCATCTGCCTGGCCTGTATCCCAACTACGTTGGGGTCGGCTCCCGGTCTAACCAGATGCGGCTGAGTAACAGTATTTTATACAGAGCGACTGCCATCTGACCTCTGCCACCCAATTACTGGGAGACACTGATACCCTAAGGTTAGACCGGTTGTCAGACTTTTTTTGGGTTGCTGACTCCCGTAACGACTGTCAAAGGTATTCGTATGACAACCGGGACCAACTGCTTAACGTGCTATCCGAGGCACGGAGGGGTCTCGATGTTCGAAGAAATGGTCACCCATCCAGGGACTGACCGCGGCAACCGCAGCTGAACCTCGCTGATCGACTGATCTGCGCGGTAGCTATGTAGCTACGAGCCCCTCGGAATAAGCTGAGTGATGATTTTAAAAATGAATATCGATGACGGGAATAATGACAAAATCATCAAATGATTTTTTTCTAACTGTCACCGCATTGCATTGCATGTTGTTATTCATTGTCATATCACAGCCGAAACCAAACTTCACGTTCATTCAGTCATGGTTCACTATCGACTGATGATTTTAGGCATTGATGATTTTGTCGTTGTCACTTATGACGAAATTATATCGGACTCAACTCTAATATGGTACTGTAACATAATATAATTCAGCCAGTCTAGTCTGATAGCATATAAACCAATGGTGGTGTTAGACTCCATATAATTAGAGCTTATTAGCATTTATTTCGTTCAAGAAAAGTAGGGCATAGCGGGACTTTGCGCTCAAAATTGGAGCTACCCGACTGGGGAAGTACCTCCACCTTGCAGAATATCGTAGTCAAATAACACTGCTCTTTTGCAGTGTTGTGTTCCTAACGGTGAGCAAGGTCACCAGTACTCCTTGGGTGAGCGTCGACGCTAGTAGTAGGGTTGGCAACGCGCGATTGAAAACCCTGGTGTTTCAAGCGTCCTTTGGTTACGGTAGTTTTAGCCAATAAGAAACAATCAGCCGCACGAGAACAATTTTGATACACACGAAATGAATAATAACAGCATGGTACATTTTGTGGCATGATGAGTTAGCGTCTAATATCTACTATTTAGAATAGAGCGTTCACACTATGCGTATAGTACGCAATTTGTGGCTAAACGCACGCCCACTCGTTCAGTCAGCGGCTAATTTGCAGCGAAATTACGCGCGCAAATACAGCCAGTCGGCTGCGATACGCGCGCTAGCGTCATTTTTAACCGACTTCAAAAAAGAAGGAGATTCTCAATTCAACATGTTTTTTTTTATGTTTGTTACCTCAGCACTTTCGATTGGGTGAACCAATTTTGATGATTCTTTTTTTATTTGAAGGCTGGTGCTTCTCGTGTGGTCCCATTTCAATTTGGTGAAGATCTGATGAAGAATTTTGGAGATATACAATGGAACTCTTGAATGAATAACAGCATATCACTTGCGATTACTGTAATCGCATGTTTAAATGTTGTTTAAGCCACTCAAAATAGAAAAATAAAATAAACATAAAAAAAAGTTAAATCTGACTTCAAAAAACTAAAAAAATATTTTCTTACAAAACTTAACAGCTTCTGCTTGGCAGTGGCACCGACTTCAGAAACTGTTAAGTTTTTTAAGAAATTTATTTTATACTTTTTAGTTTTTTGAAGTCGGTTTTTACTTTTTTTATGCTTAGCTACAATCAACCGCTCGCCGAGTCACCGTTTTGCGGCTCAAGCCCTAGACTGTGAGAGTGTGAGCTGTGTGATTTGCAACTCAGTCGCTGACTGTAAGCTTAGTGTGAACTCCTTGTGCGAGTGACGGAACCCTGGTAGAATGAACAAAAGTCACTAATCCAATACCCTTCACAACCCATTTCCGGAAAACTTTGTAAAGTTTCGTGAGAAATAACAGCTGATACATGGAACTACACTACCACTTCTAATGGGAATATGAAATAAGGATAATGTGATATTGGATCTTGTTTTGATGCGTATTTCCTTATGAGATCCGTAGGATTCTGGTGAAGTAAGTAAGTTATCACTTATTGCTTGATACGTACGGTTAAATACAAGGTGTTTTACATAAAATACACTCGAGAGCAATGAATCCGGGTCATTAATAAACCTTAATATCTCGGAAACTAAAAATGTTAGCTTATTCAAATAAAAAGCATTTCATAGACCATTTAATACCACTCAAATAAAATTAATAAAAGAACTTAGTTATCATTTGTTTTACTTATTAAAAATACATAAATTAAAAATGCGAAAATTTTAATGCAAGTTTTTTTTTAAATTTCAATTTTTTTCAAATATATCATTTTCTCACATTTTAATACTTTGTATTACCTCCGTGTATTGTTAATACAGATGTCATGCGATTCGGTATACGGCACAAAGTTTCTGAGCCGAAGTTGGGGAATATTCTCGCATTCCTCTATCAACGCAATGATCAGCTCTCGAATCGTATTATTTAAGTAGTATTAAATAGGTCTATAAAATACTTTTTATTTGAACAAGCTAACATTCTTAGTTTTCGAGTTATTAAGGTTTACTCTTCTGGTGACCCGGATTCATTGCTCTCGAGTGTATATGTATGCACGTTGTATACACCGTGTATCAGAAAAGCGCGGTCATATAAGGGTGTGGATCAGATCATCAAACTGAACAACTTTCTCTTTGGGACTAACATCGGAATCGCGAAGAAATAATTAGCTGTCCCAAGAAAACCATAAAGGCGCATGCATTCAGATTCTTATAGCTTACATGCAAGGGCGAACAATCTTGTTTAGCTCAGTCAGCCCCCTTAAAATTATATGCTTTTTCGATTTTTTTATTTTTTATTAAAACGCTTTTATTAGCAAGTTAAATTTGACCCACTTCCCGGTTTTCGATTGAGCTGAAATTTTGCATACACGTTTAGTTTGGATGACAAAAGCGTTTTATTTAGTTTTTTTTTTAACTATAAATATTTATTACAATATTCACTCACACAAATATCTATGACAGTCGTTATGAGAGTTAGCCTCCCAAAAGGTCTGACAAGCGGTCTAACCTTAAAGTACCACATACCATAGACCATAAACTTAGAATATTTTCGGTTCATAGACAGTGATACCCTAAACTCTGTCACCTAGCAGTTGCCTGTCATTTGGTCGACGGAGATCAGAGGGCAGTCGGTCCAAGTAAAATACTGATATTCATCTGTGTCTGGTTAGACTGGGAGCCGACCTCAACGTAGAAGGGAAAAGGCTAGGTGATGATTCAATACTCCTTAAATCTAATAAACTCAAACGTAGCCTACTCACATGGTCCTTCATTTTGTTAATTCTAAAACAGATATAAAATTTGCACTAAACAACAACAAATAAATTTTCTCCTGACTCCAATATTACACAAAAAAGTATGAATAAAAATAACAGCCAGAGACAAAAGTATCATCAATATATTGCTGTGTTTACGATGTTCTTAAAATGATACCTACATACACAGAGCATCTGTGAGGCTACGTAGGTAAGAGCCTTTATAGAAGCCGTATACTTAAACTTTATGTGTCCTATCTGATCGGGCTGTAAAGATTGGATTGAATTGTAATGTAGCTTACAATGTGTTAAAATGTTATTAGACGATATTGTATTAACACTGTAATACTTTAGAATACCTATCTATATGGACGATACGTTTATGATCGGATAGCGCAAATACAAAGAAGTTTAATATCTGTATGATATTAAATAATCATTTTGTTAACAGTAGGCAGAATTTGTCAATTGGATTTTCTCCTTAATATATCCTACAGATGTCATTCTTATTAATGCGAGATCTCTATTAATATCTCCAAATGTCAAGAATGTTTGTATACACATACATTTAGGCGAATTTGATGAACCGTTACAGCACTGCAAATTAAACAAACATCTGTACCTATAGATACTATCGCGAGAAAGATGAGATACATAATGAGAGTGTAACGTAGCACACAAGAAGCCAGCACCTCGGAGGCCACCTAATCTCATCATGAATTGAATCCCTCCACCACAGAGCTAATAATCAATTTTATAATTGGGTTACGGCTTGAGGAAGTGCTGTAACAATGCGAGAGGCATCACAATAGATCTTTGCAAGTCGCAGTGACTAAGGGGCTTACCGCTTAACACACTACCTCTAAGGAACCAGAATGTATTTTTATTTCTAGTATAACGTTAAGATGGATCCATTAAAATATGCTAATACAAATCTGACTTTCAAATGTTCGCGCCAAAACACAGAATTCCAGAATCCTTGACATATCGTTATTGCATCGATCGTCATAGTGTATATAGTGCCACAAACTTATCTGACCCGGTGACCAAAATTGGAACTAACGTCGCTACGGAACAAAAGTGACATCAAAATGTAATTTTTGGAGGGAGATGACATTGGCAAAAGCGACGGCAGCGACGCCCTGACCAGGTCAGATAAGTTTGTGGCACTATAAATATGGTTACCAAGGAACCACGAAGGAGTGGAGTCATAGACTCAATGGTAGTGTTTTAAATAACGTTCCATTTTACGAAATTTAGAAAAAAGATAAGTTGTTTAAAAGTAAAAATTTTGATTAAAGACCTTTTCACAACTTTTATTATTGATTTTTTAACATAATTTCTCATTATAATTTAGATTGAAGTTCCGGTGATCATACCAGATAAGGAATAGGTACACTATCTTGTGTTATGTCCCGAACTAATTGCGTACCCCACTATTTTTACTGCCGTCCACAATCAGGACATTCAACATACGTTCCCCGAAATAAGAGAAACCAATACATTTTTACATCTACCCTCAAGACTAACAGGGGGGAGGGGGGAGTTTTA
The DNA here is from genome assembly GCA_932294325.1 of Allophyes oxyacanthae. Lineage (NCBI taxonomy): Eukaryota > Metazoa > Arthropoda > Insecta > Lepidoptera > Noctuidae > Allophyes > Allophyes oxyacanthae. The sequence continues at coordinate 10,793,541 of OW028629.1, forward strand.
CGAGTGTCATAAAAGTGGATAATATACTTAGCCTGAGGGTTGGGACTCGTGATCGAAATACTGCGCCAGAATCGACTATTTATTTTGTATGAGAGCAAATGAAAAGGCTGGACTAAGGTTAGCTTATTGGTTATAAAAATGATGAAGATATGTTTTTATGCCCGTTCTCTTAAATAAATAAATAAATCCAGCCCATTACTGTCCCAATGCTGGGCACGGGCTTCTTCTCAGAATGAGAAGGGTTAGGCCTTAGTCTACCACGCTGGCCTAGTGCGGGTTGGCGGACTACACACACCATCGAGAACTTTATAAGGCCCTCTCAGATGTGTAGGTTTCCTCACGATGTTTTTCTTCACCGTTATCGCAAGTGATAATCAAATTCTAATCCGCACATGAATCCGAAAAGTCAGAGGTGCGGGCCGGGTTCGAACTCAGACGCTCCTGCATGGAAGGCAAGCGTTCAACCGCTAGGCTGTCACTGCTTTTTGCCCGTTCTCTTATTTGAGGTATTTTAACTTGCAACGCTTTGCAAACCGTTTGATGGTGAAAGTATGCTGTCATTATCACACAAGAGTACCTAGTAATTTTTGGTGGTAGTAATGTCTCGCTGGCATGCCAGCATGCCAGCATAAATGGGTCGATGACTAGGGAAATACTACCCTCCCACAGAATATCGACGGTAAGTAGCAGTATGCATACTGTTGCGTTTCGTTCGGTGAGTGTGGAGCGCCGGAGGTCCAATTCCTCCCTTAGTCTTCCTTCTCCTTTCCCTACCTTTTTCCTAACACCATCCTAAAAGGTCGGTAATGCATCGGTAACTCCTCTGGTGTTCGGAAATAACATTTAACATCAGGTGAACCGCAAGCTTGTCTGCCGTCTGCCATTTTCATACCGGTAACCTACCAATGACCGGTCATATACACATACCTACACACACAGGCGCTGCCCGCCCTTTGACTATATGCCAACGGCACGTGTAAGATAGAGGTAATTTTTCGGTAGTATTCAATTTGATGGAACTACCTTAAAAATTAAGCCTACCTTTAATAATACCTGTAAAAATAAAGGTATAAAGGTAACTGAGAAATACAGATATTAGTCATACCGGTTTCGGTCCCTGCTCACAACACTGTCCATTGTATAAACGGTAGAACAAACACAGAGAGGCAAACTCTCTCCTCAGACTTAAGGGTTCTAGACCATTCTATACATTTATAACATTAGGAAGATTCCGGAAAATTAAAGACTAGCTCCTCTATATTTGTCCCACCACTCATGTTTAGTAATAGATGTTGTCTATGGCGTGTTTTTAACCATAATAAAATGCAAGATATTAACATTCCTGTCGTACATAAATACGAGTATGTGTGTACTTTTTACCTGCTAATTACTCCACGCACGTTATGATCGTCAACCGTGGATAATTAATTATTGTTGGTGATTAGCCAACTCTGTCTTACAATGCCATTATGTAATATAATTACAATTTTATACTACACTAGCTAAAATATAGCATAAATTACAAACCTATAATTATAAACAAGTTTAACCTCTTCATCTAGATATATATATATATATATACGTGAAGAGAAAACTTTGTAGGTACCCCTTTTTAAACATTAAACAAACGGTCTTCAAAATGTACCAAAAAATTAACCCTTCGTAGTTAAAACGCCGATTAGATAATCATTTTTACCGTACAGCCCAAACACATAAAAAAAACACAGAAACTAAACGCATTTTATTTTATTTCTCAGTGTCAAACTATTGAAAGATTCAACCCATCGCTGGCGAATGCCACAAAGACTCCGCCCACACAATCGTGAGGGTCAAACAGACCCGAAGTCAGATTGGCCAATTCATCGCATGAATGGTAAAATCAGGACTGTGCCATATCCTTTATTTATTTACGGAGGCGACGGAATTAAATTACCAATGTACACGTAACCCCCTGTCTGCGCCTTCGTCTTATTGGAAATAATATGACATAATGGGAACGTATGACTGGTATAACTTGATGTATTGAATACGCACGATTTCTTGGTATAAAAATGTGTTTGGTATAAAATTGATCAATAGTACAGTATACAGGGTTACTGGTAACTCGACGTATTCCTTGCAGGATGTCATAGTAGGGTTAAAATGCAACAAATTAAGCTACCAAATGTTCTACCGAAATTCAGTAGTTTTTGAGTTATTTAGATTTTTAGTTTTTTATGAAAAATCCCAGATTAAATCATTTGAAGATAATTTTAAAATGATTTATGACGCAACTGTACTGAAATTTAAGTTATTATCATAGTTGATTCCGTAGCAGATCTTTGTTAATAATTAAAAGTTCAAAAATCCCTAAAGCTTTGACAAAGATCACTAATCAAACATTAATTATATTATATTTTATTTGTATAAAATACAGAATGTAATCATTTTGGTTTGTTTAATGGAGTTAAAGCAATTTTTTTAAATAGGAAATTCATGTAACTATCGGTGCAAAATCTAATTTTACCGTACATTTTTGTAAGAAAAATACGGGCAACTTGTTCAATACCATGAACGGTTTTAGCTAAACTGTCATTGGCACTTGTTTAAGCAGCTGTAACTCTATATCCGAGTATGTATTTTGGTTTTTAATTTTTCCCTTCTTGGCCAAATAACATTTCTAATACACTTTTAGTTCCTGTCTCTAATTCGGCCTATATTTTTTTAAATTCATATTTATTATAAATTGTTTAGTTACTTAGTTGGCCCAGAAGCGATTTATGGAGATGTATAAGAGAAGAAATTTATTAAAACGAAAAGTAGGAATCTTGCCGTTCTGTGTATTTGGATGGAATTCAGCTTCCACCGTGCCTCGGATAGTACGTTAAGCACGTCTCCTAAAAGACAAGCCTTCGACATATAGGTAAATTCTTACACCTTTTCGAAATGTTCTCGCATTCCTTGGGTTCATTTACTCGACCACAACCGAAGATAATACGTAACAAATAATAGAAAAACTTAAAAGAATAAAAATCACGCCACATAACAAAAATCCAATACATTCTCTATAAACAAACACAGGTTTCCCAAACACAATATTCCCAGGATAACACACACTCAACACTGAATATCCCAATTTGAACACTAGAACGTGCCGATAAGCAAAACCAGCGGAATAACAAAGTTAAAAAGTTGATTTACTCGCCGTGGAGGCACTCTGATTTGATTATTGATATAGATTGATATTGGAAGTGGAAGGGTGCCGACAGAAGACGCGGTTCGTAAAAGACCATGATAAGAGAGGGAGCGGGAGCGATTTGTATTTTTGAGGAAGATAATATATATAGTTTATTAGATTTATCGGTCGAAGTGATTGGGTGGCTAAGGTCTGATACTTGAGAGTCGCTCTGTATAAAATACTGATATTTATCCTATTCTGGTTCGACTAGAAGTCGACCTTTCAGAAGAATTGACAAATCTATTGTTCGAAGAATAGAAATAGAAATCGTCGCTCTTTTTATCCATTTTGACAGTTAGGCTCACGTTTCTACGTAGACAAAGACAAAAGATTATTTTCATAGCAACGGGGAAGTAGTTATTCTACCAAATCCTACCGAAGAGTAGAAATATATCCACAATCTGTCATTCTATCTATTCTTCTGTAGACGAAACTCGTTTGTATGGTGGTCATGCTACGCCTGCTTATACCTACTTGGGAAATGAATAGAATGACTTTTATCAAATTTAAGTGTCAATATAAATAATTGGATCATAGTCATGAAAGAAGTGCTAAATCTAAGCCTATTAGGGAAGAAGACTTCCTCAAAAAGGGGCACACTGCCACAGGTAGAGATGATGCTAAAAAGAACAGTGTCAATAAATAAGGGACTGAAGTTGACCATCCAAAATGAAGACTGAAGAGAAATTGAGGACTTAAAAGTTACACTTAAGATAATGAGTTAACTGGAGCAAATTTTGAGCTTAACTTACTTACTTTAAAGCTTAAGCTTGGAACTGGAAGAAATGGGGTCATAGAACGGAAGGTAGTTAGCAGGTAACAAGAAACAGTCAAGATGAAAGCTAGACAGATAAATAATAATCTTTATTAGAACATTTATAAAATATATCTGTTGTCATTTCCTTTGCGATAGAGCAAAACGGAAATACTGTTATACAGCATTTTATTTATATAACTACTAAGAAAACATCTAAAAATATAGGACCTAAAGTTGCTTGGAATCCGTTTAAAAAGATTGCTGTTCCTAGACTTCAAACAATATTAAAAGTAGGTACAACTAGTGACAGAACTCTTAGAAAATATTTTGAACCATTAAACCCACCTTCTTGTTTTAAAACGCAAATCAAGCAACTACCTTATTGATAGAAACCCTGATAATAATAAAAACTCTGAAAACTATTCAATTGGCCTAGTAGCTGCAAGTGCCAAACAAGATACTACGTTCGTTTAGAAGGTTGACCAAAATTATAATCGCGAAAAAATAATCAGTTGTACACAAAACTTCAATACCTACTCGACCCAAACGTATGGGACCGCTGATATTTTTTTACGATTATTATGTTGGTCCCATAGAGAAAGTTGTTCAGTTTGATGGTCTGATCCATACTCTTAAATATAACCATGCATTTCTGATACACTTTGTACAGGTACCTACTATACGATGCAAAACTTGGGCTCAACCCTAAAAAGCACAGCTTTATTAAACGCGATAGGGCACGTCATAATCTATCGTACAACCTGTCTGCGATGGGTATTTTCGTTGAAAGCAGTCGATATTGTCTTGTTAGTAATGTTCGAGCTTTTCTTTTATTCATGTCGACGGTAAACGGATTGCGATGCTTCAAAAAATGGCCGACAAGTTGCTTTTGAGATGATTAATGTTACCAAAATGAATTGTTGAAGTTTGGATTGTATGCGGATGCAATTTTGTTGAACGATGTGTTTGGTTGAGCGGATTAATGTTGTGGAAATTTCTTGGAATAGTGGAAAATTGAATTGCTTTCAGCATATTTGGTGTTAGCAAAGTTGCATTGACGATACAGTGTTGTTAACTACGTTTAGCAGAGTGGTTGAGGTTAATAAAATATGCAATTTATAGTATCGTCAAACTATCTCGCTTGCCCAGCGTGTTGATAACCCGATTTAGGATAGGTTCATGCCCAACAATGGGTGATCAGTTGTCTCATTAAATATGCTTTATAGGTACCTATCAACTCCTTTCATCGCCCCAAAATGAGGAGTTTTGACTCCCTTTAACCCCGGTTTTGACCTACTTATCGCAATGTAAGCACAAATTAATGGAATATGTACATAAAACATACATTGGATCAGTCATAAGTCGCAGGTGACGTTAACCTTCCAATACGCTCCGATTCAATACCAAAATCACATTAGCACACAACACGCGAAAAATAACGAAAAAGTAATTTATGAGGTAAAAATATGACAAGAAATAAAATAAGAGTAATCAGATCATCATTAATCCTTATTTTTGCGAACGAATAACGTATTTTATATAGGAATGGACAATAAATGGGAAATTAGCGTGGCTTGTTAAAATATATGGGGCGAGTATGCTGACAGCAGCATCTATCTGGTTAATGAGTGGCCGGAATGACCCCCGCCGCGGTGGAGGGTTGGGTGGCCGAGAGGAAAAAAATGCTCCGTATTTTTTGGTGTTGCTCGGAATTTCAAATGTTTGGACGATTTGTTGTTTTACCGATGCTTTTTTATTAGACCGCTCTCACACAGTAACGCCACGCTCTTCTGTTAATTGATACGATCCAGATGATCTCAACCCGGCTTGTATTGTTACGGATCATCGTCTTAGGGATCAAATGGACTCTCCAGCTCAAGGTTATAAATAGGTGATTTCAGGTTTTTTTTAAATCGTTACTGTCCCACTGCTGAGCAAAGGTCTCCCCATAGTCTTCCACGCCATTCCCATTGTCTGCTCCGGCCAATTCTCGAGGAAACCCTCAGATCATCTCACCAGCGCTTTCTGGACCTCACCAGCGACGACATCCTTCTTCCGATACCTACAGCATAACAATCCTCGTCCACCTTCATTCTAAAAGTGTGGCCCGCCCACCTATTTTAGCCTGGCAGACTTATTGCCCACATCGGCCACACCGGTCATGGAGCGTATCGTGGTGTTGCGAATCCGATCACAAAATTTTATGTTTAAAATACTACGCTCCATAGCCTTTTGACACACCAGAAATTTGTTCTTCAACTTTTAGGGTAAAAGGGGTAATTATTTGGTTTGGCATCGGACTGACGGTCGTGAGTTCGAATCCTACCTGTTGTAAGTACAGTCAGAGACATAAGTGGATGAAATATTCGTAATTTTAAAATTAATTTATCTAAGAAGATAATTATTGTTTATTACTAACCACCACCATTATTCTGGTCAATAAAGTTTACAATATTCTATCCATACTAATATTAACTAATAAAGAGGTATTTGTTTATTTGTATGCCCCCTACATCGTGATCTGTGGAAATACTGAACCGATTAGTTATTAAAAAAAAAAACACTAAATAAACTCTACTATTTTATTAACATCATGTCTCTCACCTATATTTTACAAGAAAATAATTTTAAATTTGAATAGAAAGCTACATTATCCGTCCGTGAGTGATATAGGCTATATTTTATTTTGAAAAAATATAACGCGCGGCTGAAACTCCGGGGAACTGATATTTCTTTAATAATTTAAAGTTGCAAGTTTGAATCCAATATTCTGATATTATAGAATTCTCCATAAACTATGCTAATCTAACTTTCATTTATTTTAATTAATTTTTAATTTGTTTTTAAATTTGTTTCTTTTTTAATTTAGTTATATTAATATTATATTTAGGTTAGTCGAATATTGTTGGATGCTGTGGCCTCCTATAATTGAAGGAGTACACAGATGTAATACTATTAGTGATGTTTTGTGATTTTAAGTGTATGTCCTTTGTTGGAGGTCCTTAATAAATAAATAAATAAAAAAGTATTTTCTTAAGTATTTTTGTTATAACGCGTATAATCATCTCCGATTTCCTAGCTTAGGACACAATGTATACTCATAGTGACCACGTTAAGTAGAACATTCAACTGTTATGATGCAATGCTACGCATATGCGTTATGAAGATAATAATAGGCAATAGATATTTAAACCATGCCAGTTATGCAAGGTCAGCGATAGACAGACATCCATGGAATGTTTGTATTATGCCTACGGTCGTGTTTAAGTAAGAAGCCGTTTAGGAATTAACTGTAGAGTTAGCTAAACATTATACTAGCTTCTTTTTTTACCGTCAGGAAAATAATATAGTGTGTCATGTACGTGGATAATAGTTATTACAGTCGTGATCAATACAAAGTTTTTGAAGGATTGCAGAAAGCTAAAATTATGGTCGAATTTCGTCCCCTAGTTTAATTAAATAAGCTTATCATAAGTTAACATCTGGTTCACAGAAAAAGCACTTCACATCACATTCTTCGTTCTTATATTTCTATATTCCTGATAAATAAAATTTTCTCACTAGATTTTACGGACTAACAAAGGCTGAAGTAATTTGCCAAAAGAGTAAACTCCCAATTTGGCTGAACAAATCGACTCAGGCTTTGGAGATTGATGTCAGACATCATGGTTCGCACTTCGCAGCAATGTTAGGCATGATGGATGTACTGGCCGTGCTATCTTGCAAATAGGGTCGAAAGAATATAGACAATAATTTCTAGAATCAATGTATTTTTCCGCGGATCAGAATTTGATTATCACTTGCATTAACGGTGAAGGAAAAAATTGTGAAATCTGCTGAATATCAATATTTTACACGGAACGGCTACCATTTGACCCCAACCCAATTACTGGGATCTTTATGAAAGAAAGAGATAATATATGTAAAGAATAATATGTTTTTATTTAATATATTGCCACGCTTCAAGCGGCATAGTGGTAGCCCGAAACATAGATAGCTATTTATTTAGTAATCTGTGGTAAATTTATAATCTGTGAGTCAACTACGTCAACTACCTACGTGACGTGAGAAAGCATTAATGAAAATCGTTTCGTTATTATAAATGTTCTTATTATTAGTAAATGTGATTTAGGAATCGACATTACAATTAATAACACTAATTGTCGTTTCTTTACTTACAGGTAAAGTTTTTGTAACTAGTTCTTACATACTATTATTTAAGTAATAATATTGTATGATATTGTTCAAAAATAAATCTTTACTTACAGAGCAACTCAAGCGTGTTTTTAGTTGACTGTGTCGTCCAAATCACTGGATACAAATATCATTATATATATATACAAAATAACAATATCTCTCTTAATTCTCTTAATTCTTTATTGTACACGAAAATGAGATAAATGACAAATGCAATTGAGATGGTATCGAGCTTAACCCAAATTTGAGTTTTCTACCAGCAAACCTTTGAGTGATAGAGAAAGCACAATGGTAAATGAGGGTACAGTCAAATGCACAACTATAAATATCTATTACAAATTAAAATATAATACCTAGGTACTACTAATATTTTATATATAATAAATAATACCTAAATATAAATACAATGAATGATATCTCCCTGTATGTCAAAAAATATAACTACTCTGATCACCATTATCTCATTAGCTGCACTATAATCATTTCACAAAGGCACGTGAATCATTGCAATTGTCCAGGATATAAAGGCCACCAGACGAGCCATCGTAGAATGATCGAATTATAACGAACGGACACCTGTGGCCGAGAATAATACTAATCTCTGCTTTTTGGAGTTTCTTGCCGGTATATGGAGTTTCTTGCCGGTATCTATGGAGTTTCTTGCCGGTACCTTCTCCAGGATCAACCCACTTGAAACCGTGCACCTAGAATCACGACGTTTTGAAAGTGCCTGCAAAGGCCCAGTTGAAGTAAAAATCTTTGACTTTGACTTTGAATGAATGAAGTATTCCACACAAAATAACTCAATTTCCCCGTCCTCCAAGTTTTTACGCTATAAATTGATATCGTAAATTCCAATTCAAAGATCACCTTCTTTTCAGCGTAACCGGGCGTAGGACATAATGATGCATGCATCTACCGCCCAATTTGGAACAAACGACTCATCTCGCATGCGATAAATCGTAACGCGATAGTAATTGGCTCACGGAATAGATCGCTGCTAAATTTGTAACCAATCTATTTACACTTTGGTTGAAATATTGGATGTTTAGGAGAGAATTTTTTGTATCGGGCTAATAATTTATCGCTTAATGTCTTAACTCTTCAGATTACAGAATGTCATCGTTTTCCGAGACACAATAGATTTTGTATTATGTGTCTATGTTTCGTCACTTGAAGGCGCTCGATTTTGCTCTTTGCCACTAATGCGATTTTGCCAAGTTTTAGAAATTCCCATCCCAGAGCTAATGAACGATTCAATTGAAGATCAAACCTAACCGTCCAAAACCCCCGACTGCAAATAGAAAAAGAGCTGTAACTTTTGAACTGCTTAACAGATTTTCTTGAAACATAGCTAAGAAGATACCCGATTGTAATAGCTTTTAATCGAAAAAAACTGCATTGAAATCGGTCCATCCGTTTTGGAGCTACGATGCCACAGACCGATAAACAGATACACACTACAAACTTATAACACCCCCCTTTTTTTTGGGGGTTAAAAAGACTAAGTTCAAACAAAAATTGCCACTTTTTTTAGAGATTTTAGGCTCACCAGAAAAAAAACACTCCCTTATTGAGTGCATTGCGGAAGTGCGAATATCGCTGGTGCGACAGAACTGTAGCGCGAACCACGGAAGACCGAATGCACGCTGTTTCGAAGAACTGAAAAACGACACTACGGAAGTGCGAAAATACATCACCATCTGTCAATACCAAAAAGAAAATCACTTATCACATCTATACAAATCCACAAAATTTTGTTTGCCATAATTGCATGAGGCAACGAAATCTCATAAAGTCGTTTGTGATAAAATCGACTTAAGCGCTGTATCCTTCCAGAATCACGCAATAACAGTTAACTGAAAAAATCGCTTCATTCACACGGAGCTTTAAACTCGCAGGCAAACCAAATTTCAGTATATTAGTACAGAGGGCATGGAGAGTAGGGTGACCATGAAGCGCAATTTCTTTTTTAATTTTTTTTAATTCCAGAGCAAAACGTGTTGTTTCACACCATTGGGATTTATTTTTAATTTTTTGATAACGGAAGTGACTAAAGTATATTGTGTCATCTTTGCCTGGGTGCTCTAGAACAGGGGTCTCCAAACTAGCCTACGGGCCAAATGCGGCCCGCGAGGACCACCAATCCGGCCCACTGCAATCATGGAATCCGTGATTAATTCACCGTCAGTAAATTGTTTCCCATGTTTCGCTATCGAAAAAGCCACGCGGTAACTAGTATGAGTTGCTGATTCTTGTTCAGCATTTACTTTCATAAACAACATTTGCTGAGATTTATATACGCCTTATTGTATATTATGTTAGTACGATGAGCCTAGGGGCGATGTGGGCTAGCTAGGCTAGGTATTGACCCTTGAGACTTAGTTGAGGAGTCAGTGTGGCCCTTACGCTAAAAAGTTTGTAGACCCCCGTTTCGAGAATGTCCTATGACATGATTTTACGATCAACAGTCCCAAAATAAAAATTATTTAATTTTTTCACGTATTTGTTCAGATTCTTTTTTTTCTCAGATTTATATCCGATATGAAGGACTATTAATATTGTCTTACGTCTAATTGAATGTTCTTTTGCTACTTTATATATTGTTTGCCTTGTTTGGACTTAGTTTAATCCATCAAGAAACATTTTATTACGTGAAATTTTATGTAAATCGAGTTTCATGCAAATTCAGCGAGATTTCATAAACTGAAATTTGCATAAGTAGTACATTTTATCAGACCTATTACAGTCCATTCTCGAAATAAAATACATACTGATACAACTTATTTTTATAGTCTCATTCCAATTCTTTCCAGACTAAACAGAATTTCTTTATGGGTTTGTTTACTAAAATTTTATACATTCCATTCAATTGATAGTTTTGAAATTTTACATTTTCCATTTAAATTCCAGAATTAATCAAATAAAATCTAAAAACAACGTGGTCGTCAAAGCAAAGGTGTAATATTTTTATTGTAAACGTAGTCTGAAAATAAGATGCAGACGGTATTAGGACCCAAGTGCTAGGGAACGGGCTAAACGCCATTAATCAGGCAAATTTTCAACACCGAGACTTTAACGAAGCATTCTTAGTTAAAAACTAGCACCCGAAAACTTAAACACAGCTCAAATTTAAGTTGCCATTAACTCTCGTGCTGTCACTGTCACTTAAAGGTGGACAGTAGCGACAGAATGACTTTTCAGAGCGTCTTAAAATTGAGTTGTATTTCAGTATTCGGGAGTAAGTCATACTTGTCTGAATGAGGTAAGGTTTTCCTCCAGTGCCGACAGTGCAGTGGAGGGAGCCCGACGGTTTATAATAATACACATAGTTTAGCTATAGTACGACAGCTTAAGTCAAAAGGTTGCTGTCTGAATTTGAGGTAGTTTCGCGGTGCGGGGGGTGTGACACACGCCTACTATTGGCTAAGCTAAGCCTTATGGTGCGTATCATGGGCCTGTGATTGACATCTCGCATCACACCCCTCCCGCACCGCGCAACTTCTACATAAACTCCAGCACCAACCGTCCCAGTTATGCGGTCGTACCTACTATACTGCCCTCGGAACGAAAAAAGGCATAATTTTCATTTTTTCAAAATAGACTTTGTACTTGTATACGGTATTCCTATTTTCCCTGACCTCGAACATGAACATAACTCAATTTTGAATAAAATGTTGGTTGTGCCTTTTATCTTTCCGAGAGCAGTATAGTACCTGAAACCTGGAAATTGAACCAAAAACCAGACACTAAACATAATGCTTGCTAAAGGCAATTAAAAACATGAACGCAATTATTCACTCCTTTAGTAACCAACTATAATTTATATCCTGACCACAAACGGACCATGGTTACCATACTAGCGAGCCTATCTCACAGAATTGAGGCCTAAATGTGGCGTCATGATTAAAATCTTTCCCGCTCTGTAGCCGTCTGTGGATTCACAGGAATTAATGCTCGTTTTTGGCTTCTATATTGACTTGTTAACCGAATTGAGATGGTTTTATTATTTTGTTAACCACCGACAAAAAAAGGGATGTTATAAGCTTGTAGTATGTATCTGCGTATCTGTGTATCTGTCTGTGGCATCGTAGCTCCAAAACTGATGGATCAATTTCAATGCAGTTTTTTTAATCGAAAGCTAGTTTAATCGGGTATCATCGTAGCTATGTTTCATGAAAATCTAAAATCTAAATGAAAAAAGAAAGAAAGGAACAGCGGAAGAGATGGCGGAACCAACTAGACACATTCCACATTGACATTTAGTCCAGTAATATTGAATTATTTGTATGGAACAGCAGATTTTCCCATAGTAAAAGTTGTTCATAATTATGAGTACAGAGATCGGGACTAGAAAGATAGGACCTTATAAGACGGATATAGAATAGTATAGATTATTTCGGGAAAAACGTAGATAATATTGTTATGAAGAGACATTGTTTATATTCTGTTAGCAACACTAGTTGCGTAGCATCACTAGTAGATGTGATTTGTGCATAGAGGATTTGTGGTCATCTGTCACGTACAAATATAGAACAATAAAAAATCAATCTCTGATATATTCTAAATATAATAAAAAGATATGAATAAGAATCAATCTATTTATCATAATGGATAATGTTTTGTAAAAATAAGATGTTGCTGGCAGAGATTGGGATCGTGTAAATATAATAAATAATAAATATTATAGTTTAAAAAAAAACTAAAGAAAACGCTTTTGTCATCCAAACTAAACGTGTATGCAAAATTTCAGCTCAATCGGAAACCAGGAAGTGGGTCAAATTTAACTTCAAGATTTTTTTACATAGTTAGGTACGTTAGTTACAAATGAAGCTAATAAAAGCGTTTTAAAAATACTAGCCTCTTTTCATTCGAAATCATTAGAAACGTTTGCTTTTTTTTATTGAAAAAAATATAACAATATGGGTTTGTACCTATTTAAACCATTTCTTTTTTTTTTGTTACAGGTATGAAATCTAGCCTGTCACTGCTGCCTGTTTCCCAACTACGTTGGTGTCGGCTCCCAGTCTAACCAGATGCGGTTGAATATCAGTATTTTACACGGAGCGACTGCCATCTGACCTCCACCACCCAATTACTGGGAGACACTGATACCGTAAGGTTAGTTCGGCTGTCAGACTTTTTGGGTTGCTGAATTCCGTAACGACTGTCACAGGTATTCGTATGACAACCGGTGCGTAATCTCGCTGATCGTCTGATTTGTGCAGTAGCTACGTAGCTACGAGCACCTCAAGTTGATAGATAAATAAATAATAAATAAAACAACTACTTATAATACAAAATATTTTAGTAAATAAAGACTTTTTTTTTTTTTTGATCTGTACGTTACAATGGCTCTTTTCAGCAAAAAAAAAATTAAAAATAATATCAACACTTATTTATACGTTTTCGAAAATAGTTAAAATAATTGATGTTTCCGTTTGCATAAAACCTTTATTCCTCTATGATTATGAATGGCACTAAGGTTATGAACTTGACCACATGACCTGGTGGGCTCGGCTGCTCTTACATAATGCGTACATAATATTTATAAGCTACTGCAGCTTTAATTTGACATTTGAAATTAATTCTATACCATTCATAGAGCCTATCTTTAAAATATTTTGCATTATTAAAATAAGACCTTATATACCGCCGTATTATATATATTTATATTGCCAATAAACTATTACATATTCATTAAATCCTATCTGGAAAAGAGATACTTCTTCGTCAAACAGGGCAACGAAGTAACTGGACTGCACGAAATCATGGCAGGAGTCCCTCAAGGTAGCGTGATGGGTCCTACTCTGTATCTTCTCTATACAGCGGATCTCCCCGTGTCTGAAGGAGTAGTCTTGGGCACATTTGCCGATGACACTGCAACACTAGCCGTGCATGAAGACGCAGCCAAGGCGTCTATGATCCTTCAAACCAATTTGGATACAATTTCTAACTGGCTAAAAGAATGGCGAATTCAAGCAAACGAAACTAAATCCGTACACGTTACATTTACAACAAGGAGAGATACATGTCCTCCAGTACGACTAAACAATGTAGAGATTCCTCAAGCCGAAGATGCAAAATACCTCGGAATGTATCTAGACCGTCGACTGACCTGGAGAAAACATATATTCACCAAGCGTAAAGCATTAAGCATGCAACTGAGAAAACACTATTGGCTACTATCAAAAAAGTCCAGACTTTCTCTGGAAAATAAACTTAGAATTTATAAATGCATCATAATGCCTATTTGGACATATGGAATACAGCTGTGGGGCACTGCAGCCAGTTCAAACATAGACATTCTCCAAAGGTTCCAATCTAAAATGTTAAGGATTATAACTAATGCACCATGGTACATCACTAATGATAACTTACATCGGGACCTAAAAATACAAAAAGTGAATGATGAAATCACACAAAGAGTCAGTGCTTACAAGTATAGGGTTGCGAGGCACCCTAATAAACTAGCATCAAACCTGATGAAAACCAAAACATTTAAGCGGCTCAAGAGATTGGCCCCTCAAGACTTGCTATGACAGACAAACGTAACTCCATCTATATGTGGATGTGCCAATGGGTGCATACCAAGCATGCCTGAAACCACAAGTTTATAAAACAGATGCTGAATGTCAAAGATGACAGATTGCAACAAATAAATATAAAAAAAAAAAAAAAATATACCGCCGTATACGACGAAAATCATAAAATTCAATTCTACGCGACAAACGCAAATTGATCATGTCAAATTGTGAATTGAAATCAAATCGGGAGCGAACCAATAATTGTAATTGGCGGTCACTCTGGGTGTCTATAAACATCAGTAACATGTCCAATGCACGTCTTACTAACTGTATTACGGATACATCACTAGGCTGTGTTGCAATGGATAGGGATCAATTCGATTATGTTTTTAAAATTGGAACAATGCAATGTAAAGTTTTGTTTTTATTTCCATTTGTTTAACTTTTTTGTGATGTGCCATTGTTTTAAGAACATTTTATTAAAACAAACGTACACTGGACTTGCAACCAGCGAGACGAGGCGGGAAGGGGTGTACGCTGCGGGCGCCGTAAAAACGCCTTTCAACACCGCACCGGCCGTGTGGCTACCAATGCGATGCCGCACCGCCTGTGTGGCCGTCAATGCGACGCCGCACCTTCCGTCTGGCCACCAATGCGACGCCGCACCTCAAAATCTTTGCAATGTGGCGCCGCAACGCATCGTGTGGACAGACCCTAAAGTTTTCTAGTGGTCTTGCAATCTTTTCTCCGTGCAATGTGCATAATTAGATATTTATATTTTCTAGCTTCCGCCAGCGGCTTCGCCCACGTGATATCTTTGTAAATTATGGCCTATTACTCAGTGATAATATAACATTTAGCTGGTGAAGAATTTTTGATATCGGTCTAGTAGTTTTTGAGTTTATCCATCACAAACAAACATACAAAAATTCTAATATTTTCTCTTTATAATATTAATTTAGATTAAATTTCCCACAAGCCCTATACCTTATTCCTAGGAATTTCCTATCATAAACTATCTAACATACTTTTCGTTCGTTCTTTCAGGTCCAGTATGAACTGTAACTATGTAGTTTCAATGTTCTTACTCTATCTTTGTTACAATTTCCTCCCATTAAAAGTTTCTGCGCAGGTAACGGAACGACTAGTTTGTCTTCTATATTTGTTTGTTCCAAGCTTGCTTTGTGAACGATGAAGTAAAAGTATTAAAGTATCTTTTATTTGTATGAAAAATGATGTTATGGCGCAGTGGCTAAGCGATTAGGTTTCTGCGCTACGATCCCTGCACAGAACAAATATTGGTATGATCTGATAGATTCATTATCACTACCTGAAATAATTTCGGTAATAATTGTTCAGCCCTCAGTGGATCCCAAGAGCGTTGTTAATTTAATCAAATAGACATAAAACACTGTTCGTTACAGATTCTATCATTAACTCTACGATTTATTAGCACTTTCAATATTTAGCTTTCGCAATTATTTGCCAAGTTTAATTATTAAGCGGTCTTAGTAAATTATATTCCTAAACTAATAGATAAATTAATGTAGACTAATAGAAAGTAATTTATTTCTTCGCATTACTAATACTCGATAAAGATCTCTTCCAAATTTATCAATCTTCTACAAAATAAATGATTAAACCCACTTGAGAATGAACTACGATAACATGGCGCGCCCCTCCAAATTACTGTTTCAATATTTCTAGTCACTTCTCCTTACCGAGTAACAAATCCTGGGATTTATTTTTGTTTGACGGCCATCTCAGTACGCACACATGCGTTGTGAGTCTTGGTGGCGCTTTGTAAATATGTACTTTCGAACGTTTTGAATTTTGAAGGGGCGCGCCATGTTATCATAGTTTATCTCTACTTGTAAGAGATAATGGCGGGACTTTCCGCTAAAATTGGAACTGCCCGACTGGGGAAATCTGGGGAATATCGTAGCCAAATAACACTGCCCTTTTGCAGTGATGTGTTCCTAACGGTCAGCAAGGTCGCAAGTGCTCCTTGGGAAAACGTCGTGGGATCTCCCCTGTTGCACACAAAGCGACGCTAGTACTAGATTTTCTGCAACGCGATTGATGCCCCAGGTCCAAGCGTCCATAGGTTGCGGTAACCGCGACAACCGCAGTATGTAGGTATTCGTATGACCACCGAGATGAACAGCTTAACGTGCTTTCTGAAGCACTGAGGGGTCTTGATGTTTGAAGAAACGGTCAACCATCCAAAGACAGACCGCGACAAGTGTTGCTTAACCTCGCTGATCGACTGGCCTGTGTGGTAACTAAAACCATGTATTTCAACGAAATGCGCTGTTTAAAATATTCCGCTACCAATTTATTTATTAACAGTATCAAGCGAATCGTTAATAATTTAAATGCAGCATAAAATCGGATCAGTCTATTATCTTATTATTAATGCAAATTGCTATCCGGGGACTAATGCGATTATTAGTTTTAGCTACCATTTTAATTGATAGTTTACTGAAATTGATTTATCTCGAATACGCAGGATGTTATTATCTGGACTCTGGATTAATACTGCCATTATGTTAATCGGTGCGGTCCAATGTTTCAGGAAATTTTAATGAAAATGTACAGGATTTATGGTTGGAATTGACATATGCTGGGTTATTTTTAACACGCTTTTATTAGCTTCACCTCTTAGAGTATTCATATGAAACTCTATGCTTCACCTGTATAACTATAACTAACTATGTAAGAAAATCTTGGAAGTTAAATTTGACCCACTTCCCGGTTTCCGATTGAGTTTAAATTTTGCATACACGTTCAGTTTGGATGACTAAAGCGTGTTCTATAGTTTTTTAAACTATAATATTTTATTATTACATTATTATTACAAGCCTGTAGAATCCCACTGCAGGGCAAAGGCCTCACTTCCATCCTTCCACTTTTCCCTTCTTTAGATAGAAGTCCAGCTCATCACGAAGGCGATGGTCCTTCTGAGACAGCCGCATTATTGACCTTATTTTTTAAAAGGTAGCAAAATTTAGATGCTTTATTTTACTCATCATTATGAACAACTTTTACTTTGGGACTAACCTACTCTTTAAACGTCTAAGGGACCAAATAGAAAACGTGAAAAAAATTGCTGTTCCATACAAATATTTCAATATTACTCGACTAATAGTGGAAGTCAAACTAACTCTTGACCGATTTCTGTCACATCGAGATCTCGTCATTCCTCGGGGAGCACGTCAAACATTTGCTGTCATCATCGTTAAGAATATGACTCTTGTTGGTGTAATAATTTCCATTAATGTCTCTTTTTAACCCCCGACAAAAAAGAAGGGTCTTGAGAGGCAGATTCTAGACGCCCCAAATTATTCGTGCCAGCGGCAGCAGACTCAGCAAAAATTACGACCGGAAGTAACTATAAGACTGCGCAAAAGGGCCGAAACAAAAAAAAAATCTTTATGGAATATTTTAAGACAGACGAGGCGAATCGGTCCAGTAGTTCTTATACTATCGAGAATGTAAGCCGACGCGCCGCCGCCGGCCGCGGCAGCCGACGACCGACAGCAACGGCGGGACATGGCACTCTCGCCAAAATCGGCAAAACCGCCGGCCGGCTGCCGCGTCGGTAAATAAGTTTGTAGTCTGTATCTGTGCTCACGCTTCGCACAAGGTAATGTAGTTTATATTATCACTCTTTACTTTTTATACTCTAAGGTAATATTAATATCTAATAAAACATAACCTCATCAGTCCCCGAGACAATTAACGGCCTTATTGATAAAATACCGCACTCCGAGATAGGAGCCCGAAGTATAAAGCCGTAATCAATTCAACCACAACTATCCTAAAACAACACGACTAAACCCTATCAATTATTTCAGTTCTAACTATCTCTATTTGCATTTGCGTAATTTCAACTCCTGATCCAAACTAAATTGATATTGTAAACCGCCCAAAATTCGTAGTACCTTTACACAATGAGTTTGGGCATCCGATGTTTACATTTCAATTTGGTAGCATTATACCATTAATCCTTTGGGTGAATGGGACGCTTTACAAGTGCCACGGATAAATTAATAATTAATACTATGTATGTAAATTATTTATTGTTAACTACGATGGTATTATGGAGTAATTCTTGTTATGTAATTAATATTTTGGATTACGTTGTTAGGTACAGGTAGAGTAATTAAAATTATAACATGATAATAATAATTATAATTGTGACACGGCACGCATTATGAGGAAGGAGGTTCCTTTTTCAGGAGCCATAGCCGCCGGTGGCTTGGACCCTGTTCCAGATACCGGTGGACTACTATTACTACTCTTTTATATTTTTAATTGTTTTTATATTATTCTTTTATAAAATTATTTTTAAATTTAAAAAAGTATGTGTAAATAATTGAATAATGGAAATTATAATTGCTATTAATAATAATTATATATTATAATTATTATTTGTATTTATATTTTGTTATTTTTCTCCCTTCTATGAAGGGTGAGTTAAAACCTATTGTGCGGGCCTTAGCCAAGCTCGACAGATTTAAAGTGTAAGATGATGATTAGGTGGTTATTATTATTATTGCTAATAATTGTTTTTAATTTTAATTGTTATTGGAGTTTTTTTATTCAGTATTGTTGTTGTTGTTTTTTTATATTACTGTATCTTTTCTTCTATTACTGGTGTGCAATAAAGTGTATTGTATTGTATTGTATAATTGTTATTTTTGCATGTGGTAAGGGTTCATTCGCTAGGCTATCATTACTTATATAACTTAAATAACACAAAAAGTTACTCACTAACACACTTTAAGTAGGTGTTACTTTTTATTATTAGTGTAGATATAATTACTTTAAGGGTTTATTGTACACATCATTAATAAACAACTTTTACTATGGGACAAAAACTGAATAAAAAAACTGAAAGAAAATATATCTGCTCTTCCATAGAAATCATTAAATGTTTATTATTTTTATAGATTTTTATTGTATTTTGGTTTTTACCATTGTAATTTTGAATAAATTTTATATTATTTAAAAAAAAGAATATAACATATTACTCGACAAAATGTATGGAACGATTTTTTTTTTCGAGATTTCAGGTTTGTTTCTAATGAGTATAATAACAAATAGGTGTCTCGATCGACGAGATCAGAAGAACGGCTGGTTGGACCGACAACTCAAGTTGTTTCGCAAGGTTTTATAACCGCCCTATACGTGGCGAAGGCTTTCCAGAAGCAATTTTTTCTTAAAAAATTCAATTATAAATAAGTATTAATTAAATGTGTAATTGTTTAAGTTATGTAAGTAACTTAACACAGAAATAAAAAATTCTGATTGTACACCGTTGTCTTTGAACATCTACATTAGTAAAATTCTTCATCATCTTCGGACGATACAACAACAGGTATAATTGAACAATCAAACTAGCTTACCTGTAAGCGCCGTTCGATTGAGATTATTCCTGTTGTTGTATCGTCCGAAGATGATGACTCCCGCCCACCCTTGACCCTATGGGTTGTAGCAATCAGATATTTTTTGGCTTATAACTGAATGAAGTCCACAGATAATAGAACGGTGAGCTGGGAAAGGGAGCGTTCCGATTCCAGATTATTTTTTCATTTCAAGATTTAAACTATATGTGACGCCCTCGGGTAACCAGGAAATATACCAATATAGCAGATTTCCTGATTATATGCATCATGTTTATTACATTCAAGAATACTCGATTGAACTGATCTAATTATAAATTAATACGATATCAATTAGCCCTTCAAGATGGCCAATTACGTAATCCATTGTAGTGTCTAATGATTAGCTTATAATCCACTAAGTCTTGAATGCAGTTCTGAATTAATAATCACAAGTAAAAGCCGGATGTTAAAAGGATGAGGGAATATACAGGCTGGTCAAAAATTGTATAAAAGCCAGTCCAAAAATAAAAATATTGCAGTTTAAAAAAAAACGAAATAAAACGCTTCTGTCATCCAAACTAAACGTGTATGCAAAATTTCAGCTCAATCTGAAACCGGGAAGTGGGTCAAATTTTTACTTCCAAGATTTTTTTACATAGTTAGTTAGTCAGTTAGTTAGTTACAAGTGAAGCTATTATAAACGTTTTAATATTAAAAAGCAACCAAGTTTGCTCTATTTTTTTTCTTTTTTAATATCTAATAGCTTTTATTTATTGCAATTTCTCAATTATTATTATCCTAACATTAAATATGAAAGTATTATACATATAAACCTTCCTCTTGAATCATTCTATCTATTAAAAAAAAACCGCATCAAAATCCGTTGCGTAGTTTTAAAGATCTAAGCATACATACGGACAGCCAGCGGGAAGCGAATGTGTTTTATACTATGTAGTGATTTTACAGGAAAACTCTACTATAAATTACCTATACTCATTGACCTACTACTAGAATGGACTTTGGGTTGGTTTATATAAAATTTGTTCATAAAAAAACATCTTGTATAACACCCGTATTTATATTAAAATCATAATAAATCTGAATCGTTAACATCACGACTTTACGGTCAAACTTTATGGGTTAACATTAAAAATAAATAAAAGCGCATGGAACTAGTATTAAAGTGCACTTTTATCACCACAGCTATTGGAACTATCGTAAAGATAAGCTGTATCTGGTCTGTCATTAGGATGGCTTCATTCAAGCAATAAGCATTGTCACTCAGGATATAGGTAATTAAAATAACCTAACCGTCAAAAACCGGACTCCAACTAGAAAAAGAGCTATAACTTTTGAACGACTCAACAGATTTTTATGAAACATAGCTAAAATGATTTCCGATTAAACTAGCTTTCAATTCAAAGAAATTGAATTGATCGGTCCTTCCGTTTTGTGGCTACGATGCCACAGACATAAGACAATGATGTACCCACTTGTACATGTGCAGCCGCTATAAAAATTGAATTTAAATCTTTTTGGTAGATCCGAAGCATACCATAGAAAAAATGTAGGTATTTTATCATAGCATTACTTTGATAAGAAAATCAAGAGAAAACTGTATCTTATTAAAACTTTTTCATTTTAATAGATATAGGTAGTTGCCTATATCTTTGGTTGCATGATTGTGCAAGTCTGTCATTATAGTACTATTTTTAAATTCATAATTAGAACTTTATGATTTAAGTGTGAAAGAGTTTCGAATACGGTCTCAGCATTGTAACTTTTTGTAAAAAAAATATCAGTTATTTAATATCAGTAACATGTATTTTAAAAAACAACATTCGAGCACCCGAACTCCACGCGGACGTAGTCGCGGGCACAGGTAATAAATAAATGAAAACCTAACATCCTGTATTCTCTTGATGGCATTGAAGGCTTTATCTTTACTCACAGAACATTTTTATATTATTAACACCCAAATTACAACGAGAATATAAAAGAATATTCCACATTTATATCGCATCTAATAAACCCTTACAATATATTGCAATTTCATTTCCATTATCAACAATAACATACGACTTTGAACTCTATGCGACTGTAATAAACATCATAAAATTACTATGCTATATTTTATACGCGTGCCGTGTGGCACGACTCAATATATTTTCTGTTGTGAAAATTTAATGTCGGGCAATTTTGGATGTTCTACGACTATGATTGTAATAAAGTTGGTTTTATTCTAAATGAATAAAATGAAATATAATATTTCATGATGGAGCTATGACAGCTGTTCAATTTCAATTTGATATGAAATAGGTTAATATTTTGGGGGTCCTAACATTGAACTACTACAGCTACTACTACTATGAACGGCGGGTTTAGAACAAAATTTACGTAAAATGTGTCCTGAGTCAACCTTTACATATAAGCGTAGGTACATTAAAAAAAATAAAAAAAAACTATAACATCCTAATTCAAACCGTATCGTTATTAGTAAACAGCTTAATTTTACTTGCGACATTTTATTAGCCTATTCAACTTTTTCACAATACAGTTGCATTTAGAAACAGAGACTGAATCACTCTACAAATTATACATAAAAAAATATCCTGTATAATTGTACCTACCAATGAGAAAAACAAACTTACATAAACCTTAAAACCATAGAACCAATTTTCAACAAAACGAATTTCAAAAACAATTAATTTTCAAACAAAGAATAAACAAAACGACGCCAAAACGTAGCTTAACGAACTCTCAAACGACATAACGGGTAACTGACATAACCGGGGTTAGGTAACCGGGCTAGATTACCGCCTGTGACCGGTTACGTAACCCGAGATAATGATAATAAATACATACTGTTAAGTGCGATGGAGGATTTTAAGTTATATTTTGTTGAGCTGTATTTTTATTTGTAAACCGATGTATATAATATCCATTACTTTATTTGCATAACTCATTACTTATGTACAAAAAAAAATTAGTGTAAACAGATACAGAATACGGTTACCTGTAGTTTTTTTTTATGGTACCTACTACTCTATTCTGTAATTGTTAGAATTGATAAAAATAAGCAACACAGTCTCGCCACAGGTTTTGATAAATGGCGTCTTATAGATTAAATGAACAGTTCACTAAACTTTAAAACAATAACTCTGTACCAAAATAATACTTAAGAAATAATAAAAAATAACCCATGAATGTAGATTGTAGGTACAGTGGGCAATTTTCCCGGTTGACCATCCGTCATGCTAAAATCGTATGCGAGGCTTCTAAACGCATTTACTATCTCTAAGAAGCATTTCCTTTGCGAAATATATCACGGCGAAGTATCGTCACTGTACATACATACCCACGATTAATACGCTTTTATAAGAAAGAAGAATATGACAATTTTCGATTGTTTTTGCTTTCTCTTTTTTTTAAACTTTGCCCTACACTAGGACTTTTACAAATAATTATACATCTCACATTGCACACACACCCATAGGCAGCCCGTCGTCAGGATTTGTTGGCCAACCTGTACACTAATAAGTCCAGTACCTAGATAGGTACGATAAGCTTTACGTAAGTCTAAGGTTGCATAATACCCGCCCACCCTTGTCCGATACCACGGCATGGCTATATGGAAATGAGAGGCACGCCTTTACTTGATAGATGTAGGATTATGGATTATAGTGGAGAGAAAGTGGTCTTAGTCAGGAACAATGTTTTTAACTTAGTCAACGTATATTTCAACCTTAGTCATTAATGACTCAGAAATTGTCAAAAATAACTATGGTATGTCAAAAAATATATACAGCAAAAAATTTGCGTCGTATTCACTTCGCATTGGAAACTGGATTGCAGGTAGGATTATATGGCTCTATTAATGCGAAGGTGGACGTATATCAGCTCTTCCCCTTGTCATCCTTAGACACTTGACATGAAAATCCCACACGTAAAGTCAAAGTCAAAGTTTTATATTTCAACTGGGCCTTTGCAGGCACTTTCAAAACGTCGTGATTCTAGGTGCAGGGTTCCAAGTGAGTTGGTCCTGGAGAAGATACCGGCGAAACTCCATGGATACTCTTTTCATAAAACAAAACAATAATATCTGGGGCCGAAGGCGCGGCCACGGCTAAAATTCAACCTGAATTTACACAATATTACATAAAAAAGAACAGCAAAGATAAATGCCACTATAATTTAAACAATACAAGTAGGTACATACATAACACTCAAGCCACCCATTATGAAAACAAGGGAAGCGTCATCAAAATTAGCTTGTGAAGACAGGAAGTAGCGGGTCACCAGGGAAGCCGCTTGTGCAGAAGATAATCAGTTTCATACGTCTCCGTCGTCAACATATTTCTTGATCTCTAAAAATTATTCCTTTTACTTGAAACAGTTCTCCTAACGAAATTCTCTTAAAATTGCTTCAACTCACAAAAAGACCAAGAAAGCAGTTCACCTAAAATCAATTTAATTTCAAACTACGACTAACTCAAAATTTCTCGTCCGAACCTTACTTTAATTAAGTTCTTCCGAGAACTGCTGACCTTACATAAGTAGCCTATCGAACGCAAACTTTGGCCTGCTAATTAAGACTGTACTTAGTCAAGTTTGATGCACATCTGAGACGGTGTGCACTTGTGTTGCCGTGTGTAGCAAATTGGTGTTAGTTCCAGGTAGGGTTGCCAACTTTTTCATAGAAAAATTACGTATACTCATCTTTAAAGAGTGTAGCGACATCTATCACCACATCGAAGAACTTACTTAACTTAGCAAGGCAAGAAAGCTAACTACAGTAGCTCATAAATATGAATTCAACCAATCGAATTACGAGGCCTGCATCACGCAAGGAAAAAGAATATCGTATCTAACACATATACAACTGACCGACATCATCCGTCGGGCTTCAGCCCGCCAGTCAATTTTACCTCGCCTGATCGGAGGACCCTCCCTTTTCAATGGAGGAACACCATACTTCGTTCCTCCACAAGAGAAAAAAAAAAGATTTTGTAAAAAAAACAACGTTTTTGCCAAATTAGTATTTAATCCATGATTATACTCAATCTCGACAAGTTCAGCTGTTCAATTAATTTTTTATCTTTTTTAAAAAAAACTTTGCCCCTCTATTGGATTTCTCCTGTATCGAGGGTACAGTTTACAAACCAGACCCGAAACAACTATCTGTAGATCATACAAATATTTGTCCCGTTCGGGGATCGAACCCGCGGCACGTAGCGCAGAAGGCTAATCGCTTAGCCACTGCGCCAACCGTGACGTCAAATTATATTAAGTAATACAATTTGTACAAGTAAGTACTTCCACCAAGAATTTTCTGTTCACATAATCAGAAATAAAGTATTTTCGATCCTTTTTTTTATTCAAAAGTATAAAGTACTTATAGTGAAGCATAATAACGTGAGATGCGTTATTATAAAGTATGGTTGGCAACCCTAGTTCCAGGTCAAGTAGGAGGGAGGCGAACACAAGTTTTGTTGCATGTTCTGTGGTTAGATTTTAGACGGGCTTGGTAGTACGTGATAATGTGGTATTGTTTTGGTAACTAGCGTAATATCGTGCCGCTACCGCGTAACGAAAATGATAATGAACATCGACTCTGGTAATCAAAGTAATAAACTTCAATACGGTACTGAGAGCCTAAACTTTGAGCTACCTTGTACCTTTTTTACCGATCATGAAGATTAGGACTCCCTCCTAACCTCATGATGAGATTTTTTTTTACAAATTAACTTTATTATAAATTACGTAAAACGGAACGTTATTTGAAATACCATCATCGAATTTATGAATTCACTCATTCGTGTTTCTTTGGTAACCATATTCACACGCTATCAACGAGCGATGCAATGACGTCATGTCACGTGACTCTGTGTTTTGGCGCGAACATTTGAAAGTCAATTTTATTTTATTTATTATTCGTATTTTTTTTGTTTTTACTATAAGCCGTCAATCTCTACGATAAACTAAAAATTAAAATACATTTAAATTTTCCTATTGTAAGATTTGTAAGAGATATTAATTATATTTTTTCTTTCGCCTAAATAAAGCTTAGGTATGCCTTGAAGTTATTACCTTTATTTTGGAGTAATTGGTTTGTACCAATAGGAAAACGATTACACAACTAACAATACAACATACCTTTTGATATCAAAAGACTTATCTACTATTTCTGGAGAAACATTACTTTCCATAATTCCCTACACTATCTAATCAAAGGAAATAAACGGAACAAAATTACATAGACTAAAATCCAATTACACTCACACACTCATACGTACACTCATATTATGTCTGTTATAAGTTCGAAATATGAATATCTAATACATACACCTACACACATAACGAAAGTGTACGGTCACCATAAAAAGTTTGTAATCATTGTATCAACAAAAAAATACATATTCAGAAGGAGAATTTTTGTTTTTTTGGGGTTTTTTTAAATATATATTTTGTACTAAAAATTTGCAAAGTACATGACAAGTTATGACGCATAGTAATAGTACACCACATAAAAGGATTTTAGAAAATTCGACCTCAAGTCAAGGGAATGGATCCACTTTCCACGTGAACAAAGTCGAGGGCAAAAGCTACTGACTTATATACAATGTATAACTAACAGAACAACAAAGATTATGTGTTGTATGTTCAACATATGAAAACACTCACACATTATCATCTCCATGTGTTGGTTAACAGCATATCGGTGTAACTAAAGGCTTACGGGTGATCAGTAATCCCTGTAATCCCTCTCAGGGCTGCCACACAGTTCAAGCCTATTTGTACACTTGACGCTACCAAATTAACGGCATTCGCTCAAGTTATTCGTGTGGAAAATCCTGTTGATGGACAAATTAAATTTATCCATGTGATTATCATAATTTGTGTTTTTTTTTTAATTTGTTGTTTTTGTTTTCTTTTTATTTTTGCATGTGGTGCTTTAATTTTGCATCCAAATATAAAATAGAATAGAAAGCATTTATTCGATAAAGGACATACATTATATAAATTTCATTACATTAAATTAATTTTTTTTTTCTTTCTTTCTTTCCTTAAATTATTAGTAGTTTGTTTTGTTAGGTGGTTTTTACTATGAATTTGTTTACGGGGTTATTTTTGACAGAGTAGCAAAAATTTTCGGGGTTTTTGTAATCATCATCATCAATTTTTTTTATTTTTTTTTTTTATTTTTTTATTCCATTTTACAATATATTAGTTTATATCTATATATACTCGCCAAACTTTTAAGTTTGAGGGCGAGACGCGCTCTTTTTTAATACTTATTAACTATACATAACCTAACTTACATTAACTAAACATGCTACATGCTTTAACACACAGATTACTTAAACAAAACTACAAGATATAATAATTACTTTTACAACCCTGAAATCATGAACAAAATCGGTAGTTCCATATATTTAGTCGAGTTATATTGAATTATTTGTATGGAACAGCTGTTTTTTTTTTCGTGATTTCAGAGCTGGTCCCGTAGTAAAAGATGTTCATATCTAATCTAATACCTATTAAATAAAATAAAGACTGAAAATTAAGCTGCCCTTTAAAAAATAACCCAGTATAACAATTAGATCTCCACATTTTTTGCCAACCATTTCAAAATATCACTAACAATTAGTTTGAAGGTGTTTCACCAGCTTTATTTCTTCAATATTCACCAGTTCACTAACGAAAAAGCCGGCTGCACACGATCCTGCACTCGTGAGCTTCAAGCACTAATTACGTAAGCAAATAAGACTGGGAACTGTGTCGCAGGAAAACTTTCATTATTAATGTACAATGGGCCGACTACCGGCTTTGCTTGTGCTGCAGGCAGTTCCGGAACCGGGTGTTTAGTGAAACGACTAGATTACTAATGCGGATATTTAGAATTGTGGACGAACTCACGGAAGTCTGGTGTAATTTCTGTGTTCTGTGGGTGTAATATTAAAGATAATATTACACCAAACTTCCAGAAATCTTTTGATTTGCAGAGTAATTCTTTGTTCAATTTTTAATACCCGTTCGATGGATTTAGTTACTAACCGCCGGATACTGAAACGCATTTTTAATCCCTCACAAATAAGAGGCGTTTTATAAGTTTGTAGTGTGTATCTGTCTGTGGCATCGTAGCTCCAAAACGGATGGACCGATTTCAATGCAGTTTTTTAAAATTGAAAGCTTGTTTAATCTGGTATCATCTTAACTATGTTTCATGAAAATCTGTTCAGCCGTTCAAAAGTTACAGCTCTTTTTCTAGTTGGAGTTGGGGGAATTATATGATGGTTAAGTTATTAATTTAAGAAAATTTCTCGAGCTACCTCTTTCACATCGACGTTGACAATAGTGACAGAATGGTAGTTATGAGTGTAGTTTAGATGCGTTTGATTATACGGTCGTAATTTTTTTTTTATTCTCCTTATCTACTATCTTTACAGATGCTATACCTAATACGATAGTTTGGCTATCAACAACATTTTAGCTAATAACATTTTTTATCTAAATTAATATTACAATATAAAAATAATTGCGTTCTATGAGAAAATCAAGAACGAAAACAAGTAACTGCTTGTGTATTTATGTACAATCGTAGAGATCTTGAATATTATTGCAATCTAATACCTACATATTCTAATCACATTTACAAACAAATAAAAACAAATAAAAACAATTAAAAACAAGTAACTGCTTGTGTATTTATGTACAATCGTAGAGATCTTGAATATTATTGCAATCTAATACCTACATATTCTAATCACATTTACAAACAAATAAAAATAACTGTGCAGTTACAAGAGTAAAACTTCATTAATAGAGTACTACACTCACTCCTGACTGCACTCACAAACTTCATTAATAGAGTACTACACTCACTCCTGACTGCACTCACAAACTTCATTAATAGAGTACTACACTCACTCCTGACTGCACTCACAAACTTCATTAATAGGGTACTACACTCACTCCTGACTGCACTCATAAACTTCATTAATAGAGTACTACACTCACTCCTGACTGCACTCACAAACTTCATTAATAGGGTACTACACTCACTCCTGACTGCACTCATAAACTTCATTAATAGAGTACTACACTCACTCCTGACTGCACTCACAAACTTCATTAATAGAGTACTACACTCACTCCTGACTGCACTCACAAACTTCATTAATAGAGTACTACACTCACTCCTGACTGCACTCACAAACTTCATTAATAGAGTACTACACACACTCCTGACTGCACTCACAAACGCATTACACTTCTCAGACATCTAATAAAACGACTATGTATGAGATCTAACATTTGGTTTCAGTACACGATACTTACTTTAACTGCTACAAGCGCTTGCGAAGTTTAAGTTTAAGTTTAAAATGTTATTGGTGAATGGTGATTTAAACATTACTACTTACTTTCAGAGATTTATAACTATGTAAGTTTCACGTGCAAACTCCCGTGAGTTCGAAATTCGAACCTATTTCACCCCCTTTAAAGTCGATTTTTTATTAAGTAGTACCTCTCATTATAGGAAAAGCCTATACAATGCCAGGTCAGGTTATGCTGGACATGTATAGCTTAATATGTAGCCGTGTGTGTACGTTTACCTACTCACTGGGTCAAGAAGATATCGAAGAAGGCTCTAAAAAACTGATGATGAAAAAATTTTAAAAGATTTTTTTTTATACTTTGTCCAACCTTTCTACTACATCGGTATTAGAAAGGTTGGTTGGAAAAAACCTGCTGCTTCATACAAAAAAAAATCGACGACTAAATGTATGCGACAGCTAATTTTGTTCTCGCGATTTCAGTGTTGGTCCCATAATAAAAGTTGTTCATAATTATGAGTACAAATACCCTTTAAAGGGATCGGGGCTAGAAAGCTTGGACATTTATGTTTCAACTATATCTATTAATTAAATAATATATATTACCTACCCAAATGAATCTATAATTTCATGAGGAAACTTCATCTTTGTTTTACTATACGTCGTAAAATCTATGCACCATCCAAATTTCAAGTAAATATCTAGTTTCCAAAAGTTATGCGTTTATGGTGACCTATTTTGATCAAAGGTCCCATGAAAATGCTTAACAAATTTAGGGCCATTTTCACCAACAAATTAACAGATGTTTAAAATGAAATCGGCCAATTACCAAATAATTTATAGTAAAAATTCAAGCTTAAACGGCTGATTTTGCTCTAATCGTCTGTTATGTTGTCGGTGAACTTGGGCCTAAATGGTCTTCGCAAATAGTAATATGAATAGTTCACTCACAACAGTAATTGTTCACCGTTCGACATATTAGGAAGTTCCTAAATACATCGGCGGATGCTATTGCCTGTGACATGGACATTTTGTTGTAAAGTTTACGTAGCGTCACATGTGGAGGTCGAAGTTTATTAAATGCCACAGGCCGCATTTCAGTTATTTCGTATTATTTCACGTATATTATGTTGAATTTGTTGTGGTTATTTCGAAATTTTAATATTAAAGCAAGCAGGATTTTCCTTTACAATTATTATGATTGAAATACGAAAATACGTTACGATACGTTATTTTAGGTTTATGTAGCTGTAAGTCTTCCATGTTTTAATAAATAAATAAATAAATACGTTATATACGAAAAATTAATAGAATGGAATACGAAGAAAATGCGCTGTAAGTGTTGAAATAATGTGGAACTATAATAATGTCATTATTTTTAGAGTTAAGAACGGGGTGTTTATAGTTTGTTTCGAGTTCCGATATTTCGGCACTGTTGCAAGTGCCCATGGTCACGGATAAACAAACTTTAAACATGGTAAATATCCCGCCCATAAGTCTATTAATAATGTTAGCGACCAAGACTGTTAAAAAACTTATAATGTCATTAGTTTTCTATAGGTATCCTTTTATATTAATTCCACACTAAAGTCCACATTTCTTTTTTTCCAACTCTCCTCTCGCAGGTCTGCTGGAAGAAATAAACAGTAACTTTGTGCCGTCTTTTCTATTTAATTGTAATTATTCTTCTTTCTGTGTGTACATAAATTGGTAAATAAATAAATAAGTAATCATTTTTTAACCCCCGGCAAAAAAGAGAGATTTTATAAGTTTGTAGTGTGTATCTGTTTGTGTCTCATCGTGATAGACCGATTTCAATGAACTTTTTTTTTATTCAAAGGTAGTTTAATCGGGTATTCACCTGCCTCTCCTACTCAGCCTATGTGGCTCCCAGTCCAAATATCAATATAATATCCCTGATGTAAAGGCACAAAAACAATATTCAATTACATAAAACTAAGGAAAATTCCTTGAAGACACTCGAGGAAGCAATATGCCCCCTTAAATGAGAAGACCTAAGCATACCTAACCCCACTAACCCTACAAGAGCTCATTCCGGTGTCGTCGGTACCGAAATTGCCGTAGACAACAATATCCCGTAATTTAATAAGTTCGAAAGACGCCGACGCAGCTGCAATAAGCCACCGTCAATGAGTGCTGCGCCTGGTACTAACGACCAGATGGGGTGAGGTCTTACTGCGAGTGAACAGCGGACTATAAAAAAATTGAAGTTTTATGTAAAAATAATAATTATTATGATTTTTGTCTCACTGCCGAGAAGACTTTCCTAAAACGATGGTGAGGTAAAGAAATAATGGTGACAAGGTGGAGTGCGGTCGCCGCCCCCCCACCGTCACGAACCCGTGTTCCCCGCATGGAACCCACTGGAATGCGCACCCGCCGTTGCATGACTTTTAACTGTTCGCATGAAGTTGCCTATAATGAGGTGGAGTATGATAAGTCTCTCAAATAACCCACTATAGAATCACCCTAATTAAAACATTACGCGACAACGTTTATTGGTGATTTAATTACTAAATGATGTAATAAAAATACTGGTAAATGTATATTTAATCATTTGAAATGAGCCGCTTATACGATGGAGAGTACGGTTTTAGAATGGGCGATGAGCGAGAATCAAAGATTTCAATTACATACACCACAGTGCGCTACGATCACCATTTCTTTTCCCATGCGTGATGCGTAATATACCTATTATATAAGATCCTGATACCTAGTAGGTACTCATCATTAAGAACAACTTTATCTATACATACCGACGCCTTCGATGTTTTTTTCTTCGAAGTTCACTCAGTGCCGTTTTTGTGGAAATAAACTACTACTACTATACTCGAACCAAACGTATGGGACAACTTATTACTTTTTCACGAATACAATGTTGGTCTATTGAATCTTTCCAAATGTCAGGCAATATCATTTTTTCGTTAATACTATAATTTCAGTGCATCACTGTTTTTCCCCCCGTCAGTCGCGCCCCACCCTTACCCACCGCGCTTCAATATTCCGACAAGATGCAAGCAGCCGTAAAAGGGAAATTCCTTTATGCGCCTCTCGAGTGCTTCGCTAATATTTTAACGAAAAGGTTTTTTTGGTAACCAATATTTTTACAATTTTCAGCTTTTACGTGTAAAGTGCAAGCTTTTAGTACGCTAACTTCGTTTTTTCTTTACGAAGCCTCCATGGTAGACTCCCCAGAATTGTGTTACCTACATGTAAGTTGTTATATGACCACATTTGTGAGTAAAACATGACGCCTTTACTCCAACTTAACTTTTCAAATGACTATAAGCTACATTTAGGCTAAATAATTGAGAGCATTGTAACTTTAATCTTAAGCTATTTTAAAGTAGAAGTTTATTCTTGAGCAGAATTTCGTAAAGAAGGAATCTTTACGATGGACTATATACGATGGTGAAGGCGGAAAGACGATAAAAAGATTCTCATAAAACATGTTGATCTGACTTGTTATCCAATGAATCACCTTACAGATTGGCTTTGTTGAAACTTCTGCGTGTTTAAGAGTATTTTATGGGATGATTATAGAAAATTAATAAATATAAATTCCACGACCAAAAATTACCTTACTTAAGAGAAAAGGCGCTCGCTGAAGCATTTGAAGAATAGGTATTTTAAAAATCTATCGCAGAGGCGCGTTTATTGAGCGCGCTTTCGATGTGCGGAAGGAACAAATGCATCTCAAGCTGAACAAACCTAAATAAAATCGTCAAAATCGAGGTTTTCAAAAGTCAAAGTCAATTAATTTTTTTTCAACTGGGCCTTTGCAGGCACTTTCAAAACGTCGTGATTCTAGGTGCACGGTTCCAAGTGGGTTTGTATTCGAGGTTCTATTTTCTCTTCTAAAAGTAGACTGATTTTTATGGTTTGTTCATGTACCTACTGTATTGGAAGACATTGCTTATACGTTTTGCTTTTTTTGAAATACACTGTCAAACTTTGCATATTGAACGTTTGTTGCCTTTAAACTAGGCAATTTTATGAAATTTTGGGAGGACCTCGTACAGGAAATACCTAATCAAAAAAAAACCAAACGTAGGGATATGCTAGTGGTCTATACCAATATCATAAAAAAAAACACTGCGCTTGTATCAAAATCCATTTAGAAAATCGGATACGTTGGTATGGACAAAACGCCGCCCCCGTTTCCTCTTAATGTTAAAGCCAAAGTAGCTCAAATTAAAGATTCATAACTTCCCCTTTTAAGTTAAGATAATATTCTACGCGCTGTTTACATAAATCAAAGTTTATTTCTATTTTCATATTAATAACAAATTTTCACCACGTTCGGAAGTACGCGGCTTTATCTCATTTAAGTTCGAAACATAATTTAATATAACGACGTTTTCCAAACTTTTCGTATACATCGCTGCGGCTTCAAGTTCATGCGCAGTCGCAACCCGTATTTACCGATTAGTGTTTACGTAGGTTGAATTAATATCCGTGTCGCGGTTTGTATCGCACCACATCGTCGGAACCCATTAGGATGTAGACAACATCAAACAAGATGGCGGCGAAACTTGGCCGGAGTTGGCCGAAGTTGCCCGAAGTTTGAACAACTTGCGGCCGATTGCATAAAACTTTGATCGAGCGTTAGGTTCAACCGGGATTATTGTAATTCAACGGATTAATTAACGTGCGAATGTTATTCCTAAGTGTTAGGTAGTTTGAGGAGTTTAGTTTCGTGGAAAATTATGGTTAACTTCGAATAGAGGAAAGCTCGTAAATATTAAAAAAACCCTGAAAACTCTCTAAACCTATCAATTCAGCCTATCCCAGTTGACTGCTGGACATAGGCCGGTCCAAAATTGAGCCATATCACCCAGTTCTCCGTCTTCCGCATCCAGTCTGACCCAGCTACTCTCCTCAGGTCGTTGGTCTACCTAGCTAGGGGGCATCCCACGCTACCTTTGCCGATTCGCGGTCTCCACTCAAGGACTCGTCTGCTCCTGCGGCTATCAGTCCTTCGACAGACATAGCCAGCCCACTATCACTTCAACCTTCTAATTCTTCAGTTTGTGAATCCGGTTCTTCTCCGCATGATCTCATTACGGGCCTTATCCTTCAATGAAACTCCAAGCATAACTCCATAGCTGGCTGAGTGAATTAAAATTTGTGGACTAACCCTATTGCCTATCTATGTCCCGGCACCGTACTTCATGACAGACAGGACGCACTAGTGGAAAGCTTTCCTCTTCAAGCATTGCGGTATAGGCGATGAGAAGACTCGTCGAAGTTTGCTTGAATTTTGGTGATTAGGGCATAATGGGATACTGCCCTTTCAGTATTTACAGAAGTCTGTCGGCAATGGACCTAGCATATTCTGTAGCTCAGTCTACTGCTTGACATAGGCCTTTGCCAAATCGTTAACACCTAAACTTTTGATGTTCTTATCATACTTTATCAAAATTACTGTAATACCTATTTACTGTTATTAGTAATAACTTGTTCAATGGAGTTTCTTGCCGGTTCTTCTCCATAGGATCTACTATTTGGAACTGTGCCCCTAGAGTCTCGACATTTCATAAGTGCCTGTCTCTGATTTACATAAAACAAAGATCTATTATATTCTAATCTTCCCTCAATCTTCACATAGCTTTTATTAAGACCATTTTTCAAAGGAATCGGGGAGGCATATCCATAATTTGCACACAAACATGAACTAAGACTACCCTCTTATAGTTCCCAACCCCCATAACCTATAGGTACATAAATAACATTTTGTATGAAAAATATGTATGGTAAGAGACATGATAAAGGGGATAAGTCGGTAGTTACCGAACATCTGGCGCGGAGGATCGATCGGAATTCAATAAAATTAAACATTCAGGAAGCGTGCCTTGGGAGAACTTGAGGAGAGGCGCGGTGGAAGTTATAAGAGGCAAGCGGGTAATTTGGAAAATTATTTTGGGATCTTTTTTTTTTACTTATGCAGCGACGTGTTCGTTATATAGTTTAAAATTATGATATTTCTTTGTTATTGCGTGTCCATTTTCTTTCAAAAATATTTTTCTTGGAATCTCTCACCTTTATGTAAGCAGTCGCATGTTGCTGGTTGTTTGCAAATGCCATAATTGCATATTGCTAACTGACAATCACAAACCATTGCGGTCTAAATACAGAACATTGATATGCATTAAAATGAACAGTGTAGGTTTTATCAATGATTTTCATATCTTGGGACAGCAATGGACTGGATTTGTTGTTTGATTTAGTTTCATATCTTCGAAGCTTTAATGTCTTAAAATCTGTTATCTGAGAAAGTCAGATTCTGGATGTGATATTGATTTGACTGACCCACTGTCCTAAATGTAATCCAACAATTACATCCAGACGCTTCTTTCCCAAATCGCTTCCGCTCATGCCTTCTACCGGTATATTTCAGCGGCCCAGCGGCCGGGTTCCCTCTTAAGGTTAATATGTTTATTTACCGAGCACCGCTATGTGTGATGCCCTTCCAAATGTACCCCGAAGAGTGATTTGTGTGTTCAGGGAAGATACTTCTTTTATTGTAGAACTTCGACATTCGGGGCATGTATTTGTGTTCTTAGAGTGATCAGACGTGTAGAAAGTCGATTGTTTTTGTTACATTTGATTGTGTAGGGTCTTAATAGAAACTGATTTATTTATTGAAGGTAACTTCACAACTTGCAAAGCATGTTAAGTTGGTCCCGGCTGTCATACGAATACCTATCATAGTTTTTAGAGTCAGTAGCCCAAATAGTCTGATAACCAGTCTAACCTTAGGGCATCAGTGTCTCCCAGTAAATGGGTGGCGGAGGTCAGATGGCAATCGCTCTTTATAAAATACTGATATTCAGTCACATTTGATTAGAGTGGGAGCCGGCCATGCAACGACTGGTCAGTTTGTAACTGCCATGGCAATCTTATTCAGAGGCAAATCATTATTATCCTATTTATATTTTTATTCACATTAAATTACATTACTCCTGCAGCTCTTATCACAACATTGCGCTAATCAAGATTGTAATCTATTTCTTTAAAAGAGTTTCCATGGAGTTTATTGCCGGTTCTTCTCCATAGGACCTACTATTTGGAACCGCGCACCTAGAGTCTCAACATTTCATAAGTGCCTGTATCTGGTTTACATGAAATTAAGATCTATTCTACCCCAACATAGTTGGGAAAAGGCTCGGCAGAAGTATACATGAAAGCAGACGGCTTCTGATGGACTTATCACCACGTACGTTACGTCATTTAAGCCCAATATGTTTGTGCCTTTAGATAATAATAATAATAAATCATTTATTTCAGACATTTGTCCATAAGTAGATACAATAAACAATCACACAATAAAAACAATTTAGTGGCACAATAAAACAAAAAATAAATTAAATAAACACAAAAGTAAACACATGACACACAAACAATACAATAAACTTTTAATAAGTGCCTTTGTACTTTGTTCTCCTATTTTTAATGTTTGCTGTGTCTTTTCTTGTGTGTACATAAATGATTAAATAAATAAAAATAAACTAATATTGAAATTAAAATTAAACTGGGTCAAGGCGGAACTGCCCACTGATCCCCGTGCGGTGTTGAAGCGTATCCAATGGCGCAGCAGTGGAGAGTCCCACCTATCCGCGAACACGCTTAGCATGCCGTTGTGACCGGACCTTACACGATTCAGCAGCGACGCACATTGCTTTCTTATAAGGGCATGAAAGCCATCTCTCCCAAATGTCTCTCCCAGATACTTCTTATTACGGCACTGCCACACCGCCGACTGCGCAACTGACAGCTGTCAAGTCAAGCTGTCTACGCTACTTGTGTATATGAGACAATGCCATTATAATATCTATTGCTAGTTTCCGCCAACGGCTTCGCCCACGTATTATCTTTATAAATTATAGCCTATGCTTCTCAGTGATAATGATAATATAGCAATATGCTGGTGAAAGAATTTTTAAAATCGGTGCAGTAGTTTTTGAATTTATCCATTACAAAGAAACAAACAAACAAACATACATGATACAAAAAGTATAGATATAAATGTACCTAGATATACAAAGACAACAAATTTTATTTTATTTGAAACAATTTTAAATATAAACAAAAAATAAATAATAATTCAGATAAAATACAAACATATACTTCAATTATTCTCGTGATAATGTGAAGCGTGACAATATTCTCGAAATCACGACAATTCATTGAAGAGGTGTTCTAAGAAGCCTGTAATCGGCAATTGATGTTCACGAGTTGACATAATGAACTAAATTATTGGCATAGCAACAGCACTTTATTAACGAAATAATAAAAGCAAATGCTAATAAAATCAGGCCCGTATTTGATCAATGAATTATAATACTCAAAAGATTTGACATATAATTTAGTATGTCAATAACATAATAATGTATTTACGATGTCAATTTAGTAAAATTAATCAAAACTAAAATGCCAACAGTCTCGCTCTTGACATTTAAAAAATAATGAAATGTCAGTTACATTATTTACTGTAAAAGGACTTGTCTCTCACACACACAGATGTGTAAGCAATAAAAAAAAACTTGATCTGAATACCTAAGTATGACATGGAATATTCTGGAAAAGTAAAATTAATAATATAACATTAACTTTTTTGTTTATTTTGCTCCGTGTTTTTTTTTAAGGCAAATTTCGTTATTAACTGTTATTTAAACTTCTTCAGTAACTGTTCTTAAGCTTTGTTTTCTCTCTTCTTTAAAATAAAGAGCCTTTCTCTTGTCAGTGTAGATGATGAAGCCCTCTCCATTTTTCCTTCTCCAATGCAGTCTCTTTTATATCCAACGACATGACAGCAACCTTTTCTTTTATTTGGCTCATGTAACTTATGCGTGGCCTTTCTTTACCTCTCCTTTCTTCTATCTTTCCTTCAATTAGGTTTTTAAAGAAAATATCATGTCGTATAATATGGTCTATCCTCTATTTTGGATAATTTTCATTATTTATTATGCTCTTCTCACTGACTCTCTTCAATATCTCTTTCTGTTCATCCTTCTCCAACACCAGAGATATCAAGTCCTTCCAAAAGCTCTCTATCTTTGTGTGTCCACGTCTCACTTTCATAAAGGGCTATACTCCAAATATGACTATGAATTTCTTCTTTTTCCAAAGTGTTACCATACCAAAATTCATCCTTTTCACAACTAACTCCTCCATTAAGAAACAGACACAGATGAATAGATAGATTATGAACTACGTTTTAATACACGTAGTGTTAAAGTAATTTACATAATCTTACGAAAGCCGAAAGCTGAAACTCGAGCGAATCTTGAGCAAATCTAGTCACCGTCACATAATTTGTACACATCATTCGTGGAGATGAGAAAATTCATTTCCGAACAGAAATGGCGTTCTGATTACTCTACCGTTTTGTGACTGAATAATTATTTTACCTTTATTTAATGAATCATGACCGAATTTAATTTGACTGTGTTGCCAATATTTTTTCGTTGACATGAACAAAAATCGATTACATGCGAAAAAAACAATTTGGCTTCCCATACAAAATGGTACGATCAGCTGGTTGAGTTTATATGTGAATTAGATAAAAAGTATTGCCGCGATTTTTTTTCTTTTGCAGTGTTATTCATTACATCATAATCATTCGTTATCGTATTCAAAACGAATTAAAATACACCCTGCAGTAGAGTTGGCTTCAAGTTTTCCAGATGCGAATGAATGGTACCAGTTTCACACATTCTATGTGATATCACTTAGAATGCACCAGAGAGGGCTTCATAAAGTTCTCGATGGTGTGTGTAGTCCGCCAACCCGCACCAGGCCAGCGTGGTGGACTAAGGCCTAACCCTTCTCATTGCAAGAAGAGGCCCGTGCCCAGCAGCGGGACCGTAATGGGCTGGCGTTTTAATTTTTTTTAGGTGATATCATTCCTTAGAAATCTATTTCGTAAATAAAATTTTACTCGGAAATCTCAACATGAATTTATCAATTGCTGCCAAATATTAACCATTTCATTTTTATTTACTTTCAGGTAATTACGGTTCCCATCCATCTGAAATCGCTGAACGTAAGTAAAACGTATTTACATGGGGTTTCATTAAATTTTCATGCGTCAACAGTTCGCAAAATAATCAGATTTCTTCTTGCCCGAGAATATTTAAACGCCGAATGCTCTTTCCTTTTAATGGTTCTGCATTTATTATTTTCCAATAAACGTCCAGTATCTTGAATGTGGAAATGCAGGCTAAGAGAATATTAATTGCATTGAATAGCGTTTCTTAGAATTCAATGAAGCTAGAGAAAAAATGAAAATGAATGACTTTGACTGAATTTCTTTAGAGCAGCCCTAAAGTTGCCGGTTGGTATTTCATATTAAAATAAATAGTATAGTTTAAAAAAAACTAAAGAAAACGCTTTTGTCATCCAAACTAAACGTGTATGCAAAATTTCAGCTCAATCGGAAACCGGAAAGTGAGTCAAAGACTTCCAAGATTTTTTTACATAGTTAGTTAGTTACGGATGAAACTAATAATAGAGTTTTAAAAAGGAAAAACTGACTTAAAAAACTAAAAGGTATAAAATAATTTTCTTGAAAAACTTAACAGCTTCTGAAGTCGGTGCCACTGCCAAGCTAGGTGCATTGAAGAATTAAAGGCCCTGACTTCAGAAGCTGAAACAAAAGCAGACTGACGCCCTCTAATTTGCCATCATTTACGGACCAGAATTTATCAATCAACCCAACTTCTTGCAGTATACTGCTGGATATAAGCCTCTCGAATTGCACCACAACACCTGGACTATTCTGCTGTTTC
Organism: Allophyes oxyacanthae; assembly: GCA_932294325.1. Classification (NCBI taxonomy): domain Eukaryota; kingdom Metazoa; phylum Arthropoda; class Insecta; order Lepidoptera; family Noctuidae; genus Allophyes; species Allophyes oxyacanthae. The sequence continues at coordinate 10,833,784 of OW028629.1, forward strand.
AATTGTATCAGAATAGTTTCACAATGACATCATAATTGCCTATTTTGACAGATTTACCATACAAAATCTGTCAAAATGTGTCATTATGAAACTATTCTGAGTCAATTGAAATAGCACACTTGGGACCCTGGTTATCTGCCTTCCACATATCTTCCGTCCCAGTCCACACTACATACGCCGATTCATGGTATCCACTGTACTCATCTGAGGACGATACAGGGTGATCCATTCTTACCCTATCCTATCGCTACGTGCACCTAGAATCACGACGTTTTGAAAGTGCCTGAAATAAAAAACTTGCTGAAATAAAAAACTTTAACTTTGACTTTGATTTGGCTTTAACATCAATCAATCAAAATATACCTAATATTTAATCACAAACACTTCTGAACTACCCACATAAAATTAACTTCATTTTATAGCGTTCTAAACTATTTTACACTATTACGCAACCTTTCACAACCACTCTGTGGTTGCCATATGGCCCAGCAACCTACAAGAACCCACGCAACTTAGCACTTATGTAACCGCAACTTTATGTTTTATTGCTCACAACTTAGAGCATAAATTAGAATGATAGCGATTTTCGTAATCGTAAATTTTGAATGACTGTGTTTGGACTTTAAATTTATGAAAATAAGGTCGGTTTTTGTTTGATAATGTCAGTTTGTGGTGTAAATAAGTCTGTAAAGTGCATCGTGAAAATAATACTTATAATAAATAAACTTAGTAATTATTGTTTTGTGGTTTCCGGCATGTAATACCTAATACTTGCACTAAACCGCATTTATTTGTTAATGTGAGTCTTGAAAGAGTCGTGGGCTGCCTTCAGAAAACATCAGCAAAATTTATGAATGAAAGAATGCTCTCCATACAAATAATTCAATGTTAGGCGCTCCACCTACTGCACCGCGCCCTGTCGCGTAGCGCGGGATGGCAGATTTTACCATTGTATGCAAGTATCTCAATTTATATAGAAATCACGCCTAGCACAACACACTGCCGACGCGGAAATGCGCGGGAAGGCGCCCCGCCAAACAATGGTAAAAATCTGCCATCCCGCGCTACGCGACGGGGCGCAGTGCAGTGGGTGGAGCGCCATACTCGACTAAAAGTATGGAGCGGCAGATATTTTTGTGGCGATTTCTGCTTTGTCCTTATATTATGAAAAGATTTTCATAATGATGACTACGATACAAGGGGTATCAAATTGTCACATACCTATAGCTCGAGATTGAAGAGATATTTATCTCGGTATAGCTGGCCTTCAAAAATATTAGAAAAATACCTATCAATGATTTATAGTTGACAGCAGAAAAATATAATTTCGTAAATATGTTTTCCACAAACAACTATTATTACTGTAAAGAAGACGGCTAGTTTTACTTCACACCAACAAGTTTTTCTCAGAAACTAAAAGTGAAAGACGAAAATATCAATTTCGGGGAACTTTTTTGATTAGTTCAATATTATTTCTTAGAAGTCTTAAAGGTTACACTACGCGATTGATCAGACCTCGATCGATCGAGATCCGCACCCTAATTACGTATAAATCACCTGACAGCGACCCAGCCAGGCGACAGCAGACGTAGCGCGATCGGTCGCGAACAATCATACAGATTCGTACTATGTACGGCATTCGTCCGCCTGTGGCTACTTATCGCATTTGCAGCGCCAAGTATGCAGTTTTTAGTTCGTTTATCGTCAGCCAGAGGGCGAACCCGTAAGCGGTGGCTGTCGCGTCGCTATCGGCAAATACGTAATACCAAAGTGATGTTTGACAGCAGCTACCGCGCGATTTATGCCTGTCGCAAACTGTCTGCTACATCGAAAATGTTTATTGCGTTGTTCCAATTTTGGCACGGAATGATTTTTAAAGCACACTGCTACATCAGGTACTTTTTTGAATTGTCAAAATTGACTCGATTCCGATTACCTACGTAAATGCTGAGTTGGTAACCCTTTCGGTATGGGCACGCTCGTCAGCGCAATCAAATTGTATCCTTGTTTATTTTTTGTTCGTGTTTGGTATTTTTATTTCATCCTTATGTTCTCTTACGATTTTTTATGTGCTGTTAACCTGTTCAATACTGAATGTATGATTTTCTATTCTACTCTATTCTATAAGCGCGTGTGTCGTGATTATCCTGCCGACCAATCGGGAAGTGTTATTTATTTATTTATTGGGACGCAACTTGCGTCGACACTCTTGCACCTTCCCATCTTCCTGGCTCGGCAGGCTGTGCTGGCGCTGCAGTTGCAGCCGCAGAGACACTCAAACGGGGCAAATATAATATACCTTATCGGTAGTTATATATTTGAGCCGTTTGGTGTCGAAACGCTCGGGCCATGGGGACCGAATGCATGTCTCCTCTTCAGAGACATTGCAAAACGGTTGGTCGACGCTACGCGTGACCCGAGGGCTGGCCTATTCTTTGGTCAAAGAATAAGCATTGCCATTCAACGTGGCAATGCTGCCAGTCTTCTGGGCACGCTGCCAATTGACAGCGAAGAGGAGGAGTACTTTGACGCCTAGGTACTCAGTTTTATATTTATTTTATTTTATGATTTATTTATTTAACAATAATTATTAATGTACATATTTAAGTTTTTAATTTATGATTGTATATAATTATTAGTTAGTTTTATTATTATTAAATGTAATTATCTTGTATTATAATATTAAAATTTATTTATTTATTGCACAATGTACACATAAGTTGTTATAAACTAATTGTAAACTAACCTGGTACATGACCCTGTTAACCCTGGTGTTGCAAAGATTAGAAGAGGCGGTAACATTAATATGTATGTTATTCCTTAACTAGCACTGTTTGTACTATAAAGGATGCCGCAGAGGTTATCACATTAAATGAAACCGCGTATTAAGTATCACGTTCTGTGACCGTACACAAAAAATCAATCAAATCCAATCTGTAGTTTAGCCACAGGAACTACTTAAAAATTTCATCATTTTATACGTATCGTTATGCAAAGTTTTTAAAGTCTCCAAACTATTCTAACCAAAATTATTTTTATTTACACGTGTAGAACAGATAAATGTGATATGAATTTCTACTTCGATGTTCCTTCACCTAGTCGAATGATAGCAGAGTGAAATATGATGCAAAAAAAACTTGTGTAAAAATCGCAGTTTTTCTGTGTACGGCTTCAGAACATGATACCAAACAGGTACGTGGTTTCATTATGAGGTCCTACCTTTCTAGTCCCGATCCCTGTGGTTATTGTGCTCATCATTATGAACAACTTTTACTATGGGAAAAAATGAAAATCGCAAAAAGACAAACAGCTGGTCCATACATTAGTCGAGAAATATTATTTGTACGGACCAGGCGATTTTTTTCTCGCGATTTCAGTGTTTGTCACATAGTAAAAGTTGTTCGTAATGATGAGTACAATAACCTCCTTCCGGGACGGTGGTAGCATAGGGAACCCTTTCTGACTAGTCTTGCATTCTACCTATTCTAGAGGTGTAACTAATATATTTATATAATATTCTTAATAGGTATAGGTATTATAATACAAGGCGCGTATATTCATATCAGGATATGCGAATATAGAGTAATAGGCTATCAGGTATTAGTCAATTAATATGAACGGTAGATAGGTATTCGTGAATAACTATGCATATTCAAGATATCTTGTATTTCAACTCATATTCTTTATTGTGGAGAATAGGTAAGCTTATTATAAATATTAGATCCAATTAAGTTGATAGCGAATATCGAATCGGTTCACTACTATTTGACTAATACCCAGTAACAGGTATGGTACCATAATATGAGATAACGAGTATATTTAATATTAAGAATATCTAAATATGACCCTAATATAACATCTCTAACGTATACCAACTGAATGTCAAGTCAGCGTTTCCAGTACATAATTAATTGCATAATGCAACGATCGGGTCAGCGATGCGAAATTCCTTCACCATGTGGTGTTATGTAGGATCGAGTTACGCCAGTTTTACCCGTGAGAAAATTGTAGTACTATATTATCTAGTAGTTCGTAATAGATTAAATGTTCTGTTTGTTTATAGATCTTTAAAGTAACTATAGTAAGTCTTCAGAGATCCAACAAAAATCATAATACCATTTTGTAGGACAACATTAAATAAAAAAAATGTATTCCATATGTGCATAACAATTTTTAATAGATTGCCAAAGATGATAAGGGAGCTTCCATTTAAATATTTTAGAATTAGGCTGCGTAAATGGTTGGTAAATAATTGTTATTTATAATTTAGAAGAATTCATGCGACATAAAGATGACATAAAAAAAAAAAAAGAGTATTTATTTGACACAGCACAAAAACAATTTTAAAGATAAAGACACACATCACAATGAGACATGTGTAAATATTAAGTAACAATTGTAATGTAATAATAATTTTAATAAATAATTTATCTAAATTTGCATGCCTTAAACAGGCAGAATGTAGTATTCTACATGAACCACCAATGTTATATCTGGTAACACCTGTATTCTATGCAAATAAATATTTCTTATTTCTTTCAGGATTCATTATTATTATCTTCTTCATTCAATTTTACATCACACTTTTTTACGTATATTTTAAAAATACCTTTATAAAGTTTTTTTTTTTTTTTTTTTTATTATTATTTTCTTCTCTTTTTGTTGCCAATCTTTTTTTTCTCTGTCCATTGTATTGTCTATTGGCTAAGCTAAGCTTTATGGTGCGTTTCATGGGCTGACTGACATCTCGCGTCACACCCCTCCCGCACCTCCTTCCTTTCTTTCCTAATCACACTATTTACAAACAAGAACTATTACCCACTAATAAAGCTGTGAACCCACGCGAGTAAAGCACTCGGTCTCACCGGTAACTGTCTAAGAGTCAGAGTGCACTGTAGTGGTTTCCGGGCAGTCAGTACACCTCTTTAGCTAAATGTTTTTTATGACGCTTAATATGGCTTTTAGTTTCATGATGTGCAGGTTAATTTGTTGCTTGTAGGGTTTGTTTTATGTACAAGAAGGTGTTAGATAATGGTATGGCACAGGTCGGTCTTAAATCACGTCAATAAAAGTTGTAGATAAGGTTATCTACCAGTGGCGAAGAGTCCATACAACCCGATTCCCATCGGCTTCCCTTTAGGAATTGGTTAATGCATAAACCAACGTAATATTATATTATTTACTCATCATACTGATTAAAAAAACGCATGTTATTCAGTTAGGTCAAGCTCTTCTTCTGTATAGATTACAAGAGACGGTATTGATATTGGATGTCTTGCAGCATTATTTGGTGAGTGTGCTTTTTTGGGACGGCTTCCCCTATGAAAATTTTCACGCTTCGCCACTTTATCTACACACCATTCGGCCATCACAAATGGTACACTAACGCATGCGTCATCACTACATAGTATAAGAATATTTATTTGCATGAAATATGGTTACATGGGTGTTACATTAATGTTGTAATTTGTACAGCATATCTCGCCGTATAAACGCATGCAAAACTGATTTAATAATTAGGTACCTGCTAATTATAAATCTTTACAAAAATAGAAAAAGTAAAAAGTATTTGATTTTTATATGTTGAGTGGCATAAACAATACATAAACATGCGATTACAGCAATGCGAGTGATATGCTGTTTCGTTGTTGGATAGCGCAGGCGACCAGAAATTTTAATTTATGGTGTAATTATACTTTTGTATGGCCTTTCTTCATTTGCTGTTTTTTTTCATTAATTTAAGGGGCGGTTTATACGCCCATAGCACCAAATCTTAAAATACGCCACTGATACCAACCCAACCGAAGCATATACCACAGACCCCAAATCCGCCACAATTGTTCCAAATAATGACTTGCAGAATAACTACAAGTTTTTCACAAGTTTTTTCAACTACATGTTGACCTCGGCGGCCGTTGACCTATGACGTCACCGTGTTTCCGCAAGCATGTTAGTTAAGGAATTATTTAGAGGCAATATACTAGTTATAAAAGTATTTACCTACACGTGTCCTGTATTAAATTATAAAGACTAACAGCTAAACATACTTATGAATGTCTAGATCTATTTTATGCTAGCTATTATGAGCTATCATACAATATTCTTGTTGTAGGAAAAATGTTTTATATTATTTATGTTTTATTTGTAGGCCCCAACTCTTTTATTTATTATTCATAAGTATTAATTATAATTTTAAATAGTATCGTATTTACCATATTAATATGTAGGTATATGAATATTTGTTTCTTTCGTCCGTGTGTCGCTGCAGGGGTGCCAACTGAAAATCAGCGCTGGCTGTTCGTATGCCCAGCAAATGCTGAGTTGGCAACCCATTTGGTACTGGTATACCGACAGCACATTGTTTTTAATTGTTACTTTTTTGTTTTTTGTACTTTTTTATGTTTGTGCACTGTTTTGTCTGATGTTTAGTCCGAATAAATGATTATTCTTTCTTCTTTCTTTCTTCTTTCTTTCTTTCTATACAATGTTCAACTTAACTAGTCCCAATCCCGATAAAATGACGCCTATACGGAAAAATCTTTCCAGGCTCTTTCCGAACCAAGTTACTCGGTTGTAAACAGCAATAGCTTGTTTATTTTTAGCCGTTACGTTATTTCAGTATAGATATGTTAACTTTGCAGTGTCCATCTGAACCAAGTACTCGGTTGTAATCAGCAATAACTTGTTTATTTCTAGCCGTTACGTTTTTTCAGTGTATCGACATCATTTCTATTATGATTATGTGCCTATTTAAAGTCGGTTATCAACTGAGTCACGAAGTGTGACCTCACCTCAGCCATCAAAATTCAACAATGACTAAAACAATATTCATTATCCAATTATTTGCAGTGCATTGACCTTTTGAATATTAAATAGTTAACCTTGGAGAGGTCACAGGCGTTTATAAATGTATTGTATAAGATAGTAATCTATACAGGGTGACTGGTTCAACGAGGGAACCATTGTAGAAGGGTTTTGTACACATAGAAAAAATAAAAAGTATTTATTTGACAGCGCAAAAACGGTTTTAAAGATTTATACGTAACAGGAAAATAAAAACATGTAAATAAAAATATAACATAAACAAAATGGATTGTTCGTCGCAGCTGTGTCAAAAAGGCTTCCACTCAGCATATGCTGCCGCGCTGCGAACAACGCGACAGCGCTGGTTTTCAGCGGGAGCCGCATCGAGTGACGGTATTGTATCGGACTCATCGTTATAAATAACTTTTACCATAGGAACAATAATGAAATCGCGAAAAAATTAATCAGATGTTCCATAAATTTAGTAGAGTAATATTAAAATAATGGAACAGCTGATTTTCTTTTCGCCATTTCAGTTTTGGTCCCATAGTAAAAGTTGTTCTTAATGATAAGTAGAATACCCTCCTTCAATGTTCCTTCAACCAGTCGATCTATACAAAAAAAATACATACAGTTGAACATAGAACCTCCTCCTTTTTTGAAGTCGGTTAAAAAGGACCTCTGTTCAGCATAATGTCAGATGGCAACAATAGGTGAGACCATCTTACGAAACGCATTACATACTTAGTTCCATTCTGAGATCATCTATGTCATAAATCATCTGCCTGGCCTGTATCCCAACTACGTTGGGGTCGGCTCCCAGTCTAACCAGATGCGGCTGAGTAACAGTATTTTATACAGAGCGACTGCCATCTGACCTCCGCCACCCAATTACTGGGAGACACTGATACCCTAAGGTTAGACCGGTTGTCAGACTTTTTTTGGGTTGCTGACTCTTGTAACGACTGTCAAAGGTATTCGTATGACAACCGGGACCAACTGCTTAACGTGCTATCCGAGGCACGGAGGGGTCTCGATGTTCGAAGAAATGGTCACCCATCCAGGGACTGACCGCGGCAACCGCAGCTTAACCTCGCTGATCGACTGATCTGCGCGGTAGCTATGTAGCTACGAGTCATCTGTATCATAAATGGAATCGCAATTTTGATTTGTAACGGTCGCGGTAATATTGGTCGATTTTTGCGGCGGTTATTTTTGACCTCGATCACTTTAAAAATATATTTTAAATGACGTTAATAAACCAATTATTTGCAGTGCACTGACCTCTCGAACTTTAAATAGAAGACCTTGGTTTGGTCATCCGCGTTTGCAACCATGTGAATTATTTTTTGTTTAGTTTGGATTTTATGTGTCTAAAATGGTCTAAACATAAACAAAATACGAGATAAAATGACCCCCTTATTCATAAAAACTTGTCATTTTTAATCACTGATTAAATTATACCTTACCTAATCATTTATTAACCCCCCCCCCTCCCCCCTCGTCAGCAAACGTAAACAAAGCTCTTATCCCCTCCCTCCCATGCTTACGTAAACATTGGTAGAATAGAATAGAATATTATATAGGTACATGCATTTTTCAAGGTGTTCTGGTTTCTTTATTGATTCATGAGCAGCAGTTATAAGTCTAGAAATAAGGAATAGGCTTGGAATAGAAAACCAAAATGAAGTAAATTTTGTAGCAAATCCGAAAAAGTAAAAAAATATATACTGCTGACGTAAACACCATCCAGACCCTCCCATCCGCATGTCATCAAAAATAAGTAAAGCAAATACAACACTGCAACACTGCAACACTGGAATGGTCCCAAGGAACATAGGTCATACTTAATCTCAAAATTGAAAATCCACTTTTCATTTTGTCTTTCTGTCGGAGTGTACGTCACTGATAATTTGATTGCCACTATACCTAGAATCGGGTGGTCTATGTCCATGAAAATAAATTAATTTTCTATGAACCCTGTTATTCAGAATGAGCTCGCAGTACGTAGAAACTACAGCAATCATAGATAATTGAATTTCATGAAATGAAACAAAAATAACAATTATAACGTTAAAATGTTGTCTAGCCAACAAAACAATTCTTTTAATTGAAATATAAACACGGACTGGGTTTAATAATTAATACAAGCCAGACGAGTAAAAAGGTAACATCATGTATACTGTATATACTGGGTGTAATTTTTTACCGTCGGGAAAAAAATAGGGTGTGATAGGTAAATGGAGTAGAAGCCTATGGCATAGATAATATATTTTGTTTTCTATATGTAATATTTCTACTAACACACTACTAATTTATAGCCCATTTCGCACAATAAAACATGGCGTGATTTTCACCCATGCGCTATCTAAACCTAGAGCGGTTATATGCGTACCTATTCATAATTTTACTTACTACGCAAGTATTATTGTTAGTATTAGTATGATTCATGTTCATGCCATGTATCTATTTGGATAAACACAGTGATATGAAACAATAACTCTAGTGTATAGGCTTCTATGCCACGTACATCATAATATATTATTTTCCAAACGGTAAAAAAATCATCCAATATACAGGTTGCTGCAAATATTATCACATTAAATGAAACCGTGTATTTGGTATCACGTTCTGTGACCGTACACAAAAAATCAATCAAATCCAATCTGTAGTTTAGCCACAAGAAGTACATAAAAAATTCATAATTTACACTTATCTTGATCTATAAGCAAAGTTTGTAAAGTCTCCAACCTATTTTACTTTACACGTGTAGAGCATAATAAAAATGTGACATAAATAATTTCTACTTCGATGTTCCTTCACCTAGTCGAATGATAGCAGAGCTAAATATGTTACTTACTGTTACTGTTGGGGATTGGGCAGGCCACGTCTGCCGTATGCCGTCTGAACTGTGGGCCAAAATAACCACGCAGTGGAGCCCTGACACAGCAAAACGGCGACGCGGCAGACCGCGAAAGAGATGGCGGGACGACTAGACACATTCAGCAAGGACTGGTCATCACTGGCACAGGATAGAACAGCATGGAGTGAAATATGATGCAATGAAAAACTTACGTAAAAATCACAGATTTTTTGCATACGGCTTCAAAACATGATACCAAATACGTGGTTTCATTTAATGTGATAACATTTGTGGCACCCTGTATTCCTTTGAACGCCGTGTAGGTCACCCGTGACCTACAAACAATCGGTTTTCTATTGTGTCTGCTGCGGTGGCAGTCAACTAAAAAGACCCAATTGAAATAAAAACTTTGACTTTGACTTTGACATCACATTCAAAAGAAATACTGGCAAAAGAAATACATTTTTACTGAAATTCCCGAAACCGTCCATTCATTCTCCAACTATTACAGTACTAATTACTTGGCCTGCCAACCTGTCTGTTATATAATGAATCTTTATGTCGCATGGCGTGGGTAGAAATGTTATTTATATCACTCACTCTGTCACCCCTTGAACAATGGGAAAAACTATAATAAGCTTTAAGATGGCTGTGTGTAGTTGTAGATTTGGCGGTTTTTATGAAAACACTGAAAAAATATAAGGGCTGGAAATAAACAAGTTCTTGGCTCGGATGAAGCCTGCAAAGTTAAAATATCTACACTGAAACAACGTTACGGCTAGAATTAAACAATTTATTGCTCTTTACAACCAGGTAACTTGGTTCGGATGCAGCAAACTTCGTTTTTTCTGTGAAGTCTGCTGGAATTGGTAGAGGAACTCTCAAGTATTTTTAATGTATAGGATTTGCAATAAAGTTGATTCAAATTTAATCAAATGACATAATAAGGACCGGAACAAAATAACCGTCAACGAAAATGCTTTGTAGTTTTATAGGTAAAATGATGATAATTAATTAAAATCAGCAAGATCAATATTTGGATGAGACGCATTACGCCTGCGAAGCGAAATTTTTAAACTCAACAATCCTCACTTTAAGATGGATTCTAATGTGGAAAAATTCGATACTGCGAGCAGGAATGGCGCATGTTTTTTTTTCACAAAAATTGTTGATTCTTTATATTATCCAGCTTATTCACCGCTCTCTAGATTTCAGCTTATATAAAATATGCTATTTAAGATCCATTTTTAGAAAGAATAAGAAAAAAGAAAATAAAAATGAAAGCCAGGAAATAAAAAAGAAAGAAAGTCAATAGGAAACCTCATGAGTAAATAACTAGTTTAAAAAAGTCCTTTTGGCACTGTAATAAATATTCGAGCAACTAAATACGCGTATCGTATAAAAAGAAATTATATAAAGATTACTTTTCTTTCATGTCGTTATCTTTCCCATTAATTCCCTACGATGACAAACAAAAATAAATATCCACCCTTATCGCTTCCAGACACACCTTACTAAATAAAAGAGAGAGTGAGAAAAATAACTCGGTGCTACCTCTGGGGCGCTATCTTTTGTCAGGGTTGACACACAGCGCTCAGTACTGTTGATTTGTGGCCCCGCAACGGGACAGAACGAGAAGTTGAAGGAAAATTATTAATAAGTAAAAAGTTTTCCTTTTAGTTTGCTATTGGATTATTTGCTTAGGGAATTTGCTGTGATGACAAGTGACATAGATATAGCGTGATTAATATTTGATCCGTTCCGTAACGCTCGCTCAGTCTTTTCGTGAATTATGATTTACGACGAATATTTTTTATATAATATTTTTTACGTACTTACTATGTGTTGTAAATATTAATAGTGTCCATAGGATCTACTATTTGGAACCGCGCACCTAGAGTCTCGACATTTCATAAGTGCCTGTATTTGGTTTACATGAAATAGATCTTATATAATATATAAAATAGTGTAAAGTCAGGGTGAAAACTTAGATGATAGCGGTGCGGCGGCGCCATAACGTAATGGTTACGCCGCAAATTCATGTGTATTTGTCGAATGTGCGAATATTTGTCATTATGTCGATTTTGCATTATAATGTGTAGCTGCACGGAGTACATTTTAAATCTATGAGCGCCACAGTCTTCTACGTTGCAATGTCGCACTGCAATGATGTGTTCTCTGCTTTACTTTATAGTATCAAGGGGCAGTAGAATGTATTTACACCTTAGTAACTGTTCTACAAAAATCATGTCTTGTTCTGGCTTGATTGCAGTAGCTGGGTAGGCATAATATATTCAAAATCAGATTTTCCACGGATAAAGGAACTCTTCAAGTGTTTAGTAATACACACAAAACCAGACCCTTAGGCAGAATATTAGGCAATTCGAGGAAATGCAAATTTCGAATCGCTCGAGAATCTGCTATAAACATAACAAAATACATTCTTAATCTTCATATCTTTAATCAAACATAGTGACCCTTTTATGTCGGATTTACCTCCATCACAGAGAAACAACACGTCGCTACGTTGATCCGCACCCCAACCCCACTGCATTATACATTCAAGCAGCATACGGGGTCTAAAGTTCCCTGCATACAATGTCAAGGCGACACTATCAACAGGGTTGGAATATTTTGTGCAAGACAGGCACTTCTTTGCTGGTCTTGTGTATAAAATTTGGTCAGTATTTCTGGCGCGTCTGGCTGAAAATATTTCAGGTTATTCGTCTTCGTAAATATCGATCTCGTTTCCCTGTAGAATGAAAATCTCTATAGAATAGAATAGATCTTTATTTCATGTAAACCAGATACAGGCACTTATGAAATGTCGAGACTCTAGGTGCACGGTTCCAAATAGTAGATCCTATGGAGAAGAACCGGCAAGAAACTCCATGGAAACTCTTTTCAAATAAATAATAGATCTTGACAATCTTTATCAGTACAATGTTGTGGTAAGATCTGCGAGAATAATGCAATTCAATGCGAATATAAATAAAACTAGGATAATAATGAATTGCCTCTGAATAAGATTGCCATGGCAGTTACGAGCTGACCAGTTCCGACAGACGGCACCCGTTCACGAGCATGACGCATGTGTCAGCCTCGCCAAGCTCGACCACAATGAAGGGAACTCAACGACCCGACACACAACGCCACCATCAGCGAGACATTTTAGTGAGTATGACAGACTCATAGTACCAGACAACATGTAGGTAGGTATTTAGTAAATATATCTATAACATTATTACTTACATCATGCTCACAGTTTACAAGTTTTTGTATGCATTTGAATTTACAATTATATAAGATTAGATATTAAAATAAAACATTTGGTACACCAAAAATAATTTCAAAATATAAAAATTAATAGGGACATTATACACAATGTCACAAAATAAGTTTGTAAACCAATTAAATACTCAATTTAATCACCAATATAAATAAATTACTCCATCGTAATAATAGTAAAGATTAATGCGATTAATCGCATTTTAATTATGTAAATACCTACATACAAAATTTCAGACAGTGCCAGAGGGTCGCAGTGTGCAGGACGGAATCGTACGCCAGACATCTTTATCTTCGATGTACTGATTTATGGTGTAATGTGATCTATTTTTAAACAGTAGATTTAGATATTTTTTTCTCTGCTGTAAAAGTTAACCAATCTAAAGCAGTTACCCAAATGATGTCAAAGTCATAATGAATGAATTACATAAATGTCAGTTTAGAATGTTTTGTAATTGCTGAGAGAAATTGAGATCCCTGCCGCCAACATTTTCAAATCGTCGTCGCCTTAATTTAAGAAGCAATTCTTATTTTAAAATTAACCCTAACAATACACCGTGATACGCTAATACTGAGAATATTCGAATGAAAAAGAAATAAACTGAGGACTCAGACACGAACTCACGTGTCACGTGAGTTGACATGTGTCAACTATAAAAAAGACTAACGTAACCGTCAAAAACCCCCGACTCCAACTAGAAAAAGAGCTGTAACTGTTGACCGGCTTAACAGATTTTCATAAAACATAGCTGAGATAATTAATACCCGATTAAACTAGCTTTCAATTCAAAAAACTTAATTGAAATCGGTCAATCGGTTTTGGAGCTACAATAATAATAATATAATATAATAAGCTATTTATTTTTCCTTCCACAACGGTGTCTTAAAATATAATAATTACAATATATTGAATTAATCCTTTGTCAACACAACAATGCCACAGGCAGATACACAGATACACACTACAAAGATATAACACCCCTGTTTTTTGTCGGGAGTTAAAAAAGATTAAAAACAATCAATTCCTCGAACTCTGTTCACCCCATTCCAAGATCGTTCAGCATGAATATTATTCACACTGCTTAAACAACTTATAACGTCGCATCGAAGCTTTAAACACTCTAATAAATTTTAATAGGCGGCCCTATCTTAATCGAAGTACTTATTCCGTAGACGCGAAACGGTATTAAGCATCGTAACCGATATTAAATATCGTAAAACGATTTTCGTACCATTATCGTAACGGTAACGTGTCGGTTCGATCTACGTAAGGGTGCTTAAAATGGGGAGCCGTCAGTAATTTAGGGTTGTTAATCATTTTATGTTGGTAATGACTGATTTTTAGAATGGATGAGTTTTTATGTGTTGATCTCGATTTTGACGAAGTTAAGGGTTGATGACAATCCAGTCTATATTCGTTGGTCGATAATTCAGAATCAGAATCAGAATCATTTTATTTGCCTTCAATGTAGGTTCAGGTATAAGATGTTGTACATGAAAAGGTAAGTTCCACTACATTCTACCTTACGGCATGCAAAATTATTACATTATAATAATGAAAAATCACAAATTGCTGATGCAGGCCACACAGCTGCCAAATTAAAATGGAACTGGGCAGGTCACATCTGCCGCATGCCGGAGGAGCTTTGGGCAAAAACAACCACACAGTGGGTCCCTAATAGCAGGAAACGGCAACGCGGCAGGCCCAGAAGGAGATGGCGTGATGAGCTAGACGTCCATCTAAAGGATTGGCCCCAAAATGCTATAGACCGGGAAAAGTGGAAGGAGGGAAGGGAGGCCTTTGCCCTGCAGTGGGACACTACGGGCTATTAATAATAATAATAATAAATAATAATAATAATAATAATGAAAATTTATTATTATTATATTACAAAATTATTATCATTATTTGTTATCAACACGAAACATGTCAACTAAAAATAAACAAAGAATTAAACTAATTAAGCCAGGTAACGATATTATATCATGTTACGTAATTATATAATATTATGTATATCAAATGTCAAAATTCGCAATCATCGGTCATATTATAAATTATTATCATTTAAAAATTGGTACAGTATTTTGATTTTTTTTAACATCAAAATATAAGATCCCTCCTTTCTAGTCCCGATCCCTTTAAAGGGTTATTGTACTCATCATTATGAACAACTTTTACTACTTTTACCTACCAGAAAATAGCATATTAAATTCTACAATATTTTATGAAAAAACTAATAGTTAACGATGCGTCAATTGCTTAACAAAGACACACAAACAATGGATTCTACAAAAACAAGTCAGAATATTATTCAAATGTCAACGAACTTTTGTTAGCCACTAACACTTAAAAAGAAATAAATACCCAATTAGAATATTTTAGTTTAATTACTTTACTACACAATAAGAATATTAATTTACATTCCAATGACAATAAAACATTTATTTACACATATTATATATATAAATAATAACTTATATTTAATATATATATATTTAATATATGTATATATTACATTTATTTATTTATTCATAGCTTTGATTACTTATATGATATCTACCTATAAATAACACTCATGTATAATCAAAAGTTCAAATCGTCAGTGGAAAGCCAAAACTACTAAAGCGCCAATTCGTTGCCAAACTAACTTAAACTTTAAAATGTGCTCCGGTAAAGTTTAAGTTAGTTTGGCAACGAATTGGCGCTTCAGTAGTTTTGGCTTTCCACTGACGAAATGTATTCTCCAATAACCGGTTGGCACTTTTAACCTACATAGACTAAGAATATGTATCGAAGATAAAAACAATTTTTTTATTTGTATTATAATCATGTGAGAAAATGTATGAGTCCGGAATATCCTTTTGAAGATAGAGGCATAACAGTTTTGACCAGGGGGCCTAAAAACGCCACATTGAGCAATTCATCTAATGATCTGCTTAGTAGCTGTCAAACAGATGATTACTGAATATGAACCTTATGCGGATGACATTAAGAGTCGTCAATTAAGTAGATATTTTGACATTCGTAATATTAATCATATTATGATTCATCTAAAGTGGCCTTTTTAGCCCCCCTGATCTGCCCAACTGACAGCATACTTGCATCGTGGAGCTCAACCCTAATTTAGAAAGCTGTTCATAAGAAACAAAAAGAAAGAAAACAGGTTTATTCTGGACTCGCTAGGAACAAATGGAAGTACAAAAAAAACAATAATTTAAGCAACCTGTATTAAGGAATAGAAAATCCCACCAAAAACATTTTCATGTATAAAATGTTGCCAAGACGAGACCATATGACTCGCACTGTCAAAAAGTTATCAGATCTCATGTAGAGCCAAGCTTCTAACTCTACACTCCCTAACTCTACAAGGCCTAACTTCACAAGCTCTACACCTTAGTCAAAATATGTGGCTTGGCCGTTTCGCTACATGAAAAATTTATCCACTATTCATTACTTTTCTGTTATACAATCGTTCTTGTAATAGGCTAGGCAGATAATGACCAAAAACACGGTTTTTTCTTTTAAAAGTGTGACCAGCAATTCTAATATTGGTTTACGCATTCTATTCGTTTACACAAACATTCTTAACTTTGTGACCAGCAATTCTAATTTCAAAAGTAATTTTTTTAAATGTTCCTACAATATCGGCATCGAAAAAAAAATGCTACAAATTCCTAGAGAAGTTCGATTTTTAAATTTACTTATGTTCAGGATCTTCATATACAGGCTGTGTTACATACTAAGTAGGTATTAATAAGTGCGTAACTCCGGAATCATGTCGTATTCGACTCACGTTCGCTAGTGATCGTAATACGGATGCTGATGATCGCGAATATTGTCTGTTACAATAACATTTTACTGTGTTACAACATGTTACATGTTCGTGTTGGTTATTGGTTTCCTGCTTTAGGGCTACAGATGACATAATATCTTTGTTCTGATAGCCTACATCGTTTACCGACACAATCGGTTGACAGATTTAATTATAATTATTTTTTGTTAATATTAAATTACACTATTTAAGAGCCTATTCAAAAAAATCCATCTTTATAAGCGATGGGTCATTGACAGTTTACGTGGCAATGTAATGTAACCAAATAATATTAAATAAAAATAATAATAAATGTATTTTTTCCGGTAACTAACAGATTGAACTTGTAATATTTTTTTCCACAAATTTTTTTATTGTTTTATTTTATCATTTTCTCCAATATTTAATAAAAAAATTGCGTATAAAACAGTGTCATTCAAGTAAGAAAAAACCTATTTTTTTTAAAATGTATTTTAATATTTTTACTTCGTTTGTCTAATTATTGTGAATGACATCTTTTTAACCGACTTCCAAAAAAAAGGAGGAGGTTCTCAATTCGACGCGTATGTATTTTTTTTTAACCTATTTTTTTAAGCTCTGGATATCAGTTACCCTTTACTGATAAAAAAACTATTTTATAAAGCAGTCCGTTGCTTCAAACCTTTAGTTCTTTACAAAACTAAACTTCATCATTGGTAACCCCTGCTTAACCATCTCTTTGTTCAAGTGTACATGTCATAATAATATACGACACCGATATAAGCCTCTTTACTAAAATATATTCATAAACTCTTGACAGTATCAAGGCTTCGTAAATTTTTGTATTTAGAATAAAACAACAAACAAAACACTAGCGACTTAAATCTCCTTTAGAATAGAATAGATCTTTATTTCATGTAAACAAGCACTTATGAAATGTCGAGAGTCTAGATACGCGGATCCAAATAATAGGTCCTATGCAGAAGAACCGGAAAGAAACTCCATGGAAACTCTTCTGAAGTAGTCAATTACAATCTGGATTAGTACAACGTTGTAGTAAGAGATTTCAAAATGAATTGCTTATTTCCTAGATTTATGCACAATAAGTTACAGGTTTGACTATCAAACGATCCTAAGCTCTCCAATTTAAGGCGACCCGCGAATTAGAGCAACAGGTCCGTACTTAACTGTTTTTAGAACCTGCTTGCTAGCTTGATTAAATTAGACTAAGATTCTAGGTCTTTTTTTTTTTTTTTTTTTTTTTTTTTTTTTTTTTTTTTTTTTTTTTTTTTTTTTTTTAGCGTGGTAAAATCATCAAATGAGTCCTCCCGCCCCGGGCAGGGCGGGAGGGACTGTCAGACTTGTACTGACTAAAATCCACGGTGTTCCTTCGATAGCCCTTTACGTTCCGGGGTCACGGTAATGAGATAAGTCCCGCGACCCCGGCAGGCTTCGGCCCTCTACAGGGGGCCCCGTCATCTTGCTGACGTTCTTTGAGGCGCGCGTGGAACACAACGCGCCGTCGACCCGGGCATGGTCCATGGTCGGACAGCGAGTTGCCCTTTACTCGCTGTCCGCATGCCCGCGCCTACGGTGGCCGGAGATCGTCGGCCGGCGCCCGACGCCGTGGGCGACCACCACTGCGGCTGGGCTGGAGGGAGGACGCCATCCTCTCCCTCACGCGGCCCGCCTCCTCCTTCGATAGCATGACTGCTTCGCAGAAGGAGGCGACCGCTTCCCACTCCGTCTCGCCCCGCAGCATGGCCTCGACCAATGCCGGGCGCGAGAGGTTTCCGCCTATCGCCGCCCTGAGGACACGTCGGTGCTCTGCCCAAGCGGGGCAGTCTTGCACCGTATGCTCTACTGTGTCCTCAGGGCGATCCTCGCAGTGGTGGCACCCAGGCGTTTCTGCCTTCCTCATCAGACACAGGTACCTCCCGAAACTTCCGTGTCCGGTGAGGACCTGCGTCATGCGGTAGGTCAGGACGCCGTGCCGCCGATCCAGCCACTCCTCAAAGAGGGGTCTTACCGCCGCGATTGCGGCGTGCCCGGCCGTCGGTTGCGACAATCGTCCCCTCCATACTGCCCCGAGATCGCGCCGGAGCTCTTCCCGCCGCGCCTCGACTTCTTGCGGCAGCAGGGATACGCCCCGACGCTGCGCCTCCACGCGCCATTCATAGACGCGCTGGAGGGCAGTCGCCTCCAGATCCCAGGGCAGCAATCTGGCAAGGAGGTTGGCCGATTCGCCGGCGATCGTGCGGTATCCCCGGATCATCCGGATAGCCATGACCCTCTGGCATGCGACCAACTTTAGTGGTCGCGTCCGAATGCTCAGGGCCCACACGGGGGCCCCGTAGAGGGCCATGGACCGCACGACGCCGGCGTACAGCCTTCGGCAGGAGGCGTTTGGCCCGCCGAGATTAGGCAGGAGTCGCCTGAGGGCGGCTGCTGCCTGGTTCAGCTTTGGGGCCAAACTCAGGAAATGCTCCCTGAAGTTCCACCGGCTGTCGAGGACGAGTCCCAGGTACTTCATCGTCCTCCCGACGCCGATGCGAACCCCCTCCACCGTTATGTGGGACTCGGACCGTGGCGCGTTCCGACCACCATGAAAGCACATGGAAGATTCTAGGTCTTAGCATAATACTATCTATGCCTATCTTACTGAATTGTCTTAGGTAGCGGCTTTGGGTTAGAATATTTGTGCTAAGGGTACTTTCAAACTAAATATGGTTCATTTGCTGACATAATAAACTTACCAAAGACCCAAAGAACCTCCAAAGGAATAGGTAGATGTAAATGTGTAAGTACCTACAAATATTACAATACAATACATGAATACAATACACTTTATTGCACACCAGTAATAGAAGAAAAATATCGATGAACTTAAAAAAAAATATATATATATACATACGCGACGAACATAGTACCTCCTTTTTGGAAGTCGGTAAAAGATACAATAATTAAAAAAGAAATGTACAAAGGGCGGTCTTACCGCACTTAGCGATTTCTACCATATAACCTTAGGATGGGCAGATTTGCAGGTTAAAAGATTATACAGGATAATATTTAATGTAGTGCGCAAAATATGCAGTGTGATTCAGTGTTCGTTCCCAAATGCAACCGCAGTAATAAAATTCACTCCAAAACAAAATAAAAGTTTGATTTTGTATGGCTTGCGCTAGTAAATTATGCGTGTCCTCCATACTAAGTCGAATTTTCTATTTGTTCTGCGGTTGCGTTTAGGAACAGAGACTGAATCAATCTACAAATTATGCGCACTACATAAAAAAACATCCTATAGATAAGACTTGCATGAACATGTTTTACAATGGAGGCTTTAAAATGTAGGACGAAATCGCAAAAAAAATCTGCTTTTCCACACATTTCGTCAAGTAATACCTACTGAATTATTAATTGTATGGAACAGCAGATTTATTTTTTCGCTGTTTCAAGTTTAGTCCCTGAGTAAAAGTTGTCCATAATGATGAACATCATGACATTTTGAACAGGGTAGGCAAAAACAACTTATTTTATTTATTTATTTAATCAACTGTACATGTACAACATTACAGTAAATACCAATACGTTGCACAGTTAAAAACAAAAATAACATAATTATGTAAAAAAAGGTAGAAACAAAAAATAACGACAATTACAGTAAACAATAGGAATATATAATACAAAAATTGAACAGATATCACCATTTAGATAGGCAACTACTCTACTCATCACTTATCCTATCCCTATCATGTGAGGAGATTCACAGAATCTTAAACATTCACGACACACATCTATCCATCCCATCGCAAACAAATCACAATCTGGCGATGATGTCAGAAGGGCATTCAGCATTATTGTTATATTGTCAAGTTAAATGATGTTTGTGATTGACAACCACGCCCTAAAACTTAAATTAACTAATATTACAGACATATTAACTTTTGTAATACTTAGGTAATACTTAATATATTAGGATAGGCAGTATCTTTTTGTCTTTATTTATTTATATATTCTTTCTTTATTTTCTTCTTTTTTTTCTTTGTGAAGTGCACGCCACTGTTATTTCGAGCTTCTGATATTTCGGCACTATTTCAAGGGAACCAGCGCGTTGTTTATCCGTGACCATGGCGCTTGAAAACAGAGCCGAAATATTGGAAGCTCGAAACAATCTATAAACATAGAAAATACCCCGTCCTTAATTCTAATACTAATTAAAGTACTATTTCGATTTCAATTTAACTTTTTCTGTATCGGCCACTCAAAGTATGTATCTACTATTTCCCACCATGTAAGGAGGACAGCAAACTTTTGTCTCTCAAACTTGCGAACCGTATCCGGGGGTAAAAACTAGCAAGTAATAAGGGACTCCTTATTACGGACACCTAATATGAGCAACTTGATTACGAAGTTAAGGTATAGTGCCATACGTGAGGGTAGGGTCGAAATTTAATAACAAACAAAGAACATTTTGGGTATCAGCGTAACGTTATCACAAGTTTAGTTTCGAAGTTTGTTGGTTTTCCTTAAGAAGTGTGCAAAATATATTATGGAATATGTAAGTAATTTAGTTTGTTATATAATTTTTCAGGCTATCGGGATTATTTTTGTTTCAAAGACGAAGTCAAAGCTTTTTATTTCAACTGGGCCTTTGCAGGCACTTTCAAAACGTCGTGATTCTAGGTCAGTGGTTCTTAACCGGTGGTCCGCGGACCACTGGTGGTACCTGGAAGCACCCGAAGTGGTCCGCGAAGCCATTCTCAAAATATTGAATAACTGACAACGACAATAAATTTATTTATTTCCATTTATATGTATATTACCTCCATAGTCATAATTACAGTTGGTGGTCCGTGGCAAGGCAGAAATTTTGTCAAATGGTCCTTCATCACTAAAAGGTTAAGAACCACTGTTCTAGGTGCTCGGTTCCAAGTGGGTTGGTCCTGGAGAAGATACCGGCAAGAAACTCCATGGAAACTCTTTTCCTAAAACAAATTTACAACAATATCTGGGGCTGCAACAGAAAATCCACGTAGAATAAAATGAATTTTCTTTCTGTATTTCCTTCTATATGAGAGCTTCTTCCGATACTCAGAAGAAGAGTTGAGAAGGCTTTTGAATCAAATAATCAGCTGTCCCATACGATTTGGTTAGGTAGGTATTGAAGTTTTGTATGTAACAGCTGATAATTTTTTCGCAATTACGATGCTGGTCCCATAGAGAAAGTTGTTCAGTTTGATGGTCTGATCCACACCCTTAAATATAACCACGGATTTCTGATTCACATTGTCTAATATAGCAATAATTGATATAGATTTAATTGACGTCACGGTTGGTGCACTGGCTAAGCGATTAGCTTTCTACGCTACGTGCCGCGGGTTCGATCCCTGCACGGAGCAATTATTTGTGTGATCTACAAATAGTTTTTTCGGGTCTGGGTGTGTGTGCACGTGACATGTATGTTTGTAAAATGTATACTCCACACAGGAGGAACACTAAAGAGAAGAAACATTTTAAAAAAATACCCCTAGATCAATAGGTGTAATAGTGGAGATATAAACTTGGGTAATAAGACCAACCTAATCTACTTACTCTAACAAAATACGTTAACGACGAAATATACTGAAGAAACACGCTAAAATCTGGTAAATGTCTCACGGATGTCTTTAATAGCCGCCAGAGGTCGCTTCATTAGTTTTTATTGTTAGCCCACCCATCTAATTATGAACGTGCGTGGCTTGTCAAATGTCCTAGGTAATCTCGTATGGACATATTATTGATGAAGAAAACCATGTTCATTTAAGACTCATCCACACTAAAAACTCTTAGCACCAGAATCGCGGGATTTCGCGTTCGTTATCCACATTTTGTAAGCAAGACATTTAAAAAAAAAGTAAAAACCGACTTCATAAAACTAAAAAGTATAAAATAAATTTCTTAAAAAACTTAACAGCTTCAGAAGTCGGTGTCACTGCCAAGCTAGGTGCATTGAAGAATTATAGGCCCCGACTTCAAAAGATGTTAAGATTTTTAAGATTTTTTTTTTTTTTTTTTCTATTTTTAGTGGCATACACAATAATAAACATGCGATTACAGCAATCTCTAGTTATATGCTGTTAATCATTCAAGAGTTCCATTGTATATCTCCTGGGACCACACGGGAAGCACCAGCTTTCAAATAAAAAAAGAATCATCAAAATCGGTTCACGCAGTCGAAAGTTATAAGGTAACAAATATAAAAAATAAAAAAACATACCCGTCGAATTTTGAACCTCCTCCTTTTTTTTAAGTCGGTTAAAAATACAGCCAACGCCCAACGGACGCGAAATCACGCGAATCAGCTGCTAAAAGTATCTGTGTGTGTTTGTGGTACTGTAGATGGGCCTTTGACTTTGACTTAGCTTTGACTTTGACACATAACAGCTAAGTACTTAGAATAACTCGTAATTCACGAGCTTAGTCCATCTAAATGTTTATTATATTTCGACTAAAGTTCTGCTACACAAACATACTTAACTACATATATGGTCAGATGGACAATGATGAATGCATATACGTTCGGACTGGGTTGAGACCGAGTGACTTCAGCTTCAGTGGGATGCTAGCTTGTCGCAACAAGGTCACGTTGTGCCGGAAGTAGGGTGCACACACGTTGGATAAGTTTAGGATATAATATGCAAAATTATATTTGATTCTTTATTTTTATTAGTACCTACTTTTAATTATGTTTGTAGAGAAGTGACGTCAAGAATTTACAATGGACATACTTATATCAACTGGAAAAAGTAAATACAACAATTTGCATGATAGTTAGACAACCTTTCCTTAAGTTTTTTTCTTGGCAATTTTACCAATTTGATCTTGATATAAATAAATCAATATTATAATCCAATTTAAAACTAAGCAATAAACGATGACTATTTATCTAGCATTTATTAATCGTCTGTAGATCTTACATTTCTTTCCAGTTTTCATCTCTCTTCTGTCATTCATTAATTCTAATTTTTGAACTCCTTATTGTATATGTTTGTGCTTTGTTTGTTTGTAAACGTTATTATTTATGTTCATTATCTATGACTTCAATCCGTCATGAAGGGTCATCCATAAAGTACGTCACACTAATTTCGTGCGTTTTTGACCCCTCCCCCGTCCTTGTCACAGTTGATCACATTTGTGAGACCCCCTCCCTAGTATGACGTCACATATTTTGCAATTAATTTAATTACTTTTTTATTTCCTTTTAAATATTTTTTTAATATGATTTTGAAATATGACGTAACGAAACTTAGGGCCACTCCCACCGCTTGTCACATAATGTCACACTTCGTCGACCCCCTCCCCCCCTTTAACGTGTGAAGTACTTTATGGATGGTCCCTGACAAGAAGCGAATCTCTCGATAATATGACGAGGGCTAAAGAAGACCCCAATTACAATTTGTCCGATAATTTCCTTCAACATGGTTACCCTACTTTTAAGTTACCCTTGAGGTTTCCACGCCACAACCGCATAACGTTTAAGTTTTCATTGTACACTGTGACACTGGTTATTTGTCGTACTCGTCCTTGCATGCTGACAAATTCTTAACAAATGTTTCTTGCGACTTAAAATACAGGGTGACTGGTGGAATAGGGAAACATTGAAGGATGATGACTACAATACCCTGTAGTCATCATTATGAACAACTTTTACTATGGGACCAACAATAAAATCGCGAAAAAAGAAATCTGCTGTTCCATATTATAATAAATATATTAATACGTGAAGAGAAAACTTTGCACCCCTTTTTAAGCATATTGCGCGCACGGAGGAGTGTGAGATTTGGAATAGTTAAAGTTTATATGGAGAAGGAGTGCAGAAAGCTAAAATGACGGTCATGTAAGTTACTTTTAATAGAACAGTATTCAACATAGCTAAATTCTTACTAACTTGAGCGATAGATAGTCTTAACTCCTGACACTTGACAAAGCAACTTCTACTTTTGATGCTCCAAAACAAATCACGCGCATACCTCTACCCCTTCTAATGACGTCATCAATTTAATTAACGGCCGCTCTTACACGGCAATTACTTGAACGGCATAAACACGCTGACTTCATTACGGGGACATAGTGAATCATTTGTTACAGCGACGCGTATGGAGTTACTGTTTATCAGTTGTTTAAGAAACTTAGGATAGAGTATTTTCTTGTTCGGGTTTATAGGTATTGCAATTAATGTCAAAATATGCAAAAATACTGTCGGAATTTAAGAAATGAAAAGAATATAAACGAAAACCTAAAAAAATGTTTACAAAATAATTGGATAAAAGCAAAAACAGGAAAATGAAATAGGTTTTTTTTCTTATTCAGGTGAGAAATTAGCCATCCTACGTCCGAAACGATATTGTTCGCTGTTTTTAACACGCTTTTATTAGCTTCACCTGTAACTAACTATTTAAGAAAATCTTGGAAGTTAAATTTGACCTACTTCCCGGTTTCCGATTGAGCTGAAATTTTGCATACACGTTTAGTTTGGATGACAAAAGCGTTTTCTTTCGTTTTTTGTTAAACTATAATATTTATTATCTAACTAAATATATTGCGAACAAAAACGTTTTTTTTTTAATAAGACCTTTTTTTTTCTCTGCCAGGTCCAGAATCTTTTATACTGAATACGGTGTATCACTTTTCGTTACAATCTCACTTACACCCGTAAGTATGTATTTGCAGTTAAATAAATAAATAATTATCAGGGATTCGAAATTTTGCTCTCTGTCATACAGATTGGCAATGAACAAACAGGCAATGTTCGACCACATACTCTGCCTACTCCTTTTAGGCTCTCAGGCGTAACGATAACTTGTATTTTTTATTCTGAAGTATTATACAAATCACATAGGCCATTCCCCTCAAATAACTTTTCCTGACAACCAGCTGTTTTCAAAAATTACCATAAAAATAATACACAACAAGATTATCTATACTTGTGTATGTACGTATAAAATTACCATACGCAAGCATGGCGAGGCCGTTAACCCTAAAACGCGGCGTTAACTTTTAAACAAGAGTGTTACAATAAAGTGGGTCGTTAATTATAGTCAGTCTACAGGTTAAGCTTGCCTTAATTTGTAATGGGACAGGCTTTTACGCGGAGGTGCTATTTTGGCGTGTTTTGGCTTAAAAAGCGGGGCAATATTGTTGTTATGACGATAAAGCGCTGAAAAGTGCTGAAAATTACGGGAAATGTACAGCGAGTGTTTCCATAAAACTAGTTGGTTTCATATTCATAATAATTATACATACAATGTTCTGTTTCATATTGTTGCTGTTTGTATGGGGCAGCTGATTATTTTTTCGCGATTATGATGTTGGTCCCATAGAAAAAGTTGTTCAGTTTGATGGTCTGATCCACAGCCTTAAATATGACCACTCATTTCTGATATACGCTGTATAAGTACAATAATGAAACTACGTTTTTAATTGACACGTAATTGAAATGAAAATGTTTATACAGATGTATATTTAAACAGCCTACTTTAAGAGGTTACTGTTCTCATCATTATGAACATGAAAAAAAGTGCAGTTCCTGGTATTTAGTCGAGTAATATTGAATTATTTGTATGGAACAGCAGATTTTTTTTTGTGATTTCTGTTTTGATCCCATATTAAAAGTTGTTCATTATGATGAGTACTTTAACCCCTTAAAAGGACCTCCGCTAATAAAGTAGGATCAGAAATGCGTGGTCATATTTGAGGGTATGGATCAGACCATCAAACTGAACAACTTTCTCTATAGAACCAACATAGTAATCCCGAAAAAACAATCAGCTGTCCCATACGTTTGGGTCGAGTAATATTAAAATTTTGTATGGGACAGCTGATTATTTTTTCTACTACACGTTATATATGAGGGTTCACACTCATGGGACTAACAATTTGTACTGCAATCCCCATGCCAACACATCACGACAGGTAAAATAATATCACACTATTACATAATCCCCATAAAGATAGTTCCACCCCAAGCTAAATACGATCACATAAAAACAAATGGGGTCTGAAATGCCCCACATTAGGCCGAACATGGGTCAATCGGGACTATTTAGGACCATACATGGTAATCTCGTGGTAATGGCTACATTAACATGTGGGCACTTGAGAATTGTGTTCCAAAAAGTTGATTACAAAAAATTTGGAGTAAATATTTCAGTAATGAAATTGGTCCATGGAACCCTAAAATAAATGATTATAATTTATTATTATAGACTTGCCAGATTGGTGATCGGAATAAGTGTTTTTAACCGACTTCATAAAAGGAGGAGGTTCTCAATTCGGATGTTCATATCTTTTTTATGTATGTTCGGGCATAACTCCGTCATATAATATACAGACGGATTTGCAAAATTCTTGTTTGTTCGAAAGGGTATACTCTCGAGGTGGTCCCATTTAAATTTGGTGAAGATTTGATGAAGACCTTCGCAGATAGACAATGGAACTCTTGAATGAATAACAGCATATCACTCGCGATTGCTGTAATTGCATGTTTCTGTATTGTTTATGCCATTCAATATAGAAAAATAAAATAAACTTAAAAAAACGTAAAAACCGACTTCAAAAAACTGAAAAATATAAAATGATTTCTTAAAAAAAATTACAGCTTCTGAAGTCGGGGCCGATAATTCTTCAATGCTCCTAGCTTGGCAGTGGCACCGACTTCAGAAGCTGTATTTTTTTTTGACAAAATTATTTTATACTTTTTATATTCGCTAGAAATGGACTGAGTGTCAATTTTTCAATATCATATTTTATAATATTTTGTGACTACATAAAAATGACAAATAATATCGTTGACAGGAACAATGACAAAATCATCAATGATTTTTTTCTAACTGTCACCGCATTCACGCATTGCATGTTGTCATATCACAGCCGAAACCGAAGTTCCCGTTCATTCAGGCATGGTCATTATCGAGTGATGATTTTAGGCATTTTGTCGTTGTCACTGCATGACGAAATGATTTTAAAATATCGATGATTAATACATGATGTGACATTAACGCTCATGATGATGCTGCTAGCCAAGTAGCCACCCTCTGGAAAGTCTCTTCAATCCTTAGTCGCTTGTAACGACACACCAAGAGAGACGGTGGCCATGGGCCATATAAGATGTCCAAATAATATCTTAACTTACCTCAATGTTAAATACACAGTACAATACACTTTATTCCACACCAGTAATAGAAGAAAAGATACAATAATAAAACTAAAACACTAAAACTAAATTAAACTGTTTAACTATAGAGACTGACCCCCAAATTGTTTGTATTAAACACATAACCACAAATGCTCTTAATAAGGTCGTCCACAACTTAGGTAGTTCATGACGTGATAACCTAAGACCTAAGTGATGCTTAAGTAAGCACAGTTGAGGGTCTCGGTAATCATTAAGACAGCGATGGCAATTTCAATTTATTAGGTCCAATGAGTGTTGTAATCTAGATATCGGCCTAAACTGCTAAGGCTGCTTGAACACGGTACGATTATGCGTTACCGTTACGAAGTGTATTTTTCTTTTTGTGTTTCGTTTATAGTGAATGTTTCGCCGTCATTATTCCGTAAGGAATAAAAAAAGGTTCTGGTTTCTTTTTTCTTGTTGAATTTATTTTTGAGCCTCTTGGAGAATATCTGCAAATACACGATTAATTGGAAAAGGTATCAAAAGCGGGTTATGTACCATCATTATGAACAAATTTATTATGGGAATAACATGGAAACCGCGAAATAAAAAACTATAAATATAATCGCGAATAAATAATCAGCTGTTCCATACGTTTGAGTCGAGTTGACCAACTGAAGTTTTGTATGGGACAGCTGATAATTTTTATGCGATTACGATATTGTTCTCATAGAGAAATTTGTTCAGTTTTATTTATGATCTGATCCACACCCTTAAAAATATGGCCACGCATTTCTGATACACGTTAACAATTTGTATTACATTTACTATCGCCAACCTAGACAAAAATTCTCGATCGCAAATCGCGAGAACGCGTAATCGCTAAGGTATAGCCGCCCTTATCTTAAACAACGGAACTATAGCAGCGTAGGCTAATATCAAATAGAAACTTGGTACATTATTGTCACCCAAAACTTGAACTGTCTTCATAACAAGTACAATAAGCCTCAACAAAGCTATATAAACTGAGTTAAGTTATGTGTCTTCAAGTTGAGGTGGTATCTCGTCAGTCAGCGGCCATTTTGATGTAAAGGACGGGATTATGGAGTTGAAACTGTTAAGTTTTTGTGCTACTGCAGTTTTATCTGGGTTTTCTTTATGGTAGAATTCTACGTTTTATGGTAGTTTATATAATCTTTAAGATAACACAAAGAGCTGTAGTTGAAATGAAATGAAATGATCTTTATTTGCTTGAAGGATGGCACATAAAATTAGTTCTTAATGAGTTAATTAAGCCCATCATACTTCGCTATAGTTTCGTGACATGCAAAATTTCTATTAATAATTAATAATATTGTAAATAATCTGAACAGTTTATAAAAAAAAAAAACCCTCTTCCGTCCATTCAAAATTTAAGTGCTAGGCACATGTCGGTGTAGCAATTTCTATCTTGTTCTATTTAATACTCACTCTTATTTTTTTTTATTTTTTTTTTTTTATTTAAGTGTGTTTTTGTTTTTATTTTTATTTTTTAATGCTGTGCGTTGTTATTTGTGTAGAAATAAGTATTATTTTGTTTTCAATGTTTATATAAGTTCCTTTAGTAGTTGCTTGGCTGGCTGTACTCGTTGGGGAAGACTGTAATTGCAAAAAGCAATTAAAATAAATAAATATGTACGATTATACCAAGAAACTCTAGAAAGATAGAAAAAAACGCGCAAAGCAACGTGAAAAAGATGGCGGGACGAACTAGACACATTCAACAAGGACTGGTATCATTGGCACAGGATAGAACAGCATGTAAATCAAGGGGGGAGGCCTTTGCCCAGCAGTGGGATGATACAGGCTAACAGTAAATAGCAAATCGTATGAATACATACTCCGACCGCAAGTCAAACAAACTCGACTACACAGACTCACTCTACTAACATAGATAATCGAGTAGAGTTGTAGAACTAAACTCATTAGATACTATCTAACTAACGAGGTTCAGTTTAGGGCACTTCCGACAAGCTTCGTATCTTCACGGAGAAGCACTTTGAGGGTGGAATTATGATTATGGGAAGTTAGGATGATAATAGTGGCGTAATGGTTCCTTAGAAAACATACACGGAAAAAGAAAAGTTTTCGGGATTCATCCGAACCAAGTTACTCAGTTGTAAATAGCAATACCTTGTTTATTTCTAACCGTTACATTTTTCAGTGTATGGGGTACTCGATTATGATCAGCATGAGCTATCCAACGAGAATGGCTCATAACGTCGTTTTTTTTTATATAGCTCTATGGTAGCAGACAAGCATACGACTCGCCTGATGGTAAGCGGTTACCCGTAACCAATGGACGCTTGCAACACCAGGGGCAGCACTCGCGCGTTGCCGATCCTTCTAGCGTCGTGTTGGCAGTATCAGGGATCAGTATCGGGAACAGGGTCCAAGCTACCGGTGGGTAGGGTTCCAGAGAGAGGAACCTCCTCACAATGCATGCCGTGTCGAGGTGTACCACATTCTGTATCAAGCCCTTGATCCAGCCCCCAATGAGATCCTCATAAGATGTTGCCTATAGTACCCATTTATAATTATTTACAATTTATCGGATATTTTTAATTTCATAATTAGATAGTGATAGCCTAGCGGTTGAACGCTTGCCTTCCATGCAGGAGGGTCTGACTTCGAAACCGGCTTGCACCTCGGACTTTTTTAATTTATGTGCGGATCAAAATTTGATTATCACTTGCGTTAACGGTGAAGGAAACATCGTGAGGAAACCTGCACAACTGAGAGGGCCTCGTAAAGTTCTCGATGGTGTGTGTGTTCCGCCAAACCGCACCAGGCCAGCGTGGTGGCCTAAGGCCTAAACCTACTAATTCTGAGAAGAGGCCCGTGCCCAGCAGTAGGACAGTAGTGGGCTGGATTTATTTATTTAATTACACCCAGTCTTTCAAAAGCAATAAACTCTAATTCCACAAAGGGAAACCAGATTTCAATCCTCATCCAGTATCATTAGATCACTTAGCTAAAAAACAATCAATATGCACTTACCAATCACTCAAGTGCGAACCGATTTTAAGTGTCACCCTAAGATATACTGAGACGGGCACAAAGGAAAATAAAAGAAAAGGCGTTAAGAAACAGTAACGAGACTGAATGGAAAAGAATGGTGGGGAAGCGAGAAATAATTAGTTTTTCTTTAGAAAAAAATGCGGTTAAGTGACGGATGTTTTTATTGGAGAGTTCCGCAGCTGAGTGGCTGAGTTGTGTTGTTTGATAATGCATTGTAAGTGTTTATCTAAACTAAACTAATATTATAAACAGAAAAGATTTGATTTTTTAACATTACGATACGTCAAAACATTCGTGCTTGGCCCACTGTATAGGAACTAGATTGGGTAATACAATACTATTTGCATCTAAAAGATTTGTATGTCATACATTCAACTTCAAAATGACATAAGTCCCAAATGTGGTCTTGAAGGACAAGGAAAGCATCTACAATCAAATGAAAAAATTCTCTCATTAATTCTTAAGTCAACATAATATTGACTTTCTATTGATTGCCTTTTTGCCTAGTGGTCGCAAACGCAGCTCCAGTGTGCGAGGTACTTGCAAAATCATATCAAAGGCTATTTGATCTAAGCGAAATTATTTTGGTATATTTTTCATTTCCATGTAAAAAAAATTCTAAAGAAACAATTAAAAAAAATACAAAAAAAAATGTCGCTTTGATCAAATAGACTTTCAAACGTCTATATTTATAAAGTCTTCATTGTTAGTAGCCTGGAGTTTACAGTATAGTACTCGAAAATCTTTATGAGCCCTGAACTGAGCTCTGAACTCTCTCGCTCTCCCTCTAGCACCTATAATAAGCGTACTATTATAGGTGCTAGAAGGAGAGAGGGAGAGAATTCGAGGGCTCATCAAAGATTGGCGCGTACTATACTAAGTCTTATATCTCAGCCTAACCTTCCTTAGAATATTATTTCCCAGCGTAATATTATATATTTACCATTCTACTTAAAGAACCCTAAAATAAACGCGACCCATTGAAGACGATTCGCAAATAAGGGCCTATCTGGATAATGTTCTTACGTCAATAAAAAATAAAATTGTACTGTGAGAAGAAACAATCCTCTTTCCCTGAATAAATCTTATCTTTGCCAACGTCGGTATTAAAAAAATGTATGCTAAGAGTTTGAGGACGTTGAAGAACGGAGGATTTGAATAAGGTTAAAATAATAATTTGATGTTGAAATTTGGGTTACAAACAAGAATAGAATAGATCTTTATTTCATGTAAACCTAATACAAGCACTTATGAAATGTCGAGACTCTAGGGTGCGCGGTTCCAAATAGTAGGTCCTATGGAGAAGAACCGGCAAGAAACTCCATGGAAACTCTTTTAAAATAATAGATTACAATCTTGATTAGTACAATGTTGTGGTAAGAGCTACGAGAATAATGTAATTTAATGTGAATAAAAAATTCTGCTTTTCCATTTAGTCAAGTACTATTGAATTATTTGTATGGAATAGCTGATTTAGTTTTCGCGATTTCAGGGCTGGTTCCGTAGTAAAAGTTGTTCATAATGATGAGTACAATAATCACTTAAAACAGGTGTCCTGTTTAAATAAACACCGTGTAAAGAAAAAACTGACAGATAGAATTGAAATTTGCACAGAATGAACTACATAATGCAGGGAAGCTCTAAGAAGGACGCCTTTGGAACGAAGCAAATAGAGTATACTATTCATAAGTGCCTGAATCGGTTTACATGAATAAAAATATATTTGATTGGATTTGAAGGGATTTTTGAGAATTAATTCCCTAAGGGACTGAAAAGGGTTTCCAAAGTCGCGGGAATAGGTAGTAATTTATTGCACTTAGAAAATAAAGAACTTTTGTCTAAACCCAATACAGGGTCAAAGGCCATTAGTGTGAACCCTAAATTTTAAATACAAAAACGTTAAATCTCCAAAAAGTAATAGCGCAGTGTATACTGTAACAAAAACTCTAGTTTAAATAACCACTCTTTTTAATAAAAAGCCTGCAGCGATAAAAGAAAAAAAAAACAGCTGACGCCACACCTAGCACAAAAAGTACTACAATTACACGGCAATGATAG
This sequence comes from Allophyes oxyacanthae, assembly GCA_932294325.1. NCBI lineage: Eukaryota > Metazoa > Arthropoda > Insecta > Lepidoptera > Noctuidae > Allophyes > Allophyes oxyacanthae. The sequence goes on from OW028629.1 coordinate 10,866,803, forward strand.
GTTCCGTATGAGTTCGGAACGAAACCAAGGTCGAAATAATGAGGTCGCTAAAGTAAGAGTGTGGCGAGGTCACAAGAAAGCAAGTTAAGGTCACAAGTACAAGGTGACAGTTTGAACACGTTCTTATTTGCGTATTGATGTATTTGTGCGGACATTAAGAGCAATGACAATAATTTATTGATTGGATACGGGACAATTGATACGATTGACAATTTCTAGGACGGGAGTAGAATTTAATTGAATTAAAAAATATTCGGAATTGATATTTATGCACTTCATTAACCATGTTTTATTTATTAGGCATCATTTTGGTAATTGCTTTTTATTAATTGAAAAACAAAAATATAAAAACTGCTTTTCAAAAATGCCAATGTATATATTTATAACCCCCGACATATAAGATGGGTGTTATAAGTCTGTAGTGTGTATCTGTGTGTCTATCTGTGGCATCGTAGCTCCAAAACGGATGAACCGATTTCAATGCAGTTTTTATAATTGAAGTCTGGTTTAATCGGATAACATTTAAGCTGTGATACTTATAAATCTGTTCAGCCGTTCAAAAGTAACAGCTCTTTTTCTAGTTGGAGTCGGGGGTTTTAGACGGTTAGGTTATTAATGTTGCATAAACTTTAATAAATATTAATTAATTGACAATGAGAGTGAGATGTGAATGAGAGAGCTCTTGTAGAAAAATAAGCAGTTGTTTATCGTGTAATATCCAATGGACGTTGTCGTTTCAAGGCTACATGCTCCATTCGTATTGAAGAGGCCCGTCAAAATAGTGAGTGGTCTATCGATAGGCGACGAACCGTGACATTAATTGACCGTACCTAGAAGAATTGTTCACCCAATAGCATTGATATTAATAGAGTTACGAAAATTGAGACATCTATACGTAATTATTAAATTAAATAAATAGTAATTTACCAGGGTATTTATTTATTTTTATCTTTTAAACACTACTACTAGTAATAAAAAATATATACAGGATAATTTTTTATGTAGGCCGCAAAATTTGCAATGTGATTCAGTGTCCGTTCTCATATGCAACCGCATTAATAAAATTCATTCCAAAACAAAATAATAAGTTGATTTTGTTTTGCGCTAGTAAATTAATGCGTATCCCTCATACTAAGTCGAATTTTCGTTTTGTTTTAAAGTGTATCCACTGTAAATCCATTGTAAAGTGTACCCACTTGGAACCGTGCGCCTAGAATCACGACGTTTTGAAAGTGCCTGCAAAGGCCCAGTTGAAATAAAAATCTTTGACTTTGACTTTATACTGCAATTGCATTTAGGAATAGAGACTGAATCACTCTACAAATTATGCGCACTAAGTTAAAATTTGCATGAACATATCGTAAAATGTGCGGCCTTAATAAGGAAAGCGAAATCGCGAAAAAAAAATCTGCTGTTCCATACATTTCGTCGAGTAAAATTGAATTTTTTGTATGGAACTGCAGATTTATTTTTTCGAAGTTTCAGGTTTTCTCCCATAGTAAAAGTTGTTCATAATGATGAGTACAATAACCGGGACTAGGGAGGTTGGAGCTTTTATTACAACAGTAAACTAGAAATCGTAAAAAAAAAATCTGCTGTTCCATACATTTTACTCAAGTAATATTTAATTATTAGTATGGATTTACATATATAATTTTTATATATTTATATTTTTTACTTAATTATGTGTACCCCCTTAAAGCAGGTGTTCTATTTAAATTTGCATCATGTATACGTTAATAATCTAATATTATTGACGACCGAAGCTCTCCCTTATACAGGTCACGAGCCATTTGACCCATCCAACATAGGTTAAGCAGGCTACCGACCCGTCTGTCTACAGATATTATTGAGTAACTCGATTCTATTAGTTGTCACAGCTTGATCAGAATAAACAAGTGACTCATACCTAATTGATATCGAAATAAATGCTACTTTACTATGAAAACAAAATAACCTAACCGTCAGAAACCCCCGACTCCAACTAGAAAAAGAGCTGTTACTTTTCAATGGCTGAACAGACTTTTATGAAACATAGCTAAGATGATACCCGATTAAACTGGCTTTCAATTAAAAAAAACTACATTGAAATCAGTTTTTCTGTTTCAGAGCTACGATGCCACAGACAGATATACAGATACACAGATACAACAGATATACAGATACACACTACAAACTTATAACACCCCTCTTTTTGTCGGGTTTTAAAAATAAGCAAGAGATTTTGTATTTGTTAGTGTGTGTAACTGAACTATCTCCTAACAGGATCAATCATACAGTATAGTAAAAGTAATACCCTTTCACACAAACTTTATTATTCTAATAAGCTGCCTATCACACAGTAACGCACGTCCTTTACGACCCTTGATAAATAAATCGCTCAGCTCCCGAAGCGAAACTCAATTTTCACACTTCGTTAATATTACAAATGGTGACACAATAAAAGGCACGTAATTGTAATTAAAGTGGCCGAATTCCCATTAATGTGGCCATATGTTACACCGTTACGAACGTTTAGAGGATATAAATGAAACGGTTGATATTAACTTGTTATATTGCTCTTATTTATTAGGTACTATCTTTTTATCCTTAGTAATTTTGAGGTCAGCTGGCAGTCGCTCTGTTAAATAAATACAAATTAAGAATTTACTACAACGGCCCCATCAGAATACCAGCGCTGTGAAATTTTCCAAATGCCACAGCATTATGCTGAGATGGGGGCCATTTTTGGTCTCGTCCAGGTTGCTTTAATAATTGTTTTTCTTTTGTTATTTTTTTTTGTACTTTCATTTGTTCCTGGCGAGTCCAGAATAAAAACAGTTTTTTTTTTCTTCTATCTTTTTTACTCTTTCTAATATATATACAATTCAAATAAATTTTATTTGCATATCATTGAAATTTCTTTTCTCAATATATTTTCATATATTTATGTTCGGTGTGACACACGCCCTGTAACATACGGATAAATGGTACCTTAATTATAAACGGACTATTTGAGACAGGTTTAATGTTCTCCTTGCATATATAATTAAACAAAGAAGTTCTCTTAAATCTCTTTCAGCGATATCCGTAACAATTTCTTAGTTTCAAGACACAGTGTGCTAAACGAATGTTTTAATTTTTTTACTATAGTATCCATAGAAATAATTCAATATTATTCGACTAAATGTATCAGCAGATTTCTTTTCGCGATTTCAGTCTTTTTCCCTTAGGAAAAGTTGTTCATAATTATGAGTACAATAATCCCATAAAGGGATCGAGATTAGAAAGGATCCTGCTTGTATAAGAAATTATTTCTGTGTTTTATATAAGTTTATCCTTAGTTGTCTGAAATAAAGTGGTAAACAAAATAAACTATTAGAATTTTTGGTAGATTACTCTAAGCTCTGAATTATGAAAATTTTCAGAGAATAAAGGAAATTGTTTGATGTTTCGAGAACAAACATCAATCTTCGAAAAAAGCCTTGAATAAAATATCCTATTTCTTCGAGAATTCCCAACAATAGAGGATAATTTAATAATATTTTTTTGTATAATAGGTACTAGGCTTCTAGGTACTTGTAGCTACTAGCTACTGGGTTCACATCATAAATTCTTAAGTTAGGATAATCAATTGTTAACATCATAATATTTAATCATTATAAATCATTTTCATCAGAATTTGATTATCTATCATTTGCGTTAACGGTGAAGGAAAACGTATTGGTGTACGTGACATCGCCGACAAGCTGCAGGAGAGTAGGCTGAGATGGTATGGACATGTAAAGAGAAGACCACCGGATTACGTAGGCAACCTGGCACTGCAGCTGTCCTTACCTGGTAGGAGATCTCGAGGGAGACCTAAAACCAGGTGGATGGATGTAGTGCACAGAGATATGGCGACATGCAAAGTTTCCGACACGGATGTCAAAGACAAAGCGAAGTGGAAGCAAAATATAAAGAAGGCTGACCCCACCACCATATGGGATTGACCACAGTCGGGAAGAGAGAGGGGGTGAAGGAAAACATCGTGAGGAAACCTGTGCATCTGAGCTTCTCATAACGTTCTCGATGGTGTGTGTAGTCCGCCGATGCACCAGACCAGCGTGGTGGACTTAGGCCTAACCCTTCTCATCCTGAGAAGAGACTCGTACCTAGCAGTGGGAAAGGAATGGGCTGGATTTATTAATATTCATTTATACTAGTGGTCGCCCTGTGGTTGAAATTCGACCACATATAATATATAAATTTTAGTTTTCTGCACTCCACATCCATATAAACTTTAACTATGCCAAATCTCACACTCTTCCGTGCACGCAATATGCTTAAACAGGAGTACAAAGTTTTCTCTTCACGTATTAATTATAGATAATTAAATCATTTTATTTAATTTACTAAGAACCTAGCCTTTTGGCTTTGATGAATGACATGATGTGATATTAATTATTCTATGTTTCTTTACAGGTACAGTCATCATCAAAAGTGGTAACTACAAGCAAAAATAATTAAAGGCACCTTGACGCAATAAGTTTGTACCTACTGAAATCACCGCCTTCGCCGTTTGTTCGCAAGACATGAAAACCGAGTTCATTTGCTAATTACATGGCGTGATTATAAAAGTCAGCCGGACGAACTCATTAAAAATTCTGATGGATAGTAAAACATCTGCCGTTGATTGTACTTTTGCTGGAAGGAATTTTGTACGTAATTGGGTACTTTCTTCAACTGGACCGTGATTCTGTAAGATCTCGCATATCGATTCGAATCTCACTCTCATTATCGGTTGATATTTGACATAGGTATTTGTAGAATTGACAAACGATAAGTTAATAACGGAGCTGGGATTTATGTGCGCAGTTCCAAATAGTAGGTCCTGTGGAGAAAAACCGGCAAGAAACTCCATGGAAACTCTTTTAAAATAATATATTACAATTTTGATTAATACAATTTAGTGGTAAGAGCTGCGAGAATAATGTAATTTAATGTAAATAAAAAATAAGCATAGGATGATAATGAATAGCGTCTGAATAAGATTGCCATGGCAGTTACAAGCTGACCAGTCCCGACAGACGGCACTTCTTCATGAGCATGACGCATGCATCGCTGATTCTTGCTACAATGAGCGATATTTTTAAAATTGTAGCATTCTACCCTGTGGCAGGGATCGAAACAAGTATGACCAATATCTGTATTTCTTAATATTTTTAATACCTTTAATATTTTTACAGGTATTTTTAAAGGTAACCTTAATTTTTAAGTTAATTCCTTCAAATTGAATACAACCAGTAACCGAAATAAAAATTACCTCTATCTTACACGTTCCGTCGGCATAAAGTCAAAGGGCGGGCAGCGCCTGTGTGTGTAGGTATGTGTATATCGCCGGTCATTTTTAAGTTACCAGTATTAAAATGGTTACCTAAATTTAGAGGTAACATGTTTATTTATCTTGGTAACCCAGATAGCCGTTACCGTATTCTTAGAAGTAACCATAATTCTTCGATACCTGTACCCTAATTTATAGCGGTTTTCGATCCCTGCACAAGATGACGCACGCCACAGTATGTAACATGCCGTATTATTGTCGCATGTTGTTGCTCTGGCGTAAACCAGCTTTTAGATAGTTACATTGTTACACTCAGCGCGTCAGGAACCGTGTGCCTAGAATCACGACGTTTTGAAAGTCCCTGCAAAGGCCCAGTTGAAATTTTTTTTTTTGACTTTGACTCAGCAGCCATGCCTGCAACCATTACCTACACCTCGCCTCAAAATATTTCCTTCCCCTTAAAATCAGTTGTATCATCTAGTAAACATGAAATCCGTACATCTGCGTTCATCATAAACCTTGTCGGTGAAGGTAGTTACTTGCCCTTAATAGGTCATAGTGCTAGGTAGGTACCATTTATGAAATTATGACTGTTGATGGCACTAGGGAAATTACGTGAAGTGCGACGCTTTTTAACTGACTTCAAAAAAGGAGGTTCTCAATTCCACTGTATGTTTTTTTTGTATGTTTGTTCCCCGATATCTTCGCCAATTGTGAATAGATTTCATTTGAAAGTCTGTTCGGTTAGATAAGCCTTGTTTCTTGTTTGTTTTTAGTTTAAAACGTTGTCCCTCACTAGGATTTCACCTGTAAACTGTGCCCATATGTGCATATATCTCACATGCACACACACCCATACCCGAAACAACTATCTGTAGACCATACAAATATTTGTTCCGTGCGGGGATCGAACCCGCGGCACGTAGCGTAGAAAGCTAATCGTTTAGCCACTGCGCCAACCGTGTCGTCAGAACATTCTGACATGAATAAAATCTAAAGTAACTTTTCTTACTGTAACATCACGCGCTTTTCCCATGGGGACAAACTAAAGAACGCAAACTTTTTTCCTTTTAAAATCATATATTTATAGGCTAAGAAAAGTATCAAAACTTTTTCGTGAAAAAGTGGTAAACGTTGTGTTGTTTCTCTGCAACTTGAATTTCGAAGTTTCTAAAGATTGTCTCTTCCTTGTTATTGGAGAAGACCATGAAAGGGATAGACCATGAATTGTTTGAGTTTGCGTGATCCATCCTCGGCAGCATCGTCACTTACCATTAGGTGCGGTGCTGTCAAACGCACAGTCAATAATCTTCTTTATCTTTACATAGTAATTTTATACTATGTAAAGATAAAGAAGATTATTGACTGTGCGTTTGTACCAACTGTGTTGAGTTTGTTGTTGAGTTGAGTTTGTGATTGTAACAATGTAACTATCTGAAAGCTGGTTTACGCCAGAGCAACAACATGCGACAATAATACGGCATGTTACGTACATACTGTGGCGTGCGTCATCTTGTGCAGGGATCGAAAACCGCTATAAATTAGGGTACAGGTATCGAAGAATTATGGTTACTTCTAAGAATACGGTTACCGCTATCTGGGTAACCAAGATAAATAAACATGTTACCTCTAAATTTAGGTAACCATTTTAATACTGGTAACTTAAAAATGACCGGCGATATACACATACCTACACACACAGGCGCTGCCCGCCCTTTGACTTTATGCCGACGGAACGTGTAAGATAGAGGTAATTTTTATTTCGGTAACTGGTTGTATTCAATTTGAAGGAACTACCTTAAAAATTAAGGTTACCTTTAAAAATACCTGTAATAATATTAAGGTTGTAACCAAGAAATACAGATATTGGTCATACCGGTTTCGATCCCTGCTACAGGGTAGAATGCTACAATTTTAAAAATATCGCTCATTGTAGCAAGAATCAGCGATGCCGACGCATGCGTCATGTGGAAGTGCCGTCTGTCGGGACTGGTCAGCTTGTAACTGCCATGGCAATCAGACGCTATTCATTATCATCCTATTCTTATTTTTTATTTACATTAAATTACATTATTCTCGCAGCTCTTACCACTAAATTGTATTAATCAAAATTGTAATATATTATTTTAAAAGAGTTTCCATGGAGTTTCTTGCGTTATATAGATAAAGATAAAGATCAATTTATTGCACAACTGTGTACATATTATGTTCTTATTAGAAGAAAACCTTACAGTTTTAAGCTCAACAGTCTACCCATATCGGATATAATGGTTATAATGGTGGTGGACATAATCGTTGCAGCCATGGCTGCTGAGTCATAGTCAAAGATTTTTATTTCAACTGGACAAAGGCAGGCACTTTCAAAACGTCGTGATTCTAGGTGCACGGTTCCTGACGCGCTGATTGTAACAATGTAACTATCTGAAAGCTGGTTTACGCCAGAGCAACAACATGCGACAATAATACGGCATGTTACGTACATACTGTGGCGTGCGTCATCTTGTGCAGGGATCGAAAACCGCTATAAATTAGGGTACAGGTATCGAAGAATTATGGTTACTTCTAAGAATACGGTTACCGCTATCTGGGTAACCAAGATAAATAAACATGTTACCTCTAAATTTAGGTAACCATTTTAATACTGGTAACTTAAAAATGACCGGCGATATACACATACCTACACACACAGGCGCTGCCCGCCCTTTGACTTTATGCCGACGGAACGTGTAAGATAGAGGTAATTTTTATTTCGGTAACTGGTTGTATTCAATTTGAAGGAACTACCTTAAAAATTAAGGTTACCTTTAAAAATACCTGTAATAATATTAAGGTTGTAACCAAGAAATACAGATATTGGTCATACCGGTTTCGATCCCTGCTACAGGGTAGAATGCTACAATTTTAAAAATATCGCTCATTGTAGCAAGAATCAGTGATGCCGACGCATGCGTCATGTGGAAGTGCCGTCTGTCGGGACTGGTCAGCTTGTAACTGCCATGGCAATCAGACGCTATTCATTATCATCCTATTCTTATTTTTTATTTACATTAAATTACATTATTCTCGCAGCTCTTACCACTAAATTGTATTAATCAAAATTGTAATATATTATTTTAAAAGAGTTTCCATGGAGTTTCTTGCGTTATTGGAGAAGACCATGAAAGGGATAGACCATGAATTGTTTGAGTTTGCGTGATCCATCCTTGGCAGCATCGTCACTTACCATTAGGTGCGGTGCTGTCAAACGCACAGTCAATAATCTTCTTTATCTTTACATAGTAATTTTATACTATGTAAAGATAAAGAAGATTATTGACTCATTATTATATATTATTATATTATTTATTATACTCTTATTTATAAAATCGCTGTCCGCGTCTGTCTGTCTTTCTGTCTGTCCGTCTGTCTGTATATCCGCTAACTCCTCCTAAACCACGCAACAGATTTTGATGCGGTTTTCACCATCATTTTGAGCATTTCTTGCGGAAGGTTTATATGTATAATATATTCATATTTATTGTAAGGATAGTAGAGAAATTGAATCCGTGCGAAGCCGGGTCGGGTCGCTAGTAATAAATAGATAGAAAATGCGAAAAACAAGATCAGGAAACTAGGTAATTTCCTCTTCAATAAACTCCCACGATTAACTGTGAAATATACCTACCTATTCATCTTTTGGGCGGTAGTGAGAACACAAAAAATCCATTCAACGAGAGTAAACTACTAACATACTAGCACTACTGAGAATTTTATATAAAAATATTATATAAATATAAACCTTTAAAAAATAACTAGACGCACCTAAACAACAGACAAACGTTGTTTACAAAAAACTACCGTCCATTTTTCACCGAAATGCACTCGGGGAGAAGGAGAAAAAAATAAAAACAATGGCCATCCAGGGCTGCCAACATTCAGTGATGATTGATTATGATTGAGGATACCAACCGGTGCCCCGTTCATATTTTCCACCGAAGTATTTTCAATGAAAGCCTCATTTACTTAGACGAAGGGTTTATTTTGAGAATGGGGTGCAAGAAATATTTCAAAGTGGTGTTTGAGTATTACTATTTTATTGAAAAAATAAAATAAAAATACTTTCTAAAATTAATTTGAAAATATTTAGAGCACTAGAGCTAAACCCATACATTACATAAAAAAATCACAATAAAGTGAACGTTAGTACGTGTATGTAGTATGTGTAGCCCATTTGTATGTATATCACCATAATAATAATGACTAGTGCATCTACCATGTTTTTTGTCTCTGCATCACCCTAAGGTTGTCTGGCAGAGAATGCCTTAAGCATTAAGACCGCTTTTTGTACATATTTGTATGAAAAGCATTAAATAAATAAATAAATTACATAAGAAAAATAATAATAAATATTTTTGCATCGCATCGCTTCGTATCTTAAAGAAAAAATAAATCCAGCCCATTACTGTCCCACTGCTGGGCACGGGCTTCTTCTCATATTGAATACGGTTAGGCCTTAGTGACCTGGTGCGGGTTGGCGGACTACACACACCATCGAGAACTTTATGGAGTTCTGTTAAATGCGCAGGTTTCCTCACTATGTTTTCCATCACCGTTAACGCAAGTGACAGTCAAATTCTAATCCGAACATGAATTCGAAAAGTCAGAGGTGTAGAAGGACTTACAAGTTAAGTCCTTAAATAAAGCACTGAACGACTTAACTTATAACTTAACTTATAAGCTACACGATTTCAGGTTTGGTCCCATAGTAAAAGTTGTTCAAAATGCTCTTTCAATATTTCCCCCGTTCAATCAGTCATCCTGTATAGTTACAAATACTTGCCTGTCTCCATAGTACTACCCTTTGTACAAAAATCGCGGAAAAATATATTTCTACGAAGCGCTCTATTAGGCAAACATCTCTGCTTCATTAGCTTCGCTAACATTAAAAGGTTGAGCTAATAGAGTCGTTTATACACATCGAACCTTACGTTACTTGGAAATATGAATAGTTATGAAAATATAAATGTAGGAAATTATTTTTCGAGCCAGTGTTACCAAGTGGAAAATTTGTATCATTATCCAGCGTTACTAAGTGGAAAAAATCATACAATAAATAGGCTGAGTATCTACATATGAGTGAGTAACGTTGAGAATAAATGTGATTTTTCTGCATTTTTTTATGGGTAAAGTATTTTTTTTTTAATATTTCATCGTTTAAGTAAACTAGAAAGAAAGAAAAATAATTAATTCCTGCAAAAACATCTACATACCTACCTACGTACAATTGGCAATTTTTCCGGCCGCTTCCCTTATGGCTAAAGTCGTTGCAGAGTTCCTAACTCTAAGCGGGCCGCAGTCGTTCAAAGCATTGAGTTTACGAAATGTATCACCGTAAAATGATATCGTGACTGTACGGAACTACGTATCTACTTACAACGATGACATATCCAAATTTTATAAAACAAACTGAATCCCGTAATCACAACTATCATCCCTACTCTACATTTTATTTATAATCCTCAATTTCAGCTCACATTTCATCTTCAATACACGATCCAATTCAGAGCAAAAACCGAAAAAAAAAACCCTGTATACGTCCGTAGCCCAAAAAGTCTCTATTCTGTAATGGAAGGGGATTAAAAGCTTGCACAATTCAAACTAACTGCCAACGGAAATTTAAGAGGCGAACGTGGCACAACTCTAGTCCGAGTAGGGATGGGGTACACCGGGAGATATGCTGTCGTAATAATTTATTGCAGTAAAGAATTATTAATGTTATAAAATGTATACCCTTAAGCTAAGGAATCGGGAGGATTGATAATAATGTGGCCAGTATAAGTACTTGGTTAGCTTGTCGATAAAAAAGAGGACAAATTCAGCAGTGTATTTTTTAAGGTGGGTAACAAGCATACGGCCCGCCTGATGGTAAGCGGTTACCGTAACCTATGGACGCTTGCAACACCATGGGCTTCAATCGCGCGTTGCCAACTCTGCTATAGTGCCACAAACTTATCTGATCCGGTCGTGGCGTCGCTGCCGTCGCTTTTACCAATGTCATCTCCCTACAAAAATGACATTTTGATGACATTTTTTTTCCATAGCGACGTTAGTTCCAATTTTGGTCACCGGGTCTGATAAGTTTGTGGCACTATACTAGCGTCGACAGATCGTAAAATGTCACTGAAGTGTCAAAAAGAAACAAAATTCTAAAACATAAAAATTTGTATTAGTCTACAACACAGTCTACAACAATAATCATGACATAACATAAACCCTCTTTATAAAATTTAAAACAAAAATAAAACAATAAAAAAAAAAAGTAGAATCGGCAGATAATATAGAAATGCGGAGATCATTGACTAAAAAAATATCAAGAACTAAGCAAGCTAACTTTGTCCAAACCTTACATAGCTTTGCAACCCCTACCCATATGGTCAGTAGAAAAGTTAATTACAGAATTAAATCACAAAAAAACATTTTCGTACTGTTTTATAACGAAGCCGTTGCGTCCACAATGTTTTGCATTTCTGAATTTGAAATGCAAATAAGATTTGGAAAGCGAAGAAAATCGCCAGCAGTAGATTTTATGTAAGTACATGATTTTTAAAATGCAGTGAATTTGGTTTTTGACAAAAATATTGTAAGATGTTTTAAATATGAGAGGAATATAATAAGACGTTGGTATATTAATTTTTAGTAGCATTTGTTGGCGTCTTTGTCTCTTTTTCACCCTATCCTAGAAGAATTTTAGAATTTCGTTATTATCAGTAATTAACACCATAAATCTTGTGTAAACACTATACTGTCCAACCAAAGCAGGGTTCCCAACTTAGGGGTTTTCCCCCCAAATTTAGGGGGTAAATAAGTGTGATGGGATTTTTTTAGGGTTTTTTTAACTCTTAACTTTTACTGTGAAATTTATAATGATTGTGACGCAGCTGGCTGTAAACTTTTTGAAATTGTTTCAATTATTTTATATTATTACAATTTATTTATTATTTACAGTTATTTTTTTTTTGGGGGTATTTTGGGGGTTTTCAACTTTAATTTGGGGATAAATATTTTTGAGAGTTGGTAACACTGAACCAAAGGTTGTCTCTAAGATATCGCCGATTGTGATAAGACCGCTTATTGTACAATTTAAAATAGAACTTATTATGTTGATTGCTCCTTTCTTATCTGGTGTATAATAAAGAGTATTTATATTCTATTCTATTTACTACCTATCACAAGTATCTGTAACAAGCCGTTTACTAAATTGAACTTAATTTATAGGTTTTAGAACAAGCAGAATAACATGGCCGTTGATATGTTAAAAAATCTATTATCTGTACCTCTACCATGAGTTTTCCGTGCCGTCTAACGCTATCGTTCACATTCAATATTTGTATAGTGACTTGAGTTCAATATTTATACCGCTAGAGGCGCTGAAAAAATTCCCATACAAATATTGCATGTGAACGTGAACGTTAGACGGCACGGAAAACTCATGGTAGAGGTACTGTTCTACTATATATTTGCTAAGAACAACAACCTACTTACTGCAATCCACCAACGCGGTTATCAGCGCGCTGATTATGACAATATCCGTACGACCTTTTACTTCCGCGGTTTGTGAGAATGCCTAGTAGAAGGAGACAGCAGAGTAAAAAAGTATAGACAAATTTTTACTTTACTATAAAATCCAGGCCATCGTGGTGGACTAAGGCCTAACCCTTCTCACTCTGAGAAGAGGCCCGTGCCCAGCAGTGGAACAGTAATGGGCTGGATTTATTTATTTATTTTTATAAAATCCAACTCATCCACAATCCGTCCACAAAACAGTTAAACTTGTTTAACAATGTTGCTAAGCCGCGGCGCTTCTTAATGAAGACGTATGGTATCATTAGCTAGACTTAGCTAACGCCAGTAAAAACCTGACTATTTAAAATGTATGAGAGGAGATCGAATAGGTTTTTTTTCCTAGACGGTCTTAGGTTTTAAAGAGCCAATGCAGACACACAAAAAGCCAAACCCTAAACAAATATAATATGTATGGGCCATACAAATATTTGCTCTTTAGAAAGAAAAGAAAGAAAGAAAGACAATACATTTATTCAGCACGGACAGAGACAACACACGAGAGAAAAAAAAAAAGTTAACATAAACCTTTAAACTTAGATTATTGATTGGTTGTCGCAGCCGCTCCAACTAGATTTTATTTATTTTATTTATTTATTTATAACAATCTTACCTACCTACCTACCTTACCTTATCTTACCTAGATACCGCACTACCTAAGAAAAATGGCTCCTTGAATGCGTCAACTCATGTATTGACATGTGATTGTCATGTGGTGATTGTGATTTATGGTTCGTATTATTTATCGTTGAAATTATGAAATTATTACGGAAATTATACAATCCTTACTGATGGTACATATCCCAGTGTCTTTTTAATTTTGGTTGTATTGTTTTTGCACAGTTTTACTAAGCAAACCGGCATTTTAATCTGACCGACTCACTCGAGTACGCCAACTTTTGCGTAGTATGTTTTGCCGCATTTTATTAGTACGACGGCGGAATCTATTTGGAGCGGCTGCGACAACCAATCAATAATAATCCAAGCCTTTTAACAATAAAAAAAAAATATATGCACATAACAGAACAAAATTAAATTAAAATAATAATAATAGTCATCATAAAATATTGCATTATGATGAATTCGGTCGAATTTCGTCCACTGGGTGACAACTAGTCTCTACGTAGTATAAAATAAAGTCGCTTACCGCGTCTGTCTGTCTGTATATCCGCTAACTCCTCTTAAACCACGCAACGGATTTTGATGCGGTTTTCACCATCATTTTAGGCTTTTCTTACGGAAGGTTTATATGTATAATACTTTCATATTTAATGTAAGGATAGTAGAGAAATTGCACCCGCGCGAAGCCGGGGACGGGTCGCTAGTTTATGATAATTGTCACCTGATTGCGGCACTGTTTACTATAATAGAACAAGAACAAATTCTGGCCTGCACTTTTGCTTCCACCAACATGGAAACCATATTGCATAAATTTAATTACATTAGTATACCTGTGTACATTACATTTGAATAAAAGCACTCCGAAGCACTCACTCTGTTTAGCTCCTCAAGCTCTTAACAATATAAACACGGAATTTAACCAGATTTCAGCAAACTGCAGTAATAAATCAAACGATTTAAAAAATACAACTTCAGAACATTTTAAGACTCATTTTTACTTAAACTGGAATAAGTAAATCCAGTTAAATCCAGCATGCAGCTAATAATCCGGTGCTTACAAGCGCGCGCCGGTTGCAACCGCTTTGAACTGGATTTTTCCGCTTATTTGAACGCAAACATGACCTTATTTTTTACACATTTCGACGCTACCATTTATTTAGATAGCAATATTGGCTAGATACAAAACACACAAGTTTCAACCTTATTGCTAAAGTCGTTAGTACGAAATTGGGTTGCAAACCGGGCAGCGATTCCCGAGACGTGTAAAATGACGTCACATTACTCCATGTTATCGTACAACGTCCTGTATTACGTAATACGATACTAAATGTCATTTTTCATACGACCAGTAAGTCTGGACCCTTTTCAATACTTAACTTTATTCCCAAATGACTTGCCATGTGAGGTCATCGTAGAATGGATGTTATAACGGACAGAAATGGACATTTTGACCGATTGCGACCCGGTTTTCGGCCTGAACCGGGTATTATTTGTCATACGATTGCACTAAACAGCCTACTACGTTCTTTGGTGGTCCAAAAGAATCGATTCAAAGGGTTTTTCATACATTTCTAGTTTCGTAAGCTTTTTATAAATGGTGTATAATTATTTACTGTCAAATTGACTGAATCTTAAAAGTATTTTCTTCGTGTAGAATTCTTCGAGTCGATGAATGGGCAGAAGTCTAGACAGATTTGTATAAAAAGGTACTGCGAAGTAAGATTGATACTGGACTATTTCAAACAAACTCGTTAGTGAAAGAAGCCTTATTGAAATGCTTGGACGGTTTATAAAAAAATAACTTGATTATAATTATATGCTTATTTCAAAAGCCGATGTTTATAAACTTGAAAGTTTGACTCTGGTATATATTGAGGTAAAAATGAATGAGATTTTTTTTATAGATAATAGGCTGTTTATTATTTATTGGTGTAGTGCAGCGGTACTCTAAGTGTGTTCCGCGGAACCCTAGGGTTCCGCGATAGGGGTGTAGGGGTTCCGCAAGAATTTAGAAAAAAAATCAAAACACCTCTCTCTGGTCACTGGTCGAACGTTTTGACTCCGCCCGCCGCGAGTATACTTGTGAGCGCGCAGTCCCTTTGACAAATGCCGCCTCTGAATTAGACGCTATAGTTGTGAACAAGCGACTTTCGGCTCTATCTTTAAAAACATTATGTCGAGATTAGACTATTAGAACTATTGTTTTATTGTAGGGTTCCGTCAAGTATTTTGCTTGTCAAAAGGGTTCCGTGACCAAAAAAGTTTGAGAACCGCTGGTGTAGTGTATGCCTAATGTATTGTATAAACCAAATTGTATGGAATATTTGTCCTTTTGATTTAGATTTTAGATATTTTTTCCTATTTTCGGAAGGTTATTTCTTAACAAAATTGAAGCTCATATTTTTTCTTATTTTACTAATGTGCGTTATTTTTTTTCATTTCATCTTTGTCAGTATCAATTTTAAGGGTTCATGGAAACTTCCTGGATGACGTTACCGAAGTTCCCGCGACCCTGTTACGAACGTTGTTAACTCTTTCTAATTCATCAATAATAGAAGAGAAAAGAGATAGGGCTTAGCGGGACTTTCCGCCCAAAATTGGAGCTGTCTGACTGGGGAAGTACCTCCACCTTGCAGAATATCGTAGCCAAACAACAGCTCTTTTGCAGTGCTAAAGGTGAGGAAGGTCGCCGGTGGTCCTTGAGAGAGCGTCGTGTTGACAGTAGGGGTCACGTCCATCCAACACGATGTAAGTAGTTAGGGTCGGTAACGCGCGAGTGATACCCCTGGTGGTACCAGCGTCCGTAGGTTACGGTAACCGTTTACTATCAGTGGCTGTATCTTGTTTTCTACTGTAGTAGAATAAAAGAAGAGCCTTCCTGGATGACGGTATCAAAGTACCCCCGTAACGAATTTATTTATTTATACTCTTTATTGTACACCAGGAAATAAAAACAGGATTGAGAGTCACATAAGCATTAGCAAGCATTTAGCTGACTGTCTAATTGTTCCAATACTGCATAAAAAAATGTTAGATATAGCACAGATGACGATAGCTTTCGATAAAAGTGACCAACGAAGAGATACTAAGAAGAGTAAAAGAGAAAAGACAAGTATTGAAACACAGAAAAAAGAAGAGGATACATGATTGGTCACTTGATTAAGCTCGAAACATTATAGAAGGGAAAATAGAGGCAAAAAGAAAAAGAGGAAAACCAAGTAGAAACTAAATTGATCAGCTGAAAGACAAACCGAATATAGAAACATATAAAGATTTAAAAGACTTGGCATTGGATAGGACTGATGGAAATTGTTACACCGACAAATGCCTGGCACTTAAATTTTGGATGATGATGAGAGCACAGATGGAAACAGAACTGTCAAAGTCAACTCCTGGACTACCATAATAACTTATACCGTGTCTCAAAATACTAAAAACATTTCCACCCCAACTCCTGCAAAATAGTGACCCAATTAAAATTACTTAGTCAATATAATCCGGTCGAAATAAAAAGCGCTTGAATTTCAACTTAAATGTAACTGAAGCGGACGTGTTTAAATCCCGGGATTATACCAAAGTAGAGTGAGCTAAATGACTAGTAAGTTAGTACAGTAATCCTAATGTAGATAGAATGGTACTATGTGTCGAAGTTGAAGCTGTGTCCAAAAGTTCGTATAAATGCGCGTTTTATTTTTAACCACCGATAAAAAAGCGGTGTTATAAGTTTGTAGTTTGAAAGAAAGAAAGAAAAATCATTTATTTGCCACAAACACAAGACGCACTAGAATGATAGACATAGATACTAAGAAGAGGACAGGTGCATAGACGGAGAATACAATTTTAGGATGGCAACAGTGTAAAACTAAGCAGAAAAAAAAAAATGAAAAAAAATCTGTCCGTCTATTTTCTGTGTATCTCTGTAATCTCTGGATCTACTAAACCGATCTAAAAATTATTTCACTAATAAAAAGTTACACTATGCCTGGGTGATATAAGCTATAATTTTATTTAGATAACGTAACCGTCAAAAACCCCTGACTCCAACTAGAAAAACAGCTGTAACTTCTGAATGGCTGAACAAATTTTCATGAAACATATCTAAGATAATACCCGATTAATCTAGCTTTCGATTAAAAAAAACTTTATTGAAATTGTTTCATCCGTTTTGGAGCTACGATGCCACAGACAGATACACAGATACGCAGAAACACAGGTACACACTACAAACTTATTACAGCCCTCTTTTTTTTCTGAATAAAAACTTTACTGTACTGTACCAAAAGTGGCCCTCCGAGGTGAGTTTAGCCGGTAGGAGTTCGGCACAACCCTTCTCTCCAAGCACGGGATTACCCATGTTCTCAATACGCTTATAGAAAAAGGGTCTTGGGTAAAAGCCGTCCCTTATATCGATGGTTGAAGGCTATTTTTGATCTAAGCGACCTTGTTTTTGTATTTCTTTTTTATTGCTTTTCGAAAAACAATTATAAAACAAAAGAAATGTCGCTTACGTCAAATAGCCTTTCAACCGTCGATATAAATGAGACCTAAGTTTGACTAATGCAAAAAATATTATAAGGATTCTTGCCTTTCCAGTTTTTCTAACTAGATTTCAAATCCAGTACCGTTGCGTAAGCAGTCTGGGACTGCACAAAGCACAGAGCTACGAAACCCCGCAACGACAACACAATTCTCGAGAATCCAAACTTTTTTAACAACTTCTTTACCTTTATTATTATCCATCAAAAGATTTTTACTTTTTTTTTTCACCTTTCTTCTCTTACGTATATCGAAAAGGCGGCCTAACTTTCCAACAAAAAGGACTGCGAAGTTAATTCCTTTGCCTTTTCTGAGACAAAGAAAATATAGCGCAATTGTGAATGTTAGTCGAATATCGGAGAATTGTTTGTTTAAGGTTGTTTTACTGTGAATAGGTGTTTTGATTTAGTTGCGTAAAATGCTTGGTTGCGAGGACCTATTGTGGAGTAACCTAGATTTTAAATTCAAACAATTCAAGAGGTATTTATTTATTAATTTAATGTTGTATGCACAAGTAATAATCTTACCGTGAAAAACCCCCGACACTAACTAGTCAAAGAGCTGTAAGTTTTGAACGGCTGAACAGATTTTCATGAAACATAGCTAAGATGATACCCGATTAAACTAGCTTTAAATTAAAAAAAAACTGCATTGCAATCAGTCCATCTGTTTTGGAGCTACGATGCCACAGCAGATAGGCGGCGCTGGCGTAGTCTATTACCATGTAGCTCGTAGTTAGTTATCCTAGCGTTAGATGTCACTACAGTTCCAACGATGTGGTCTGCTTTGTCGCCAACCACACAACCGATAATTGTGTGGTTGGCGAAGCAAACCACAAAGTACTTTGTGCCACTTAACCATACACCAAACAATAATTAAAATCGGTAATCAAATTAAAACAAGCCTCAATTGAAAATTAAATAATTAAAAGAGATACGATAAATTACATTGCAGAGTTCGTGTCCCAAACTATAGTTATTTTAAAATGGATTTATAATAACATGTGATGTTTATGAATACGTTAATAAATTAATTATTATCATTTCGTGTTTAATAAGAGCAATCATCTATAGTTATCCGAGTGATATTGTTGAATTAATTTTAATTAGTTTGTATTTTAAGCAGTGATAGCCTAGTGGTTGAACAATTTCCGTCCATGCAGGAAGGTCTGAGTTCGAACCCACGGGTCTAACGCGAAACAAAATGGTAATGAACATCAGACTCTAGCAATAAACTTCAATACGATCGTGAGAGAATAAACTTCGAACGAACTTGCAAAAAAATCACCGATCATGAAAATGGGAGTCACAACTACATATAAGACCGGCAGATTTATTAGAAGATACCTCGAAGTTTAGCCTCTCACGATCGTATTGAGGTTTAATAATAATATAATAATAAAACTTTTTTATTGCCACCAAATAAAGTTTACATCAATAATTTATACTTAAGCTAAGGATACACGAATATTGTAAAAAGAAATTATTTGAACACTGACGTCTAAACTAGGCCAAGCCTGTATCTTAGACGTCAGTCTCTTCCCGTGACATAATACAGTATACATAATTACCCGCTTATGCTATAAAACCACCTTAATTTATTACCAGAGTCTGATAATAAAAAAAAAAAAAAAAAAAAAAAAACGTTTATTTTCAGACAATGCAGTCCATAGCTAATGTAAGTAACAATTTTGCTGATATTCATTACCATTTTTTTACGCTGAAGACCATCGGCCCGAACCTCAGACTTTCAGACTCGAAATCACGTGCGAATCAGAATTTGATTATCACTTGCGTTAATGGTGAAGGAAAACATCGTGAGGAAACCGGCACATTTCAGAGGGGTCTATAAAGTTCTCGGGGTGTAGTTCACGAACCCGCACCAAGCTATCGTGGTGAACTAAGGCCTAACCCTTCTCATTCTGAGAAGAGGCCCGTGCCCAGCAGTGGGACAGTAATGTAAACTGTGATATAGACATCAGTGCTTCCCAAATTGTTTTATCATAATATAAGTAGGTACTCAAGTGCACAGAGATATGGCGACATGCAAAGTTTCCGACACGGATGTCAAAGACAGAGCGAAGTGGAAGCGAAATATAAAGAAGACTGACCCCACCACCATATGGGATTGACAGTCGGGAAGAGAGAATAGAATAGAATAGATCTTTATTTCATGTAAACCAGATACAGGCACTTATGAAATGTCGAGACTCTAGGTGCACGTTTCCAAATAGTAGATCCTATGGAGAAGAACCGGCAAGAAACTCCATGGAAACTCTTTTCAAATAAATAATAGATCTTGACAATCTTTATCAGTACAATGTTGTGGTAAGATCTGCGAGAATAATGCAATTCAATGCGAATACAAATAAAACTAGGATAATAATGAATTGCCTCTGAATAAGATTGCCATGGCAGTTACGAGCTGACCAGTTCCGACAGACGGAGAGAGAGAGGTAGGTACTCAAAATTCAATCAAAACAATTATATAATAATCAAAGAAGAGGGTAGTTGACTTAACTTAACTTAGCGTGTAATCATTTGCCAATAACGTAATACTAGACCTTAACCCTAAACTCTGTTCTCTATAAAATCTTCATAAAAGAGACATATTTATAACACAAAAACAGAATTCTTCTCATACAAACGCATATCTAGCAATAAAATACGTGCATTACTGCCTCATAACGCTAGGTAGGTAATATTAAGAATATTGCTTGCACCACCTGTTATGTAATAACGAGGATGTACTGGCCTGGAAGGGGCTGAGCGTGGTTTGATTTTACACAAGACTGTTCTACTAACATACAGTATTTTTTTTTGTAGTGCGCATACTTTGTAGAGTGATTCAGTCTCCGTTCCAAATGCAACCGCAGTATTGGAATAAATTTTAAAACAAAATGGAATATACAAAAATACAGTATAAAAATAAATACATAAACTCCAAAGGTGCACCACCTTAGTAGTACCTATAAATAATAATATAATACCATTGGGTCCAATTTTTCTTAAATTCCGAGCCATTAAAAAATTTCAGTGTATATGTTTCTACATACTATATATAATAAATACCTACATTATAAAATTGCTTGAGGTTAAACTATACTTAAGTTTTTCAAGGTTAAAAGTCTACTGATTTCTAATAAAAAATTGTCCTTGTCTAAATGTATAAATGTCGAAAAGTCTCTTAATAGAAATAAATGTAATAAATGACTAGAAATCTAGCTATAAAAAGGCATTTAAAGACGGCATCTAGTCATCCATCTTGTAATTGAAAATACTTATCATGTTTTATTGTAAAGAGAAAATGTAGAACTACTCTGAAATTGCTATTCAGTCAAAAGTAAAGTAAAGTAAGTAAAGTAGTCTGGTCAAAATTATCTTTTACCGTCAATTGGAATTGAATGGAAAACCAACTTGATGTTGATAGCATTTTTTGTAAAAAAAATTTTTTTTTTTTTTCGAATTTCTTGATTGGTCCCATAGTAAAAGTTGTTCATTATGATGAGAAAAATAATGCTACCTTTCTAGTCCCGATCTCTATAAGGGGAAAGAGATCGGGACTGTAAAGGTAGCACTTTGTATATTATACAGGGTGGTGACGACGTTACGACAATAAATGAAACCACGTAATTACGTTCTGTGACCGTACACAAAATATCTATCAAATCCAATCAATAGTTTAGCCACAGGAACTAATTAAAATTTACTTAATTTTACACATATCGTGATCTCTAAGTGTAATTTGAAAAGTCTCTGACTTGTTCTTACCAAAATAATCTTTATTTACACGTAAAGAATAGATAAAGATGACATAAGTTTCTACTTTGATGTCCCTTCACCTAGACGAATGAGAGTAGAGTGAAATATTATGAAAAAATTATATGCGTGAAAATCGTTGATTTTTTTGTGCACGGCTTCAGAACGTGATACCAAATACGTGGTTTCATTTATTGTCGTAATGTCGTCACCACCCTGTATAGTACGGTTGACAACCCTAGAGACAACAGTTCTTTAGCAAATATTTAAGTATATCTCATCCAGTAAATTCGCTTCTACTATACCTCCGTGTAATTAGCATGCAGCTCGAAATATTACCCGTGTGATGTACAACATGGACTTAATTGATTCTCTGCGAAACGATTCGTACTCGACGTTACGAGCGGCAAAAACATGGTTCAGGGAATCGGTTTTTTAATTTAGTTGATTGAAGTCAGCTTGATACAGGGTTACTTTAAAATAAAAGCGGTTTATAACGTTAATAAAAAACCTGGGTACTGTAATATAGGTAAATGCAAATCAAATGTTTTTTTTCTTTTATTCCACACTAGGTTTTCTCCTGTATTGATGCATTATCTGACTCCAATCTTAAATATACAAACACACAGTGGTGGAGCAGTGGTGGTTTTAACAGTACACTCTATGTTACCAAAATTTTGTAAATCCAACAAAGCCGTTTTTATAACCCTGTATTAACTGTTACTAGGAATAACGTTCTATAATGGATCCATGAAACATTTCCCGCGAACTTTAAAACAATTACATTTGCATTGTTTCAACCAACAAATGAATTCACTGAAAATTGATATGTATAAAAAAAATAAAAAAAATCCAGCCCATTACTGTCCCACTGCTTGGCACGGGCCTCTTCACAGAATAAGAAGGGTTAGGCTAATAGTCCACACGCTGGCCTAGTGCGTGTTGGTGGGTATTATAATATATTTTATATTATATTATAAATAAATATTTTGTTATATAATTCATTAGTGGTCGCGGGACTTATCTCATTACCGTGACCCCGGAACGTAAAGGGCTATCGAAGGAACACCGTGGATTTTAGTCAGTACAAGTCTGACAGTCCCTCCCGCCCAGCCCGGGGTGGGAGGACTCATTTGATGATTTTACCACGCTAAAAAAAAAAAAAAAAATATCATTCACTAGTAAAAATGTAAAAAAAACTTGGTTATGTAAATAACTTAATAAAAATTAAATCGAAGTTTCAGAAAATATTTTAACAGCTCCATTAATCTTTCGAGTTACACTACATTAAGGATGGCTTCTTCGCCACAGTTACTTAGACTGAGTAACAAAGATTCTTCTCTCCGTTACATGTTACTCGACTAATGAAGTATTTAACTTTATATTCTTGTTAAAACTGGTTTATGGTGTTGTTTCGCTAATGAAAATTAAAGTGAGAGTAGCTTGCTGATTTAGAAATGAATGGGAGACTTCTTAGCTTATTTATTTTATAGACATCTTATTGCTAACAGTTTTAAGTCCAAGCTCATAAGATCTTTGCTGTTCCTTTTTATTTATTTTTTGTAATATTTTGTAAATTCTGGTCGAATTTTATCTCGGGCCGCTCCCGCGGCTCCATATGTTATTGTTAGACAATTATTTTGATTTATGAAAAGAGTATCCATGGAGTTTCTTGCGGGTATCTTCTCCAGGACCAACCCACTTGGAACCGTGCACCTAGAATCACGACGTTTTGAAAGTGCCTGCAAAGGCGCAGTTGAAATAAAAACTTTTGACTTTGACTTTGCTCAATAAGAGATTACTATAATTTAATTTTAAAAACAAATAAGTAGGTACATTAGATAATTAATAAATTTAAACCAATTTACATTTTAATAAATATTTAATATTCGTAAAAAACATAAAAAATAAATATTGGGCCAAGTTGTAAAAATTAATTAAGCGTCTGTCGCGACTAGTCAGCTTGTAACTGCCATGACAATCTTATTCAGAGGCTAATCATTATTTTCTTATTTTTATTTTTATATCCGTTATATAACATTATTCTCGCAGCTCTTATCACAACATTGTACTGATCAAAATTGTAATCTTTTATTATAAAAGATTTCCATGAAGGTTCTTACCGGTTCTTCTCCATAGCACCTAATTATTTGGAACCGCGCACCTAGTGTCTTGACGGGCCTCTACTCGGATTGAGAAGGGTTAGGCCTTAGTCCACCACGCTCAGTACATATTATATTCGAAAAGTCAAAGGTGCGGGTCGGGTTCGAACTCGAACCCTTCTGCATAGAAGGCAAGCATTCAACCGCTAGGCTATAACTGCTTAATTAACTTAACCTTGCTTGATTATCATATATAATAATTTAAGTATGGTTCATTTCAAACTTTTATTTTTCTACTTTATACATGTACCACTTATAATTCAGCTTATTCTACCTACTAACTGAAAAAAATGCTCATAAGCCTTCCCATAACATCAAATAGAGCCATAATTCTTATTGGCACAGAGTTTTCCTAAACGACGCCTACGCGGCTACGGCGTAGCGTGCCGTAGTGCTACGCAGCGCGTAGACATCGCTTCAGTTATCTTTTATGATGAAAATGATTTATTTCCGTCGTTTCAGTACGTGAGGGCTACACGTGCGTTTTGCTGAAAGGTTTTTAAACACATATGTGTAATATATGTATATATAGGGCACTCATACACATGTATTTAGTATACTTAGGTAAGGTATCAATATAGGTCAAATGTATCAGCAATATACACTATACAGTGACGTAGCTGTGTCAATGAATGCTTAGAAATACGTGCCATCAGTGATATATGAGTAGGTTTATTATTGTTAATGTTATAAGTATTTTTTGAATGAAATCATAAATATTGTTTTTATATTTTTGTTTAGTTAAATGTCGTCTGTGTAGTGTTTAATTTTTATTCTAGCTTATGGCGTTATTAATTCATGTGTGTCTTGTATTTAAAATATGTAGATATGAAACAAAATCAATTACATTTAAATAATTGTATGAAATACAATTATTTAAATGTCATAATGTAAAAAAAACAAAATGAACGTGATTAAATATTAAAGTTTCATAAAATAAATAACATGAAATAAAGGCACGGTTGGCGCAGTGGTTAAGCGATTGGCTTTCTGCGCTACGTGCCGCGGGTTCGAATCCCGTACGGAACAAATATTTGTATGATCTATTTCGATTGACGATCGACGATTGTTCCGGGTCTGAGTATGTGTGTAACATGTATATTTGTAAACTGTACCCTCGATACGAGAGAAATATTTAATAAGTGTATTCTACAACATATTCTAAAAAAAAGAAAAAAAAAGAACCTTAAAATCTTACTGTACTGACCAAAACAGAGATAGTAATTTAATATCCCTTCGTACATTTGGAGATCAAATGCCAAAATGCCTGCAGGCCAACCCTCTTAAAAATACGTCTTTACTGCCTATATTTCGTTAGTACTAATAATATGAATGTTATGAACATATTTTCCGATAAAAACAAATTGACTTGCCGACATTGTGTCCTTGGCCTTTCCCCTCGAAGATCCTCTAAAGCCGTGTACATACATTCGCACTGTTACACAGAACCTTGTAGTAGAAATGAAAAAAATATATACATATATACACAGGCGTTTAAATTTCACACAGATTATGGAAATAGCAAATGAAAGGTTACAATTTAAAAACTGGTGTACTTAGATATAGAAGAGTTTGAATTTGCACGTCGATCGGGGTGTGGATGGCGCTGAGGCCCGCCTCCCGCTAAGGGAAAGCTGATTAAGCACTTCAAATAATGTGGTAAGAATTGCGAGAATAATGTAATTTAATGTGAATAAAAAATAATAATAGATAATAATGATTTGCCAGTAGCCATGACTCCACCGTTGGAAGTGGAAGTATTGGAATATAGTATATTTATGTTCCAAATTCTCCGAACACTGTCCATTCAGAACGTACAAATTAGATCGCCAAACACAATTTTTCAACCTTTAGTGGTGGTTGCGATGAAACATTTGGCACATTGACTAAGCGATTTGCTGTCTGCGCTATGTGCCGCAGGTTCGATCCTCGCAAGTAACGAATATTTTTATGGCCTCGAGGATTTTTTTGTGCCTTGTCTGTGTTTGTGTGCGTGATGACCTGCTGTATATTTATTATTTATTTACTTATACTCTTTATTGTTAATATAAGTTAATAATAATTTATAATAAACTAAATACATATTAGGAAATATTATTAATAAATTAAAAATTATAATATGCTATCCATATTTATTAATAAATTAAAGCAATAAGTAAACATAAGTACCATCTTCCTCTCTCCTATATTTTGCTGTGCCCTACAGGGTCCATGATTGTAACCTACCAAATTTTATTTTTACCACCTTATGTACATTGTGGAATGCAAATAAAGAATATGAATATGAATATTGTACACCAGGTAATACAACAGGATTGAGATTCACATAAGCTAATGTACGGGAAGTCTAGGTGTACATGTTAGTACATTATTGTACTTGCATCTAAACTTAAATATAATAATATAATACACAAAACAAACAGTACCCACGATACAGGAGAAATAAAAGTGAGTCAGTTTAAAAAAACACAACTGCAAAACAAAGTTGTTAAGTAAAGTAAAGTAAACTTTATTGTTTTGATTGAGTAGGTACAGTTGTTATACTTGATGGCGCATCGAGAAATCTACTCGATGCGCTAGTATCGATTTTTGATTTCCGAACGTCTCTGAAGTGACGTAACACCGAGCGCTGGGGAGGCGGCCATTAAGATTTGAATTTAGGTAGCGAAAAGAAAATTGCGCGCGCGCCTCACATGTTCTGGTGGAACGTCGGTTTATTCGTGTTAATCGGTGTGATCTTATAATATTAAGACCAGTGAATACGAATTACGTAATTAATAAAACGGTGTGCTTTTGATTAACAAAGTATTTCTTATAATTGAAAGCCCTGGTGTTCTCGCCCGCCTACCCACGCTTTGTCATGGCTGCTTCTGATAATTCTAGCTTTGAGCCTTTATACTTATTGTTAATGTTAGATACATCAATCAACCCATTTTGGGCATACAATAATTTTAATTAAAATATATTATAGGAAGAAGAAGGAAGACTAGATAACATTAAACAAAATATTTATTTTTACATTCTAAAAATACTTTGTGTATAGTGACGTAACAGATTTATTCGAAAGTGTATACATGGCTTAAGCTCCTCAATATGTTTTCAGTAGAAACACATTTGCGCAAATAATTCCGATATGTAGACACTAAGCGGTTCTTAAAGGATATAGGTAAATTGAATTTCGTATTTTATGTATTTTCAATTTGGGTGTTTTGTTTGTAGTTCTTTGGTTAGGGTTATCTGATTGAATTGAAAGTTCGTAATACAAAAGTTTAGAACTTAGCAAAATAACATGAAGAATGTTGTTTCTAAGACTAAGCTATTACCATCACAATCATTACATAGTCTACATTAATATTATAATGATAAGAAAACGCGTGATTCTGCTGCTTAAATTATCGAGTGTGAACGAACCCTAAGTCCTTCATGTATTACTAGATGTGACTACAAAATATTTAAAAGTATGAGTACATGTATTTTCAAAACAAGAGAAGCTTGTTCATATAGCACTTAATATGGTAGAATACCAACAAAATAGGAGCTTTAAGTTACCTATTATTACCTATATCCCTATGATCATATTAATCATATGAAACCCCTTCGATATAATATTTCAGCGTCAGTTAAACTTGACCTTGAGTTTCAATGTCAAACGGTACTTAGTCTGAAACCATCTTCAGAAACCACTTATTGATTCTGATTGATTGTCGACTAGGGCTGCCACGGTTTAAACAAACTTTAAATAATTTATGACAAGTTCTTTTTTTAAACATTATTTTCATAAATATGTGACGTTTTGCGTCAGTTTTGACATGGCAGGATGAATTAGAGATAGGTGCTTGTGAAGTGTGCTGAGAGGATAAAAGTTTATAAAAGCAAACATCAACACTGACCAATCCAAACGTTAGCGAACTCAATAAATTATAGGATATAATTTAGTAAAACGTTTACTGATCTTACTCGTTCTATATAAATCTTATCTTGATGTTATTTGGTACAACAATTTTTTTACTATATCTCATGCAAACATACTCCATTCACTGGTTGAGCTTAAACTTACTACAACTTAGATTAGATTCTTAGCAATACAAAGGAAAAATATTGTAGCAGAATAAAGCAAAAGCAAAAGTAACTCTGTCAGTCTGTTTGTTATCTTTTCACGATTAAACGACAAGGAAATAGTGTGCATCATCAGGAAAAATGAATAATAATTATTTAAAAACAGAACCATAGTTTAAAGTGCGCTACTTTCAACTATGGTTCTGTTTTTTTAAATATTTTGACAACCCTACGTATATTTGTCTACTAGATTGATACTCGGTATCGGGTGATTGATTGCGAGATTGAAATATTCAATTCGCCGTATAATCGTTTTAACACGATTATCGATCAAATAAAACTCGAATCTATTTGAAGATTTGCTTGGAATATAATGTAGG
This sequence comes from Allophyes oxyacanthae, assembly GCA_932294325.1. Taxonomy (NCBI): domain Eukaryota; kingdom Metazoa; phylum Arthropoda; class Insecta; order Lepidoptera; family Noctuidae; genus Allophyes; species Allophyes oxyacanthae. The sequence goes on from OW028629.1 coordinate 10,895,217, forward strand.
TAGACATGTAAATACGAATGTAGATAATAATAACATTGAGAAAGATTTTGAGAAGTAAGAAAGAAAGAAAGAATAATAATGTATTTTTGCAAAACACGACACACATACATTAGAAATAGCAGTATCCATACCAAATATTTGCCACACCAGCCACAATGAACCGTAATATACAGACCGCAACAAAAAAAAAAAAAAAAACTATGATATATGATATAAGTACCTACAACAAGTGTAATCGATGATACGGTTGGCGCAGTGGCTAAGCGATTGGCTTTCTGCGCTACGTGTTGCAGGTTCGATCCCCGCACAAAACAAATATTTTTATGGCCTACAGGTAGGTAGTTGTTCCGGGTCTGGGTGTGTGTGCATGTGATATGTATGTTTGTATAACTCTGTCCACAATACAAGAGAAATCATAGTTTGGAGCAACGTTTTTATCTAACCATCACAAATTCCCGACTCGAATAAGAAAAAGAGCTGTAACTTTTGAATGACTGAACAGATTTTCATGGAAGATAGCTAAGATGATACCCGACTAAACTAACTTTCAATTTAAAAAAAATGCATTGGAGTCGGTCCATCAGTTTTGGAGTTACGATGCCACAGACAGTTACACAGATACACACTACAAACTTATAACACCCCTCTTTTTTGTCGGGAGTTAAAAATAAAGAAACGATTGGCTCCTTTTAAATCCAGAGTCTCGCCATGAAATGGTCGAGTGCAAGCTAATGAACGTATGACCATTAAGCTAATCGGAGCTTGGCATTGAGCCAAGTTAACGTTAAGTAAAAGAAGTAGCTATTGGCACTCAATTCTTTAGGAGCTGTACAAAGATTTAACTATTTTAAACGAATCTTTTCGTGTATGATATAAATAAATCCAGCCCAATAATGTCCCACTGCTGGGCAAGGGCGTCTTCTTAGAATGAGAAGGGTTAGGCCTTAGTCCACCATGCTGGCCTAGTGCGCGTTGGCGGACTACCCACACCATTGAGAACTTTATGAGCCCCTCACAGGTTTTCCTCACGATGTTTTCCTTCACCGTTATCACATGTGATAATCAAATTCTAATCCGCCTAATATAATATACCTAAGTAAATATATATTTTGAATAAATAATTTCATCTTACAAAACCGACGGTTGTTATGTACCATCCTGTATTTAGACGTTAACTTAATTTGGCCAAACAAAATAAACATGCATACAAAACAATCCCCGATTTCCATTTCAATCGACCACCCCTGTTATTTAAACTTGCAAATAGAGTCATCCTAAAAACAAAAAGCACAAAATATTCTATATTTCCCGCCCCAAATTCTGTGACACGTTATTTTTTTGTCTTTGTTCGAAATGGTTATTTATTTACCTCTTTTCGTCTCTTTTTACCCTTTAATCAGAGTACGTGGAGTACTATATTTTGTATTCAAACAAAAGCCGGTCGTACAAATACTGTATTGTAACAAAATGTTATTCTACGAGGCTTTTCGGGATCCATTTTGTTTTTGCTTTTTCGATGCAAAAATCGGGAAGCGTTAATGGTTTTGATATTTATGTTTTTAAACAATAGGTTTAAGGTGTCGATATTTTTTGTTGATTGCGGGATTTATAATTGAGTGGTTTTTGTTAAAAAAATAAATATACAGGGTGGTGAAGATGTTACGACATTAAATGAAACCACGTATTTGGTATCATGTTCTGTGACCGTACACAAAAAATCTATCAAATTCAGTCAGAATTTTAACCACAGGAACTAATATTTTTCGTAATTTTACACACATGACGATCTCTAGGCGAAATTTGAAAAGTCTCTAACTCAACAAAATAATCTTTATTTCCACTTATAAAATAGATAAAGATGACATAAGTTTCTACTTTGATGTCCCTTCACCTAAACGAATAGTAGAGTGAAATATAACGATTACGATGTTGGTCCCATAGAGAAAGTTGTTCAGTTTGATGGTCCGATCCACACCCTTAAATATGACCACGGATTTCGGATACACGTTGTATAATCTTATCAAAGTTCACACAATCACCTTTTCATGCAGAACCAACATACTTTTAAAAGGTTTTCGAGGAAAATGAGTAGTAGCCATATAAATTTAAATTGAAAATCATAATATGCAGGTGCTCGGATATTGCTTCTCTTTATTAATATGTACATAATCCCTCTGTGGCTTGGACATCGTGTACTGTAAAATATAAAATAGCCTATATTTGAGCATCCTGTACAAATAATCTGAAGCCTTATCGGCTTATTGGCAATGTTCGCTCTCAGTCTTCTCTCGACCCTTGTCCTTCCATCGTTGGCTTTTATATCGGTTTTCATTCTGTTAATGTTTTTTATTTCATCAATAAAATCCGATATTTCTTCTTCATTGTCGTTTCGCTCATGACAGAGCAGTCGTAGTCGTCATGAAGTACCATTGTAGGGGGCAGATGTGACTCGCCTCACGATATCTCGTCATCGGTTTCTGTTGGCACACATTCTGGTACACTCATGCAAGGACCTTACACAGGATTTGATTGGTCGGTTTATGGCATGGGTGACCTTCCACGCGGTCTGGTGCCTTCCACCTTGTATTGTGCGACAAGACGCTCTAGCTATTCGTATTGTATATGCGTACGATGTTGGTCCCATGGAGAAAGTTGTTCAGTTTAATAGTCTGATCCACACCCTTAAATATGACCACTAATTTCTGATACACGTTGTATTTTATACGATGACACAGTTGGCGCAGTGGCTAAGCGATTAGCTTTCTGCGCTACGTGCCGCGGGTTCGATCCCCGCACGGAACAAATATTTGTACGATCGAGTTGATGATAGATGTATGATATGAGACATAGGTACATATACACCAGACCCGAAACAACTATCTGTAGTTGTTTCGGGTCTGGTGTATATGTACCTATGTTTGTAAACTTTACCCTCGATACAGGAGAAACCCTAGACAGGGGCAAAGTTTAAAAAAAAATGCCTAAGTATTACTACAATACAATAAACTTTATTGTACACCAGAAATACAAAAGTTACATTATTATAAATATATACATGTACAATGGGCGGTTTTATCGCTAAAACTTACTACCCTCATCGGTAAACTGGGTAGGTACATTATTACCCCTGCTTTGGTTATCTGTTATCTAACATCGTAATCTAGAATTCTATTACTAAAACTATAATTACGCGATTCCAAAGTAATTACGTAACACAAACAGTCGGAGTTAGTTACTAAAATTAATTAAACACTATCGCCTTACTTTTAGTTCGTCAACTTTGTGTTTAACTTGGAAAATAGAATAGAATATAACCTAACCGTCAAAATCTTCCGACTCCATCTAGGAAAAGAGATGTAACTTTTGAACGGCTGAACAGATTTTCATGAAATATAGCTAAAATGATACCTGATTAATTATACCCCATTGATTATTATATATTTTTGCACAAAATTTGTGCAAAAATAAGTCATCGTTCAGCATATTGCTGATGCGACGCATAATACTAAAGCATCCTATTCATTTCATCATTGTAATTTTGTTTTTGTGGTTTTCTTTTTTGTAATGTGTTTAATTTTTTTTTTGTGTCGGCATTTGTGTGAAATAAATAGTTTTTCTTTCTTTTATAAACGATTGCGGGGCTTAGAGCTCAGTCACTGTATCAAGCTTCTGAAAAAAGAGATAAATTCGCTAGTCACTGATGCCAAAGTATCAAGAGTGCTATGGCCCTTAATAAAAAAAATATAAGCTTACCAGGCTTCCATCGATGTCATATTCCGATTTAAATTCAAAGCATCAAACCAAATTGAACATTTTATGTGAAATCAGAATCAATATACCAATTCCCAAAGTCAATTCCAAAGGACGCATACCAATTTGAAAAATTCTGAATTTTCCAAATATTTTTAAAGAATTTAGATTACTTAAGTCTCCAGTGAGTCAGATGATATAGAAATGAACTTTGTTTCATATCAGTCTGTTAACGTTCACTGCTGAATATAGGTTACCATATAGACAGCTAAAATTAATGTTCTTGAGCGAGTGAAGATCACACGGTTAGCGCAGTGGCTTAAGCCGGGTACTCTCTTGCGAGCTGAAACCGTAACCGTAGAGATACACTAACGAGGTTCTAGTGTGTACTTACTTACCTTCAACCACATGTAATAAGCAAAATTTTATTTTTTTCCTAAAAAAATTGCTCTATTTACTCTTATAAGCTTCCAAAGGTGCATATTTAGCCTCATAAAGTGTTAGAAATACCATACATGCTTGCTAATGTAGCTTAGGATTAAGTGCATATTTTGTAATTATAGTGATACTTAATAAAGTTATTTTGAAAATGAAAATGAGTTCGTACGTAATATCCACAATCACTGTGACCGTAACAGCTATCCGCAGTGTTCTTTTGGACCACATCCTTTTTGACAAAAACTGACAGTTGTCGGCTCGCTGCGAGCTCAACGCGTTCCGCTCACGGCTGGCTGGCGAACCACGTACACACTATTTTACACAGTAACGTGCAACGGTTACGGCTCACTAGTGTGTACCTGGCTTAAGCGATTTGCTTTTTGCGCTGCGTGCCGCGGGTTCAACCCTGCACGGAACAAATATTTTAAGGCCTTCGTGTACTTATGTGCATGTGAGTGTGACATGTATGATTTTAAATTGTACCCACGATACAGGAGAAATCGTAGTGTGGGACAAAGGTTATAGAATCACCATTTAAGCTCGCCAAGGGTTTTTCGATTCGTCGTGTTCTAATAGCCATCCGAAATCTAATTTCGTAATAATCACCTGACAGCGACGCGACAGCCACGCGACAGCACACGGAACGCGATCGGTCGCGAACTGTCAAACAAATTCGTATTATGTACGGCATTCTTCCACCTGAGGCTATTTTTCGCGTTTGCGGCGCCAAATATGCACTTTTTAGTTCGTTTATTGTCTTCCAGAGGGCGAACCCGTAAGCGGTGGCTGTCGCGTCGCTATCGGCAAATACGTAATACCAAAGTAGTGTTAGACAGCAGCTACCGCGCGATTTAGACCTGTCGGAAACAGTCTGCTACATCGGTAATTAGGGGGTGGGTCGGCGCGTACGGATACCCTTAGTATAATTTTCTTTTAACAATTTCGATTTTACGCATCGACCGCGTTCTGCGAGCTGCTGAGCTGACGACGTTTTGAAAGTGCCTGCAAAGGCCCAGTTGAAATAAAAATGTTTGACTTTGACTTTTGACTTTGATTGGCCTTGCCTCTTCACCAATCGGACCTCTGATAGTAAACACAGTCCTAGGAGAATTTATACAAAGGTTAAAATCCGTAGCGAGCGTGCGTGCGTAGCTGCCGATGGCGCCCAATGACGGTAGAAGTAGTGGCTAAGCGATTGACTTTCAGCGCAACGTGGGGTTTAATCCCCGCACGGAACAAATATTTGTACGGCCTACAGAGAGTTGTTCCGAATCTAAGTGTGTGTATGTGACATGAATGTTTTATTTAATTTTTAATTTTAAATCATACGAAGGCAACGAGCATAATGTAAACACCGAGCGGTATGACCGAAATTTTAGAAAAATATGTTTTTAACATGTACCCCACCCCGCATTCCGTCCTGTGCTCGCTGTGTTCGAATATTTAAAATCTAGCTAAATGTAACACATTTTAAGTACAAAGTATCCCCAATTACTATTTTTATAAGTAAAAAATCATTTCCGGAAAACTTCCAAAGTTTCGGAAACTTTCCGCAGTTTTCAACTCTACCTGTCGGGCACAGCATGGTTTGGTAGGAGAGGAAAAGCTGCTTTGTTAACACTTTATTTATTTTCATATAGTTGTTGTATTATTCCACTGTTGTTTGATATATTTTCTGACATATTTTTAGTTCAATATTTTAATATTAATTTATTTATTATTATTGTAAATTATTTATTGTAATTAAAATTGTTGCACTATTTATTTATTAATTAGCGAAGAGGACGATGGTTCTGACCTACCCTTAAAATATCACCTCTATTGGTACAGTAATATCATTACCATTGCCGGAAAACCCGGAAAAAAAGTCGTATTTCGTAACTCAGACCTTGCCATATTTGTAAAGTTAGAGCATGTTATGTATTTATAAGTTAGGTATTCGGAACAGAGAAACTTGTTTGAGAGTAGTATTAAATAATAGATGGTAAGCCGTCAGTTGATACATTTGGAATGTGATGGGAGACCGGTTTTGTATTTATGGGTGAGTCATTATTTGTGACGATCCATACCTACAGGCAGTGTGACACTGCATTACCTTTTCATATTTGGTTTTTGTTGTCCGACAGCCATATTTGCGCCATGTTTCTGCTATGGTAGCGGGTTCCAAGCACGCGATTATTTCTGTGGTACCAAGGAAAAGGAAATAAATAATAAAACAAAAAAATTAACTACACCATAAAAGGACTACACTTTTAACACAACTTTAGTGAGGAAACCTGCACACCTGAGAGTGCCTCATTAGATTCTCGATTGTTTGTGTAGTCCACCGACCCGCACCAGGCCAGCGTGACGGACTAAGGCCTAACCCTTCTCAATCTGAGAGGAGGCCCGTGCCCAGCAGTGGGAGAGTAATGGGCTGGTTTTAGTTTAAGTTAATTTCCTAGTTAGTAAAATGTATATTATTAAAAACTGTGAAATCATATTCACTTTCTTTTTATTCAATGAATATGTATTGCTCATAAATATGTATTATACTTACCGAAAAGAAACTTGCATCAAGCGAGAATAATTTGAAAAATTGCATCAATTTTCATAAGTTCCATCATAAAACCTTATTGTTCATAATCAAGTTTCTATAAAAACTTTTATACTTACCACAAGTTTTATAGCGTCGTTTATGAGCTGTTATATTGCAGAATATTTCCCACTATTAGATGCTATAACATACAAAGCCATCACGCCGGTAATTGCCAAAGGGGTAGGCAGAGGATATTCCACCCAAAGTTCACGATATAGTGTTTTATGTAGTGCGCATAATTTGTAGAGTGATTCAGTCTCTGTTCCTAAATGCAACCGCAGTATTGGGATACACTTTAAAACAAAACGAAAATTCGGCTTAGTATGGGGGACACGCATAATTTAATAGCGCAAGCCATAAAAAAAAAAGCATAGCCCAAAAAAGGTGTTTTTAAAAGAAAATTATTTAGATACTATTTGTGTAATATGTGATAATACGTAACGTACGTGTGTACGTACGTCTGGATGCCTTATCTAATATGTTTAGACTCACAGATCCCACAGTCAAACCGAATACACGGTTTTGTGGGACTATGCCAATTATGTGTAATTTCGTGAATTTTTCAATAAATAAATAAATAAATAAATAATACAAAATCAAAATTTTTATTTTGTTTTGGAGTGAATTTTAGTACTGCGGTTGCAATTGGGAACGGACATTGAATCACTCTGCAAATTTTGCGCACTACATAAAGAATTATCCTTTATAAACTAATCAATAAAATAAAAGGCCACTTATACTATGTCGGTTCCTCAATGTTGAGGATCATGACTCCTTCCCATGATTTTTTAGATAATTAATCTCCATTTGCTGCGGTCTGTGGCTTGATGGAGTGCCAAGTTCACCGGTACATCCAGTTCTTCCGACACCTGGTTTGACCAGCTCTTTGGGCTGCGTCCTCTCGGTCTTTTGCCTTCTATTTTACCTGTCACAATTAGTCTCTCGATATTTTCAGTGTTTCTGCGGGCAATATGGTCAAAGTATTTTCATATTCTGAGCAGGCAAACAGAAGACAGGCGACTAATTACCCGACTACGACGAGGGTTATATTTTTGACCGGTATGTATATATGTATGTTCATTTGTTCCCTCATAACTTCTAAACTACTTATCATAATTTGACAAATGATGTATCGTTGGAAGCGTCTTGGTCGTCCGCTAGTTATAGGCTATTTAACGTCAGATTAAATAAAATATGGGGCCCTCTATAAGATATAAAGTCATGAACTAAAAAAAGAAATCTGCTTGACTTTTTCAGTAGTCGGGTTTTAGTTTTTGAACTTATTTTTTTTTCTATTAAATTCACATAAATTAATAAAAGACGCAACTATCATGCAGTCCTCTCACAGTGGCCCTCGCATGCTGACAAAATCGTCATCCATTCATCCGCAAGCATAATTATTACACTTTGGATTTCCTTCCAAGAAAGCGTTGAAGCGATGAGGATGAGGTACCTTGAAATAGGCAAATTAGCTTGCGCTACGGTGTGGCAAACGAATACAGCAAATAGCCTGTGTTTTCTGCCGTGCAAAAAAAACATCAGCTGTTCCATACATTTAGGCAAGTAATATTTAATTATTTGCATGGAACAGCGGATTTTTTTATCGCGATTTTAATATTGCTCCCATCGTTAAAGTTGTTCATAAAGATGAGTACAATAACCCCCTTTCGGCTTCAACCCTTTCCGACTAAGCGTTTATTTCTGGAAATTTTTCTCAAAGTTCGTAAAATAAAAAAATTGAACTAAGTTCCCAGTATAAACTGGGAAATACACAAAATTATTTTTTCACTTAAGTTAAAAATTAAGCGACGAGACGACTTAATGAGTTCCCGGGAACCAAATGAGGTCGGTGCCTCACACCCCCGACCTCTGACGATCTCCAACCGTCTGACAGGGTTGCTAAAATAAGATATCCGGATAAAGTGACATTTTTAACCCCCGACAAAAAAGAGGGGTGTTATAAGTTTGGGGCACAGAACACAGAAAAGAGGTTAGAAAGGCCTTGTGGGCGGGGCAGGCGCGCCACAAACATGAGCAGATGCTCATGTTTCGAAAAAACGGTCGATCGCGCTGTTTAGTCGCTCACGGAGTGCAACGAAGTGAGTATTGTAGAAAGCGGTTCTTAAAGTACATTGTAAATTTTAAAGTACAATGTGGTTTGTAGTATGTATCTGTGTATCTGCCTGTGGCATCGTAGCTCCTAAACTGTACCCACGATACAGGAGAACTCCAAGAGAGAGGTAAAGTTTAACTTTTTTTGGATCTGTTCCCATACCTGACACACACACCTAAGTATGTATTTTCTACCATTCTATTACCGCGGAACAGTGGGCCGAGCACAAATGTTTTGACGTATCGTAACGTAAACGTAACCAAATTTAGAACAAAAAATACATATTTTATATGATATTTTATATTCATATATAAATATAAATATATTTTATTATATTTTTATGATATTTTATATTCATATATAAATATAAATATATTTTATTATATTTTTATGATAGTTATATTTATTATATCATATATATTTATATTTTATATGATATTTTTTTGGAAATACATGCAATATTTTTACATTTTCATGAAACAAGTGCGTTTGTTGCATAAAATTGAACAAAAATGCGATAGATTCATCTTATAATCAAAATATGCTTACGTTTACGTTACTATACGTCAAAACATTCGTGCTCGGCCCACAGGTCTAATTCGCGAAAAGAAGCACGTTACAAAATGCTCTTATTTCCACTACATGACAGCCCTGGCGACTGTTTCGTGAATAAAACTAGATGTGCTATAAAGAGAACAATTTGGAAGTAATTTTGTGTAGTAGATTTCACTTTGAAATATTAAATACAACCCTGGACCTGATAAGAGTGAAAGAAAGAAAGAAAGAAAAAAGTATTTATTTGACACAGCACAAAAACAATTTTAAAGATAAAGTAACAAAAAATAAAAGAATAAAACATGTAAAAGAAAAAAATATTTATCTTAAATAACAAATGGGTTGTACGTCGCAGCTGTGTCAAAAAGGCTTCCGCTCAGCTTAAGCTGACGCGCTGCGAGCAGCCCGACAGCGCTGGTTTTCAGCGGGAGCCACATCGAGTGACGTTATGTGTGCCTACGTGTACAGAAAATATATTAATTGAATATGAATTAAATAAACAACAATTATAAAAGAACTTGTGTGTGTTGAAGTGATTATTGTATGAAAATAAAACGTGAAGGTAACATTTTACTATTGTACTATATCTAAAATACATATATATATATAGTGATGAACGTCTATTTAATATAAAGTGTGATTTTTTTACCGTCGGGAAAAAAATAAGTTTCCAATTTCAATTTATTTCCATAAATATTTACAATAAAATAAAATACTTTCTATTGGTTTTTTATTTGGTGATAGTTGACGAAACAATAATATTTACAACTTAAATACAAAATTGTGTTAGCAAATAAGGCTTAGGACTATGTTAGTAGCACTTTACTTTGCACGTAAATCGCACTTTTGCAAGTAAATGAAGTAAAAGCGTATGGGATAGTTACATTGAAAAAAAAATTGTTTTTTAACGCCGTATGTTTTTCTACTAATATATACTAATAATTTGTAGCCCACTTTGCACAATAAAACATGGCGTAATTTCCATTCCTGTACTATCTCTAGAGCGGTTAGATGCGTACCTATTCTTAAATTTACTATCATGCAAACCTCGTAGTATGGTGTTTGTCATGTATCTAGATCCGCGTTATCCTGGTTGGGGATATGAAAACAAGCGTAGACGATCAATTTCGTCAGTCATCATTTCGATGCCTCCTACGTAAGTTGTATCTCCAAAAATGCAATTTTACAGGAGAGCGTTTTGAATATACCTACAAATGCAAATAAAAGCTCCATTTTTCATTTTATCATACAAAATTATACATCTCATAAAGCCTTGAAAAACACATCTTTTTACTAACACGCTTTTATTAGCTTCACCTGTAACTAACTAACTTACTAACTAACTAAGAAAATCTTGGAAGTTCAATTTGACCCACTTCCCGGTTTCCGATTGAGCTGAAATTTTGCATACACGTTCTGAGGGCTAATTCTCGTAATTTTAAGACGCGCCGATCGTATTGCAGTGACTCTCGAACTTGACGCGAGCGTATCTCACTGAAGCTCAGAGGATACCAAATGGCAGAAAGTCGACATCGGCTCAATTGCCATAACGAAAGAATAAGAAGAAGATTACCAAATGTCTTGTTTTGATGATTACGAGTATTTTATTGCAACTGCGCGGCAACTGCACTTCTTTAGTTACGTGAATTAGCCTACAGTTTGGATGACTAAAGCGTGTTCTATAGTTTTGTTTTTAACTATGATATTGTATATATTTTTTAATTGAAATCAATTAAATACATAAAAATAGACATTTTTATATAAAAAACATAAAATAGGAATTTTGTGGCTTACAACAACTTACGTGGGAAGTATCTATGTATTTCAGTCAACATTCACTGCTAAACAAATGATTTAGTAATCATTTGTTTCAGTGTGATCAGTTGACAAAATAGGATCATGATAGTTGTTTTCTAGTGAAAACAACTATCATGATCCTATTTTGTCAACTGATCGGGGATCACAATTATATTGTTATTGTGCACTGTGCAGTCTTTAACGTTTCAAAATCGTTTGATTCATTTGAATTAAAAACTTTTCTGTTCAATTCTATTACTGTTATAGAATTAAAACCTCCGGTGACGTCACTGTTGGTTCTCATTTTTTTTCCATTATATTAGGGCCCATCCACACTCGATACTTTTAGCAGCAGGAACGCGTGTTTTAGCGTGCGTTGGCTGCCTTTTGGTAACAAAAAGTGAACACTACTATTGGTAGAACGAACACTAACTAAAAATTCTTGCCGCGCGATAACCATCTACGAATACCGACGTGACGCTAGACAAGCTTTTTACAGAAAATTCTGTCGAAAGTTAAACATGTTGTACTTATAATATCATTCTTTGTTTCAGGTATGTGAAGACAGCACTGTATTCTGAGACAAAAGGTATTTGTATCAAAAATTCTAGATTGCGCAAGTGTGTGTAACTGCAGAATTTAAGTCCAAAATACAAGTTCCAAGTACTAAGTAAAGGATAGTCATGACGTTACAACATTAAATGAAACTACGTATTGGTATCACGTTCTGAAGCCACAAAAAAAAAAGTACACAAAAAATCAACGATTTTCACGCATAATATTTAATTCCACTATCATTCGTCGAAATGAAGGGACATCAAAGTAGAAACTTATGTCATCTTTATACCTGTGTGAATAAAGATTATTTTGGTAACAACAGGTTAGAGACCTTTCAAATTTCATCTAGAGATCGTGATATGTGTAAAATTAAGAAAATTTTAATTAGTTCCTATGGCTAAACTACTGATTGGATTTAATTGTTTTTTTGTGTGCGGTCACAGAACATGATACCAAATACGTGGTTTTATTTAATGTCGTACTGTCGTCACCACCCTGTATATTGGACAGCGACTACCATAATAAAGTGGTGAGAATTTCGGCAAACTCAGTCGCCTTCCAACCCATTAGATCCTATGATTTATTCATTAGTACTGTTCTTTATACAGAACCCAGCAATTCAGGAGACACTGAGCTAAACGACTCTTGAATTTCCAAAACCGTTTAACCCAAAAAACTTCCACAACTCACATTATCCTCAGAAAAGAGTGCATCTTAAGAATTCTTTTCCAAAGTGCACTTATTTAAAGCAATACTGCATGATTATCATTCGAGGCGCCTTGCAGATAAGGTGCCCAGCCAAGGCGCTGCATAAACTGATGGTTCATACAATTATGTATATGATCCGAACGATACACACTCCACGATTCTTGACTGAAATATTTCAGGATCTTGGCGCTGATCTGAAAAATAGAAAAGGTTACGTAAATGGTTTATATATAAGGTTAGACAGAAACACAACTCTGTATTCTCGAAAAAACAAATCTGATTCTCAAAATAAATATCAGTACCACGAAATCTACAAAAAGCTGTTTTTTTTTTACGGTTTCTTGTCTGTTTACATAATAAATGTTGTTCATAATTATGAAATATTTATTATTATATTTTTTTCTCCCTATGTTTTTGTAATTTCTTGTTCCAGTCCAAAATTAAACCATTTTTGCTTTCTTTCTTTCTGTGGGATTAATAGATACATTAATTGTAAAACGAATTGCAGTTTTTTTTTTTATAAACAATATGCCGGCTGCATTTTGTTTATATTAAAAACTGCAATTTTTACTGCGTAATTTCAGTTATTCCGCTTCCAATGTTCTTCACAAAAACCTTCTCATTTTTATAATTTTTTATTTAAACCTTTAAATAAATAAAACAACCTTTATATAACCATACAAAGGTGCAATTTTCAAAAAATTGTAATTTGCGAAGAAAAACCTTAAAAATGAATGTCACTTACTAAAGTTATCCTATAAACACCGTTTGTCGTATAAGCTTATATTAAAAAGTTAATTCACAATTTGGAAGATTGTTTTGCAATTTAACTTTACTTTTAACTACTTTTCGAAAAGAATATACCGGGCAACGTAATGAAAAAAAAAAGTGTGAAAAAAAGTTTAAGTAATCTTCTTATCCAGCTCACCTAAATAAAAAAAAATGTAATACCCTAATATTTAATCAAATAGGTTTAGAATTTTAAACTACCTAAGTTTAAGAAACAGAAAATTTGCTGCATGAATTTATTATTCATATTTTTAGGTACATATCTGAATCCGCTCAAGTTTCGCGTGGAGTGTTTTCTTAAGCATGAATTTTGTTTTAAATTTATTCAAGTCCGGATTAAGGTTTCGTTTCTCTTGGACGTGACCTTTGGTTTATGTTTGTCTAGTTTTATTTCGCGTTATTATTTTATTTTAAACTAGCTGTGTCTGCGAATTTGTCTGCGTGGAGATCAGGTGCTAACTCTTCCCCCCTTAGGCAATAGCGTAATAACTTGTAGCTTATTATAGCCCATATGCCTACCAGCCTTTGATGTTTCATCATTTTTTATATATTGTTTTTCCTGTTTTGTATATGTAAATCCAATTTGCACACCTCAAGGGGCAGAATATGCTGTAATTAATATTAAGTTTATAACACCTGTAACAATACCATATTTGAGCAAATAAATAATTTGATTTGATTTGATGGTTGTTACTGCAAAATTTCAACTAATTTTTTCCTGTAGTTTTGACGAGAAACTTGGAAAGACAAACAGAAATAAATCGAAAACAAAAAAAGCCATCAATGTTGATGATAGTATACATAGCAATTACTTTTTTCAATTCCGCTATTCAAAGAAAGTCATAAAAAGTACTCTGAAAAAAGGACAAAAACTAATCAAAAAAACCACAAATTGATACACACACACACACCATGTAAACGCTAAAGAAATCCATTAAAATACTAAAGCATCTAGAACGCCTTTAACCCTCTCATCACCTGACATTTTAAATGAATCCCGCTGAAGGTATGAGCTAATCTCCCCTAAGATCCCACCCAGCCCACAAAGCAAAACTCAATCTAGACGTAGTCTACCGCATTTCCTAGGCCAAAACAAATTTCATCCGTTTCACATAGCGGTTCTCATCAAATATACTGAAATAGGTAAAGGAACCTTTGTGGTGAATGCTTTGCGTGCAGATGGGGGGATGGGTCGCGGTTGCAGCGGGCGGGTTAACAAGCATTACAATTTCCTACCTTTCTAGTCCTAATCCCTTTATGGAGTATTACTCATCATTATGAACAACTATTAATGAGGAAAAAATCGCGAAAAAAAATCTTGGTTGTTCCATCAACGATTTGAAATGGACTCAAAAACTTTGGGAATAGGTACTGAATAGATGTTGTGGACAAATTAATATACTGCTTTCAATATTTTCTGTTGGAAGAACAATCGTTGTAAGATACCGTGAGATAATAAACAAACGATACATATATTTTTTAACCCCCGACAGAAAAGAGGTGTATTATAAGTTTGTAGTGTGTTTCTGTGTATCTGTGTGTCTGTGTATCTGTGTATCGGGTGTATCTGTCTGTGGCAACGTAGCTCCAAAACGGATGGACCGATTTCAATTCAGTTTTTTTTAATCGAAACCTAGTTTTAGGGGGATAAGACAATACAATACACTTTATTGCACACCAGTAATAGAAGAAAAGATACAATAATTAGAAAAAGTAATATACAGAGGGCGGTCTTATCGCACGTGGCGATTTCTACCAGACAACCTTAGGATGGCAGATTTGCAGGTCAAAAGAGAGGGGTAGTTCACGGTGTGATAAGGGCAGGAGAATGGATGAATAATGATGATGTATTATTTAATACTTAACTTACTACGGTAGGCAGTGTCTTTTTGTCTTTACAATACCATACAATAAACTTTATTGTACACCAGAAATACAAAAATGCAATAATTAATATAAACATGTATACAATGGGCGGCCTTATCGCTAAAAGCGATATCTTCCAGACAACCTTTTTACCCAACCAGGGCCAGGACCAGGACCAGGTTTTTTTTTAAAAACTTTTTAGTCTTTATGGGGTGCACGCCACTGCTGGCACCACACCCTAAAGCCTGCAATCTCTTTGGTCGGTTAGGCTCATGCTCCACTGCTGTGCAAGATTTAACTTTTCAAAACAGCGAGCTTTAGTATGCTTTGTAATTCTGCAAGCCATAACTAACATTGCGACTCGGTGAACAAAAGCACTGTATAATTGTCTGACTTTAATTGGTGAGTGCAAAATTTAGTTTTTATAGTATATCTAGGAGTGTACGGTAGGTCTTTGTTACAATATTAGCTTTATTTGTACGGAAATTTCTTTATTTTTAAACCGTACCCTCCTTATTACAAAACAAGGTTTCAAGCAAGTCTAGTTAAACCCAGGTTTTAAATATATCCGTCACTTTTTATCGTCATATAACAAAATGAGACGCGGCTATCTTAAAAAGTGGGTTTTACAAGACTTATTAAACCTTGTTTTGTAATAAGACCGTACAAGTTTCGCGATTCAAAGATTTATTGCTTACTAAGTGTATACAATGGTGATACATTTTGTTTTGGAACTTATAACTTAGTGGCCTTTTACAATATTGAGGCGTTATTTAATATATATTTAATTATTTATTATATATTAAATATTTAAATATTTATAAATATTTATACATATATGTTATGTGTATGTATATTTAAGCATTGCAATGCAAACTATTCATATTATATTACATTATTCAAGGTTTATGTATGTCAAAAATTACAATTGGAATATTCATTCTGCGATCACTTGCGCATGTGCTTATTTACAGCTGCCAATAAACAACGTGTAATTTTAGTTACGCAAAACCTCACCCCTCCCATTAGAATACTTATCTACTAAAAAGCATAAATCAATAACCAAAACTTAATATTTTTAAAGTTAACTATTATTTTTAAGAAATAATTTTGAGCTTAGCATTACTTAGTGTATTTAAAATTAAGTCTTAATATCTTGAAATAAGATTTAATTTATTTGGTTCAATTGAGCGTCAGATTGGCGAATTTCAAATTTGGAAAAAGAAATACCCTTGAATTAAATGTTACTAAAATCAATTCAATAGTGAACAACCTATATTCAGGCTTTGCATTTATTCAATTACACCATGTATATATATATATATACTACTCGAGACTTAAATAATTTAAAAATGTCTATCTATGTATGGTAAATCGTTTATGTACTTACATAATCAGCATTATTTGACACAGCCTCTTAGTGTACACCAAGCCTTATAAAACAATTTATTTTCTAAGCTTTCAATCAAAATCTAGACTTTTAAATTTCATCTAATTTATTTATCAATCAATCTTGATCTAAACTGAATGAACAAACCAATTTCAGATATGATATCACCACAAAAACCAATAATATGTCGAGGTGACTAATTCGTTGCTCAAAATGTCAGACAAGGACGCCACTAGTTTCACTCATAAATTACATTCGTGGGTTCGATCCCCGCACGGAGCAATTATTTGTATGATCTACAGATAGTTGTTTCGGGTCTGGATGTGTGTGCATGTCACATGTATGTTTGTAAACTGTACTCTCGATACAGGAGAAAGCTTAGCGAGGAGGATTATTTTCATGAAAAAAAAAAATGTATTGCTTGGTATACAATATTTTATATTGGTTACTCATTTTCTTAGTTGTCCTTTGGTAAGAACAACTAATAAATAAATGTTAATTTTAAAGCTTGAAATATTTCTAAGTAATTTTTCATGATTACTCTTATTAATATGTATGTATGTTAATTTTGAGACATCGTAGGTATGTATTTATCTTTATTTGTAATGTTTAAATACTAAATACCTATAATTTTAAACAATGCTCCTTTTCACGTTTTGTCTGTGGAAACAAACTATTGATAAATATTTATGGATAAAGGTATTTTAGTTTATTTATTATTAGTAAAAAACCATAAACGAACTAAACCAAATTATTTCAATACTCGACGTCTACGTGGAATCCATTTCTTTACTAATATAGATTTAATAAAGCATAAAAGAAATAGCAATTCTTGTATTACTACGTAAATGGAACGGAATCGCTTTGTGCAACTTTTGAAATGGACATCTTCCTCTGTTCTATACAAAGAGGTTGTACGTCTAACTTAGAATCTGTTAAGTAATTGAACTTGCCTTTGTATCGATAAGTACGCGATTAGCTGCCTTAAGCCCCTTGAAATTAGGTCTTTGTTCCTTTGATAGGAGTTTTCTTTAGATAGATATTGATGATTAGAAGGTTTATCTTTGATGAGCATGTAGGGGCACGTTAATGAATGTAGATGGAGTAAAATAGGATAAATAATTCAGTGAATGTGTAAGTAATAAGTTTGAAGAGTTTTTTTTAGGTATAATTAGGTTATTTCTTATAGCACTCTGAATAGAATCGGTAATGACCGCTTCAACTGTTCAGCATGCATTGATATCTTTGATAAATACCTTGTATATGAATAAAGAGCACGTGCACCTAGAGTCTCGACATTTCATAAGTGCCTGTATCTGGTTTACATGAAATAAAGATCTATTCTAACTAACTTAAAGAGTGTGGCGAACTTGGACTATTAAGTATCGGGGCTATTACTCAAGAGATGTTTTGTCCATTATGTCCATCAGCTTTTATGTATAATATACGAAATAACATAATATGCGCAACTGACACGTGCGCTCCGCAATCTTTGACCTCATAGCTGTTGAGACGGAACTATTTAGTTGTTCTCTGAGTGAATTCACAAGGGCAGCATTGTTTGTGCTTTGTTCTAAAATTTAAGAAATTTGTAAATATTATTTATATACACACTATTGCATTAGGTTCGCCTGAGGATAGATGTAAGCGTGGAAAATAAATAAAATAAATCAATTCAGCCCATTACTGTCCCAAAGCAGGGCAGGGGACTCTCTTAAAAAAAAAAAAAAAAACACTTTTTTTTTATTAATTTTTTATTTATTCTCGGAAAATAAATAAATAAAATAATTTATAAGCAGACATGTCTTATAAGACGTCACAGACACTTTCAAACACTACTAAAATGTGGTTTCATGTCATAGAAACCCAATCTGTTTACGCCATAACGCATCCCGAGACAACACTCATAATCTTAATAGATCAACGGTAATTAAATAGATACAGTCCTTTCAATATTGCTTCAGTATCAATTACTACAGTTTCATTATTACAGAAAACATAATAAAGCCTTGAGTGTCATCATCAAGACTCGGTGTTGCCTCCATAAAAAATATTCGCATTTTTATTAAAGCTTATCTTCTTTGTAAGTTCATAAATAAATTACTCAGTCGCTCGCTCGGATTCCTCCACTTGTTTTCCAATTGCGAACAGAGCTTTTCTGTGCTCATTTACTCGCTTAGACATTGACAAAGGAAAAAGGACACAACGTTCAAAATAGTTTACTGTGTCGCAGTTTAAAACTCCTGTATGGAAGATAACTTTGAAAATTATTACGGTTTGTATGGCGCTTGCGAATTGCGTGTCGTTTTTTTTATTCCAATATTTTCCGTGTTCTGCTTACGTTTTCAAACGGATAATTAATGAGGTATTTTCGGATGTGAGGCTTTCTTTCTTTTGTTTCTTCGAAAAGCTCTTTTTGAAGTGTTTTGCATTCCTTTTTCCTTTTGTATTGCGCACGTACGTTTCTTATTGCTGTCTTTCTGTGCAAAATGTATTTCGCCATTTTATGCTATGGTACACAGATGTTGCTACATGAGTTATGTTGCAGACAAAAATGCGAACACACTTAATTTCTCACTTACAGATAGAATGCCTTTTAACTGTAACCTTTAATTCTAATGGTTTGAAATTATCTTAATAATTGTTAGTTTTTATTAATAATTATTATTACTATAAGGTAAACAAACAATAATTAAACAATCGACATGTTCAATGTCCTTTAATTGATTATCATTCAAAATATTTGAAAAAAAAAAATACCATTCCATGAAAAAAAAAATTTTTGGAGTTTGCAATAATCGAAGATCACACACCAATATCCACAAACCACGCTCTTTTTGGGATATCTCACAAAGAATATATCTATATATATAGGATATCTTTTTATATAGTGCGCATAATTTTTAGAGTGATTCAGACTCTCATCCTAAATGCAACCGCAGTATTGGGATACAATTTAAAACAAAACGAAAATTCGACTTAGATGGGGACACGCAGAATTTACTAGCGCAAGCCATACAAAATCTAGATTACATTAAATTTTTATTTTGGAGTGAATTTTAATACTGCGATTACATAAATCACTCAGAAAATTATGCGCACTAAATAAAAAATTATCCTGTATAACTCTTTGATTCTTAGTGAAAATGGTTTTTATAATTTTTATTCGATAAAAGTAGGCACAATATTTTATATTAAAACTTTGCCACCCTGTTTTGTATAACCTATATTGTAATACATTTTACTCAAGACCCAAGAGAACCAACTTGGTTAACATCAGTTTTGACATAATTGTATATTGAGCTACGTAAAAACTATCGCGCCTTCCAGCTGTTGTTCACGTAAAGAATTACTGATGTATTTTGATGTAGGCTGACCTTAATTAGACCGTAGAATAAATTATTTCTTATCTGTTTTGTATTTTACAGAATAGAACTTTAAGCCCATAACGAAATGCTATGCTTGACAGCATATACCTACCACCCCCGTTTCACCGTACCGAACCGTGTACCGTTTCGAACTCTAATACTAATGTTAGTGGCCATGACAGTTTAAAAAGTTATATAGCATATACCTATTTAAAAAATATTTTATTTCGTTTTATATCTTATTTGTCTGATGTGTGTTATTTTAATTTATTTTTTTATTTTTATCTTCTCTCTTTTATGTGTGAATAAATGTTCTTTTCTTTCTTTCTTCTTTCTTTCTTTCTTCTTTCTTTCTTTCTAAATGCCATATTGCTACTGCTAAGATCAGAATGATCAGTACATGACTTGTCATCTGCCGAACATCGGCATCCTCTCTCTGCCTTTGTCATCCACTCTTTACCCAACGCTGGGTGTAGGCCTCCTCGTCAGCCTTCTAATCCCTAGATAGTATAAAATAAAGTCGCTTTCCGCGTCGGTCTGTCTGTCTGTATACCCGCTCCTAAACGATTTTGATGCGGTTTTCGCAATCAGTTGGATAATTTTTCACGGAAGGTGTTTATGTATAATACTTTTATATTTAACGTAAGCACAGACTGGATTTATTTATTATTTGCCAGTTACACGCTATCTCCAAATTAACGCATTATTTTGAGGACGCTGAGACTGAGAAGCTTTTCAATAAGTAGATAATATTATTATGACGGATACTATTAAATATTCCATCAGATAACAAATGACGGTCAAGTCGAGTCACTGGCGCGAGTGGCATCCGTCAAACGCTAATGAACATTGAACTTGAACCAAGAACGTTCCAGCTTAGAGTTGAAGAGAATAGTGTGGATACGTCTAAAAAAAAAGAAAAGAAACTATATTTATTATCCACAACAACACACACATACACACAATAACAAATATGCAATAACGAATAACTAAATGAACAGGGTTTCAGAAAAACAAAACAAAAACACAATAAAAAAAACTCCAAAATAAACAAATATACATGAGAAAAGAAAAAAAAAAGGAAAATATACAACTATCGTAACATCGCACGCCTCCATCCCCGTCTAACAATAAAACTAATTCATTACGAATTTTTACGGTTTATTTATTTATTTAAGTCAGATGACAGTTGCTCCTTAAAATACTGATATTCAGCCGCATCAAGTAGGTATAGCTGAACATTCATAAATCATCAACAAACTTTCTACTGCTGCACACAACCTCCTCCTCAAAAGGAGATACTATCCGTGGGCGCCAGCGCCACGCTGAGCCAGCGGATTGATGACCACAGTGCAAGCTATCTCATACCAGTGACTGTTGCACTGATCAGCCCGAATTTATTCCGGCGGGTTGTATCTATCCGTCGAGCCATCTATCCGTCCTCTTCCTAATTCCTCTCGAGCTGCCATCTTCAGGTAGCGAGTCGGTCCATCTGACCGGAGCGTGTCCCATAATATGTTTGCCTGACTGCAATTTCCACTTCTCGTCAGCTCGAACGGAAATCAGTTCTTCAACAGACATACCCCGCCTACTATCCCCTTAACTTGTTGATTCTGCACTGAAAAAACGTAACGGCCATTAATAAACAAGTTATTGCTATTTATAACCGAGTACTTGGTTCGGATGGAGGCTGCAAATTTAACATATCGACGGTTGAAAGGCCATTTGTTGAAAGTGACTCTTATTTTTAGAAAAACTTTTATAAAAAAAGAACAGAAAAATATGTCGCTTAGCCTTTCAACCGACAATATCTTCAGTGAAACAATGTTGCGGCTAGAAATAAACAAGGTAATACTATTTACAACCCAATAACTTAATTCGGATGAAGCCTGCAAAATAGTTTTGTCCGTATTTCGGAATCACCAGAATTGTTATTACCACCTACTATCGCTAGCCAGATGACAGTCGTGAGCTGTCACTTTGTGCTCAAAATATTAGTTCTAACAAATTAAAAAAAGCGTATCCACTCTATCCTCATCCGATGTCGTCGGTCGTCGGCCATTATCGTCGTCGGCCAACCCGAGCGCATCACCCTCACTGTTAACTTCACGCACTCACACGGAACGGCTGCCCTAACTAAATCGAAACTCATGATGCATTTATTAGGAAAGTTGTTTTATTGTTGCTTGCAGGATGTTCGGTGCAGGTTGGACATGTTATGGTAGGGACACACTGGCCTTTTGCGATGTCATGCAACTCTATTATGAGTGTACAAGTCTACTAGCGACTATCAAATGATATTAGTATGTTTTTTTGTAGTTTAGTGTACTTATTAGCCGCTAGAGGCGCCGATTGGCGCGATTTTTAACCCCTGACAAAAAAGAGGGGTGCTTATAAGTTTGTAGTGTGTATCGTAGCTCAAGTAATAGTTTATTTCTATTTCTGTGTCTGTTTTACTAGAATCACTTACACAATGCAAGGTATAAATATGCATACCTTTTTGCCGTTCTTGGTATATATGGTGTGATGTGGTACCACTTTGATAATGTGGGTGTGGTACGGTTGATCAGAAGGGTGGCAAAGAAAGGCGTGTTCTTAGTGCGAGGTTTATTGGACAACTGAGTAACAGTGGTTGCTGGCTTGGATATAGTTACAATAGTTCTTATTAGCTACGTCATTGTTTATCTTAGTTACATAGACTAACAAAACTTATTATGCCTACACGTTACAGTCCTCCCCCCTTAGAGTTGACTAAGAAGGTTTATTAGGTATTCCCCAAAACAATTACAGAACAAAATGATTGTCTAGGTATATAGGTACTTAAAATAAACAAAATATAGTTTGACACAATTATTTTTGCTTAAGCTAAAGAGTACATAATTATATTACGGTCACGGTATCAGTAATTGGCGCACTTGTTAAGTTCTGATTGTGTAGCACTTTGTTTACAGTACATTAGGTGCATGGTATACCATATATGTCGTTTGGAGTTCACATTCGCGGGATTTGTTTGTATGATGTGCGTCGTTGCTGAGCTGTCGTTGACACGTAGTATGATTGCGCGGTCCGATGACGACGGCTTCGAAGCGTTGTTTACCATAGCGCCACCTTCCCACGTCGAGTAAACGCAGGGCTCGTGTTCACTGCCTGTTGACTGATATGGGTACGACGACGGTACAATAGGCGTTTGTTTCTAAGTGTCGCCATGCCATGAGAAGTGTGCAGCTGATAACGGCGATGACGGCGGCGGCGGCGGTGGCGGCTCACATGTCGAATCTCACAGTCCTCTTGACTATGCGACCTGATTTTGTAATGACTGGCGCCTGCGGCGGTATCGAAGTGCTTGAGGTGTCAGATGAAATTGTTGCGCTCTTTGTGCTTGGGACCGACACGTTATCAAATTCCAATAGGTAAGCTGGTTTTAGACGATCGAGTGACACAGTGACTTGCCTGCCATTACAGTCTAAAGTATAATATTTAGGGTGTCGAGTTATGACTCTAAACGGACCTTCGTACGGTGGTACTAAAGATCGTCGTGCCTCGTTCCTAACAAATACATGAGTGTTGACGGATAAATCCTTATGAATGAATACACTGTTATCGTTGCTGTGTGAACTCGAGTGTGAAAGATTAGGAACGGACGATAATGATTGAGTTAAACGTTTTATGTAGTCGCGATCGTTAATATTAGTTATAGGTTTTGGGTTAAATAGATCGCCTGGGAGTCTGAGACTACTGCCATATAAAAATTGAGATGGGCTGTATCCTAGGTCTAATTTAACTGCTGAGCGTAAACCTAAAAGTACTAGAGGTAATTCCTGTACCCATTGCGTACTATTTGAACATTTTGCCATAATAGCAGCTTTTAGAGTACGGTGTAATCTTTCGATCATGCCGTTCGCTTTTGGGTTATATGCTGTTGTACGAACGCGTTCGATACCGAGTCTTTTTAATAACTGTTGAAATAGATCCGATTCGAACTGACGACCTTGGTCCGAAGTTATACGTACTGGACAGCCGAAGCGAGCGATCCAATGCTCTACGAACACTCTAGCAACGGTTTCAGCTGTTATATCTTTTACAGGTATAACTTCAGGCCATTTCGTTACCCTATCGATGATGGTAACGCAATATTTGAAATCCTCGGCCGATGGCAGAGGTCCTATTATATCGATGTGTATGTGTTCAAAACGGTTTCCTGTGATGCCAAATTCGCCTAACGGTGTTACTGTGTGTCGTTGAATTTTACATTTTTGACAAGGAGTACACGTTTTGACAAAATTCTTTACGTCGGTATTCATGCTACTCCAGAAATACCTAGTTTTAACTAAACGTTTGGTAGCTGCTACGCCGGGATGACTCACGCTGTGTAAGGATTTGATAGCGAGTTCCCGGAATTGTATAGGTAATAAGGGCGTATATTGTTGGTTGATGTCACTTATGTCACGCAATTCGTCCTGTTTTAGCCTAGATATTAAAAGTTGACTTTTATGAAGGTCACTTGCCTTTTGCGGGTCCACGATGGCGTTGAATTGTGAAACCAGAGTCTCGGCCGGTTGCGCCAAAAATCCGGTATCCTCGGCGTTATCGACACTGCTGTCATTTGAAGTCGCTGTTGCTGCTCCGAGGTTGACGTGGCTGCAGGTTCTTCTTGTGCTGTAGGTGTTATAGCCTGGCAGTCTGAGTTGCCCATGGTGATGCACGGTAGATTTGTGATAATAGGTCACTGACTGTGATTATATTAAACACGATACACGCTTGTTCACGTTGGAGGTCACCACTTTGCCAATTTGTTGATTTTGATGTTCTGATATATTTGTGTGATGGTACCACTTTGATAATGTGGGTGTGGTACGGTTGATCAGAAGGGTGGCAAAGTAAGGCGACTTCTTTGTGCGCGGTTTATTGGACAACTGAGTAACAGTGGTTGCTGGCTTGGATATAGTTACAATAGTTCTTATTAGCTACGTCATTGTTTATCTTAGTTACATAGACTAACAAAACTTATTATGCCTACACGTTACACCTTCATTCAATTATGACTAGATATTTAGCGCTTTTATACTCCGCCTTCAAACTGTAATAATCAATTCTCTATGTATGAAAATCGTAAATCTATCACTGCTATGTCCACAATATACCGAGAACCCGCCTTTCTTTCATGTAATTGACCATTACGACAGTAATCATAAGCTGTGTAACATCGAAACAAAACTAACAATAACAGTCGCCGCGGCCACCATAATGCATGTCTTTTGAAGTGTCTCCCACATACCATAGACAATATACGCCCATATTTCTTGTTCACATGCACTCGCATGGAACGCACCTTTAAAAATCAACGGAACGCATCATGCTACACTTAATTATCTGTGGAACTTTATATAGACCAGAGACTAAAACGATTCTCTTTTTTACGCTTACTAGCACAAGCTTCCTGCTGGCGACAAAAACGACGATGAAGTAATGTTTTTATTTATTTATTGTTTTTCTGGTGGAGAAAAAATTGTAACACTTATCTATAAGATTCGGTCTTATTTCCTTTAAGATTAATGGTGTTTTTGTAAGTTTTGCTTAGTCATCTAATGTTTTTCTAAATTTGTTAATAAATAGTTGTTGTCTTATAAGTCAATCACCAGTCTATCATAGATCACTGCTGGGCATCGGATCCTTTTAAAAACGAAGTATTGACGCTTTCCTTGCATGTTGCTAATTTAAAATACTTTTCTTTTTTGCTATTGTAGCTTAGTTTATAGTTTTAGAGTAGGAAAGCCGATACTCCCTAAGGGCAAAGAGAGAGGACAAAAAAAACTTACATTCATCAGTGTCTCCTTAGGTTACACTGAAAGCTAACATGTTCAGAATAAGGCTCTTGGGGATTTATTTATTTAGAGGAAGTCAAGTAAAACCCAGGTTTTAAATATATTATATCCGTCACATTCTAACGTCATTATAACAATAACCTAATCGTCAAAAACCCCGGACTCCAACTAGAAAAAGAGCTGTAACTTTTGAACGGCTGAACAGATTTTTATTAAACATAGCTAAGATGATACCCGATTAAACTGCATTGAAATCGGTCCATCCATTTTGGAGCTACGATGCCAGAGACAGATACACATACACAGATCCACAGATACACACTACAAACTTTAACACTTTTTTGACTGGGCTATTTTAAAACCTGGGTTTTACAAGAATTGTAAACCGTCTTTTGTAATAAGACAGGTTAAGTCGGTTTACAAAAACCATCAATAACAATACAAAGCAGACAATTTTTTCCAATTTAACATAATTGTTTGTGTCTACAAATCTCTTTACAGAAATACATTCAACATAAATAAAAATAAGCTCCATTCTTCAATCTATTCGCAAGGTCAGGGAAGACCTAGAAAGAAGTATCAGTATTTACGATATAACTAATATTATTATTATCCAGAACAATTCTAAAACCACTTCGAGAAACATCTGGCATCCACTTTTACTGACTCCCAAAATAAACTTTACGTGGTATCGTTTTAAAACTGTCACGTATTTTCTTCGTCACGGTACGGTTTGTGACATCCCTAGGATCTTTACAAAGTGGTTTCAGAATAATACTTGTGATAGGTCAGGTATGGCCACATTAGGTGTTCGATATTCAAATTGTTTCGTCACATATTTGAATATAGGTCGCTGTTAACGGTTTCTTTTCGTCTACCGTGTTTATTGTTATGGTTTTGATTATCGAACGTTCAATCAAAATTCAGTTTGATAGTAGTGTCTATATTAACCAGCAATAACCCGATATTTTTATTTAAACGTGTTTTTAACCCCCGACAAAAAGAGGCGTGTTATAAGTTTGTAGTGTGTATCTGTGTATCTGTCTGTGGCATCGTAGCTCTAAAACGGATTGACCGATTTCAATGCAGTTTTTTTTTATTGAAAGCTGGTTTAATCGGGTATCATCTTAGCTATGTTCCATGAAAATCTGTTGAGCCGTTCAAAAGTTACAGCAATTTTTCTAGTTGGAGTCGGGTGTTTTGATGGTTAGGTTATTGGATGGATATTTTCACCAACAATCTGGCAAGATAGGCACAATTTTTTTTCGGTTAATCATCTCTGAAACTTCGTTCTTTTTTGTTCTAATTTTGAAACAGTCCTGAATTTATAACTCAATTTTTTATGCTAAAAATCTCGCATAAAATTACGTGTGTTGCAATACAAACATGTACGGAACTCGTTGGCTCGTATGCGATCATAGCTCGATGCACTCGCATCGACGCTCGTCGGGCCGGAACGCGCCGTCCGGCCCAGCTGGCGGCCATTGTGCTTTTTTTTATTTTAAATTCAAATTTCGTACGTGCATTCGATGGTCCAAATTTAAAAATAGATGTCATTGTGAAGCGAATAATAGCGAGAATTAGTGAAGTGTAAAAAAATACAAACCCTCTAGCTTTTTTGTTTTTGAATAAAAATTACATTCAAATAATAATATGTTTTAACATTATTTGCGTTCAAATCAGTGAATTTAGTATCTATTGCAATTCCAATTTGAATTCCCTCTGTTTTTATTTGCAGAGTCGAGTTAACTAAGAGATAATTAAAGTAGATAATTCATAAAACCCTATTTTTTTTTCTTATTGTAAGTATTTATATATTTTTAAATACCTACTTTAACCAACCGAAAAAATGTTGGCAACCCGTTAGCATTCTCCTGTTAGACTTTCACATGATCCCTAATAGCAGCTGATTCCCGTACCTGGAAACCACCGTTCCTACCGTTCACAGTAATTGTCTTTGTTTAAGGACAGACTTCCTGTCATGGGGGTAAATACTGTATTTTATACGGGCCCCATAATGACGGTATTGTTTAGTTTCCGAAATAGGGGTGAACCGCTCATTGGGCAGGGATCGGCAACACTTGGTTCTAACATTTTGTTGTATGAATTACTTGGGTAAAAACATTTTGTCCACGGGAACATTGGAGAATAAGTTGTGTACATAATTTATGCTTATGCTGCACTTTGTATACTAATATTATTCGTAAATTCAGCCTACTACTGTCCCACTGCTGGGCCTGGGCCTCTTCTCGGAATGAAAAGGGTTAGGCCTTAGTCCACCACGCTGGCCTAGTGTGGGTTGGCAGACTACACACACCATCGAGGACAGGTTGTGTGCAGGTTTCCTCACGATGTTTTCCTTTACTGTTAATGCAAGTGATAATCAAATTGCGATCCGCACGTAAATTCGCAAAGTCAGAGGTACGGGCAGGAGGTGTGCGCGAACCCAGCGCACACCTCCTGCCCCCATACCTCTTGTACCCGCACCTGTATGGAAGGCAAGTGTTCAACTGCTAGTCTATCATTGCTAAAATATTATCAAGAGGTAATATTTGTTTGTTTGCTCGTTTCTTTGTATGTAGGGGGTAATCTCTAGGACTACAGAACCGATTCTAAAAATTCTTTCTCTAATAGAAAGCTACACTATTCATAATTAATATAGGCCATATTTTATTTTGACAAAAATAAAACGCACGGTTGAAACCGCAGGCAACAGTTTACCTAAAAATTCGTAGATTAGCATAAGAATCAAGCGATGGACTCAGCAATGGCTTATATGAACTTGTTTAGTCATTGTTTGTAATCTGTGCCTGGCTTGATTGGGCAAGGCATAGATTATAAATTCACACACAGACCTGTATAAGTTTTTAATTTGAGTTGCAGTCGGTATAGTCGAATGGTTCGGTGCAGTGACTGTATTGCATTGTTGCTGGTGTGGCCAGTATTTGGTTTGGATACTGCTATTTTTAATGTACATGTGTCATGTTTTTCCAGAAATAAATTCTTTTTCTTTCTTCATCAGTAGATATTTTATTGCAAATCGACAACGTGTTCGGCTTACTCATGATATGACCAACAACGCAACATCCTTCCTTGAACGCACGTAGAAAAGCTTTCCTTGACGTAAACTTCTGAAACAACCTCCTTTTTTTGAAGTACTTCAAATAGAAATGAATAGTCAAAGAAATCCTCTCAAAACTTTTTGGGAACAGCTGATCCTCTGTTTTCATTCCCGAGTCAAGTGTTTGTCGTTATAATTATTTTTATGCGGGCACATGAAGCACTTATTTAGACCAACGAGCGAGTTGATAGCTGTTAATAGGGTTGTGATGGAATTATATCGATATATCGATAATACCACTTTCTATTAACCAAAGTTTAATTACCCTGCATGTTGTTTTAATTAAACTCGCTATCGCCCCATTTTAGGGATGAATTGATATTTCCAATCAGATAATTTGGATTATTTCGTAGTTTGTACCGGTTTTTCGTGATATTAATTAATGTTGGACGTTTGAGATTAAATTTTAGCAAAGCTATGTTTTTGTATGTATTTATCGAGTTAGATTTATAGCGTAACCAGCTTTTGTTTGTGATGTTCATTTGCTTGGCTTTTTAAGAGATTATTTTGTTTTTGGTGAAATATTTTTATTATTTTAATGGTACCTTTGTCCTTTCAAGTTTCTACTTTAAGCCATAGGAAAAGAAACAAGTAAGCAGACTTACTATTCCATTATGGGCCCTGAAAATTAAATTCTGAGCTTGCTGGCTGGTAGGCAGACTTGCTTGATGTTGCTTGAACGGGTTCTAGGGAAGCGCTAAGGGGAATGAAGGCGATGATGCCGATGAAGATTCCGAAGATGTTCATATGGCCACGTCTTTGGAGAAAGCATATCTCGTTCTTCCATAATATATGTATACAACGTGTATAAGAAATACGTGAAAAAATTACAAAAGGGTCATCTCACACGGGAGTTAATAACGGCATCGGATATTTTTTTTTATACAATCGTAGGTAACGTTATCAATGTGTGTACCACGGAGTACCCGATTCCTTTTCGATGACTTGCTTGTCCTTCCAAAGGTTTTCTAGAAAATATTGATATAAGCGATAAGACCAGGGGGGCTAAAACGGCCGCTTTAGATGAATCACAATAAGATTCATATTACAAATGTCAAAATATCTACATAATTGACAACTCTTAATGTCATCCGCTTATGGTACATATTCAGTAATCATCTGTTTGACAGTTACTACGCAGATCAGTAGATGAACTGCTCAATGTGGCCTTTTTAGGCCCCCTGATGCCTCTGTACTGTACCGTAATTTTAGCTTTCTGCACTCCTTCTCCATATAAACGTCAACTACTTAAGCCAATTCTCACACTCCTCCGTGCGCGCACTATACTTAAAAAGGGGTACAAATACAAAGTTTTCTCTTCACGTATTAATATATAGATTCCACATCTCTGCTTTACCCTAAGGGCAATGCAGGCGTGACGCTGACGCTATGTAGTTTTAAAACCTTCCACTACTTAGGCCCGAGTTCACTGTCAACTTAACAGACGATTAAGACAAAATCGGTGGTTTATAATTAATTTTTGTACTAGTAAACGGCCGATTTAGTTTTAAACGTTTGTTATTTTGTCGGTGAACATGGCCCTTAGAATCTTAATGAAGGAACGTCGATAGCACATTGCTTGGACTTTCAATAGATTAAAAAAAAGTATACGTTCATTAATCAACTCAGAATATGGTGGGGCCTTAATTGCTCTTTCCATATTGGCTAGCAATTTGCGCGACAAAATAAAAGATTGTTACGTCTTTTTCATTCAATTTTTTCTGACTTAATATTATACAAGGTAGCGCAAAATTTTGAGGCATTAAGGGTGACTACCCTTTCGGTTATAGTTAGAGAGCTCAGATCTTAGGAAACTAAAAAGGAATTTTTGAAGATTTTAAATACCTATTCGTTTTTCAAAAAAGTAGGTAAGTAAGTTTTTTTAAGAAATGTCAATTTACTCTCTGACTTTAGCGAGTAAATTGACATTTCTTAAAAAAACTTAAGTGGGGCTCAAATGACTCTATTTCCCAACAGAAATGTCTCCTCCAAACAACAGAAGAAATCGTACTTACCTAATTTGAGAAAAATACAAAAACTAATTCCCATACATTTTCTATGAAAACATACAAGGTTAGTTACAAGGAAGTCTTCAAATCCATGAATAGTGTTGACTTTGCTTGAAAGAACTTCAGTAGAACCAAAACGACATGGTTGGTGCAGTGGCTAAGCGATTAGCTTTCTGCGCTAAGTGTCGTGGGTTCGAGCCCCACACGGAACAAATATTTGTAAGATCTACAGATAGTAGTTTCGAGTCTGGATATGTGTGCATGTGAGATGTATCTTTGTAAACTGTACTCTTGATACAGGAGAAATCCTAGTGACCCCGGCAACGTAATATATTTTAATAAAAAAAAAATCCCTAATAATATCAAGATAAATAACCTAACCGACAAAAACCCCCCGACTCCAAGTAGAAAAAGAGCTGTAACTTTTGAACGCCTGAACAGATTGTCAGAAACATAGCTAAGATGATACCCGATCAAACGAGCTTTCATTTAAAAAAAACTGCATTGAAATTGGTCCATCCGTTTTGGAACTACGATGCCACAGACAGATATATACTACAATCTTATAACACACCTCTTTTTTGTCAGGGGTTCAAAAAAGAGCTGTCAAATAATAAAAAACAAGTGATCAAACTCAACTCACCGCGTTGATAGTCCACGTCTACATTTTATTTCGATCGTCTTCGTCGTTTAGGACATAAACCTGGTACACGACCCTAATGACCCAGGTTAGGTACCAATTGAACACTTTTTATGTTACAGTCTATAACATAAAACACACCCGATGGGGTCTTTTACGGTTTTCTCAAAGGCTGGTATGATTTGATAGGAAAAATGTTCGTCATTTACGAGTGACAGTAAATAAATCTTTGTAACGCAGGAATCTTATTTTAGGTATAGTACGACACAACTAAGAAGTATCATCGATGTAGCTGATCGAACAACCCATGGCAATCGCTCGTTTAAATAATTGTACAACTTACATAAACTGGTATTTATAGTGAACGATCGATATTTTTTCCCGAAAATTGGTATTTTACTACATCGATAAATTTCTTTATTTCTCCTCACTATAACTATCAAGCGGACGTAAAATTAGGTTTGGGATATTTGACAGATGTGCTGTTTACAAACTGACTTGCCTAAATTGTTATTGACATGTGCACCCTCCATTTGTAATTGAGTGGTCAGCACTATTGTACGGAGGGTTAAAATTAATAAAACCTCTTACACATCTGTACTGTGTACACTGTACAACTTCAAGTTATATTTAGGGTTTAGAACAGTTAGTAGGTATAAAAAATAACTATCGATAACAAGACAGGTATAGCGGGACTTTCCGTTCAAAATTGGAGCTGCCTAGCTGGGGAAGTACCTCCACCTTGCAGAATACTGTACCCAATTAACACAGCTCTTTTGCAGTGTTGTGTTCCTAACGGTGAGTAAGGTCACCAGTGTCCCTTGGGGAAGCGTCGTTGTCAACAATACTGACATGGCACTCAAAGGTTTAAAGTCTTATTCTGTTTTTATACAAACGAATTATTCTCCCATCATCCAACCTCACGCATTGACTCCAATCTTTGCTTCAAACCATTAAAATTAAGCAAAATAACCACTTCAAATCAACCACTGAATGAGAATTTCTGATGCCAACCACGACATATTAAACAGTGACAAAACACAAGAGAAATTGCACGATTTTGAGGCTAACTGACGTGGCATAACCGAGCCGGTTTCGACGTAACAAGCCTTTGAAATGTGACGAGGTGTACTGCAACGGACACAACCATCGACGGATGGTTAGGTTGACGGCCAATTAAGTGCGCTTGATTATCTGAATTGAGCCTATGTAAGCAAATCTAATCAAATTAATTATTTGCTCGAATGTGGTATTGTTACGGGTGTTATAGACTCATGATTAGCTTCAGCATATACTGCCTCTTGGGGCGTGCAAATTGCATTTATACACGGAATATAAAAACAAGAGCAACAGGGGCATTGATATTTCCTTCCACAAGAACTGGTGTCGCTAAAACTAAAGTCACAATTTTCTTACAACTAACAAAAGCCTTTTTACCTTCGAAAAGAAAAGAGTGGTCACATATTAAAAAAAATAGAATGGAATAACGCGAAGGTAAAAAACAAACTATTATTAAGTTTGCGTAACTCCGCATATTATGACACACTCGCTCCGCCTACTTGCCGTTTCCTATTGTGTCTTATATTCCTTGGATTTATACTCACTGATAGATTTGGACTCACTGGGAATAAGCCGATGGCTTGTGCACGAGAGAAGAAGAGGTATGTTGCTTACATTGGACAGGGGGCTTACTATGAACTCTTATAGCAGGGCAGAAATTAAACTGCCCCGACATTTCCAGTAAGAGCTGACCTCGCACTGTATAGGCTTTTCGTACAATGAAAGGTCAGCTTATACTGGAAATGTCTAGGCAGTTCAATTTCTGCCCTGCAGCTCGTATAATGTAAACATAAATATCTAAGGATAAACATGCCCTAAATTCTATTGAGTCCCAGAAACCAATGATTGCTTCATTAATAACCATTTGTGACAATGTGATTTGAATGTACCAAGTGATAAAGGTAGTATAGGTGGCGGTAAATCGTTCCAGCACTTGGAAGCAGCAATACTTATACTTTTAGAAGGAAATACTTTTACTCGGTTTGGGAAAATCGGATACAATAAAAATAGAACTTACTAAATCCGTTATGAACAACAAGTCCGTAACGATAACGTGATCTGAAAGATTTTACAAAATTCTTAGGATTTTGTACCTTATCTCGTATTTTTTGTCGTGAAAAAACAATCTGAAATAATCTTATGGACTTAAGACCCAACCCTTCTCATTCTGAGAAGAGACCCGTGCCTAGTAGTAGAACAGTAATGGACTGGATTTTTTATTTATTATACATAATCGTTGTCCTTCGGATTTCTCAAGAATACGAATTGACTACAAGTGTGCAAAAGACTTCGGGGCAACGCTCAAAAATGTCCGAACCGAATGTAGACTAAAACGCCAAGAAAGAGTAGACTAATTGTGCGTCACTATACATTTGGGCGAGCGAGCAACTACACGTCTGTGTGACGGTGCGGTGCAGTCGAATCTTCGTACGGTGAAAAATTGTTGCAAGCTAAATTAGGCATTGTGATGACTACATAGGATTTAAATTAGTTTGCTAGGATTTCTAAATTTATATTATATGTAAACTATGCTTGTTTCGTAATTTTTTTACTAGACCCTCGGACCACATATTTGTACGTGTTTAGTATGGTGACTAGCCTATGAATG
This sequence comes from Allophyes oxyacanthae, assembly GCA_932294325.1. Lineage (NCBI taxonomy): Eukaryota > Metazoa > Arthropoda > Insecta > Lepidoptera > Noctuidae > Allophyes > Allophyes oxyacanthae. Next base: position 10,929,387 of record OW028629.1, read on the forward strand.
TTTACTTAAATAATCTAACAAATCTTAACCATAGTCAATGACTAACAAGAAATTAAGATTCATCAAAGACTAAAAAAATAATTAAAGAATCGTTATACATCCATCGAGATCCCAACTGACACGACGAACAAATGGTCGCATACCTGTCTCATATTAACATAATTGGGATCGGTCGCCATGGTTTATCTTGGTTATAACTCACACGCAACATTCCGTTGTTATAGTCCTATCATAAATAGCTCGGATAGTGCAGTAATGTAATTGACTTTGGTAGCTGCGGGTCTATCGCGTAACTAAAATGATAATGAACATCGACTCTGGTAATAAGCTTCAATACTTATCGTGAGAGACTAAACTTCAAGCTACGTTGTAAAAAAATTACCAATCATGAAGGTTTAGGCTGATTTAGGCGCAGAATGCCTAATTCTCAAAATGGCAAGTGAGTCTTTATTGGACCAATTATCGAAATGCCTAATTCTATAAACGGCTAATTCTCATAATGGCTAATTCTATTAATGCCCAACTCTTAAAATGACTCATTCTATAAATGGCTTATTCTCGTAATGGCCAATTATTGAAATTTGGGAAAATAATAAATTAAAGAGAATTTCTTTATGTTTAGTCTCCTTGGGACTCCTATTAAGATTGGTAATTGAATCAAAATTAAAATCTATGGGATAACAGATAAACATATTTTTTTAAACGGCCACAAATCACAAGCGTGTTTCGTGTGAGTCCGCTCTAGCATTCCTTGAATACATTAACACAGAGAAATCAAATTATTTAAAATAACAGGTCGACGCATTTGTCGGGCATCCGAGACCAAAACTTAAGGATGTAATTTATTCCTTAGAAGATTAATTCCAAAGAGTTAACGGTATAAATTTTGTTTTCATAGCAACTGCATTTTGATTAACATATCCTTATAAATATCTTTGTATCTTGGTAATATTCCACTGACTGTATCTAGTGTTCGTATCCTAGCCTTTTCGCAACATTAATGTTAAACTTTGAGTCTAACTAGATTTAATCAATATTAAACAGCAACTGTCTTTAAAATCCATCTGATGGAGATCGCTGACAACAGTGTTGACGGGATGCTGATGGATATACGTATAAAAGCCTCGGGCGCAAAGTAAGTCAAATCAAACTTAGCCATAAATGGCTATGTCGATCGTGAAAACGTAATTATGTGTGCATGTCACCAGTCATTTATCGCATACTGCTTACGCACACATATTTACGTTTGTTGCCTCAGCAGGCTAGCGCGGCGAGAAGAGACACCTGTTTTCTCCGCCCTTTGTGAAGACAAAACTAAAAATCGAGACACAAAACCTTGAAGAGATAATTGTATCCCAGATTATTCGGTAAACCAACACATTTTCTCCACACTTTGTCTCATTGACAGCAGACAAAACTAAAAATCGAGAGACGAAACGGTGAAGAGATGTTTTGTCTTCGATTTTTCTCTGCCCTTTTTTGTTTGTTGCCCTGCAGTTTTTAGTGGGGAGCATGGAACGAGAGATATGGGATGGGATGGTGGGAGATTATTTTTCTATGTGTTATTATTCCGGGAATAAAAATAATACAATATTTAATGTTTTACGATAATTATATTTTTAGCCATAACAGTTCGAATCCCATCTCCGAATTACTCCGTACATCACTTTTCAAGACATTATGGTATTAAATATTTTAAAATTTAAATGCCAATGTCCAATTTGTCCAGTTGCTAATCATTTACTGAAGGAGGTTGGCTTCTGCCCTAATACCTTACATTATTCTAAGGATGTACGAATCAACCGTACATTGTACTGTCAGCACATTTCCCTCGCATTATTTAGGTTATTACTTCAACGATCAATACGCTTGCACTCATTTACATAACTTTCATTATGACGATACGGTTGGCGCAGTGGCTAAGCGATTAGCTTTCTGCGCTGCGTGCCGCGTGTTCGATCGCCGCACGAAAAACATATTTGTATGATCTACAGATAGTTGTTTCGGGTCTACATGTGACATGTATGTTTGTAAACTGTACCCTCGATACAGGAGAAATCCTAGAGAGGGGCAACATTTAAAAAAAAAATCATAGCAATCATAACAGTTATTATTGGCACCTGTAGTTTAGTTACCAATAAACGGATTTATCTAGTTACCAGTGACTATCATTTCAAGCACGTGTACGATACAACTAACAGCCCGTACAAAGGATCTATGTAGACACCTCACGCAGATTCGCAACAACTAAACAGGCGTTCGCAGAAGGGTCACTTTGGACACTACGCTATTCCATAATTACGGTTTCAAACATGGCCGCCGCCGCCGTCTAATTAAATTAACCAATCAGACGCGTGCGATGCGTCTGGTTCAATACACGCCTCCTAACACAACATCTGCCTAAAGTCTAGGCAAAACCTTGCCTTGTATGTGTATAGAATCACATAGCCCAGATGGTTTAAGCAGTGTATTAATTAGTGCTGAAACACGTCTGAGGAGCACGTTTAGCATAAATGAGGAGGCAGTGAGCGAGTTAAGACTGGAGCAAACAGCCGCATTATATCGGTCTATAATATCGCATGCGATATTGCGATACCAATCTATTTTTTGAATAAAAAAATAGACAAAAAAGAGGGGTGTATCTGTCCATCTGTGTATATGTGTATTTTTGTCTCTGTGTATCTGTCTGTGTATCGTAGCTCCAAAACGGATGAACCGATTTCAATGCAGTTTGTTTAACTAAAACCTAGTTTAATTGAGTATCATCTTAGCTATGTTTCATAAAAATCTGTTCAGCCGTTCAAAAGTTACAGTTTTTTTTCTGGTTGGAGTTGGGGGTTTTTGTACATTTTATAAGGTCCTATCTTTCTAGTCTCGATCCCTTTAAGAGGCATAAGAGGTTATTGTAATCATGACTCATTATTATGAATTACTTTTACAATGGGACCAACCATAAAATCGCAAAATTCCACGAACTCGAATCGAGCTCACAACGAATGCGAATCTTTTTGTGTATTATTGCACCCATTCTTTTATATTTTCATCGTCTCCCAGGTTGCTCTCAAAAATAATTTCACTGTCAATAAAATTCCTATAGCTTAGATCGGTACGCATTTCTGACACCTACATGTTGTATATCCGATGAGCGCTAATCTCCTCAAAATTTAACAAATATGGCGGAATATCAATCGATCGGAATGAATTTCAAGAGTAAGGCTTGAAGCTACTGACCGTATAAGTATGATATAAGTGTTGCATTAATTTTTAATAACAATACGTCACACAACGTGCACTTAACCCCCTTACAACGCGCGTGATGTTTGTTCAGCCGCCGCTGTACAAAGCCTGTACGCCAGCGTGATGATATTACGTCCTCACGTGTTAAGGCCATCGCACTTAACACGTTGCTGAACATAGGGCGCCTTATAGGCGGGTTCATGTTCATGAGATAAGAGCCACACTGCGCTTAGCAAACGGAAACCAATCGGTTCAATTTGTCGGAGTATGTTCTCATTAACGAAAAGAATAATAGTTCTGTCATCTTCTTGACGATGGAAACAACGTAATGAACATTCTTGACCTGTTAAAATTTAATCGATTCGAATTATGAGTGTTCTTGAGTACCCTGCGGCTATCACCATAACCACAGAACATTTTTTTGCGTGAGAAATCGAACCCAAAACACGTAGCGCAAGAAGCCAAGCGTTTAGCTACTGCGCACATCGTGTTGTCCCGCTTCTGCTTGTAACATTTTCATGAAAACAATCCTAACAGAGAGGTCATTTACAAGAACTACTTGAACGATGCATAATACCTACTCGAGTGCACCGCATCTGAAATTGACAGAACCGACACAACGACCTCTTTGCTTCTTTTTATCTAGAAAATGTAAAAACATTTTACTTAATAAGTTTTACACGTCAATAACATGCAGAGGGAAAAACAAGACTGTATTTTTTTACAGAATTGTGAATGTGAACACTTATTATTAACATAATGGTGCGCTGGACGTATGTACTTAATAGACGAAGGTATTGACACTCGGTTGTCCGTATGCAACTTTTTGGGCTAAAATCGAAAACCTTTATATTGCCATTTCTTGGGTAGGCACTTTTTATTCAATAGACAGACATTTAATTTAAAATACCTCTTCTCTTTTAACAAATTCCGACCTTGGCATCAGACCCCTGATCACGTAGTCCACAAACAAGTCCAGACGGTAAATAGCTGTTTGATTATAAAAGTTATTTATTTATTAACAAAAATATGGTTTTTATCCACAATAAAATATTGAGATTATACCGAATTGTAAATTGTACACAACACAAAATTGATATTGAAATATTACAAACATAAATATTGATGTTGCAAAAATGACCCCTCCACCTTTACTCAGAGAGTAATGTTGAACGTAGGCAGTAAATCTTATGTCGCGAGACGTTGCAGTCTGCACCCTGCACGTGATCTATGCGTCTAGCAAGGTACTCACTACGAACAGTGATAATAACATAGATCTGATGTTTCTGCTGTATGTATGGAAGTGATTATCTTCTGCACATGCGGCTTCCCTGGTGACCCACTGCTTCCTGTCTTCACACACTAATTTTAACGCTTCCTTTGTACCTTTTTGGTACCTATTCTTAATTGGGTGACTGACTTGAGTGTTAAGTACGCACCTACTAGTATTGTATAATTTTATTATTATAGTGGTACTTATGATCTTTGCTGTTCTTTTTTTTATTGTAATATTGTGTAAATTGAGGTGGAATTTTAGCCGGGGCCGCTCCCGCGGCCCCACATTTGTTGTGTAGTAAGCTTGATTTCTGAAAAGAGTATCCATGGAGTTTCTTGCCGGTATCTTCTCCAGGACCAACCCACTTGGAACCGTGCGCCTAGAATCACGACGTTTTGAAAGTGCCTGCAAAGGCCCAGTTGAAATAAAAATCTTTGATTTTGACTTTTGACTTTGCTAGAAAATTCGTTTTGTTGATAATGTTCTTTCATAGAATTGGTGAGAAGGTATTGTTTAATACATCTTTAAAAATCGATTTCTTTAAATTAATCAATCCATGTCCAACCAAACCACTACACAGTCAATTAAGCGAATATATTATACTTAAATAATATATAAAAGACTTTAAAATATGCCAGATTATCATAATTAAATATACCTACATATTTAAATAGGTTAGGTTAGATACCTTTCATCTCAAGAACTAAATGAATTTTCATATTTTTACTATTTTTATCAAGAAATTTCCGCCATTTTTCATGACCTGTCAAAATCAAATTACTTTTTTAATACAAAGGCATCACGCAAATGTCTTTTATTACCTGCCAGTACCAGAATATTATTATTCGAATTCCATCGAAAACCATACACAAATATCTACACACAGCAAATGCCCTCACCAATATACCGACACATTGCCTAGCAACTAGCCTCCCCTGTATATATGTTGCCAGACGGCTAGACGTCGAGACAGGGGGTGCAACCGCTTAATGAAATCACGCTGTACCTAACTATAGTGACAATGAGTTTTGGTCGCCATTTTGAGCCCTGTTGAGGAAGATTAGGTTTAGTCGATTTTTGTTATTTTATTATTAATGTTTATTTTATGTAGTCGAATTTTGAAGTTCGTAGTCAATTTAACAAGTTTTCTGCGCGTTATATGAAAATCGTTTGTTCGCGTTATTAATTTGAGAGTTATTTCAATATCCGATGTCTACTAGATGATTCAATTCAAATCTGTTTATTTCGTTACAATTTAGCATTGTGTTGAAAATACATTACTTACAAACAAATAAACAATAACCTAACCGTCAAAAACCCCCGACTCCAACTAGAAAAAGAGCTCACTTTGGAACGGCTGAACAGATTTTCATCAAACATAGCTTAGATGATACCCGAATAAACTAGTTTACGATTTTAAAAAAACTGCTTTGAAATCGGTCCATCCGTTTTGGACCTACGAGAGACAGATACACAAATACACACTACATACTTATAACACCCCTCATTTTTGTCGGGGGTTAAAAACATACAAACACAAAACACACAAATACATACAGCAACACAAACACAAAAAACACACAACATATTTAAACACAACAACACATCATCATTGACATACAAGTCAAAATTAATTATTCCCACGCTTACTTATTACTTTGATGAACATTCATATAAAAGGAGTGGACTATATTTGTTTTGCCAAATGGGTCATAATGGGCCACTTTTATTCGTAAATAATGATATTACGAATCGGTCGCCACAAAAGTTAAATAAGTCAGATTTATCTCTTGAATCTACTTGATTTTAAATGTCACTTCAATACACGAGAGTAATCAGAGTATTGTATTGGATTGCGATTGCCGTATTGCGTACGTCCACGCCGTATTGTCATTATCGAATGAGTGAATGAACTATCGAATGAATGAATGAACGATCGAATGAGCCACTGATTGCAACAAAGCAGGCAGCTGTGGGATAATGACACATCGTTTTGGAAAAAAGAAATAGTAATTACAGTTTCCATTAAAATTTATTTTTCTTTGTAGATTGAATTCAGTTTTTACGTTCGACCATGCTCGATTGAGATTGAAAATAGCGATCTTATCGAGTTATGCCTTGAAGAATGGATTAGTCGATTTTGGGATTTTGTATGCTTCTCTATGGAACTTGAGAAGAAATTATACCTGATACATTATGTATAATGACTCCTTACCTTTAAGATACTCGTACGTACGTGTGTTCCAGCTAAATAACCTACCCTGAAAATTCGTACCATGATGTTGTATTACTTGTTTTATAAAGTTCAGTTCAGTTTTGCGGATCTTGAAGGAAATTAATAATCATGGCTAGGGCTGCCATCACCTAAATTGCCGACACCGGACAAAGATTTCAAAAACCCTGGACATTTGGTTGAAACCGGGATTTTTCCCCGGACGCCCTTGAAAATATGAAATTTTCAATACTTTTTAAAAAAAAATTAAGGTAATCCTTGAACAACTCAAATAATTTAAAAGCATCCCGTCACTTCCAGAAATAATTCATACACGACTGCGTTTTAACCACAATCGTTAAATTTTTCTCTGAACATTACAAGCTATTGTTATAGGTTTTAAATTAGGTAAACAGGTACATTCTCAGAGTTAATTAATTTCTCGAAGTATAATTAAGATTTTGGCAAATTTTATTACCAAATTTTCACAAGCGATTAATTAAAGGCGCCATTTTATAATAACTCCTGAAGATTGGCGCATTTCTTACTTTAGAAAATCATTCGCTGCTTACAATCCATCGACCGTCAAAACAGTTAATAATTTACCCTTAACAACTATCCATCTTCATCAAACATTAAAGAATAATAATTATCTTAGTTCATATTAATTTTTCATAGATGGCGCTTATTTACGTAAGCCAACCAAAAAGGTGATTTAAACTTATTATAGCCAATTTTAAAAAGTAACTTCGTCTATGTTTCAGTTAAACATGATAAGTCCATTAGGGTTAGTACTTTTATTCAACAATTAATGTTTTTATGTAATTATAAGGGGTTCGTAATGACGTCAGATGGTTGAATAAAATATAGGTAGGTTTAGACCGCGTTTGTGTTAGAAGCCTGGGGGCTAACTACAAGCTCTTATAGCAGAAATTGAATTGCCCAGAAATTTCCAGAATAAGCTGACCTTTCATTGTACGAAAAGCCTATACAGTCCGAGGTCAGCTCATACTGGAAATGTTTGGGCATTTCAATTTCTGCCCTGCTATAAGAGCTCGTAGTAGGCCCCCTGATCATTGTCTCTTTTACATCTTTCATGTTTACTTTGATGACAAGGGTGTAGGTATAGTTGTTCAGTTTGATGGTTATAACCACTGAAGAGTCCAAACTGCGCGGCGACTCTTGCGGCGCCGCCCGTCCGCGCATGAAATGTCAATGTCATTTTTTACGACCGCGCGAGACCCTCTTAACAAAAACGATTACTACTGAAAAACTGCTATAGCTACATTCGAATAAAAAATACTCACGGAAAGCTCAAAGAATCCAGAATTTAATTTGATTACAAGTAAATTACTCTAAGTAATTATAAAGGATGAAAATAAAGCTTAAAGTTGGGGAAATCAAAAAAATTATCGTATTTATTTTTTATTTCGAGTTTTACAAGACAAGTATAATAGTTACTAGCAACAATTATCTTTTATTATAATAGTACATGATATACCCTTTAAAATGACACCAATATCTCAATATAAATATTTAGTTTTCCGTCATGAAAAAATAAACAAAGCCAAGTACTTCTCAACAGGTCCCCGGGCCTCTGGCGACCTAAAAATGTTACAAGATGGCCGCCCGGCTAATAGCCGCACACGACGAGGTCATTTTAATGAAAAACAAATATTAATATTCGGCAAGTTTATTGAAAAAACACATTTACGTTTATTAGATACATACCTGTATATTATACCTGTATATACAACATGTCCCAAAATTCAACGATAAGCGGGCACCAGAGGGTTGACCAGCTCATGACTACTCGAGAAAAAAAATAAAAGAAAAAAAAACTCAATTTTTAAAAAGTTACATAAAAAAATTGAAATCCTTAAAAAAATTACACCCCTTAAGAGATTTTTAATTACCATGACCACAATGTTTCAAATATTTCTGAATTTCTTTTTGTACCGGAAACCTAAGTAGCCCTGCTATCCACCACAATCCTTGAAAATCCCAGAATGCCTGTAGATTTGACACAAAAATCGATCAAAATTATATTTCACCTTAAAATTTTGAAAGGTTTTTACTTTCGGTCCACTTTAACTCATCGTGGTGTAAAAAAAAAGTATGGACACTACCACGGCAAGTTTTTTTAAAAATTGACGCAACTATCCAAGATTCCAAAATAGTATAATACTCTAGGAAAACCATCCACAAAAAAAAGAAAAACGTACTATTTCTGAAGAAGAACCAAATTTCATAACTTTTACTATGTGCCCAAAATAGGTATTTTGTTGTAAATTCTTCGAATTTGAATGGTACATGTGCGTAGTCAATAACATTTAGAAGTTAGAGAGGGATTATACGTTAAAGAGAGATAGATAGATTAGATAGATAGTATGTAAAGTAGGCAAAAAGACGTTTTTAAAAATTATACCTCGTGTCTCCACAACTACAAGTCTGCTAGTACGTCTGTAGCGTACCTGTCATCTGTCCACAGACTAGACATAGGATTTCGCGGATTTTAATGTAGATTTTCGTTGTGAGTAACAATAGGATAGGTAGAGAAGTTGCTGTTTTTATAAACTTTTAGCGTATTTTGGACTGTTTAGCGTTTATCATGCCGCTACCATACACACCGTTAAATACGGTAATATGCACCTCATATACCTAAGGATAATGCCAATGCAATGCTAACGCGGCTAGCAGATTGTATCGAGAAAAAGTTTATAAAAACAGCAACTTCTATCCATCTTCATCATCTTCTTCATCTAGCTATCCTATTGTTACTCAAAACGAAAATCTACATCGAAATCCGCGATATCCTAAGTCCAGTCTGTGGATAGATGACAGGTGATAGTACGCTACAGACGTACTAGCAGACTTGTAGTTGTGGAGACACGAGGTATAATTTTTAAAAACTTCTTTTATCCTACTTTACATACTATCTATCTAATCTATCTATCTCTCTCTAACGTATAATCCCTCTCTAACTTCTAAATGTTATTGACTACGCATATGTACCATTCAAATTCGAAGAATTTACAACAAAATACCTATTTTGGGCACATAGTAAAAGTTATGAAATTTGGTTCTTCTTCAGAAATAGTACGTATTTCTTTTTTTTGTGGCTAGTTTTCCTAGAGTATTATACTATTTTGAAATCTTGGATAGTTGCGTCAATTTTTAAAAAAACTTGCCATGGTAGTGTCCATACTTTTTTTTTACACCACGATGAGTTAAAGTGGACCGAAAGTAAAAACCTTTCAAAATTTTAGGGTGAAATATAATTTTGATTGATTTTTGTGTTAAATCTACAGGCATTCTGGGATTTTCAAGGATTGTGGTGGATAGCAAGGCTACTTAGGTTTCCGGTACAAAAAGAAATTCAGAAATATTTGAAACATTGTGGTCATGGTAATTAAAAATCTCTTAAGGGGTGTAATTTTTTTAAGGATTTCAATTTTTTTATGTAACTTCTTAAAAATTTAGTTTTTTTTTTCTTTTTTTTTTTTCTCGAGTTGTCATGAGCTGGTCAATCCTCTGGTGCCCGCTTATCGTTGAATTTTGGGACATGGTGTATATGTATTTTTTTTTTTTTTTGATATTTTGGTTTTAATTTTTAATTTTAATTTAAATTTAGATTTTTGTTTTTAATTTTGATTTCAATTTTGAGCACGTGAATTATGTTAATTGAATTATATATATATGTATTTTTTTTTTTTTTTGATATTTTGGTTTTAATTTTTAATTTTAATTTTAATTTAGATTTTTGTTTTTAATTTTGATTTCAATTTTGAGCACGTGAATTATGTTAATTGAATTATACATTTTTTTTTGATATTTTGGTTTTAATTTTAATTTAGATTTTTGTTTTTAATTTTGATTTCAATTTTGAGAACGTGAATTATTTTAATTGAATTATATATATATTTTTTTTTTTTTTTGATATTTTGTTTTTAATTTTAATTTTAATTCAGATTTTTGTTTTTAATTTTGATTTCAATTTTGAGCACGTGAATTATGTTAATTGAATTAAATTACTAACATAGCTTTAAGTATTAATTACCATAGCTTTAAGTATTACCTACTAATAATTTATGGAATTTTAATTTCTGAAATAAATGATTTATTATTATTATTATAATTAAAGATATATATTATATACTGAGTGTTTTTTTTACAGTCTCCAAATTTTTACAGAGTGTTCTACCCATGAATATTAACAACTTTAACTATGGGACCAACTCTAAAATCACGAAAAAAAAACAGTTTTGTAATACAAAAGTTCATTACCTACTTGACCAAAATGTATGAAACAGCTGATTTTACATAAAGTTGATTGAAATTTTATATTTTGTGAACATTGTTTATGTTTTAGTACTACTATTTAACCCCTGACGCAAAAACGACAGGGTGTTATAAGTTTGACGTGTCTGTTAGTGTGTGTGTGTGAGTGAGTGTGTGGGGTGGTATGTGTGTGTGTGTGTGTGTGTCTGTGGCACCGTAGCCACTTATTATGCATATTTTTTCACAACTCCCTCAATATAGGAATTATATAATTTGTACACCATCAAATGGTAGGATATAGAAATCATGATATTGTATTTTTTAACACCTATTGTAACCTATGTTCACAAATAAATAAATTGAAATTGAAATAGGTATCTAATTAAAAGCCACAAATAGTTTTTTTTTTTTTTTATTAAATCGCAAGAACAATCAGAACAAAACAGAAAAAAAATAATAAAAAAAAATATAAAATATTTAAATGAAAAAATAGCCACAAATAGAATAAAAATTAAAACTCTACACCTTGTTTATGGTATTCTCTAAAACAGTGCTCAATACACAAACTTATATCGCATTGAATGCATTTCCAGATTGTCCTCGTATCCCTTTTTCGGCGTGTGCACATCCAGCAACGCGCTTTTTTAATATCAGATCGCATAGGAAAGTGGTCGTGATCAACGTTCGGTCGGTCGTTTGTTCGTATTTTCAATTGTCCTTGTCTAGTCCTGTTCGCATAAAGTCGGGGTTCAGTCGTCAAGTCGATGCGTCGATGTATTTTAAGAAGGTCTTCCGTTAAAATGGTCCGGAACTGCCTATGTGATATTTTCGGGTTCTGCGATGAAAATATCACATAGGCATTGAACACAGCGGTGTTCAGCAACCTGCAGAAGACCTTCTTATACCAGATCTTGTTTCTAACCCGTTCCACGGGCTGAGCAGATAAAAATTGATCTTTTCTATCCACTCCGCCCATGGACATATTGTAATCAATTACAATTGTAGGTTTATATGTCAGTCGGTTGTATTTGTTCTGAATCCCCACTTGTAAGTGATGGTATGTGGAGATCATGCTAACCAAATTAGCATCTCGCCATACCATCACAGACAAGTCTGAACTGTAGCTTGCCACTACCTCACCCTGTCGTAGGTCACTCTTGGTCAGAGTCTTGAGCGAGTCGGGCACGAATTCACGATTCAAACGTAATGTTCCATAACAGTCAGTTTTGTGTTTTTTGAGAAATCGCAATAATAATGGGCTGTTGTAGAAATTATCCATAATTACAGTGTGTCCTCGGTCAAGTAGTGGCTCTATCAAGTCAAATACTATTTTAGCGGTAGCGTTGGGGGGACATGCAAATTTGTCATTTGGTCGGTCAACAGTCTCGTCCTGTGGTTGGTCAAGCGTCTCGTTTTCAGGCCGGTCATGCATTATGTCATCGGGTTCGTCAACCGTCTCGTCATGGGGTTGATCAATCGTCTCGTCCTCAGTAGGTAGATCATTGGTCGGGACTGCCTGAGTATTTTTTCCAACATACACAAAAAACTTCCAGAGATAGCCAGTGCGAGACTCACATAGCTCATATGTTTTTACGCCAACTTGGGCGGCTTTAGTGGCAATTTTTTGAGCAAAACTCAATCGCCCGTGCCACTTGAGGAGAGACTCGTCAATGGCTATCTCTTGGGCAGGCATGTATAAAGTGGAAAATTTTTCATTTAGGTAGTCAAGCACCGGTTGTATTTTACAAAGTTTAGTCTTGTCAGTCAAAGTCTCATTGTCAACAAAATGATATAACGATTTTAGCAGTTTGAAACGATTATATGAAATGATGCGTGAAAAATACGGCATGGTCCCAAACCCGTTATAAGAGAAGTATTTTTCCTCCTCTGGTATCGGATGCAGGCCTTGCAGAATCAACACTGCTAAAAACGTAATCATTTCATTGCAGTCAGTCGGAGTCCATCTATGCAGACGCGATGTTGGAAGCAGCTTATTCTCCGCTTTTAAGCGAGCTATCTTTTGCTCTGCATAGCGGTTAGTCTCTGTGCAAAGTCGGTCAATAAAATTTGTGTCGAACATTTTGTAAAAAATGTCAACAGGAGTCTTGTCTGTTATGTCAAAAGTCGTTCCCGGTAACCCTGTAAAAGTCTCTCGTCGTCCAGTAAAGTTCGCCCTGTCCTTCTTCCAGTCAAAAATGGAGTAGTCGTCGTCGTTGTTAGGCACTATGTCGCGTAAAAGTCGGTCATTTAATTCGTCTTCAGTCTGTAACACTTCAGTCTCTAGTTTAGTCATGTCAGCGTCACATGCTGGTTCAGTCGCTGCGTTACGCATGACCGGAAGAAAAGAACCGTCGTCGTTGTTGTCGAAGTTAAGGTCTAAGTCAACGTCACTGTCATCATCTTGTAGCCAGTTGTCTAGGACACTTTCAAAATTTTTATGTGATTGATCTGAAACAAATAAAATACGCATTAGTTAATCCGAACAAATAGACAAGTTATGCCATGGCAGTCCTAAACTCGAAAGTTTGTGCGGATGTATGGATGGATGTTTGTATGTTTGTTACTTTTTCACACATAAACCCCTGGAATAACACGTAGGCTACTTGTTATCCCGGTATTACCACGGGAACGAGATTTATGTGGGTAACACCACAGGGTACACTTTAGTACTTACCAAAGATTGAATTTCTGTGGTGCTGGGTGCTGGGGACTGGGGACGCTGTAGGAGGTTGGGTCTCAACCTCCACCTCGTCACCCACGACGATGACATCTATTAGAAAAGAATAAGACATATTATAATATAAAATCAGCGTAAGTGAGCCGCATGAACGATTATGTAAGTAATCGCCGTTGAGAGTCGGCTAGGCGAACTTTAGGGGGAATTCGGGACAGTATCTGCTTCTGGCATACCCATATTTTCGAAATCAAAAGGCTCGGGTGCGGGCTCAGGCTCGGGTGCGGGCTCAAGCTCGGGTGCGGGCTCAGGCTCGGGTGCCGGAGCGCTTGGTGGGTCCTCAATTAGAGGACACTCTTCACGCTCCGGTGATGGCCGACTGCAAGATAATTTTATCATATAAATCTCATTCATAGTAACTGAACAAGAATATCGAACGCATTGATATCATTATGAAGTATTTACCGTGTTTGTTTCTTGCGCGGGGGCGCATTTGGCAACAGCACCCGCTGAAGTTGCGCTTGTCTCTTCCGACAAACGAAGTCCGCGCGAACATCTGCGGGCATTGCTGTCAGGCGGCGCTTTGTGAGGGCTTTCTCTGCCCTCACATGAATTAACTCTTGACTGCAAAAATAAAATAACCTACTATACAACCTGTAACAGAATAAACGCAAGACCTGAAAGTTGTTTGTTCAGAATCGGCTTCTGAATCGATTTCCATCATAATTTATATATGTTAATTTTTCCCTAAAAAATCTTTTATTTATCTTAAATTAGAACCACCGCGTCGTAACAAGTTAATAAAATCTTTGCTTTAAGAAAATTTAAGCCTTATTCCAAAGTAATAAAGCCTTCTTGAATGCACGAGCGAATTTGTAGTTCGTTCATAGATATCCATACACACACGTAAATAATATCAATGCATTTTACATTTGAGGTAGTGTGCATTAAATAAAATAGTTAATTTAAGGAAATTTAACCCTTATTACCAACCAATAAGGCTTATTTAAATGCACGACAGAATTTGTAGTTCGCATTTCACAAAGTTTTTCAAAATGTTTTTTGCAATAGTAAGAATCGGTAAGAATAATGTGAAAGAGCGAGATGCATTCTTCTTCTTCTTCTTCGTTCGATATGGCAATTGAGCCGATGTCGATTTACCAGCTACCCCTTTGACGTTTGACATGTTTGACATGTTTCAGTGGTTGTGTTTCGTTGTTGTTGTCACATTTTATTGTTTACGCGCGCGATGGCTTTCCGTTATACCAATATCCAGTACACGGAGATGGTGAGGACACTGGCTCGTTGTGACGATAATGTCGAGTTAGCTTGTCGAGTGATGAATGAACGATATGGCACCAGAGTGAGCGCCAGGACGATGCTAAGTGCAACTCAGCGTCTGAGGGACTCCGGGACGTTTCGTCCTAACACGGCCTTGGATAGAGGGACAAATGTGCGCAGTACTCGTTTGCAAGCAAACATTCTCGATTATTTCGACGAGCATCCAGAGAGTAGCACGAGAGAGGCAGCGCCATTGTTCGACTGCAGTCACATGTACGTGTGGCGAACATTACATGCTGATGGAGAACACCCGTTCCACCTACGATGTTGTCAGGAGCTAACGCCGAGCGACTACTTGCCACGTCTAGAGTAATTTTGTAGATGGGTGTTGGAGAACTGGCAACAAAATATTATTTGGACTGACGAGAGTACATTCACTCGTGTTGGGATGTACAACCAACATAATCAACATTTGTGGAGGCACGAGAATCCACATGCATGCCGTGTGGATTCATTCCAGCACAGATTCTCTGTAAACGTGTGGGCGGGCGTCATCGGTACACACGTACTCGGCCCCGTTTTTCTACCGAGGTTGACTGGAGATACCTACCTACAGTTCTTGCAGGAGACATTGCCGGTGTTATTAGACGACGTCCCTCTCGTACTTTTACGACAAGTCTTTTACCAACACGATGGTGCTCCCGCGCATTTCACGTGGACCGTTCGACGGCATCTTGATGCGGAATATGGCACGCGTTGGATTGGTCGTGGGGGACCTGTACAGTGGCCTCCCAGATCGGCTGACCTAACGCCGTTAGACTTTTATTTGTGGGGTCGAATAAAATCCCTTGTGTATGTAAACGAGGCAACAAGTGTCGATGACCTCAAACAAAAAATCGAACACGCATTTGTGATAGTGAAAAATGACACTGAGGTTCTTAGCAAACTAAAATTAAATTTAAGAAAGCGTGCTACAAAGTGCATCGAACAAGGCGGTGGTCATTTTGAAAGTTTAATGAAAATGGGACGAAGAAGTAGTGTAAATTAGTGTAAATTCTGTAAGTACCTATTAATACGATTTTATTTTAATTACCTACTGTAAATATTATGATTCAAATCTTTTAAACACGCCGACTTTGAATATTTTTTACACGTAATAAACGGTAAACACGACTTATCAGGGTTTAGAGGGTAATGTAGCGAAAGTTACGCGTCTGAGATAAAAAAGTTCTGCGTTCCCCGGTGTCCGATGATAGTACCTACCTACACGTGTCGGCGCGGCGGCCGGCGGCGCGCGTCGGTGGGCGCGCGATTGGCGGCGCGGGCGCCGCCGCCCGGGTGCTCCGCCCTACTTTACTGATACATCACAGTCGGGCAAAATGTCGCTTGGTTTAAAAATACATCCCCGTTACTAAGCCTAATATCTTAGATTCGTATTGCTAATGTAGATTATTTAATACAATCGTAAAATTAAATTAAATTATTCAAAACCGCCAGTCCAAAGCCTGTGAAAGTGTAATGGAAAGATGGAATCATAATTTTCGGTCATTGAACTGACGTACCTAGTGACTACACTTGCAGTGCTTAGCCAGCTGATGGCGGGCGAACTGATGTGCGCGGGTGTGCGCTCGCCGCTATAAACATTGCTATGAGTGTGTGCGTAGAGAATAGTAGGCTCAAACGTTTTACGTTTAGTCAGGACAACTATTTTATATTATGTGATTTGGTTTGGTTTAACTAAATTAAATTACAGATGTTATTTTAGTTTTATAATTTAATATTCTAATTGGCGTGTCTGAGGTCTTGCGTTTATTCCGTTACATGTTGTATAGATCTATACACACACATCTTAATTCACATTTACTGCTCTTGTTGAACTAAAATAAAAACAATAAATACCGTGTTACCAGTAATGTAACATAAAATGAAACTTTAAAAAGCACAATTATATTTACGGTAGGGGCTCGGTACGGTAGGGGTACGGTACGGTACGGCACGACGTCCTCTGCCACGTCCTTGTCCACGACTTGTCTCTTACCACAACATTGTACTGATCAAGATTCATCATTCTCCTGCCCTTATCCCATTTTATTTGGGATCGGCGCAATATGTCTTCTTTCTTCTTATAATCCATGACAAATTTCACACAATCCATCCATCTTGTCTTGGGTCAAGATCTATTATTTTAAAAGTGTTAACACGGAGTTTCTTTTTTTTTTTTTTTTTTTTTCCGTTTCCGGTTACCTATCAGTAAACTTCGTCGCAATTCGCTCCGTAAAAAAATAGTGTTAATTTAACAGATAATTACCGTACATCCACGCAAAGTGTGAAAACTGTGAACTTAAAAGTGCTGTGCAACGATATCGTATTCGCAAATCGACATTGAAAACTGAAAAAAGAACAAAACTACCAGTTTAAGCTTAGATTATTTAAACCTAAAGATTAAGCGACACGCACACATCGTTAGTGTGAGAGGGTGGCGAACCTATACATTAGTCTGTAGAAAGAGCGAGAAAGACTATAATGAACGTCGGTAACAACTTTTTTGATATGAGCACATTTGTCATTTAGACATTTTGCAACCAAAATTGACGTCGGGTTGTTGTTATTCTATCAAAAGTTATTAATTAATTAATTTTAACAGCCTGAATTACTTGTTGTGGGTGTTCTTCTGATAGTGTAATCATAATTTGATATTATCAATGTGAACATGGTGGTCTGCAGTGTCCTTGGATGCAAAAACCGAACAAAAAGTGCTGCCGGTAATGTTACGTTTCACAGGTACGTTTTACTGTAATTATATGCTAAAATTGCTTTGTTTGTGATTAGGTGAATGTCCGTTATACACATAAAATTACTAATACAATTCAATTATGTCGATATTACCAATTAATAAGAAATAATAGGTAATAATTGATTCCATAACCTCTAAATCAAAAGTCATTCAGTGTGCTCAGTTTATGGCCTTTGAAATACCCAAAAATACGGGAAATCTGAATTGACTTTCGAATTTTCTATTAAATAAAAACCTATGAACCTTAGTCAGAATTGTTAACAAAATTCAGTTGTTTTTCAATTTTATAGATTATTTTCCTTTTAAATCGATTTTATCCCGGTCATGAAAAATATATCTGTGAAGCAAGTAAACGCTCCACATGCGATTAACTGTGTATTCAGTAATAAGATAAACAATTAGATTATCTTCAAGAATAAAATGAAATTTTATTCAGTACATATTTCAAACTTGACAGACATAAAATAACAAGAACAGTAACTCATAGTAACTAGGTCTAAAAGACAATCATAGACTAATATTATCTTTTACAAAAGAGGCAAGGTTGGTATGCCTCTTAACAATATCTTATGCAAAAACTTAATTTTCTATACTTTCAACAGCTCTCCAATGGATCCTGCAGTTGGGCCCAGCAGCGCCATGTCGTCTGCGTAGTTAAAGCTGTTAATACAAACACCACCAACCCGACATCGAACACTCATGCTGCTAAGATCGACTATGAGGTCAATAACATATAGGTTGAAGAGCCTGGAAGAGTAAAAAGTAAAAACTGACTTCAGAAACTAAAAGGTATAAAATAATTTTCTTAAAATACTTATCAGCTTCTGAAGTCATTGCCACTATCAAGCTAGCTGCATTGAAGAATTTTAAAGGCCCCGACTTCAGAAGCTGATAAGTTTTAAGAAAATTATTTTATACTTTTTAGTTTCTGAAGTCAGTTTTTACTTTTTTTTTAAGTTTATAATGCATAAAATTGATGAATATTAAAAAATAAACTATTCGATACATCTCAGTTTTATTTATGGGAAAATAGGGTTCAATCTGGTAACATTCACACACACATGCACAAATTAAACACCGATATAAAACTGGTTACACTGTCACTTCATCTAGGGTTTACATAATCTAAGAGTTTAAGTTAAGTGCATCACAATTTTGAGGTTAGCTGTTAAAAATAACATGAACGAGTGAAGTGAAGTAAACAGTACTACCAACCATACAACTTGAATGTACGTTCGGAAACAATACACAATTCAACGTTCCGTTACAAGCAGTTCCACTACGCTTTTCTATCATTACAAGCAGTTAAACCACTACGAAGATGGAACAACAATTTCAAATATTTTTTGACAAAATTAAAATTGAAATGGATATGCAAACTACAACAATTACAAATAATCTACTACAAAACATGGAAGAAAAGTTACAGCCAATAATTGAAGAGAATAAAAACTTGAAAGAAAAAATAGAAGTGTTAGAAAATAAAGTAAACAAGATGGAAAATGAAAATAAGAAAAATAATGTACTACTCTTTAGACTTGAAGAGACTGAAGAAAGCCCATTAGACTTATTTAGAAAAGTTAAAGAAATAATGAAAAATGATCTTGACATTTTAGTGAATGATATCGATATTCAGAATATTTACAGAATTGGAAACAAAAATAAACAGAAATCTAGACTCTATTGATCTCGTTTACAAACTATTGGAAAAAAGTAGAAATTTTAAAAAACAAAAAGAAGCTAAAAGATGTCTACATAGTAGAAGACTATCCAAAAGCTATATTAGAAAAACGCAAACTACTACAGGAACAACTAAAGGAAGAAAGAGCAAAAGGAAAATTCGCATATATAAAATATGACAGGCTGATAGTGAAGGAAGGAAACGCAACCAACATAGAGAAAAGGAAAAGAGAAGAATCCACATCTCCTGAGATAAAAACAAACCCTAAAAACAAATTAATATGGGTACAAGCAGCAAGACACATCAAACAAATGCTTATGACTTGATGCGAGCTAGATCAAATTCAAATTCTTCCTTAATATCAATAAACAAAAGTAACTAGCAATTAAATATCAGTTACCGGAAGCGGAACAATCCCAACCCGGCTGGTCTCCGTGGGGTTGACAGACCACTACCCTCAAAAACTACTACACCTACTCAAAATAATAAAAACAATATAAACAAAATACAAATAGCAACTATTAACGCAAGAACATTAAGAACTGAGGAAAGACTTATCGAACTTGAAGAAGCATTGAAAGATATTAGATGGGACATACTTGGACTCTGTGAAGTTAGAAGATCTGGAGAAGAAATAAAAGAGTTCAAAGATTTTATATTCTACTACAAAGGAGAAACTCAAGGAAAACATGGAATAGGATTTTTGGTTAAAAACGACCTAAAACAATACATAGAAGAATTTGATGGTATATCGGAGAGAATAGGAATCCTAAATATTAATTTACCGGGCTTCAAAAACCCGTTCTCAATACTGCAAATATATGCCCCAACAGATCAAGCAACGGAAAAGGAAAAGGATGTATTTTATAATAATCTCACAAAGACAATGCAGAAAGTAAATAGGAACATCATATTGATGGGAGACTTTAATGGTCAAATAGGAGCCAAATCAGATAAAGGAGAGTTCATCATAGGTAAATATGGCATAGGTAAGAGAACCGACAATGGGCAACGTATGATTAATTTTTGTTTAGAACAGAACTTGAGAGTAATGAACACCTTTTTTTTCAAGAAAAAAGACAGGAAATGGACGTGGATGTCTCCAAATGGCAAAGATAGAAATGAGATAGATTTTGTAATCACCAATATGCCCAAGATCTTCAACAACGTCAGCGTCGTCTCAAATCTAAATTTTAATTCTGATCATAGAATGGTAAGAGGAACAATAGCGTGCAAAGAATTAAAAACACAAAGAAAAAAATTTCAAAGAACAAATTGCCGGCCCATAACACATATATCAGAACAAGATCTTAGAGAACTAAAAACGTCATTAAACTTGATAGAGAAACAAAAAAAATTACAAGACAAATATAACATTTTAGAAGAAGCATTATTAAAAATAAATAAAATTAAAACATTAGATAGAAGAGACAAACTCGGTGACGAAGCCAGATTAAAAATAAACCAAAGAAAAGAAATGATAATAAACAGAAAAGAAAATCGTACACAAATAGCTAAGATTAGTAAAGAAATTTCAAAAGCCATCAGAAACCATAGAAAAAGTAATCGACTTAATATCATTAGAGAACAAATAAACAAAACCGGAGGAATCAAAAGAGCTTTAAAACAACTTAAAGAACATTCAACATGGATACCAAAGACAACGCAAAAAGGTAAAGACAACAAAATACAAACTACAACCAAGCGAAGACATATTTTACAAACGGCAACAGATTTTTACAAAGAATTGTATGCGGATAATACGAACGAATACTTATGCAAAACAACACTAGAAGGAGACCAAAACCCAGAACTAATCCCATACGTTATGCAAAGTGAAGTAAGAAGAGCTATCCAAACACAGAAAGCTGGTAAAGCACCTGGAGATGATATGATAACTAACGATTTACTAAAACTTACCATGGAAGAGATAACACAACCATTTACACATATATGCAATGAAATTTTGGAAACTGAACAAATTCCTTCCCAATGGACATCGTCAACAATAATTCTTCTATATAAAAAAGGAGATAAAAGTGAGATTAATAACTATAGACCCATCAGCTTGATGCCGAACTTGTACAAAGTGTTCAGCAAAATTTTAATACACCGCCTGACTATAAAACTAGACAGTAATCAACCCAAAGAACAAGCGGGCTTCCGCTCAGACTTCTCAACAATCGAGCATATACATACTGTCAAGCAAATCATTGAAAAATGCAACGAATACGTCCGCCCGTACTACCTGGCCTTCATAGACTATAACAAGGCATTTGACTCTTTGAAGCATAATTACATATGGGATTCTTTAAAAAACCAAGGAGTGGAAAGTAAATTTATTAAGATCATCAAGAACATATACGTCAACAGCACAGCAAAAGTACAACTTGAAAACGTTGGAGATCAATTTAAAATACAGAAGGGTGTAAGACAAGGAGACCCGATGTCACCAAAAATATTCAATGCAGTTTTAGAAAATATATTCAGGCAACTCAATTGGGAAACTTTCGGTATTCAAATAAACGGGGAAAAACTACATCACCTGAGATTCGCAGATGACCTCATTTTGTTCGCAGAAGGTCCTATCACACTAAGAACAATGTTACAACAACTAACAGCTGAAAGTAAAAAGGCAGGTTTAACGATGAATATCAGTAAAACAAAATTAATGACAAACAAGACCGAAGTCAAAATTGAGGTGGACGACGAAGAGATCGAATATGTAAAAGAGTATATTTACCTGGGGCAAGTCATATCTGTGGAAGACCTATCAACTAAAGAAGTAGAAAGACGAGTTAATAATACCTGGCAAAGATACTGGTCCCTCAGGGAAATTATGAAAAATAAATCCATACCCATCTCGGAAAAGAAAACCGTCTACAACACTTGTATACTTCCATGTCTCACCTACGGCTGCCAGACCTGGCCACTAACACAGAAAATCGAGCACAAACTGGGCGTATGCCAAAGAGGAATGGAAAGAAGTATGATGGGACTAAGGTTGAAAGACAAATGGAAAGCTACAGTAATCAGGAGCATCACCAAAGTAGCAGATGTTAAAGTGAAAACACGAACCCTGAAATGGAAATGGACTGGTCACATGATGAGATCAACAACAGGAAAGTGGACCAAAAAAGTAACAGAATGGTACCCGCGGGACGGAAAAAGACGTAAAGGAAGGCAGAAAAAAAGATGGGAAGACGATCTGCCCAAAGGTTGGAGAAGGATAGCAATGGACAGGCAAAAGTGGAGGGAACTTGAGGAGGCCTATGTCGCAAGACAGCCTGACCTGGTAACTGACAATAAATGTTAAATTATATAGGTACATATAGGAAAAATAGAAATAAGTAAAGTTAGTATAATATAGTTAAGTATAATTAATATAGTTTATGTTTTATTAAGTATATGTTTTACAAATTGTGCAAAGGTCAGAGTAAATAAAGGCTATTTTATATTTTATAACACGGAGTTTCTTGCCGATTCTTCTCCATAGGACCTACTATTTAGAACCGTGCACCTAGAGTCTCGACATTTCATAAGTGTCTGTATCTGGTTTATATGAAATAAAGATCTATTCTATACGATGATCATTTTACTTGCCTGATTGAGACTTCGTAACCTTGATTAGTCGAATTTATTTTGCCCAATATAGTTAGGTTGCTACATTGCTAAGTATACTTATTAAAACGCTAAACGTCGTTACACACACATAACTAAAAACTCGTCCCATGTAAGATGTTTTTCGTTTAAAACGGGAAGAAATTCTCAATGAATACGCTCCCTAGCTTTTAGAGGAGTCTATTTCTGAATGTTTATTTGAGTTCCTCGCGAACTAATCAAAGTTTACAAACGTATTGAGTAAGTATCCACGGACGGTTCTAGTCTGATTGATTAAAAAGCAAATATTTTTCCAATTTTTCTTCAGGATACCGTTTTGATTCCGTCATTGGGAAATGTTTTAGTTTTGTTTTATATTGAAACTTGTTTTTAAGGTGCAGCAAGACTAAATAAATATTTGTGAAGGAATATTGCTAAATCACCATGATTGGCAAGCGGTTTGGTGATCGCACTACAAGGTTAGTCAAAAGGAATTTAAAAAAATTCAAAATTACTTTCTTTTTCTTTTTTGTATAAACGTTGCCCCCTCACTAGGATTTCTCCTGTATCGAGGGTACAGTTTACAAACATACATGTCACATGCTCACACACCCAATCCCGGAACAACTATCTATAGATCATACAAATAATTGCTCCGTGCGGGGATCGAACCCGCGGCACGTAGCGTTAAAAGCTAATCGCTTAGCCACTGCACCAACCGTGTCGTCAACTAATCTATGGAACAGCAGATTTTTTTATCCACGACTTTCTTTTAGTTACTTACTCAAAGTTGTTCATTATGATGCGTAGGTACAATAACCCGGATTTACCCAGGGTGGATTTTTGAGACGGGACATTATGGGAATGATATATTAACCGTTGTAACTACAGCAAAACGTTCTTAGGAGACTTTCTTTAACTTTTCGAGATATTTTGACCTGCATTCGCAGATTTAGGAAACAAAAACAGCCAGCAAGAAAATGATCAATTTACACAAAATCTTTTTTGATGCCAATTAGAAAAGTTAAAGGTCTTTAATTCTTGTAAACCAGATGTAGGCACTTATGAAATTTCGATACTCTAGGTGCGCGTTTCCAAATAGTAGGTCCTATGGAGAAGAACCGGCAAGAAACTCCATGGAAACTATTTTAAAATAAAAGATTACAATCAAGATCAATACAATGTTGTGGTAAGAGCTGCGAGTTGTTAAAGATTTATGATTTGTTCTTCGAAATCCGTCTATAGTTGTTGAAACCCAGT
Source organism: Allophyes oxyacanthae (assembly GCA_932294325.1). Lineage (NCBI taxonomy): Eukaryota > Metazoa > Arthropoda > Insecta > Lepidoptera > Noctuidae > Allophyes > Allophyes oxyacanthae. The sequence continues at coordinate 10,953,683 of OW028629.1, forward strand.
AAATCTGCATACCAATACATTTTTTAGAAATCTTTAAATGCGGTTATTTTTCCGTAATCATGAACTCTAAATGGAATTCTAAGAACAAATCTTCCTATCTCTAAAAGTTAGCACAGCTCCCGTAGACACAGGGATCCTTGAAAAACTCTGCCTGAATAGGCTAACAGAATATAACCGTTTTTTTTTTTTTTTTTTTTTTAGCGCGGTAAAATCATGAAATGAGTCCTCCCACCCCGGGCAGGGCAGGAGGGACTGTCAGACTTGTACTGACTAAAATCCACGGTGTTCCTTCGATAGCCCTTTACGTTCCGGGGTCACGGTAATGAGATAAGTCCCGCGACCAACAGAATATAACCTACCAGAAAAGTTCAACCTGTATATGCTAACAGAATATAACCTAACAGAAAAATCCAATAACACTGTCCAAACTGGAAATCGAACCTCGACCTCACGCTCAGTTCAATATAAAACATGTGTTAAAAATTATATTCTCGGCGGGATAACCGATATCAGATCATCGATAAGTCTTTTTGTAGGTAATCGATTCTATTGTGTGGTAATCGATTAAAATAACGCTGTGTAATGATTCTCAATACTCAAATATTTATTGCGTTCCACAATGTAATTTTCTTAGGTGGTAAAATAACAATTATTTCGATCATTATGGACCCTGTCGGGCACAGCAATGTAGGAGAGAGGAAGCACTATGTGTCTTTAATTATATAAAATTATACATATAAGTACCTAACCTATTATAATTATATTATAAAGAGAAAACAATTTTTTTGTTTTTAATTCTCTTATAACTATTGCTTTTTTATTATATTTATATATCTACAATATATTATTTATTATGTTTTATTATTTACTTATTGCTATAACATTGACTAAGGAATAAATTATCATTGAGACAATCATTTTTATTATTATTATTAATCTCATCAAAACAAAATTCTGTAAATTACTAGATTTTTATTTATTTATTTATTTAATGCTTTATGCACAGGTAAAAAAACACTTCACTAACCCCTTAAAGGGATCGGGACTAGAAAAGTAGGTTCTCTATGATCAATCAAAAGATTGTTTTTTTATATCTATATATTTGGTATTGTCTTTGACTACAATCTCATTAGATGGTAAGTGACAATGTGGCCTAGAAGGTAGCCCGCAGACCTAGAAGATATAAGAAAGAAAATACATTTATTAGACATCACAAAAATCGACACACAATAAAATAAAATCAATAAAAAATCAATAAAAATTACACACACAGAAACAACAGTAATCGACGGTATCAGGCTACTGATAGTTTGTGCGATGCGTGGCAGGCTCGGTGTGGTAATGCGTACCTATCTAATAGGCCTCAGCTCAGCATATTACTGCATGTATTATTATTTAGAACAGGTAGGGTCCTGAGCCCCTTTGTCACTGCGACCTGCGAAGATCTATTGTGACGTTGCTGCATGTAACTGCAGCGCTGATTTTTAGCTGAAGCCTAAGGTGGCAGACGAACCTGTGTCTGTTCAGTCTTGTCGTGAAGACATAAAGGTTGTAGTTCTCAGAAAATAAGAAGCATGGTAGGACATTCCATTCCTTAACGCTAGGTAGGTACCTACACAAAATAAATGTGGAAACAAAACATTTTAGTACAATTGGCGGAATAGAATAGAATAGAATAAATCTTTATTTCATGTAAACCAGATACAGGCACTTATGAAATGAATTACAAAATTACAAAATTCAAAATTCAAAATTCATTTTTTTTTACAAAATTCGTTAAAATGCCATAAAGATGTCAAAAGATATAAATAGATTGCGTTTTATTACTACGTTGTTGTTGAAACTACTTAATTGTAAACTAAATTAAACCCTAACGTAAATATGCTCGAATATAAAACACTAATAATACTAACTAAGTATGGTATGGCTTATATTTACTTGCTAGTATTATGTTACTTATAAATGTTTGTTTTTTATTCCGTGTAAAAAGGTAAAAGGTTCATTTACACCTTACATAACTAACTACCTGTGGGCCGAGCACGAATGTTTTGACGTATAGTAAAGTAAACGTAAGCAAATTTTGATTATAAAATACGATGAATCTATCGCATTTTGTTCAATTTTATGCAACAAACGCACTTGTTTCATGAAAATGAAAAAATATTGCATGTATTTCCAAAAAAATATCATGGATTAAACGTGTATTTTTGGTTCTAAATTTGGTTACGTTTACGTTACTATACGTCAAAACATTCGTGCTTGGCCCACTGAATATTATGACATGGGATGCCAAAAAAGGACTAATTGCACGTAAATTGTGTTAGTTACCAAGTGTATTAAACAATTTTATAATAACAATTTGTTAGGTATTAAAACAATAAAAAACATACCTACGCCGCGTTATTGTGACGTGAATATCTTTATATTGACGCCTGTGGCAATGACCGCGGTTGATGCTCGGTTCACGGCCGTTTAAAAAAAGACGTTTATGTTTTAAAAACGCTTTTATCCTTGTACGCTTGTAATTGGTCGAGCTGGATCTCCGAATGCGTTCGTATTCGTATGATGAATGCACCATTTTTGTACACTGGTACACCCCACACTCGAAAATAAATAAACGGTCGCAGCGACACGGGGCGCTGAGGGCGGCACCCCCACAGCTGCACGTACACACACACGCGCAACGCAGGGCGCCTGAGAGGGCGCTACTGTCGCTCAGTCTCGCGCCGGCCCCCGCTGAGGTCGGACGTTTGTCGCTCTCAGTGATGCGATCGGAAAAATAAACTAGTTTTGTTCCGGTACGACATACCGCCTCCTGTGCGCTGTTAAATTTTACGTGTTTGTGGACATACTGTGAACGTGATTTTTATCTAACGTGAACGGTTAGTATTCCCTTTTAAAGTTGGGATTTTTTGTAGCCGCCCGTCTTGTCTACACATGTTCATTGTTTACATCTGTAGTTATAGGCATGTGTTTCGTTTTTTTTCTACTATCCCTCGTAATGTAAGGATTTTATTAATAACCGGGTAGTTCACGCGTTGGATGAATCATAAACCGGAGTACCCACATTGAATAAGTCGTTTCTATTTCCAGATAAACTGTTGGGATTGATTGGGAGCCGTTGACTTGTGTTGAAACAAAGGTTTACATTGTCGGAAGGTGAACGATCTTCATTCGACTCGCTACAGGTATGTTTGAACAAGAAATTCATTCATCGGTACACACTCGCACGCCTACGGGTCATACTTTTTTGAATTTTGAATTCATTTGAAAACACATGCGTATACGTTTGAATTTCCAAATTATTTTTCAAGTTGTTAGTGTCAAAACGAGTCAAGTGTGAAAATGTTTAAACGTCAAAACGTAGGCCATAGATTACACGGCGTCCGCATGACTAATTACAATTTGAAATGCCTACAACGTATCTGTCGCACGGAAACGAAGCGTAATCCGTTTTTGTGTCATTGACCTCATTGTCTATGCTTAAGTAGGTAAGTAAGAAGCAAGTTTTTGCGCAAATTGTACCTTACGTAACGTATTATCCGTGTACACGTATGTAATTAAACTATTGTGTTGCATGTCAAAGCATGGAATCGAGACTTTGCGCCTTATATAATGTATTATAACCTTTTGTATGACATTTGATGTCGAAGCCTTTCAAATCGTCCTACTGAATAAATCGGTTACTTGTTGCTCCTATTCGTTGGCTAGTGTTGTACATACTGTTGTTATTATAGCATAATTTCGTCGTTCTGTTTTCAAACAAACTATTTTAGGTACGTTGTAGTCCATAGATCAGAAATAATCCAACAGACGTTCCACAGTAGGTTATTTGTTGATAAATTAGGGTGAACGGCCCAGTAGTCGACCGTTCAAGGTTATATCTCCAGTCTGACAATCCACTGTATTTTTTATCTCCATACTTATATGATTTATTGTAATGTTTTGTTAATGAATTTGTCAGTTGTATTTACTACATGTTAATAATATAGTTATCTTTATTTTAAAGTCACAAAGGTCCCTCTTAATTCAGAAAAACCTTATAGTATTTATATTTTTTACTAAATTGTCCGTAATACTATAACTATCCTGCGAGTCCCAATTTTTTTATTAATCATAAAACCATGGTGTCTTCTTTGCCCACGTGAACGCCCACGCACGGCGGCATGGCGACTTTTTTAAATAATGTACTTATCTCGCTATAGGTCGTACCTACCTACCAACATAATTTTATTATATTTTAGTTACGTCATTACGTCATTTTATAGTCTTGAAATCTACTTTCCAGTTTTGACAAACGAGAATGTTTATTACCGGAACCTACATTACAAGTTTTTGATGTTGCTTTGCTCGCCTACAAATATTTTGACAGAATGACTTTTTTTTTGGGATCTCTTATGTCATCTCACCGTTAGAGATAGGATGATTTATTATTAGAAGTCCGTCTAGAGTTTTTGAAACGCATTTAAACTGCATTTAAACATTTTTGAAAATATGTTTTTTTTTTCGGAACCGAAACATGACAAAAATATTTTTCTCTATTCAGACCATTCACTCAGCAGCCCAGTGGCTTGTACAGACAGTAGAAATAATTTAGTGTTGCATTGTCGAGTAAAATGATGTTTGTGATTGGCCACCTCACCTTAAGACTTCAATTAACTGATATTACGGATTTAACAAGGTAGGAAGTGTCTTTTTATCTTTATGGAGTGCAGCAACCTATCACAATCCGCAGGATATAACGATGCTAGACATAAGCCTCTCTGAAGTACACTCAAGCACTTCCCTTCAACAATTTAACAACAGTATCAGTTGCACTTATAGCCTCCCTAAGTGACCTAACGGTACATCATCTTAATAATTGGTTAATCATTCCAACATGGTAGCAATTATAACCTAACCGTCAAAAACCCCCGACTCCAACTAGAAAAAGAGCTGTAACTTTTGAACGGCTGAATATTTAAATAAAATATAGCTAAGATGATACCCGATCAAACTAGCTTTCAATTTAAAAAACTGCATTGAAATCGGTCCCTTTGTTTTGGAGCTACGATGCCACAGATAGATACACAGATACACATTACAAACTTATAACACCTCTCTTTTTTGTCGGGGATTAAAAACAGAAGAAGTAAAAGATTTATCTTCAATACTCTTGTGCCCGCGACTCCATACGCGTAGGTACAAAGATTTTTCATAAAACCTTCCCCCATTTCACCTTTAGGGGTAAATTTTCGTACAAAGTTTGCCAAATTTCACGTTTGTAGTTGTCAGTGAGTGAGTGGTATTTCGCTTGTATTTAAATCTATATCCTGACTTAACTTTTCATGTTTCCACCTATAAATTTTATATTAGATAGTTATAAATTAGTTTTAACTTAACATTAATTAAACAATGATGTAAGATTATTCTATTTTTGGACTTAATGTCAATATTTTATGTAAAATGTTAATTAAATATATCTAGTTATTAATACGTGAAGAGGAAACTTTGTACCCCCCCCTTTTTAAGCATATTTTATGCACAAAGGAGTGTGAGATTTGGCATAGATAGTTAATTTTTATATGGAGGAGTGCAGAAAGCTAAAATTACGGTCGAACTTCGACCACTGGACGACCACTAGTTATTATTATTATGAAAGAAAAGAAAGAAAGAAAGAAAGAAAAAGTATTTATTTGACACAGCACAAAACAATTTTAAAGATAATATAACAAAAATAAAAGAAAAATAATTATCTTAAAAATAAAATAATAAATTATAACTAGTGGTTAATATTTTTTGTGGAAAGAAAGAAAGAAAAGAAACATGCCACACGCTCCGCAATATAAATTGACGAGTTGTTGCCCGTGGTTGTACCGGCGAATTATATATATATTTATTTATCAATAAAAATATCTAAGCCTACATAAGGATAGCGTAGCTTTCTATTAGTGAAAGAAGTTTTAGAATCGGTTCAGTAGATCCAGTGATTAACCCCTTACATATAAATAAAACAAACAAACAGATGTTGCCTCTTTATAATGTTATACCTAGTATAGATATTATGTAATAGAAAGATTGTATGACTAGATAACATTAAGACTTACCTAGTTGCATTCTTCAAGCTTTTCCTTGCAAAGTACCCTTACTCAAAAGTCATCGGAGCCTTGTCAGACAAGTCATGAATGCGGCCATCGAAAAACCTGATTCCATTGACACAAAGGAATCTGGCATGTATATTACTTTCATTATCATTTAATTTTCAATATAAAAACAATAAAATGTCCAGTAATGTACTAAAAACCATGAAATGTTTCGAGAACCAACTCGTAGATGAGAACATTACAAAAGAAAGTGTGGGTAGGTACTTCATTTGAAATAGGAATGTCTATTATGTGTAATATAGAGTAGGAAATGTTGACAGACAGGACTCCTAGGGATACATACCTACCAGCGGCGAAGGGTGACAGTTTTAAAACGGGAAGCCGTCCCAAAAATGGCCTCTAAAAATTGCTGCAAGACAAAAATCCATACCGTCTCTTGTAATCTATATAGTCATGTCTGGAAGAGCTCGACCTAACTGAAAAACAAGCCATATTACGTTGGTCTATGCATTAACCAGTTCCTAAAGGGAAGCCGATGGGAATCAGGTTGTATGGACGCTTCGCCACTGATACCTACCATACCTATCTCTGAGAAATATTTCCACGAAAAGGGTAAGAGAGAGTGATCACAATCGCCTGATATCCTTTGCAAAAAGCTCTTACCTAGAATTTACTTACTGTATCAAAAGATAGAAACTTGATTTTTTAACACACATCTAAACTAATATTATAAAGAGAAAAGATTAGATTTTTGTATGTTTGTTTGTTTGTTTGTAATGGATAAACTCAAAAACTACGGGACTGATTTAAATAATTCTTTCTCCAGCAGAATGCTATATCATCACTGAGTAACATAGGCTATAATTTATAAAGATATCACGAGGGCGAAGCCGCTGGCGGAAGCTAGTAATTAATATTCATAACACAATAACAAAAAACCAACGTCGACACAAAAACAAAAAAAAACCATGGTACTTTTATAACTTAGTACCAGCAGCACCTCGGTATCAGCACCCCTACCGCGTAACTAAAATTGTATGAACATCGACATCGGTATTAAACTTCAATACGATAGTGAGAGCCTAAACTTTGAGCTAACTTGTAAAAAAATTACCTATCATATAGTTGGGACACTTATCTTCATGATCGGTAAAAAAAATACAAGTTAGCTCCAAGTTTAGGCTCTCACGATCGTATTGAAGTTTAATACCGATGTCGATGTTCATACAATTTTAGTTACGCGGTAGACCCGCAGTACAGTACCATCACCTTAAATTCTCAGAAAATCCATATAAGACATAGACTATAAAAAGATTCATAAGCAGATACCACACTTTGTTATTCATAGCCCACTTAATGAAATGCAAACCTTTGCCGCCGCTCTTGATTGATTGTCTCTTCATGAAAGGGAAGCTTCTTATACCTATCTAAAGTTCAAAGAGTCCTTAGTTCATAACTCAAATATCTTTCACCCTGTTTGTCATTTATTATGGGTAGAAACTAGAAGGTATTAATACCCGCACTTAGTAATTGGGTCCTTTTGTGGACATTCCTTCGGTTAAAATAGGTTTATGTTGTCAATATTCTGTGTGATTATGCCTTATATGCTTTCAAGTATGTTAATTCGTTAGTACTAACATTTGAATTGTCGTATCAGGCGACTTTAGGGTTTATTTCAAGGAGGTACTTAATCTGTTGAGATAGCATGAGCAGAAATATTTGCCAGTCAACGTGTTTCATAATGAGGCTGATTGCCCAATATATGCCGGACGTACTTAGGCTTCGTCAATCGAGGGTGTTATTTATGTGCATCCCAAGTATCATTCTTATTAGTAACTAGCGGGTCCCCAGCTTCGCACGAGTGCAATTTATCTAAAATCCTTACATTAAATATGAATGATAAACATTCTTGAAGAAATGCCTAAAATGATGGGTAAAACCGCATCAAAATCCGTTGCGTGGTTTAGGAGGAGTTAGCGGATATACAGAGTATACAGACAGACATACGCGGAAAGCGACTTTATTTTATACTATGTAGAGATATCCTATATTTAAAAGTTTATCCACATAACTAACATTGATATTATTTGAATAATCGTCAAATTACGAAATAGAAAAACTACGCGTGGACATGTTGCAAAGTGAGTGCTATCTCACTCAAGCGCGCGGAGGCTAGCGACGTTCGACAGAGACGCAACAAAACTCTCAAATACACGACGTGGCGGCGCGGTCGGTGTGTAACTGCTCTTAGGCTTGCAGAGTTCAGAGGGCAATCACAGAAGAAGTTGGTCGAGTTACGGGTGCTTACACTCTTATTAATAATACGATTTATCACTGTATCAAATTCCCAGTGGTCACCATTCGTGTTGCAATCATATCATAAATAGCATACTTAAACAATTAGTATTAGAATTCAAAACGGGGTATTTACCATGTTTATAGATTGTTTTGAGCTTCCGATATTTCGGCACTGTTGCAAGCGGTCACGGATAAACTCAAATAATAATAATAAATAATAATATTGGAAGCTCAAAACTTTATAGACATGGTAAATACCCCGTTTTGAACTCTAATACTAATGTTAGTGACCATGACAGTTTAAAAACTTATACTTAAACAATAATCGAGTGGAAAAACTACTAGTAATTATGTTGAGGTGTTTACGTTTAATCCTCATTATTCTGTGCGGCCGATGACAGGCGGACTTGGTCAGACAGTAATAAAATATATATCGAGTATTATTTACCTATTAAAGTGGCGTGCATAAATATAAATTAAATTAATTTCCTCATAATCTGAGAGCTTAGGTAATAAAAATAATAAAGCATCAGCTGTTTATGTATTGTATTGGCGTAAAATTATTTATGTTGCAATCAAAACTCTCAGTCGGCCAAAACTAATTTTGACTGCAAAATCAGTCAAAATTACTTGTGATGTTGGTCTAAACTACTTTTGGCTGAAATATCCTTCAAAACTACTTTTCATAAAGCTTGCAGTCAAAAGAAAATAGTTTTGCCTAGACCAAATTAGTTGGTAGGTAAACTAATAGTTTTAGATTATAACTATTTTTGACCAACATCTTTTGTTAAAAATACTTTTGACTGTTTCTTGCAGTCAAAATTGATTTTGACCGGTTATAAGTTTTGACTGAAACATACTAAATACGTCTTATCTAATTATATTAATACCTGAAGAGAAAACTTTGTACCCCTTTTTAAGCATATTGCGCACACGGAGGTGTGTGAGATTTGGCATAATTAAAGTTTAAACGAGAAGGAGTGCAGGAAACTAAAATTTCGGTCGAATTTCGACCACTAGGCGATCACTAGTATTATTAAATATGCAAAGCCGGCAGGAAAGAAATTGTATAACCATTTCAAAATTCAAACTCCCATGTGTTTTTTTTCAATTTGTTAATGACTTATGGTAACTAGATCTCCTCTCTAGATGGAGAATTTAAAACACGAAACAGTCGGAAGACAAAACGAGAAATCGAGAGAGAAAACGCTAAAGAAATGGTTTTGTCTCCAGTTTTTCTCTCCCCGTTTTTTGCCGTACTAGCTCTGCTGGAGTCGGCTTTCAGACTATCCAGATGCAGCTACCTGCATGCGGGTTAGAATGACATGTGTGAATATGCCCGTATTCGGCCCTCATAGGCCCGTATTAATGATGTCAACATCGTTCATTAATAAATATAAGACGTAATTTCATCCAAGTGGCTCCAACGTAAACTTTATCTTGAATTCATGCAATGTCAATTATTAATCAATTCAGTAATTTCATCCAAGTGGCTCTAACGTAAACTTTATCTTGAAATCATGCAATGTCAATTATTAATCAATTCGATCCCAAACATGAGACCGGCTATTGAAAGAGCTGTAATGACCTGTCTGTCTACGCAGTGTAGTGGTAGTTTCTACAGTGTTACGTCATCGCGTTCTGTCTGGAGCCCTTCATCTCTAAAGTAACCTGTAGTCTCAATCCATATTTAAATTTTTGTTATTAATATTTATAAATGTTATTCTGATTTATTCGGGAGTGCCAGACTAGTTTCGGACTCTAACGGAGCCTGTAATCATGAGCTCTGCACACACCGAACTCGCGGGTTGGTAGTTGTCTTCGAAGGTCTCTTTAGTGCGTTTTTGACGGAAATTTAGCATCTCTCAGCTTTTATCTTATCTTATCTTATCTTATACAATTATAGTCTTAGTACGCACGGCTTATCAAGCTATAACATACAGAATAAGCTGACCACTCATTATACGAAAGGCCTATTATATACAATGTGAAGTCAGCTTATACTGGAAATGTATAGCTTGATAAAGGTAGTTTTGTATACCTAATAATATAAATGTGAAAATTTGTAAAAATGTTTGGATGTTTATTACACCAATTCTGAGAAATCTATTATGTTTTCAATTTAATCGGACCTTAATCGAGCGAAAAGGTTGATCAATCTCGCATAAAACAGTTGAACGGATTTGTATGAGGCACACGAATTTGTATGAGGCACACGAATTAAATAGAATAGATCTTTATTTCATGGAAACCAGATAGAGGCACTTATGAAATGTCGAGACTAGGTGTGCAGTTCCAAATAGTAGGTCCTATGGAGAAGAACCGGAAAGAAACTCCATGATCATCAATAGATCATGTCCTGGATTGACATAGGAAACTTTTTATCCGGGTAAATGAAGTTCCCCTAGGGAGAGTGATACAGTGGGCAGCAGCTATCAAACTCATCGTTACGAATGCGAAAGTAACGTCTCTCTGTCTGCCTGTATGTTACCTTTTCACGACTAAATAGCTGAACCGATCTTGATAAAATTTGACAAGGAAATAGTGTGCCTCATTAGGAAGGATATAGGATATTTTTGTTTTAAAAAATCACTTCTTACGCATTCTTCACGGACGGAGTCGCGGTCATAGCTAGTATACTATAAAATAATAATAAATAAACCGTAATTGTTTTGATGTTAACTGATCATTATAACTTACAAGAGCTCAATGTCGACAGTCTAGCGACCTTTCATTACACTACAATAATAATGTGGAATTACCACTGAATATATTACTTATTTACATCATAGTATAGGAATATTTATGTTTTATACACTTGTTCACTGTTATGGTGGAAATATTTAACGGCATAGTTCGTAACGGCAGGATAATCAAGATACACGCTCATAATTGAAGTCGATTCAATTTTAACAGTTCAACAATCTACATTGCGCAATATGCTTATAAAATCGCTCCGCTCGACAGTTGAAACAACGCAATGAACATTCTTGTAGTGTTAAAATTGAATCGATTCCAATTACGAGCGTGCATCTCGATTACCCTACGAGGTGGGCCGAGGTGCGCCGGACGTTCAGGGAGCTTACTACGAGCTCTTACAGCAGAGCAGAAATTGAAATGCCCAGAAAGGTCCAGTATAAGTTGACCTTTCATTGTGCCAAAAGCCTATATAGTGTGAGGTCAGCTCATACTAGACATGTCTGGGCAGTTCAATTTCTGCCCTGCTATAAGAGTTCGTAGTAAGCCCCCTGGTATCGAGACTCCGAGGCTCGTTCCGTGAACCCGAATTTACATAACACAAACATGCAAGTGAATCATTGTAAACATACATCTGCGTACGTTTTTGTTTCGATGGTATGTTTTTAATGCAGCTGTCAAAACAGCTTGGAACAAAACTTATACTGCGTTGAAACAAATTCCTCAGTCACTATTCAAAACACGAAGGATCCGGTGGGGTAATCACGATACACTATTGTAATCAGAATTGATTCAACTTTTACTGTTCAAAAAATTTCATCGCATCGTACATTGTTCCAATCGTTGACCGGAGCATAGTATAAGAACTGATTTTTAAAGCATACTGTGCAATCTACATGAACATGAAAAATGAATCAATTCCGATTACGAGTGTGAATCGTAATCACACTTCAGTAGCGCCATTGTTTTAATTTTGAGATCAGCTAATATTTATGTAGCTAAAGGACATTGGAAAACCCACTTGTAAATCTAAATAGGGTCTATCAACTTGGCCTATCGTAGTCCAATGCTGGACATATGCCTCTCCGAAGTTGTGCCATAACACCCGGTTCTCCGTCTTCCGCATCCAGTCTGAACCAGCTACTCTCCTTAGTTCTTCGTCCGTACACCAGCGGGTCTACCGCGTAACTAAAACATATAGGAGTCCTAACTTCATGATCGGTATTTTTTTTACAAGGTTGCTCAAACTTTAGTCTCTCACGATCGAAGTGAAGTTTATTACCAGTGTCGATGTTCATTACCAGTTTAGTAACGCAGTCTATGGTCGTAAAATCATTGATCGTTTGCAAAAGGACTTTCGTCCAAGGCACGGTAATATTACAAGGGTAGTACGCGCAAATCTTTATGCGCCCTCGAACTCTCTCCCTCTAGCACCTATAATAGTACGCTTATTATAGGTGCTAGAGGGAGAGAGTGTCGTTCAGGGCTCAGTTCAGGGCTCATAAAGATTTGCGAGTACTATAACAGAGACGCACTTCCTGTAACAATATTTTATCGAATTATTTCAATCCTCTTACAAATTCTGGTTTCTGCAAATATCATAATTCCACCTTATGTCTCATTACCGATACATAAGTTCATATTAAATTCATCCGCCGGGTCCCGGCTAAAGCTAACAATGGCTGAACGATGTCAACATTGCGTAAGTATAACCGACAGTTTGAACATGGCCCCGGGCAATGTCGGTCGTTTTGCCACATTGCCGTTACGTAAGAATGGAATAAGGATATGATATTGAATCAGTTACCTACACTTCTATTAGGTAATATATTAATGCCTTTGTCCGTCATTTCGTCCCCGTGGATTCCGGTTTTGATCCATACAACTAATTCACCTCTTTATACCATTCCACCCCTAATGGGTTGATTTCGAAACACAATTTTTGTGGAAACAAAAACCGATGCCGGAGTCAAACCTTCGACCCTCTGGTTCGTAAACCACCGTTCTAGCCCTACGCCCTTTACTCGTATGTTTTTGAGAACTTAGCATTGCTGAACATAGGTACCCATCTCTTAGGGACATGCTTCTCGGGAGTCGGGGGTACGTTCGCTTGGCAAGCAAATTCATTTTGTCTCATGGCTATAAACGAGTCATTTCTGACGTCATTCGAGGTAATATACCGCTGTCTACATAGCACTGGTGACTTAAAAAAATCTAGTTGTCCATACTAAATTCTTCTTCTTCTTCCTTGGACCCTCAATACTGATGATAGCGACCACAAATTCGTCTCCATTTATATTTGTCTGACGTATGGCACGGCTAGTTGTATGTTGCCGCCAACCGCTCTTTTAACTGCATCGCTCCATCTGACAGGCGCCTGACCTTTCCCTCTCCTGCCCTCCACGTGACCCAGTATGAGATTACTCTCCAAGCTGTGATTCGGAGATTTCATGTGCCGAAAAATCACAGAACTTTTTGGTGGCAACTCACAGAGGTCATTTTGCCTCGTGGGTCATTTCTGACGATACTTGAGGGAATATACCGCTGTCTACACGGCAAAGGTGACTTACAGAAATATTTTAAGTAGTCCAGACTAATTTACTAACATTATGAAGCAGTAACGTTTGTTTACAAGTTGAAGTTTCATGAATTAGAAAACCTATTTTGTAACACCAGCCGTTCTTTTGAGCTGTCGCGATCCGTGTTCGCGGTATCAAATCTTCATTCCACATTTAAATCCATCATAAATGGAGATGGTGGCGACATCTATTAGAAACATTTATAGTTATCCACTGCCGCAAAAATATGAGTTCATAAATATTTTAGTTAAAAAAAAAACTAAAGAAAACGCTTTTGTCATCCAAACTAAACGTGTATGCAAAATTTCAGCTCAATCGGAAACCGGGAAGTGCGTCAAATTTAACTTCCAAAGATTTTTTTACATAGTTACAGGTGAAGCTAATAAAAGCGTTTTAAAAAGTGGAATGGAGATTGATACTGCGAACGAAGATCGCGGTAACTCAGAGGCCAGAGCGGCTGCTACTAAACTTTTTGTCCAGGTATATGAACTAGTTCCCCTATTTTCTAAGCTAATCTGCCTCCTTCTACAAATATGGGTTGGTTAAGCTAAAGATGATCTAGTTACTAAATACTACAGACATTAGTAATCTTTCTCAATAAGGACAGATAGTTGTCATATGACTTCATCACGTGAATCTGAGAACAAGTCTAGTTCGGATTTCCATTACACCCATAAGGTCAGGAATTACTCTTAATGTTCAGTATGTGAACAGTACTATACAAGATATTTTTTACGTAGTGCGCATAATTTGCAGAGTGATTCAGTGTCTGTTCCTAAATGCAACCGCAGTATTGGGATACTTACACTTTAAAACAAAACGAAAGTTCGACTTAGTATGGAGAATTGGGGACACGGATCAAATTTTTATTTTATTTTGGAGTGAATTTCAGTACTGCGGTTACATTTGGGAACGGACACTAAATCACTCTGCAAATTTTGCGCACTACATAAAAAATATTCTGTATTTAGTAGGTTACTCCAATTGTCACATGGCCGAAATTCGCACTTCTACTACGACACATTACTTCTATTTTTAGTCCTAGCGTAACTAACCTATCCCAATGATTCAAACGAATTGTCTAGTCTATCTCATTCTTTCACACGGCCATACTCTTTCTATATTAAACTTTATTTTCCCTTTCAAATTACTACATGTGGCCGTTAAACCACAAACTCGGTACTTTAACAAAAGGGCTCGCATACTACAATTAAAGGCAATCATTCAATTACCCAGTGCGTTAGGGTCCAGGCGGCGGTTTACTTGTTGTCATGGAGACAGTTTTTTATTTTACTACAGACAGACCAATTCGCTTGAACGTCCTCTGTCATAAACTCAAACGTAGGTTTATTTGTGCGATAAAAGTGAATATTAAAGTCTAAACATGAAATTCATTGGTTTAAACAAGTAGTGCCCCAAAACTTGAAAGTAAGTATAGATTACGTAACAAATAATGCACATTAGATCGTATTAGAAATTCAGAACATATTACTTGCATAAGTGGCGTGGGTGAATAAAATGATGCAATCATATACATATATAGCAAAAAAAAAAGCAAAGATGGATATTAACAAAGCAAAAGGTAAACAACTAATAGCAAAAATCGCGTTCCAATATTTTTGTCTATCCAGCAATCGACGGCGAAAAACCAACGTAATGACGTAATAAAGTGTAATGTGAACATTATGCTACCTCCTTTCTGATAGAAAGCAACAATCCACAAAATTGGTTACTTGATAAAGCACTTTGTTCTCAACGATTTATTTCCTCAGCTCCCGAAAAAAACCGATAAAAACAGTGCGATCACGTCAGTTCAACTGGCTGGCAATTACGAACTAATCGCTTTTAACAGACATGGGAATCGAAGTAATCAGTCACCGACGCAGCTCTTTTTCTAACACACCTTCCCCTTTTGATTTCTTAACACCATCCAAACTAGAAAGACCTCTACCTTCCGCCTCGTTGCCTATCCTTGTATATCTTGTAAGTGTCACACGGGAGGAAGTGCGTGTCCCTTTATACTGGGCAGACACGAATTCTCAGAGTTTTATATTATAGTCATTGGCCGTGTTTTAACATCCCCTTTTTCTTTGTTCAAGAAGCGTAACGCCACGCAAGTTAGTTCTCAGGCCTGGGCCTCGTTCGTGCTGATTTAGTACTAACCCGTTGAGTCATATGTAGTCAGTAAAATTAGTCATACATCTCTTTGTTGAATCTGTTGGACTCTTGTAATGCCTATGTTTACTATAAAGTGTTTCGTGATTTATGCACTACCGGCTCTACTTTACAATTGAATTCGGAATGTTTGTATTACGCCGGTCAACATTTAGGTGGTTTTGATAATGTTTCCAGGAAAACATAACTAGCGCGATAACAAAGGCATTAAGAATATGATCTGCGTGTTCATTTCTAAAATTAATTTGTTCCTATAAATAGATTACCTTGAAAACATTAATGAAAAATGATGTTTGTTTGAAAAAACAATGTATCCAGAAACGATGCTTATTTTTTGCCAGCCAACTGCGTAAACACTCCGTTGTACTATTTAAATTGAACGAGATACACTTCTCCAGTGACGTAATGATCACTATATTATACAAATTCCAGCCACGTACGCATTTCTTTCTAGAATCTTTCGAACAAAGATACAATCTTTTAAAGAGCGTTGACTCCGTTTGTGACCTCACGAAACAATTGTTTTTGGGCCTAGCGTGACGAATTTTAGTCGAGTCATATTGTCACGTCGTCTTCATATAAATCACACTCTTTTATTCAAGTAACTGAATATTAAAGAGGTTTAGTCAACTTTATCTTTTAGACATAGTAAATGGAGGTTGGCGTCGAGAAATGTTTCTAACTATCCACACCACCTTCATTTCTAACCTTGTTGGTATAGCCACTATAACATAGCTCTTTGCGTTTCCTTATAAATAGTTCCGCAAACATTTTGTAGCCGTTCTTGGTATCTATAAGCCATATTGTTAGTCGCAGACGATTTGCAACTGCTCCACACTTTGTAGTTAATTCCGTTGCTAATGGTCTATTTGAACTACGGTTAATGTTGTTTGTGTGTGGTCGAAGTTTAGTGAAGTCATTAATAATAATGTTCGGAACATAGATCTACTGTAATTAATTTTAATTTTCATATGTAACAAAAAAGGAACATTGAATCAAATGTACTGAAATCAACGAAATGCCAGCGAGTGAAACTTGAGAATTCTTTTATTTGAAGTTTTTCGTAATGAATACAATTTTAAAGCAAAATTGCGCATTTAGTAGGATTCTTCTTTCTTTGTCCTTAAGTGTAGTTCAAAGTTGAAGTAAAAAGAAATGAACAATCTTTTGTGATTTTTAAATACGTGTACCTACTCATAATAATTTATCTCAAAATCATTACATTCTAGACATACCTACTAAAGGACGTTACACTTAGAGTTTTTTTGTTATACTAATTACATCCATTGTTTTAAAAACTAAAACGATTTTTTTTTGTTTTCCTGTTATCGTAGATCAGATAGATTTACATCAAGTACCGGCCATTTCCTGCCTCAAAATTCCATTCCGGCTGACAAACCAACCGAATTATTCACAATAATGATGTCTTAAGTATACCTTACATTAAACCACATGGCAACGTCCATTACAATTTTAAAGCTATTTTACATGTTATGAGCAACGTTTTTTTATGCTTAGAGGAACAAACGGACGTTCTTTATCTCGCTGCCTATGTTTACATAAGTGCGAGCGAGAGGCAACAAGTTCGGTTAGTGAAAACGCAGCGTAAGGTAAGGTATTGTACCGACTCACACGCGGAGTTGATGACCGCGAGCGAAGGCCGTGCAATCGGTCAGACAACCAAATGTCACGGCCGTACGTAGCGAGCGACAGGAAAAACTGCGTCACAGTCCACAGACGAAAAAAACGTGACTCACAAACACGTAGTACCGGCCGAATTAGCATGTGCTGCCATCTTGTTACCGCTCCTCTAACAACGACACTTTGTATAGTTGAATTAGGAGTTTTCGCAATTGCCGGATTTAGAATACGCGCCGTAACGATAACCTTGCGAAGAGAATGGCAATGACATTGGCTCGCTGTCAACGCGGAAAACGGAAGACGGCGTCGCCCAGTGGCACAAATCACACTCCCTGAGGGCATAAAATTTTAAATATTTCAGAATTGAGTTTCACTTGCGCCGTTATTCAAAATTTTCCCTTTATTCCTAGGCCGTATTGTGATATTTCGAATCGTAAACTGATATAATAACTTCGGATCGACGTTGCTTTACGACTGTCAAAATCGTATTTCTAATAATAAAATGTCTCAATTTAGAGAGGCCAATGTTTTATCGCAGATATAAAGAGGTGGTATTAAATGCTTTTTATGTTTTGTTCGTGTATCGTAGTACGATGGGGTGTCTCGATTGTGTTGAACTCTCGGAAATATTTTTTTAGACTGTTCACATGTTTTACTTGGAAACGTGAGCGTGTAATAATAATAATTCATGTTATCTAACCAAGAGGCGCGTCCGTCGGACGTGGACGTCAAGACGGCGCGACCATCGTTTTTATGCGCATAATAAATATTTTTTTTAGTTTGTCCACGAAGCATGTCTGGTGGACCCTCTGTGTGGTAGGATTACTTTAATAAACAATTTTAATGTATTCAATAATGTCTCTTTGTTGAAGTAAGAGAATAAATCGTACATAATTATTTTAATAGCTGTTTTATTAGTATGGCACTAATGGCAAAAGTAATTTTATTGTAAATAGTATTCATGCAGTTATTACTATGATAGTGAATTACAAAACGATATAACAACATGTTATAATATCAGTTTGTACGTCCGTTGATAAGCTCACAACTACTGATGGTGATCATACATCAACATATTTAATTATTTGAAAAATAATTTATTAAAGTGCTTAATACTTCCAGGCGCATAGTGCGTCCATATTTCAACCTTGTATCATCTGAATCGGCTTATTTTTTTTGAACTGAAGTAAGAAATACGTTTCACATAAATATATATGACGTATCAGCCGTATCAAGCGAAGTCATGTTTATTGTCTAGTTTATAATTCTTTGTCTCACTGCATAGTAACGACGTATTAAAATAGGGAAATCCTTTTAAGTACATTAATGTTAGGTTTACGCAGCTGTATTGCCTTTTAAGTAAAAAAAATCCTAATAGCTTTACACGTGTGTAAATTTTATGAATAAAAATAGGTTATTTGAAGGTCTGTGACTAATTTTACAACTTTTTGCTCGTGTTTATATTGTAGACTTTGTATTAATGTCAAAGACTGATCAAATCTAACCAACCGTCAAAGTACTATGTTAACTGATACCATTAGATGTTTAATTGATTGTTAATGTCGGTTCAATTACAAAATATTAAATCATAAATAATTTTAAATTATCACAGATATAATATTTTGTGATTACTTTATAAACTTTGTGACCTGTATTTCGTATCACTGGGAAATACCAAAAATAATAATAAAAAAAACTTTTATGATAACGCGTTGCAAGTAATTAACAACATTATTCGAAGTCTTTATCTATTTCCGAATAATTCTGAATTATAAAACTTCTTTTACAACAATACAACTGATAAACGTACGCATACTGCAACATTTATTACAAAGGGCGATACACTGTGGTTCCTATGTAAATAATTACAAGGAACTATTACAAATCAGCACGCACCAGTAAGTAGCTACGTGACCCTAATCGCGTGTTGCATACAATGATACAATCGTGACCTTTCGCAAGTTTTCCGCAAAAAAATGAAATATAGATCTAACGTTTTCCTCTTGCGTATCCTCGAGTTGAGCTTTTGTTATGCTGTTTTTTGAGGACATCATAAATATAACTATACAACGGCATTTATTTTCTGGCAATATTTAACAAAAAATAAACACATTCAACGAATTATTTCTTAAATAAAATAAAAAATAATTTAATAAAGAAAAACAAGAACGCAGACGTTATAGCGGATAAAAAATTCCTTACCTAAAAAAAAAAAAAAACCAAAAAAAAAAACAAAAACATCGTTTTGATAAAATATGACGATTACGTTCCATGTTTTAACACCGGTTTTTTTTTTTTTTTTTGCCGGCTTGGATTTCGCTTGCATTCTTATCGCTTATGATTGCATATCAATAATCAAAATATTTGCACTGTGAATTCATACTTCCTCGTATTTTTTTCTGCTCCTCCTGGATATAACGTAAACAAAGCTTGTTTCAAACTGCTAACTCGGTCATACATTTTGAAGCCGTGCACTGTTTATTATTGCATATGATACGTGTTTGGTGCATGTGTGCATTATATTATGTATGATATGATGCACGCGATTGTTGTCAAGTCACTATTAATAAAGTATTTGTATCAGATTACCTGTTTATGATAAAAATATTGTATTAGGACAAATATGAATCAGTTCCGAATTCGATGTGATTCAACAAAATAGTTCTTAGGCGGAAATCTGACTAACGAAAAATAAATAGACCTATTCCAAGAATGTCGTCGCTTAAGATTAAGGAGCGGTTCTTCTACAAAACTACGTTGTCGCACTCAATTTTTTTTTGTATTTTAGGACATTTTTCCACTAGATTATAAAGTTATTCTTGTCCGAAAGCTCAGTTTCCACAAAGGATCTAGTTAAATGTATGCGTTCGCTCTCGCAGTTGGTAACTGTTTAATCTAGATTGATTTTATGAGGGCTTAGACTGCAATTCTGAACCAGAGTATTATCAAATGAAACTGTTTGGTACAATATTACTTATTGATAATTTTAAGTATTAAAAAACAAAACTAACAGAAAAGTAAAAGAAAGAAAGGAAGAAACTACATTTATTATCCACAAAAACACACACACAATTACAAATATGCAATAACGAATAAATAAATAAACAAAGTAAAAAATAAAGAAACAAAGTAATGATTGTAATATTTAAAATGACTGAGAAACATTATGAATTTTATTTTTCTCCGTAAAATATGACCTACTTTCGATAATTTTGTCACTCTTATGAAATTATTATACAATTTATGTTAATACACGAAAAGGCAAAATTCTACCTAATCTGATATGGGCGTGTGTACTGTGTAGGTCTTGGGAGAAAAAAATACAATTTCTCTGGATAAATTGAATGAGAGTCATGATTGCTCGCCCGGGAGTTTCCCGGCGGGCGCTGATCTAAGATCGACGAATTTCGTTACTTGCTAACAAATATGTAATGCGCGGTTTTCGCAAGAAATGAGAACACTGACATGAATAACTTGTTGTTTTTTTATAATCAACTGTTACAGAAAATAAAGAAAATGTTGAGAAAAATGTAGGTATGGCTTTTTAAAACTCTGTGTAGCCTTGTCTAATGATTCACAGATAGTTATATAAACTCTTTTTATAGTTTAAACACTTAAAACGCAAACCAAATCAGCAGGTAACATTTAAAAAAAACACAATATTGTCACAGATGTAACATTTATTCAATTTTCGTTAGTAAGTAAATATAAATAACAAAAAAGTTATTGTAGTAAGTATCCCCTTTTCCCTAAGCATTACGTAAAAACTAGTAAAAACAAACATTACCTAATTACGCAACTACACCGCAACACAGTGGTCTCACTCTAGAAACTACAAAAAATAACAAAATTTTGACACTAGCAACTAAATAATGCACAATTTCACGGTCGCTCATCATGTGTCAATAATTTACACTTGGAGTAAACTACACAGGTATATTGAAAACGGTCAATAAACTTGTGAGACTTAACAAAGAGGCGCAGTTGGGGGCTACAGGTCATTCACACTGAATGTTCACCACGGATATTGTTTATGGAAAACCATCATATACGTTACGCAATGTTAGTTTTGCTAAAATTATTATTGACTCGCGTTTTCTTTACGTCAACCACTGTGCGTTGAAGATCGTGATACTTTTTTCTCCGCATTTTTTTATTGTAAGAACTTTTCCATTCAGCAAGTCTTTCTTTTTAATGAAGACTCAGCGTTTATACTTTTTGAAAAAGGCAGAAAGGTCTAACCTACTTAGAGCCAAGTTCACCAACAATATAACAGATGTTTAGAATGAAATCGCCCGATTACCCATACAAAAAATCATATTTAAACGGCTGATTTGGCTCTAAACGTCTGTTATGTTATATTTTAACTCGCCACTTAAAACTGGACGGGTTTCAATTCAAGGGCAATTTTTAAAGTATAATGTTAAATTACGTAAGTATGAAGTAACATTTTTTAGCAAATTTTCCACCATGACAGTTGCTTTGTTACCTTTTTTGTATAATGGTGGCGTAATAGCTACACACACGAGTCATACTTTTATGTACTTATAAATACTCACGAGAACACGTCTCAAGCAAATGTATTTGCTGAAATGAAACAAAGAAAAACTTCTTCTATTATATATTCATAGACTACGCCTGGTGGCGTTACATCCTAATTTACAAGGAGGGTGCGAGCGAGACAGCGGTATCCTCCATCTCTATATTTACCTGTTCCTTTTTTTATGAGGTCTACCTACCTGCGTAGCATCCCTGTGGCCGGGGTGAGTCATTGTGGTAGTACGTACAGTCGGGAACGCAAGTCGTACGAATTTATTATACCATTCAACAGGTTGGTTTCTTATTGTTCGGGATCGATGTTTTGTCGGTGTTTAATTTCAAAGGGTTTTTGGCTTTATTCCTTCGAAGTTTGAAAACAGAATGGGGTTTGTGAATTTTTGCTGAATCACGTTGCAGTAAGGTTGACTGCCTGTGCCTTATTGACTTGCTCGCAAGATAAGAATTGAAAATTGATCACTAGCTAGATTTAGTTAACCTATTTCAACGCATTCAATAAGAGTGACATAACGTGATAATACATCTATACTTTTTTCTCTTACTTGTCTTATTTAGTAAACAATTTACAATTCATTAAAAAAATATTCATTTATAAAATACAACCAATCGTTAACCACATGTAGATTTGGTAAAAAGTCATTATATAATCAAAGGCAGCATTTTTAACATGAGTTTCATATTTTTAAATAACATTTTTCGTTAAAAAGACATGCATGTGTAAATTGTTTACTAAAAAAGATATGTAAGAAAGAAAGAAAGAAAATCAATTTATTTCACACATATTACGACACAAAAAAAGAAAATTATAACACATTCCAATGAAGAAATCAACAAGAAAAAAATAAAATAAAAAAACAATGACAAAATGAAAACTTGATGTCTTTAGCATTAAAAAAAAAAGTATAAGAGCCTTTACTAGACATTATCATCACAAGACCCTAATTCAAGGTCACATTTTCTGCGACACTCGTGGTCGGCCACTTGTCATTTCATACCAATTTGAGTTATGTCATTGACCTCAGCTGGCAGCGAATTTCCTTAAGTCAAAAATTTCCTCAATCCAAAGTTAAATTCATTGGAGAACACGATCGTTTGACGTCAAACGTTGACGCCAAAAGCCAAGTAATAAATGTCTAAATGCCTAATCTACCTTCCTTTCCTTAATATCGTTTGACCAACTTAAGCATCGTATCGTTACAGGCTGAGAAATGTTTGTTATCCAGAAGTTCTATTAGCTTTTTAGGTTTCCGTACCCAGAGGGTAAAACGGGACCCTATTACTAAGGCTGACATTCAGAGACGACAGAAACGAATCTAAGCCTGAACTTACGCTTCTATCTGTCAAACTTACGAACAAATTTTGACAGATGGAAGCGTAAGTTCACGCTTAGACTCGTTTCTGTCGTCTCTGAATGTCAGCCTAAGACTCCGCTTTCCGTCCGTCCGTCCGTCTGTCTGTCCTTCTGCCACGAGGCTGTATCTCATGAACCGTGATAGTTAGACAGTTGAAATTTTCACAGATGATGTATTTATGTTGCCGCTATAACAACAAATACTAAAAAAACTGAATAAAATAAATATAGGGGGCTCCCATACAACAAACGTGATATTTTTGCCGTTTTTATAGATAATAGTACGGAACCCTTCGTGTGCGAGTCCAACTCGCACTTGGCCGGTTTTTAAATGGGTAATGCCACTAAAGCTTTAAACCTAAAATTAAAAAGAACAAGTTACTGAAAATACTTACTAATAATTTTAAACTTAAAAAATTAATACTTTTAAACTTCGAATAACAAAAAGAAAGTTTTTTGTGACTTTAAAAAGTCCCGATGTGATTTAGAAACTAAAAAAAACTGTGATCAATCTTAAAAAGTCCTGAAACTATGATTTCTATTAATAGGTCTGTTTTGATCTTGTTATTTGACCTGTACCTTAAATAGACATTGGACACTGGACACGTCATATTTAAAGATCCTCGACCCCAAAATTCTAATTTTTTTTGCTTTACTTTTAATGTAGGTACCGAGAATACATTCTAGATGCCATATTTTGCCAAACCCACTTAGTGTTGACTAAATTTGCCTCTCACTTTAGCACACGACTGTACATTATTAAGGTAATGTTAAATGTGAGTGTCTTGACCTCAGGCGGCTGAACGGATAAATTATGCGGTATCGATATGCGAAACCTTTGTCAAAAAAAAGAATCAGTTACTCAGGTGATTGACCGAAAAAATCTTGATACCTACCTACCCTTATAAACCGTTTAAGCTTTAAAAGGGAATAGTTCGTGTATTAATCATCAGGAATTTTTCCGTGATTTTATCGTTCACTGTTTGTTTAGTGGTTAACGATTTGCTGGCGGCAACCTGTTACTACAAAGTGGTTGATGAACGATGACCTGTCGCTACTTTCTTAGTATGCAGTAGATTAGGAATCCAGTAATTCAAAACCTCGAGTTTAAACAAGTGAAAATAAACTTTCTATGTAAAACATACACAAAATTCCCTAAAAGTTTGCTAGCACTCGTGAAAACAGCGAACCATATTTTCATTTTCATCTACAACAAAAACAGTTTTGTTTCTATATGAAATTAAATTGAAAATTACCCGTATTTCGCGATATTATTTTAACGTAATATAATATCCGGGGCATTCCGGAGCAGGGCCGGTGTTCCGGGCGTTCTGGGCAATTTATTCGCTTAGCAGGTGTCCGTATCGCCCCGTACATTTTGCCCGGACTCTAAATCAAACAGCATGCACTTAAGGCTTCTCTTGAAAGTATTTTTAAGTTTCTCTACATAGTGTTATAGTTTTGCAGTAATTTTAAACTTGTGGTATAAAAGTTCAAAGTGGTCGGTTCGTAAAAGGCTTTCAGAGTGTGATTTAAAAAGTTTGGGACTGAATTATCTTTAGGTATCTATTTTAATAAGATCTAAGTTAGGCAGACTCTGGCAAACAATCTCTGTCGAATTTTTTAATCAATTATCATATTTTGATTAGAGGTCTTACTTGTCACGAATAAAATGTGCAATCTTTCGCCATATAATAATATTTTTTTCTAATATATTAAATTGCTTAATTAAATTAACACATCGAATTTAAATGCGAGTAGCAATAAAATATTCATATTATGCAACAAGTTGATGCTCACGAGTTCGTTCGCATGGTTTGTGGTGTTACGTACAGGGGGTCTAAAAAGGCCGCTTTACATGAATCATAACATGATTCATATTGCACACGTCAAAATGTCCACTTAATTGATGACTCTTAATATCATGTGCGTAAGGTTCATATTCAGCAATCATCTGTTTGACTGTTGCCATGGAGATTCGTAAGTGAATTGCTAAATGTGGCCTTTTTAGGCCCCCAGATCTTTGCAGATCGCAGGGACTAAAGACCTTTTGCGGATCATACATTTGATTCTCAAACACAATACAATGGTGGTCCCAGCCTTATTGTTGATCGAAGGCCCCAAGACCAAGCTCTAAAAATCCTAGCTTTCAAGTGTTATCATAAAACGTCGTACTGCCTTGTCCAAAACTTTAGTATACTTTTACGTCCTTTTGGTCCTAGCATGTCTAGGTTAATCAATCACGTTCTCTTTTTACCCGACTGCTCGACGCAAAGGGTAATGTGTTTATAATACAGGATAATAGAAAAAATACCCGAATACTCTTAGTATTATCTTTGTTTTATGACCCTGAATAACGTTTGTTCTACAGTTTTCATAATTCGAAACTTTTTTTTTCATACAAACGTATGAAAATACTCTATAGTTTGCACATTCTGAGACGGCAGAAAAATGGAATGAAATAGAAGAGAAGATCCTTTGATTATACTGTGCTTTAATCTTGGTATTTTATTAGCAATTTTATGGTATTTTAGGTAAATACAACAATTTTTTTTTCCTGCTTAATTTTGATCAGTGGTGGAGCAAAATGTTGATCAGAATCATGATAAAAAAAAAAAAAAAAGTTAAAAGTATATAGTACCTACTAAGAGGTATCGGGTATTTTTTCAATTACCCTGTAGATAAATATTCATAAGATAGAAGACACGAAATACTATAATTCCGATCAAAGGCGACTAAAACGTCGCAAGCAAACGGAAAGATACCATAATAAAATGTGTGGGCGCGTAAACTTCGGGCTTTCAATTTATTTTAACTAACTAAAATAGCTTCAGTTTCCGTTGCCGAGCTTTGCCTGAGGTTAAGGGCAGGGCATGGTGTTTACAGTGATGTTATTACAACTAAACGTCCAATTTTAAGGCTGGACACACACTACACAGCCGCGATATAACACTGATATATAACATATCGCAATGCGTTATTGCGATATTTTTTTAGTAAATTTTGTATTAGAACACGATCTTTCATACTGCTGCGATAATGCGTTCAAATATCAAATATAATAAAACAGATATCGCAATAACGCATGCGATATTATTTGACGACACGGTTGGCGCAATGGCTAAGCGATTAGCTTTCTGCGCTACGTGCCGCGGGTTCGATCCCCGCACGGAACAAATATAATATGATCTACAGATAGTTGTTTCGGGTCTGGATGTGTGTGCATGTCACATGTAAACTATACCCTCGATACAGGAGAAATCCTAGTGAGGAGAAACGTTTTTTAAGAAAAAAAAATCGACCGATATAACGCAGCTATGTGGTGCAGTCGCTACTGTTTATTATTGCGAATACAAAAAAAAAAGCACTAAGAAAATATCTTACAGAAATTCGTTACATTTTTATCGTGGCTTGAAGAAAACTGTCATTTTTGTTGTGGGTTTTAAAGTTAATATTAGTTAAATAAATAACTTGGGAAACCAACTTAGTTTACCCGGGAAAAAAGCACATTTATATGCATAACATAAAGGTTTTTAATATAGAAAATGCAGGTATTATAAGCTATCATATTATCTGATCTGTAATAACCTTCGAAGCTAACGGTATTCCGTATGCACTCGCATCTTTTATTTTACAAAGAACTGAAAGATCCAATTACTAGATGAATGTTCCGATATTTTTCCTACAAAAGAATATTTTATCAAATATTGGAACTGTAGGATATGGTTGCTTGTGTATTCTTTCTAACATTTGAAAACGAGATATTATTACATTTGCAATTCAGAAATCTTTGGGAAATGAGATTAGAGCTTGTGCTGACCATGGTCAAGACTAGTTAGACTACAGAAAACACTTAAACGAATCGAACTAGAGGTCGCATAGTGGTTGTAATTCGACCGTAATAATATAAATATATTTTAGGATTCTGCACTCCTTCTCCATATAAACTTTAACTATGCCAAATCTCACACTCCTCCGTGCGCGCAATATGCTTAAAGAGGGGTACAAAGGTTTCTATTCACGTATTAATATATAGATTGTCTTATGTCAATGTGAAAGTGTCTAAATTCAGTGGCATTTGGTACTTCTCTTCTTCAAATTTAAGAGCCTTGCTCTTGTCGGTGTAGCTGATGCAGCTCTCCCCATATTTCCCTCTCCAGTGCAGTGTCCTTAACCTCCTTATACGACATGACAGCAATCTTTTGTTTGGCTCATGTAACTAATGCATGGCCTTCCTCTACCTCTCCTTCCTTCTATGTTTCTTCCAATTTTGTTTTTAATTAAAGTCATTTCGTATTATATGGCCTATCATCTTTCCTCTCCTATTTTCAATATCTCATCATTTGGCTTTTGGTAGAAAACGTCTATAAACAGACTTGTTTTTGAAGACTAGGCTGGACTAACTAGGTGTAGTTTTGGCTCAAATTGACAGAATGAAACTGTCTCTAAGAACAAACACCTCAGTTCATCTCAACTACATATTACAAAACATTTTAACCTTCCGAACCGACTCGAGACACGGCACGGTAAAACCTCGGCGAGAAACACGTCTAAATATGGATTATGATTGGTTGCCGACACCGACGGTCTCGGGACATCGATCTTGGAGATACATTAGCGTCTTAATGCGATGCCTCGGGTGCACTCCTTTCTTACCTGCATCTGGCGCGAAAAAAACGATGCACAGAGTTGTATTAAACAGGGCTTTAAGGGTTTAAAGTTGGATTTCGTTGTTTTAAAGTAAGGACTTTTTAATAAAATTTAGTAAGACGAGGTTTCTTCGAAGGTAATTACTTTAAAATAACATTCCGAGACTTTTTAGAATATTAAATATTTCTTTTTAAATTCTTGTCAAGTATATAGTGGCTCGTGTATGGTCATGTTGTTGGCATTTGCATAATTTAGACATAACTACGCCAGTTTTTTTGCATTGAAGCTATAGGTAATACTACCTATAATAATTTGATCTTAAAATGGATATAATATTACAAGTATATTGCCAGCAAGTTATTAGAAAAACTAAAGCAGATAATAGATAATTCAACGTTATTTTGTTCAGGAGAATTATAATAACTCTTTATCCAAAAAGTTGTTTAAAAGAGCTCTTGTTTCAGTCTATCAAAACTCTAACTAACGATAATGGATCATTTTTTACATTATATTCAATAAAAATGGGAAAAAATATCTTCATTATAACAGTTTATTGAGCCTTCAAAAGATAAAGGGAAATTACTTTCTCAGAAATTGATAATGAGTAGTATCAACTTCCTTTATGATTTTTTTACTATCTTTCTCTCTCTGTCTCTCTAATTTGAGAGCTCAGGACTGCGTTTTTTCTACAGTCGAGAACAATACAAAGGTTTGTTTTTCATCACTTAATTAATTATGAAGAAAAATAAGAAGTTTCGTATTTTTTATATTAAGAGTTTTTATATTAAGCGACTCTTAATTGTCAGGCATGATGTTACTGTTGGATGATTGGATGACACTGTCTGTCTAGATATCAATCTAAAACTAACTAACATGGAGATAGAGATGACGGCCTTTTCCTCACGCCAAAAATGAGTACTAAATGATACTTAATTTGTACCACCCGTAGAGAAAATGGACGTGAAATATTCACCACATACTGACTGCATAAAATAAATTTTATAAAAGCCGGTTTTAGACGGTAATATAAACCCGTTATCGTGCGCTCGTAGCTTTAAATTATCACGAGCCACGAGTAAATTTCAGGAGTAAACTTTATTAAATTCATATAATGTGTGTTAAATGAAATTAAGGCATCTAAGTTATTAAACTTGATTCTAAACAACATGAATAATTCAGCGCCTCACTATAAACACATTTTAAAGTCTGCCTTGTTTAACCCTTGTCTTCGTACATGTTTGAAAACAGTGCGCTTTCAGTGAATTATTAATTAAATCTTTATACAACAGAGGGTTATTAATATTTCTTACAAAAAATAAACTCCACGTGTCAACTTCTGTCAAAATATACAATCTCGGTCGAAACAATGGTAGGGGCCGCAAAGTTGTTATTGCTTTCCGGGAAATGGAAAGTGATCTTTATGTCAATAGTGTTAAGAGTGAAAGGAAGTGAAGGATTAAGTTTGTGTGATTGCATGAGTCGCCCGCCAGTTGAGGATTACTATTTGCTTTTATTGCAATTAGTGAAGTGAAATGTAGCGTCGATAAGTCTTTAATGAATTTTATGCGACAAAATTTTCTGTTTGAATACTCGGTAAGTACCTAAGTGCGTTAGGTATATTTGGAATAATTTATTTTTACACTTTTGGGTAGACCTATAATATTTTATTAAAAGCCATGTTAAATTTTAAAATTGTTTCGTAATAATTTAAATTTAGCTCCAGTCTATTAAAATATTTCCACGAAAATACGAATACACGCCGAAATAACATAGCAAAATGCTTTGTTAAAGTTTAACCAAACGTTTTAAATTAATAAACAACGTGAATTTCGCAAGTACGAAATTCTAAATACAGTCAACCAGCCTTTTATTGTCCTCACCAAATTAAACTTGAAAATACTTGACACATCGAAATAAGCAATAAAAGTTTTCACATTATATTGCTCCGTCAGAAACATGGCGTGTCAGATTTCGAAGAAAGAAGAAGAAAAAAAAAATACTCCCGAGCCAGACTAAGCCGTCTGCGCCGGAATATTTAAATAACGTCTGGTTCAAACAATGGTCGATGACAACCAGCCCTCTTCTTTGTTATGGTAAAATTAGGGATGGGAACGGTTGGTATCGATGGTTTTGACTTGTTCGGCTTTTGTTAATTAATTATGGCTATATTTAGTACAGTTAAAAGGGTTCCTTGATGTTTCAGTCGACGGTATTAGATTACCGAAGACATGTATGGAATCTTGGTGAAGATGTTAAATTTAGATATTCCCAAAAAGTTCTGTATTGTCTGCAAAAGTGTACAATTCTTGTAAAGAGTGTACAAAAGTCTTGTCCATCAGGGACTTTCGTAAAAGTTATTCGAACATATTGAATATGGACATAAAACATGAAACGACATTTGACTGATTACAGTTTATTCAGAACTGAAAAAATATGAAAACAACAGTGACGGCATGAATTGATGCGTATTTTGAGTAACAAATATGTTACCCATCGTTGTATCACATAGCATATGATTTGGCTGTAAAGAGAGAGAAATGATTAACACATTTTCATAATCATGAGACGTGTCTTGATCATAATAACAGGCACTTCTCAACACGGATTTTCACATATAATCCTCATGCCTCAACAAAACCCGAATAATTGTATATTAATTTATAATGAGCCTCGAAAAACTTTCCGCCTTCAAATAACTGATGTAAGCGTCTCAATTTCCTCCAGTTAATACGATTCTGAAGAGGAATTCTTGGGAAGTAATTAATCATTTCGCTAATAATTAATATTCCTAAACGAAGTAACGAACACATAATAGCGTAATAGTATCTTTAAGTACCTCACATGAAATAGAAAGTACAGAAAAACCACTTCTAATAACATCCAAAGAACGGTAAACATGACTAAATGATTACTGACCTGACAGATTTTTTGTCGGCGAGCATATTCAATAACTATTTCAACGCACAATGAGTAGATCCTACAACACCGAATTACCTTCAAGAACTGATTAGATATAGGTAAATATTATGAAGCATTTGATTAAAAAAATCTGTGTCAACTACAGAAAAAGGCAGTGACAGAATGGAACGATTATCGAACTCGACAAAGAGAAATAACTATATATTAAAAGGCACTGTATATAGGTATGCCTATGTTAATTCATATGGGATAAACGCATTACGCCTACGTATAGCGAATTTAACAATTTTGATGGAAAGAGAAATTCGGTACACCAGCCGCCATTGGCAACCGAGATACAGCGATCGTGGCTCGCAAAATCCTCCACTTTTTATCCACCCTATGGTGTGACGGTGGCAACATCTATTAGAAATTAGAGTTCAAATCGACATGGCGCTTGCAACAGAGCCAAAATATCGGAATCTCAAAACAATCTATAACACGGTAAATACCCGGTTTTGAACTCTAATACTAATGTTAGTGACCAAGACAGTTTAAAAACTTATATCTATTAGAAACAATTACAGTTATCCAGATACCTATGTCAAACAGAAAAAAAACGAAATGTGTGCTGGGACACATAGTAGAAGTGAAACTTGATTATCGTCTACCCACTCCACGCGGCCGTAACGCTCTTTTTCGTGACGGAAAAATCCTAATACCCCCCCGTCTATATACATAGAAGTTTCACTTCAAAAAAGTGTGTACTGCAGTTGTTCGAGAATGTTCCTTTGCGCCGCGCGCCGCTACTGAAACGCGCGTCGCCGCGATATTTTTGTCCCTACTGGCTTAGTGGACGCGTGTGTTGCGGCCGCAGGTGTTGATAGGACTTCTGTATTTACTTTATGGTGCCACTTAAGCTTCTTGGTCGTAATTAAACTGTAGCCATATATGTCTTTAATGTGGAAGTTTCGTCTATAGCTTTACGCCCGGTTCCTGTGATGTCATGAACAGAGTTTAGTAATAGGGCCTTCGTTCGATAATTCTACACAATATTATCACTCGTTTCGTTCTTAGCTGGTTCTAGAGAGATAAAATTAATGCCCTAAGCGCTTCTCAAACCCCTACTTAAAAACCGCATTTCGCATAAATATAAGGTTATGACCTTATATTTAATAGGAAACGTACGACATCTGTTTAGTCACTATACAAGGGCCTACCTTTCTAGCCCCGATCCCTTCAAGGGGTTTAAAGGGTTATTGTAATCAACATTATAAACAACTCTTACTATGGGACCAACACTGAAATCTTGAAAAAAAAACTGTCTATCCATACATTAATATTGAATTAATAATTGTAAGGGACATCAGATTTTTATTCCGCGATTTTATTTTTGTACCATAGTAAAAGTTGTTCATAATGGTGGTTCCATTTAATTGAGTGAAAATCGTTCTGAACAACATGACAAAACCAAAATCCATTATCTTCTACATAGCAACACTTACGCAAGTGACCTAAACCATCTTTATAAATCTCTATAAAAATAAGCCTAAGGTTTCCCGTGCGATAATCCTGGACCGACGTGTTATATCTTTAGTGTAAGCCGCAGTACGACCGCTTTGGTCGAATTTCTTGTACTAAAACATAAACATAGTGTGCTTAGAGTATGAGCAGAGGATTAGGGGCTGTGGTGGCTTCGAAACCAGCGGCGTGAGGTGGAAGCGACTGATAACTGAACTTGTTGCAACTAACGACACTAATAGATTTAAAGCGCTCTCCTTGATTCCTTTGTTGGTATGTTCCAATTTCCAATGGAATCTTAGCTTAACCCACTTACTTCCTAATTAAGCCCTTACATTTCAACACAGCATCATCAAAAAAATAAAAAATATTTCATGACCATGTCCTCAAGCCATATTCATATTCTTATTCGCCATACTGAATTTAACGTAATGTCCAGTGGACGATCAATACGCTTCCAATGCTACCTTATTTGTCAAATTATGATAAGTAATTTAGAAGTTATGAGGGAACAGATGAACATACATACCGGTCAAAAAAACAAGCCTCGCCGTAGTCGGGTAACTATATATCTCATGGCGGTACTTCACTTGGCGTATTTGTACAAATATTCGCGATGTTTGGCCAAAATAAAATCACATTTGTGTAGTTTACAAAAGGTTTCTTTTACATTGGCGATATAACCCGAATATTCGTAGAAATACGCCAACCATCACAAGCACACACCCGCATTTGTCGCAAAATAGTCAACTTTGCCCGCTTAAGCTTATGGAACATCTGTATTAAAACCGCTGCTTTCGTAGCCCCATTCAAGGCGGTAGGTACACGAAAGGACTGTGTGTTTAGGCCCTTCACTGACTTGTTAATCTTTGTGATCACCGTTTTTGTTCTTGTGACGAAATGCGGGACGCCTGTGTGCGGTCTGCCTTATGTTGGTTCTCTGTTTTTGTCTGGATAAGATGTATAATGTATATAGACTTCTGTAACGAGATTACAATCTAATAATTCAGATATTTTGTAACAAAGCACTTTGTTGACTGCCTGATGCTATCGTCTGCTTTATTGTATTGAACACGGACAGTTTTTCATCTATTTCAACTGATCCTGACGGAACTGGATATCGCCTCTCAAGGAGGTTCTTTCATCTATAAATTCACGTCAGTTTCGTAGATTTACATGGATGATGAAGTATCGTCATAAAATCTTTAGGTATTACTAAAGAATCTTAGCAGTCCCAATGTAAAATTAATAAAAATCTTACATTAGTAATTATTACCACGTTAGAAGTTACATCGAACAGTTTCGGTGTTTGTGTATTTCTGCACAAACTGAGATTGTCACTCACACACTGGACAGCTTGTATCTGCCATGGCAATCTTGTTTATGTTTTTGTCTTATGTTTTATTCACAATAAATTACATTATTCTCGCAGCTCTTACCACAACATTGTACTGATCAAGATTGTAATCTACTATTTTAAAAGAGTTTCCATAGAGTTTCTTTCCGGTTCTTCTCCATAGGATCTACTATTTGGAACCGCGCACCTAGAGTCTTGACATTTCATAAGTGCCTGTATCTGGTTTACATGAAATAAAGATCTATTCTATTCTGTCAGTGTAACTCTTATTGGTGACCCACTGCTCCCTGTCTTCACACACTAATTTTAACGCTTCCCTTGTACCTTTTTGGTACCTATTCTTAATTGGGTGACTGACTTGAGTGTTAAGTACGCACCTACTAGTATTGTATAATTATAATATTATAGTGGTACTTATGATCTTTGCTGTTCTTTTTTTTTATTTTTTTATTGTAATATTGTGTAAATTGAGGTCGAATTTTAGCCGGGGCCGCTCCTGCGGCCGCTCCTGCGGCCCCTCCTGCGGCCCCTCCTGCGGCCCCACATTTGTTGTGTAGTACCTAAGCTTGATTTATGAAAAGAGTATCGATGGAGTTTCTTGCCGGTATCTTCTCCAGGACCAACCCACTTGGAACCTTGCGCCTAGAATCACGACGTTTTGAAAGTGCCTGCAAAGGCCCAGTTGAAATAAAAATCTTTGACTTTGACTTTGACTTTGGTCTAACTGGACCCCCTTGTGCAATCGAAGGTCTTGATGTAACTTGTGAACGTGGTAACACTATTGTGAAGAACTGATTTCGATATGAC
Source organism: Allophyes oxyacanthae (assembly GCA_932294325.1). Classification (NCBI taxonomy): domain Eukaryota; kingdom Metazoa; phylum Arthropoda; class Insecta; order Lepidoptera; family Noctuidae; genus Allophyes; species Allophyes oxyacanthae. The sequence continues at coordinate 10,988,297 of OW028629.1, forward strand.
AAATAAGTATATCTATTAATAGTTGATCAAACTAATTATTTTCTATTCTTGTTACAGGTAATTTCCGCTGTTTCAACAATAATCGTATCACCGTACAATTCAAGGTAAATGATGATGTATCAATTTATAGCCAGGCCACGGTTTCCGCGTTCTCAAGGATTTTAACCACGTCCGTCGTATTGGATGACATCCGGGCACTATTTTGTATAAAAACAATATAATATATCATCACGCTTGACTAGGCAAACATACTGTTTCATACACGCTCAGTTCTTCGATGACGGTATGAGCTCTAATATGACTACTGCTTACCCTATCACATTTTGCCGGGCACATTTACTTAAAAAAAAGGCAATACGACGTCTTTAGGTTAAAAAACATCATATGAAAGTTATCTCCTAGACCTTTGCGATATGACTGAACCCCCAATTACTTCCGTCTTATTCTTTTTGTGCTTGTAAGAAAAAGAAAAACACATTTTAAATTAAATTATGTGCCTTCGTAGGAGACAAATGTCCTGCAACACGTGTTGCTAGAGATGTCGGGCGAACTCGAGCGACGTCGGGCGTCGTCGCACAGAAGTCTGGCAGCATCGTGCGACTAGTCCCTGATGTATCGCTTCAGTTGAGGGATTAATCTTCGTATTCATTACGACAAATGTCCTGCGAGTCCTGCGACACGTTTCGCTAGAGATGTCGCCTGACGTCGCTCGACTTCGCCCGATATCTATAGCGACACGTGTTGCGGGACATTTGTTTCCTAGTGAATACGAGGCTTAAAAGGTCGCTTTGCATGCGTAGTACGTTCATCCAGTATATGTACTAGCCGCTATGTCTAGCGACACGTGTTAGAGATGTCGGGCGACACGTGTTGCGGGACATTAGTCTCCTAGTGAATACGACGCTTTAGGCACTAACAATATCGGGAAGGTATTAATTACCGTTCGGTTCATGTATAGCAATATCGTTCATTATTGCAACTTGCGCAAACTAGATGACAAATGACAATCAGCAGCTGACCTACTCCACATTTTCGTAATTGCGAAATCATCATGAGAATGATCGTTATTTACCTTCTATGCCTTCGTAATTACATCAACTCGGCCCATTGCAGCCTTCTGCTGGACTGATGCCATTATCTCTCACAAGTCACGGTTGTATCCCCGAAGGGGGATAGGCAGACGTGGAGCACGATCCCGTATTAAGTCCCATGTTATGGACAGCGAGTATTTTGCCACACACACGGCATAATTCCAAATCCGGGTCCCTTCTACTAATTTCCTATCAGAAAAACCACAAAAACTGTTATTTACACTTTTCCCCCTGAGAATCAATCCTAAAACCTCACGCTCACCGACCATGCTTGTGATTGCGACCAGACGAATGGCAGTTCTTATTTTCTACAACTTCACTTCAGTCCCCAGCATTTTATTTGCCAATTTCTGGGGCCCGGTTTTTGAATTCGCTCGAAGACCTAACAGCGACTCCACTGGAGTTGTTCCATTTCCATTATGTATGATCACCATTAAATAAACCGCATACATATTTGCTCCCTCGATTGTAAAAATAACTTTGAATTTTGTTGTCTAGGAAAAAATCCATAACCAAAAAACCAAGACTTTACCATTATAAAGAACAATATTGAAATTGCTACATTGACACAAAATTTTTGGATGGATTATAAAATCTTCGTTGGGCTTTCGGTAACTTTCGGAGTCAACAATTATCTGTACTATAGAACCATTCCCTAGCGCTATTCCAAGGCATACGTTATCAGCTTGTCAATACGAACTAGTTCAAACTAGCTTACTACCATAAAATACCAATACCTGACACTAAGCCTACTTTCAAGCGGTCATGTCGGATGACGTCATCACACCATTGTGCAGTACATTTCCTATGTCACGTGCATAGCTGCGTAAACTTGTTATAGAAACATTGGTTTCGTTTGTAAACTTGTGGGCAGGTGCGTGGCTGAATGGGTTAGGTGATCTAGTGTTAGAGCGAGAGGCAGACAGATGTATATGGTGTATCTTAACTGGACGTACGTATATGGTCTATAATTAGTCCCCCAAATAGTTTCGGGGATACATCAAGAACTCATTCCATTCTCATTCTGGACTGAACGATGGTTCTTTCCAAAAATATCTCAAACAAGACCTTTTTGACCAAAATTTGTCTTTGGCAACCACATTCACCCTCATCGAAGTTGTCAGGAGTCGGAGAACATTATCATCATCATCATGGGGTGCAAGGAGCCTCTACAGTCCACGAGTGACTAAGGGTTCAATTATGGAGACGCGGAGAGTCGCGCGGCGCGCAATACTGCGTGTGGCTCTCTCGCTCGCTCTCCATGAACGGAGATACGTTCCTTTCTCCACGTTGTGCGCCGCGCGACATTCCGCCTCTTCATAATTGAGCCCTACACCTGAGATCGTCTGCCGCACCCTGGAAAGTCAGCCTTGATACCACCATTGCTGTCTGGCTAATCTTTTCACTAGCAGGAGTGATTCCCAAGTGACACAGCAGTCGTAATTCACAAGTGCGCGCGGCCTTTGGTTGTGGTACTAAATCTGTATAGGTGTCAATGTGTGCTTGAACGCTGTAGAGGTAGGCACGCACACTATCGCAACGTGCATGTATACGTATAACCACAAGTAAAGACCACGCGCGCTCGTGAGTTGTAAAAACTGTGAAGCTCCTGCCAACTCGACAGGAGAAGAATCATCATTAGATATTATATGAAGACTCCCAAGATTAAGCTAGCGGTGAGGCGTATTTATCGTCACAGTTAAAAATAACAGATAACAATAATTGTCCCTGCCAATGATAATTATCTGTTATAACAATTAATAACAGACACAAATTCCATTCACAGCTAACCTTGCTTGTTATTTAGTTAAATAACAGTTTTGCTCTCATACTAACTGGATTAATACTTGCTAAAAAGAGATACACCTCAAATCTTAGCTGGTGGGTTTTAGTCTGGTAGTATGAAAATAACAGGCTGTTATTTAGTAACAGATATTTCATCCTGTTATTTTTGTGTAACAGTAACAGAGATAACAGGTGATACAATGATTGACTGTTATAACCTTATAACCCATCACTGGATTAAGCAGTTTACTGGGCCAACACGATCCGATTCGCCTGTACGATAATGGAATCTGACTATCCGAGTTCTCTAGAGTGCAAAATATGGGTTTGCGATTATTCCACACCCATGTTCGGCTATGTCCTTCATGGCATCTTATCGGGTGTAAGTACTTAAGTAGTAGCAATTGGCGTGCAGGAAGTGCAATACGTGTGGATCACACTCATAGTAATGATACAGGATATTAGATCTACGTTACATCTTGCGTCCTGTTAGGATATCGGAGAATCAAAGGTGATTCTTGTTTCGTAAACATCCTGTATTAAGTCTTAATGGAATATTTGACAGGATGAATAAAGGTGTCACCTCATTGCAGATGAGTTTGTAAATATCGTTTCCCTAACTTTTAATATCAACAAAACATGTTTCTTGGCAAAATGGCTATGGCTACAGTTGCCATTCATTAAAAAAAAAAAAAAAAATTAAGTAGATAATTAATTCACTTTCAGTCTTTCAATTAGAAATAATGATTTGAAGCCTTTCCGTATTATATTTATACAGGATAATTTTTATGTAGTGCGCAAAATTTTCAATGTAATCCAGTGTCCGTTCCCAAATGCAATCGCAGAATTAAAATTTACTCCAAAACAAAATAAAATTTTCAATTTGTATTGCATGCGCTAGTAAATTATGCGTGTCCCTCACACTAAGTGGAATTTTCGTTTTGTTTTAAAGAGTAGGTATCCCAATACTGCGGTTGCATTTAGGAACAGAGACTGAATGACTACAAATTATGCGCACTACATAAAAAAATATCCTGTAGGTATGCGTCACCCTTAAATACCTCGACGGGTAAGGTAGAGGTAGTATCAAACATAAATCTTCTTGGGTCGTGTAAAGTCGTGTTTCATTGACCCCTCCGTACTTCGGTTCATGAGCACGTTAACCCGTAAGTCCCGGTTGTCATACGAAAACCTGACAATGAAAGAAAGAAAGAAAGAAAGAAGAAAGAAATATAGTTTATTGGCACTTACATGCTAAAAACACAGAAAATAAAAAATAAAATAAAATCAGTAGTTTAGTGCCAAACGGGCCAGCAGCTTAGCATAATGTTGTTGAAAGTGGTTACGGACAGCTGGAATCTAAAAAGTCAGACAATCAATCTACCCTCAATATCTGTATCATCAAGTAATTAGGTCGCGGAGTTTGGCAGTTGCTCCAAATATAACCTAACTGTTAAAAACCCCCGACTCCAACTAGGAAAACAGCTGTTACTTTGGAACGGCTGAACAGATTATCACGAAACATAGCTAAGATGATACCCGATTAAATAAGATTTCAATTAAAAAAAACTACGTTGAAATCGGTCCATCCGTTTTGGAGCTACCATGCCTCAGACAGACATAGATACAAAACTACAAACTTATAAAACCGCTCTTTTTGTCGGGGATTAAAACTACTGGTAATCAGCCGATCTGACGGTCTGATTGAACTGGAAACAGACCCCATATCTGGACAAAGGCTAAGCAGGCGATTAGACTAAATACGACGATTATTTTTATTTGTATTCTCTCCGCATTCTCAAACAAGTCCATAACCTCCTACGATTATAATGCACTTATCAATGGAACTCGATAGCCATGACTCATTTAGCCTGGACAAGATGCGGTTCCGTCTGACATTAAAGTCTTGAAATTTATACGTCATCACGGAACTAATGGTGATTTGTGAACTACTCGGATGTACTTCGGTTTTAACTGCGGATTTGCTTGCTTTGAAAAAGGTTTTGTTTACCAAGGAATTACATGATTTTTAACACCCTTTTCTTAGCTTCACCGGTGTAACTAACTATGTAAGAAATCTTAGAAGTTAAATTTGACCCACTTCCCGGTTTCCGATTGAGCTGAAATTTTGCATACACGTTCAGTTTGGATGACTAAAGCGTGTTCTATAGTTTTTTTAAACTATAATATTTTTTATTCAGGATTAAAGTAAGATCATCATTTCCTTCTTTTTTACCTTCTCCAAGGGATGCTTCAACCTATTCTCGGTTTAAAAAATTGCTAGCTTAATCAAACTGATTGGGCGTATTATTAGTAAATGGTATATCTAATTTTGTCATGATTTTCATTTCCCGGAGGCTTACTACGAGCTCTTATAGCAGGGCAGAAATTAAACTGCCCAGACATTTCCAGTATAAGCTGACCTTTCATTGTACGAAAAGCCTGTACAGTGCGAGGTCAGCTCAAACTGGAAATGTCTGGGCAGTTCAATTTCTGCCCAGTTATAAGATCCATACGACAAAAAATGGTCTCCTTTATTAATTTGATCCTACTGTATAATTTTGTGTTTTACAAATACGCGGTTTTCTATACCGGACGATGGTAACAGAAAATAAAATATTATTGAGACAAACAGACTTTCATAGTTCTATAAATATATATAAGTTAAGATTACAATTGTTACGTAGACCTCGTTAGTGAGTGTTTATGTATACTCAGTAACATGATCATTTTGCTCAGAAGTGATTTTTCTTGTTACCGGATAACGAAATGGACAACATAATTGTATAAAAGGGCTATTCAAGAAATATATTTCTATTGGTTCTAGGAAATAGAAACAGGAAGCGTGCTATATCGCTAGTAAATAGGCGAATAAAGGCTGGACCACAGCCGCGTTATTATCGTCTATCTATAATATCGCAGATATCTGTTTAGGCGTGCCAACCGAAAATCAGCGTTGAAAATCAGCGTAGCTTGACAGCATACCATTACCAATATATTTAAAAAAAAATACTTTTTCATCCCACCATCTCGGAAAGAGTATTTTTAATCTTCAATATCTGAGTGGAAAAGCCGTTTTTATTCTCTAGAGGATAAAGTAAATTTTCATCCCACCATCTCGGAAAGAGTATTTTTAATCTTCAATATCTGAGTGGAAAAGCCGTTTTTATTCTCTGGAGGATAAAGTAAATTGAATTTAGAACATCGTGTGCACTAAGTTTGTGAATTAAACGTTTTTTTTTTGCATTTAGTCATTTCTTCGCTGAGGTGGAATGAAAAGTTACGTGTTGCACTCGAGTGCAAAGATTTTTCACCTCGTGCTCTTTTGATTCCCTCGCTAACGCTCAGGATTCTAATTTTGAATCACTCGCTGCGCTCGTGATTCAATTTTAGAATCCTTCGCTTGCTCGGTCATCAAAATTGAACACGCGGTTAAAAAGCAACTTTGCACTCTTGTATAACAAATAACTATTACTTTGTCAAATTTTGTAGTAGCTATGTTATTTTTAATTTTTAATCTTCTCTATTGTGTGGTCAATGTTTCCGAAAGAAAGCCAATCGCTTAGCCACTGCGCCAACCGTGCCGTCAATTTTTTTAATATTGCTCCAATGGTTAAAGTTGTTCATAATGACGAGTACAATAACCTCTTAAAGTAGTACCATCTAAATATACAATGCTCCCCAGGGTTTCTTGGGGGCGCTAGTAGTAGGGTCGGCAACGTGCGAGTGATGGATGCCCCTGGTGTTGCAAGCGTCCATAGATTACGGTAATTGCTTACCATCAGGTGAGCCGAATGCTTCTTTGCCATCTTAGTAGTAGTTATAAAAGAAATGTACCTTTAATGCGAATATATTGAATATTGAGTACCTATATTATTTTTTCATCGATAGCTAAAACCGTTCAGAAAAATTAAAAGTATTGGCCCATTAGGCCCATCCACACTCGATACAAGCAGCAGAATCACGCGTTTTCGCGTTCGTTGTTCACTTTTTGTAAGCAAAAGGCAGCAGACGAATGCGAAAACGCGATTCTGCTGCTAAAAGTATCGAGTGTGAACCGACGCTTACCGGCTTTACGAAGTGGCAATATTGGATAAAACAGTACACACATAATTGTAGTTCATATTTTATTTTATTGTATTCTGTTTGTTCAAGGAAGAACCAACGAAATATAATTATAAGATTAATAAGATATACATCTATCGCATTAGGTTAGCCTGTAAGGATAGTTGTAAGTGTGGAAATAAATAAATAAATAAAAATAACAAATACATTGTTACAAAATTATCCGCGAACTAATGAGAGAACGAGAAACGCTCGCGTGCATAAGAAATATATTTTTATAAACTTACAAAACTTATACTGACATTATAATTAATTACGAGTTTCTTTTGTATACAATATTATTAACGATAAGGTGCTTACTGTCTGTAATAACACACACGTGAATCATATGTCACCAGACGAATCTGATTTCAAATATTATTTCTGTGTTAAACTACAAGCAATTCTCGACTTTATAGTAAAGTAATTAAACCTCAAATTGGGTGACAGCAAATGTATATTGCAAGGTTACATAAAAATCGTACACTGCAATGTAACACTGCAATATATTGAAATTTCATAATTATTAACTTACATTGCATTATTAATTGACATAAATTTTATAGTTATTGTTATTAAAACGTTGTATAACAGAAAACGTAATACTATTTGTTATGATGACAGGGTTTGTATCGATAAGTCTTTGTTGAACCTGCCTAGGAAATTATGTAACTTATTGATTCATTAGGAAAATAGTACAGAATTTTATTACCATTTGTTAACGGTGAAAGAAAAAGTGATGAAATCTGCAGATCTGGGAGGGTTTCAATCCGTATAAGTCTCGGACTCGGTGGTGTAGTCTACCAACCCACACCACACCCTCCAACCGTGGTTGAACAAAGTCGGGCTTCCACTGGCAGGGGAGCGGGCTCCGTACGGCGGTAAACTCTCCAAATTTAAATGGGACTACCTCGAGAGTATACCCATCAACAAAAAAAAGAATTTTAAAAATCGGTCTGCGATTGGCAGCATAATCGCGTCCTGTCGAATTGAGAACCTCCTTTTTTCGAACTCGTTTAAAACTAACACTAGAGACACAGGTCTAGCAGTACACTCGTGACGAACATAGGCCTCTTGCTAAGTCCAAGTTACACCACCAAATTCTCGGCCTTTCGCAACCAGTTCAAGCCGCTATCTTCCATTTATATGAGAAATTTGGAGCTATGCCAAAAAGGACCCTTTGTAATAAATGAAAAGGGAAGACCTTATGTTTATATTACTGATACTGGAGCATTCAACTAGAAATATACGCTTATGATTCATATGAAGGATTCATAACATTCCTGCCCACTCCACAATCCACATTGAATATAGCGCGAAGATGTGTATCTAACTAATACTCCATAGAATGCGACCGCCCACGTGAGTTCAACCGTATTTTTTATATCTCGAACGCATCCTTTCTTCTCTCAACATATTGAAAATTCCTTCCTCCAACCTCCTCAAATAAATATAAACCTTATCAGAATCGAACAAAGCCCAAAATCAAAAGTAATAATCAAATTGAGAACTATAAAATGAACTTTACGATGCTCGGAATAAAGGCTTTTTGGTACTTTCGTTTGTCAAAAAGCCTATTGAATAGAACCTGATTTGGGGTCTGGGATGATGTGACGTGATGCCTTTTTTTAACCTGTCACAGGAATATCGCGGGTTATTAATCACGCAAGAGGGCAGAAATTTTGTTGATTGTTTTCGGTTCGAATAAAATATAGAATTTAACATAAACTTTTGGAAGGACGATCAATCTTTCTTTTACGAAAATTACTGGAATGACACCGAATTTTGTATTGACGATTTGTAGAATGGGATCAAACTATTCTAACAATGGATTGGTGGTCTGTCATTGTGATAGTGATCTGATGAAACTTTAAAACCGGTTATACATAAACTGGTTTTAAAATGAGAAACACGGTAATCTTTTTTTATATCTTTGCCTCTCTCTAGAATTTTTCCTGTATCGAGAGTACTTTACAAACATACACATTCACACACACCCAGACCCGCACCCTAATTACGTAAAAATCACCTGACAGCGACCAGACAGCCAAGCGACAGCAGACGGAGCAGGATCAGTCGTGAACTGTCAAACAAATTCGCATTATGTACAGCGATCGTCTGCCTGTGGCTACTTGTCACGTTTGCAGTGCCAAGTATGCATTTTTTAGTTCGTTTATTGTCCACCAGAGGGCGAACCCGTAAGCGGTGGCTTTCGCGTCGCTATCGAAAAATACGTAATACTAAAGTAATGTTTAACAGCAGCTACCGCGCGATTTATGCCTGTCGCAAACTGTCTGCTACATCAGTAATTAGAAGGCCGGAACAACTACCTGTAAATCTTAAGAATATTTGTTCCGTGCGTGGATCGAACCCGCGGCACATAGCGCAGAAAGCTAATCGATTAGCCACTGCACCAACTGTGTCGTCACTTCAATATATATATTTTTTGCACAAAGTATTTCAGAGACGGTTAAGTAAGAATATGTAATAACATTTTCCCTAAAATGAGTTCCTTTTAAATCATATTCTGTATTAATGTACCAAACTTATAAACTGTCAATAACAGGGTAATTCGATTTATATAAAACGGCCATTGTGAATAAGAGTAAAAGAATAACAAACTCCAAAGAAAACTTGGGTTTATTTACTTTAATTCAGAGTTCCGATTGTTGTATATTAAATGCTTATTATTTTCAAATTGGGACGCTCTCCTATTTATTATTAAAAGCCTCAGGGATTTAGGATTAACGGGTTCCTGTGGGCTCAAGAATTCATAAAATGATTTTAAATACCCCTCTTAAATAATTCTGTGGTTTCTTTGAAGATTAGCTTGATAGACTCGACGCAAGAGGATTTCAAGTAAAATTATCTAAGAATGTTGTTGTTCTTGTTAGTTTAAAAGCAAGCAAGAAAATGAGTGAGTTGTATACGGGTTATTTGTAATTCACCGACAATGCTTTAAGGGGTGAAAGTACTCATAAAAATTAACAACTTTTATTATGGCAACAAACAGGAATTCGCGAAAAAAAAAAACGATCGAGCAAGGTTGATCTTTTGTTGAGGAAAGGTTTGTTTTATTTTTCGCGATTTCAGGGTTGGTCCCATGGTAAAAGTTGTTCATTTTGACGAATACTTTCATCCCTTAAAGCATTGCCGGTGAATTACAAATAACCCTGTATATTTAATGGTGTTTTAATTATCTGCAAACGAAGTTATACCTCGTCGGAACTCCACTATCGTAAGGTGTAACCTCTTTACGATCGAAATAGGGCTGCTAATTCAATATCGGAACAATTTTACGGCGTAAAAAAAGTATCCTATCGGGTATAAAAATACCCTTTACCTAGACGAGTGCCACGTATTCTTCCCATAATTAAGAAGATATTTTTGTATTGGTCTATACCTTGGAGCCGACTGTTTATCGAGATATTCAAGGTCAAAGTCAAATTTTCCAAGGCAAAATTAAAAAAAAAATTGAAAAGAATAATGAATATGGTTGGATTTGCCTATCTGTCTATTATTGTTGATCAGATCCTTTACTGTTAGTCTGGTACGAGATCTACAGGTATCTAATGTTAAAAATACTAGGTTTTGTGATGTCTAACCGAGGTGTCTGATTCAAGCAACTGAACCAAAACAGAGCAAACTATCGGAATAATTTTGTGATAGTCCAGCGATCCGATAGTTCTGACTATCCGATATATCGGTTGATTAAGCAAACCGAAAATGTATGTGTCAAGCCTAAAATAAAATATGTCATTATAAGGTAACTAATGGATGAAGGAAGTTGCTGTGTATTTGAAAATTAGAATAAAACCTTCAAGCAAGGGGACCTTGAAATTGGAGGAGATAAACGCGAGGGAAAGCAACCTTGATGAGATTTTTGTTATTATTTTAGTAATCAGCCCCTGTAATATTTCATAATAATAAGAAATTTTCGTCGCTGGAGCATCTAATTCTTTGGTAGTGACTCCTTGGAGGCAGGATCATAAAACTCGAGGTCACGCGAAATAAGTTGGGGCTACAAATTATAAGCCGAGATATAATAAAATTATAATTCTTTTCCTGATTGTTTGGGGTTTTAGACTTGTTATTACATGACGGAAATTCCATTTTAGGTTTTTGAGGCGTGTGCGCATAAGGTACCTACCTATGCGGTAATGTGAGCGCAAAAGAAACATCTAGAAACGTCAATGAATCGTATGGGAATGACATTGACGGATCATATGACAGTTTGACAGCTGTCAATTCAGTTCACTTTATTGATATTTATCTATCCACATGATACCTAGCTATTTTATTGTAGAAAGTAGATGACTATTGTATAGAAGAAAGTAGAGTTCTTGAAATCAGCTTAAATTTAGGTAAATTCGAGACATGAATTTCTCGTTTTGCTGTTTTGTTTATTCATTCTCTTGTGTCTATCTCACTCTCTCTAACACTCTCTAACATCATCTGTTATTCCACCGACTGTAGTTTATCCCAACAAGAAACAGGGGTGCTATAGGTTGTATCAATCTGTCTGTGGCATCGTAGCTCCAAAACGGATTGACCTATTTTAATGCAGTTTTAATCGAAAGCTTGTTTAAACGAGTCTCATCTTAGCTATGTTTCATGAAAATCTCTTCAGCCGTTCCAAAGTTACAGCTCTTTTTCTAGTGGAGTCGGGGGTTTTTGACGGTTAGGTTATTAGTTTACTGTATGGTCGGTCACTCGGTGTTGCCACTTAGGTAGTTAATTTAATTATGTTTAGCAGAACAATGATTTAGTAATAAGTGAGTTGCTTTGGGGTACGGTTTTAGTTAAGTTCCGTGCGTCATACTGTGCGTTAAAATAAATAAAAAATCGTCCTCTCTTTCTTTTACACAGTTTGTATCTCTTCAATACATCGTCGGTGTAATCCGTCCCTTGTTTCTCATACCAGGCAATTTCAATCTCGTTAACAATTTTGTTTTACAAAATAAAAATATGCAGCTTTGCAACTTTTTCGTGTTTCGCTAAAAGTCATTACGCTCCAAAAATTGTCCATTTATCCCCGTTTAGGACATGACCAAGCCCCGTATTTCCGTCGTAACTACACATAAATTTCCAGAAAACCATTGTACCAAATAACCATTTCCGTTCATTGAATCATTCTGTTTGTATGTATGTAAATGTGTGATTTTGATGGTTTTTTTCGATTTCATTGAGAGATCTCACTCGCCTTGCATGTTAAACGAACTTCCCGGCAGTTTTGATTGTTTGTCCGACAATTTTGGCGGTTTAATGTCCATTGCGGGTTAACTTCAGATTTATTCGAAAGATTCCGGACTTCAACAAACGTTGTACGTTATACAAGGTGGCATTTGAGGATTTTAGTAGAAGCACCGTCCAGACACCGTAACGAACGCAGATGACTCATTTGTGTATGTAAATTATGTTAAAATTCAAAACCCTAGGCTTAACTTTGAGTTTTTGAAATTCAAATTTGTAGCTCTCGGGTCCTTAAACGACGTCGGGTAGGGAATGCTTAATTGTTTTTTGGGAGGGGTTTCGTTAAAAAGGTTCTTTAGAGCCACATTGCGTGGATTATGTTGTTTGAACATCGTTGAAAATAAAAAAAGGAAATTACGTGAAAATTATATCTTAAAAATCTAGTACAAATTCATTTCGTGAAGGCAAATCTCGCAAACAAAAAATGTATATTAAATGAATTCTGTTTAACAAAAGAAATGGAGAGTTTAACTTTTACTTCAGAGGTAAGCAGAAAGCATGCAGTGAAGCAGTTCTTTTTATTAAATGATTCTCACCTTATGCTTAGATATCACTAATATAAAACTTCAATACCTCCTCGACCCAAACGTATGGGTTAGCTGATTATTTTTTCGCGATATCAATGTTGGTCCCATAGAGAAAGTTGTTCAGTTTGATGGTCTGATCCACACCCTTAAATATGAACATGCATTTCTGATACACGTTGTATACACAGCATGCATTTGGTGTAAAACTTACTACTACTAAGTACTAAAAAGGCCAATGTCTGAAAGTATAATATAAAAGGTGCTTGAGTAAGCACTTACACTTGACTCATGTAATATTGTGACGTCAAATGTTATATGTAATAGGGTCAAAGTTTCAGGTGCTATATTGTTTGTATACGCCAATCCACAGCTGTGCAACTGTAATTAATACATTGAGGAAAAATGATTAATATTATTAAGGAAAAACTACGTATTTACTATTTATACTGGATGACTTCTTTTATTATCTGAAAAATAATATGATGCGTCAAGTACGTAGAATAGAAGCTATGCGCCAGAGTAAATGTTTCATACACATGCGAATAACATTAAAAATAAACTAGGTTTAGATAGGGTTGCCATCCGTCGATATTTCCCCGGATTTGTCCTAGTTTGAAGGGCGTCCGGGTTGAGTCCGGGCGGGGTTTTCGAAAACGTTTCGTGAAACCTGCTAACATAAACTTACAACTATTTCAGGTAAAAACCATTCTCAGATAGCAATGTCCGGACTTTGAACTCCAAAACCGGGAGTTTTGGTTCTTTTTGTCCTGGATTCGTGATATTCTTGATGCCATCAAGAATATCTAACCCTAGGTTTAGATAATGCAGTAATGAAAATCACGCCATGTTTTATTGTGCAAAATGGGCTAGTAGTGTGTACTTGTAGAAAGATTCAATACATAGTTAAAAAAAAAAAAAAACTGTTTCTTTTGTTTGTCTTCTTCTCTATTTACCTATCATACCCTATTTTTTTCCCGACGTTAAAAAAGTCACCCAGTATATTCAAGTGTCTCCTTTGAAGTGAAATCTTTGCAGAGATCAAAGGAAGAAAAATCCTGCAGCAATGTGAAATCACTGAGTTGTCAAAACGTCATCCAGCAAATAAATATTTTACTGCATTTCTCTTGTTTCGTGATTTCGGCGAAAGTTTCATAAGCTTCCGCTTCGAGGAAAACTTCTTATAGTCACGACTTGTGACGTTATTGAGTTGAGCAAACCGCTTCTATTGGAAGTGCCATGAAATGTTTATGATTTGTATCAAATAAATCCATAGACGTATTTTTGGGATGCTACTCGGATATGCGCGTAAAGGTCGGACCGCATTAGAGCGACGCGGCATCCTTCGCGGCATCTATCGTTCTACAACTGCTGCAGTAAAGCGCCAGCTCGCGTCATTTGTTTGCCAATTTCGCGTCCGAGCAACGTATATGGGCAACAGAGATGAGGATTTGGTTGTCATTTCATTGTGGTGTGTAGTGTGACTAACGCGATGCGCGCGCCGCTTGCTATGTCGCACTGAGCGTTGCTGCAATGCGCGTCGCGGCGTTGCACGTCAAAATATTCTCTCGGTGGCAACTGATTTCGCGACGTGCAGCTACGCACACTGCAGCGCCGCTCAAATGCGACATGCACCATATAAAATGATTAAAGTAATATTTTGACGCTTTGTGTAGCGCCGGTCAGCGCCGCTCTAATGCGGTCAGGCCTTAAGACTGACTTACTCTAGATGTCAAAGGTTGGTTCAAAGGCTTACTGACAAATTGCCTTGACTAGGGATGTAGGCAATCACAAAATCAATTAGCAATGGCTTGCCATTCAAATTCTAGACACGTTCGATAAACATAGAGCTAATTCATTCTCTATTTGGTTTCTACCTATTCATCCGATTGATAGCTATTCTAAAATTTCTAGGTATTCTAAATTCCAACCGAATGAATTCTAAATTCTTCTGTATTATACTATAATATCAACAAACTATATAATTATTTATTTTGTATTTATATATTATAAATACAAAATAAATAATTATGTCGTATTAGTATAGTATAGTAAGTATTAGGTATAGTATGGTTCTTCTATTTCTATAGCACCTAATGTATATTTTTCAAATAAATATGTACCTGCTGCTGCTGCTGCGGCCTTTTGGCACAATTCATTTTTATTTTATATGTTTCAATTCAATTTATTTCAATAAATTCATTGTTATTGGTTTTATTTATGTTTTTGTTGTGCTAATAAACTCTTTTTCTTTACTTATTATACGACGTGTAATTTAATTAACGCAATGCCAATTAGAACATCTAATTAAAATAACATTTTCTATATTTTCTGTAAATATGTTTCCATAAAATATTGTATTTCATATAAATTATAGATATTGCAACAGTGCCGAAATATCGGGAGCTCAACACAAGATATAAACATGGTAAATACCCCGTTTCGAACTCTAATACAAATGTTAGTGACCATGACAGTTTAAAAACTTATAAATTATAGATAACTTATACTTTATTTACTCCATATATACATAATTTTTATTTACCTATAATTACAAGTGTTCAAAGTCGTTAAAAACATAAATCAATAAAGTTATCTAATTTTTAAGAAAATAGTTTTGAGCCTGGAATGCATTTAAAATTGAGTCTTATCATCTTGAAATAAGATTTAATTTTCTTTGGCTCAATCGCGTCGGAATGGCGAAAGTATATTTTTTAATATAATACCTTTATTAAAACTACTGAAATCGATTCTGTAGCTAATTATGAGAAAACTATGTTCAAGTTTCGCGTTTATTTAATTCAACTTGTCATATTTTTGGAGGTAAAGATCTTTTTTTCCTTTTCTAAAGTAACCTCGAATCCATGTCGTAAAAATTACCAGATCATCTGAAAAGAACAAAATACTCGTACGAATAGTTCTGAACCATCAGGTGCCAGGTGGTATTAAAATTCCACATGAAAATATAATTGAACATAATTGTACATAATCGGCGGACTGTTCTGATCCAGTCCAAGGTTCGAGCGCCGGTCGTGAACCTTTTGTAATTAAAAAACTAGTTTTATTGCAGTAAATGGTGAGGACGATGAGCTATCTGCTATTCTGAAAGAGTACATAGACAAACGCCTTTTCCACTATTCTTTTTTTATTATTTATCTTAACTGTCTGTGGCACGCAGCCATTATTGCGTTTCTCAATTATTCTTGTCCATTGGTTGTCTGGAAGAGATCGTTATTAGCAACAATAACGTGCCCTGTTTTCCCTCTATTTTTGTATTTTTATCCAGTTGTATTCAATGAAATTAGTGGTCGAAATTCGACCGTAATTTTGGAATTCCGCACACCTTCTGTCTTTCTCCATATAAACTTTTAACTATGCCAAATCACACACTCCTCCGTCGCACAATCACAATATGCTTAAAAAGGGGTACAAAGTTTTCTCTAATGAATGATTTGAATGACACAGGTGATGTTAAAAGCGACAAATCTTCCCCCAAACCATACATCCGCCATCAAATAATTTGGAGCATAGTTAACTATATTTACTTAATACTCAAGTTACAAACCAAACGTCTTCTTCCTGCAATCCTGTGTTAAACTACCCTTAAAAATACTTCGTTTCCTTCATTATAAATCTCGGCACGACACCTTTAGGTTAATTTCCTTGGGTCATAAATCCGTTGGTGACGGTCTCTGTGTAGGTAGCACTTATGTTGGTAGCAGATGGTAGGTTAGCGTGTTACGAAATGGGACATTTAGGGGTTAAGAATGTTAAGGATCTTACTCATTTAGCAGTAACACCTGATTATGGTAGTTTTACTCAAAACTGTTTCGATTTGTCGCAAATAAGTGAACAAGGTAAGAGGGTCGCGACGCAGATGACGGACTTATTGTCCGGAGGACTGCAGCGGACAAGAATTTTTACGACAAAAGTCAACGATTCCAACTAGTAAAAGAGCTGTAACTTTTGAACGGCTGAACAGATTTTCATGAACCATATCTAAGATGATACCAGATTAAAATAGCTTTCTATTAAAAAAAACTGCATTGAAATCGGTCTATACGTTTTGGAGTAACGACACGACCGAATAAGAAGAAGCACAGCTAGCTATAAACTGAAATTCATGATAAAATTTAAGTATTGCACCGATTTAAAATATCGTTTTACCTAGTACATCAGTCGTAAACACGGATAAATCAAACTATACATTTTCAATATAAGCTGACATGCCATTGTAGGGAAAGCCTATACAATGCGAGGTCAGCTTACACTGGAAATGTAAAGCTTGATACGTAGCCGTGTGTACTTATCTATATAATAGTCGTAGCTTTATGTGTTAGTATCGGGATAACTAGGTCTCGACAAGAAGTATTGCACGTAGGAATAACTGGTGCGTATTTTCCTGCTTAGTAGATTGAATATGCTTCACCAGATTTTATGAAATAGGAATTGTACGGACTAGCCCGTGTTCACACGAGCTACTTTTAGCATCAGCAACTAGTGATTTAGCGATAGCATGCTGCATCGTGTTTTAGCGACTCGCTGCGTCCGACCGCGGTTGCTAGAAGTATCGCGAGTGAACCGGGTACCGATCGATCGCTGCATCTAGCTTCCGATCACTAGTCGCCGATGCTAAAAGTAGCTCGTGTGAACGGGCCTCCGACTCGCTAGTCGCCGATGCTAAAAGTATCGCGTGTGAACGGGGTAGCGATCGATCGCTGCCTCTAGCTTCCGAAAAGCGACTGAATCGCTAGTCACCGATGCTAAAAGTAGCTCGTGTGAACGGGCCCGAATTTGTGTGTTTAAAATCATTCTAGAAACTTCTGAAGTATGGAAATATGTCCTTACCTACACTGTAGGAGTCATTAGTGTAGTGCGCTTTATAGAGAGACGGGCGGCAGGCGCGAGCGCTTGAACTGCTCGATTTTATCGTATTTTTTAACAGAGTGACTTCGTAACGAAATCTGAGACGTCGAATTGAGAAGGTACATAATTCTGGACCTCATAGCGTCAGAATTATGCGTCGGTATCTTAAAAATTTAACGAATTTGTTCGCTGATTATATTGTAGAAACTACGAAAAACATTGTAAAAATTGAGAAATACCTAAATTCTCATAGTGGTTTGTCAAAACTATGGACGTAATACCTTTATGTAGAATCTTAAGAAACTTAAGTAGGTATTTAATATCTTAAAAAAAACAGGAATATTTTGTGTTAAATTATACTCTAATTTTGGACTTTGTCTGAAATAACAATTCTGGATAAATAATTTTAGGTTTTATTTAATTTATCCTAATGTTTACATGCCTAAATTAAGGTAGAATGTACTAGGATCAGAAAAGTTTGTTAACACCTTTATTTATGTACCTACATTCTATGCAAATAAACTAATATTCTATTCTATTCTATTCTGGAGTTTCTCCAAAATAACGTGTCAACGTCATGCTGAATTTAATATTTTGTATCAAAAATTATTTAAATTCCAGTTGTTATTTATTCAATAATTTCCATACAAAACGGCCCGCTTTTGTTTAAAAATAAAATTATGTAAAACACGGAGAGGTTAATTTGTATTTTTAAACAAAATCGGATGCAGCATTTCACCTTGATTCATGTCGCGAAATAATTAATTCTAACCGAAATTGGAATGGTTTTTGCTAACTTTTGGCCTTCGGGCATTTTGGTATCAAAAGAACGAAAAACATTTTTTTTATAAATTTTAAGTGCATAGAAAGCCAAGGTATATCGAAAATCTAATACAATTTTGTTAATAAAAAATGTTCTATAATTTAGTAGGTATTTAGTACATATTAGAACATTATTTATTACACGAAAGTACAGTTTTTATCATATCTACCTATATTCTATAAGCACTAAATATGCTAAACTTAAGAATGTAGGTTAGTAGGTACACTGACTATATTAATAAAAAAAAAACAATATAAAAATAAAACGAATATAAGAATACCTACACAGGTAATTTACTAAACTACATGATTTTACCTAAACTATCATGAAATCAATTTATGTAATTATTACTCCTCCGAGACTTATTAGCATTAAAACTAATTAAGATGAAACTCTTAATTAACCACCAGTTAAAATGTCAAGCTCCAGTAAAAAAGGCAAACATTGCTGTGACAAGCAGCCTTCCTATTTCCTATGAGAGAACACTGTGGATCACTTAAATATTTCCAACTTTTTCCGTTAGAATAAATTCAATATTTCATTCCGTGCTAATGAAGGTTTTTTACATTGTTCTAAGTCCAAGCAATCATCCCATAAATCGACTTAAGACCAATGACGTCACAAGTACAGGCGGCGCGTGAGTCCAGGTACTTGCGTTATTCTCGTCGATGGTCAGTGACCACAAGGGACCTTTGCTTGGGGTGACTGTTCTACCAACATCCTTAGACCTCTCATTCCAACTTAAATTAACGTCAACACAGCTCTTCTCACAAAAGTCATGGATATCACTTAACCAGTATACAATGACCTCCCTCGGCCCTTAGTACTCTTAATGATTTTTAACATTTACGCGTATATTTACATTGAAATTTAAAAACTTTTACGGAATACGTAAGTATGTCTGCCCTTTATACATCGTTCATTCTATATTTCCCGACGTTTCCTTGCTGCTTTTATTTTAAAACTTGAAGTAAAGGAAGTTGGCTGGTTCACCGGGGTCAAGTTACTGTGGTTGCCTGTGCGCATGAATGTTGCTGGTTTCTTTTTTCAACCATATGTTTTCTGGTCGTTTTGTTGGCCTTGAAAGAATGTCTGGTTAGTGCACCACGGGTTGATGTCTCTTTATTTATAGCTGTAAGTTTTTCTTGCCTCGCAGTAATGGCTACTTTATGGTCATACACCTACTGTTTTGTATCGGTGTAACATATTAATTCTAAATTATCTGAAACACGTCTCAACGTGCATTGTAGAATTAAAGGCCCCGACTTCAGAAGCTGTTAAGTTTTTTAAGAAAATTATTTTACACTTTTTAGTTTTTTGAAGTCGGTTTTTACTTTATTAAAAGTTTATTTTTGTAAATAAAGTAATTAATATGAACCGAATTCTTGTAAACATTTATTGTTCAGTAAACTAGAATTAAATATTTTACATCCAATTCAGAAGTGAGTTTGCTCGCTCAGTTGTGCTTTTAATCAAATCAAATCAAATCTTTATTGCATTCCATAATGTAAAGTTAAAACAGATGGTAGGCTTAATCTAAGGATCAATTATGGACCCTGTCGGGCACAGCATGGTTTGGTAGGAGAGAGGAAAAGCTGCTTTATAGATACTTTATTTATTATAATGTAGTTATTTAATTAATGTAGTTGTTATTTATTATTTCACTATTGCCGATATATTTTATGACATAATCCTGCTTAAAGTTTAAAGTTTGGTTACTTAAGTAGGACAAAATTTATCCTGTCAAATTCAAACTATATTTTAACTACGAATTAATTTAAATTCTATACGTGTATCTATTTCACTATCAACTTAAGCCTTTACGACATCAAATTCATTGCTCTTGTGGTTATTCTAAAATGTAACAAACGAACCTTACATCATACTAAAACTTGGATAGACGTAATCTTAACCACAAAAATTCCTAAAGAAATCGAAATGCTCTTAAATCATAGCTCAATAAACCATAAAAACACATCTGAAAATGTTAATTACACCAAATTGGATCTTATGACTTCTAAAATAAGGTTGGAGAAGTTCGAAAGTAATGAAAGAGATAACTTTGCCGGGATGTGGGACCAGAAAAGTGGTCAAAAGTTGTCGGACTGGTCTCGGTCGGCCCCGACCTGTTCTGTCCCGTTCGTTTTGTCTTATTTTTGTTTTGCACGTAGCACTGACCACCACAACAAAGGTCCGTGGGCTGGACTTGTTTTTTTTTTTCACTTAAGGAGCAATGCCTTCGAGATGTTCTGACTCTGTAAGCGTTTTAACATTTTGTGGTGCAATAGATTGCTGAACATGTCACGTTTTCTGGATATTGCTCAGGAATGGTTACTTGCTTATTAAATGTTTGTGTAACTAACACATTTTATATAACATTTGGGGTTTCAGCTACTGAGAATATTTTTTAGTAAAATTAATTCAATCTGGCAGGGGATGATTACATTTCAAAAGTATAGCTTTTTATAAATATTTAACTAAAAGTAATTCTAAACGAGCCTAGCAATTCTACAAATTTTAATAAAAAATGTTCGACATTCTCGGGAATCTATTTCGGGGTCAGGGTCTAAAAAATATTTTCAAATGTCTGCCACTCGGAGTCACCTTCCAAGGTCCGAGTTTAAAGACAATACATATATGTTATCAGGTGATTTGGGTCTGCCCTCTGTGTCCTGAGGGACGGACGCCATTTTGACCGCTGTCAATGTCATGCGCAGAATAAGGACTGGATCCTTGTAGGTAGGTAATTTAAATACTTGTAGTCAAATTAACGGTGAAAGGAAGGATCGACTCGATATTTTGTTGGTAGCTAAGCTGTATCGATAGTCTATTACCTGGTTTGGAAGACGAGTCTTATTTATTAACGAGTTTCAAGTGACTCGTTTTAAATCTTAACTCGCAGATAAAATAAACTCTTTTCAGTTTAAACTCTTTTTAAGTAAGCTGTCTGTAAAACTAAGAATGTAGTAATATTAAAAATCCAATCAACAAACTTAATTGATCTTTGTATTGTAAAAGGAATACATCTACACAGTCATGTAATAATCACTGTACCACATGCGAAAGGCCGACTTCTAACGACGTAAACAGACCCATCCCTTAAACAAAAAAAGCACTTCAAAAACACCAATAGTAACACAAACGGGCCGCGTAGTTATTTATTTATCTATTTATAGTCCGGGGCAAGTGTTCGCTTCATTACTTGTGAACATATTGCTGTGTTTACGCTGTGTATTTCTGGAGCTAGCCGTGTGTTCCGCCACGTGTGGCCATGTAGTGGCACTGCTGGCTGTATAACGAGATGTCTCGGCCCTTTGATTTTTGTCAAAAAGTTTGTACTCGCTTCGTTAGTTCTGATTTTGAATTGCTTGAATTCTTTATTCGAATCATAGACTATGATTCGAATCATTTATATTCAAATTGCTCTGCAGTTTGGTTTGATTTTCGTCCATTTATATGTTCTAGAAATGTTTTTATCAATCCGAGTTATTGTCTATCTGCGCCAATTTATTGATTTATGTAAATATAACTCTTATTGCCACAGTGTTTTAACATTTATTAAATTCATTTACAGTTTCTTAAATATATTAATTCCGTTTGTAGTTCGTCTGACGCTTATTAACTGTATTCAGAATTTATTTTCTTTGTCGATGTATTAAATGAATATTTTCCTCTCGTATATTTAGAATATCAATAATATTCGTTTCCACATTTAATTCGTGAAATATAATAAAAACTACAGCTTTTTAAAGCCCATTCAAAAGAACTACGCCGCAGTCAATTGATTTTCTTTCTAGACGTCAATAAAGATAAATTGATCGTATTCCTTTTAAGGGCTAGCCTATTCCTTGGTTCAAAAAAATATCAACTAGAAAAAGCTCAAATAATACCGATGAATTGCTTTTTACCGTGTTCGTATTTCTGGTTTTCATCTAAGGAACTTTTTTGAGTAGCATTACTTAGTTCGGAGACTGTATATTATTATTTTGGGTGTTCAGTTCATTTTGGATCACGACTTGTCCTAAGCACTACCATAACTGTCAGTGGCGTGTAGTCCATAAAGACAAAAAGACACTACCCACCCTAATAAATTAAGTATAAAGTAATACAAACGTTAATATGTCTGTAATATCAGTTATTTTAAGTCATAGGGCGAGGGTGTCAATCACAAACATAATTTAACTTGACAATACAACACTAAATATGTAGTTTTTGCCTAACCTGTATGAAATATCTGTGTACGCCACTCTTTCTTCTGTTAAGAATTGTTAGTAGCTCTCTAAGTATATTTTGTTAAAACTTGGCCTGGATATCCTCAAAGACATATTTATATTTAGAGTTAGGTCAGAAAGAGATCTCTTGGGATGATCTTAATTCTGGGTCGACGGGACCTCTAAATACGCCGATTGTTATCGCTCACACCACTGTCGTTTTGGAAATGGACTGAGTCCTTAGGGACACTTTCGAGTCCTTTTACAAAAATATAAATAAATACTAACTAACTTCACGATATTCGTTAGGATAATAATATTATAAATCCGAAAGTATATACAGGATATTTTTTTTATGTAGTGCGCAAAATTTGCAGTTATGCAATATCCGATCCCAAATACAACCGCAGTACTAAAATTCACTCCAAAACAAAATAAAAATTTGATTTTGTATGGCTTGCGGTAGTAAATTATGCGTGTCCCCCATACTAAGTCGAATTTTCGTTTTGTTTTAAAGTGTATCACAATCTTGCGGTTGCATTTAGGAACAGAGATTGAATCAGTGTACAAATTATGCGCACTACATAAAAAAATATCCTGTATTGTCTTTCTGTCTGTCTGTTACCTTTTCACGACTAAACAGCTGACCTTATCTTGAGGAAATTTGGATTTAACATCCTTATAGTACCTACCTACCTAAACTAGAGGACAAGGAAAAAATATTATGATTTCTTTAAAAGCTGGTTCTTAGAAAACCTGTTATAGTTTCTGTATCATGTCTGGAATTGAAGATGATATGTTATTTGATTTCTCTCAATCCCTACTCAAATCTGAATAAAATGGAAGTGAAAATAAAAGCTGAAATACAATTCAATATTTCATTTTGACGCGCTTGTTGATCTTTTCAATATTATTGTTTGAATTTAGCGTTGAAAGGGCAATATGATTTTTTATCCCAATGTAATACCTATTGAGGCCTATACTCAGCAGTGGGTAGAAACAGGCTGTCAATGATGAATACCTATTGCCTATATTTATAGCTTAGTTCTTTTGTACAATCGGCAACATAAGTCCATGAATAATAACGTTTGTAATTAATTAATTATCAAAGAAGTCGATTAAGTTACTCCACGCTATCATAGTTTGTTACAAAATAATATTATGATTAGTAACTTCCTATTAATAAAAACAACAAAAAAACTACCATTAACAGTGATTGAAACTTAGACTTCGGTTTTAAGTTTCAATCAGCAGTTACTGCAGTGACCTCGTTAAAAAGAACTAAAAATTGAATAAAATATCTCACTTTACTTGATTCCCCATTTCACTTAACAGACAAATTCTAAGTTATGCAAAGTAAAAGAAAAATGCTTTTCCTTCAAATATTCTAAACTTAGCGTCCTTTGAACAAAGCGGATTTCTTCTTAAAATACGACATAGTAACAGAAAAGTCTTACAAAGATGGCGGATGAGATAAGAATAAGAATACTAGGATTACATAAATCTGAGCGTCGCATGAGAACATTTATTATCTGCTGACTATCAGAAAAGTTATTATGCTTAAAGCAGTATTGTTTTAATCTGACATCAAAATTTCGTATTATATTGTCCATAAAGTAAGATAACTTTAAAATTGTATTTTTAAGAAGTTTTGTTACGTCATCGTACATCATTGACATATTTATCTAAGGGCTGATTTTTCAATCGACAGATAATGTTATATCCTACGAATAAATTTGACGTTTGACAGATTTTGTATAGGAAAGCTGTCAAAAATTCAAATTTATTCCCTGGGATAAATTTATCGGACGATTGAAAAATCACCCATAAGAAAAGTCAAGATTCAAAATAAATAACCCTTCTTTTTTTTAATAGACGTGTTTGGGATAATGACATATTTTATGATCAATCATTTATTCTTTCACATCACTATGCACTCATGCAGGAATAAAACAATTTTATTGTTGAAAGGTCATGGTTAAGAATTTGAGTAATAGGTATAGTTAAGCTTGAAACAACCTAACGGTTAAAAATCCCCAACTCCAACTAGAAAAAGAGCTGTAACTTTTGAACGGCTGAACAGATTTTCATGAAACATAGCTAATATGATACCTGATTAAACTAGCTTTCAATTAAAAAAACTTAATTAAAATCGGTCCTTCCGTTTTGGAGCTGCGATGCCACAGATATATACACACTACAAACTTGTAACCTCTATTCTATGTTCTGTGCTTGTAACAGTACCCCTCTGTTTTGTCGGGGGTTAAAAAAGTTCCTGAACTATGATAGTTTTTATTAAAGATGGTGGTAATCCCCCTGATCTTCTTGATACGCTTGCCTGTTTTCGAGATTTCGTTCAACCATCCATTCCATTCGTAACCTGTTCAATATCTAAAAAACTGAATCCATCTTAAAAAAGCGTTTAAATTATTATTAAAATCAAAAAAGTCTGATTTAAATCAAAATATAAAAGATATAGGATGATAAAATATAAATTCAGTTCTAATCTGTTATCTACATAATACCAACGGAAGTTTAAAGTAGAACAACATCGTGTACAAAGTTAATATTTATACGTGTGTTAAATTATTTAAAATTATTCCTCCCTAACTACCAAAGACATTTCGTGTTCCGTCCTAATAAATGTCCTTTAATGATTTAATAAATGCGTGACCTAATTTATAATTTTCGTTTCCAGGTACAGTCGAGCACACCGGTGTAAGAGTGAGTGAATGAATGAATGAATGAATACGTTCGGGACCGAGACTCGGGAGTCGGGTTTATTCTGGTCAATGTTTACCGTACGAGTTCAGACCGGGTATACAAATAAGTGGTCTCTTTAGTAAAGTAAATTGGCGATATAACTCGACGTTGCTTTGGTAACCTGTATGTGAAACTGTTTCACTGAAAATGAAGAGTACGAGTATCTAGGGGTCGTTATGTTTTTAATATCTGACAGAAACTATTCAACTAGTAAAGTTGGAGAAGTATAGAAATAATTATTTCTTGAACTTCAGCGATATCGTATTAAATTAATGGTCGAGTGGTCGTCCAGTGGTCGAAATTCGACCGTAATTAATTTTTAAGTTTGAATGTTATTGAGGTTCTTCTGTCAAATAGTATAGTTACGTCTATAAAATCATTGCATATAATTTAGAATTTATGTGAATGTTTTTTTTTTTACGTCTACTGCTAGCTTGTAAAAATATGTAATTAGCGTGTCTGGTTTGCCTTAATTCCCTGCAATACCTATGAATATTAAAATTTAAAGTTAGTAAAAGTTGAAAAAAAAATTTACATCTTGTATTCGTATTTTTTTAACTGTTTTAATATTTAATTTCATCTTTCTGCACTTCTCCATATAAACTTTAACTATGCCAAATGCCACACTGCTCCGTATGCGCAATATGCTTAAAAAGGGTACAAAGTTTTCTCTTCACGTATTAATACATAGATAAGCTGAGCGATTGCCTTGTATCGCGATCCAACTAAACTTAGCCGGTTGATGTTAGTAACATCTCGTGTTTTAATTTTACTAAACATTAATGTTTCGTTAATCCATTGTTTTACCAAGGTTATCTTAATATCCAGTATGTATGGCGATTCAACATTCACTTGTTCTATCATTGTAAGAGATACTTCTAATATGAATGATACAGCAAATCTCTGATCAGCTCTTAAGTAAATTACTATTTAGATTTAGCCGCTGCCATATCGCATAATCCTAGCTTAGATCTAAACACAAACACAGTATCCAGTCATTAAATTCAGTTTGTAAACCTAATTGACGTTTGTTAATACCCAAAGCGCATCCCCAAACATATAATAATTGATTCCAGCCACGGAAATTGTGTCGCTGATGACACAAAGCGAACATAATGAGATTTCACAGTGACCTACCCGTAAGCCGTGGCCCTAGCTATAATTATGTACTGACGTAACAGAGGCAGTACAAATATTTGCCCTAGTCAAGATTACCGCGGAAGCAGATGGTATAAGTCAAATTTTGATGAAAAAATTCCAACGTCGCTGTTTACTTTAGCCCCGAGACAGTAATGAACGCCATCCCTGTTTCCCAAAATCATAAAAAGGTTAGATGAGTTATTTTTACGCGTTTTCTGTTAGTTTGTGTCGTGTCGGGGATACGTGTACATATACAACATCTCCTTTTTTGTGGAGTTTTGTGTTAGATTTATTTGTTTTTCTGTTTTTACTGTCTCTGTAAAGATTTCATTACTTTTTAGACTTTTGGCCGTAAGTTATATTGTCTAATACAGAGGCTCCCAAACTCTCAGTTCACGGTACACTTACAGGCATGGTATTTTGTCACGGTGCTCTTATCAAAATATGTGTAAAATGACACTAATAAATAAGGCATAGAAATTAAAACAATTTTTTATAAAGAATAATAGAATTGACAGAAAAATATGAAAATACAAAAGGTGAAAACTTTCAATGACAATTTAGTCAATGTGACGTGTCGGCTTGCTGTCTCCACACAATTTTTCAAATCACAGGATTAGATATGATAGCGCTACCTGCTACTTTGATTTCTAGCTCCACCTTGATTTTTGAGTGATATTTGGTCTTTATTATTTAAGGACGGGTTTGCAAAATGGATAGGTATCGAATCGCACTAATCGCACCACTACATTGACACGGCTCAAATACTCACACACGCGCCCGGATAGCTGCGGGAATAACTAATTTCGATACTTTGAAAGTAAATTTTTTGTTTTGTCATATTTTATATTTTTGTAATATGTAGGTATTATATTTTTATTGTCGGACTGGATGGAGTGACCTGATGGTGTACTTCCTTGACTGCTACTGGAACTCCTAGATGAGTAGACCTAGATGTGCCGAGTTTGGGCTCGTTTTGTTAGTTATGATGAGGACTTACCTCTGGACATGATGGAGTGACCTGAAAGTCTACTTCGGTGACTGCTACTGGAACTCCTAGATGACTAGAGCTAGGTGTGCCGAGTTTGGGCTCGTTTTGTTAGTTATGATAAAAACTTTCCTCCGGACTTGATGGAGTTACCTGAAAGTCTACTTTGGTGACTGCTACTGGAACTCCTAGATGAGTAGAGCTAGGTGTGCTGAGTTTGGGCTTGTTTTGTTAGTTATGATGAGAACTTACCTCCGGACTAAATAGTGACCTGAAATTCTACTTCGGTGACTGCTGACGTACTGGAACTCCTAGATGAGTAGAGCTAGGTGTGCCGAGTTTGGGCTCGTTTTGTTAGTTATGGTGAGAAATTAGTGAACGAACGAACGTGAGTGAGTGAGCGAGTGAGTGAGTGAGTGATCGATCGATCGATCGATCGTCACGTCATCATAATGATGATGATCATGATGATGACGACCATTATGATGATGATGATGACCATGATGATGATGATCATGATCATGATAACAATGATGATCATGATGATGACTATGATGATGATGATCACGGTCATGATGACCATGATGATGATGATGATCATGATAACCATGATGATGATCATGATAAACATGATGATGATCATGATAACCATGATGATGATCATGATAATGACTATGATGATGATGATCATGGTCATGATGACCATGATGATGACCATGATCATCATCATAGGAGTTCCAGTAGCTGTCATCGAAGTAGACTTTCAGGTCACTCCATCTAGTCCGGAGGTAAGTTCTCATCATAACTAACAAAACGAGCCCAAACTCGGCACACCTAGCTCTACTCGTCTAGGAGTTCCAGTAGCAGTCACCAAAGTAAACCTTCAGGTCACACCAGTAAGTCCTAGACGAATGTGAATTTATAATCCTATAATTACGTCTAGCAAAAAAAAAAAACAAAAAAATCCAAGTTGCGTAAAGTATCTAGTTTGGTGTTGTCAAATCTCTTGTATTCGTACAGCGATCTTTTTTACACGAGCTGCTGCTTACAAGCGACACAGAGTCCACTCACGACGGCGGCCGAGCCCGGACTGAGATTGCATTAGAAATTGTTGTGAAGTAAATCAAGACAGTGACCAAATAAAATAACCCTTATTGCCAACCATTAAGATTGACATATAATGGCAAATTATGTGAAAAAGATAGACGCGATTTTAATTTTTTTCTGAGACTATTTGTAATATTTTGATTAATTTTTTCACCACTATTTTGAGTTGAACATATACCCGTACCTATGGTAATTTTTTTTTTTAAATTACGTTCTTAATAGAAGGCATATTGAGCTAAACTCAACCCGATATCGTCAATTTCATGTGAAGAGGTAACGGAAAATCGTTTTTTCAATATAATAAACCGTCATTTTTAAGAAAAACGTCAGCAATTTTTATAGATGAAAGACTAATCTATCTGTGGTTATTATTAGTTTACTTTAATTTAGTTTCATTTTGTCGTAACATTGACCGAAAATCTGCTTATTTTTGTTAGATTTGTGAATACGTCCTTAAGCTACAGCTGTTTTACAGCAAGTTTTTATTTGCCCTAGGGCACCGCGGCTGTCTATGGGAACCCCTGGTCTAATCCTCTATAACTTTGGGAAACTTTGATATGACATATATTTGATACACACATATATTACTTTGATATGATGATTTGATATGAACTTTGATTATTCTATTCTATTCTATGGCTCATAAACGTCCTGCTTATTTATACATTCAAACTAATTGCTTGCAAATAACTTGTTATAAATCCAATTACGCCATATTTTTCTAAATTACCACCTAGTCCCGTTTCGTTGGTTTATAACACAAAAAATAAAACCAAATGCTTTATGAGGTTGGGCACGAAATTAGCATCGGGATCGACATCTGAGGATTTATCTCAGACTACCTGCTTCACCGAAAAGGTTTTTATCTCGATGGCATGTTTCGTGTGTTTCCTAAAACCATAGGGAAACTCAACACCAAAATTCATTGAAGTTTTGCTATCCAAAAAAGTTAGCAGAAAGCTTACGACAAAAACTCAAGTTTTATCTACTTTCGGCGGGCGACTTAAATTTCATTTAAGGGCATTGTGTAGTGACAGGGATGGAGTCCAATCTTGTGCTGTTATTTTCGTATGCGAGGGTGCTGTTCTTGTTAGGATATAAATAGATTTCGAAGTAACTAACAATGTGAGGGTATTTTAAGCTGCAGTAGATTTGGTGTTATTACCTGTGTTTCAAGGTTAACTAAACTATGTTTATTATCATAACAATATTCCGTTTCTGGTGCACAATAAGTATATTTTATTAAAACAACAGCCTATAAAATGTGGTTCCTTGAATCTCAGAAAGAATATTCGAGAAAATTAATTGGTGCCAATAATAAAACATTTACATCTCAATAAGCAGTGCTAATTCAGCTAGAATGTCTTGAAATGAAACATTTCGTGGATTGAGGTAAATTAGATATACATAAATAGCTTCTATAACGTCATTGCTTTACTTCAACGCTCTTATTGAGCCAATAACTGGCGCTACAAGGTCCAACCTACGTGGTCTTTAATTTTCTTGTCACTCTTGAGTTAACTAACGCTGTTATTACGACATAGTATTCTTGGTATGATGTTTTGTTCATAAGAACGAAGGGAACTTTAGTTTCAAAATTAAGTTGTATAATTATACTTTGTACCTAAAATAGCAAA
This sequence comes from Allophyes oxyacanthae, assembly GCA_932294325.1. NCBI lineage: Eukaryota > Metazoa > Arthropoda > Insecta > Lepidoptera > Noctuidae > Allophyes > Allophyes oxyacanthae. The sequence goes on from OW028629.1 coordinate 11,018,589, forward strand.
TCGAGAGTTTAAAAACACTATCAAAATTCCAGTTCTTGCAAGTGTTAGCGTTATTTTCTTCTTACAGTAATTGTCACTGCTATCTATATTAAAAGAAGAACTAGAACTCTACACGCTAAGCTAATCTATCGAAACCAAGAGCTTTTCTTATGAAATCGCGACGTAATGCCGATTTAGAACACCTAACTCCAAGAAAATAGTATAACATAGAAACCATAAAAACGAGTGCACATTACTACAGAAGTAAAAATATTATTGAACAGAAGGTGCCATTGGCAAGTTAGCACGTCAGTCCGACCCTGTGGCCTGTGTATAAAACACGGTCGATTGTGTCGTAAAATACATTTTAGATCCCACCACCAACTTTGGGGGATTACGGATGAATTATTAATGTGGGCATTCACATAAAACCTGGGCCTTTTTTATATTATTCGCCGTTATTTTGTTTCTTACGGTTGCCTAACGTTTTCCTGGTCGATCTTATTTATGGGTGGTTGGTACCACGTGTTGCATATTTGACGGGCTCTGCGCTAAGCTCTTGAAACGGTTTCGTGTAAAATATTGTACCACCCAGTTGGGTGTAAGAAAAGGTGGATGGAATTTACTTGTTTTTATTTACTAGCTTACATTTGAAATGAAAATTATAAAAAAATGTTGATTTCATTAATTTTATTTTTGCATATCGACGGTTGAAAGGCTATTTGTTTCAAGCGACATTTATTTATGTACGTTTTTTATTATTATTTTGAATTCATTTTCGAAAAACAATTATAAATAATACATAAAATATCGCCTAGATGAAATAACCTTTCAACCATCGATATTATTATAAATATTTTATTATTTTTTCTTTTTAATTTTAATCTCTTAACATGTCAGTTTCTGTTGTTTTAAATTTTATGTTATATGAGAACGTTTGATATCATAAATGGCTAAAAAAAATCCTTGATTACTTATAGCACGTAACAACCATAAAGGGTGTAATACAATTTCAATGTAATTAGAGCCAGTCAAGTATAATTATAGACAGAACTGTTATTTAAAAAAATACACTATTTTGATTGCTGGGTGGATGCAAATCTACACTCGGGAGCAAAGAATCCGGGTCACCAACATAATGAACCTTAATATCTCGGAAACTAAGAATGATAGCTCATTCAAATAAAGAGTATATTTTAGACTATTTAATACTACACAAGTTATAATACGCTTCGAGAGCTTGAAATTGCATTGATAGAGGTATGTGAGAATATTCCCCAACATCGCCTCAGACACTTTGTGCCGTATGAACCGCATGACATCTGTATTGACAACACACGGAGGTAATACAAAGTACTAAAAGTGAGAATATGATATAAGTTTCTATAAAAAGTGAGTATATTAAAACAAAGAAATATTTACGCATTTTAAATTAATGTATTTTTAATAAGTAAAATAAATAATAACTAAGAAGTTTTATTAATTTTATTTAAGTAATAGATATTAAGTGGTCTATAAAATACTTTTAATTTGATTGTCCTAACATTCTTAGTTTCCGAGATATTAAGGTTTATTTAGTGACCCGGATTCATTGCTCTCGAGTGTATTTTTAATTATCGCTACCGCAGGGTTTGTTCAGTTACACTATGTTTTGGAAGCGGCTAATTGAATATCGCAGGTAAAATAACATGCGTGGTATTTATAGTTTTTTGTATAGCACCACCTATTATAATAAGTACTTATATTTAACGGTAAATTACGGGAACATTAACTGAAATGAATGATAGTAAAGCTTATTTTTCTAAAGCACTTAAATATTATGGTTTGTTTTTTTTTGTGGTGTATTTTCTTGGAAGGATTATGTACAGATTAGGAGCTATGGAATGTTTACCACTAACAAAGTATGCTAAATAAATTCATTAATTCTAAGAGATTATTTGTTTTATTATATTTTAATCAGAAAGTGTTTCAGTGAAACTTGTAAATTACAACTCAAAATCTAAATTGTAACTGCTGTGAATGAATGTCTGCTAGCAAATAATTCAGGGAATTTTTCATTTTAACTAGCGTAGTAGGCTAGTGTGAAGGAAAATTATTAATTTTTAAGCTCGAATATTTTTTCAATATAATTCCAGCGTTTCCTCGAGTGTGAAGAAAGGAACCCGCAAACCTTTCCAAAAAATTTACGTGTCCAATCCTCCCGACGTGACCCTTTATTTTCATAATGAACACTCATTCGAGATGTGCCCATCTTTATCACAGTGCCATCTGTTGATTTTCTTTGTGAAACTCCAGCCTTTGTTCCGGGTTAGATTCATTCAACTTCGAGACTTATTACTTCAATGATAAGGTTTATTGTTGTACTTGAGTAGTTTGAATAATGAAGGCATTGTTCGATATAGAGGGCGCCCGTATCGTCTCACATGTGCACTACTCGTTAGGGCTTCATAAGCACTTTTGTGCCCGTATGTCCTTGCCAAGATAACTTTGCTTGTTCAACTCTTGGGCATCATTTAACTTTGTACTTTATGCGTTCGTAATAAGGATCTATGGCTTAGTTTCCTGTGCTATCAGATTAGGAATAGCTCGTGGATTGAATGGATTATGTAAATACGGCTCAGTAAACTTTTAATTGGCACATATATTGTTTTAATTGACATTTATGATGTATTAAATGTTTGTTTGTATGTCTTTTATGACTCTTGCTTACGAACTTTAGTCTTCTATTTGGTGGTTTACGAGATAATTTATTGAGACAGGTGACAAAGAGCTGGCGAAAGAACTAAATATAAATTATAAAGACATTTTAAGTAAACCTATAAACATAAAAGTATTGAACACCATCGCTTATTTTGATACTTGATGCATAAGTATCTACCTAATACCTCATACTCACCATACCTAGTAATGTCAGTGGGCCGAGCACGAATGTTTTGACGTATAGTAACGAAAACGTAAGCAAATTTTGATTATAAAATACGATGAATTTATCGCATTTTTGTTCAATTTTATGCAACAAACGCACTTGTTTCATGAAATGTAAAAATATTGCATGTATTTCCAAAAAAAAACATGGATTTAACGTGTATTTTTGGTTCTAAATCTGGTTACGTTTACGTTACTATACGTCAAAACATTCGTGCTCGGCCCACAGGTCTACACTGCGCAACATGGAATATAATCAAACGTGTAACGCAACAAATTTCGACGAATTGTCAAACCCATCGTGCGATGTAATTAAATTATGGGTACAATCCAGTTATCACATATGCAACTAATAATGTTAGTTGCATTGATTGCCCGTCGCAATGTGGACGCACCTTTAATTTAACGTTAGATTTATTAATCGCTGATATGAAATCAGCATTACATAGAAATAGCCACTGCATTGATCCTCCTTTTACTCGACTGCCCCAGGAGGGCAGGTAATGTTTTTGAAAATAATAATATTGACGGTCACAATGGGGTTGACATATCCAATTAAGGATATAAACCCCTTTGTAATAAAAGAAATCTGAATTTCAATTTAAAATTATGAGCAGTATTAATCAAAATTCATTTTTAAAACAGTACAAGATATACAACGATCGTGAATTCCGAAAAAGTGCGAATATCGATAAACTGCAAACTATTATATTTGAGAGCTGGCGTTATAAAAGGCGTAATGGCGTCAATATTTTGTCAAATTAAATTGGAACGTTAATGTAGAGATTCGGAAATTTATTTAGTTAAACCTATTAGTACCGACCGCCGGAATGCTCGTATTTTTGACTACGGATATCCGATTAAATAACTGTATATAGTAGATATATACATCATAAACGCCGAATAAACTTATCTCAAGCTTATAAACTCCGCAGCAGTAACTTCTATATAATCTGTGCCACAGGTATAAATTTTCAATGACATGGTACATAATTATGTAATCAGATAAAGAAAAAATTGTCAGTGTTTTCGTTCATTCACGATTTCATTCAGTGATCACTTTTAAAACTTAGAATAATCATCACTCACTTTTGTTATTGACCGTACCTTCAAGCGTCGCGTTGTCGCGTCTAAAAGAAAACAAACTAACACCAATTACCCACACCTGAACTCAATATTTTCCCAATTTCCTTTGTAGATAAGGTAACTAATAAAATCTAGGTACATCTTAACAACTGCTAGTAATCGTCAAGTGAGGCCCGCATGCTGTTATCAGTCGTTACGCCATCTGTTCGGTGCGTGTGGCCGATCATTGTGGAGTGAATGACTGTATAATATAGGCTATGGGAAACTTTTTTTAGCCGGAATAGATAGAACGCAAACGAATTAAGTAGAAAAAAATGTATGACATTCGGACGGACGAACTTTTATCGAATTGTACAATGGGGTAGTTCTTTACCAGAATCGGTAGCAAACAAATTGACATAATTTTAAAAGTATGTCATCTGAGTAATCTGAAAAGGTGGCAAAGGTGATGAAAGGATTATGCTGTTGTAGTTTGTTGTGTTCTCTTGTTATGTTTTTGTGTTATGTTTATGTATTTTTTTATGATTATGTTGTGTGGATGTCCTGGACTTCCAGCTCAGCAACTAACCGTTGGACCAATGAGATAGACAGACATTTACCAAGTTCATTATAATTAAGTTGGTGTTATAATTCCATAAGCTACACCCTTTAACATAATCGCAATATTAGTATGACTAGAGTAAAATAATGCTACTATCCATTCCAAACTCATAGTCGTTGAAAGTGACTCATCGTCTTCGATCACTGTTTTGACCCATTTCTCACACTTGACGCGTACCATTTGCAGTCCAACTTATAAATAACACACTACTGCACGTTATATCACCGTTTCCTTCCATGGAGAAAGGCAGAAACTACAGAATGTTTCATACCAATGTTGAAAATAGACCAGATACACTAAAACTATGAAATTACTGGTCCTGAAGGTATTTGCAATCACCACTCTCGGAAAAAGGATTTGTGATCGCAGCATGTTCAATCGCAGGATGTTGCTACCCATACCAACATACAAGCCATAAACCAAATGTAATGTGTTATTATTATAAATGTATTCTAGGGGATAGTAATAGTTATCTTTATTGGGACCCAATAAAGATAACTATTACTATCCCCTAGAAGTAACTGCCAAGCGCCTACAACTTCCACTAGAATAGACGCCTGTTCTTTTTCTGGGCACCACTTTGTATAAAGAAAACATTAAGCATAATCTGTCCTCGATCCATTTTCCAAATTGATGTACTTCTATCCATTGTGTGACCGAATAGAAAAAGCGCGTAAAAAAATTCATTGAACATTTACTACAGCAAAAAACAAACCAGACCAATAGTTTCGGAATTGGAATAGGCATTCGATAGACATCTATTGGCATTTTTCACTCATTCTGCGTGGTGCGAAATCCAATCGTCGTGTCGTGTCTAGCTCCCTGTAAATCTGGTTACCAAAAATACAAATAACATGGGCCACAAAGGACGCGCGCCAGTTCGATTTCACGAAAATTCTGTTAAGCCCTTTGATACAGTTGGTGTGTTAGTTGGGACTTTTTCTATGGAAACCCGTTTTGATCCGTGGAAATGACTTTACTTGTACTTTGCCATACAGGGTTTCAAATAAAAAGTCATTTTCAAGTTCAGTTTAAAGAACATAAAAGGTTATGCTTTATTACAAATATCATAATAATGATTTCGGGAAGTGAAGTGTTTACCTACTGTCCATAATAATAAAGATGTAATCATTAGACAATAAGAGAGCGCAGATATTTTTTTTTACAACATCGCGTATCGAACACTTAATTTATTTAACAATCAAAGTGACTTGGCGTTCTCCAAGGATCATTACTGAGGCCACTTCTGTAGACGTTTTACCAAAGTCTGTCGAAGGATCTTACGAACGCATACGGCTCAACCCATACGAATAATATATACTCTGCATTTTAACCCATCTTGCAGAAAGCGTAGCGTAAACATAAAACCGGCGGCGGTTACTTACAAAAATATATTCCGCTCCCGTGTCCTAGTTCATATGTAAATATAATACATTTATTATGTATTTCTATGTTGAATACGTGTTGCTGTATGTTTGACTTGTTTATTTAGGTTCGAGCCGTTATAACTGTATTCTTTATAAAGGATCAATATCTTGATAGGCACTTTGTATGTTTATTTAACATAATGTTTTGCGAGGTAAATATTGAAAGTGTTAGAAGTTTCGAGATTTATGTGGGAACTGTGGGATGAGGATATGAAAATTATAATAAAACCTTAGCCTTTTATCATCGATCGTTCTCGCCATTTTACAAATACGTTGGGGTCAGTTGGCTTCTTGTCTAAGTAGAATATCACCATTTTTCTCGGAGCGACTGCCAAATATCCTCTACAAACGCCGCATACCAATTACTATGAGATACGTGTATTATGACTTTATGAGAAATGAAAGAACTCTGTATACTTGCTGATAATTCTTCAGCTTCTTTAAGGAAAACAAAGAAAGTTGCCTTCAAGTCTGTAGGACAATCGAAACATATAAGATGTCACCGCAAAACTCGCATCACGCCCTATCGTAAATCAGAACTTTTCACCTTTAGGTTTTACTTCTATAGTATCGGCGGGTGCTACAGGCCTTAAGCCTTCAACAATAGGCCCCGGGTAAGATCAAGAAGAAAACTTACATCCAATAAAATCCCTACATATGCTAACACGTTCCTCTCTATTCATCCTTTGAGGACTTGAGGACCGCTTACCATTACGCTGTGCGATTGTGCGTACTGTTAGTACATCAAAGCCAAAGTTCGTTCAACTAACAAGACTCAGGCCAATTATATTCATAGATGGGTGCCCACAAATGCCTCATGACATATTTCTGTCCCCAACTTGGGCTAATGACAACGACTTTGGAATATGTTTTAATAGAGCCTCGGATTCGGATCAAGGAGCGTTATGGGGTCGAAAGGCTCGCAAAGTCTTTATTAATAAAGATCGAATGTTCAAGACTCTGTCGCGAATAAGGAAAATTGTAAGCATTTCGTAAGTTCATTATTTAGAACTGGGATATGGGTTCGACGAATAAATTATATTAGCTTACTTTACTGAACAATTTGTGCTAAGGAAAATCTTGGAAACACAAATCGGTTCAAAGTTAAACTAATCTTATTACTTGAATATAAAATACTATCTCTAATCTCACTTGTTTACATCATACGCAATCAGAAATTATAGATTCATCTCGTTTAATATTGGTGACGAAAGAAGTCTACTGAATATTATTAGGTCTAAGCCCTCTCATCAAGAGGCACGCTATTAAGGACAGATCACATGAATTTGCATTACGAAATCGATGTCAACAATTTCTCCCCACTTTTAATTCCCACCATAATGCGGTCATTAATCTACTTGCATCGTTATTACGCCAATGTTATTTCTTCAAAGCCAAGCGAATCTTAGCAATGAATATGGGTTAGGATCGCGTCAGAATGAACATTTTCATCATTTTCCAAATCTCTCATCGCCGCGTTCTTGCGTGCGAAACATTGCGTATGTTGCAATCACTACCAAACGAGTTTCTACAGCTTGCTAGTGTAGACATAGCTATATGCCCGTGATCGTGCGAAATTATGTAAAACGAAATGATGTGAAGTAAAGGCCTGTTTTAGAGGGGCCATAGATCTACCGATTCTGTTCTGCTCTTGAAGAACAGAAGAGAATCGGTAACTCTGTGGCTGTTCTTGGGTGAGAATAGATATCTACTTAGATTGGATTTAGGAGAATCGGAAGTTGAGGTACAAATTGCAAAAGGCTGTGGCCTTAATTCAAATGAACTATATACAGAACAAAAATAGATACCTTTTGTATCCCATTGTTGAGTTTGAAATGTGAATGATAATAAGTCTTCTTTCTATTTTGATGTCTCTCCAAAATAGTTTTTTGTCTCAGACGCAATTATTGTAACACTAAGGCACGCGAATGAATCAACTGTTTTGTTAAACAAATATGGAAGGACTTAATCGACAAAACAGCGTTAAGCCGTTCGTTTGTACGTACGAACATTGAGCATAGCAGACAGTGCGAAATATTCCAAAATAATTAGTTCAGTAGTTTTATTAAGATTAAATTGGAGTCGATTCTATTGCACACTATCTAAAATTAATTTGACATGTCTAAAAGTAATGCTTTCTCTTTCATGATGGTATTGAAAAGGATAAAAAGGAATGAGCCACGAATTAAGTCTGTAAAGAGTCCTTACAATTTTTTCCAATACTTGAACCAATAGTGTTAAATATAGAACACTTTCTATTTACCTAAATCCAAGTATAAATAAATAAAGACCCTCATAGACCCAAAAACCTTTATTCTGTTCTTCAAGGCTATCGGGAATCACACTATGTTTGTATTGGGTTTCTCTCCAGGCCACTTTGCATCAATGAATAAATAAATATTTTCTCCATTGATATCCTTTTGTTGACGTGCAAGAAATAGCCTTTAAATGGAGTCTCTGAAATGTAGATGATTTAGATTGAGTGTGTCATTTAAGATTTCAAACCGATACAATTTGGGGATTGGTTGTACGTTGCAGCAAAGACATCAACATCATTATCACTCTGCAAATGTTTCACTAAGCGCCTCAAAAACCGGTGGATGATAAAGAAGCCTGCATGATGCAAGCAAAAAGATTATCGTATTTAACACATATACTGCTACTATCCGAGATCAATCATCTGACTACGGTACGCCAGGCAATATCACCTCGCCTGGTCCATTGATCCTCCCTTTTCAATGGCTTACACCATACCTCGTTCCGCAGAATAACCATCCACACTACCGTACTATGCTACAAAACTGTGATGGGTGAGGATCATCTCCGTGATCACCACCACGCTTGCCCACCGTGGCTTTGCCTCTCATTACTCTAATAGATAAGGCCTATATCAGGCAGCGAACTGCATTAGACTGAATTATGAGTTTGAACGTAGAGAAGATTGAATTAATAAAGTGTTTATGTAACAATTCTAAGAATTTATTAAAAAGTGTATCAATCAGAAGACGTGCCGTGTGGGTGTTGAGACTTGACTAATCTCTAATCCTCAGCGATTAATTGTCTAAAATACTTTCATAACTCACCGTCGTATTTGTTCTACAAATTGATTTAAGCTGCTTGAAATTCATTGCTGTTAGTCTCTGGAGACTAACTTTATAAGATCTACTTCAACAAAAAATCATATCTTAATCTTTTGTTTTTCCCATAACAATATCGCTGATTCCGAATTTATCCCACTTCATAATTCCCTTTTCGTCGAAAACTTATTTGGAACTTCAACGAGAGATTTAATGGATGTCGGAAAGTTGGTAGCTTTTATCATTAATTTCGCTTTTGTAATACGATTACATGATACGACGAGATCCGTTTGTGTACATTCTGTTTTACTTTACATTATAAAATTATTAGGTATCTTTCATTGTTCAAAATTGATCCGATTTTCAAACTCATTGGAATTAATTTTGAAGTTTCGCTGGAAATAAGGTTGTATTAGGTATATTGTTTGTGAAGTTACGCAATTTAGAATGTTTTAGGCAGCTTGTTTGGCAGTATAAGACAGATAACTTAGTAAGTACTACGCAGCCTGTCTGCGGCCTTCGAATTGGCTTACGCGCCCTGCTAGTTTGCTACACAGCGGCCACCTGGTGTGTTAATTACCTAATAGTTACGTTGACACACTAGTGTGTTCCAGCAGAAAGCGATCGTAAATAACGTAAAACCACACGATATAGGTACAATATGCGCCTTTTATATCATTAACGTTTATTATTTCATTTGACACTAGCTTTCGCCAGCGGATTCACCCGCGTGGTATCTTTATAAACTATAGCCTGTATTACTCAGTGATAAATAGCATTCTGCTAGTGAAAGAATTTTTAATATCGGTCCAGTAGTTTTTGGGTTTATCCATTACAAACAAACAGACAAAAAATCAAATCTTTTCTCTTGAAAATATTAGTTTAGATTGCACTATTCCTGAAATTTAATTGTACCTATACTCTTCTTCTATCCAGGATACGAAAAATTTAATTGAAACAAATCGTAAAATGCCTAACAATTTATCCTAGTTAATTTTGTTTTTTGTTTTGTTTAGCTATTATATAGATCCTACTGTTGGCATAATTTATTAATGTATAATACAATTAATGGAAGTACATTGGCTCCTGTAATACAGTTTATACTAGCTGAGGGTCCAGGGAATTCTTATATATTATGTAACATAAAGATATTTCTATTCCTATTTAAAGTGTACTGCAAAATATTACTATAGGTACCGCCGCGGGTGTGCCGCCATGTTTTTTCATTCTTGCTCTTGTTAACATTTTATATTTTCATATTCCGGATAGAGTATATTGATTAATGAGTATTGATTGATTTGAAAACGATTTTTTTTTTGGCAATAAATTACTTTGAATATCAACCGACACAGCTATTTGTCAGCGAAACGCCACAAAATAATAAAAGTTTCTGACAGAATTGGTGACCGACTGACTGACCTACAAAAAATATATGGTTTATTTTTAGCCAATCAAAAAGTACGTCAATAACGGAGAACTAGTCGAACCAACTTTGGGTAAACAAACTTATTTTGCTGTTACGTTAAAAACACGGAACATTTTGATATAATGCAACAATAACTTAATTTGTACAATACACATACGGCAGCAGTTTTCCAAATTAATTAGCGTACCTTTTGTCGCGGGTTAATTTAAAATTTATTTCGATTCGTCCGCCATTTTCTGGGTACGGAGGGTAATTACGTAGAGTTTCGCGTTTGACTTTTGCATACGTTTTCGTTTTTATTTATATATTATTTCGTTTCGCGTTTTTATTGCGTTTTATTTTTGAGCTAAGTGTAATACTTGTGTTTATACCTGCCTGTTTTTAACCCGCGACAAAAAAAGGGGTGTTATAAGTTTGCAGTGTGTATCTGTGGATCTGTGTACCTATCTGTGGATCTGTGTATTTGTACTTGGCGACTTGTACTATGATACACTAGCGATAGTGAGTACTGTCGTTATCGTTTTGTGACGTATACTTGGTAAGGAGGTGTGCTTATCCGCTATTGACATGATAAATGGCACAGATTATAGTTAGTGGTAAAAGCAGATGAGAAGACTCAATCTGTGCTCTCCTCTTTAGAAAATAAAAAAGTGATTACTTAATAATATTCAGCGTCTTATAAAAATCGTGAAACTGCCATTAAATATTTCAGAGGAGACAATTAAATCTGTGAAGTTACAACAATCAAGGAAGGACGAAATCCAAACTAACCATAGTTCATATTTAATATCCAACGAATTAACAATAGTGCCAACATCAGATTCATTAGCGGCAACAAGTTTAATCAAGTTATAGTTTATTACGTTGGCACTACGTGTTAGGAGCTGTCCGCGGGATTGTTTACTTGGTTTTATCTTTAGCCCTTCGGTCTGGCCGCTGAAGATAACTCGCAGTCACGATGAACCCATTTATTTTAGTACATAATACTAGGTATTATAATGACAGCACATTTTTTGCGGAAAATGGATGAATATGACGTGTCAGTGTTGATAAGTTGATGGAAGAAATGAGTAAAAAAGTATAGATTTTTTTTTTTATGGACCTTTCTCGTAAATTCCTTGTGCAGATTTTCTAAACTGATAGGTCAATAATAAATACAAAATAAACAATTGACTGCTTAGCTTTCTACGTGCTTTCTATGATAACTGTCGCAAAATTTGTATTTGGGTGTGTGAGCATTTGAGATCTGTTTGTAAACTGTACCCACTGTACATACAGGAGAAATCATACAGTGAGGCAACGATTTAAAAAAATATTAAATGATTTTCCGTAAACAGCATGTTCTAAAATTCATCCATAAACAATGACAATGTATTTGAAAAAAAAAAGACATTGCATGTTCACTCTGTACATTGAACAGCCATAAATAACACTAATAATTTTTTTTTTTTTGCTTGGACAACCAGCTTCGCCTTCCGAAGTTCCGAGATGAAATAATTCGTAATATCTCTGCATCCATATACGAATTCTGGTTTCCTTAATGAGGGTCGAAACGTTTAGCATACGGGCCCCGTAATGAAATGGGGCGTCAGATTCGAGTAAATAAAGTCGAACCCTTGTCACCGCCCACGACAGCCTAAAGTTGTAGGCACACTAAACTAAATTACTAATGAACTGGATTACTAAAATTGTTTGCACAATAGTTTGTATCAAGTTTATAAGATTTGGTTATGTGTCTCTGTATTTTGTGGTCATAAAATCTATCGTACGAACCTCGTTGTTTGTTTTCTTGCATTGGATCGGAAAAGATAGTGCAGTTCCAAAATTTATAATACATAAATAAAATACAGCCTGTCACTGTCCAACTGCTGGGCGCGGGCCTCTTCTCAGAATAAGAAGGGTTACGCCTTAGTGACATCACGGTCCATGGTGGCATAGACCGGCGGCGGCGTGGCGAACTACACACACCATAGAGAACTTTATGAGGCCTTCAGATGTGCTGGTTTTCTTCACCGTTAACGCAAGTGATAATCAAATTCTAATCCACACATAAATTCAAAAAGTAAAAGGTGCGGACCGGTTGTGTAATCAGAAACTCCTGCATGGAAGACAAGAATCGATACCTCTCTTTCAAACTTCTCCTTTGTCTTAGATGCGTTCACAGACATAAATCCTACTTGCCTTAATACTACAGATACTATACTTATCAGCCATAGCCATTAGCAAACATTTGCAGAAATCAAACCAGCATAGCTATACTGAAAGAAAATGTCGCAACTCGATTCGAATCTCACTCATTTTCGGTTGATATTTAACGAATTTGGATGTGTTCTTAAGACTCTGCAAAAAGCCTACTTAAACAGGCACATCTTAATCTTTTCCGATAGCCAAGCTGTAATAAACGCTCTCAACTCAGAGATCAACTCCAAACTCATCAAGGAGTGTGTCCAGCTGGTGAACATACTAGGAACATCGAAATCGGTAGCGATAGGACGGGTACCTGGACACAGTGGCATCGGTGGCAATGAAACTGCCGATGAGCTGGCAAGAGCTGGAGCAGAAAGCACCACAATGGGCCCTGAACCCATCTGTGGAATCCCTAAGTATACCACCTCTACCTACCTCAGGTCCTGCGGATATAAACAGAGTATCAAGCTCTGGGAAAAGTTCTCAGGCCAAGTACACTCCAAAGCGAATCGATTGAAATCGAGATGCGAAATGTTCTTAAAGAATGCTGCAACACTTTGTTCAGAAGACAGACTATCCACCACTGTGCCAATTGCGTCGTCACATTATGATGCATTCGTTATTTACGCTGTTTACGCAAATGATAAGGCCGTTTTAAGTGAAAGGACTACTATGATGCTTGAAGGTAAACATGTCAACATGCTTACAATAATCTTCGTACCAGTGCAGTGTAACTAATAAAATTAATAAATCCAGCCCATTACTGTCCGACTGCTGGGCACGGGCCTCTTCTCAGAATGGGAAGGGTTAGGCCTCAGTCCACCACGCTGGCCTAGTGCGGGTTGGTGGACTACACACACCATCGAGAGCTTTATAAGGCCGTCTCAGGTGTGCAGGTTTCCTCACGACATTTTCCTTCACCGTTAATGCAAGTAATAATCAAATTCTGATCCGCACATGAATTCGAAAAATCAGAGGTGCGGGTCGGTTTGGAACTCAGGCCCTCCTGCATGGAAGGCAAGCGTTCAACCGCTAGGCTATCACTGCTTCCGTACTAGTGTAACTACATCATGAAAAAAAAAACAGCAAGTGCTCTATCACAATACCACACCGAGCCTAATTTAGTGTCATAGCTTAAATTTATGTGCGCAAGTAAGCCTGCTGCAATGTGCAATTATTGTCGTGTCACTCCCGGCTTTTTCGTTTCTGTATTGTATATGATGTGATTTAACCGTGTATTGTGTTGATCAATAAATCTTATTTTTTTCTTTTATCAACTATTATTTTTATACTTATCTTCGTGTAATAGATGATGTCCAGTGTATGGCGACCTTAAATCGCTAGTACTTCAGTTGATAGAGTGTGGAATTACAAAAGCTTAAGTTGGGACCTCGATGAGGAGTTGAGGACATTGTGGTGATCCACGTTTGTTGACATCGATTTAGGTTAATTTTAGCTCCAAGTTAAAACACGTGGACCTATTACTATGTGTATTTTGATAAGGCCTGAATTTTAATCGGCAGTAATCTATGGGCCAAGTACACCGACAAAATAACAGATGTTTAGAAAGAAAAGAAGAAAGAAAGAAAATCAATTTATTTTTTGCACACAGGACACCGAGCATGAATTAAAAAACCCAGCTCAAAAATTTGGCTTCTTGATGAAGAAGGTGGATTCTCCAAATTGAGCTTGCGGAACTGTTAAAGAAGTTCACCATATACAATGAGTAGATACAATAAAAGTAAATAAGTATGATATTGATCCATATATGTATTTAAACATATTGGTACAATGGTACAAGTTAAGCAACAAACAACCTACATGTCAGACTACAAATTTACTTTCCGAGTTGTTTATGCTTCATCACAGTGATTCATGATGTTACATAGTTTAAATTACGATGAGGATTATGAATGGCTCTTATAAAATTACTAAGAGAAAAAAAAGTTGTTCGAAGTTCAATATATTTGTCAACGTCTTTGATGTTTTAAAAAATGACAGATAAATTTAAAAAAAATCTAATCACTTTTATGTATTCGGATCACAGCATGAAACAAATAAATTACCAATTTATTATTGGATGGATAGCTATGAATCTTTCCAAATTTTGATTCTCCTTAGTCGAGCAAAGAATCTTATTTATAGAAAAGAAAATAATATTTTTTTTTGCACAAAGGACACAAGGAGGGAATAATAGAAATAAAATATTAAAGTTTAAAAAAAACGATAGAACACGCTTTAGTCATCCAAACTGAACGTGTATGTAAAATTTCAGCTCAGTCGGAAACCGGAAAGTGGGTCAAATTTAACTTCCAACCTTTTCTTACATAGTTAGTTAGTTAGTTACAGGTGAAGCTAATAAAAGCGTGTTAAAAAGACAAAATTATTGAAACATCTAAAACTGTGTAGTGAGTTGAAAACAAAATTAGAGCATAGAATGCTTGTTTGATCCTCAGACCAAAGCCGATTACCACATGAGAATTATGTAAGATTGCGAAGTAGTCCATTCACAATTGATTAGAAATCGCCTAATGTCATTCTCAAATTCTCCTTTGTGTACACATGGCCTTTTTATTGAACATGTCTTGAGAACTATCACCACCTAGCGACAATTTCAATTAGTTTAGTGCAGTCCTTTCATTTATTCCTAGATGGCGTTGTTCTTAATTTTGAATATTTCAAACTGAACTTAGCTACGAAATATCTAATATCGATAAAATAGAAATTCGACTTAATCTACTCTTTTTTATTACAGAAAAGTATTTGTTTTTTTTTTGTGTAACCCTTTCAATATAATGATTACTTATTTATTACAAAACTAGTCTTTATAAACTTTATTACTTTTATTAATAAATTCTCAACATTATACAACCAAGTAATGACAAAATCGTTTTGTCCGTCAATTTAACGAAAGCGTGTCGGTTAAGTTCGTAACAACCTTGGTCCGGTGACAATGAACTTCAAAATCTGTAACACGAGTCAGATTTCGAGATTTCGATAAATATTTCATTGGAATTAATCGTTTATTTTACGAAACATTCAATGTTTATTCGAGTATTATGAATGTGTATCTGTATCAATGTATGAGAATTTACGTTTTCTGACGATATATAATAAAAAATAATCTTTATTCTATCAATCTAAAGTTTAGATCCGAAACAATTTTGAAATCGGTAATTAGCGTCAATGATACGATGTGCACATCACTAAGTATATGCATCGTCAATTTTTTTCTTGCGTTGTTCCTTGTGATTTGTTTCTTTTGTTCCATTTCCCTTTCTCCGTCTATAACTAGGTAGGTATATGGATTCAAATAAAATCTTTAATATTTTAGTTTTTGCCAACCTTCTAATCCAAACGTGAGTTTTAGATAGAACACTTAGCGTCAAAAGTAACTTATCATTGAACAAAGTTATTTTTTTATTAAAAAAACACTTAATTTAATTAAGTACTTTTGCTATCAATTATTACAGAACAGCATCACTTGATCGACTAGTGTAATGATTAGTTTAGAACAATACCTAGTTATCTTCTTGATAAATTAATTTCAAAATTACAAAAATAATATCTAAGTCCGTACTTATGTCCCTGACTGTACCATCCCGATGAGAAAGCAAATTCCCAAAAACCAAACAAGATAGAACCAAAGGAAGCAGGCACAAAAACTGTACCCAACCCCAAAATCCTAGAAACCGTCTGATGGCCTCAACACGTCTGTTGCTACCTGAGTTCGGATTATTATACTTTTTTTACTGTCCAAGGCCAAGTCGGTTATAGAAGCAACGGTTGGAACGTGCCCTAGTACCACAGTGCAGGATAACGAACATATTATTTGGCTGTTATGAATCGTAAGCCTTTGAAGTAAGGTCTTTGTCACATTGAAAAGTATAGAAAGGTTTTAAAAATACGGAATAGAATAGAATAGAATTAATATGCTTTATTGTACACCAACATAAAAATCCATTAAAAAAACAGAATTTAAATGTATGCACAGTGGGCAAACCATTTGATATGGTAAAGTAAGATTAATATTTTATCTGTCACGTTCTACTTTAATGATTGACGTTTTAAATCTGGCATTGGATATTCTGATTTTGAAAGGTTGAGAATTGAGTGGTTTGGCATAAGTTGCCCACGCGCATGTGATAATTGTACATCCCGAACAATAGTATTTCGTATATATTTAAATAACAGATAAAATAATAAATGTTTTTATGACACATTTTTTTAAATTATTTTTTTCAATGTACTGTATCAATTTATTAGTTGTAGTTTTACTTTTAACAGATGACCCTGGAATGACAAATAGATATTGGCTTAACAGCTTCTGAAGTCGGGGCCTATAAATCCTATAATTCTTCAATGCACCTTAGCTCGGTAGTGGGACCGACTTCAGAAGCTGTTAAGTTTTTTAAGAAAAATATTTTATAATTTTTAGTCGGTTTTTACGTTTTTAAATCTTTCTTTCTTTGATAATAATAATGTAATTTCTGCTTTGTTTCAGAACTGACACCACGCGAGAGACGAGGCGCGCTGGCCGCCAAACATGAATTAGATATCGCACCAACGATATCGAAACGTAAGTATCTAAGTATATAATATTTAGACGTGAGTACCTTAGTTGTATACGACTTGAATAGGAATACCCTGTTATTATCATCAGTGGATGTTTTAAGATCCGACCAGCACCGCACGGCAATAAGTGTTGATACTTAACTCATATAACAAGCTCTGTTAAAATATAAGGTCCTAGTTGCGATGCCTTTAAGGGGTTATTTTACTCCTCGTTATGAACAACTTTTTAGTAAGGGACCAACCCTGAAATCACGGATAAAAATCGAAAAGAAGTCGAGTAATATTGAATTATTTGTATGGTGCAGCAGATTATTTTGTCGCGATTTTCGGTACTTACTAAGTCATCCTACTGTAAATGTCGTGCATTACTTATTTGTACAGGATAACGTAATCAACTAACCGCTCATCAAACTAATAATTCTGTCAATAATAAGTTGGTGTGTCTTTTAAAAAAAGATAAAAAAAGAAAAGGTCAGAAGTTAGTTCATGTGTAAATTATTTTGTTGAATGAACCATTTTTTAAACACATTAGTCTGAGACTAATTACGTACAGTACCTACAACACAACTAAGACGTCGCATCGGCAAACTTCGCAAAACCGATCACTTCCGAACTGGGTCCGACTTCAAGACCACGAATGTTGATTAGTACTGCAGTGAAACATGATCTTTACGCTGATGCAATAAGATGTACAATTATCTAAGCGAGCGACTGCCACTGGTTGTTCGATCTGTGGGTCTACCGCGTAACAAAAATGGTAATGAACATCGACGCTGGTAATAAACTTCAATACGATCGTGAGACTCAACTTTGCTACCTTGTAAAAAAATTACCAATCATGAAGATAGGAGAAACAACTTCATGATTGGTAGTTTTTTTACAAAGCGTAAAAATAATTGTGTTGATTATCTTTGTGTTCAATAAAATGTTAGCTCACATGTTATTTAACTAATAAACTTGTTAAATTGGTAATTTTATTTTGAACTTTCATTTTATGATCGACAATTACATTAAACAAATCTAATTTGTAAACACATTCTACTTCGCACAGCAACATTTCAGACCATACATTGTAATATTTTGTTCTGTAATTTTGTTTACTTACAAAGTACAGACATGTCTAAGTTAAATTTTAATACGCTAACTGAACTACAAATATTATGCTCGCTTCGTCATCTTGTTCTCAAACATTTTTGAACGCAGTCCAAGTTGTAAACGCTAAGCGATTTTACTTGAAGATAATCTAAGAAGAATATTGTTTTGATACGGTATTGCACGGAAGGTGGATTCATAGCAAATAGTTTTAGAAATATTAGAATCAACGCATGTAGTACATTTTCAATCAAAAATCATAGCACTACGTCAGTAGCACAAAACTGACCAGGCTTAGGGGCTGAGACGATTAAAAGCACATGATTTTAAACCAGTGATTTTTTGATTTTAATTTTCACTTGCATTTCTCCTGTATCGAGGGTACAGATTACAAATATACACATCACATGCACAGACACCCAGAACCGAAACAACTATCTGTAGATCATACAAATATTTGTTCCGTGCGGGGATCGAACTCGCGCAGAAAGCTAATCGCTTACCTACAGTGAACGCAAATAACGTTCACTGCTTACCTAGCTTAAATGTTTTTTTAATATCAATGAAGTCTTTTTCACTGTAACGAAAGTGACAATGACAGGTTTTATTTTAAAAGGAGTTCATAGAACGTCAGTTTTTATTATAGGTAGGCTTATATTGTACCCTAAAAGGTTATATTAATCATAGCCGTAGCCAGAATTCGGGGTAAAAACTTGCTATTTATAGATCAATGAAAATGATTCGTCGAAAAACTCGCTCATCTCCTAATCTTGATTTTCCACGAAAACGTACCAAAACATGGGTTTACTACGCACTTTATTACATTTCATACACAGAACAAGAATTTTCCATTCGGGACCCGCGTTGTTTAGGATAATTCAAACAGAAATAATAATTATTCAAACAAAATTCACCGGGTTGATGTTTGCTTAGGTCCTGATTGTACTAACTAATGAATGAGCCGCAACTTCTGGAATTTAGACTTTAATGCTTTTGTTTTAGAATACATTTTGCTTTTCCCTCGTTAATTAAGACAGCTGTAACTTTATAATTTTCGAATTCAGTCGAAAAATAAATAGAAGGTACTTGTGACAGAGTTAGGTTTTCGATCGAATCTTGTTCTTCTGTTATGTATTTCATTATCTGCCTGGCCTGTATCCCAACTACGTGGGGGTCGGCTCCCAGTCTAACCAGATGCGGCTGAGTAACAGTATTTTATACAGAGCGACTGCCATCTGACCTCCGCCACCCAATTACTGGGAGACACTGATACCCTAAGGTTAGACCGGTTGTCAGACTTTTTTTGGGTTGCTGACTCCCGTAACAACTGTCAAAGGTATTCGTATGACAACCGGGACCAACTGCTTAACGTACTATCCGAGGCACGGAGGGGTCTCGATGTTCGAAGAAATGGTCACCCATCCAGGGACTGACCGCGGCAACCGCAGCTTAACCTCGCTGATCGACTGATCTGCGCAGTAGCTATGTAGCTACGAGCCCCTCCCCTCTGTTATGTATTTCTAATTATAAATAATGGTAATTTTATCTAAGCCTTATACAAGGTCTTACCTTTCTATTCCCGATCCTTTTAAGGGGTTATTATGCTCAAAAAATCTAGAGAGGAAACGAAGATATGATTTTGTCTCTTTCCTCTGCTTGGCCGTGCTAGCCCGTAGGGTACCACGATAATACTAAAACATTAATGACGTCATCGCGTAATGAGGGGCGAAGACAAGCGAACTTATTAAAAATTTATCCCTCCAGCTGTCTACGACGCATTTAACTTGCAAACGGGCTAAGTTACGCTTAGATTTATACTCAATTCAGTTTGCACCGATATGAATATTTGAACTGACTAAGAGCCTGAACTCACGGCCCGCGGCGCGGTTAACCCGCGTCGGCACGCGGTTCGTTGTGCGATTTTATTTCTAACTGTCGCAGCCACAGGTACAGTCTGTCAAGAAAGTCATGAAAAGGATTTTGAAGGAACTAAAATTCTTCTTCGCTCGCAACCCTAAATAAGTACCGTAGGAGTCAGTTTGGGTACAACGATGTGTTTATTTTACTATTCTGTGTAGATTTTTTGTGATAAAAAAATGTTTTCGGCATTAATATATTAAAAATAAACAAGAGAATATACAAGTGGCGCCCTCAATACTTTTCATGACTTTCTTGACAGACTATACGTGCGGCTAAACGTCTTCAAAATCTGCGGGTGTTGGTTGCTCATGTCCACAAGTGAGATGTCTAAAGTTGCCTAGATCTTTGACTCTTCGACCGACACGTTGTCCGTCAAAGTCTAAGTAAAGGCCGTGTTAGTAACCAACAGAAATAATTGTTAAATCAATTAACTGACTGATTGATTATAGGAACTGAGTAAAAATAGGCATCTTAACGCGTCTAAGACTCGCGTTTCTCATAAGCGTCAATCGTACAATTTTTATTTTTTTATTAGTCCTATATATTCAGGATAGGTTTTTATGTAGTGCGCATAATTTGAAGATTGATTCATCCTCTGTTCCTAAATGCAACCGCAGTATTGGGATACAATTTAAAAAAAAAACGAAAATTCGACTTAGTAAATACTTAAATTTTTGTTTTGTAGTGAATTTTAGTAGTGCGTTTGCATTTGGGAACTGACACTGAATCACTCTGAAAATTTTGCGCACTACATTAAAAAATATCCTGTAAGTAAGTATATGTATTTCATAATGTAAACATATTTAGTTATAATTTAACCTGGCACATGACCCTATTGGGGTGCTGCAAGGATTAGATTACACGTAAATGTTTATTAACAATCGCGACTCACACGACCACGTAACCGCGCGGCAAAGGCGCAAACTGGGTCGTGGGTTCTTACTCTAAGGCTCAAAACCTTTCTACCCTATATCATAAAATAATGTCAGGTCGGTAATAGTGGAATCTAAATCTTAAGAGAGACTATTGAGAAGCCGACTTTGAATAACCTTGTTAATCTCCAAATCTCTTATGTAACCAGCGTCTTTAGTCATTATGTAAGAGGGCACACCAATAAAGGGTGAGACTGCTGTGATCTTGAATTCATCTTGGAACATCTGGTTGTAAGTAAATTCGTGCTTTTTGGTCGCAGATGCAGTGATTTATATTAAAACTTCAGAATTCGTCTTCGTAAATAAATAAGAACAGTGTCTATAAAGCCTAACTTACGAGTAATTCAGTATTAATAACGGAAAAAAAACCAATTAAATAGTATGTCAGTCTGGTTAAACACTCATTTTCTTTGCCCATCAACAGACCGTTCAGACTTTATCTCTTTAAGTTATGCCATTAAAATATTTGCCCTACTTAGCATCGGACCCGCGACCTTGAGCTGAAAGCGAAAGCACAGTGCCAGTCAAGCATAGTTACCTAATTACTAATAAATCTATTATTAGTATTATTACAACGTGATAAATTAACAGATACAAACAGTGGCGTAGGTAAAAAAAAATACCAGGGTGGGCACAAGGGAGCACTGACTCTGGTATCAGGACTAGGGAGTCTACCGCCTAACTAAGGTGGCAATAATAAATAAAAATCATCTTTATTCAGGCAAATTACACCCATACACAAGAAATAATATAAATGTCACACCAGAAAAATATAGTAATATCGAAGTAATAATTATTAATAAATACAAATGTCAGCTAATATAAAAATGAGATAAGTACATAATGTATACAGTAAGTAATGAACATCGTCTTTGGTAATAAACTTCAATACGATCGTGAGAGACTGACCTTTTTTATTTTTTATTAATAATAATAAAATACTTTGCTTCAAACTATGATTTCTCCTGTATCATGAGTACAGTTTACAAACATTTATATACCTGTCACATGTCACGGAACAACTATCTGCAGGCCATACAAAAAACAATTTGGTCTGTGCGGGGATGGAACCCGCGGCACGTAGCGCAGAAAGCACTTAGCCGAAGCGCCAATCGTGCTGTCACTCTCACACTTGTGTCACTCGGGAAGGCTCTTTCCTCACACCTATCCCGTAAAAAGGTGTCGAAACCATTAACCATGTGAAAGAAGTCGCGGTCGAAAGCTAGTGTGCATATAAGATTAATATCTCAGTGTCAGGCCACTTTATGGAGCATGAAAACAGCCTAACATTTTTAATTGACATTAGTTTCTAAATGTGACGTCATATGACAGTTGCGCAAGAGCATTGTAGGCGTCGACTTGCTTATGCGCAATTGTGATTTGGCGAGCCAACTTGCAAATAGTGACTATTCATGTCTTACGGTTCTTTTGAATAAAATCTTTTGATTTTGTTGTTGCAAGACACTACTGCGTACAGTAAATAATATTATCCTAAATACTGCTAAAGCTGTGGATTTCTTTACAGACCTTCCGATGTAGGACGCCTGTCGTACAACTGACCGCGGCAAGCACTGCTTATCCTCTTTGATCGACTGATTTGCGAGGTAGCTTAGAGTCGGTCGTAGATATTAATGGTTGCAAATTATAATAGCTGTCTGCGCCCTCAAAATCATTCTTAATCTCCTCGCCATTCTTACGCAATTATCAGTCATTGATCACAAAAGCATGATAACAATAAGCTATGATTTATTAGAGCAATAGTACCCAATTTCGAACTCCTATTACGGTTAACCTCAGAGTATGAATAAGCTATATAGCGCGCCACGTTAGTATTAAATGTCAACACAAATATGAAAAAGTAAGCAAAATTAGTCCCATTTTGTAATAAAACTGTCGCGAAAACGATGACGAATTTTATTTTAAATGTATAAAACATAGCTTTTGTGAGATAAATCTCTAGGAGGAATTTCGGCAGTGTGCGTAAAGTACAATACCTCGCAAATATCTTGAGCAATGATCCTTAAATACTTTAAGCGATTTTGGACCTTACTCCTGAGAGCACTACTCCGCTGAGTGCTCAAGTTATTTGCCAGCAACTGTACCAATGTATTAAGTGCCAATAACTACCAACTTACGTCAGTACACCCAATGGCAAGTTAAATAGGTGTTATATTAAATATATATGAAATAGGTAGGTATAGTTGATTGACGTTATTCTTGCGTTTGCATTTAATTCATTCATGATCATGAATGGATTGAATGCATTCTGTCATTCAATCGTAAAACGTCAACAGATAACAAGGGCTAAGCTCGTCTCATTCATACTTTAATGTACCATATTCGCTCAGACGCCTTTCACCTGTCGCGCGGTCGCATCGTAATCGTAAATCACATTCGCTCATCGCTGACACAACTGGAGCTAATTTCATATTCATTACAGTACGACCACGTTTAGAAGTTACATCGAATATAGTATTATGACGATTGCGATTTTCAAACAATTGTACAGTTATACCACAAATATTTACACCAGCAAACTTCGTTTGCGCAGTTGTCAATACCGAATTCTAAATATTACTAAGGAATTCGATGTAACTTTTTAACGCGGTATTACTATTTTAATTAGTATTTGCACAGCCCACATTGTTTTTAAACAATGAAAGCCTAGATTTAAATAATAAATATATACAAATTACCTTTGTGTGCAGTCTTACTAAGTGCTAATAGTTACGCAATTTTCAAATTAAGATACATAATTCAGTTATGTAAGAACTTAGCCATTTCAGGTTATAGTTAAGGCTGTTTCTAGTCGTTGTTTAAAATAACGGCCTGCCATGCTGACTTGTGCTTTTTTATAACCAGTAAAGAGCGTACGTACAAAAATCTATGAGATAACAACGTTGTAGGTACGTTGCTAACTCATAGTTTTTTGCAGTGCGTAATAATAAACGATAGTATATTTCCGCCTGTTACTATGTATGCTGGTATACATAATAATGACGACACGGTTAGCGCAGTGACTAGGTGATTAGCTTTCTACGCTACGTGCCGCGGGTTCGATCCCCGCACGGAGCAATTATTTGTAAGATCTACAGATAGTTGTTCCGGGTCTGGTTGTGTGTGCATGTGACATGTATGTTTGTAAACTGTACCCTCGATACAGGAGCAATACTAGTGAGGGACAACGTTTTTTAAAAAAAATGTATCTACATACACTGAACGTACTTTCTGGTGCTTGAAATTAAGCTAAAGCCCAATTCTCGTTATAAAAAATGTTAAAAATATAGTTCCGATCTCGTTCCGATCTAGTATCATAAATATCACAAATGGTATTCTCCTACACTAACAAACAACGTCAAGCGTCATAGATAATAAAATGGGTATTCTCTTCCATACATAAACGTCAAAAATTAGATTGAATTGACTCTGTAAGAAGATTGACTCAAAGGCGGACTTAAAGACATGAGGCATTTTGTGTCAGTCAACCTTTGCCTTAAAAAAAATACTACGGAAAAGGTACAAAAACAACATAACTGGGATTGAAGAATCGAGAAACTAAAAGAATAATCAACATAAACACTTGTACTTTGTTCTCCTATTTTTAATGTTTGCTGTGTCTTTTCTTGTGTGTACATAAATGATTAAATAAATAAATAAACTATACCGCAATAATAACGATAATAATAAAAAATAAGATACATGCTTACTACACATGCTTTCCGGAACTTAACCTCCTTTACAATTCCGGAAGGCAAACAATTTTCTCCATACAAAATAAAACGGCAGCTTCCGATTTAAAACCGATCCTAAAAAAACATCCTTTCATATCAACTTCGCATGTCAAAACGCAATATTTACCCCCGATACACGGTAGCGGAGTTATTCAAATATAGAATTTGAAAGGAACTATCGTTCTAGCTTTACCGAGGCTTCGCTGCGCTGAATTTGTGGCATCAATCTGAAAGTTTTTCATCACTATAAGCGGTTCCGGCTCTTCAAAAAGTTCCGTTCATAGATATTCGGATGACTTTTCAAGTTTTCAATCAGGAATTTCTGTTTTTTTTATTAATCTTTGCGCCTCACTATGGTTTCTCCTGTATCGAAGGCATTCGAAGGTACAGTTTACAAACTTATATGTCACATGCACACACACCCAGACCCGAAACAACTATCTGTAGATCATACAAATATTTGTTCCGTGCGGGGATCGAACCTGTGGCACGTAGCGCAGAAAGCTAATCGCTTAGCCATTGCGCCAACCGTGTCGTCATACTCATGTTGAGTTAGTTTAGTTATACTTAATTATTTATGGACCTCCAACAAAGGATATTCAAAATACAATTATGTTCGTTTTAAGTAGGTGAAGAAAATTTTAACGAACAACTAAATCAAATTAAGCTTAGTAAAATCCTAATAAATAAAATAATAATTACACAAATGAACAACAAACTGAGCCGCAAATCATACTGCTCACTAAGTTAGCAGCCTGAGCCGCAAATCGGCGACTCAGTTACCAGCTAACTATCACTAAGTAAAATGACGGTAGCGCGCGTATCGCAGGCCGCAGCCGACTGGATGAATTTGCGGAGGATTTTGTTTTCGCTGCAAATCAAACGCTAACTGAAAGAGTCAGAGAATATTTTGCCGCAAACTGCGTTCAGGGGGCTTACTACGAGCTCTTATAGCAGGGCAGAAATTGAACTGCCCAAAAATTTCCAAAATAAGCTGACCTTTCATTGTACGAAACGCCTATACAGTGCAAGGTCAGCTCATACTGGAAAATCTGGGCAGTTCAATTGTAGCCCTGCTATAAGAGTTCGTAGTAAGCCTGTACGCGTATTGTGAACGTTCTATTCTAAAATATAGTATTGGACGCTAACCAGGCTGACAGTGAGCCTCAAATTGTGAGCGTAATGTGGACATGTCCTTACGCAGCAATGAACGCACAAACCCAATTTCATTCTGTCACTTAAAATTTATATTTATTTCTTCTCGATGACAGGACGTCTCCGAAAGTAATACAGTGATCAGTAATAATTCGAACAAAATCCCTACGAAAAATAACTAAAAATAAATCACCCTACGCCTACATATTTCCAACGGAAGCGTCGAGGATTTATTCTCGACTCCCTGTTATGCTACGATCGCGTTCGCGTTAATTACGTGACTGACCGTCGAATCAAATAATATTTTGTGCGGTAGAGATAAATTTGACGTCTAACATGGAGTTAATTTTCGCTATAGACGTGAAAGCGGTTGCCTTAACGGGAACAATGTTTCCGTAATATAAATTGAATCAAGTTGAATTGTAAACAATAAAAGTTGGGAGATGAAATTGTAAGGGTGATCGATTTTTGTATTGAACAAGAATTTGTTCGGGAGTTTCAATATTGTGTATTAAAGTATGGCGGCTTCTTTGACGTATTTTGATGGAATCTTGTAAGTAAATCTACAAACTGCAGTTATCAATCGGTTTGCTAGGCGACCGTTCACTGTAGCATTTTATTAGGGCTGAAGTTCACGACAATATCACAGTATAACAGACGTTTAAGTCAAAATCTGTTTAACTTTAACTTTTTGTAGTGGTAAACGGCCATAAGGCCCACGTTCACCCACAGTATAACACCCGGTTAATAATAATAATTCAGCCCATTACTGTCCCACTGCTGGGCACGGGCCTCTTCTCAGAATAAGAAAGTTTAGGCCTTTGTCCACAACGCTTGCCTGGTGCGGGTTGGTGGACTACACCCATCGACAACTTTATGGAGCCCTCTCAAGTGAACAGGTTGTCAACCATGAAATCACGAAACAATATCTGCTGTTCCATATAAATAATTCAATATTACTCTGACTAACTGTACAGAACAGCTGATATTTTTCTCGCGATTTCAGCTTTGGTCGCATAGTAAAAGTTGTTCATAATGATGAGTGCAATAGTTCCTTCAATGTTTCCTTCGTTCAGCCAGTCAACCTGTATAATTCACTTTACGCTCACCAAATTTAAGAAAACCTGCCAAAAATAGATAGTTATTTCTAGTTTAAAGTAAGCTAAAATATTTTAAACCCAGCGTAAAATTTAAAAGGGGTTGTCATATTCTCTTGTCGTCCAATCGTCTAGACATTTCACAAATAAAACTATAAACGTGCCGTTTGTTCACTAATGAATCGATTTCAAGCTACATTTTATTTGAGAGATAAATTCTATTCTGTAGACAATAGCCTTCGAGTTTCAAATATCGCTCTCTCTTAAGCCCTATTTTAAAGCATTCGAAAGAGCATGGAACCCGAAGCCCCTTTTGTCTTTACGTAATGTGAGGATCCTTGAAACAATTCTAGACATTCGTATTGCGAATTGTATAAGTGAAACGGAACTGGTAATATTACCTGTTTTTCAATCTTCTGTTTTGTCTCTTCAGAATATATTGGACATGCTTACAAGAAATAAATATAATAGTTTGAAAAAAACAACTAAAGAAAACGCTTTTGTCATCCAAACTAAACGTGTATGCAAAATTTCAGCTCAATCGGAAACCGGGAAGTGGGTCAAATTTAACTTCCAAGATTTTTTTACATAGTTAGTTAGTTACAGGTGAAGCTAATAAAAGCGTTTTAAAAATGAGCGGCATATTTTGATATTAGAAAATTATATTATACAAGGTGTTAGTAACATCGTAAAGAAAATTGATACCATGGACTTAGTACATTATTCTGGACCCGTCATCGTTACAATTTTGCGTCGGTCTTATCAAAATTTTTACGATTTTGTTCGCAGATTTTTTAGTCACCTAGTTAGGGAAAAAAACTGCGAACAAACTTGTATTTTTTTATTTTTAAACCGACGCAATATTCTATTTTCTTTACGATGTCACTTACACCCTGTATATGGCAGTAGACGTCAGTTAAAAGCTTTCTTTGTAAACTAATAGAGTAAATTTATTTCTTCTGCCACCATGATTATGTATTGAATTTTAATTCTCTTAATGATAGACAAGTATTTCACCAAATAACAACTGCTTGTAAAATTATTCACGGATATACTGATACGTCGGATTTGCATGAGGAGCTGTGTCAATTAGTCGTACGTAATAATTACCACCGCTCCAGAAAACATCAATTATTTAATGTCCCATTATGTCGTACTGTAGCTCGATCCACTTCTCCCATTCTGAGTATGTTGACGATGCTTAACGCGCTCGTGGAGACCAGCCCAAGGGACGTACTACGAACTCTTATAGCAAGCCTGAAATTGAACTATCCAGACATTTCCAGTATGAGATAACCACGCACTGTATAGGCTTTTCGTACAATGAAATGTCAGCTTATTCTGGAAATTTCACCACCACAATTACCACCACTGGTAAGCCACCAAGCACTGGGTTTATTTGCTGACGAATGGAAGACGATAATGTTAGAATGTTTGCGGTTCTGTGAGAAGACAAAGTGATAGGATAAATTTAATTTAGTATTTTTATCGCTGTACTAAATATAAATAATAATAGTAAATCGATAATTCTGGGTAGAGCCAGCAGCGTGGTTGTAGGACAGGAGATTTCCCAAATTCGGATACCTGTAAAACAAGTCTGAAAACAACTCAGTATTTATGAAATTCAGAAGTTTACCTTGATATATAGGTACGACAGGATTCTACGAATGCGGGTAGTCGAATCCAAAATAATGTCCGTCAAAATTTTCCCCTCTTATTCCATGTCGAAAATCAAAGTCGCATACAAGAGAGGAGGAGAGTCTTCAGCTGAAAATCAGCGTTGCAGCTGGCTGCAGCACTTTGCTGAGATGAGGCCTTTTAGGCAAGCAATGCCACATTGAACCTATTAGGTGAAATAATTAATGAAAATAAAAAAATTAAAAACTGTTTTTTAATTTAATAGTAAGTTTTTATTTTTCGTTTGTACAAATTATGTTTACTTTTTGGTTTTACGTGTTTTGATTTTGATTTTATTTTTTTATGTTTGTGGTTTTGTGCTGTCTAATAAACGTATTTTCTTTTTTTTTCTTACACACTGGCTGATTCCGTGAATCCAAATTGCAATTTTCGGTTTTATTCGGATTCAATGTTTAATTCTCTTTTCGGTTCACACGAATGCGGTGGCATCGAACGCTTCATAGAAAACCACAGCCATGCTACGGTTGCTGGCCATGACATTTGGTTTTTGAAATGCGATTTCAAACGGAATATGTTGGAAATAAAATGCTTATTACGCTTCGCTTATTTTCCTAGCTTATGGATAAAAGAAAGTCTTATTTTCTTCCTTCCTTTTGTGTCATATAATTATGATAATTTATACATACTTTAGGAAGCTTTATCATGCTTGAAATGATATATTCACAACTTCAACAAACCTTACTAAAAATGGACGAGATTAAATTGTAATTATGATATTATGTAACATAATTTTACTTTTTTTATTAATCTTTTCCTAAACGTGACACACAATATACGATTCTTTAATCCATTGTCAGTTACCTGAGCCAAAAATGTTGTTTACCCTTTAGAATTAAAATATTGTTTAGTTGGTGGGACGGAAATGAGATTTTTTATACAGTTGGGTTCTCTTAATTTAGATATAACTCAATTTTCTTTTGTGATATTAAAAAAAATAAGCCGCGATTTTCCGGCGAATAAGCAAAAAAATTATGAAAGCCGTGCTCTATCTAATAGGTAACATAAAGGGATGATTCTCCAAAAAAATATAACAGAAAATCGCTGTTGCGTAAAATTATCGTAAAAACGTATTTATGAATATGGTTATGCCAGTAAAAACAGGAGCTACTTGAAGATTCAAAAAAGCAGAGATCTACAAACTAACAGACGCGCCGCAAAAAAAAAAACATTTTAAAGACCAATCTCTAAAAGAAGCTGTTTTGATAAAAAAACACTTCAAATGAACAGTACTGACTGTGTATCCATTTCTTTCTTTTAAATACTAAACCATACGTTACATTTGTCCTTTTACACTTGAGTGTTTTTACTTACCGCTGTCTTGATAGTAGACAGATGTTTCTATGTCGCTTTTTTACTCAAGTGGCATTTTAGTTTTGATGATGTGAAAATAAATCAGATTTACGTATGGCTGCTAGTTTGTCTTTGTTCTTGAAACATTGTGAGGCTTCATTGTTGTAACAAATTCTCTTCACGTAAGCAATCTTAACAAAATATTTTGAGTGAGTCAGTAATTACATTGTTTTTTTGTTATTTTGTCTCTCTCCCGTGATAATACAGCGTTTATAAGAAATGCGTGTTCATATTTAAGGGTGTGGATCAGACCGGCAAACTGAATAACTTTCTTTATGGAACCAACATAGTAATCGCGAAAAAATTATCAGCTGTCCCATACAAAACTTCAATACCCACTCGACCCAAACGTATGGGACTACTGATTATTTTTCACGATTACGATGTTGGTCCCATAAAGAAAGTTGTTCAGTTTGATGGTCTGATCCACAACCATAAACATGATCACGCATTTCTGATACACGTTGTATATTAAGGCGTCAATTCACTTTGACAGAGAAATCTTATTCCATCTAATTGATGATAAGATTCGACAAAATCTGTCACTTACCGTGACATACGTCTTCTCACACTAGAGCATGGTAGGCCTGCAGGGTGGAACATTACTTTTGGTTAATCCAATTACGAAGACAACACTATTCTCAGCGGTAACGGAATAATTTAACACAGTTTGGCATGTGACGCAACGCTGTCAACCTACATATAGTATAGTTCAGGATTTGACACACAGAATGCAAATTAACAGCCCAGAGTTTAAACTGCTAATGTAATTAATTAACATCCATAATTAAGACTCGCGTAGTGTGTGCGCACATTTACATAAACCCTCTCCTGTGTTGACTGAGTTTTGACGAATTTACGTGATTCAGTCAATTTTCGGTAACAATGTGGAAATTAAGGGTACCAAGTTTATTGAGTGTTTCGAAGAAGTCTGTTCAAGGAAAATTTGATTGCGTTGCTTGGTTACGAATGTTACGATATAAGGTATTGAGATTTCTTAAACCGAGTTATTTCATGGATCAAAGAAGACAGGAAGAAAAATCATTAATTTGGTTGCAATATAGGCATCACATACAATAATAAAAAATAAAACAAGACGAAAAACAATTAAAAAAACAGAAATTAAAATAATCACATGGATACCTATATTATCTAATAATATTCAAAGTTAAAACCATAATTATGTTTTACGAACAAAAATTTTATAAATGACTAGTAAGGATTTATAGGTTAAATTTTTCACGTTAATTAAACTGGGTACTAACCCTAGGGAAATAAATTTGATGTTTTACAGGTTTTTGCTAATAACCCAAACAAATATAACGTGTATCAGAAATGCGTGTTCATATTTAAGGGTGTGGATCAAACCATCAAACTGTACAACTTTCTCTATGGGACCAACATCGTAATCGCGAAAGTATAGTCAGCTGTCCCATACGTTTGGATCAAGTAGGTATTTGAAGTTTTGTATGGGCCGCTGATAATTATTTATTCGAAATTACAATGTTGGTCCTATAAAATTCAGTTTGATAAATTTTGATCCACATCCTATAATAATATGACCACGCATTTCTGATCCATCCATCTAAAATTTAAGTGCTAGGCACTTGTCTGTGTAGCAATTTCCATTCAGTCTTATCCAATGCCAAATCTTTTAAATCTTTGTATGTTTCTATATTCGCTTTTTCTTTCAGCTGATCAATGTAGTTTCTTCTTGGTCTTCCTCTTACATCTTTTTTTTTTTTTCATTTCTTGACACGTTGTCGATATTCGTAATATAATTTAATACGATTTATGATTTAGTTTGTCTTTAAACCAAAAATGTTTCTTTTTTAAATTAATTTAGCGTTGTGAACTATGTAACAATATATTCTATTGAAATGATTTTAAAAAGCGCTCATTTAACTAAATTGTGAGACTGTGAGACGTGCCTAAACTATTTAATCGTGTCTCAAAAAGGATTCGGCATCGACAAATCGAAAAGTAACAAAACTTTAAAAATAATCGATTACCTACAGTAAATTCTTTCACGTTTGACATTCAGAAGTATAATGTCTTATCGAAAATAGGGGAGGGCCTTTTAAGGGGTATTATATATATTATAGTACTCAACATTATAAACAATTTTTACTATGGAACTTTCTGTGTTCTGTGGAACCAACGCAGAAATAAAAAATCTGCTGTTCCATACATAGTCGAGTAATATGAACAACTGATTTATGTTTTCGCGATTTCAAGGTTGGTCCCAAGTTTAAAAGTTGTTCATAATGATGAGTAGGTACTATTATGACCTTTTAAAAGGACTTCGTCGTTTACGTGCCGCGGGTTCGATCCCCGCACGGAGCAGTTATTTGTATGATCTATAGATAGTTGTTCCGGGTCTGGGTGTGTGTGCATGCGTCATGTATGTTTGTAAACTGTACCCTCGATACAGGAGAAATCATAGTGAGGAGAAAAGTATTTATTAAAAAAAAACGATTCCGTAGTTAATTATGAACAAACAGTATTCAGGTTTTATTCAATTACAACGTGTAAAAAATCCGATATAACTCGTACAGAAACGGCGTCAATTTCCACTTAACAAAGACGCATCCCATAGCGTCTGAACCAGATTTTATCCAATTATCACTGAGTGCGAACTCTGAATGACAAGTGCGAGTTACCGGCTCCTTGTTAAAAATCATGTTTGTGTGAGTTACAGTTACCTGCTTTTTCATGAGTTTTGGCCGTACGAGTTTGGCTTGAGTCGAATTTTTAACTTGTTAGATAGTCCATATTTGTATTTATGGAATCGCAAGAAAGTTGTTTTGGCGAGTCTTGAATGACTTTTATTTACACACATATCACGCCTTTTATTCCTCGAAGTAACTATTAGGCAAAGATGCATACTGTTGTACACACACATTTCACTGATGCTGTTATTGAGACTCATAGGGGCCTATTGCCATCCACAAATCCATTTACTAGGCACAAATCTAAACTTTGGCTGCTACTTCGAATTTCTATACAGGATATTTTTTTATATAGTGCGCATAATTTGTAGAGTGATTCAGTCTCTATTCCTAAATGCAACCCACAGACATTTATATCAATATCTGTGATGCAACCGCAGTATTGGGATACACTTTAAAACCAAACGAAAATTCGACTTAGTATGGGGCATAATTTATTAGTGCAAGCCATACAAAATCAAATTTTTATTTTGTTTTGGAGTGAATTTTAATAAACCTGAAATCGCCAAAAAAATATCAGCTGTTCCATACAAATCATTCAATATTACTCGACTAAATGTATGGAACAGCTGATTTGTTTTTCGTAATTTCCTTGTTGGTCCCTTACTAAAAGTTGTTCATAACGATGAGTACAATAATCCCCTTTTCGGCTTTATATTATACCCTTTGTGTCTAACCGTTTATAAAATCCCATTAGTTATTTACACACGTAAAAAGCTTTGGTTTTTATCTATTTAAGTTTTAATTATTAAAAGCACTACGATAACACAGTCCGCATCATATTAATTGCTTAATATAACCACACGTTATCTAACGTAACCAGTACTAAGTTTAAATGAAAATAATATTCAAAATTATAAACCATTTTAACCCCAACATTTTTATCTGATAGGTCCATCGGACCCTAACTTGCAACTCAGAAATAAAGGCCCCAACGGAGGGTTTATTGTAACATTGTAACAAAGCTTTTGTTTCGAAGGGTTAACGTTGGCACCAACGTCTGTTTATATTTTAGTTAAATTCGTATTGAACTAAAAATAACATTGCTTGTATTACATTGTTAACGTTATTGTTACAGGTAAGTACTGCTAATTTAGACTGGAGTAAACGTGGAATTGGTATGGTATTTAATTTTTAACTAGCGGCCCGTCCCCGGCTTCGCTCGGCGGTGCAATTTCTCTCTACGATCCTTACATTAAGTATAAAAATATTATGCATAAAAACATTCCGGAAAAAATGCTTAAAATAAAGGTGATAACCGCATCAAAATCCGTTGCGTGGTGGAGGAGTAAGCGGATATAAAGACAGACAGACGCGGAAAGCCACTTTATTTTATACTATGTAACTATGTAAACAGTGATAGCCTAGCGGTTGAACGCTCGCCTTCCATGCAGGAGGGTCTGAGTTCAAACCCGGCCCGCACCTCTGACTTTTCGGATTCATGTGCGGATTAGAATTTGATTATCACTTGCGATAACGGTGAAGGAAACCATCGTGAGGAAACCTGCACATCTGAGAGGGCCTCATAAAGTTCTCGATGGTGTGTGTAGTCCGCCAACCCGCACTAGGCCAGCGTGGTGGATTAAGGCCTAAACCTTCTCATTCTGAGGAGAGGCCCGTGCCCAGCAGTGGAACAGTAAAGGGCTGAATTTATTTATTTATTTAACTATGTAAAGAATATAAAGATAACACTACTAAAGCTAAAATTCGACCTGAATTTACACAATATAACAAATTTAAAATGTGTAGTTAGGTTTGGTTTCATATTTTATATGATATTATGAAATTAAATATGTATATCCAAACTAGCTTTGCTAGGTAGGTTGAGTCCTTTTAACTACGCCCAATTGCACATCAAACAATTTTTCCTACTATTAAATATACAACAACACAACGCATTTTTATAATCCTTTGGGTTTTATCAGTTAAACTTATTTCTTGAGCGTGATGTTAGTACTTAGTAAAGAATGTATGTAGGTATGACTGTCGTGCGAACGACTGACTGCGGTCACCAACCTGCACAGCGCGGTAACTGGGGTGGGGGGCATTTCCTCCCCATTTTGGGGAGACCATGTCCAGCCGTGGACATAAGATAGAAGATACGATAGAAGTATAATAAATACAAGGTGTAACAGAATAAACGTTCCAAAAGCAAGTTTAGTGTCATGGTGTATTGATTTTTTCTTCTTGTCCGACTCACTGCTAATAGGTATTTTAAGTTTCAATTAAATTAGATTCAG
This sequence comes from Allophyes oxyacanthae, assembly GCA_932294325.1. Lineage (NCBI taxonomy): Eukaryota > Metazoa > Arthropoda > Insecta > Lepidoptera > Noctuidae > Allophyes > Allophyes oxyacanthae. Next base: position 11,053,819 of record OW028629.1, read on the forward strand.
TAGTTTTTCTTATCAGTTTTAGAAACAAATATTTTCAAGACTGTGTTATAATTTTACAGCCTGTATGTTTGGTTCATAAAAAAATGTACTCTAAGTAAACCAACCGGCTTCACGCCCTTCATCAAGCCATCAGCTCCATTTTGTCCAAATGCCAATGCTGACAAAAGACTAATTATCTCGGCTTAAATAATTGGCCGTCACTTGGTAATAAACAATTTAAAATTCGCCGACGCATCGCGGCTTGTCAAGCAATAGACAATGTTTTGCAGAAAAACAAGTTTATAATAATTTTCAAAGAACGGAAATACAAAGAACATATTGTTCTAAAATAGTCTGCAGTCCAGATGTTGTAGGCTTTTTTGATGAATTTGTGTTTCACACACAATCTGTTGAGAAAGATTTAGATACTTTTATTTTTCAAGTAACAAGGTGTCTTGCATAAGCGACATACGCGACCCGATGCGAAGCTGTCAATGCGACGAACCCGATCAAAACAATAGTATTCCATGCTTGCGGCCTATGTAGCAATCTGTGGAGAGATGCGACGTTACGCGTACCAGTTTTTTTGTATGCGACTAGATGTGACGCGACGCCACCGGATTATAATAACACGGGACTACAAAATGGCCGATTCAGAAACGTTGATCACCGCACCGCAGTGCGCGAGGATATTGTGGAACAAAAAATAAACATTATAAAGATTCTATATCCTTTAAGTACCTATGAATTTTCAAGCGTAATGACCAAAATAAAACATACGACATACGTGCTGTGCTGCGTCGTGTCGCGTCGCATCCTGTCGCGTCGCGTCGTGTATCGTCGCGTCGTATCGCGTCCCGTCGTAACGCGTTAGAGCGAGGCCCCGTTAGGGCGTTGCGCTGCGTTGCGTCGTCGCTGCGTCTTTTTCCATATATTTTTTATGACGTGCCCCATTAGACCGTTGCGTCGTCGCGCGCGACGTTTCAACGGATCGACGGACAAGAGACGAAGTGGGAGGGAGGGTGATGCGCTGCGTTGTCGGAGCTCCGCTGCGACGACGGACAGTGATCCACTGCATGAGACGCAGCTGCGACGGCGTGCATACCCTCTTGCGTTGCGTTGGCGCAGCGTCAACGCAACACAGGTGTGGCATACAATGCGTTGTTCCGTTGCGACGACGTGACGCAAAGCAGCGCAACGCACTAATGGGGCCTCGCCCTTACATCGCATTTGTCGGTTACGCAGGACATCCCGTGATCGCTACAGGCGGTTATTCAGATTTGAGCCTGTTTACCTTAGCTTTATTCTAGCTTTTAAAAAATGGTGCTCGGATTACAGTGCGTTCCAATTGACAAAGTTGGCTACTCCAAACAAAAACATGATAGATGCAGACTAACAAACAAACATAAAAAACAATACTCCGACTGCACGTTAGTTTTCCACTAGGCTTTGTCAGTCAAATCTCGTTATTCGAACAGGCTCAGACTTGCATCGAAATAACCATTAATTCAAGGACAGAGCCAATTTAACTTGCTATATCGTCCCTGTGGTACGACACAAAGCCTGCCGCGGACAGCGGCCCCAGCGGGGGGTAGGGTGGCTCAGGGGAAAGGGGAGGCTCGGGGGGCGGAAGTGACGAAACTCCGCCACGTCGCCATGGTAACCGCCGTGTTTACCCCGCCATATCGATCGTTGCGTTTCCCTGTTTACATACCGGCATTGCAACGGGGATTCGGATTCGATTCTTGGTTAAATAACGCAAATAAAACTTGATGGCGGAGTCTGTGGAGAATATTTAAGGATTCAGGCTTGGAATCGGCTTGTTTTGTTTATTATGTTTAATTACAGACAAATATATCATGTCTTTATTATTCGCTTTGTCACTTCTTTGTTCATATTTGAGCCCCAAGCCGATGATCAAGTACTAACTGTGTAGTGACATTTAGTTAATGTTAATAGATGCAACAAATATGTCGTTCGTGAGCTAATAAATAAAATTATAATTTTACCATTAAAAAAAACGGTACTTAGGAAATCGCATCGTACGAGTATCACGCATTTCAGATATATTTTTTTAGAATATAATTTTTTAATGCTATATCAACTATACAGGAAGTAAAACTGTATCATTTTCACATCTAGGTACCTAAAACATAATATATGCTTGAAAATTTATTGGTTCTAAGCGACATCTTTTTTTTTGTAATTTTTTAAACTGTTATTCGAAAACAATTATAAAAAACAAAAAAAAATGACAAAAGCCTTTCAACCGTCGATATTGTAATCTGTATCTGGTCAGCTTGTAACTGCCATGGCAATAGTGTTCAGAGCCAAATCATTATTATCCTAGTCTTATTTTTATTCACATTAAATTACATTATTCTCGCAGCTCTTACCACAACATTGTACTGATAAAGATTGTAATCTATTATTTGAAAAGAGTTACAATGGAGTTTCTTGCCGGTTCTTCTCCATAGGATCTACTACTTGGAACCGTACACCTGGAGTCTCGACATTTCATAAGTACCTGTATCTGGTTTACATGAAATAAAGATATATTTCTATTCTATTTTATTTGTATTTCTATAATAGATGCTCATAAATACATAATTTAGTGTAACCTACATGCTTGAGTTTTTTTTTTTGTAATTATTTTTTATACCGATTCCAAAGTTCTCTACAACCATAATTACTCTTGTGGTACCTATCAATTTGTATTCAATGCGGGTTTGCGTGAACATCGTTTTTAATTTAAGTAATTGTTTCGTCAATCAATTGAAATTTATGCGTTTTCTTTGTTACCATTCCGGCTTTTCTTTGTTCGGGGACACGCGAATATAAACAGAAACATTTATAAGTTCCTTGTGGTCGTGAGCCACACTTTGTGATACAAAAGGCTGTTGCAAATTAACTTTCAAAGAATGATAGGTATACACCAGGGGTGGCCTACCTGATTGGACCCAGGATCTACTGTTTCCTGACGAAGATATAGATCTAAATAGATACCGCAGGTACTGCAATCTATATGAAAACCAAGCATGCCACATTTTTTCTACGTTCTGTGTCGTCACAAGCGAGCGCTATTTAGTGAAGGGAAACCTCCTTCCACGCCTAATCGATTAAAAAAAAAGTCAAATATCGATTTTGTGATCGATTATGATTAAAGTTAATAGACAGAGAAATGATAATAATAAAGATATCGAACCAATAGTGCTATATTTTGTTGGGAACCAATCTATTCCCCGTCACCTTAATCCATTGAGATTGGATGATGAGGAAAACTTAAATAAACAAGGGAAGGTTTTTTTTATTTTTTATAGCATTTTCAAAGTCTACTTAATTCAATCAAATTATCATTCCTCTGTTTCGAAAATCAATTAGAATTGAGAGAAGGTGTACAACCTGTGTGTACAACACTATTTGCCTCATTTGACCGAAAAAGATACACATATACACAGATCCATAGATATACACTACAAACTTATAACACCCCTCTTTTTTGTCGGGGGTTAAAAATTATGCGATGTCTATGTATTCACAATCAATAGTAATCGATATAATTATATTGTCCCATTCACGTACCACATCGATTGTCTGTCTATCCATACTTGTATTAAAATTCAATTGCGTACATCCAGTTCGGATGTAATTGTGAAGGAATAAATTACGTTTTGACGTCCACATAACTCGATTCGTATTTACTTATTCGATTGCTTTTAATTTTCGATGTATCGAATCGAATTGTGTTTACAATGTAGCGAAACTTTTATACGAATTTTTTGTTTGTTTGTTTTTTGTGCAACAGTTCATGTGGTTTGAATAAGGGGTGTTCTCTTATGTCATTATTTTGTGAGGCGTTTTTAACGTCTTTTGAGGTCTAAGTTTTCTTAAGTCGTTGGTGAAGAGACAAAACGATTCCGATTCGCAGGGTAATCATGATGCACACTTGTAATTGAAATCGATTCAATTTTGACGCTACAAGTATGTTTATTGCGCTATTCCAATTGTTGAACGGAGTGATTTTAAAAGCATACTGGGGGCTTAGCTTTTATAGCAGGGTTGAAATTGAATTGCCCAGAAATTTCCAGAATAAGCTGACCTTTAATTGTACGAAAAGCCTATACAGTTCGAGGTCAGCTCATACTGGCAATGTCTTGGCAGGTCAATTTCAGCCCTGCTATAAGACTTCGTAGTAAGCCCCCTGTGCTGTGTAGATTGTAAGTAACATTGAATTATGTTATTTGTACGGAAAAATATATTTTTTTTTGCGCTTTCCATGTTTTTCCCATAGTAAAAGTTGTTCATAATGATGAATACAAAAACCCCTTAAAGGGATCGGGAGTAGAAAAGTAGGACCTTGTATACGAGAGAAAAAAAGGTATTCCATTGCCAGAAATGACACAGCAACAAACAGTCTACAACTTAGCAACCGTACCTAAAGAATTTCTCAATAAATCTCAAATAAAACAACCTAGAGCTAACTAAGTCTATCTAGATCAAGTAGCAACCTCGACACCTGCAACCTACACCGCGTGATGCAACATATCGTGTTACTGATAACGATACGGGTGCGGTGTGTAACTCTACGCCAAACGGAAGGACTAGCTGATCGCTTTTGCAATGTAACAGACTTGGTTTGATGTCGAATTGGTTCAAGTGGACGAATAGCTACTAGTACTCAAGGAGAAAGAACACAAAAAAAAAAAAAAAAAAAATGTGGTTACGCATGGCTACATATCAAGCTTAAACATATTCAGTATAAGCTGACCTCTCGTATACGGAAAGCCTATACAATGCGAGGTCAGCTTATACTGGAAAATTTATAGCTTGATATGTAGGCGCGTGTATAAAGATACCACGGATTTTTTTTAGAGTTTTATTCAATTTAATTACGTGACTCAAATTGCGGTCCGACGGGCCTTAACCTAATACCTCGAAGAACTTTAGACTGAGCTAATACTGCTAAAACCATGTAAAAGAATAAGTAGGTATATCATCTACAATGTTGAAACAACACCCAGAATGAACTAATTTTAGTACATCTCATTTCCACTGTCATTCACCATTATCTTAACCAGCATTGACATTCACAAATGTACTCAAATCTAACCTTTAAAACAGAAGCTACAAGGTTCTTATTTCTAAAGCATTAAGAGACTCGACTCCCGCATCAGTCAGGATGTCTTTAAGATTGATCTACTATGCACTTCGCGGTACAGTCGACCACGCAAGTGGGTCACGTAAATGTGTGGATCCAATAAAAGAAATAGTTTCGAATGCAGTTTGGAGTTCCACTATTTTCAGCATAGAATGTAATAAAATAGAATAGATCTTTATTTCATGTAAACCAAATACAGGCACTTATGAAATGTCAAGATTCTAGGTGCGCAGTTCCAAATAGTAAGGCCTATGGAGAAGAACCGGCAAGAAACTCCGTGGAAACTCTTTTAAAATAATATATTACAGTCTTGATAAGTACAATGTTGTGGTAAGAGTTGCGAAAGTAATGTAATTTAATGTGAATAAAAATAAATTAGAAATAAGAATGCCATGGCCGTTACAAGCTGACCAGGCTCGACAGACGGCACCCGTTTCTTTAGCATCCTAAATTTAGATTTCTCAATGAAGCATAACATTCATATATTTTTATCGGTCTTTATTACAAAAGTTGGCTTAAAAACAAGTGCTATAAAACCTGGGTTTTAAGAAAGCCCCGTTTCTGTATTCTTATATTATAAGGTGACGAATAGAATATTGAAAATCTGGGTTTTACTAGACTTGCTTTAAAATATATTTTGTAATGAGGGTATGACTTATGAGATTATCTCAAATCAGCTGTAGATACACAAAAGTCTACAAAAACCCAGTAGCGTATTACTCGTTTCTACCATCTAATAGGTAAGTATCTACTCTTGTTAACCTCTGCTTAACCGTAGATTAGTGCAAGGATTACTGTAAGTAGACTAACTTACTCGGATTTAAACTTTACGATCTGCTAATCGATGGACCATTGCAGGTCCAAATGTATTACAAGTTAATCCACTTTTGTCGTTGTTATACATAATTTTTATTGTCTCTGGCTGTCGTAACACAATAATGTAAATTCCCACCTATTTGTCACTGATTTCCTGTCAAACTCACAAAAAATTCACTATACATATATATTTTTGTCAGCCAAAAATTCTGTTCTTTCCGCTGGCTCCGACTGTACGTTATGTCTCACACTCTATTTCCTTGCAACATTGGAAAATCTACGAATTTCCCGTTCAACGATACCTCGTTTAGGTTAGACCGAAATCTAGAAGGCTAGTTATATTCTAGAACGTTCGTAGACATAGACAAAGTGCTGCTAGAGTATCTAAAGTTACGTTCGACCTGAGGTGTTCGTTATTGGGTTCGTGATCCTTTTCGTTAATGCGTTTATGAATTTCAAGATTGGCTTATACGTGTAAGCTGCTACGTGAAACTAATAGGATTATCCGTAGTTATGTACATCATCCATGACCATGTCTGACCCCTGAAGGGTTGGACAAACATGTACACACGGCTACATATTAGGGCCTTAGGTGTCATCCATAAAGTACGTAACACTAATTTCGTGATTTTTTTACCCCTCCCCCGTCCTTGTCACAGTTGATCACATTTGTCAGACCCCCCCCCCCCTCCGTGTGACGTCACATATTTTGCAATTTTACATCTAGAAATTATTAAATTAACACATTAGTTCCGAAATTAGTTTTATTTCCATTTAAACTATTTTTTTAATATGATTTTGAAATGTGACGTCTGAAACTTAGGACCCCTCCCACCCCTTGTCACATAATGTCACACTTCGTCCACCCCCTGTCCCCCGCTAAACGTGTGACGTACTTTATGGACGGTCCCTTAAGCTATACAACGTGTATTAGAAATACGTGGTCATATTTAAGGGTGTGGATCAGACCATCAAACTGAACAACTTTCTCTATGGGACCAACATCGTAATCGCGAAAAATCAGCTGTCCCATACAAAACTTCAATACCTACTCAAACCAAACGTATGGGACAGCAGTTTTTTTTTTCGCGATAACAATATTGGTCCCGTATAAAAAGTTGTTCAGTTTAATGGTATGATCCACACCCTTAAATATGACCCACGCATTTCTGATACACACGTTGTATATTTCCAGTATAAGCTGAGCTCGCATTACATAGGCTTTTGATACAATAAGCGGTCAGCTTAAACTGAAAATGTAGATATAGCTTGATATGTAGTTGTATGTCTCGTCGCACATAGTTAATTCTGCGTTGATGCTATTAACTCACACGCAATAGGGCTGTCCCCTAACACGGGCGAGTTAATACCATCAATGTCAAAAAACATTAAGCCTTCACAATTAGGTATAACTAATTCTATTACTTATACTTTCTAGCGATCTGGGATATGACTCCTGGACTACACTTAGTCCAATTAAAGAATCTATCAGTAAGCTAAAGTGCAAAAATTAGTTATGAACGTATTGCTGTTCACTCCATCTAGACTGCATCGAAATCGAATTTGACAACCCTGAACCCATTCAGGGTTGTCAAATCCAATTTTTTTAAAACGTGCGTTTGATTAGATTTTCTTCTGTATTGTGGGCATTTGTGGGTACAGTTTACAAACATACATATGCACACACCACACACCCCGACCCGGAATAACTAGGTATCTGTATTTCTTAAATACTTGTTGAACCCGCTGCACGTAACGCAGAAAGCTAATCGCTTAGCCTCTACGCTAACCGTACCGTCATTGATTCTTGGATCTAATAATGTATGCGAATCAAGAACAAAGAAAACCAAAAGCATTGCAAGGATACGGAAATTGAGTGGATGAATCAGCAAATTGGTACAAAAAATGATCTAACCAATAAATCCCGTTCCTAAAAAGATTAAAATTGATACTTCCCTATCAATCATAATTATAATATCCGATATTATCCATTAGGATTTAAGAAACACCCAACTGCATGCAAATGTCTAACCTTTTCCATTTTGGCACAAAAAACTTTAGTGCCTTCGCGAACTTGACACCGCGTCGACCCTCCCAGGGTTGCTACCTGAACGGAATTCGACTGGACTGTCCAAACTTAAAATATTTAAAATACTGAACCTTTTTTTGTGACAGTTTAATTTTAACATTTTGTTTTATTAATAATTTTAATATACGCTAATTTTTTTCGCTACATCGATCCTTATCTTGTATTAATTAACACATGTATGTAGATATTTTAGCATACCCCAATTATGTTTTTGCCAACCCTGTGACCGGTCAACGCTTATTCATTGGATCAACATTTTGTATATAATTTATATACCGCGTATGAATCATGTCCAAAAAAAAGACGGTTGGAGTCATCTGGTCAGGTCATTTACCCGGCCGTTGACCTTCCAGTGGGGGTTCAGTATCACCCTCGAAGCTTCGAGTCTCTTTCTAGACTAAGTTAGTACTTAAGTAGTTTACTTAATCTTAGTTGCAGTGGTGAAGTTATTGTGGCTTGCACTTGACTACAGAAGTAACTATTATTTTATTTGTGGTACAGTGCCGAAATATTGTCAGCTGTTTCAGCTTTAGGTATGGTTATATCTCACCAATGGAATGGAATAGAATCTTCTAATTAATCTATTTAACTTTTTATTTGAACTTTATACAGGATATTTTTTTATGTAGTGCGCAAAATTTGCAGACTTGCAGAGTGATTCGATCTCCGTTCCCAAATGCAACTGCAGTAATAAAAATCACTTCAAAACAAAATAAAAATTTGATTTTGTATGACTTGCGCTAGTAAATTATACGTGGCCTCCATAATTCTCAATTACAAGTACCTAGGTATTATTTTTAATTTACTGAGGTGTAAAATAATGCAAGTTTCAAAACATAGTAATCATATACAGTCTTAAAGTTTCATAGTTTCTTATTACAACTTGCGACATACTGTCGTATCTACCTACGGAATTAAGATGTCAACTCACGATTGAGTCATTCGAGTAATCTGTGTCGGACCATACACATTGCGACTTTTGGCAGCGACATAGTCGCGCGTTTTACGACTGCAGCTGCATCGTTGCAAGGTCAATTCACAAAATGGCTGATGATTGTATCAATGGCGACGGGTTACACTGGCAATGTGATCGCAGTACCAACACGTTTTCTATAGATTAAGCGGCACGGTTACAATGCTTCGTCCTGGGGGCTTGGGAGAACTGCCCAGACATTTCCAGTATGAGCTGACCTCCCACTGTATAGGCTTTCCGTACAATTAAAGGTCAGCTTATTCTGGAAATATCTGGGCAGTTCAATTTCTGCTTTGCTATAAGAGGTCGTAGTAAAAAATCGCAATTCACTACTACCTGCCAAGGCAGATACAGTTAAACTCAAAGTTTATAATTTCAACTGGGCCTTTTCAGTCACTTTCAAAACGTGGTGATTCTAGGTGCACGGTTCCAAGTGGGTTGGTCCTGGAGAAGATACCGGCAAGAAACTCCATGGATACTCTTTTCATAAAACAAATTCACAATAATATCAGGGGCAGCAGGTGCGGCACCGGCTAAAATTCGACTTGAATTTACACAATATTACAAAAAAAAAAAACATCAAAGATCATAATAGTACCACTATAATTTAAACAATACAAGCAGGTATATACTTAACACTCAAGCCACCCAATTATGAAAACAAAAGAAGCGTCATTAAAATTAGCTTGTGAAGACAGGAAGCAGTGGGTCACCAAGAAAGCCGCATGTGCAGAAGATAATCAGTTCCATACGTCTCCATACGTAATGACTGTCATCATTCCGCTGGGCAAATGATCTGACAGTGACAATCGCGATATTTATGACAAAAGTGGACATAAAAGCAAAAGAGGAGAAAAGCTCGAAGCAAACCAATCAGCGCGCAGGACGCAGTCGATGCGCTAAGTCGATATTGTCAAAATAATCTTATACTGGCCTTTGCCAAGCGTATCGTAAATGTACCAACAAAAAGTCGTAGCGCGCATTATGAAATCACTTACATGCATTGACTGACCTTTCCAATCAACAATACATACTCGTAAATACACGTCTGTCATCGGTTAAGGTCAGTCACCAGTATATTGACCCTTCAATACCTGTAACACCGTGCACTTTGACTGAAAAAGGCACAATATCTCTGTGATATTCCTGTGATACTGGATGTAATTTCTTGATATCTACCATAATGCGTGACAATATAAGGTCAGGATTTCCAAACTGTAGCTCGAGGGTGGACATTACTGTCTCAGGCGTGGTAGCACTTATTAGCAGGGCCGAGACAGCGTCGCGAGCTGATCCTTTCAAACACTTTCTTAAGCGCCACAGATTTTCATTATCTTTGAAATTACATACTTTAGACGATTCTTCGTACGCCTGTTTGAAGTAAAGCCACTCCATGGGGTCACCAGAAAACAATGGTAAGTCTTTTGGGGTACAAATTCGACTTAACAGGTTAGCGTTTAGGCCGTTGCTGGTAGAAGCGGCTGTGAGATCCTTAAGTGCGCTGGCCAAAAGTTGAACTGTCCCATCAGTGCCGACATTCTGTGTGACCGGCGGTTGGGACAACAGCACACTAGTGTGCGACGCTAACTCCATGAATATTTGTATAGCGAACCATAATGGTGAGAAATTTGATATTTTTGTTCGCAGTCTTCAGGACTTAAGCGTACCTGTACAAAATTTTAGTATAGTTAACCTTAATAATTACGCTCATTTACGTAATATTAAAAACGAGATTTGTTGTACTAATACTAAGCCTGAAATACTAATTGGTCAGGATAATTATAATTTGTTATTACCTTTAGAGATTAAAGTCGGCAAATGTAACGAACCTTGTGCCACTCGTACTCCGCTGGGATGGTGCGTCCATGGGCTGGTACCTGCATCACTCTCAACGAGCGCGTGTTACTCCACTCTGCACGTTACCGAGGTTCAATCAGGGTTGGCAGACACTTCATTAGAAGACCTGCACGAGATGGTAAGAAAGTCATTTACTATCCAATCTATGGGGATATCCGGGAAACCACGCCAGAACTCCGATGATCTGCGCGCTCTGGAACACCTGGAACAAACGGCAAAATTAATCGATGGTCGATGGCACGTAGGTCTACCTTGGAAGGATGCTGGCTGTAAGATGCCTGATTCTGAACGTACGGCATTGTCTAGGCTGCATAACTTAGAGAAGAAAATGTCCTGTAACGAACAATACGCACAAAGGTACCGAGATCGTATTAACCATTTGTTAGACAATGATTTTGCAAAGGAAATTTTAGATACAACAAAAACAAATAAGACGTGGTACTTACCTCATTTTGGGGTAGACAATCCCAATAAAAAGAAATTACGCCTTGTTTTCGATGCAGCAGCTAAAACTCGCAGTTTATCGCTCAACGATTATCTATTGACAGGTCCCGATTTATTGATGTCATTGTTAGGAATTATGCTACGTTTTCGCGAACATGAGATTGCTATAGTGGGCGACATAAAAGATATGTTTTTGAGGGTCAAAATCTTATCTACTGATCAGGATGCTCTTAGATTTCTGTGGCGCGACAACCCTAATGAGCCTACAAAGACGCATAAAATGACATCATTAATATTTGGTGCGAACTGTGCGCCGTTCATTGCGCAGTTTATTAAAAATAAGAACGCTCAACGTTATGAATCGTCGAAGCCTGCGGCAGTTCAAGCTATTCGCGAACAGCATTACATGGACGATTACATAGATAGTCAACCGAACAATAATACCTGCATAGAATTAGCGCGCGATATTATACATATACATAGACAAGGAGGCTTCGAGATCCGAAATTGGCTAAGTAACAGCGCGATAGTTTTGAATAGCTTACCCGAAGAGTCGCTCGCCACCTCGGCTGCTACCGTAAAAGTCGGAGCACGACATGAAGGTGAGCGCGCCTTGGGAATTATATGGTATCCTGTCGACGACACCCTAGGTTTTGTCACCTCATTTAAACGGATATCTGAAGAAATAATGAATGGTACACAGTGTCCAACAAAGCGCCAGTTGTTGAAGGTCATTATGTCATTGTTCGATGTCTACGGATTTCTTTCGCCGTTTACTATAAATGGTAAAATATTACTTCAGGGAACCTGGAAATCAAACGTGAATTGGGATGAAAACATAACAGAGGATATGTATGTAAAATGGATTAAATGGTTGAAGTTATTAAAAACAATTAGTAGCATTCGAATACCGCGATGTTACCGGCGAGTGGATGCATCGACATTACGTCACACTGCAACGGGACTTAGCAAGACGGATGACATAACTTCATTCAATAACTTAGCTGCGTCCACGCACACTCCGACCGGCCGGGTCATTAGCGAAACAGGTTATAATTGTTTACAACTTCACGTATTTTGCGACGCGTCGATACAAGCTATGTGCACAGTTGCTTATTGGCGTTGGTTGGACAGTAATAGACGAATAAGGGTTTGTTTTGTAGCTAGTAAATGTCGAGTTGCTCCTGTAAAACCTGTGACAGTACCCAGGCTGGAATTGCAGGCAGCTATAATGGCTGCCAGGTTAGCTAACACACTACAGTCCACACATCGTATAAAAACAGCTGATCGATACTTTTGGTGCGATTCCACGACGGTGTTACAATGGATACATAACAACACACGGTGTTACAAACCTTATGTAGCTCACCGCTTAGGCGAAATCGACGAATTAACACAAATTAAAGAATGGAGATACGTACCTACGTCTATGAATATTGCAGATATGGCCACTCGGGAGAATTATGACAGCCTTCAGCTAGATGGTGAATGGTTTAATGGACCTTCATTTCTGTACGAGTCAGAGACTTTATGGCCTATTAGCACAGTCATACCTAGTGTCGCAGAGAGTGACCTAGAATTTGTAACAAACATTGTACAAACAGAATACTTACCTGAGCACGCTGCTGTACCAGATCCGATGAGGTTTTCTTCTTGGATACGCCTGCTGAGAAGTACGTCTGCGGTGCTGAAATTTATTAAAAAATGTCAAAAGAATGAAATTGATGAGTGCACTGCTATAAAATGTGCTGAGATTCGGCTGCTACGGTATGCCCAGAAGAAATCATTTTACACTGATATAACTGTAATGAAAAACGGAAAATACTTAAATAAAAGTAGTAAATTACTTACGTTAACACCATTCCTAGATGAGCAGGATGTACTCCGTGTGGGCGGGCGCATAGGCGCCGCTGCTGATGTTCCCTACGACGTGAAGTATCCTGTTATTTTAGATGGTAGAAGCCAAGTGGCCAAGTTAATTGTCAAGCATTACCACGTGAAGGCGGGCCATGGCAACCAAGAGATGGTAGTAAATAACCTGAAACAAAAGTATTGGTTAATACGGATGAGACCTACTGTTAAAGAAATAACAACAAAATGCATGCTATGTAGATTAAGAAGGGTGAAACCTGAGATGCCGCAAATGGGTGACTTACCTGCTGCCAGAGTGGCTCATCACCAACGGCCCTTCACTCATTGTGGAGTCGATCTGTTTGGGCCAATGGAGGTCCTAGTAGGACGACGAAGAGAGAAACGGTACGGAGTTCTTTTTACCTGCCTCACGGTGAGGGCAATTCATTTGGAGACAGTGTCGTCACTCAGTACTGATTCGTTGATAATGGCTCTTCGTAGGATGTCTTCAAGGCGTGGATGGCCTGCACATCTATACTCCGATAATGGGACAAATTTAAGAGGTGCAGATGCAGAGCTTAGGAAGTCCGCCCAAGAACTTGATGTGCAACTTCTGCAGACTACTGTCAGCATCTACGGCACCCGATGGACTTTTATACCACCGGCCAGCCCTCACTGGGGTGGGGCCTGGGAACGCTTAATTCGGAGTGTCAAGGTTGCACTGAAGGTCGTCCTCAAGGAAAGAGCCCCTAGAGAGGAGGTGTTCAACACGCTACTGGCCGAAGTAGAAGCCATAGTCAACGGACGTCCACTGAGTCATGTTTCGGTTGACGTCAACAGCAAAGAATCATTGACACCCAATCACTTTTTGCTCGGATCGTCATCTACTTTACCGCAGATGGGCAGCTTTGACGATTCTGATCTGTTCCGCCGACGGCAATGGCGAATAGCACAGAAATTGACGGATATGTTTTGGAGAAGATGGGTCGCCGAAGTGCTGCCAGAAATGATACCACGCCAAAAGTGGGCCGAAGACGGACAGAGACCCCTTCAAGTTGGGGACGTAGTGTTCATTGCCGACCCTAAAGCTCCGCGTAACGTGTGGCCGCGAGGTATTATACAGGAGGTTTTTCCTGGCAAGGACGGCAGAGTGCGAGTGGTACAAGTCCGAACGCAATTAGGTAGTCTCAAAAGATCTGTAGCTCGCGTCGCTAGAATTCCTTTAGAGTAACGAGTGCTGCGTCAGCAGCACTAGGGTGGGGCTTATGTAAGCGACGCAAATATGTCTTTTGTTAAATTAGTGTAAGGTAATACGATATTTTAAGATAGTCGTTAGTCGTCGAGTGACCGCCGCTGCGATCGGCACGTTTTCGTTTTCCTCTGTCGTCTTGTAAATTTATACTCGCAATAAAGAAGTGTTATAGTGCTCAAGACGGTGTTTACTTGATCTCAGTCCTCAATCAGCCCTGACCCATACAAATACCTATACTTAAGTTAACCATCCGGCCTGCCTCAACATACTATGAATGCGTATTTTATATGCCGCGAACGATACTTGCATTATGTAGCGAACATTATTGGCAATTTGCTAATTGTTAACGCAATCCAAACTCTAACTCACATAAATAAAGATCACTTTCGAACGGCACATTAAATATGTAAGTAGCATTTAATTAAAAGTTCTGCTTTGTTACCGGTATTTTTTTAATTAGATGTAAGTACTAGATTCCTTTGCTTGTCTGGGAGTGAAAAAAGAAGTAATATGTGACAGCTGTCATCTGGCAAGTCGTAAAAGATGAGACATCTTGTTAATTGGATTCATTTCTGTCGAAGAGCTAATAAATACAATAAAGTCGTTTGTTGAACCAGCAATCTGAGATACATACTCATACAAACTTATACCTCAATAATTGTATGGTTAAAATAAATAAACTTTAAATTATAAAAATAAACATGTACAAGCATCGATGTCTATAGATAAAGATATGCTTAGTGAACTCAAAAAGTGACACATGTCAGGTACTCCATTTTCAGAAAAATGGAGTGGTTGATCACTAGTCAAATGCCGTTTACAAACATAATTATTAATTTGTGTATTGAATAAAAAATATATAATAACAGTAGCTATTCCATTAGTGCATGTATCGCTGTTCTATTTAAATATAATTTGAACATTGTATTCTTCAAAAAATACGTCTCATTTTTTTTAGCTTCCCTTTGTATGACAGAGCGTATCTATAGACATCGATGTGTACAAGGTCTTATCGCTAAAAGCGATGTCTTTCAGCCAACCTGTGGATGGACATGACTCGGAAGAAATAGAAGGGCAGTTTGCGGTGTACCATATATAATGTATATTTATAATATATTATAAACAGATAAATAATATGCATAAATTAAATATTACACTTACATATAAAATAAATAAATATACAGTGTTATCACACAAGTTGTATTGGAGGAGTACGTATTATTTTATAGCATAATAATAAAATTCTTACTAAAGAGATAGGTAGTGATGTTGCAGCAATATTTTAAAAGAAACCAATGACTGAGATCTTCTTACCGACACAGGCAATGCATTCGGCATTCCATAAGCGTGAGGCTTGGACTGTAAATGATTTATCCAACTTTATTCGGCGTTTATTTAAATAAACAACTTTAAACGGTAGTTATTTATAATACTTAATAAAACCAAGTCTATCGCAATTTACTCTAGGATGCCTCATCTAAAAAGGGAGAGTATATGGGAGGGATGCCAAGACACTTTATGAAAAGAAAAGATTTCTTTTTTTTGATATTCACATGAGAACGGATTATAAACTTCCTTATTCCTAAACTGTCATTATCAAAAATTACTTATATTTGAAAAATACCTAAAAATCTATACGAACAATAAACTATTGAGGTAGCTAGGATTTTGTCTAACAGAGAAATACTCTAATGACGTATATATTGTAAACCAAGAAATAGGTACCCGACTACAAAAAATTTCTAACAAAAAATGTAGCAAAAACTTTAACATTCTATATAATTTTTCCCAAAACTGCCGGGGCTGATTTTGATGCCCCTTTGCACAAGGGTATAGTCGAGGTGTTCCTTTCTCAAATACCATAACCATTTCGCTAGGTCCATAGACCACTTCCCATACGAATTTGTCCAGTTTCCTTTTCATATAACCAAAGGAGTCTCGATTATCGTCTTAAGCGTCTTGGAGGCTTACCATCATCTCTTAGGCTGGATTGCACCAAGGGCTACGTTATTGTTACTGTCAAAGTAAATTTTAACAGTAACATTAACAATGACCATAGGATTTAACTATCTACTGTTGCACCGTCATGTAAAATGTAAAAGTTAAAAGTTTGACAAGTGACAAGACGTTATAAATAGGTTATATTCGACGCGTCTGACAGTAGTTACAGATAGTTAACATTAACAATAACAAGCGAATCGTGGGCAAAGCTTTTTTCGAAAAACAAAAAAAGAAAACAAATTATTCCTGAAATAGGATGGTTTTACAAAATATGGTGATAAGGTAGTTCTTAGCTTACACACTGTGTCTGCATTTTCTTCTGTACCCTCTCCAGTCGCAGGTCTGCTCGCAGAAATTTCTTTTGAAATAAGCAGTACATTTGTACTTAAGTGTTCCTTATTCTATGTATTTTTTTCTTTTTGTTGTGTGTACATAAATAATAAAATAAATAAATAAGGTCTCTGAAAGGTCACTAGGTAATAAATTGATTTCAAAATCAATACTAATAGGTTTTAGCTAGTTTTTGTGCACTTGCTTCGACCCTCATATTATAAAAGGTACGTGTTGTCTAGTCACGATACAAAAATACTGACCTAGCAATATAAACATTCTAAACCTATTCTTTGAAGCTACAAGGTTTTTCTTGAAATCCATTCTCTAAAACATTGATTCATCATTCCAGAAAAGAGTGACTCAAAACGTCATAATAATACGACTACATAAACACTTCTTCACAAGCATAACGAGTATGATATTCTTGGGAATCGAAGTAAAAATACATAAAGTTCATAATTCAACACACAAAGCACTAAAGTCGTCAGTTTTCTTTTAAAATACAGTTAATCTGCTGGAATAATCGGTTGGTTCACTGATACCTCAATAATGTTAAGATATAACTTTTAAGTGATAAGTATAAGCCTAAAGATAAGCAGCTGATTACCGCCATTCTTAGCTTCGAATGGAAAAGGTTTCGCGTTTACAGCCGTAGACAATAACAATAACATTACCAAGAATCACCTTAGAATGTTACGAAAACCAATAAAATTTTATCCGACTTCTCTCTTTCTGTAATTATTTGTAAACTTACATAATTACACACGCCAGCCGGTGCGCAATTACAAAATAATAAACAAAAAGGTTCGTTAGCCGATAAAAAATCAATTTATATTGTGAGTGAAAAAAATCGATAAATTATCGTTGCACCCCTACGAATTACACGCACACATGGCAACGTGCGCGTGCCTTGCACACATGGACACTGTGTTTGTATACGTAGGGACGCGGCAGCTGCAGAACTTGAATACAACTGCCTGCGAATATCAAACTTTTATTATTAACTATGTCGGCGCCTCGGTGTCGCTTGTCGTGAATTAATGATTCGTTATTAAGGTTTTGTTAGGAATTTGTTTGTTAACTTGATGAAGTGTCGTGTGGGGAATTAGTATTGTTACCCGTTGTGTCTTGTTATGTTGCGAAAAATGAATAAAGATTAGTAAGAGATGAGAGTTATTTAATTTAGGGTGAAGCGCACTAGCTACTTTTTGCAATAGAATCACGCGTTTTCGCGTTCGTTATTCAGTTTTTGTAAGCAAAACGCAGCCAACGATCGCGAAGACATGTGATTCTGCTGCAAAAAGGAGCTAAGGTGCTATGGCCCTTAGGTAACTTAATGATCAGATTATTTTGGTCAAACAAATTCTATCAAACTTATAAAAACTAATTAGTAACTATTGTTTTGCATATCAAAACTAGATCACCGTAACCGTTTATGGTTGCGTAGTTCAGCAGGAATAACAAAGCAAAATGGGGAGAGAAAAAATTCGGGGCAAAACCATCTCTACCGTTTTTTCTGTAGATTTTTCGTTTTGTCTTCTGTCAAAGACACAAAGAGTGGAGAAAACTGGTTTGTCGAAAGAAAAATCGGGGACAAAACCATCTCATTACCGTTTTGATCTCTCGACTGTTCGTTTTGTCTTCTGTCAAATAGATAAAGAGTGGAGAAAACTGGTTTGTTGAAAGAAAAATTGGGGACAAAACCATCTCTTAACCGTTTTGATCTCTCGATTTTTTGTTTTTTCTTCTCTCGAGGAGACAAAGGGCGGAGTAAACGGGATTGCGCACCCGCCGCGCCGTGCTAACCCTGCAGCATTTCGTTACAAATAAATATTTGTCTCGCAGATGTTCTGTACCCGTTATTATGTCATGTTACTTTGAAATCATCAATTCAAAACATCATGTCCTTGTTTAGAAACCATATATGTCCTTTTAAAATCCTATCAATTATACCGAAATATGTGTGAAACATAATAAAAACGATAAATCTTTGATTGCCACGCCACGTGAAAAATGGAAAGAGGTATTATAAAATTGTTTACGCTAAAACAAGTTATATATCTTTTTTTGTATTAATATAATTTTATATCGGCGTACAAATAAAGAAGAGTACAATGAACGGAGCCAGATCGCCTTGAAAAGTTGTTCGAAATCACTCGCAAAACAAAAAGTACGAAATTATTTCTTGATATTAAATTGTTTGTAATATCTTTTATTGAAGATTCTCACGTTAATATTAATAAACATTTATTCAAAATTAATATTTAATTATGTTTATTGAAATACACGAACTTTTGATCCAAATTACCTAGAAATCTTTTTAATTATAAATACAGAAATATTTGCCATTGTTACTAAACAAAGACCGAAAAAAAAAACTTTGAGCATTACCTTTGTCGACCGATAATATTTAGGGTTCTTTTTTGTTGTAATGATCTCGTCCGTAACGTATTGGTGCCTTTGCCTGCTGCACAAGTTTTTTTTTTCGAAAACTTGACCCTCGCATTCAGTTATGATTCGGCAGTCGACGCGAGCGGTTGTGTCTCCGCTAACGGTTGAATTCTAGTCATTGTGTCCAAAATTATTTTAGTTTTAACTAGTGTTTCTGAACGTTCAGTAAACGTTCTTAGTTTTAAAATTTAGCGGTTAATGGTTGTGTGTTTCTAAATTTAAATATTTTAATTAGTTTTTTCAAGGAAGACTGACTTTAATGAACGGATTTGGATTACTTTGGTAAGTTTGAAAAAAATATTTTATCTTTTTTTTTTGTTTCTTGTGACTTCTAAGAATTTTTCATACGGCATTGTGTTGTCAACGGAACTTGTCTAAGATGTTATGTGTTTGTTATTTTTTCTCAGAGCGGCAATATTTTTGTATGGCCATATGTTAAATAGACACAGTTTATAAGTGAAAAACACATACGAAATACATTATTTATGTCGAAAAACATCAATAAAACATTACGAGTACATTACATAACAACACCTGCTTTTCCGAACACATGTTCACTATATCATTTTACGGGGAACTTTAAACGGTTCTTACGTGTTACGCATTAATATACATATTTTATAAAATCGTCTCGAAGGCCTCAAAATGACGTCATAAAACAATTTCAATTGGTGGTCTCCAATAAACGACACGGAACTCAAACGGTGCGACGTTTTTATAACCCGTATAAATTGAAAAGATATATAAACCAATCAACTGGTTTATCTTTCGTGACCAACTTGATTTAAGCGTATTATATTGTCTCGTATACTTTATGCTGCTGTGTTTTAATCAAGTGTTGTTTGTTTGGAGTTCTAACAGATAAAGTAACAAGTTTCTACTGGAAATTGTATCAAATTTAAGGGCTTTGATAGAGCAGGAAGCAATTCAAATAGCTGTTAAGTAATTGAATTTTATGTTGTTGTAGACTAGGAAATATAGTTACACAAGTGATTTCATGAATTTAAGTATTTTAAGTATCATTCTAATCCAGTGGCATGCTCAGATATTTCTTACAGGGTAAAAAAAATCAACTAAGTGTTGTATTGTCAAGTTAACGGCTTATTGTACTCATCATTATGAACAACTTTTATTATGAGACCAATCATGAAATCGCGAAAATTAAATTAGCTGTTTGCATACATTTAGTCCAGTCATATTATTATTTTTGTATGGAACTGCCGATTTTTTTCCTCAATTTCATACTTGGTCCTATAGTAAAAGTAGGACTTCGTATTGTCCTCAGCTCTTAAGATGCTTAATTAACTCTTTGAAGTGAAAGTCGAAGTCAAAGATTTTTATTTCAGCTGGGCCTTTGCAGGCACTTTCAAAACGTCGTGATTCTAGTGAAACTTATTGGTTAGTCAATTATTGCTTCCTTCCTAATATTACTGCAAACACTGCCAAGATCTAATGACAAACCTACTACTATCTGCAGCAATACCTACAAACCGAGTGTATCCTAAAATATCTCCTAGAGTCAAAAACCTCGAGATCCGGCCGAATACCAAAAAGTCGGGTCTCATATGACTTGTTTCGTACAGTTGTGCGGATATCCGACGGTCATAACTGGTCATAACGAAGTGTGCAATGATATTTGCCAGAGCCATTAATCAAATCGGGCCGAACGGCTAACTGAAATCTGAATAGCAAATCCAGAGCGAGCTAAATTTGACGACTGTGCTGTTCAAACAGCGGGGATAGATTAGAATTGTTAGTCAAGACTGGAAGTCAAACCAATAATCTACGATGCAGGACAGTGTATTAGAATAGAACAGAATTGATCTTTATTTCATGTAAACCAGATACAGGCACTTATGAAATGTCGAGACTCTAGGTGCACGGTTCCAAATATGTAGTAGATCTATAGAGACGAACCGGCAAGAAACTCCATGGAAACTCTTTTAAAATAATAGATTACAATCTTGGTCAGTACAATGTTGAGGTAAGAGCTGCGAGAATAATGTAATTCAATGTGAATAAAAATAAGACTAGGATAATAATGATTTGCCTCTGTATAAGATTGCCATGGCAGTTACGAGCTGACCAGTTCCGACAGACGGCACCCGTTCACGAGCTTGACGCATGCGTCAGCATCGCTATTGTTTGGGGGCTCAAATTGACAAAGTTTTCTGAAGCTTACTATCCAAGATAAAACAAATGAAAAACTGACATTGAGGTCAGAAAACACCATGAGCAGATGCTTAGAATGAACACGTGCAATCTATTATTGGTCGAAGGTCCAATTAAATATTTCTTTCTTTCAACTTAAGAGAGACTTTGAACTACTGCCGATAAGTAGCTACACTTTACAAAAATTGTCAGATTATTGTCAAAATAAGAGAATAATTTTTTTGGGGCATCAATTTATTGTCATTTACAAGGAATCCAGACACTGTTTCGAAATTCATTCATTCGATAACAAACCTCTTAACGTCCAAACCGCTCCGCTCACCGCGCTTCCAGTTAACATGTCCTAACCTTTACCACAGAGACAGAACTTGTACTAATAAGTATTTGAACTATCACGTGATAGTAAGACCGGGATTTTGTACCGACCACAGCCGAATTGTTAACTGATTTTAGTTTATCTCGTAGTTGAATTTGAAGGATTTATGCCGCAAAAGCTCAACAAGGTTTCGCGTCCAAAAAAATTCTAACAGATCTATGATTTTTTTATGTGAGGTGTGATTTTGTGAGCCGAATGTGGAATAAACCATTTGAAGACTAGTAATTTCGTCGTAGTTGTGGAATTAATAAGATGGATTAAGTTCATTTAAGGTGACGCAGTGATAAACAGATGAATCTCAAATCGGTTGCACATACAAAAACACGCACGACCTACTAAGGTCATATGCTTCAAAACAGTATTATTGTCGTTTAAAATAAAGATTATCATTAATTTAACAAAAATCAAATTAATATTAAAGTGTGTGTGTAATGTAAACACAAAATTTAGAACCATAAATCGATCTCATTTCCCTGTAGAATGAAAATCTCTGTTTTTAAAGAGCAGTTTTTTGTTTAATATTGTTTTCTCTGCTGTATAAGTTAACAAATCATGTAAGGCAGTTACCAAAATGATTTCAAGGACATGATCAGTGAAGTACATAAATATCAGTTACAAATGTTTTGTAATTGCTGAGAAAAATTAATAATGCCGACAACATTTTCAATTCTTTGGGAGCAAAATGTATGCTTGGCTAAATCTTGGTTTGCCTGCGCTGTTAGTTAGTATTTTTTACTTCATTCTTAGTATTCCTTACCTGCACCCTTGTCGCAGTTCTCTACAGGACAAAGGCCTGTTTCGGCGCCACAAAACCTGTTTCGCCATCGCCATCGTCCGCTTCAAGATTAAAGTTCTGGATAAATCTGCCCTTGGAAGTTGAATTGCAACGCAGTATACAGTAACAAATATTAATCTACTGCTTTATAGTAAATAATTAGTGATGAAACCATATTACAATTTCGATACGATTACCACAAAAATTTATAAACTTTAAATAAAACAGGCCAGCGTATTGGTCTAAGGCCTGACCCTTCTATTCTGAGAAGAAGCCAGTCCCCAGCAGTAGGACAGTAATGGGCTGGATTTATTTATTTATATTTTATCTATTCCACCGCCGTACATCGAATAACTTGGCTCCCTCGACGGACTACCTCCAAAAACTTGCTAGAACTCCTAAAAGCTAGTTAGGTGTTCGAGCATCGAGGAAATGCCGAGAGCTTGGAGACTCATTCCTGCGACCTAACAAATTACGAATTGACATTCCGACACGAGTTACTCTTCAGTCATTCTGCGACCGAACTCCAAACTCTAAATTGGCATTGCTGTGTAAATAAGGTGTGAAATGTAACTCCTAAGTTCCCAACAGTGGCGTGCAGAGATATTTCTTACAGGGTAGGTAAAAACAACGTAGTGTTGTATTGTCAAGTTAAATGATGTTTGGGATTGGCTACCTTACCCTAAGACTTAAATTAACTGATATTACAGACATATTAACGTTTTTCTTCACTACATACTATAAAAGAAAGTCGCTTCCCGCTGTCTGTCTGTCCCTATGTATGCTTAGATCTTTAAAACTACGCAACGGATTTTGATGCGGTTTTTTTAATAGATAGAGTGATTCAAGAGGATGGTTTATGTGTATAATACTTTCATATTTAATGTAAGGGTAGTAGAGAAACTGCATCCGTCCCAAGTCGGGGACGGGTCGCTAGTACTTATTAATTTATAAATTAATATTATTCTTGATTGTTATGTAGGTATTTACCTGAAATTTTATCTATTTAATGTATAATGTAATTTAAATTTTATAGTCCGATTTAATTTATTTGTCTGTATGTATTTCTCACGTAATTAATTAGTTTATTTTTGTTTCACCTAGTACCTAGTAACTGCATGCTGTGGTCTCCTATAATTGGAGGCGCACAAAAATAAAATTGTTTAATATGTCATGTGTCTGTGTAGCCTTTGTTGGAGGTCCTATAAATAAATAAATAAAGACTTTAGTTATTAGGGTAAGGCAGTATATTTTTGTCTTTATAGAGTGCAAGCCACAGGGACCAACATTAAAATGGCGAAAAAAAATAGCTGTCCCATAAGTTGAGTAATATTGAATTATTTGTTGAAACAGCAGGATTTATTTTCGCGATTTCTTGTGTGGTCCTATACTAAAAGTTGTTCATAATGATGAGTACCTACAATAACCCCTTAAAGGGATCGGGAATTCAGGACCACCTTATTTGTTCGCGTTTCATCTGAGAATTTAATTTGAATCGCGTTTCGTCAAATTTTCTTTTGATCATAATTTGTACAGATCTGATTCTGTTTGTTTTCGGCAACCTTATATTAAAATAAAATATTTTTTGTCAACTAAGATTTGCAATAACCATAACCATAATATAGAGTTAACAATACTGCTTTCTTAAAAAGTCAACATGTCACAAAGAGAAGGTTTGTTTTCTTTGAAAAGTTTCTTTGATGCGCGATCTATCATAAGAATTGTTGTTTACACTGTAACTTGGTCCTGCGGCTATACTTCCCGCCAGTAACTGTCCACTTCTTTAGCGCCTTTTCATACGTAACTCGTTTTAACCCCCGACAAAAAAGAGGGATGTTATAAATTTGTAGTGTGTATCTGTGGCATCGCAGCTCCAAAACGGATAGACCAATTTAAATGCAGTTTTTTTTAATCGAAAGCTAGTTTAATCGGGTATCATCTTCGCTATGTTTTATGAAAATCTGTTCAGCCGTTCAAAAGTTACAGGTCTTTTTCTAGTTGGAGTCTGGGGTTTTTGACGGTTAGTAACCTAATGCTTATGCTGCAAAGTTGCATTGGTTTTGTATAAACTTAGTTCTGTGATGCTTTAAGTAAGCCAAATAGTCCGCCTCTGATTTTATCAGTGAACAAGTTATGTTTCTTTCAAAAGCTCTAGACAGGAGCAAATTTTTTTCATAGCAATGTTCTAAGCTTTAACTTTAAAAACAATCGACTGATTTTGTATTTCGTTTGTGTCCAGCCTAATCGACATTCTATGTTCTAAAAAGCTCATTAATGAAAAACGAATGTGTTAATAAATGTAACTACAACTCACTATAACAATTAAATGGTTATTTTCACATTTGTATCTCAAATACACAGTACAATTATTTTCGGTTCTGGGCTTACACGCGCTGCTAGCGCCTGATAGGAATATTGTAGCAATGAATTGTGTTATTGGATTTTTATATTCTCATTAATAAGGCGTTCTATTTATACTTTAGTTTCTTTAGATAGTGTACCAAAATAATCTTTATAACGATATTATATGCTAAGAAATAACACTTTTCGTGATAAATGGAATACTAATAGTTGTATTGCTGAGTCACAAAAAACACATTAAGTACCTACCTACACATTTCTTCCTCTGTTAGCATAACCACTTTGGTAAAGCGATACCACAGACAAAAAACTCATGAAGTAATGCTAACAGTAATTCCCACGATGCCAAACCAAACATTAGGTATATTCCTAGAAGCTCTTACTATTACCAACTTACATTTACATCTGAATAAACACGATTTACTCTTTGATTCCTTTGATGAACCACTTTGCGGGCAGCATAAGTTACGTTGTATTTGTAACTACCTGTCCCTTACGGCGAAATCTATTGTCCCTTTGCTAGACTGTCACTTCAGGCAATATAATTAAATGGGGCAATATAATATATATAAGTGAAATCATGATCGACTTATTTTTTGGTGAAAGCGTATGAATTAATTTTAATAATCATATATAATACAATAAAACCTCTTCATCGCTTCAATGAGTCCACTCATATTTAATTGGTTAATCCATAAAGTTATTCCATTATATAAGCTTCAGCGGCTACTCAAAGTTCAGCGGCTATTCTGAAAAACAAGGCTGAAACACGAAATATATACCTAGATAGGTGTGTTCGTAGTTTTTATTCACATAATAAGGGATAGATATCGATACATATAAAAAGATATAATATACATATAAAATGACTTGTCCTGACTGACTGATCTATCAACGCGGAGGCTAAGCCGCAAAGAAAAAAAAATAAAAGAATAATAATTCTAAGCTTAAAAAAAAAAAAAAACTAACCCCAGCTAGAAATTCAAATTTTTGACAGTTGGTTCCTTTTCTGAAATTTATGACATTAAAAGCATCGATGTCTAAAAGGGAATTATTGGAAATTTCACGCCTAATATATGAAAGATTGAATGAAAATCCGTCATGTTTTAATTGAATCCATAATATCGACTTCCACACCAGCAAAGCCGCAGGCAACACCTAGTATTATATTATATTTATGGTCTTTTATGTGGACACTGGACATGTAGAAGACATCGCTTCTATGGTGAGTGCCAGCTCTCTCTTGAAACTTGTCATAAGGATTGCTGCAATTTGTGTCACGTGCAAGTCATCATTCTTGTTTTTGTTTCAGCAGCCCCATGCTTTGACAATATTATTTGGAGTTAACCGTGTACTTGTCACATTATATGGGATATTAAACTTTCTATTTCATATATTTATGGTCTTTTATGTGGACACTGGACATGTAGAAGAGACAAACAGATAACATTTC
The DNA here is from genome assembly GCA_932294325.1 of Allophyes oxyacanthae. Lineage (NCBI taxonomy): Eukaryota > Metazoa > Arthropoda > Insecta > Lepidoptera > Noctuidae > Allophyes > Allophyes oxyacanthae. Next base: position 11,080,160 of record OW028629.1, read on the forward strand.
CTAAAAAACTGAAAGGATTTTTGAGTAAATATTCGCATATTTCATCACAATTTGCTCTAAAAAGATGAATAGCTCAGCCAGCATTACCCAAAAAGCTTTCATACCGAAATATAATACACACAACAAACAGGCATAGCACAACTAAAGTAGTCGGCCATAATTGCAAGATTCAAAAGGGAAGAACCATACGGTCCAAGAATCTTTCCTTAATTTGGGGGCTGAGGGCTCTTCCATAGATCATGGGAGAGAAAAAGGCGAATATCCTCCATTACTCATCGGAGCTATGCCTCGGAGACGCCTTTCTAGATTAATCAAATTAATTACGTCCATTTTGTTCGTAAGAGGCTATGGTGGTTGTAATGGTTGGGAGGAGGCGGAAGCGATTCTTGAAGACATGGCGTGTATTTTCAAAATGGCATAGTCCATAGGAATTCTTTTTCAGATTTTATAAAGAGCGATTGATGATTACGATATTAAGGATGGGCTGTATATACCGTGGTAAAAAAAATACTATTATCTAGTTAGCTAAGCAGTAAGTTGGTTTCGAAACTAGTCAAAAATTTAACTTAATTATCTCACGCACGCGTTTTAATGCAATATTATATGATGACTATTAAATTTATTTATTTTTTGTTCTCTATCTGTCTTTTTGTTTTTTTATTTTTTATTGTTAAAGGTTTATGTTAAGTTTTATTTTATTTTTCTCTCCTGTGTTGTCACTGTCCATGCTGAATAAATGTCAAAGTCAAAGTCAAAGATTTTTATTTCAACTTTGCCTTTGCACGCACTTTCAAAACGTCGCGATTCTCGGTGCACGGTTCCAAGTGGGTTGGTCCTGGAGAAGAAGAATGTAAAAGTATTTTATTTCTTCTCCTTTTCTTTATATAGTTGGTTGTAAAGGGAATATTGATAATCGTCTCGTAGGTCTGAAAACGGATGGCCTCTGTCGTCGGTGAGATGGCAAAGTTTTGGGCAGGTGAAATTTTGCGATCTGATGGCAATCGCTTCATGTTAATACTGTCTTTCAGACATATCATGTTAAACTGATAACTGTCAAAATTGGAGCTGCCTGACTGGGGAAGTATCTCCACTTTGCAGAATATCGCAGCCAAATAACAGTGCTCTTTTGCAGTGTTGTGTTCCTAACGGTGAGCAAGGTCGCCAGTGCTCCTTGGGGAAGGTCGTGTTGGCAGTCCGCAGGAAGGTCGGCAACGTGTGAGTAATGTCCCTGGTGTTGCAAGCGTCCATAAGTTACGGTAACCGCTTATTAGGAGGGCCGTATACCAGTTTGCCACCTTAGAGGTATAAAAATAAACTGTTCCAAAGATACTTGGTAAAAGCCCAGGATTTTAATGAGAAGTAGATCTTCGCATATCGCTTTTCCTTTTGTATTGAACACCTGCAAAGAAAATTGAATTAAACGCCTATTGTGAATGTCATTCCGACAATTACAGGGGCTTTTAGAGCATCGCTTTCTTACGCGAAATGGAATTCTTTTTTTATGTGAGGAATTCTTTAGAACCATAGATCTATAGGAATTAATTGATATCAGAGCTCATTTTAGTATGGTTGAATATCATTTGAATACTTCTAATTTCGTAAAGTATTGTATAACAGGTGTTTGCCCAGTTTCTATGTTGAACTTGGTGTTACGAAAAATCAACCTTACAGGCTCCGTCCGAACCAAGTTATTTGGTTGTAAATAGCAATAACTTGTTTATTTTTAGCCGTTATGTTTTTCAGTGTAAATATCACAATATGTCCTATAATTTATCGGGAATGCTCCAGCTTGTGGCGGGAAATATAATGTTTTCTAGATTTTTGCTAATTTGCATATATATGTAAGAGAAAATTTTGACAATTAATTTGGTAATTTGCGCAAAAAATATATAAAATAGTAATTTCTGATGTACTTACTTATTACAACATATATATAACCCTCTCCGTAGTCGGGTAATAAATTATAATTATTAATAATAAAAATATAATGAGTATTATTATTTATGTAAGTTTAATGTTCAACTAAAGTGGTCCTTGGTCCAAAAAAAGTTAGGAACTTCTGCTGTAGACATTCGCGTAGCGTCTATAACCCTGAACTTCATATCAAGCAGTCTATATACTGAACCCTTTGCACAATTATTTCCCGACATAACAACGTAACAAAAAGCCCCAGCAGTTATCTTCTGATATAGGTTAATAAACAGCTGATTAACGTTACTAAAGTTACCGTCACACGATCCTGTCAATTGGCCGATAATCCGACACACGACCTATCAATGTCGACAATACAGACTAGAATGGCGGTCAGATAATTTGTAGTTCGCGAGAACTATTAGCATTGTAATATTATTTTATTGGTTGAGTCCATACTTAGCGGTTGAACGCTTGCCTTCGCAGGAGGGTCTGAGTTGGAGCCTCGCCTACACCTCTTGACTTTCGCATTCATATGCGAAAATTTGAAAGAAAGAAAAGAAAGAAAAATCGTTTATTTGCCACAAAAAACAAGAAACACTAGAATTATAGACATAGGTTATAAGAAGAGACGACGCTAGATTCTGCTAGCCTCAATATCCCAAGCGCAAGAGCTCTGAGGGCTAATTAACGTAATTTTAAGGTTGTATTTTACGACGATTTCTTACTTTTGAGGGGGTGAAGTATCAGCCTAAGCCCCATCCACTAGGGGAGCTACGTTCACGCAATTGCGCAATTGACGTATCAGACTGTGTGACACACGTATCACAGAATAGCAATATTAATTAGCAACATGCAGTATGACAAATACATTGTATGCATTGTAAATACAAATCAGTTTTTGCGGCATTTCTGTAAAAGACCCCCTGTTAAGATGCGCCGATCGTATTGCAGTGACGCTCGAACTTGACATGAGCGTGTCTCACTGAAGCTCAGAGCAAAATGCCAAATGGCGGAATTGTCGACATCGGCTCAATTGCCATAACTAAAGCAGAAGAAGAAGAAGATTACCAAATGTGTTGTTTTGATCAATATTTTATTGCAATTGCGCGGCAACTGCACTTTAGTTACGTGAATTAGCCTACTGCAGCCAGCTTACGTAGCGTGGTGCGTTCATGACCTTGGCAATATTTCATTTTTGGGAGAATCGTATTTTGTCCTAAATAAGTAATTGATTTAATTTGGACTATAAATAGAAGTTTTTTTTTAATATCTAATTTTAGATAAAAAAGCACTCTTTACCGCTCTTCTTTGACATTTAAGTCCTAAGCCTTATTTGATAGGTAACACAATTTTGTATTTAACTTATAATGCTTAATATGTTTCGTGAACTACCTCCAAAGGTGCCCAGGATACAGGCCTAGCCTAGTTTGGGACCAATGGAAGGTATTTTATATAGTATGTGTTTATAGAAATAAATAAATTGAATAAAATTGATGATGCAGGCCAAGATAGAGAGAAGAGAAAATATAGTTACGCTGATTTTGTTCAGCGATCGCTGTCTATTTATTATTTAGACCAGCTTAAATTAAGCTAGATTTACTACAGTCAGTTCTCACTTAGCTACAATTTCTGAACCATATTTAGTCCTAACTCTAAACTTAGACCCCCGATACTAACGTACGGACAGATTAATACGATTTCTGCGTATTTACGTCGGCAACGGGTCGTAACGCAATTAGTGGGGAACTAAGTTAAATATATGAAGCGTGTGACGTAGGTAGCGCAGGATTTAACTAAATTACTGTGTAATATAAGTGGAGAAATTCAACTTATCATTTTCTACTTGAAACTTACTTTAGCAACGCACATTACCACACCGAGCCTGCTATTTTATATGTCAATCAATAATATTCATACGCGAAGAGAAAACTTTGTACCCCCTTTATAAGCATATTTCGCTCACAGAGGACTGTGAGATTTGGCATAGTTAAAGTTAATATGGATAAGGACTGCAGAAAGCTAAAATTACGGTCGGATTTCGACCACATCACTAGTATCATTTAATAGATCATGAGCACGCCTTTATAGTACGATATAACTAAGCAGTTACATCGATGTATCTGATCGAACAACCAATGGCAGTTGCTTGCTTAGATAATTTTACAACTTATTGCGTCAGCGTAAAGATCATGTTTTACTGCAGTACTAATAAACATTCGTGGTCTTGAAGTCGGACTCTTGGCAGTGAGTGGTTTTTCGAAGTTTGCCGATGCGACTTTTAGTCGTGTCGTACTATAATTAAACTTGTTTGTGATGTGTAAATAAATGTATTTTCTTCTTTTTTTTTTAAGTTTGAGAAGAGATAGTTCATAACCCAAGCCTAGTTAAAAATGAAGTTTGCTTATTTTTTAATTCTTATTCGTAATGTGCCTAAATAAAATTCCCAAGACAGATGTTAAATTATTGTTGTCGAACAAAAGTTCTTATGAAACTCGACAGACTCGGTCAAAGCCACCTGTAGCAGTTAAGCTTAAACGACAGTTACTAATAAATTTTAGCATTTTTATTAAAAGTAACGACCATTGTTCAGACCTTACTAATAAAAATGCAATAAACCGCATATTTTATGTAATTCTTTTATCAAAATAATAGAATGCATTCTATATTCAAATAGATCTGCATAGTGCAGTCTTGACCGTTATTAAGATTCTCACGAGATCACAAAGAAAAAATAGAAAAAAAAACTCGCATCTCATAGGAATTAACGACAAAGTAAGTAAATAAGTCCCGTATCCATTGCTAGGGTTGGGAGAGCCGTTGACTTGACTAAGGAATTTACTATTCAGCCTTTGTGTGACCCCCAAGATTCCTTTTTCTATTAAATTCTCACGATCAGGTGTCTATTAAACAATTTCTTGGTACTAGACCTGTCTCAATATGGCGCCGTAACGGTTTCCTTTGTTAATATTTCATGACCTTTTATGTGGTACCTTTGATTGTTTGTATAATGTATGGTATTTTTAGGGTGACGGTAAGTTAATGGTTTTAATGTATGAGAGTTTTGTATGAAAGTGAAGTCATAGGTTACGAAATCTTAGGCTCGATTTAGATGCCGTTTGATTAGAGAGAGTCGTCTAAAAATAATTATGTTGACACCGTTGATCTATCACAGATATCTAAAATTAAAATGTTGATCTCACTAAGATAATCTATTATGTTGTTCTAAAAAGATAACGCTTGCGTAATGTTATGCGTTTCAGTATATCGTAACGATTACATAAACTCTAGTTTGATGGATTAAAGAACATTAAAATTAATCAAAAAATATTTTAAGCCTTGTAATAAATATAAATTAGTTCGTTATACCAAACGTCGAAACTCACCATTGGCGTAATACAATAACGATAAAGAAACGTTCAAATTTTAAATATCGATAAGTACCGTCTCTCTACGTCGAATGTTTATCGTGTGATAAAGTTATGCGTGAGCCAACCGCGCGCGGTAGGCCGACATCTAGCACCCCATAAGGCGCAACTTGACAATAAATAATACAGAATTTAACAATATCACGCTTACGTGTTCCGGAGTTGTTAAATTAAGTTGACGAACAACCCACGTTGGAACGAAGGGGTAAGCAAAATGGAATGTTTACCGAGCCTTGATATTAGCTCGGGAGTTGTAAATGGAAAATGTGGTTTAGTTTTTATTTCAGCTTAAAATGTTCATTTACTCTGAACCGTAATATTAGCTTTTCTTTGCGTCCTTTTACGGCGTAATTACAAAATTTTGTATTTGTTTTTCAACATAACGCTAGACAGTTTGCCCTTTGCTACATTATTAAAGAAGCAGTTGGTTTTTAAGCGGTATTTTCCAACAAAAATATAATTTAACATCACAAACGTACTACTCTTATAAAAATATATACCTATAGTCTATACTTAGTAAAAGAGGTTAGATCTCGCACTTTGAGATGTTAACAGTTATATTATTTAACACACGTAAATAAGCCCTCCGGTCCGACGGTTTCCCATCTGCGCAATATTATGATGCTCCTCGTAAACATAATAAAGTAAATATAAAAATAATCTCGAAAATCCGACTCCCGTTCTATCACGAAAGTAATTCTAATCTAAATGTAGATGAATTTTGGTAAATTCGTGTTCAGTTTCGTCGGTGCAAGGCCGCGCGCTTTGTTCCGATTTTAATTGGGTACTGGAAGACTTCCCCTTAATATTTTTGAATGAAATGTTATAAACGATATTTTTATCGCTTGTGCCTATCAATCAATTTTATTTATATCGAGAAAAAAAAACTGAGTATAATAATTTAGAAACGATATTTTTTATTGAAAACATCGAAAACCTGATATTTGAATTTGATCTAAAACTTGATCCTATACTACTTCCTGTGACCGGATGTGGCAAAACTTAGTCCATTAGTCGTTGGAAACGTTTTTAATTTAGCCGAAACCCTCGTAGGATTAATGGACTGTTACCGTGACAAAACGTGATAATAATGTTAGAAAATCGTTCCTTTTTCGTATTTTTAAAGGTCGAATGTCGTCGTGTTTTTTTTCTAACCAGCCAGTTTTGTTATTTTTTTGTTTGACACGTAACTGCCAGATTTGTTTATCACTTGCCATTCAGCTTGTAATAAAAAAGCTACAATTGAAAAATATATATATATATTAGCGTAACAACAAGGCAGTGGATAGCTTAGCGGTTGAACGCTCACCTTCCATGCAAGAGGGTCTGAGTTCGAACCCGGCGTGCACCTCTGACTTTTCGAATTCATGTGCGGATTAGAATTTGATTATCACTTGCGATAACGGTGAAGGAAAACATCGTGAGGAAACCTACACATCTGAGAGGGCCTTATAAAGTTCTCGATGGTGTGTGTAGTCTGCCAACTCGCACTAGGCGAGCGTGGTGGACTAAGACCTAACCCTTCTCATTCTGAGAAGAGGCCCGTGCCCAGCAATGGGACAGTATTGGGCTGAATTTTTTTTTTTATATTTATACTGTAACAACAAATGTTTAATTATGACCTTTAGAATGACGTGTTGGTATACCTTCTATTAAGCATTAATATTATTATGTTGGTAGTTATTTTGTCTAAATTGGTAACGTGAACTGAACTTTATACAACCTATTAATTCGTTATGATCCTTCGGCTAGTATAATTACAGCATTCGGTATTAAATATAGCAGTGCTACTTACATATTGATAACCAGAATAGAATAACAACCCTTTAAGAATTAACACTTACTAAAGTGCGGCCGCCGAGAGAATGCGTTCCTGACACCTGTCAGTTGAACATGTTTCTTTTTTATTAAAGATTATATTTCGCGCTAAACTATTTTAGTTTATTATAGGTTAATTTTAATAGAATTTTGTATCAGTAGTGCATGTAAACGATAGATATCTACTATTATGTAATAATATTTCGTTAACAAAAAATTCTCGTTTGTTCGTAACTGACAGGTGTCAAAAACTCATTCTCTCGGCGGCCGCACTATAGGTACTTACTTTAGCTGTTGACCTAATCGTAAAGATACTACAACCGAATAGCGGGACTACGCATAAAATTGGAACTGCCCGACTGGAAAAACTCTAGATTTTGAAATTCTTTTGTATTCCTATTTTTTTTTTTTTTATATTTGTCATTTACTGACATCCTTTAAATTTTATTAATTAATGTTATGATTAATTTGATTCTGTTATCATTTAATTTATCCTAATGTTTACATGCCTAAATTAAGGTAGAATGTACTAGGATCAGAAAAGTTTGTTAACACCTTTATTTATGTACCTACATTCTATGCAAATAAACAATTATTCTATTCTATTCTATTCTGGGGAAGTACCTGCAACTTGCAGAATATCGTAGGCAAATAACACTGCTCTTTTGCAGTGTTGTGTTCCTAACGGTGAGCAAGGTCACCGGTGCTCCTTGGGGAAGAGTCACGTAGTGGACTGGTCTCGTACCGTGGTTTCAAAGGAGTGTCCTCCCACGCACGCTCTGAGGGCTAATTCACGTAATTTGATGACACGCTGATCATATTGCAGGGACGCTCGAACTTGACGCGAGCGTATCTCACTGAAGCTAAGAGAATACTAAATGTGTTGTTTTGATCAAAATTTTACTGCAACTGCGCGGCAATTACACTTCTATAATTACGTGAATTGGTCTACAGTGTGGCTTTAGGGTATGCGGATGAAGTCCCCGATGATGGCGGGAAGCGCGATGGTATAAAGTAGCCTTCGGCATCATATCTTTCAGTATGAAAATAATAAAGTTATATTACCCTTGGATATTTATGGTCTTTGAACCCCAAGGTCTAGGTTCAAGGCCCTAAAACAGTTATAAAACCTTTTCCATTAACATAATGCTGGTTTGTAATTTGTTGCTAAAACGGAGTCAAAATTTCGATACAATTTATGTAATAACTTAAACGGCAACGCTTTTATATCAAACGAAATAGGTTATTAGAGATGGTAAGCTTTTAAGTAATTTTTGTTTTTTTTAACTTCCACCTTTTTTTATGAAAATCTTTGCCCTCACTAGGATTTCTCCTGTATCGTGGGTTCAGTTTACAAACATATATGTCACATGCACACACACCCAGACCCGGAACAACTATCTATAGATCATACAAATAATTGCTTCGTGCAGGAATCGAACCCGCGGCACTTAGCGTAGAAATCTAATCGCTTAGCTACTGCCGTTACGTGCCATTGTAGTGTTGTGTACGCATTTTATTTGCTTCTAGAAGCTTCGTTCTATTAATAGCTAAAATAACTTAAAAAATACTTAAGTTATAACAAAAACAGAAGCGAAAATAATTATTACCAAAATGAAATCCTTTCAAAAAAATCGTACGCACCCCGACTCACGATTAACGTCAAAACGAGCGTGCTTAGTTGTTCCGTCACGTCGCAGATGCCAGATAAAACATGGCGCCGCGTATTTAAATCATGCCCCGTAAACGGACGCCGCGACTTCCCTTTCCCACCACTATAGCTTGAACCGCAACAATAGCGCTAGTTATCACTGAGCCGAACTTGTGTATGTTGCATTATGTTTTCTTTTTTCGCCACCGCAGTTCACGTTATATTAGTTTTTATAACCAGCGTTAACAGAGTTCATTAATTACTTTTTTAAACTTTCACAGGAAAGACGGTGGGTGTGTGGTTTGTACATCGTTTAGAGTTTGTAACAGGTTGGTTTTCTTGGTTTATCTGGTATATTTATAGCATTGTGAAAATATTCATTAAAATGCATTAGCTACATACATTATTGAAGATTTCTTTGATAAACCTAGTTGTGTAACTAAGAATAGGTATCAGATTCGTTGGATGAAATGTTACTTACCGGTGACATAGTAAAAAAAAATATTATGAGATATTCCCTTACGAAATTGTATTGAAGCTCTAAATATTTAAATACTATCGGATCAAGCAACACTCGTCCGATCCGATCGTATCTGACGAGTCTGATGCAAGCGAGGTGAACAAAAGTGTTTTAAAGCTATCTAACGTACGATTAGTCTTTCGATCCGTAAATCGGATCAGACAATCGATAGCCTAGTGTTTGAACGCTTTTTTCGATCTCGGCCAGCACCTCTATCTTTTCGATTACATGTGCGAATTAGAATTTGAGTATCACTTGCGTTAACTGTGAAGGAAAAACTATTGTCAGGAAATCTACACACCTGAAAGAGTTCGAAAAAGTTCTCGATAGTCCGCCAATTTGCACTAGGCTAGCGCTGGGTGTCCTTGTCCCTCTCATTCGGTTGAAAAATCGGAAATCAATATTCAGGACAATATTTTCAACAGACAGCTTTGGTATTAACTATTTAATGCGGTGTCTCTGCATTGCGTTTATATTCTTCAGTTAATCAAACTCAGAATTATTTATGATCTCTCTTCACGTTAATGTTATTTGTGACAGTTTAGCATATTAATGTTGCGTGACACGATAATATATATTTGCTTTACTTGCTAATTACGTCGTTCAAAATGTTTTATTATGTAAATAGTTACGTACGATTTATTGAGATGCGAGTACGAACGTTTAAATATATTTGTTTTATTTGACATAATATATGATTCCTATGCAAGTATGCTAAATTAAAAAAATATATAAAGTGTATAGCCTAGATTCCCGAGACCCCTCCGTGCTTCGGATAACACGTTAAGCAGTTGGGCCCGGTTGTCATACGAATACATATGACAGTTAGGGTATCAGTGTCTCACAGTAATTGGGTGGCGAACGTCAGATGGCAGGATGTAAAATACTGATATTCAGCCGCATCTGGTTAGGCTGGGAGCCGACCCCAACTTAGTTAAGAAAAGGCTAGGCAGATACAAGGTAACAATATGTCCTCAAGACCGAATTCCAAATTCAATTTCGAAACAGTAAACAGCACTACGCTAGTAAAAAATAAAGCAGATTCTAAATTCAAACTCAATTGTTTTCAAACCCAAATAATTTCGTTACCGATTACGAAATTCCGCCTACGTACATTTATCGATATTTATATGCCCGAATTAACGTGAATTATTCAACCGAACTCGGTTCGAAATTTGCAAAACGATATTTTAAAGTTACGCTCGATATAAGTTTTTCAATCGACATTAGATTTAGTGATAACTGGAGCGGTGGGCTGAGTTTTGAACGTGAGATATAGTGGGCAGGGCTGCCAATTTTCAATTCGATGTAAAATGTAGAGATTCAGGCCAAAGAGGAAGGTAAAATTAGTTATTCGAAATTGGTCGTTAATTGAAAGCTAGTTTAATCTAGTCTCATCTTAGCTATGTTTCATGAAAATCTGTTCAGCCATTCAAAAGTTATCCAGCTCTTTTTCTAGTTGGAGTCGGGGTTTTTACGGTTAGATTATCCATATTGAACTCAAATTGCATGTTTCTGTAAATACCTACAACAGTACATTATAAAGCTGAAAGGCAGTTTTTAAAACCTCTTAAAGCAACGGCACTCCAAAGAAGTAGAAAGAAAATCTTAAGTACTTACGTCTCATAAAATATCGCTTATATTCATACTTAATAAAATCCCGGAACACATCAAATCCCCGCCCTAGCTATACATTATCAAGTTGGGCCGTTTTCTACACCATTTGGTGCCGCTTAGCATCGATTTTAATTTGTACTCGTTCGCATATCGGGATATCGGAACGGCTTTATTCGGAATCACGTAGTGTAATACGCGCCCCAGTAACGCGATTGATTCGCACGGTCCAATACTCTTGCGGTTTTAAAATCAGTTTTGTATGTTTTTACTTGAAAATATTCAACTTCATAGGGATTATAGAAATCAATAGATTCGGTCATTCAAAAAAAATTGTAATAGAATGACGTCAGTCAAAGAATAATTTGAATTTTTAACCGACTTCAAAAAAGGAGAAGGTTCACAATTTGAGGTGTAATACACAATGTAACTCTTGAATGAATAACTGCTTATCACTCGCGATTGCTGTAATCGCATGTTTTGTATTGTTTATGCGAATCAAAGTACAAAAATAAAATAAACTTTAAAATAAAGTTAAAACCGACTTCAATAAACTAAAAAGTATAAAATAATTTTCTTAAAAAACTTAACAGCTTCTGTAGTCGGGGCCTTTAATTCTTTAATGCAGCTTGGCAGTGGCACCGACTTCAGTAGCTCTTAAGTTTTTTAAGAAAATAATTTTAGACTTTTTAGTTTTTTGAAGCCGTTTTTTTTTCTTTTTTTAAAGTTTATAGCTCTAAAACATGTGCGTAATTTTAATATACCACATGGTGGATGATCTATAAATAAAAGTACAAAAAATCTGCGATTCGACCACCCATGGACAAAACCGTTATTTATTATAGCAAAAAAATTACATTCTAATTGCGACCTCAATTTCCAATGAGATTTAAGTACAATCCGCAAATAAATTCTATTTATAAACCAGAGTACACATTGTAGCAAATAGGCCAAAGTTATAAATAGGCGTTATAGCAACAAGTGGTTTAAAGACCGCGGCACTGTTGTTTGGGCAAGACACGCCTTATTTGGCTAAAAGCGTCGCCAGTGACATTTAAAAAGATACGTGACTGGATTGGCTTTAAAGTGACATTGATTGTTAGTGATTGTACTTTAGTTAGCGTTCGTTCACACTCGATACTCTTAGCAGCAGAAGCGCGTTTTTGCGTTCGTCGGCTGCCTTTTGCTTACAAAAAGTGAATAACAAACTCGAAAACACGCGATTCTGCTGGTAAAAGTATCCAGTGTGGATGGGCCCTTAGTATCATTGGTATCATCGTATGTACATTTGTCGACACAACGGTTGACATTATAGGGTAGATGCTCCGCAAAATGTTCTGAGAATAGTTGAATAATAAAAATAAAATAAAAAATTGTTTGCGAAGTAAGGTTTATCTTTTATAACTTTTTTTTGTGGTTCTATTAAAGGCAAAAGACGTTTCAAAGACAGCAAAAAACTATAAATATAAAAAAGAACAGAAAACCAAACAAGTAAAAACGAAATATTATAAACATTTTTGGAAAAAGGAGAGTGAGGCTTTTGTCCTGCAGTGGGACAACACAGGCTGAAAATAATAATATAAAAAATCTTACTAACTAAAATGCGAGGGTGTTTAAGTGACAGCAATTTATTTGCCTTTTCTCTTCTTGAAATTATACATTATCACATTTTAGGATGGAGAGTGTGTGAAAATGACCCCGCTTGTACCAAAATTAAGGGTAATCAAATCTCATAAATGAACACACCGATTCTGAAAGAACACAACAATGCTTAGTTTCATAAAATAACAAACTTTTTTGTCAGAAAAGATTTTTTTTTTAAATTGTTTCTGTGTCGAGCAACAGGTACATTCTGACACGTACCATCTAGTTTGCCTCCCTTTGTACGGTTAAAATTCTATACCTACCTACTCGTCGATATTTTTTTTACCCATTGGTTTTTATGAACGCATGCATGAACTGCGATAGCAAAGAGATCGCACTGCTGTTATTCCAATTTCTTTTCGTTTTGTTCAGTTCGATATACCGACTGCATTGAATTTGTTTTGTGAAGCTTTGCTTCGTTATACTTGATGACCTTTGCCTTTGATGGTATTATACTTGTACTAGTTTCCGTTGAGAATAATAGAAAAAAAATACGTTGGCTACCATCGACCTACTACTATAGGTAATGGAAATTAGGCCCGCGCTCAAAAGTGTCCGATCCAAACGAGTTCCAAAACGAAAAAAGAGTTCCAATCGCGCGCCAGTCTTTGTTTTGTCAACCGACAGAATACACGTCAAAAATGCCGGTACTGTATTGTGAAAAAGTTGAATAGGCTGATAAATTGTCGCAAGTAAAACTAAGCTGTTTACTAATGATGATACGGTTTGGATTAGGGTGATATAGTTTTTTATATTTCTTTAAATGTACCTACGCTTATATAGGTTGACTCGTGATACATTTTTCGTGAATTTTGTTCTAGACTAGTAGGTCAATGTTGGCTGCACTAGAAATTCTCTTGTGTGTCTTGGCTACAGTTTACACAAACTTAGACCCGGAAAAAGTGTCTGTAAGCCATACAAATTTATTCCGTGCAGGAATTGAATCGGCAACCAGTAGCACACAAAGCCAATTGCTGAGGCATCATGCCTGTGCCGTCAAAACATTGTTGTTTGAACTGAATTTAAATAACACAATAGAAGAATTCTTCAACTAGTATTGCCGAATTGATCTAAGTTTTATGACCCAAAGGACAAAATGTCTCCTTTTCAGCTTCTTCATTCATCAGTACATTCTTCATACATAATTTCTATAGTAGGAAACAAAGTACCAATTCAAATACGCCATTTTCTCGACAAATTAAGTACCGACATTGTTCGTATCTTATTCCCTGTCACAAAGAGCCAGGCTTCCTTAATTTGGTCCTACAGATCTTTGGTACAGAAATATCAGTATATTTTCCACCCAGACGGTACAATTTGTCGCTGCAGTCCATTCAGTTTCCTGTCGGATCGCCTTTGTACAACTTCATAAAATGTTACATCGGCCTAACGATGTCGGCTTCTCATCTCTGAAAACAAATGAGATGTTTTAGTATTATAAAGTCGAACTGTTGAAGTTTGTAGTGTGTATGAACGTCAGATTTTCTTTCGAGTGCTAAATCTCTTAGAAAATCGGAAATATCGATAAAAAAATAAACATTCTTAATAATTACTTGACAGAACCATCCTTTATCCTATCTACCTTATATCTAGATGTTCTACATAATATATCTCATTGGCATCATTATACCTAGTTAGCTTACAAAAAAAAGGCCACTTCCGCAATCGAACATTTTACATAATATATGTACTTACGAAGATAGAATCTTAAGATAGCAGTTGATGTGTTTCGATTTTCGACACGTAATAAGTCTGTAGAAGTTTTGTATGTTTTGATGTAATTATTATAAACTTACCCACATTACTTAACTCTCCATTTAATGTAATTTTAAATCTACCTACTTACAATAATTAATTAACTTTACTTTGTAATTGAATACTGTCGCTCCGGCACTTGTGCTCGTGTACTTTTTTAAATTCAATCTTGTGTTTCTCAGACAAATGACTGTTGTATTCTTATGAGTAATAAATTGTCTTAAACCAGAACATTCCCATTCACACTATTTATCTCCGTGTCGTATCTAGTTTTGTCCCTTACTCCCAAACAAAGGGTCGTAATTCTGCTTACGAGAGGCCCCTAAACCGTCAATATCGTTTTTCGTTGTACAATTTGGGTTTATTTGGCGACGCATTTCGTTTGTTTGCAAGCTTTCAAGTTACTTGGTCAAATATTGGTGTGGAAGGTCAAGGTTGGGTTTAATATGGCCTAGGTCGTCTACGATGTAGGCATAGAATTAGTGCCTTTGTCGTAAACATTAACTAGGTACAACGTTAGGTAATGAAGTGTTTGTTACTGGTCTGGGAACAAGGGAATATTAGCAAGTCGTTTATTTTGTTACGTTTTATTTTGAAAAAATATACAAAATAACCGCTTTTTTCGAGATTTTGTCCAAAGTAGATCTTAATGGTATAATAATTACAAATATAAAGATAAAAGTAATAAAAAGTGAATAATTAAGTAATAGATTATTTTACTTTTAACTCTGTGTATCTGTGTCTCGGTCTGTGGCATCGTAGCATCAAAACGGATGTACCAATTTAAATGCAGTTTTTTTAATTCAAAGCTAGTTTACTTAGGTATCATCTTAGCTGTGTTTCATAAAAATCTGTTCAGCCGTTTAAAAGTTACAGCCCTTTTTCTAGTTGGAGTCGGGGTTTTTTAAATATTTTGACCCTTAATAATTATGATGTACATGTTTCATAACGAGTCGATTCTATAGTACTCGCAAATCTTTATGAGCCCTGAACTGAGCTCTGAACTCTCTCTCTCTCTCTAGCACCTATAATAAGCGTACTATTATAGGTCCTAGAGGGAGAGAGGGAGAGAATTCAGAGGGCTCATAAAGATTTGCGCGTACTATACGTAACTCCCTAACAAAAACAGGTTATCTCAGATATAACTCTTGTGTAATAACGAAAACTAATAACTTCCTCAGCTTTTTTACTATTCACGTAACACTAGACGAACAATCAAATAGTACAAACAAAACATTACTTCCCTTACATGATCCGAATAGGCAATCCTCCTGAGCTTTGTCGCGTTCAAATCGATCCTATTTCGATACCATTACTCTATGGGTTTGGGCACAAAGCGATCCAAAGAGCCCTTTATGCCCAATGCAATAGAATTTCCACTGTTCACTTAGTTTCACCTTTTCTTTTAAGTGCAAAAGAAAAACTGTTTGGAGTGGGGCCAGAGATTTGCAGAGCTTTTATGCCAATTTCAAAAACTCCAGTGGAGTAAAAAACTATTGTCGAACTTTTCAATTTTCGATTAAGATTTCCTTCTTCTGGTAACGATTAGAACGTCTTTTTAACCGACTTCAATAAAGGAGGAGGTTCTCAATTCGACTTTTTATTTTTTTTATTTTGTTTGTTACGTATTACTCCGCCAATTGCAGACCAGTTTTTTACTTTATTTTTAAGTTTGCTTTTTACCATTTTATTCCCTACCTACATTTTTTTCACAAGAGATAATACGCATAAATTATTAGCTTCCAAATATCTGGTGACGTCACCACATTTGCGTAGTATCTACGAGTACTTTCAAACTCCAATGGAAAGCTCGTATTGAAGGTCGACTTCGTAATAGGAATTCTTCGGAAAGTAATTAATTTTTCCGCAAATAATTCTCGTTGGAAAGGAATGTTTATTAATTTTCTATTTGACTTGCGCCTCGTCTTATTGATTCCAGGTCTAAGTTTTACAACAAACTACGTAAGCAGTTTTAAAATTGCACTTTGAAGTACCTACTCAGTAGCGATTTTTTTATATTTTTATTGCTTCATTTTTTAATTTATGCAATGTGTTCTTAACCATTTTTTATTTTATTTTTCTTCTTGGTTTTTGTAGGTACCTATGTGCCGTTGTGCCTCCATTTTTATGCGAGGCTTAATATTTACCTAACACAATTTGAAAAACATTACCTCATCTTCAGATTTTAACAATTCATTCTTTTTTTTTTGCAGGTAAGTAGCTGAATGAACCGAATAAAGAATTGAAGAAAGTAAATCTGCCAAAACGAAACCGTATGTAATTTTTTCCCGAACATTTTTAATAAGAATTCTCGACATCATCGTGTGCGTTATTATTATCCGAGTTTTTCAGAAGAGATGAGGTATTACGTCACATAACCCCGGCGGGAGCTTATTCAATTAAAAAAGATACGAATCGACGGATTTTTAGGATCCCATAACTTAGAAGTGTGAGCCCCATAATAATGAGGGTTGAAATTTGGAGAATTCACCCTACTGGTGGTAAAATGTTGCGTTCGTAGAAAGAAAATATATTTTCCTTTTCTGGCTTGAAATAAAAAAAA
The DNA here is from genome assembly GCA_932294325.1 of Allophyes oxyacanthae. Lineage (NCBI taxonomy): Eukaryota > Metazoa > Arthropoda > Insecta > Lepidoptera > Noctuidae > Allophyes > Allophyes oxyacanthae. The sequence goes on from OW028629.1 coordinate 11,097,064, forward strand.
ACCTTAAAACACATTTCGGGGGCCGTGCGTAAAAAAAGGAATAAAATTCTAAATTTAAAAATTTGCCGTAAACCAGTTTTATTTCGCCGTGTTCTAAACTCGAATAATTAAAAGAGTAACGTTTTAATAGCCATTATTCATAAAAATATCGTTGCCAAAGTGCCCCAACTTTTAATTATCCATCAATTAAATTTTAAATTAAATGAATTGTTTATAAACTTGGTGAAATTCTTTCGATATTGCTTCGGTTTAAGGGTAAAGTTAGGAACCTCATTTTAGGAGTTTAAATGTCGGCTAGTACTGATTCAATTTGGCATTCTTATAAAATTCAATTTGGGGTTTATCAATAATGCTTTTCTGGAAACTATTTATTGAGTCAAGTATTAAGAAGTTTGTTTACTTCTAAAAGTTAAAGCAAACAAAGCCGTTTCTGATCGATGAAGCGAATTTTAGGTCGTAAATTCGTCACCATTGTGGTATGAGTTTGTCCCGCTATCGTGAAGGTAATCAAATCGTAAGATAAATTTGCCACTTACCTGGTACAATTGAAGAAATCGTCGGACATTTCGTCATCGATTTTACGGGGGTTACCTCCATATGTTTCAAAGTTTCATAATTTAATAAATAAATAAATAAAGTGGAGTAGTGACAGCCTAGCGGTTGAACGCTTGCCTTCCATGCAGGAGGGTCTAAGTTCAAAAAACGGCCCGCACCTCTTCACTTTTCGAATTTATGTGCGGATTGCAATTTGATGATCACTTGCATTAACGGTGAAGGAAAACATCGTGAGAGAAACTTGCACATCTGAAAGTTCTCGCTGGTATGTGTAGTCCGCCAACCCGCACCAGGCCAGCGTGGTGAATTAAGGCCTAACGTTTTTCGTACGGAGAAGAAGCCACTGTCCAGCAGTGGGACAGTAATAGACTGGATTTATTATACATAATAAACAAAACCCACACACTGATTGAATGAAATTGCGAAAATAAAAACTCGGCAAAAAAATACTTTCTCCACATTCATAATGTAATGCGATTATTCAAATCAGGGAGGTAAATTTCAAAATTTCACGTCACACAATTCGGTAGGGAACGGTATTAATCCGTATTTATTGGGATATCTCGTAAAATTCTATATGTTAAAGACAAGTTAAGCGTAAAAGTTGCCTCGCGAATCCTCTGACACGGACTTAGCGATGACAGGTGGCAGAGAACGGTGTCCCTTAGTGGGATTTGGTACAAGCTAAAAGAGATTGTACAGTGTGACCGCGAGAGCTGTACCCGCTATACGCCATACGCACATGGTTGGCGCAGTGGCTAAACGATTAGCTTTCTGTGCCGTGGGTTTGATCCCCGCACGGAACAAGTATTTGTATAATATACAGATAGTTGTTTCGGGTCGGGGTGTGTGTGCAAGTGATCTATATGTTTGTAAACTGTACCCAGGAGAAATCCTAGTGAAGGGCAATGTAAAAAAAAATAAAGAAAAGGAATAACGCGTGTTACCGCCGCCGCAAAGTAGAGCGAGCTGCCCTCTCGCGTCTCGCCACGCAACTACTTGAGCGGTATAGCGCTCGCGGTCATACTACACCATCCATATTCGTACGAGTTCAAAATTAGTTTTTTAAAATCCGAACAATCTCCTTTCTTTTTTCAAAAAGATGGCGGCATAATTTTTTATTTATTAATGTCCTACCTTTCTAGTCCCGATCGCTTTAAGGGCTATTTTTACTCATTATTATGGACAACTTTTACTATGGGACCAACCGTGAAATCGCGAAAAAAACCTGCTTGCTCCCTACTTTTAATCGAATAATATTAATTATTTGTAGGTATGGAACAGCAAATTTTGTTTCTGATCAATATTTTACCGAAGAAAAAAAAAATGTCGCGTGTAACGTTCCAAAAAAATCGCAGCTTTTCTATGAGAAACTAAAGTTATTTTCTTATTTTACTCAGAAATTTTACTTTTCAAGAAAATAAATTATTTTACGTTGTCAGCAAGAATCGCTGTAATCTTTCGCATTACACAGTGCCTAGCAATTTAAGTAGGCAGAAAATTAATGTCCCTTTCGATACCGCCCGAGCGGAATCTATTTCATCCTCTCTATGCTCGCTTTGAACGTATTTCATTTATGGCTATGGAGCTTATATTAAATCCTATTCGGAGTAAATAGAAAAAGGTAAGCGTGTCGATGATCAGTCGCCATTTTAGAACATTACATTTTTTATTTATTTGAGAAACAGATTAGGTACTCATAAAAACAGTGTACTCTGAAGGTTTTATGGATTAAGTCAACCATCTTTATTTAAGGGCTGGCTGTAAATAGACGGCATCGGCATTTGATTTTGAATTTCATATTTTATAAGAGTAGAATGTGTAGACAACGTCAGTTGATAGATAATGATTGTAAAGTTGATATTAACTTAAGATCCGTGTAATATCGCCTTAATATTATTAAGGCGATATTACACGGATCAACCAAATTAAAGCAATTCTATTGAAAAGCATTGAACAGTGCACATGAACGATTTTACCTATAGGTAAACACGAAATCATTTAAATGTATTTAGATGTCTCAATGCCATTGAAGTACCTAATCAAATTAAAAAAGCAATATTGAACCGAATATGAACCATGTAATATCAGCTTAAAAGACAGATTTTAGTTTCATTTGATCCCCGAGCTGCTTAAAACACTTAAACACTCACAGTAACTAATATAGTAGTATAATACAGAGCCTACTGATCCTTTTTACTGAAACAAACATGATTATTCATTGGCAGTTTATTTCCTAAATGAATACAGGATAGTGCAGGGGTGGAAGAATTAAGTATTTGGTAGAAATCCTCAAAGCGAAAATAAAATTTATAGAATTTCATAGAAAGAGTCTGTTAGTCATTATGCTCTTAAACCATTTATTGCAACAAACATAATTCGTGATTCAATATCTCACATTAAAATATCACATTTAGAAACTTACCCTCTATTTGTAATAAGAGTTTACTATGATCAGTAAAGTGCATGAACCATGAACGTTAAAACAATTGCACTCAATTAAACAGATGACGAGCATTTCTCCTGCGTTAGAGCATCGACTGTCAACAGGATGTTGTTATTTATAAAAAGTTCTTGTTATAATTATTCGTGTTCTTGATTCAGGTTTTTGAACGTTTGTAATAATTAAATCTATTTTTACTATAATATACCTCAGCTATTACATACATTTAGTCGAGTTATATTGAAGTATTTGTATGGAATGGCAGATATTTTCTTCGCTAGGTACTTCAACACTGATCCCGTAGTAATAATGACGAGTACAATAACATTTCGGCTTTATGTACCCTTTCGGCCTAAACAAGTATATTTATCAGTATATAAGTACAGAAAGACTCGTATGAAAAAACATGATTACACATAGAAACCACACAAAATATATCCAGGAACAACATAATTTTCACTAGCCCTGTAAATTCTAAACAGAATTACATAATTTAAACTCCGAACCAATTACAATACCAATCATGCAAGATTCGTATCGCTAAAACTTTCTGGGCCCAACAGTTGGCTACACAATGGGACGAAATAAACTACCCTCTGATCCCTAGACCGGCACGTGACCGCCCGTTGATTAAATACAATGATTACTTACATTACATTTAAGGGATGTGGACGTCATACATCGAGTACATGGGCACTGGATTAGTTGAGGGTTGGTAAACGAGTATATTTTTGACCCGATTTCGTTGTGTTGTTCCACAGACTTGTATGACAATAATAAATACTATAGTTTAAAAAAAAACTAAAGTAAACGCTTTTGTCATCCAAACTAAACGTGTATGCAAAGTTTCAGCTCAATTGGAAACCGGGAAGTGGGTCAAATTTAACTTACAAGATTTTTTTACATAGTTAGTTACAGGTGAAGCTAATAAAAGCGTTTTGAAAAAAATATAAAAACGGCTGATTTAATTAATACTTAATCAAATTAAATCTTGCGAGGTAAAAATGGGAAAAATAAGGAAAACAGCTGGGTTTATTACGGCTAAATGTAAACAACGAAAAAATAAGCCCTTTTAAATAATAATATGAAAAATTAAAGCCATCGAACTGTACAAAATAGAGCTTAAGCAGACAGGCACCCTCTTTCAAAATCATCCCCTAAACAAGCCACGTGTCATGCAAAACCGGGGTGCGACTGAGGGGTGCCTAGCGAAACCAATTTGCCCTTTGTAATATGTCCATCCCTGTCGCACTTATTATAAAACTTCCAGGTGTGAAAGAGACGCCTATTTAATCCGCCATTCTAAGGGAGTCGAAATGTAATAAAGATGTCCTGCGCTTGTGTAGTGAAAACCATTATTAGATGCTTTAAATAAAGTGGAATTAAGAACCTTTTGCTGTGTCATTTTGTTGGAAAGTATTAACATAATTACTAAAAAATAAGGATAATTATTGATGGACGTCTACATGCAATAGTCTAGTAAAGTTTTATTAAATATGTTCATCTGAAAAAAAAAAAATATTGATCGACAAAAATATTAGGTTTTTCTAATGAGCTTCAAAAAAGTGGAATCAATAGCGTCGGGACGTGTTTATAACACCCTATACCTGCTTGATGGGTGACAAAGCAGAAAATGATCTTCGAAGCAAATTGCATCCCGCCTGTATAACAAACTGTCATTACAATTTGTTCACTCGTTCATTTGTTCACTGTTTCAATTAAAACATTCCACACAAACACTTTCAAATTCGGAACGCTAATTGGTCGTCAAAATGCGCGCCAAAAGTGACAGTTCGGAATCCAAAATGGCCGTTGAAGCGTTATTTAAACGGTTTAATTTGTGCCATTTAATCTCACCCCTTGGTTTTAAATTGAATAATTGGTGGATAAAATGCAATGTCATTTTCGTTCTGTGGAAAGAGTAAAGGAAAACCGAGGAAGCAAAATCATTCTTTCTGCGCTACCTAATTTATTTAACGTATACTTTGGTTGTATTTATCTAATAAATACATTGCTTATTATAAGTAACAAGGCTTGTTATAACATAAAAATGTAATATAATAGCCGTGTTGTGAGGCTTTGCTGGTATATGCAAATTGGGTGGTTTGAAGCCGTTTTTCATTACTTTTTGCAAACGTGTTCAGTAATTATGCGCACTCACCGGGGAAAATGTAAGGAGCGCTTTGTAAGACAGCTTCAGTTGAAGCATTGCCTCAATTTATTAATTTTTCATGAAATGCTACATTTATAGTGCGCTTTGAAATGAACTTCGCGTGAAATTGCTTTGTTTTATGACTAGAAATGGTGGATGGTTGATTTGTAAACGCTGAGTTATAAAATTTTGAATTGTACACAATTGCAAGCACATAAAAACGTCAATATTCTGTTCCATTTTACATTTAAATCGCTGAAAAATACAGCTTCGTTTTTATTGATATTCTGTGGTAAACAAAGACTAAAAAAATGAAAGCCAATGATAAATAATTTCTCAGAAAAAAAAAGTCTACAGTGACACAAACTTATCTGACCCGGTAATGGCGTCGCTGCCGTCGCTTTTATCAATGTCATCTCTCTACAAAAAATCATAGATAAAGTAGAACTAACAAAAATACATTTTGAAGCATAGACATAGTATTAGTCTAGGTTTTGAAGTAATTTTTGTGCTGTAACGTCGTTAGTTCCAATTTTGGTCACCGGGTCAGATAAGTTCGTGGCACTTTAATATGTTATGTGCACAAATAGTATAATCTGTAAAATGAAACTATAACCCAAATTCAGAGAGGTTTGGCATTTCATTAAGTTCGCCGCATGTATTGGTGTGGTATAATACAAAAACAACTTAAAACTAGATTAAAACTGGAATTTCGCAGGCAAAGCCGCGGCTATGTCTCTACTCATGAATAATTTAGTGGGACAAAAACTTACGTCCCAGCTTATGCAGTCTGTGAAGTTTAAATGAATTCATCCAAGTCGATCCATTTGCTCATGATCTATGGCATGAAGTTTCGTAATGTGCATAACTAATGTAATACTGGTATTATAATGTTTTTGTTTTTAAAATATAAGAAGACTACCGTTCAGATATATTTGAGATCAGACGGTATTGAAAAATACTGACATTTTGCATCTTGTGTCTAATTGTATGAAGTAGAACATATTCTAACCAAAATAATTTTTTACACGTGTAGAACAGATAAAGCTGACATAAGTTTCTAATTCGATATCCCTTCACCTAGACGAATCATAGTGAAATATTATGCAAAATATAACTTGCGTGGAGGACACAGATTTTTAAGTAGGTACGGCTTCAGAACATGATACGAAATTCAAATACAGTCTGCGGGGCACCCTGTATAGTCTCTAATTGTTATTTTCGATGAAAATGCTGATCGTAACTGCGACTTTTTTTCTCAAGAATTTCCAAATCTGATACTTATACTTTTACAAGGCTTATTTTGCTATAGAATCTGATCATACGATGCATGACTTTTTCTTTCATCCATAGAGAACAAACTCCACTGTACTGCCTCTCACTATTCTGTCTGTCTTATCAATACGGTAAATTACAATTTCACGTCATGAAGCACCGCAGGCACTATATTACTCAACGTATCCGATTATCTAACACAGTAATTGGATGCTCAGTCAAAAACAGATCTAATTTCAGCAAACAAGAATTGCTGCAAATAGTCGGGAATACCAGGATTCAGGCACTTACAAGTGGTCTCACCAGAAACACAAAAATTAAAAAGAAAAAAAAATTAAAAGTTGTCACCCAATTGATATAAGTACCGAAAAAGGTTAGAACAAGCCTTGGCCCCAAACAAACAGGTATATAAAGGCACTTAAAACTATAAAGCGAGGTCGACACACCACGATCCATGCCGTGGTGTATAAACAAGGCTGTGTACAGGCAGACGCGCCCTAATGATCACGTTACAATCGATACATGAACAGGACAGTCACCACGTAAATTGTTACTGTGGACAACGCCCTAATGTGGCGGAAAGCTTTTTTGTTTGTTTGTTTTGACCCTGGTTTTCTGCGGTGGCAATATTTCACAGATGAATAATATGCCGCTTCTTCTAAAAATTTAAACTATTCAGAAATAACATATGTTTGACAAAGATTTGTTTAATTACGAAAAACACAACATTGACATGTATGTATTTTAATAAAAATTTGCAGTTGAATGCTTGCTTCAGACTTAAAAATATCACAGATTTTTCTACAATAAGAATCCCAAAATAAAAAGGACAGTAATTTTCTCGTACACGTATTAAATAAATTGACAGTCAATTGACAGATGTTATTTGAGTTTTTGATTACCTGCAAATTGCTACAACTGGGTGCAACTCGGTAAAACACGGGATTTTTGTGTCTTATTATGGCGTACCGCAGATGACAGACTTTTTGTGCGATTTAGTCCGCGCCGTATATAACATACTATATGTATATGTAGTTTAAAAATTCCGCGCGATTTTTTTTCCCCATAGTCCTAACCTCCCACGAGAATTCATTTTAAGTACCGCCTAAAAATGACACTTTGCTAAACACTAATATTTCTCCTGTATCGAGGGTACAGTTTACAAACAATACATGTCACATGCACACACACCCGGACCCGGAACAACTAATTGTTGGCCATATAAATATCTGTTCTGAGTGGGGATCGAACCCTGCAACACGTAGCGCAGACAGCCAATCGCTTAGTCACTGCGCCAACCGTTCCTTCAACCTGCATCAAAAGATTTGCGCCACGAGCTAGATCACACAAAAAGTCTGCCATCGTTGCAAGCCTAATAAGGCTAGGCTTTACGGAAATGCCGCAAAAAACGATTTTTATTTGCAATGTTTTTAAAAGAAATTCATATTTTTTTTCCCCTGAAAAAATATATATCAAACTTGAAGATGAGAAAAAGAAAAGAAAAATCTGTCGTGAATCTGACGTTGAATAATAATCAAAGCGAATTAAAAAATATTTAAAATTATTTCGAATCTAAAGCACAGAATAGCTTGAAGTAATTACGAGTTCATTCATCTTTGGTGTTCCATTGCTATTCATGTTTAAAGGTATAAGTAGGGTTATTATCAGCACAAAAAAAAAAAACTTTTTATTGTTTATGTCTTCAATACACAACGATTCGTCTTCGTAAACAAATGTCTCAGCTTACGAAAAAATACTACACCACGCTTCAAACTTTTTGGTCCCTTACGCCCAAAAAAAAATCTCCGTTATTTCGGGGATTTTGCCGAATGGACTCCATATACACAAGTTAATAACTTACAATATATTATGATACACGAGGTACTAGTCCACGCACTCACAAGAAAATGATATTTTCTTTTATATGCTCATAAAACTTGCCTACGCTCTATGTGAAGACAGGGCAATTTTTCAACAAGTATTTGTGAGATACACAGCATGAGAGTTGCAGACGTTAATTTTAGACAAAGACAGACTTATATGAGAACACGAAAGATAAAATGAACACATTAAGTTAATTTATGTGTTTCGGGAATGTATTTCTCTAGTTAAAGATGTCGGTAGTAATGCCGTGGGGTTCGGTACAATAAAGTGTTACGATGGGGTATAGTTATTAATGATTCTGTTAAAGTAAAAAGTAATTATGGTGTTGTCGGGAACATGGGAATAGGAGCTCTGGCATACGATCGATTTTTGGGATCAACAACGACATGGCGGTTAAAAATTTTAGGTACTCAAATCGGCTGCATATAAAAACGCGCGTGATCTAGCTTCCGCGTTATGCTTAAAACAGTTTTTTTCGTCGTTTAAAATAAAAGACTATCGTTTATTTCATAAAATCCAATTAGTAGGTATATGGAAGTGTATGTATACATACAGAAAATTTAGAGGCATAAATCAGTCTCGTTTCCCTGTAGAATGAAAATCTCTGGTTTAAAGAGAAAAAAAAAGAAAGAAATAAGGTTTATTGGTCAACACAATACATGCTTAAAGCATTATGCATTATACTTTAAACGCTTAAGAGCAGTTCTTGTTGTTTTTTTCTCTGTTGTAAAAGTTAACGAATCATGTAAAGGAATTATCAAAATGATGTCAATGACATGATAAATGGAGTACATAAATATCAGTTCCGAATGTTTTGTAATTGTTGAGAATAAATCGGATCCATGCCGCCATCATTTTCAATTCGTTGCCTTAAGTTTTAGTTAGATACGAATCTCTCGAATTAGAGGCCCTGCGATTGGAATGTTTCCGACACCCACCATACTCCCCGGACCTTGCTCCAACAGATTACCACTTTTTCCGGACTTCGGACAATTTATTGCAAAGAAAAAAATTCAATTCCGATGAGGCAGTCAAAACCGCCTTCAAAGATTTTATTGATTCTCGCTCCCATAATTTTTTCAGCAAAGGTATAAATGAACTACCTATAAAATGGTGTTAAAATGCATGGATAACAATGGTACATACTTTGATTGATTGAATATATAATTTCATTTAAAAAAACGTTTTGCTTTTCCATATAAAATGCCAATTTCATTATGTAAGGACGTTTTCATCAGAAATTATATTTTTCCTAATATTGGAGAAAGCAAAAAACATTCATGCACATATCATGATAATATATGAATGTCTTCAAATCATAATAATATTATCATACAGCATATGTTTACATTATGTCTGCCATAAAATACACTTATTGGGTTGCAAAAGAATAATACATTATACCAACTTTGACCTCATTTTTAATATAAACAGGGTTTGTATAATATATAAAATATTCATATAGTAGAAGTAGCATTGTAGTCACAGAGACACACTTGAATAAAAGGCAACTGCGGACAATACGTATAATATATTATATAAAACAGAATTTTATTTTTCTGTGCTATGCAGAATGTTTCTGTATTCCTACTCTAATGCATTATAGAAGGAATTGCTTTTTCTTATTGCACAAGTTAATTAATAACTGTTCCCTAATTCTGAAAACTACTGATCACTTTTTTTTAACATTGTAAGTAGATGTTATTAATATCTCGCAGATCAAATGCATACGTACTAATTTTTTTTTTATGTTTTTTGATAATATTTAAAGATGTTAATTTGTGTGTGTTTATAAAGGAATAATAATGATAATTATATCAGTAACAATGTTATGTTCTTATTTATTCATACAGGATATCCAGTTCGGTATCAAATTAACGATCTATTTTAAAATGCAACGCGGTAATAAACAATTCAATCAGTAATTACCACGTACAACCACAAAATAAACTGTACTTTCTCTCATAATAACATTGAGTGTTAGGTCATGTCACCCTCGGGCGAACATGTTGCCGAGTAACATGACAATGGCAACATAGCAACTGCATCGAAAACAAAAAATACAATCGTTTAATAATAAGCTTAAAATGCGACTGTAATAATAATACATAATTACGTGAAAGCGTGCCGTATTATAATACAGTACTTTACAGCTTAAGGGGGGAAATGTCGACAGCTGCGTGTGAATCGTGCATCTGCCAACCCTAACAGGCACACATTGATAGCGCACACACTCGCACCCTTGTACCGACACGGTCTGTTACGCATACTAATAGAAAAATCGTTCGATTGTACGCACACACGCGCACGCACCTTGCCGCGCGTTGGCAGGGTTGTTACATTATTGTGCGACAGTGCTTTCAGGGGCCGCCCGATAACATTTTGTTTTTACTTGTTGAATGTTTGATGGATGATGAGCGATGATTGATCGAACTTTTTAGGAGTTCCTTTCAATTGTAGTAGATTTCATGAATGTGATGGGCTTACCCAGCTATTGTATGAGATTTTTGTTAGTGAACATTTGAAACGTATCAAATCATTTATTTTACTTAAACTAGTAACCGGGTTTCCTTTGTTGTTGTTAGGAATAAGGGATATTTTATATAAGATTCACAGAAATATAGGCACATTTCTTGAATATCGGTTTTTATTGACTGAAAATTATCGGTAAAATATATTCCGTTCCCAAATCCCTTTAGGGACCAATGTAGACAATACAAATCCATACCCTGTTTCCCGAGGACAATTTACATAACTCGTCAGGGAGAACCCCTGTTGCAATTTAATCAGTTAATGTATTTGCTCTCGGCGCTTTCAGTTTTATGGACTGCAATGGTGATGTTTAAAACATTGCCTGATTGGCCAAATGTTGGTTTTGTTGCAGAGTAAATTGAACAGATGGCAAATATTTGAGCGACATTTCACATGATAACTGTAAACTCCTTAGATATTTGAATGAAGATATAAAGAAAATTGAGGATGTTATGGTTAAAGTAAATCTTAGGGATGCGTTTATGTCATACATAATTAACTGTTACAACAACGTTTAAACTTACAGTAAAGTACATAAATGTCCTCCAACGTACAATGCTACAAAAAGCCAACAAAAAAGAAAGTCCAAATTGAAATTCGAATTCATTTCCGAGTGTCGCCTCGAAACAATTTTCAAACTTGCCAAAAAATTACGTCTGTAAAAAAAAGTTGTATGAATCAAATGTCACTAAGATAGGCCAAGGCAATTCAGTGAGTGCCATTGTCCGTGTTGTTCGGTTCCTTTATACAATTTTATTGGCTTTCTGTGCTATAAAACTTTGGACCAAAGGAATTCTTCCTAACAACCCCGAATGCGGGTTTCCTCGAATTTCTTGATACGATATTGTACAGTGTAATTCTTTGTGTTATTTTTATTGTGGTGTCTTTTTCTTCGGTTCCGGGTATTCTTTTATCTCAAAACTTATTAAATGGATCAACGGATGCAGGAGCTTCTTTAATTGGTTTTACTTTATCTTTAAAGATTGAAAGTTTATCTGTAGCTGATTGAACAACTTCCTGATTAAAAAGGGATTCAAACTCAATCAACCCTTTAAACATTGCAATAAACAAAGGGTAATTATCGCTTTAAGTCACTTCTAAATTAAATTTCCGACAAAATGAACATGATAACAGTAGACTGATTTTACTGACGCAAATTTTAAAACAAAAACGACACCGAACCGACAATTTTTACCCAGTTTAAATTATTTCTATTTTCATAGTTCACAAGAGATAATATTTTCACCTACGTGTATTTCTATGAAAAATTCGTGACTTCATAAATAGCGAACAGTTGCTAGCGACGTAGCGACGAGACAAAATATAATAAAGAGAATGAGAGACACGTACAATTTCGGTCCATATAAATTCCCAACGGTAGTCGGCGGTTATCTAAAATATTTGCGGCATGCACGTATCGTGTGCAACCGACCTATTCCGTCGAAGAGGCGGTCAAAGGAGTGGATATTAAACTATTCAGATTCTTGGCAAACGTGTTTTGTTTCTAAAGTTCTTGAAGACGAATAACCTCTATGAGGTGTCAGTTCATTCGTCTGACATCGAATTAAATATTATAATCAATACGTCACCTACACAACCATACCCAGATTTAAAGTTGATTTTAATAATGAATAAAAAAAAGACTATCAGAACAGTTTAAAACAAAACCCAGCCTATTACAGTCCTACGGGTGGGCACGGGCCTCTTCTCAACAGTCCTACGGCTGGGCACGGGTCTTTTCTATGAGAAGGGTTAGGCCTTAGTCCGCCACGTTGGCCTATTGCGGGTTGGCGGACTACACACACCATCGAGAACTTTTTGAGCCCCTCTCAGATGTACAGGTTTCGTCACGACGTTTTCCTTCACCGTTAACGAAAGTAATAATCTAATTCTGATCCGCACATAGATTATAAAAGTCGAAGATGCGGGCCGGGTTTGATCTCAGACCCTCCTGCATGGAAGGCAAGCGTTCAACCGCTGGGCTATTACTGCTTATATCAAAACAGTTAATTTTAAATTAAGTTCAACAAATTATTAATTTTTATAGATATACAAATACCACTAAGACATATATTAAGTTAATCTTATCCCGAACAAAATCTGGATTAATTTTAAATGACGCAAACATTGAAAGTTGGGCCATCAAAAAGCCTGAGAGACCTACTTGAATAAATTAGGAGCAATGAAAACTTTTTTTGGACCTAAAATATCCCATTAATATTAAAAGACAAAGCTTTCGGTCGCACGCAATGGCTCGTCGAGTTTAGAGTCGTTTAGAGATAATACCTAAATATGTCCTTATTGTACGGGTCAAATTTTCCAGGCATTTCTAGAAGTATGTATAACGGTGTAAATAGACCCGAGAGCCACGTATTCTTATAGCAGGGGGTCTACCGCATAACTAAAATGGTAATGAACATCGACACTGGTAATAAACTTCAATACGATCGTAAGAGGCTAAACTACGAACTACCTTGTAAAAAACGGATCAATCATGATGTAGGGACTTCTATCTTCAAGATCGGTAATTTTTTTAACAAGGTAGCTCAACGTTTAGTCTCTCACGATCGTATTGAAGTTTATTACCAGTGTCGATGTTCATTACCATTTTAGTTACAAGGTAGACCCGCAGACTAGCATGGCGGGTAGACAAACCCGTTTTTTCCACCCTTTGAATACAATAGATCTATAATTCATGTAATCCAGATACAGGCACTTATGAAATGTCGAGACTCTAGGTGCACGGTTCCAAATAGTAGATCCTATGCAGAAGAACCGGCAAGAAACTAGATTACAATCTTTATCAGTACAATGCTGTAGTAAGAGCTGCGAGAATAATGTAATTCAATGTGAATACAAATAAGACTAGAATAATAATGATTTGCCTCTGAATAAGATTGGCATGGCAGTAACGAGCTGACCAGTTCCGACAGTACCCGTTGACGAGCATGAGCATTTGTCTCCTCGACAGATGAGAAAACGAAAAATCGAGAGAAAAAACGGTTCTTAGTTGTGTCGTACTAAAATACCGACTTTCTAGGAAATCCTACATGTCGTGATTTACTCGTTTTGCTAATAATAATAAATACAATAAAGAAACATCACAGAAACTGCTTCGAGTATATTGCTACGAGTACAAGATTAAATTGACTTCCACTAATATTGTGCCATGTCACATTTTCCGGCTTTTTGGGTGCAAAAGGTTTACACACTGAGGCGTATCGAAACCAAGCAATGTATAATTCATAATATGAAGCTTACGAAATTTCTAAGTTTCTGCAAAGTTCTGAATAGGATAGTTGGAAGGTACAGCCAGCGCCACAAATACATGAACTTTCCGTAGAATAGAATAGAATAGAATAGTTATTTATTGTTTGTCATAGGTAAATACAAAAAAGATCATAATAGTAAATAGCAAGTGTCACTATAACATACCCATTGGGTGTACAATAATATAAAATACAAAAAATTAAACAAAATATAAAAATATCTTAAAACACAACAATTACAATCAAATATACTTTAAAGGACTGGAAAATTGGTATTATTCATTCTACATCACACCACGGCCACCGTTACATAATTATTATTGTGAGTTATAACATTAATTTACTCAGTATTCTTATCAGACAGAAACTCTGATATAGAGTAATAGCATTTGTCTGCTAAGTAATCTTTTTAAAGAAATTAATTTATTAAAAATGATAATTACTGTTCTTAATTACCATTACGTTGACAAACGAACGCTATTCTATAATAATTCATTACAAAAAGTAAGTTTTCCTTCATAAAAATAACAAATTTGTTCAATGATCAGCTATTTTTGTCGCTAGGGTATTACAGGGGTTACCAATAATGTGCGCTCGTGTACAAGTGGGGTGAACTGTACCCCATTTCACTGGTCGTCACGTTCACTCTACGTGCCGCTTTCTAGTTTAATTGACATTTGTTTTTCGTGTTCAAAATACCTGAACTATGTGTTAAAATAAGTTTTACACCAAATGCAATTGACGACACGGTTGGCGCAGTGCTAAGCGATTAGCTTTCTGCGCTACACGCCGCGGGTTCGATCCCCGCACGGAACAAATATTTGTATGATCTACAGATAGTTGTTTCAGGTCTGGTTGTGTGTGCATGTGACAAGTATATTTGTAAACTGTACCCTCGATACAGGAGAAATCAAAGCGAGGGGCAATGTTTAAAAAAAAAATCGTGTATCAGAAATGCGTGGTCATATTTAAGGGTGTGGATCAGACTGTCAAACTGAACAACTTTATCGAGAAAAAAATATCAGCTGTCCCATACGTTTGTACGTTTGAATCGAGTAGGTATCTATTTGAGTTTTGTATGCAGCTGATTATTTTTTCGCGATTACGATATTGGTCCCATAGAAAAACTTGTTCAGTTTGATGGTCTCATACCTACCCTTAAATACGACTACGCTATTCTGATACACCTTGTATAAAGAACAATAGCTACTAACGAAAAAGCTACAGCTTTGTTTCCTGACGAAAAATATTAATTAAACAATTTTAATTAACGTTAAAACCTAAGAAAGTATTTCAACCCAACTATTTCTACTTTAAGCAATGAAAGCCAAAATGAATACGAATTTCAGACGTCTAAAAGTTTCAGAAAATTCAAAGTAAAAAGCGCATTGTGAGGTAATAGTGTACACTTAAAACGGAACGCTATAACCCTACAGTTTAACTCGAGCAACTGGTACTGAGCGCGCCTGTACCTCGGACACGTACGGAGCTCGTTTGGCTTTAGTTTCAAAATAAAACTTACAACAGTTTGATAGTAAGAAAAAAAAACTGCAGTATGCGGTCGCTTTATTTTGAACCTTAATGCTTTGGTTTTTGATGACTTATTATTTAAATGATAACACACAATTATAATGCTAGTATCGATGGCTAGTATCAATATCAATGCCTACAAATCATACAACAATACTTAGGGCCATGTTCACGGACAATATAACAGATGTTAAAGATTAAATCAGCCGATTATCTATACAAAAATTGATGTTTAAATGGCTGATTTCGTGTCGATGAACTAGGCCCTTATTCATCTATGCCTTTTTAAATCCTTAATCAGCAAAAACGGCATTATATGGCGCATTGAGCCTTTTTAGAGAACGGCTGATCTTTAACAGTAAGCTCTTGGAAATCCAGACTGATATCGCCGTTTCCTTTACATAAAGGCAAAAAGCTATACACCATGCCAACATCTAATGTATGCTTCACTTAAAATCCTTTTACTAGGTTAAAGGGCCGATGATAAATAATCCCATACATCGCCATCAGTTTCCGTATACAATACATCACCTCCTTCAGAAATGTTGCATTATAAGTGACTTTATACCTACAGACAGTTACGAACTTACGACAGTTCTAATCACGTCCCATCCATAAATATTACCATCGACTTGGGACGATAAATCAGTACTATTATCGATACGGAGGCGTATTTAGGTTATAATGCGACCCGTGGGGTGTTTAATGCCCCATCGATTCGCATGTGACGGTTGCACACATTTGTGACACGGCAGCGGGTGGTATATAAGTACCCGCAATATATTTTGTTGCAAGTCAGAAAAACCAATACGTTTTGATACTTTTTTTGTGTTATGTCGTTTTTCTTTTGAGATCGAGGTTTAGAATGTGACACTTTAGTACTGACTCGTTAATTCTGTCAACGATTTCCTAAACTTAATGAAGGTTTTCGTAGCTATATCCTACAAAATTTTATATAATTTACTGGAACTTATCCCGACTAAAATTTCACTCGACTTTGAGGTTTGCCCTTCCAGACAACCTACCTCAGAATTTATAATGCCATCTTATTTACGAACGCTACAGAACGAGCTTACACAAACGTCACTAATGTTTGTATTTTTAAACATGAATGAATCTCATTTACGTAATTCGACGTGATTTTCGCACAATACAAGCTCAGTTGAGGGTTGAACAAACATGTCGTTTTGGAGCAAAATGTTACGTATGAAGAGAAACGTTTCATCGACTGTTTGATAACTTTTGATTCGACTAAAGTTGCGCAAACATCAAATTGTATGGTGGCTCAAATTGCATCAAGTCGTTGCACGCTATCGTTTCCATTCCATTTTGAATTCTGTTGTATCTAACTGCTTATAATAAAATAAAATAAAATCTCAAATTATATTTGAAAGAAAATCCTATATTCACTTTCTCAGTATTAAATTGTTTTATTTAGAAACTGTTTAATAGTTTCTGTCTAAGTAACTTTTTTACTCACTCGCCACTCTTTGCTTTGAGATTACATTTTATTCTTCTACTCGTATGTATGGAAAATTTTCATTACGCTTTTTAAAATGGAAACTGATAAAAATCAAAATCAGAGGTTTCCTGATGTAATCAGTGAATCCGCCAACCCTTGAAATAAAAACTTAGGTTGCACAAACATGCTCATATGATTGAGTATTACTATATTAATTATCAACACGGTTAAAGTAGCTTTAAACTTAATATTGACATTTATTAACCAAAAATCTCCTATAAGCCTCCTTCCTAAAGCTCGTAAAGACTGCATTCTACCTTTACTACCGAATAATCTAAGCTTTACTGCAATATCCGCAAGAAAATTTCAATAGAGAACACTTGTAAAGCAATAATTATATAATTAATGGTTAGCGTGTAGAACGAACCGCATTGCAGCTATCTGGTTAACCAGCATACCCCATTGGGACACACGGGGTAATAGCGTATAGCTTGGTAGAGTAACCTTAATTGTAATATTAAACTGTTCCAACTCGAAGTTAGAGTCGACAATGTTGAATTAATAAGAGATCACACATGACCTTAGAGTACCTATTAAAAGTAACTAGTATTTTCAATGTTAAAAGGTGCCGGCCGAGAGAATGCGTTCCTGATACCTGCACTGAAAAATCGTAACGGCTAGAAACAAACGAGTTATTGTTATTTACAACCGAGTGCTTGATTTAGATGAAGCCCGCAAAGTTAACATTATTTACACTGATAAAACGTAACCGCTAAAAATGAATAAGTTATTGTTATTTACAACCGAATAACTAATAAATAAAAAAACAAATGAATCTTTATTATAAAAGAAATCAGTACCTAGGTATATTTGATAGATGTCAGGAACGCATTCTCTCGGCGGCTGCACTTTAATATATCTGATTTTAGATAAGACTCGTACATTTTAGTAACATAAAATTATTCCTTCTTATTTTTTGTACTTACAGTTAACGTGCACATTTGAAATTCGAAATGAGCAGAAAGCATCACATTTATTACATTGCCACCATTTTGCATTTCGCCCAAACTGTACACTAACTCATTTTCGTGAAAACTATAAAATATAGTCCGCTATAAACTCTCAACACGACATTTTAAAATCCACATTTCCCAAAACCAAGAAATCCTTTTAGCCAACCTTCACAACATGAATTTTCATAAGACCGAGTGAAATTCTCCGTGTATTCCAACAACGGAATAGTGTGTTACTTGGGATCTTTAGTATTACGGAGGTTTAGCACTGAGGGACACTGTGGCGCCTGTGTTTGCCAATGGAATTTGTAACAATGAAGCAATACACGCGATGCATGGCCAAAGTATAATTTTCTGATGTTTCTACCTTTCAGCTTTGGTAATAAAGTTTGATTTAGCAAAATGTAGGTGGAAAATCAATATTTTCGTGACACTCTGATAGCATGTTCATGAAACCTTCAGTTATCTTGTACATAATTTAAAACGCAATTTTTATATTCTTATTTGTGCAGGTTTAGTATGCAAATTTCATTAGGATTAAACTGAAACAATGTTAGTCATGTAATTACAACAGTATTTTATAATTACAGACTTTCTATTACATTTCTTTTATAACGTTAAAAACTTAATACAGTTGCGTGTTATTTGTCCTACCTCATACAAAAGCTTTTAATAATACAATGTAGGAACAAACTTGGCATTACTGTCATGTCTACGACATGTTTTTTTTAGCAGACTGACAAACATTAGGCATTTATTTTTATTCGTATGACATCACTATCCACGACCGATAACTACATAAAAAAACTCGACTCCGGAAATGGTCCAACACTATAAATCTATCAAACCGGACCTATTGTACAACAGACCACGTCATATTATTAGGCCAAACAATTTGTTATAATATTAAAAGCTTTAACTTTAAACGGTTAAAACTTTTCATTTAAAATCCCGGTTCATGATTCAGCTGAAATGTGGACGAAACTTAAAGTAGATGTGATTAATCAGACTATCGCTTATGTGGATAGGCACCTTATTCCTGCTTAAATAGATATAACTAATATTTTTTAATGTTTACAGATTATTATAATATCTAAGTATACCGTGCGTTAAGAAAAAAAATTACGCCCGAAATCTCTTTTTTGGTTTTTAAGCATGAATATCAGAATTACGATATTGAGGTCACTCAATTCCGGAATTGAAATATCGAAAAAATGTGTCCGTGATTCCGGAATTGCGAAATTTCAGAACTCCAGTATCCATCCTGATCTCTTAGCGTAAGAACTGTAGATGTTTTATCGGTTCAGTCAGTATTGCATGAAAGTGACTCAATCATTGAATCATCAAAAAATTGAAGTTGTTTCATTTACTGATTTGCTAGCTGCCGTGACTCATACTAACGATGAATACTACCGCACCGTAGACGTTCTTGATGACTGAGTGTAAATGTATGGATTTTTATAATCTGCCAAATAAATAATAATTATCATTTACATATACCACCAGCACATTTCGCTAATGCCGTTATTGAGTCCCATGTCATAGGGGGAGCCTATTGTCATCTGGACACAATTCCAAACTTCGGGCTGCAACTGAAAGATTCCATACAGGAACGTCCAATAACACTTTGCCCGTCATGAGATACGATCCTAAGACCTCAGGCTCAGCAGTGCGACTTGCGACCACTAGATCAATACTTTATTTGTTTTATTCATACTTTAAAGGACAGACAATATCATACTCATTAACCCGCTTCATGCCTCTAATTGCCCGCCGTCGGGCAATAACGTCACAATGAGTCACTTGTCTAATAGTTTTATTTGGAGAAAGGGGCTAGTTGTTCAAGGTTGTTTTCGAATGAGTGAATAACTATGTTTATGTTGAATACTGTCTCCTATAAACGATATTCGCAAAGGACAAATTCATAGTCTATAATATACTAGGGTTAAATACGACTTCGCGTTATTAGTTATTCTAGAAAATTCTTTCAAGGACTAAAGTATACCTTTACTTAGCTTAACGAGGTTTCTAAAACAAAGTCTAAGAAATTCTTAAGAAAACAATATTAAATTTTAAAGTATTCAAATTAATAACCTCGACTTAACCTTTAAACAAACAAATAAGGCCTCGAAGAGCTTTTTCAGAAACTGATAGCGAATTTTCAAGTATCTATCTATCATTAGATTTTCAATTTGATCCTTTATTTTAATATAGATTTTAATTACAAAGTTATAGCAAATTATTTACAAAATATTGATAGTATTTAATGAAATAAATTGATTAAAATCGGCTGTAGTTCTATCTCTGTTCGTGGATGTAAGGCATTAGATACAACCTAGTAAGGACGTAGTACGCACGGCTACATATCAAGCTACACGTTTTCAGTATAAACTGACCTCTCATTGTACAGAAAGCGTATACAATGCGAGGTCAGCTTATACTGGAAATTATCTTGATGTTTACGAGGCTGCCCCGAATCGTTAACCTTAGTGGTTGCATTAGGGTTAATTTGGCAAAACAATAGCTCAATCAGCTTAAAATAGATAGGCTAACAGATTCGTTCGTACAAAAAAATCTGAGCATCATTTATATAAAAAAATGCCAGTTTATTATTACCACAATTTTCATTTGACAGCACACAATAAGGCCTTAGCACGAAAAATATTCGTTCTAAAACTGCAATAATACCAATAATTTTTGTTTTAAATTTTAATTTTGCATTCGAATCGCGTGATCCCCCTCAAAATTGCAATACTTTAGTTTCGACTTCATCACGCAAGAGGGCGAAAATTGTTTGCTTCGTGCCTGACAGTATAATTTTGTTTTGTTTGCAACTTTTTTTATTATTGAACACGGCATTAGTTGGGTAAATTACTTCATTATGCTACTTCTTGTCGCATGACGTTAGTTATGAGTTACAACTAGTTCCTAATGTTCTACATTGGTCTCTTTTATAAACTAGTAAGGTTAACATAATATTTTAACTCTATTCTTTTAAAAAACTGCTCTATAACGTTCTTATTTTGAAATGTGCCTCTATTATCTAATATCCGACACGATGACGTCAGAAAGTCGTTATAACATGTTCGATACCTATTACAAAAAACTTCTCAAGCGTTCATCGCCTCATTAATGGAGAGTGAAAAATTAAAAGCCGCGAAAGAGAGGATATAGGGTGGGAAAGAGAGAGGGATAGTCTCTCTAACAGCCAATATCCGGTCGATCAGCTGTGCAACGGAAACAGCTGGCAACTTGAGTGAGCTAAAGCGTCATTTATTCTCGACGATTTTTTTCGAGTGACTAACGATTTTCCGTCGGTAACGTATTCGGGCCAGCTTTTTTCTGTACGTGTGTGTGAAAAAAATGGCCGTCAGCTGATAGTGTTGTCGTTACATGGATGTTTTTCGATTTGTTTCCGCGACACGCGTTTATTGGCTTATTTTCACCTGCTATTTGTTGGATCGTCCGACGGAGTAAACTGTATTGCTTTTATCTAGTGCTTAAGTATTTAAAGACCTTATAGACCATGAAAAACAACATAAAATAGTTCAATATTCTTTCAGTCAATTATGTAAAGATCCTTCACCGAATCTTTGCAAGTCAATGATGCTGATTCTGTTACTCATCACACTTAAGTCACTTAACTATCACTACATCTCTTTCATACATAGTTAATTGAAAAAGGACAGAAAACATTTAGAACTGTAAAATTACTCTATGTCCTTACCATTTACGGAAAAAGACGCGACCTATTGCGATGTCGACTAAATTCATGTTGATAACAAGTGACTAAATTATCTTCCATCCTTTTCTCAAGTTTTTGTTAGAAAGAGACATAGACTAAATTAGTTTAGGTTGTAAACAACAGAATCGGCATTCGGCACCATTGTCATCTTATTGATAACACAAGAGGCATTAATGTTTCGGAAACACGTTCAAGCACGTTCCGTTAACCATCTGTCGCTTTACGTCATTCCCGGATCCTCTTACCATCATCCCTTATAAATATTTCGCTTAGAATGATGCAGCAACGTGACATCCAAACGAATGCTCATATTAATAATTAAAACTCATTTCCCTACCCAATTTGAATCTTACCTCCTAAATAATAGAGGTTAATTTGTATCGCTCTAACTGTAATTAAAAGTTTGCAAACTACATTCCCGCGTTCTGTATAGAGTGGGAGACTTCCTGGTTCTCGTCTGATTAATATGTTAATCTTTGACGTCATACTGTCTTAATGCAGTCTCTTAGTTTTGGTACATTCAGGGAGATTCTGTATATAAATTGGTAGCTTTGTGTTGCTGATTATGTGGTTCACTTGAAGACAGACTAAGTCTTGGTGAAGACTGATGAGCGTCAGGATGGAATTGTTAATGAAATTGGAAATTTGTACTATCTACGTATTCATTAATTTGCCTTCGTTCCAATTTCAAGTTAGTTTCAGGTAGTCAGCTGTTCTGTAAAGTTTATCGTTCTTAATTTCAAATTTGGATTCCGAATTCGAACGATATTCAATGATAATTCAAAACGTAGCTCTCGGAATCGATTCGTCCCAATCGAGACAACTGCTATCACCGTCTATTCCGGACATCTGTTGTTGGAAACAAAAGTAATCATACGAACGCCGGTCGTTATACACTGCTTCTAAACTGCCGCTTTGCAAATGACACGTTCAACGTTTAGAACGTTCGCTATTTGAATATCGTTCGAACAACAGTTAGGAATTGCAATGGGAATATCGGTTTTTCCAATCGATTTATTGAATAAATAAAACAAGACTTTTTTACTGAAATACTTTTTCATTACTTTAGACCCTTACTAATAAAACGATGATCTTTATTCATTGGCTTTATTCAAAATGTAAGTGACATGCTTTTGGAATGATTAGCACAAATAAAACGCGTCAGTCTTTTAAAAAAAAAATTACGATTTTGTTTGCTGTTTTTTTAACTTACTACAAATTTTGACAACAAAATCGTAAAATTTTTGGAAGACCAACGCATCATTCTTTCTTCGAGGGGTCCAGAATCATATTCTGCTTTCAAGGTTTCAGTTTTCGCTACGATGTCACTTACACCCTGTATAAATGACAAGGACAGGTATAAAATTGATCAGTGTTTTAAAATTACAAGTTTTTATTAAAATTTTGTAAGGGTGCGGATCAGAGTTTTATTATCACTTGCGTTAAAGGTGAAGGAAAACATCGTGAGGAAACCTGCACACTTCAGAGGGCCTCAAAAAGTTCTCGGTGGGGTGTGTAGTCCGCCCGCACCAGGCCAGTGTGGTGGACTAAGGCCTTACCCTTCTCATTCTGATAAGAGGCCCGTGCCCAGCAGTGGGACAGTAATGAGCTAGATTTTTTTGGTGTTTACTTACAGTCTCTCAACACTGAACTTTTGTAATCGTAATATTGGTCTGTGTATTTCGTAATTATATGTGTTTGTTCTAACAGCGAAAAACTTGATATAACTCAGTGCTAAAATGTGCTAAATAGTTCGAATATTCACGAATCACCCAATTTGCGCACTTCACACAAACCTAAATAATCGAATAATCGCCGAAATGCGAACTAATCGATTAGAACCCAAATGTTGACTATTTAGCACAGAATTAGGCGTAAGAAGCAATCAAGATAGGTGTTGTCGTTATATTTGATTGAGCCGTACCACATTTCTGTGTGCTAATTACCGGCCGTGCCCGTAATTACGACCATTGTGGAACATTAATTACGTAACTTCAGCTATTACGTAAGACGCCGATGTGGTACATCGATAGTGGAGTACCGAATGTACCGATTAGGAATAATCGAAATATTATCTGTGGGTCGTCCTTAGTCAGTGTATTTGCTATTTAAGTGTTTGGTTTACGATTTAACTTTTAATTAACTGTATAACTTGGAAGTTCATATTAGATACCTATGTATTTATAATCACTACATAGTATAAAACAAAGTCGCTTCCCGCTGCCTGTCCGTCTCTATACTCTCTATATACACATAGGGACAGACAGCGGGAAGCGACTTAGATCTTTAAAACTACGCAACGGATTTTGATGCGATTTATTTTTAATAGATAGAGTGATTCATGAGGAAGGTTTATATGTATAATACTTTCATATTTAATGTAAGTATAGTAGAGAAACTGCATCCGAGCGAAGCCGGGGACGGGTCGCTAGTTATATATATTTATAGTTGTAGACCAGTGGCGAAGGGTGACAGTTTTAAAAGGGGAAGGCGACCCGAAAATGTCCTCTAATAATTTCCGCAATTAATGCTGCAAGACAAAAATCTAAACCGTCTCTTGTAATCTACATAATAGTCATGTCTGGAAGAGCTCGACCTAACTGATTAACAAGCCATATTACGTTGGTCTATGCACTAAACAATTCCTAAAGGGAAGCCGATGGGAATCTGGTTGTATGGACTCTTCGCCACTGTTGTAGACCAATATGATTAGGTATGTTCAAGACTGTCAACGCCGTACAAAAATAAAATTTCCTACTACGGTTTTTGAAAGAAACAAAACCGTAAACATCAATATGGTTAACGTAACATCTCTGTCCAAGAACAAAAGGTGTTAAAGAAATTGTATTGCAACACAAACAGACGGTAAACAAGCATACAACACCCACCCAATTCTAAATCTTATTTCAAAGTACAAAAGTCGATTTTAAAATGCATCCTTCCTTGTCACATACCTCCAACAAAGTTCGTGGAGTCTCATCGAATTCCCCGCGCGAACTGACACGTTCGGTAAACTGGTAACTCACATTAACGAGGATAGTCAAAGTTGTACCGTGTTGGGAATAGTGACGTACTATCTTGGGAAAAATATATCTCGTTGTTTTTCACATCACTAGCGTGTGATTATCAAAGTTTTCCCATAATGGGATCGGATGATGTAACTATGTTCGATGTTTATAATTGGATATGGAATTGGTTAATACATTGCTCGTCTTATAATCCCGTAAGGAGTATTGAAAGTTAGGATTAGTGCCATATCTAAACTTGTTCCAAGTTTGGCATATAGAGGCGCTGAACAGACGACGGAATTTTTGTTCGGCGGACTGTCGCGGGCAAGAATGACTGTGTCTCTCACTAGCGCCACATTAGCGGATATTATTTGAACTAAAAAATAATTGTATTGACATTGAAATTATATTTTTTGAGAGTGGATGGTTGTTTTCAACATCGTTCCCTAAGTCAACTTCGACTCGCCAGAGTTGATAAGCAGCTTAAAGCAACATCCTATGGTTTCCTTTGCCAAGAAATTTATATTGTCTTTGATAATAAAAATAAAAGAAGGTCTCCTTTACACGTGGAATAGATTCTCTTCAAAGGTCAGGTCTTCCCGCTAGTGAGATCCATTTATTTGATGTCTCTCGATATATTTCATACATCCCGTATCGTTTGCACTCGACTTCAGAATCAAGCTATACATTTTGAGTATGAGCTGACCTCTCATTGTACATAAAGCCTATAACAATGCGAGGTCAGCTTATACTGGAAATGTATAGCTTGAAATGTTGGGAACGGTGCTTACACCAATAACAACCTACATATATTGGAAACTCAACTTATTCTCCAGGGATAAAAAGCATGGTCCTCCGGAAAGAACAATGAAAGTAAAAGATCCCGTATTTTCATTTTTCACACAGCGAAACTACGTTAAAATTAACTTTTAATTTGATTCTATCAAAGAAGTTCAAAAAACCCGTAATTAATCTGTTTAGGTTAATTAAGACGAAATTCGGAACTCAGTCGGAATCTTAATTTAGCGCTAAAAATTAACTCTGCGAATTGTGGTTTTGGTGTAAAACTTAGTTTTTTATACCTCGTTAAAATGGAAAGTGAAATCTTATTTAAAAGTTTCAATGTATAAATCATCCTCATCATCCTAAACATCCATTGCTGATGGGCCTCCTTCCATTATTATAAATTGTATTTTTCCCGCCAAAATAAGCAATCAAACATCGTAAACAAACATGGCGACAGATTAAACATAGATTTTTATTTTTAAATATTCGTTCTTATTTGGACAGGCATCAATTTACTAACCATAGACAATAAAATAGTAAAGTGAAATTAGTTCGAAATTCAAATAGGTACGTTAATAAATTACATAAAACAATAATTGGATCTATTGACAGACAGTTTTAATTCCGTTGTCAAGTCATTTGTTAACTTTAAACTAGACATTTTTACTGGCGTAGGTATGAATAAAGTATTATTCTGCATTTTGTTACCATCTGTACGCGTGACAGTTGAAATTAAATTTCAACTGCATTTAAGTAAATGGTTTTTAATGTATTTTACTCGTTTCAACTAGACACAGCGTTTTTATTAGTTTTTGTGTATTTTATTTAGTTTCGGAGCAGCGGCCTCCTCTTGCGCACTTATAAAGTTATAACAAGAAATTTTCGTCAATATGGAGATTAGGTACATTAAATGGGTTTGAGCTCCACGATGTCTGATACAAGTATGCCAGTAGTTGGGACTAGGGCATGGGTTCTGGAATTCCGGAATCTCGGACAGATGTTTTCGATATTTCCAATACCGGACAAATAAGGAAGTTCGGAATCAAGGCGCAATATCGCAATCCAGTTCCCGAATTGAGAATCGGTCCGATATCACATGCCCTGGTTGGGACAGGTCAGCTCAAAACTGCTATATCTCTTTCTTCAAAAGGCTATTCCAAAGCCCTACATTTTCTCACATGTTTATAAACAAGTCTAAGACGATAAAAAAAAACTTTTAAGTTTGTTTCGGCATTACTTCTCAGAGGCAGTCAGTAGGAAACGCAGGCGCCATCTAGATCTAAAAAAAGACTTGTAAAAGCTTCCTTGATGGAATTATTTACAGAAAATAAACTATTTTTTCATTAATTTCGTAGTTCATTCAGTGGAAACTTACTTAATCTTTATTTTTTATTTTAGTTTTAAAAGATACGGGTTTAGCCTCAGTAATATCTCAAATGTTCAAAATTCTAATGAGTTTAACATTAAAAAATGTATCTTTTTCTTTTTACAACATGTTTGAGTACTAATAAACTTGCAATATCTTAAGGGGCAGTTAAAAATAAATATTCTTTCTTATAATAAAACCTTTTAAGGCTCTTGAAATATTTTCTCAGGGCGTAAAATATTAATGTTTTATATTTTTATTTTCAGGTAAGTATCCAGATTGGGATTAATGAAAACGCAGAGGAGGTAAAATGTTTACTGTAGACATTTACTGCAGTAAATATGTAAGTACCTTTAATTCATTCTTATAAACAAAGGTAATCATTTCTCAAATAAATGTTCGGAATCTTGAAGGCATACTATAAGTTATTACCCAAATTATGCATTTACAAAAACAACATGATTAATTTTATTGTATTATTTCCAATATTAATTTTATATACGTATTTTTTACATTTTTAAATGAATAATATTATAAAATGATAATAAAATACACATTTAAAATCTTCAAAAATAGGGACCAACGCCCATCGGGTACTTTTTGTGGTACTTTCCCCGCCCGTGTCAAATATTTGTATAATCTACATATAATTGTTTCGGGATTGGGTGTGTGTGCATGTGACATGTATGTTTGTGAACTGTAGGTACCCACGATTCAGGAGAAAACCTAGTGGGGAAACGTTATTTAACAAAAAGAGATATTAAGACATCAATTTATTTATCCTTTATAAGTAGGCATTTGTAAAAATATAGATATGCAAGATTAAAATAATTACATCTTTTGGTAACCGTTGTAATGTGGCCATGAAACAAGGAAAAATAATCGGACTATATTTTTTTTTTATTGCTTCAATAATGCCTCTTACTGCTAACACGTCTTACGGCTCCTACACACATGCAGCACGTCCCGGCAGTTTTTGCCGCGCGGGTATGGGGTTGTATGTGCAGCAGGATAACCCGCCGCAGCAATGCCGCCGAGCTAGCTGATGCGGTGGTATGCCCGGCGACCGAGCCGCCGCGCAAAGTGTGTAGGAGCCTTTATAAGTATATTTCAGAACTAAATGTACTTCAATCTTAAACGTAAAATGTTTACAATTATCCAATTAGCTAATGTTTGTTCGCTCTAAATAACGTAACGACGATACTAAGCTTTGATTGAAGATGTTTATTATGCAAACCAAATGCTTTCAGTTTCTCCTTTATTAATATTTATCATTGTCACTAGTTTCGTGTTTATTTTGTCTATGCCAAGCTTCTTAGAGCTATCAATTGCGAATTCTAAAACAAGTCTCATCTCATACAATGATAAATATCCATTTGTTTATGTAAATAAAGCTGTTATTTTCTCACGGGATTTAGTTTTAGTACAGACGATAATATAAAGGCAAGATATTGTATTGTATTTTAGCGAAATGTATGCTTTTCTTAATTGAACTATTAATTAACAATTAAATAATGGTTTGCGTAGATCATTTTAGTTAAGTAAATAGAGAATTATAAGCGCGGTTCATTTATTAACCAGTTCTGACAAAGTAACGAGGTATAATATTGATGATGATGATGATGTTAGCCTATAATACGAGTATATATAATATAATTAGTTAAAATAAGTAATAAATCCAGCCAATTACTGTCCCATTGGACCTGTTTTCAGAATGAAAAGGGATAAACCTTAGTCCACCACGTTGGCTTGGTGTGGGATGGCGGACTACACACACCATCGAAAACTTTATGAGGCCCTCTCAGATGTGCACGTTTCCTCACGATGTTTTCCTTCACCGTTACCGGAAGTGATAATCAAATTCTAATCCACACATGAATCCGAAAAGCCAGAGGTGCGGACCGGGTTTGATCTCAGACCCTCTTGCATGGAAGCAAATGGCAAGCTTTTAAGGCTATATAAGTTACCTAATATTATTTAATAAAAACTAACTACTTATCTTGATTACAAACAACTCAACATTGAAACGTAAATGTGAATCAAACAATTTAGATCGCGGCCCGTCACTCGAATTAACGTCGATATTTATTAGCAAGTGGGAAAGAGACAACGATACGTCATTACAATGTACTTCAAATTCAATTTGGAGGGAACGCTTAGATTCATTACCTACAATTTCGTATTTTAGATCTTCGCTGAATTTTAATGGTGGCAATTTGCGATGGCGTGTGACGCTATCCTTGTGACGTAATCGTCTTAGATGAGGAGATTGTGTTTAAGGCATAATTAATATTACATGAGAAGGGAATTCGCCGTCATCACCGTGAATAACGTCATGCAGGTAATAGAGATGTAGAATGTAGATCCTGATATTGATAGGATTCGGATACATTTTGACGTATTGCTGGTAATTAATACATAGTTAGCGGGAAACGCCATCTTTGTTTCACTTATTTGTATCTGTAATTGATATATCTAATAGAATAGAATAGATCTTTATTTCATGTAAGGGCTCATCCACACTTGATATACTTTTAGCAGCATAATTGCGCGTTTTCGCGTTCGTTATTCACTTTTTGTAGGCAAAAGGCAGCCAACGAACGCGAGTACAAAAACAGTTACAGTACAAAAAGCATGATATAATTTCCTTTAAAAAAGTAAAGAACCAGTAAGACTATAACACCCGGAATTTGTTAAAAAAATATCCCATCCAACATAAAAAGCCGTCAATAACTCGAGCTCAAATTATTCAAATTCGCGAAATCTAATCGAAAATTTATTCGTAATAGCGAATCTAGGGCCTACAGTGGAATATGGGGATTCGCGTCGAGTGGTTAGATTGCCCGGATTTGCATTTCATGTCATGTGGCGTTCCCTGTTTGTAATAAGTATTTGTGACGGATAACAGAATCACGTTACAGTTGCGTAGGTCGTGGGTCGTGGGTGAAATCGAAATTGTACAGGTTTTAGCAATGGATGGCTGTAATTTATTAGATATTATTTTTGCCGCCACAATGAAGACTGTAGAATGTAGATACGGGTTTGTTTATTTAAAGAAATTGTGAGGGGCAATGTTTTTTAAAAAGAAAAAAAAAATTTTGAACGCGAATTTTGAATATTACGAATTACGATACCTTTTTTCTTAAGTGGAGCAATTTGTTTATTCAATTTAAGTTATTATTTAATACAGTAATTACAACAAATATAAGAAAACTACACTATGTACACTGCCTTATTAATTATTATATAAACCATAAAATTTAAATTAAAACACACATATAAATCTATACAAAATGAGCACTTTTCACCGACAAAATAACAGATGTTAAAATTAAATCGGCCGACCCATACAAATATTCTTGTTTATACGGCAGATTTTGCACAAATCGTCCAGTATGTTGTCGGTGAACACCTTAGGTGTCAAAGCATTCGTCCTCATCGCTGTCCTTTGGCAGCGTCAATTGACAAGATTTTCATATTTTTATCTAATTAAATAAAGTGACAGATTTTAAAGGAAAATTTATATTTACTATGTATTATCGTATTAAACCTGTCATTTAACACAAACAAACAAACCGCGTCACGTATGCGTTTCCGTGGTAACGGCATGACCGTTGATTGATGAGGGATTTGCTCACTGTGACTGTTAATATGTCCTATTTGTGCCTACAATCATAGTCAGCGGCTCACCGCTGACAACTCTGTTGAATTATAAATGCTGGTATTCGGACTAATCGCGAGTATATTCTGTTTTTAATTTATTAAACATACGTTATAGTATATTTACATCCTCATTTAGGGTTCGAAGTAATAGTACCTATGTTTTTTTAAGAATTTAGAGCCATGTAAGTTTTTTGCGATGAGTGGCTGGAGATTGCTTTTCATTTACTCGATTTCTTCTATTTATTAAGGTAGGTATTCAATGTACAGTATCTAATATTGAATATACAATGACGACCTTACGACTGCTCCGTGACTTAAAAAATTATATTTATTTTTACATCCAACTTATGTTAATCACTCAATCCGTACTTTTCTCAAGAGATAGTAACTTTGTAGTTTTTATAGCCGTATCTATCACTAGTTTAGAACTCCCCACACGTTTCTCAGTTTTACGAACGAACTTGATTGCTCCCGTAAATAATAAACGCGTGTGTCACTTTTATCTTGAGACGTGTCGTTCGAAGCTTCATACATTATTTATTTATAAAGGACAAGGGATTTGCATTTCTCTAGGGTATATTGAACAAGTTTTATGTGTTGTCATTCAATATTAAAGATTAGGGACCGTCTGGGGAATATTTTTAGACTTTTCTTACAAATTAAGCCAGCTTTATAGAGTATTATTAAAGTTTTCATCAAATATAATGTTCTTGGAAATGTTTTCGAAGATATGAAAAGCGGAGATGAGCGGGAAACAGCTATGTAAATAACGTCGCTTGCAAATGTGAAAGGTGAACTCTTATATTGTTTAATTTTTGCTCAAGCTTGCGCAGTGGTGTTGTCACTACTTGTGCTCTAGTACAATCTTACTTGTAGGACTTATTGACAACAGTATGTAAATACTGAACAAATCACAAATGAGTGTTCAGTATTTAAAAGTTAAAGTTACTTCTTTAAAACACTTTTAGGACTGAATAAATTTCTTGGTCTTTATGGTGTTTTATTTTTAAATCAGTTTTTTCACGTATCTCACAAGTTGTATGAAATGAAGTTAGTTAGTTGTTATTTAGCCGAACTAAGCACTCGTCGATCGAATCGTTTCTCTGTACAGCAGGGTAATCATGATACACACTCGTAATCAGGATCGATTCCTTTTTGACAGTTCAAGAATATACATTGCGTTGTTCCAATTGTCGATCGGAGTGATTTTTAAAGCGTGCTGCGCAATGTACTTTGTTGATCTGTCAAAATTGAATCGATAACGATTACGAGCGTGCATCCTGATTATCCTGAAGGTACACTATGACGTCACAAACGATTCGATTTGCACCTTTTTAGTACGAAATCTGAGATGAAAAGTTTTATAAGACAAGTTAACCGAACCCTAAATTTAATCCAAAAAATCCACGTTTTTTATTAACATTAAAAAAACTTCGCCTGCTGCATTAACGTAATACGTGACGTCATAAAAGTAGGGTTGTCGCCTTCCCTGAAATATATGCTTACTGTCCCTACACGGTCCTCATGAATTTTAACTTTTACAAGCGGCAGGGTGTTTTGAATAATTCGCGTCCGGCAACCCTGGGAACCGGACTATTTTTAACGCGTTTGATCATATCGAGTGTATGATAATATCGGTTTTAATTTAAAATTCATATTGCAAACTGATAACTGAGCTGCATTGATGCATGACAATTTTTCTAATGAATTTTAGTTTTATATAAGGTCCGATCCCTGTGAGTGGTTATTGTACTCATCATTATGAACAACTTTTACTTTTTTTTTGCAATATCTGGGTTGGTCCCATAGCAAAAGTTGTTCATAATTATGAATACAATAACCCCTTAAAGGGATTGGGACTAGAAAGGTAGGACCCTGAAAATCTAGAAAATACTTCAGCATTTATAAGGTTAATTAAACCCAAAAAATAAAAACAATAATCTAATGTAACTCTTATTATTTCCTGGAATCCTGAAATTCAAAACCATTTTCCTTAACAAGCAAAATCCTTACAAATTGTCTTTGCAGCTTATAAATTAAAAAATTAAACCACATTCCCACAACAAAGGTAGCAATAAAGAAAGATGGCGGTCACAACAACACGGTGCGGTCCATTTATAAAATAAACCCACATAAGTCGCGGCGGGAAAAGACACTCTGATTCTTTTTTACTCGGACCGTTCCCACTTCTAAGTACAGTACCTATAAATACGGTTTTTCCAAGGATACAACACTAAATTTGTCTACGATGTATCGTAAATAGATCATTTTTAGACTTAACGAAGCACTTAAATTTAATTACGTTTTCGTTTTGATATTTTCTGGACATGTTTATTCTGTATTAAATGGCCAAAGTTAATAATGTAGGTACATTTTTTATAAAAGATTTCGTGCGTCGTAACATCAGTCATTAAGAGTACCTAACCATGTAAGTCGTAAAATACCATTAAAAGGTAATTTTCGCCAAAATGCCTTTTCCTCCCTTTTTTAATCCGAAGTGTCGATTTAAATAATATACATAATTGAATTTAATATGTACAACGTATAATTTAATTAACGCGAAACACCCCAATTAGACTATCTAGTTATAAGCATAAAGTTGATTACATTATTTTTAAGAAAATAGTTTCGTGCCTAGCATTACTTACTGCATTTAAAATTGAGATGTACTGTCTTAAAATAAGATATAATTTTCTTTGGCTCAATCAAGCGTTACGTTACGTTAAAAAAATAAAAGTATATTAAAAGTTACTGAAATTGATTCAATAGTAAATTATGAACAAACTTTGTCCAGGTTTAGCCTTTAGTCAATTACACGGCGTATAACCCTAATATAACAAAATCCATCATTATTTTCTTACTGGTGACCTTGTTACATTGTCTCTTTGTTCGATTGTACCTAGTCTGAAAATTTTGTTCTTGATAAGCATGTACAAAATTATTTTCTGTAATCTGGGCTTAGTAATCTTAGTAATAAAAGTTATAATTAGTTATGATAATTTGTATTCTGTGCGTGCCTCGCATAATAATTTTGAATTTCTGTTATAATATTGCTTAAACTTAATAAACTAGAAATATGGAATTATAGCCGAGTTATCCGTAGAATCATTGTTATTCAGCCCATCGCGGCCACTGCTGGATATAGGCCTCTTAAGAGAAGTTTCTCCTAGCGCGCTACATAGAAACGAAGTTTGGTCCTATTTCGAAAATAAATAAATTATTTCCATAATAATTACCATAATACCATAAATAAATTATTACAGCTCTCAGTATCAAGCCTTTGATCCGGCCTCCCAACGAAAGCCTCATAATAATAATTATATGGTTTTTTTTTGTAATATGGATCAAAATAGGCCCAACTTCATCCTAATGTTAGTTACAATAAATAAATTTTTAACTATGGCACAGACATAGAAAAAATTATGCACACCTGTATTAAAAAGTTTATCCTCATAACTACCATATTACTTGAATAATCGTCATATTACGTACCTAATATAAAAATTACGCGCGGTTATGTTGCTAAATGAGTGCTATAGTCACGAATGCGCGCGCGGGCTGGCGACGTTTGAAATCCACGACGGTCATACCAAACGCGGGCGCATGGTCCGTGGGGAAACTCCTCTTAATAAAGGGAAGGGGGGATAAAACTTCAGCACTCTTGGCTGAAGCAAAACGAACTTTTAAATAAGTGTGAAGTAGCTACACCATACTAATAAATAGAAACCACTTAATATAATCCTACAACCTCTCACTATACCCTGCGTATCTTAACAATGGTCCCAAATTAGTACATGTTACCCTAAAATAATAGTCTTTGCCTCACCTTACGTCTACCGTCCACAATTCCGAACATCTAGACCCGCCCTAACATTTCAATTGTCACTGCCTACCACAAACGAATTCGTGCTCTAATAGCTGGATGTTTGGGTCTATTTTTGTGTCGGACAAATTGTGATTTACGATAGTTCGGAAAGCCTTTTGGGGTTCAGTAATCTGCTTCGACCCAATCGCAATTAATGGCGGTCCGGGCGATGGTTTTACGAAGATGAACTGAGACTGGATGTCTTATACCTACCTATACATTCTTCAACACAAAGTTTGTATGAGAATATTTTCTGTGTGTCGTTGGCCTATGTTTTTGGCAACAAAAAGGTCTGGAATACATTCTATCTTTTTTCCTTTTTTAAAAACGTTGTCCCTCACTATGATTTTTCCTATATCGAAGGTACAGTTTACAAACATACGTCTCACATGCAAACACACCCAGACCCGAAACAACTATACTTAGATCATATAAACTTTGTTCCGTGTGGGGATCGAAACCGCGGCACGTAGCGTAGAAAGCTAATCGCGTAGCCACTGCGCCAACCGTGTTGTCATATTGAACTAATTGTGAAATTTATCAGTGTAATTCTTTTCTTTACGTCATGTCATCGTCAGAATTAAAGTTTTTTTTTTTTTTTTTTTTAATCTTTAATTTTATTCGAGGCTTTTATCCATAATGGCATGTCAGCCTCATCGTAACTTAACCTAGGTATAATACTTATATTAAAATTAACACTGAATCACTGATGATACACAAACAACTCAGTAAGTAAGAAGGAGAGGATCCATTAACCGATTCCATCCTCAAAATTGTTGTAAATGCTATCATGTATTATAAAAATTTGCCTGTATAAAACAGCCGATGTGGGGGCGTGTGGAGGCGAATAACCTACAGCAATCACATGAAAGAAAGCAATAAAACCTAACAAATGCTTTCTTATTTATATGTCTAACATTTACCTGCTCGCTTTCAAAATGCAGCCGTATCCAGTATTCCTATTAGTTCTGGCAAAAGGGGAAGCCACCGAGTTCTGCGGGCACAACCCTATACAATTTTCAACAATTGTGCCGAACACATATAGTATTCTGATACAAATCTTAACTCCAAATTGAGTTCTCCTTACAATTTCTATATTTATGTACCTGTGAATTTATTTCATTGATACAAAGTTTGGGAAAGGGACCAATAGAAAGGGCAAACTATCGACATAACGTTACAGAAACCTCTGTTATCTTCGAAGGGTTGGACAACTTTTGTAAACCCAGTGTTCGATAATAGTAATACTTGGTTCTCGTGATAACAAGCCAGTATCTTAGGAAATGATCTTTTGCCTTTTACATAGAAAATCTTTTTTATTCATAAAAAATAAAAAACCTTTTCAAAACATTGAAGGTGTTTTTAATCGACTACCTAATATATTTTTCTTGTTTCAATTAGCGTTTCGAAAGGCTCAATACGTAAAGAAAAAAAAAATATTAACGAAAGAATTAGGAAGAAGCATTATAGAAGCCTGCTGAACACCTATAAATGTATAGAAAGCCATTACCACAATATAGGTAGGTGTACAAAAGGGCGACGCCATACAACGCACCATAAGAGGTTCACACACACATAGACGCGTACGTACGACAATTTCAAACCAAGCAGTTGAGATTGCCGTATATGAACGCGATGTGTAAAGAAAAGCAACTTATTTCAAGTATTTTTTATTTATTCGAAATCATTAGTATATTTGAAAGTAATAAGCCACTTCAACACCCATAAGTTGCCCTAAATGGCGACTGAGATTGCGAAGATGAATGAGCAACAATGTCCTGTGTCCTAATGAAAGCATACTGCAGTCACCAATCTGTCTTCCAAGCATTGTGGTTAAGGCAATAATATGTCTTATAACCATTATTTGTCTTGGACATTGGGGGACCCAATTGCTACATTATTTACGGGCTGAAATGATAATGAGTGTAGGTATATGTCGTCGCCCAGCAGTGAAAACCACATAAGTTTAAAAATCAGAATTTTACAGGGGGAAGAATGAAATTTTCAAACTAATGAATAAATTAAACGTTATTAAAGAAAATTTGATTTACGTGGTTTTTACTGATGCGGAATATGCAAGCGGGAGTTGTCTGTCTTTTATTTCTGCGTCGTGTTTCATCTATGAGCCAATTAATACGATTACATCTACTGATGCCCTGTGTGTTAATTGCTACATAGATATGCTTGCTACCCGCAAACCGCTGACGCTGGAGAATATCGATGCACTAATTACGACTGATGTGCACCGCAATATGCTTGCAAGGCAACACGACACACATCGCTGAATAAGCTTCGGGGCAGCCAACTGAAATGGCTGACTTACTCGTACCTGTTTACTAGCAAAGTATATGTGGATACAATAAGATACAAATTAGTGAGGAAATTCTAGTGGGTCATGTTTATTGGGAGACTTAACTATAGCTTGTATTTCCGCGTCTCCAAAGACATTCTTCGCCCGCTAACGCGCTGAGCAGAGGACGTACTTTTTATCCGACGGACTACCGCGGACAAGAATGACCGCGTGGTTGGTAGTTGTTGCCAGTAAGGACACTAGAGTTCTAACGGATGTAGTTTCTTGCCAGGTCTACTATTTGGAACCGCGTACCTAGAGTCTCGACATTTCATAAGTAGGTACCTGTATCTGGTTTACATGAAATAAAGATCTATTCTAATGACAACCACCAACAAAATGACCGTCGTGTGCGTTGAGTCAGTGCCGAATTTTTGTGTCCGCGGCAATTTTTTTGTTGTAAATCTTCTTGTCCGCGGCATGTGAGTCCACCGGAAAAAAAATTCCCTCATCTGCTCAGCGCCTAAATTGATACAGTGTGTGCAGTCACACAGTCATACCCACAGCGTTGCGAAGTCTGCTGCCGGGCGCGAGCGGGGTGGGGAAGAGGGACCGAAAGTGACTAGTTATAATTGTCGGGTAGACATTGCATTGGCAAGCAATAGCAAACGTGACCCTACCATGATCTGTTAGGCTAAAATTATAAAAGAACTACGTTGCATTATTTCACTGTTTATTTACTAACTGGTATTGTAGAAAAGCAAATAAAATGCATAATCCCTACATATCATGGGAGAATCACGTTTGCAGTTGTTTTGCTTTAACTACGGAAAAAAAACTGCTGTTTGTCGAGTAATATTGAATTATTTGTATGAAACAGCTGTTTTTGTTTTCACGATTTCAGGTTTGGTCCCATAGTAAAAGTTGTTCATTATGATGAGTACAATAACCCCTTAAAGGGATCGGGTCTGGAAAGGTAGGACCTTGCATATGGTCCTTCCAACCACGCACGACATATTTTAAGAGATATAATTATCTATAGATTGCATAGATTCTTCATAGCAAAAATTTAATAATTATATCAAACTTATTAACTTACGCTTTTGTCATGCGGCACTGCTTTTCGGTGAGTGTAAGATCATTCAAGCCGACAATGCCGCCGCCCGCTTCAATAACAATAATAATAATACTATGTAGAAACTAGCGCAATGGATGTTGAAAATAAAGAGCCAGTATTTTTTGTGTAAAATAATTTTAAATAATTTTATTTAAAGAATAAAATAATGTATCGTTTGTATAGCATCTTTGGCATCTATAGACGTACCTCTTAAAATATTTCGTGTATGAATCGAAGGACCAATTGTTGTTGTGACGTGGTCTGGAATAAACGGGGAGACAGGTAATAAGTGTTCAGGTGGATTCCACTGCCCATCCACCTGTAATAATCCAACAATATTATAAGACCTCTTCACAAAACACACGAGCAAAGAAGGGGTGGCTCAGTCGTAACTGGTTACCACGCAATCTCTTTCTTTATATTTATTTTGAAAGATAAAAGAAGCTTGGACTGATTAATCATTTAGCGATAGGGCTGTGTTCGGGAGGAGTGAGACAGCGTCTTATATCAGCTAAACGCCAAACAGAGACAAAATAATTTGCCTCCAAAAACAACAAAAGTTATTTATTTTAATACGGCTCAGAATTTTCAACCTAATCCTAGAATTCTAGCTTTCAATGTAATTTATTCTAAAGGCAAGATTACTTGAATGTAAGTCTAGGTTTCTGAGAAAGGTGTGCATATTCTAGTATTCCAAATAATAGAAATTAATTATTAAAGACCCTAGAGATTACAGTTTATTAGTTCAGGGCCAATTTAGTGGACTGAGGGTAAAGTAAATGTTTTAACGTAATTCCCTTTTATTGGTCAATATGGCGGCTGAAGATATTGTAGCTATTATGCTTTTAGACAGGATTATTGGAGCTATAAATATGTTGTGTAGTTTCTGTAATGGAATTATTTTTATGGACCCTTCTATAATTTTATTACAATTAAAAATAACCCGTGGGTATTGATAGAAGATTTTTTATCTTTATTTTCTTTCTTTCGGGAGTTTATTTAATAATAAACGATCGAAAACATGAGTTATACTAGAAAGGATAAAATATTAATTTGAATGAGTATTTATAAATTTAATATAAAGCTCCTATAACTAGATACATCATTGGATGAAAAAGAAATCCTAGCTTTACTATTTATTTTTAAGAAAATATATTCCCCACTTCATACTTAGACTACATTAAAAAAATTTGTAAACCCCAAATGCCTCTAAACCCAATTCCACCCAATCACATTACGTACCAAACGTACCTAATTTGTCGCCAAACGGTACAAATTCGCTGCAATGTCTTCATTAGTCCCAACTCGGCCATTTTGCATGCAGCATCGGCAATGCAATCGAGCCGCCCGTCACTCGGGGACTAAACTGCGCCCCGTAATGTATTGCGGCCGTTTCCATCGATCACGTTAATACCTATAGCGAGGCTAGATTGTCCAGATATTGACGTGACAAACATTGGTTTCGTCCGTATGGAATTCCAGCTCACGCTGCTTAAATTTTAGAAGTAAAAGATGTATTTTTTTCACACGTGGCAGAAGTGAATGATTTTTTCTGGGCATGTTACCTAAGTGTTAATGTTCGTTTATTTTTAGTTTTATTCAAGCCAATTTCTTAGCTTCTAGGTATACGTTCTACAATCTCTTTTAGCTGTCTAATTTTTAGTCATTATCTAGCCTTTGAAGGATTGGTCCTTTAGCACCTAATTGGTCTTTTAGGATTATGTAAGACTAAAACTTTTTTTTTTCTGAATAATTCTTTACAAACAATTCTTTATAGTTTTGGGATGGATTAGATATACATTTTCGCTTTATTGTTTCTTATCCAAACAGCAAACATTCTCGAATCTGTCCTAAAATGGTAGTTTTATGTATGTAGTGTGAGGCAAACTTGCTGGGAGGTATCAGGAATTAGACAGGCCGGCTTTCCGTGATGTATTGTAAAGGGAACGTCTACGTGGACTGAATCTAACGCTGAGATTCACATGCATACGTACCCAAAATATAGGTATGTACCAGGTTTTGTCCTGAATTGTACTGAAATCTCGTTGAATTTCATTTGTTTTAATTAGGTTTAGATCCAATACTGTGATACAAGAGACAGGGGTCGCAATATAGCCTTTTCGAGTCCTTTACCCAGTCAGTACTAACTTTTAATCATGTAATAGTGGGCACTGAGTACTTATTATGCTCGTTGCTATGGAGATGAAGGTCATAAAATATCTTATGGTACAAGTAAGGTGAAAGGAATGCATTCTTAATAAGAATTTGGTCTTTCAATTTTAAAAAAAGAAGTGTTAGTAGCTTTTAGTCACGAAGTTCTCGAAGATTAATTAAATCGTCATAAACAATGCCTGCTGGATGTAAAGGCATTCTTTCAGACAAAATATCAACTTAACTATTCCAGGAAATTGGCGTATTATTTATTTAATCATGTTCGTGCTGGATATTGCTTTAAAATGTAGATAGGTCGTTTATTATCACTACTTAATGTCCGCAAATGCGGTTTTATCGCCTCATCGGAGTGCGTTTTTAATTAAAATCCACGTAAATATACAACAGGGGGCCATATTTCATAAACCTTCGCACCGCGCGCTCCGGATTAGCGTCATTACAATTCCAAATTTGCAACTGAATTGCAACTCTTAAAATTAGACATTAGAGTCTGTAAACCAACTGGCTGCCACGGCCGTTAACCTCAAATATCTCCCCTAAGGTAAAAAGAGGGAGCCAAAATATTCCACCCTCTAATTTGAGAACGGATCCCCTTCGCGTCGCCCTACGCGTTGCCATGGAAACCCCGCCCTTGGGAAGTGCATCTGATGTAAACATTCCTACTAGCTCCCTGCATTTTCGACACCGTTATTGATTTTTTCGCTACTCCATTCGGCTTCTTCCGGTGTTTCGCTCGGCTACTCGTAAATTTCCCGAAAATATTGAGTAAAGCTTCTCTATTTATCAAGTTTATAGCACGGCTTTCCCTGTATCTAAGGTCACGGCTCCGAAGGAAAATGCATTTACGTAATATCCACTATTCATGTAGAATTTTTCTAGATCATGTACCCCGTAAAAGGCTGCCTGTATGAAAGATATTTGATAAATATTATATAGCTTTCTAACATTTAATAACAGAAATGGTTACCTCGGACATTAATGATCGTGATTGTATTAATGTTATCATTTATTTTTCTAGTTTATTAATAGGTTCATATTTGTTGTTTCAGGGATGCCGGTTTCCTGAAGATGGCCTCACGCACCCCGTCCCTTGAGTCGCTGCCCGGTGCCAATTCAATAGGTTCGCTGGAGCGTGGCTCCTTATCGCCCCTGACTCTTAGTGGATCCTCGCCCCCAGCGAGTGACTCCGCCGTATGTGACCTCCGTGAATTCGACGGCCTCGACACCATCTGCGCAATCTGCCGAGAAACGTTCGTCGACCCCAAAGTACTCAACTGCTTCCACACCTTCTGCCGGGCTTGCCTAGAGAGGGAACAAACGCACCCCGACAAAGTCACTTGCGTTACCTGCCGTGTAGACAGCCAGCTACCGACAGCCGGCGTACCCGGGCTACTCACGAACCTCGTGATAGCCGCTGCCGTCGAACAGGACGCTGATCTCCTGCCGACTGCTCGCCAAACTAATTCGCCTTCAGCTCGCTGCACCGGCTGCAAATCCAAGGAATCAGACGCTGTTGCGCGTTGCGTTGATTGCGCCAACTTCCTCTGCCCAAACTGCGTAATGGCGCACCAATTCATGCATTGTTTTGAAGGCCACCGCGTGCTGGCATTCACAGACCTGAAAGACGACAAGGGTATGCTCGGATCTACCCTCACCACGAGCGGCGACAAAACAGCTTTTTGCCCGAGACACAAGAATGATATTCTAAAATACTTTTGCCGCACTTGCTCCGTGCCGGTATGCAAGGAATGCACGATAATTGAACACCCGGCGGCTCTGCACGACTGCGAGCACCTATCTGACGCTGGGCCCAAACAACTGGAGCTGATGCAACAGGCTGTAAACGAAGCCAAGACTCGCGCTACTGAAATAAGGCATGTCGTCAAAACTGTTGAACACGCTGCTGGCAAATTACAAGTCCAGTACCATAAAGCTCAAAATGAAATAAATGATACGTTCCAATTCTACCGCTCTATGCTCGAGGAGCGTAAGCAAGAATTACTCAAAGAGCTAGAAAGCGTATTCTCTACGAAACAAATCGCTCTCACAGTAGTTGGACAAAAGGCTCAAGAAACTGTTGATAAGATATACCAGACCTGCGACTTTGTAGAGCGATTGACTAAATGCGCCAACATAGCAGAGATACTAATGTTCAGGAAACTCTTAGACACCAAATTGCAATCCTTAATGAGTTCTAATCCTGAACAGAGCGTACAGACAGCTTGCGAGCTTGAATTTGTCTCGAACTATCAAGCCATACAAGTTGGCGTAAGGAACACTTTTGGATACGTGCGATCTAGCTCAGAGGCGAATGTTGGCCCAACTAAACAACCGCCTATCGCTCGCCCTACCAACGGCAATCTTTTGAACGGCGGCTCATCGTCCAGTAGTAGTAGCGTTAACGGAAGTTCGGGCAGCCTAAACGGTGGGATCCACCTTCCAACTGGCTTGAATGGCGTGCTTGACCGCCCCTACACGAACGGTCTCCTTGGGCCTACAAGCCAATCCACCTCGCCATTCGAGTCGAACATTATTTCCAAAAGATTCAACAGTGCCAACAGCCTGGGCCCATTCTCGACTACCATCGGAGATATCAACTTGAATGGAATAAACCCATACGAGAAGTGGTCTAACGGTGGTTGCGACTCTCTGTTCCCACCGACGGCAACCGACCCCTATTCGCTAACAACCGCCGCTCACTCCGATCCTATTTTGGACTTGACAAACAAGCTTATCTCCACTGCCATTTTCCCGCCGAAATCCCAAATTAAGCGACAAAAGATGATCTACCACTGCAAATTCGGAGAATTTGGCGTAATGGAAGGTCAGTTCACCGAGCCGAGTGGAGTAGCTGTCAATGCTCAAAACGATATCATCGTTGCCGACACTAACAATCACCGAATTCAAATATTCGACAAAGAAGGACGCT
This sequence comes from Allophyes oxyacanthae, assembly GCA_932294325.1. Lineage (NCBI taxonomy): Eukaryota > Metazoa > Arthropoda > Insecta > Lepidoptera > Noctuidae > Allophyes > Allophyes oxyacanthae. Next base: position 11,140,120 of record OW028629.1, read on the forward strand.
TCAAATTCCAATTCGGTGAATGTGGCAAACGCGACGGCCAGCTACTATACCCGAACAGAGTAGCTGTTGTCCGTACTTCTGGCGACATTATTGTCACTGAAAGATCACCAACACACCAGATCCAAATCTACAACCAATACGGCCAATTCGTTCGCAAATTCGGCGCAAACATCCTCCAGCATCCACGTGGCGTCACAGTTGACAACAAAGGCCGTATCGTCGTTGTCGAGTGCAAAGTCATGCGCGTGATAATCTTCGATCAGATCGGCAACGTACTGCAGAAATTCGGCTGCTCCAAACACCTGGAATTCCCCAACGGTGTCGTAGTTAACGACAAACAGGAGATCTTCATTAGCGACAACCGCGCGCATTGCGTAAAGGTGTTCAACTACGAGGGTATTTACTTGCGCCAAATCGGTGGAGAGGGAGTCACCAACTACCCGATCGGTGTCGGCATCAACGCGGCCGGTGAGATCTTGATCGCTGACAATCACAACAACTTTAACCTGACGATATTCACGCAAGACGGGCAACTAGTGTCTGCACTAGAGAGCAAAGTAAAACACGCTCAATGCTTCGACGTCGCGCTCATGGACGACGGCTCAGTGGTGCTCGCGAGCAAGGACTACCGGCTCTACATCTACCGCTACGTGCAAGTGCCGCCAATAGGCATGTGAGTCGCACGCCTATATCACAGGAGATCTGAATGACCTATGAACTATTATAGGCCAAAAATCGACACCTTGAGACGTAAATATTATTATTAATCGACGAAGGACTTACCGTTCTGGCGAAGCGTGTCAATTTTTGTAGTTCAAGTGACGATTTTTATGTGAACGGAACTTGCTAAAAGTGTGCAAGTGGTGTAACCCTGTGGCTGTCTCGATGTGATCATACCGGCTTACGATGGGTATTCTCTACATATTCGGCATGAGATCTCTTTATGAATTATTTCTAAACGAAACTGTAATGAGATTAGTTATAGTATTGACATTGTTATTCGAGTACCTATTGATTGATGGTTAGAGATTAAATTCCGTTGGAACGATCTGTAATTTCGCGCGAACGGTGTTCTCGAATCCTTATCATTTTTTGATCTATTGAATAATATTTTTTCATATCCCGCATCGTTAAATTAGGGATGAATATTAAGGGCATTTGTATTATTTAGCCCATTTGTTGGACCAATATTTTAACTATTATTACTTAACAAATTGTTAGGCGTTAAGCGTGTGATTTTATCGTAAATAAGAGAGCATCGAGCGGTATTGTTGTTAGTTTTAAGATTATTTCTACGGCACAATAGCACTTCCTGTTTTTAATTAGCACTTATTCTGTGTCGATGGAAAATATGGATTATAAAAAAAACAAAGTAAGGAGTTGTTACATTATTAATTAGGTAAGTGTTAAATTGATTGAGCTGAAATGGACAATCTTTGGTTACTACCCCACTTAACGTAGTTACTAAATTTTAGGGAAATAATGATGTTAGGGGTTTTATCAATGACAAAGTTGACTGCGGCGTTTGGACATTAGAAAACAATGACTAATAAACCTCTATTGAATATTATACTATTTCTTTTATACGTAATAGTAACATCACAAAGTGGCGATCAAGAATGTTTTATAGACCTCAATTTGTTCCAAATTATATGCATTCTAACTTGTGATGCTCTCAGTTGAGACTTTATAAAGCATTTTTAGATTAGTAAAAGATTGCAAGTTTTTCTCTTGTTCTATATCGGAGAGCAGTACTTCAGCAGTAGTAATAATAAAATTATCGATACCGCCTAGTCGCTGAGAGACCACGGACTAAAGTCTTCTGATGTTGTTTTTAGTAACATTTGGTTGATATTGTTCGTTTTTATGCATTGATTGTATGTTATAAGCATTGGACACGGTAGTAACTATTAGAGCACTTAGGAAATGGTCGTTTCGCTAGCATCTTTTTTAATTTTTTGAGATTTTTAGCAGATTTAAAAATGAAGCGCAAGCGTTTCTTCTTACTGGGAGTATTATAAACAGCTCGGTATACAAAATAATTATACAATTTGTTATTCTGGTAAGATATTTTTTTATATGGAAACAACTTTATTTTTGTAGTGTTTAGTATTACGGTGCATGTGTAACGTATACTTTTCTTTTGTATTTTATGAATATTGCGCTATTATTATTATTATTTTTTTATTTCATTACCGTGTGTTTGAGTGTGTTAGCAGAATTATTTTAGTTTGATTTTTTTTCATTAGAATTTTTGGTTTTCTTAGTAAATAATGGTTTTTTAGTATTTTTTTCTCGCTGAATCTATGACAATAGAGAGATCTGATCTGACTCGTGGGTCGGTATCTTGAAGATCTGTTAGTTTTAGGTTATGCGTTTCCATTTTGGTGATATTTCTTAAATAAATTAAAAATATTTGAAGATGCGTCGGCAACCGTCGCGTGTGTACCGTGGCGACCTGTATATCGTGTGCCATAAGATCATGTTGTGATTTAATAAGTGATATTTAGTATTGTTTGTAAATATGTACCATACTTTCATATAAATCTAATCGTAAGGGTATCTGATCGAATTACTTATGATTGTTTCATCTTTACACTTGTAGTGCAAGTTATCGTAATGTTATATACTGGAAATTATACAAGTCTTTATTTAATATTTAATTAAAATAATATTTATTTACCACCGATTACCTTATTATAGTAAGTTGGCAATTTATACAATACAATTTTTATTAAAATGACTGCTCAATAATACAAAGAATTCTATCCAACTAATTGCCAAATGTCAATTATGTTGTTAAAAATACAAAATGGCCGACTTATTAGCGGCTGTTGCTTTAATGTATCATCTCGAAGTTCGAATTTAGAATTACCGTACTTGCACTAAAAGTTGGTTTGAGAACAACTGATTTCTTCTCGCATTGTTTTCTGTATTTTGCCTACCACCGTGTACACGCATTCGTAGCCTAGACGCATCTTCGATCAAATAGTTAATGAACACTGGATTAAGTGAAACACATCACACGTCTTAGTGTCCAAATTTCAGTGATGATTCACCAATGATTTTATTATAGACTACCCTGTTCCTATATCCTAAGACGGAGTGATTGATGTCTTTCATTTAATCCACTGACAACTGAACTTTGATTGTAAGTCGACAATTGACCGTCAATCTGCTTCACCTCAGTTCATTCCGACGAATTTCTTGACGTATCCATTTTATTCACCAATGATTTTTTATTCATAATTCGCCTTAATGAACTGAGGTTTCGTTAGAAATTGGGTAAACCGTTATTTTAGATTTAAATATCCGGATTCCTTTGTGAAAATTACGACATTTTGTACTGGCCGCGTGTCATATTTCTGTTGTAATATTCACGGAAGGATTCCAGTTTTTGGTAACAACATACGCTTCTACTTAATTGAGATCATTTTCATCGTATTATATTTATATTAAGTATAGTATAGTGTATCGAAATTTAATAAAGTAAGATTTGCAAATTATGACAACTTCACTTTTACGCCTAGTAAATTTGTGTAACCCGATTTTATTTTTTTAGTTTTTTTGTCGACCGATAGTTAATCTTATTTTTTATCCAGAAAATGGTAATTTAAGTTTTCAGTTATAATTATTATTACAAACTTAATTCCCGTTCACTTTTTTTTTTGTGTTTTTGCATAATAATGTTAGTGAAAAAGAAATGATTTTTCTGTACGAGAAACATTTTCATTCTTAAAAATTGCATTTCTAAAGCTCGAGGACTGAATTTGAAACATGTTTTGTCTTTAAATATATTTTGTCGATGTTTGTTGTTATAATTATTATATTTTTTTAATTATTTGTATAAACAATTGTTCTTTAAATTAATGTACATCGTTTTGTTTTGAATTATTTTTGTTGTAATTGCTTTTTTATAATAATACCAGTTCATTGCAGTTTTGATGTGTGTTTTATTTTTCTTTTCTTTTTTTACGAAAGTAGCGCTTCTGTAGTTTCACCGTTGAGTTGTAACTGTTTTAATGAAATTAATATAGTTACAACTAGAAATGCATGTTTGTGCTAATGAATCTGCTTATAATAAATAGTGTCACACAATTTCATTATAGGTCAAGTTTTATTGAAACTAATTGTAAATATTTTAATCAATAATCGCTTCAAAGTTTACAAAGTACGAAATTCTAACCACATTTTTAACATCCAATCTTATCTAAACGTAATTTGAATTATAACAAAGCTTTTCTTTTTAAAAATCCGAATTACCAGTTCATTCTTAAACCTATGTACCTTATTAGAAATAGTCTTAAAAAGTAAGTACGTAAGCATATTTCCTAAAATGTAGGTCTTTCTCACATTGAAAATAAAAGGCACAGTGGTAAAAACATGGAATCAAACACAATTACAATATTGATCATTTAAGGAACTGTGACACCATTAGTTAAAAATTGTATTTGCTAGTAGCAACATATGGTAAACCCAAAGCAAATCGTTTACGTTAAAAAGAATCTGTACCCTTATAACGAGTTTTTTTCGACCACGATCGTAGTTACCGTCAAGGCAAAAATGTATGTTCACTGCACTGCACGATGCAAGTTCACTCGATTGCGCGCGCGCACTCGCGGTGGCGGACGGTCCATGTCGAGAAAAACTCGGTATAGGGGTACTGACCTTTCCAATCGCAGCAGCCGAAGTGTTATGTAGGTAGCTCTAATAAATCGTATCCAGTGAAGAAACTGCTAACACATAATTTTGACTAGTTACTATAATTATTGCTCTACTAGCTAGAAAATTTCTATCTAGTTGGTAGTTCTTGGTGTGTCGGTTTCCTTACATTTCTTTTATACAAAAATGGAATAGAATAGGTAGAAGATTTTTATTTGTCTTTTAACACTCGTTAGTTTCAAACTTTATTAATTCCCTCACATTTGATTCTTTAGCACAAACGTCCTTTGGTGGTAGGTCCTGTGTGTTACCCGAGTGTGTGTGTGCATTTTGACTAGACTTAATTTGATACAGTTGGTGTAGGGGATCAAACGGCATGAATATCGTAAGTATTTGCTTTAGAATTAAGTGCCAGATACAAAGGGGTTACTCTAATTGGTTTTTCAAAATGGCGGATAAAAGAATATCGAAAATTCATACCTACTAGCTGTAACGATGATTTTAAATAGCTTCTGTTTCTACATTATTCTCCAAGTTTATCCAACTTTATATATTATAAGGATTAACTTAAGTATGTTTGCACTATATAACATACAAAGGTTTTTAAATAAAAGTTAGTGACTGCTTACTGACAAAATATGAAATTACATTCCTGAAAAATTAGAGTAACCCAAAAGAAAATTGTTGTAAGATTTAATTTTTTTTTACACATACATTTTGGATTGGGATCAGGACTTTGACTACAAAACTTATTTACTGCCATAGAGTGACAACAAATTTCCTTAAATCAAGATAAATTTAATAAATTTTCTCACAAATTCACGCTTAGACTGAATTTTGATAAGACTTAGGCAACAAAAACACAATTTAGAACTTCATCCTGATAAATCAATACTACTGCAAAAATATTGATCCCAATCCAATTACTCTAAATAGCAGTTGGTTAGACAAAAATGATATACAGCTACAATATCCGTTACAATACCGTAACAATACTGTTACAATCTCTTTCAATAATTTTCCTATATTGAGCTTAAAGCTTAACACGACGACACAGCCCAGCAGCAACACAATAATATTTTAAAATAAAAATAAAAGTATACTATTTTTGTCAGAACCGACTGGTTGACACGTGCTATAATTTATTATCACAAACATTGCTTATCATCAGAAGACACGATCTCACGAACCAAAAATGCTCCTCAGTGTATTAGGCGGTAGATTTCCCAGCACACTAAAATATCTACAAAAATACATATTCTTATGAATGTAGGCTATAAATCTTCGTGTGTAAGTACTATTTGTATTCTAATGTAAGAACCTAATATCCCAACTAAGCTTTACTTTTCTACGAAAACGTAGCTATTAATATCCGTTTTAGGACTCCTTGATACAGTTCCCCTCAGCAGCACTGCTTCAAAAGAGCGCTACCAAACAACCAATATTTCAAAGTCAATTAATCTAGGGAACATTTTACTACTAACTTAGCACCTACTAGTTACGTAAGCGCATGCTAGGCTTACAAAATCGTTTATAATTTTATACACAGCAGTTTTTCTTAAGATTAAAATTAAGATCAAAATAAATTATTTCATTCCCCCTTTTTTTACATCAACTTAGTAAATTTTATGACTCGAAATTCTCACATTCAATTCGCCATTTCATTTTGAGGATAAGAATTTCGATTGCTGCTGCTCCTCTCAACTCTGAAATCATTAATTCGAGCATGTCATTGTTAGAATGGAGGTGAAAAAGACTTGATCATTGATGAAATTTCAAGCTTTCAGCCACTCATCATTCCCTTATTTGATTTAATTGTCGTTCTAACACCATAATCGCCAGGAAGTGTGAAGCGAAAATGTAAATAGTTTTAGAATAATGATGTTGGTAGTATTACTAACTAGATGTAAAGGGAAGCCGGGATCTGTATAAGATGGTGACGTCATGAAGTGGGTTTTTAGAGAGAGGGTACGTAGTGTGAGAGAGTATTTTTATAAAACGAAAATTATGATTCAAAATATTTGTAGTGTGTTATTTAGGTACGACATTTGTTGAGCGCGTCGGAAGAATCGAGGCAGGTAGCACATTGTTGACAGAAATATTGGAACGATATCCGAATTTGACAGGATAACATAAGGGTTTTACATTAACCATATCGATAGTGTATTCTATTCTTAAAAATGATTGTTTGAAATCGATAATTTTGTGTCAGTTAAAATTCACCTGTTAATGTATTCATCAAGGTAGATTATAATGTATCGATGTTAGCTTATCATATTGTATGTGGTTAACGATTTGGTCATTTATTACATTTACTTGGTAGTGCGTCGTTGAATTTTATATGTTCGTTCGTTGAGCCATGCGGAGTTGTAAATACAATAGTGGCTTCTGCGTTCGGTTCTTATCTGGCTGACATGATGTCATATACGCGATCAATTGCTCAGGAATTGTATTGGTTTTCATATACATTCGAAACGTTTTTTTCTATCGTCGCTTTTATATGTACCAAAGCGATGTTGTGTCATTGTTGAGAATACGCTAAATGAAGAGTATAATTTTAGTGAATTGCACAGAACGTTGGTGTTTCACTTAATTTTTGATGTATTTTTTCTTGAAAGAGAATTGTATTCAATGATTTTACTGTATTCACGACTGATGTTGAGTTTGATAATGAATGTAAAATTCGTTGATGTGTTTTGACGGAGCTGAGAGCGTCAAGTGGCGTGATGTTATGAGCCGCTGTTTGTAGAACGGATTCTTTAGGAATGCATCCGTCAGAACACGTTGTCTCAAAAATTGTGATTGTAATTTAAGGTGATTAACAAAGCACATATTAGCACAAACCATCCATCCTTGAAGAAGTACTACGCTGAATGTTTTTAAATTTGACTCACGTTTGAATTTATGATACATTTTATTGTAAAAATTAAATGCAAAATATTTTACTATCGTTTAAGTTAGTTGAGACGTTTGCATAATTATAATAGTGTTTATTTTCACAATGGTGACGATTTTTTTAGTGACGAAGTTTTGGGCTTCTTGAAATGTTTTTATATGATATTGATTCTACTTTATAATATTGACACGTAGATTAATGTGATTGTGTACATTTCTTTGCTCCTTGTGTACCATAGTAATCGGTGTTGCTACTTTGATTAGAAAGCGTACTGTATTTATAACGCTACCTTCATCTCGCTCTAGCTTTCACATATTAATGTCATCAGACAGAGATGAAGCTAATACAGTAACGATTTCATTTACTTCATCATGTGTAGGTAATTTTTAATGTAAGGTGTGTGATTTTTAGTTAAAAATATTTTTACAAAGTGGAAAGATTCCAAATGTTAGGAAAAAGTTGGTAGCAAATGACATATCAAGTAAAGTTTTTAATTATATGGATGGATGCGGAGAGACGGTTAGTGATGGGAGGTTGGTGAAGATTATAAGCACTGTTTCTAAATAGACAATACTGACGGATTATGTATTCGAATGTTGATCAAATAATATATTTAATAGAGAAATGTTAACGAAACGCGACATATCGTCCACAAAGTGGTCATGTAGATGAAATTGATAGACCAATGCACGATTGCAATTCGAGATTGTCGCTGGCATGTTTAGGTTGGAACGAAGGAAAGTAAAATTTGGAATCTTTCTTAACGATGCTAGTCGCCAAAGAAATTGCTTTTAGATAATTAAATGTTATCTTAATATGTGTATGCACGTAAGTTTATGAACCTATATTAATTATACGAAGCTTAAATTGTCCACACACAAATCGATTTTACACATTAAATGCCATCCTGCCAGTTGTAAGGAGAACACAATGCTTATGATGAACTAAAACTAAATTTAAATTATATCCTATATAGCGTACGAGTAGTTGTGTATTTTTAGATATTGCATTGTCTATGTTAGTTTAGTGGATAAGGCACATCGTGAGCTTTGAATCAGTGTAAGTCTATCACAATATTTTTTACCATACAACGTAGTATTGTTACATGTAAAGTTTCGAGCCGCGCTTTCCTCGGTTATTATACCACTTGTAGATTTGTAAGGACTTGTGATGCTTATCAATCATGCGCCGCGCTAAGGCTTGCACACAGCACTTTCATTTGAAATTTCGACACGCTATACAGCTTTCAACACGGAGATCGTCGAGCAATACAGACGTGCACGGGTGTAAATTAGGCCGTTATTAGATATAAAAACGTCATCATTAAAAACATATATATAATTCAGTAATCTAACTTTATAATCTACTGAAACACCATAATGCGCCGTGGCCTTAAATTTGAAGGAATGTGTTAAACATTTGATAAAATTAAAAAAAAAATCATTTGGGAATTTTGTACAGACTATGATCCTCTGTGTTTCACATGTTCAGTCATTTATCATAAACTGTTTTTAATATAAGTGCTAATATATTATCTTATTGACGTGTATGGTAACCCTATAGGTTAGATATTAAACAGTAGTACTATGTAGGATCGCTTTACTTCGTCCTAATGTAAAACGACTGTTGATTTCAATATTTTCATTCTTGCATATCCAGATTTTAATGAAGGTTTGTAATTGTTACCTACGCATTAGTTACTTTGAGACTGTTCAAAATGTACTGTCGAGAATTTTTCACTAAGGGAAAGGGAGGTACTAGCAGATATTTTTGATACTTTGAGGATGGTCGAAGGGAAACGATGGTAGAGTAGGGGTCTGGGAGGGCGAGGGCCCGTCCCTCCGAGGGAGCCTCCCGTGACCACGCTACGAGGATCTTATAAACTCCCACATCTTCGTGAGCGCGATTATTAAATGTTACTGTAAACGAAAAAAAAAAAACAATGTTGTTCTTATATGAAAACGCGATGGTTTTCGCTGATGACTTGTTGTTTTTCATATATTCAATAATATTTCCTTTATTTTTTGTACTCTTTAGTGTTAAGAATTAATATTAAAATAAACTATTCAATGTTGATTACTCTAAAATACCAATACCGTATGTGTTAAGGAATGTGTGAAATAGTTTCCCCGAGAGCCTTACTAGATGAGACACCTTTTCCTTAGACTTACCTTCAAACTGTAACTCTTAACTATTGGTCAAAGATGTGAAGCACTTGTTAACATCTCTAAATGTTACTCGTCTGATAATCTTGATACTTTTACTGCCCCCAATCTTACTTCCACTAAGCTACAGTGTAAGAAAATCAACGCAAAATTCCGATGTTAGATCAGGCCTAGGAACTTAAACATAAGAGATCATCATTCTTAGTTAGATGGTATGACTCAATTTTAAGACTGATGACAGAAAAAAGAAAAAAATCTAAAAAAAAATATTAAAATTCCTGGATAACTGTTTCTTATTTTAATTAGAACTTCTAATTTTGCTTCAAAACGACGGTAGTTGGCGGAACTGTAGGATAGTGTAATGATATTGATATTTGATAGCCAAATTTTAGTAGAGGAATGGTGCAACATGTTTCGCCAACTAAAGCCAGTTATGTCACATTATCGATCGATATTCATCTTCTGTCGATACTTTTCTATGTCTTCTATCTATAAAGACGATGATAAAAATCGATAAATGATCGGGTTCGATAAAAACAATGGTAATGTTAACTTCAATAATGTTGACGTTACATTTGAAAATGATGGAAAAAAACTTAATGAAAAAAAAATTGAAAATACTATTTGTTGCCAAAGTGTTGTTAGGAATTAACATGTAGTTATAAAAATCGGTTGTCACATGCATAATTAAGTTGTTCTTGGGTGGTTTGAAATTAAGGAGAGAAGTTGAAAAATATTTCCAATGATATATTTTTTCATAATGAACTTGATTGCTAATCGGTACTTAAGGTTTATATCTGTGTAGGAATTTAAACTTAACGTGTGGTAATAAAATGTATCGTTACCATGATTTGTACTGTGTTTTGTAGGAAACATCACAATTATATTCAATTATTCACTATACTATACTAATCTCGTATTGATTGCATACGAATGATATTGTACCCAAACAGATTGATGATTAACATCGCGTATAACTTCTCAATACACAGTAAAATCATGGAAAATGACTTAGTTGTTTAGTGTTCATGTTACATTAGATTGTATTCGACAGTTATGATCTCTAAATCGGTAACACCTGTTTCCGCCTTTTTAGCACCTCCATTTTTATCGATATATCAACCCACTTTATTTTCACCGCACTAGTGGTTATGTCACATAATGTTACATTATAAGGACAATGTCTGTTTGAATGGCTGATGTCTGAATAGTGCTAAGACTTGGACTGAAATACAATACAACATCCTTACATTCATATAGAGCGATTTGTATTCGCAAACATTGTGTTTACAAAAGAGCTATTGCTCTGTAAATACATATATCATATGTAGTTCCACGAACTGAATTTACTCATCTACTGAAGCACTTATTTAATTTGATCCTAAAATTCCACACATTGTGGAAAAATAAGAAGAAAGTTCTGATTCTTACTTGGCATTATTTAGAACTACCGTCAAATAGGCATTTTTCAATTGTCTACAGAAATCGAGAGAAATAATCGATGTGGAAAATTAAGTGCGTACAATCACGCTTTCATATTACTAACGACGCAAAACATTTCAGAATACTAACTTAAAGATTATTAGACTAATTATAGAAAAAAAAAAGCAATTAATTGAAGACCGAATTGGCTGAACCTAATCTGCTGTGAATAAAGCAGTTAAAACAATTCATTCGACAACACTGTTAATTAGAACTTGACAACACGAAATGGTTTTTGCCTAGTATGGAGTTCATAAATAAATTGTTACAAGAAGTGTCTTTGCAGATAATAGAGACAACAATAATAAGATAATTATCTATAAAATCATCACGAAAAACATAACCTAGATGTCGACAGAAATAAACAAGAAAATGATTTTACTGTTTGAAATTGTGATTAACATGTCCATAATTTATAACCATCGATTTATCTCTCTACTTCTGTAACACATTGTTTTGACATTGAACCTATCAAAGGTTAAATGATTTCGACTCCGGATACTAAACTTCCCTAATCAAAGTTTAAAGACAAGTTGATCCGTTAACTCTTGCGGAACAATAGATAAACAATAGAGATGGGCTAACTTTGGATTAAAGGATTAAACGTGATTACATGCAAAAGTTAATTACTTTAAACAACGGTTAAAATTCAAACGATGTTATACCCATAAGTATTATGATATGGGTTCGTCATTTTAAATTATATTTGGACTAATAATCTTATGAATCCTTTGTTAAAAATATACTGCTATTTGATTTGGCAGTGCTTGATAGAGATGTTGAAATAATTGATGATTTGATAGACCGCTTGTAAATTTTTGATAGCAGTGGGAAGAAGCGGCGCAAATTAGCAATGAGATCTATTATTTTTTTAACAAATAATTATCTGATTTTGTAAGAGTAGATACTAGTATGCGATTATTACTATAATACAAGGTATTCAATATATAAATAATGTTAAATTTGGCTCAATGAAAGGCTATTTCGGGTAAGCTAAAAATGTAATGTTTTCCATCCAGATTTTTGGACATATCACCTCTGATTGGTTCTGTCAAAACGTAAACTCATCTCATTGAAATTATTTGATTTTGTTTGTTGAAAATATGTAATTTATTAATAATTTATTCCTAATTTATTAAAGTGTGTCGCCGACGCTAGTCATCTAACTTTCGATTAGGTTAGAACTGTTTTCTCGCTAATACGCGTATTAAGTTATAAGGACTTTTTGTAACTTTCCCTATTAATAATAGTGTCCTATAATTTTATACCCTCGGGAGCTCCAGTAACTATTTCTTTCTCTAGTCACGTGGCTCCAACACTACTGTGTGTCTTCAGGGATAATTTTGAACATGAAACCCGATCAAGTTATTGAAAGACTTTCAATCACAGAGACTACACAAATAAATCTTCCAATTCGACTGGTAAATGTCATTTTAGGAAGAATGATGAGATTTGGCAATGTAAGCTAATTCGTTTAACTTGGTTCGGTTGGTAAACTTGATTTTTCATGTTCATAATTACAAACCCTGTGTTTTTCCTAGCTTGTAACTTTCCTTCGCTGTGACAGTCTTAATCGACCCTTTCAATATTTATAATAATATATGGAAAATTAGATTCCCTGTTAGCTAATCGTTGTCAAAATAATACTGACTGTGTACCTATTGTTTTATTTAAAAATAATAAAAAGTATATTGTATAGTACCTATTTTGCAGTTGGAATTAATGTTACAGTCATTTGTCTTTGAGATAAAAGGAGTTTCGGGTTTTGTTTTTCTTCAGCGCCATTTTGTTACGTCATTTGTCGCACAAAGTCGTTTTTCGCGCGTTTTATGTCTGCGATGATAAACATTGCTTATCTTTAAAATATAAAATGTACACATTCTTTTTTATTAAAATAGCCTACGTGAGGTTTAAGCTTAATCACTGAAGCAGTCATAACTTTTGAATATTTAATAAAACTCGCTCATATCGTAGACGCCATCTTGGAAACTATACTGCCATAACTATAAACGTCAAATGACGTCACAAAAATGGCGCACCATAAAAAGTTAAGACATTCATCTTCCATGTTTAAGTTATCGTGTGAATTTGTGCGTTTTTGTGTTTTCTTTTGATCAGCCAAGAATTTTTATACAGGCTTTTATTGGAATTGATACTTTTAATACTTACTGAACATTCCATTGTCGGTTTTTTTGAAAAAGAAGTTTGTTAATTTGTTTATTTATCTTTGGATTAACTATGTGTGGGTTGAGCATTTAAATCCCGTACGATTCTCGGTACATATCGATACCATTTCGATGTATCGATATATCGATATGAATACTCATACATACCTACTTGTTATTCAAGTCTTAGTTAAGGTAGATTTTAAGAATTGATAAAATAATATCTGATGATAAATTTACTTGTATGTTGTATTAAAATGATGGACACGAAATAAAGAAACTGGTTTGAAGCATTTGTGTTTTATTTGCACCTCCATACATAATGTATAACTCTCTCAGAAGTAATATAGTCAATGGAAAGCATATACGAGACTATAAAGATACATACAAATATATTCTTCCCGGTTTTTATCCCTGAAGAAACTGCGCAGACGGCGGGCCGGAGAATTTTGCAGCGACGATAGCGCTTATGGAATCCTATGCAACAACACACATAGCGGACAAAACGCCGCTGGCGGCACCAGCGGCGTTGTATTGCATGTGAACGTGTACGTTAGACGGCACGAAAAACTCATGGTAGAGGTACAGGAACACTTTGAATTTGTCAGGAATTTTTGGTACAGAAAGACCACATTATTGAAATTTATATATTTATTTACATTATTTTTGTAACCAAACCGTCTTTTATTATTTTTTCGCTGCCTCCGAAGAATCCGCGTAGTGCTGCATATTCATTAAAAAATCAGGAAATTTGCAGAATAATATCTAAGGGATTTTGTCAGGAAATCTTATTTTTGGAGCTGTTAACCTTACTTCTAGCGGCTCTACACTAAACTCAGTATTCTACAGGCACTAGCGAGTATTTAACTGTATACTCATAATAGAGATAATGGTCTACTTACTTTTTTTTTTAAACATTGCCCCTCACTTGGGTTTCTCCGTCATCGGGATACAGTTTACAAACATACATGTCACATGCACACACACCCAGACCCGGAACAACTATCTGTAGATCATACAAATATTTGTTCCGTGCGGGGATCGAACCCGCGGCACGTAGCGCAGAAAGCTAATCGCTTAGGCACTGCGCCAACCGTGCTAGAGATATTCAAACTGGTATATGAATAAAACCACCTCGATAACTTATCCAACCAGAATAATTTAAGGTTCGCCCTTGCTTTGGCCACAGCAGCTTCATTAGTTCAAGAGGATCACAGAATCCTAACCCTAGATTAAGTATAGATAGCAGATGCTACCTATACCTACTATTTTAGGGTTAGCCAAGGGCTAACACTAGCGAAGAGGTATAAAAATATAATAATAACCCTTTGAACACCAATTCTCGGAAATCTTTCGTGTTTTCAATTTAACCGGACCTTAATCGAGCGGAGAGGTTGATATAACTTAATTGATTCCAAAAATAATATTATAATAGGTTACAAGTAAAAATATTTAGATGTGAAAGGTGGCTCAGATAGTGGAAACCCTGCCTCCTAAACTAGGTGAGACCTGGGAGTCAATTTATGTTCTTCGATTGCCAATGTAATCTTTTAGTTGCCACCCAAGTGATAATAAAAGGACCGCCAATAAAATAGGACCTTTATATATTAACTCCGAAAAGAGAATCGAACCCAAAATCCTCCCTTAATATGTAGCGGGTGTTATTTCTTGTGTTACCTTTATCAAATCGTCGCATGTAACTGACAGAGCCACTCGTCTGTCAAGCCGACCGTTAAGTAGTCGTATTCGGTCACGTGACTATACAAATAAAGACCTATCCACATGCAGTGAAACATCAGCCCTTAGTCTAAAAAACTCATTCAACCAGCACGCCTGATTTATTAACAGCGGCATCAGCCACATCAACATTCAACAGCCATGATTGTCGGACAGCAGCAACCAAACCTATCATGGGATAACAAAACAAACACTCGATTGTTTTAAATAGCAAGAGTTGAAACTCCGAGTTAACAAACATAAGACAAGAAACATTTCACTGTTGGGCATTACAATTCTAACAGGTAGCAAGGAAATAACAGTACCTCTACCATGAGTTTTCCGTGCCGTCTAACGTTCACGTTCACATGCAATATTTGTATAGTGACTTTAGTTCACTATTTATACCGCTAGAGGCGCTGAAAAAATTCCCATACAAAATTGCATGTGAACGTAAACGTTAGATGGCACGGAAAACTCATGGTAGAGGTACAGGCACCGATTTAAAAAAATAGCCTATGTCCTTTCTAACGATGTAGGTACACCATTTCCATGTTAAATTTCATCAAGATCGGTTCAGCCGTTTAGTCGTGAAAAGGTAACAAACAATATCAATATCCTGTACAAGGTCTTACCTTTCTAGTCCCGACCCCTTTAAAGGTTAATTTGTACTTATCATTACGAACAACTTTTACTATGACACCAACAAAGAAATCGCGATGAAATATCAGTGTTCCACATATTGTCGAGTAATATTGAATTCTTTCTCGACAATAAACTGCTGATTTTTTTTTTGCGATTTCATTATTAGTTTCATAGTAAAAGGTGGTTATAATGATAAGTACAATCACCCGTTGAAGGGATCGGCAGTAGAAAGGTGGGCCTTGTTTTTAAGTTAAATTACTTACTCAATAAATAAACAGGATTCTAAGTCTAAGCAAGCTGTAATTCGGTAGTTATATGTCTCTTCTGATTGCACAAGCAGACTTCCTTATTAAATCTTTTTACCCGACGGCCCCAGAAAGAGGGTATTGGTTTTCTCATACCTCGCAAAGTGACCTTACGTACATTTCTCGCAAAGTGGCTTTACGTAACATTTTTTTCTCCATAATCCAAGTGACGCACTTTTCTGTATCAACGCAACACTACTTAGCACAGCGGTTCGTTGATACAGCAAAGTGCGTAGACCACCGAAACGACGCATTTACGTGGTGGGCCACCGAAATGACGCGGTTACGTGGTAGACCACCGAAATGACGCAGTTTAGTGGCACGAGGCGTGTTTCACGTGACGTGGTCGCATCACGTGCGGCGTGCGTCAATCTTATGTCGTGTCACATAAAAATGTTGCGGAGTTGCAGAGTTGTATGGATTCCGTACGAGGAGGAAGATTTTTCTTAAGATTAATTTCCTCTTAAGAGGAAAGGTTATTCTTTTAGGAGTTTTAATCACTTTTGAGCTTCAAAACATTCCTGTGGTTAGTATTTTTTTTATTATAACATTTAATTATAATAAATGTACTTTAAATATCCTTTAAAATAAAGGAAATAATGTAACGAATATTTTTTTACAAGGAAACAAATCTCAAATGGTTGCCTTTGAGCAAATGGAGCAAGTTACACCATACGGTTATTTATAGAAACTGTAAATAATGAAGTAAACCTTAAAAAATAATTCTGCCAAATATATTAGAATCCGCTTTCCCATTTTTGTTACGGAACCCTTAGCAAAGATCTCAGAACCCACTGTCCAGTGAAGAGTGAGACAGTATCTAATATATCATACTGACTGCCACAAACTGACAGATTTATATACTTTGTTGGCGTTTCTAAAATTAGATGGATACAGCTATTTACAGTGCGAAATAGATTTACAGTCAGCCTCAAAAATATGTATAGATGATTATATATTTGACTTGTATGGAACAAACGGATCCTACGTTTTGGTGAAATACATTGTATTTTATATTGATGTCAGTGTTGATCACATAGTAAAAGTTGTTCATAATGATAAATAAATAAAATAAAAAGGTTTATTGCAGAAACTTGTGCAACTTTTACAGTAAATCTTACTTAGGAACCTCCTTTTAAGTAAAAGATATACCTGTGCTAGGAGATCCCGCTCTTCAATGAAAAATTATGAATTTGTAAAAGTGGTGTACAATAAGAAAATTTAATAGTAAACAAAAAAAATTATGAGTACAATAACCCTTTAAAGGGATGGGGACTAGAAAGGTAGGTCCTTAAATACTATTCCCTAAAACTATGCGAATAGCTCAATGATTTACTAAAGTTTCTTAAATTTTGAATTTATTTTTGGTTAGTCGTTGCCCCTCTAGTTTTCCCTTTGTATCGAGGGTACAGTTTACAAACAAACATTTCATATGCACACACACAAACCCGCAACAACTATCTGTAAATCATACAAATAATTGCTCCGCGCGGGGATCGAACTCGCAGCACGTAGCGTAGAAAGCTTAATGGCTTAGCCACTGCGCCAACCGTGTCGTCAAGTAACCTAACCGATAAAAACCCCCCACTCTAACTAGAAAAAGAGCTGTAACTTTTGAACGGCTGAATGATTCATGAAACATAGCTAAGATGATACCCAATTAAACTAGCTTTCAAATTAAAAAAAACTGCATTGAAATCGAATTTTGGAGCTACGATGCCACAGACAGATACACACTACAAACTTATAACACCTCTCTTTTTTGTCGGGGGTTAAAACCAAGACTCGTCATTAGACAAATAAGATAAGATAAGATAAGCTTTATTTGCATAAACATGTGTGTGTATATACAAAGCAAGTGTATATACAAGATGACAAAATAAATTAAGTGCAGACATGTTTGTCACAGCGTGACATGCAAAATAATAATTATAAAATTTTAAACATTAATAAAATATTAAAAGTATTCATAATCATTAATGACATACAGGTAATATCATATTTTCTTATTCTAATGTTAATTCGGGTTAGTGAAATTAAAAGATTATTTACTTAAGAAAATATGAGTTACCCTAGGCAAATGAAATCCATTACACTCTAAACTAGCCACCAAAAACGTACATATAAAATTTTCAATTGAAATATCTCCAAAGTTTTCCGAATAGAGTAAACCTCTACGAGTTTACGTGCTACGGCGTAGCATCTCGTAGCCGTAGCAACTACGGCGTCCAAAATTCATGACTAGTCGTTTGAAGTGTTAACTCCCGTACGTGAAAGGGAATATTATGTCTGGAGTTTAAAATGTTTCTCTATGAAGCCACTCTCTGTTTAAAGTCGCTTTAAATTTTGGGTGTTTCTTACAAAATGAACTTACGAATGTATAAAATGATTGCTGCATTTATGTTTGTGTAACTTATATGAGTATTTTTTTTATTTTTCACTTATAATGCTAGGCTTCAAGCACAATAACGGCACTGTTGACGCAGTAGCTAAGCGATTGGTTTTCTGCGCTACGTGCTGCGGGTTCGATCCCCGCACGGAACAAATATTTGTATGTCCTACAAATAGTTGTTCCGGCTCTGGGTGTATGAGTATGTGACATGTATGTTTATAAACTGTACCCTGGATACAGGAGAAACCTAATGAGGAAAAGGGTTTAAAAAAATATATATAGACAATGGTCATACATACGTAAGTTTTCATACTTAAACGCTCATGTATGCAAGTCATAACTTACTTTTTCTCGGCACAGTCAGGTAAAAAATCTGTGAAAGCCTCTCCGGAGATACTAATTCTTATTTGAGAGGTGCCTGCGTTTGTCAGGTGTAGGATTTAACTTGTCCCCGAGTGTAACGTCACAACATTATGCAGAACGCTTGGATACTCGACGGAATCTGAATGGATGACGACGGATTTATTTATTTATGTTCAACAGAACAGCCGGGGCCAATAACACAATTAATACAAAAAATATGACACAAAAAACATAAAGCACAATATTTTCACGCATTCTTGTCACAAAACTTCAAACATTCTGACTATAACAAATCAAATAAATCAAAGATGGACGGTGGGTGGAAAGATGGTTGGATTGAGCTTTTAGAAAATAGATTACTGTCCAGCGGGTCTACCGCGTAACTAAAATGGTAATGAACATCGACTCTGGTAATAAACTTCAATACGATCGTGAGAGACTAAACTATGAGCTACCTTGTAAAAACATTACCGATCATGAAGATGGGAGTCCTCACTTTATGATCGGTAATTTTTGTTTACATTTATTTATTTACTTAAATCAACGTACAACGTAAGAAACGAATTTCACAGTTCTCTTCGGTAATACAAGCGTCGTATTTGAAGTAGCGTAGCTATAGTCAGGTCCATTCGTCCTGATCATTTGTATCCCAGCCCGAGGCGAGTCTCCGCTCACCTTATGTATTTATGTATAAAAATACCCGAGGTACCTTTGAATGACCTGTATAATATATACACTGATACACACAGTAGAAATCTAGGCCAGTATATTTTTCTTGAAGTTCTTTTTACAGACCGCATAAGAAATACGGCACTGCGTTCTTTGAGACGAATCGTTGATGTAGGAGATAAAGTCGCTATAAAATAACCGAACAGCGCTGAAAATAAAATTAAATTAAAAGAAAAGTAAAACCGACTTCAAAAAACAAAAAAGTATAAAATAATTTTCTAAAAAAACTTATCAGCTTCTGAAGTCGATGCCACTGCCAAACTAAATGTATGTAACGAGTATGAAAATGTTCATATTACGCCGGCTGTATTCCTCAAAAGGTTAGGCTAGATGCAAAAAAATATACAATTCTCATAAATATAAGTCTATTCAATATCTATTTCTAACACATGTATAGTACGACATAACTAAGAAGTCGCATCGGCAAACTTCGTAAAACCGATCAGTTCCGAACTGCGCGCTTATTCAAGACCACGAAGTCAAAGTCAAAGTCAAAGTCAAAGATTTTTATTTCAACTGGGCCTTTGCAGGCACTTTCAAAACGTCGTGATTCTAGGCGCACGGTTCCAAGTGGGGACGAATGTTTAGTAATACTGCAGTATAACATGATCTTTACGCTGATTCAATAAGTTGTACAATTATTTAAACAAGCGACTGTCGCTGGTATTTGCTGACTTGCTGTTGCTGACTGGTTGCTCGACTGATCGAACAACCAGTCGCAGTTGAGATGTTAGGTTTATGTTTCTCTTTAGTTGTGTCGTACAGTACCTACCTACGAGTATCTCCCACAAAGGGCCTTTATTCATCTCAAAAGCTCAAGCTTTAAAAGCCCTTAATGATCTCTAACTAAATCTGTTGTAGAAATCGAATTATTAACTTTAATGGATGTCTATACGTCTCGCTGAAGTAATTTCAAGTTGAGTACTTACTCGTTATATGGACTAATTTCTTAATCAATTAAATCTTGTATATTCTTGAATTTTTTATTATGATATAACAGGCAGACGATCTGCAGCGTGAACTGTGGGGTTATTCTCAAAAATTATTTCAATGTCAATACAATTTCAATGTCTTTTAGGGCTGATTTTTCAATAGCCAGATAACTAAGATATCAGAGCGATTTGTGTTTTTGACAGCTTACCTATACAAAATCTGTCAACTGACAAATTTATTCGTTGTGTAAAACATTATCTGGCGATTGAAAAATCTGCCCTTAGTTCAGTAAATATCATCAGTTGCCTTCAAAACTAAATAAATGTGACGCTAGTGAGAGTGAAAAGTAAGATAAGTCGATCCAATATCGATCCACTTATTCCCATGCCTTCATTAACATTCGCAGCCAAGCGATTGCTGACACGTTGCCGACCGAAGGTAAAATTGGAATGCATTATGATCTTTTAAAAACGTATATTTTTACAATAATACTCCGGTGACAAACAAGCACACGGCCCGCCTGATGGTAAGCGGTTACCGTAACCTATGGACGCTTGCAACACCAGGGGCATCGCTCGCGCGTTGCCAACCCTACTATTAGCGTCGTGTTGGGAGGACGGGACCCTTACTGTCAACACGACGCTTGCCAAAGGAGCACTGGTGACCTTGCTCACCGTTAGCAATACAATACTACAAGAGAGCAGTGTTATTTGGCTACGATATTCTGCAAGGTGGAGGTACTTCCCCAGCCGGGCAACTCCATTTTTTTGCGGAATATCCCGCTATGTACGCTCTCTATTTTCTCTTTATTCCCCACTCAACTTGGTAACTACAAAGTCTACAAACAATTATAAAATCAATTGCATACATGCACTGCACACATGGATATTCCCGCAGGATAATCCCATGACAAATAATAAGTGGTCATCTATCAATGTTTACCACGCGATTGTAGGCTGTAATGGGACCACATAATTGTCATAATGGCATGCGCGATACGACAGATATAGGACTGGAATAGGGTTCTATCGTAAAGTAGTGGTTGCTATGGGGTACTGTATTGATTAATTCGAAATGAACATGACTGTTTACATTTTAATGTTCCGTATCATTCAACTTTAGATATACGTTCTTGAATGTTTTATTACCATTTGATACGATTTAAGAAAAGTGATCGAAATAAGCATCTTAGATGCTCTTAATAAGTGGGCAACCATGCTGAAAGGATAATCTTTCCACCACAGCATTACTATCTAGTTGTCCATACCTCAATGTTAAAATAACCTAACCGTCAAAAACCCCCGACTTCAACTAGAAAAAGAGCTGTAACTTTTGAACGGTTGAACAGATTTTCAAGAAACATAGCTAAGATGATACCCGATTAAACTAGTTTTTGATTAAAAAAACTGCATTGAAATCGGTCCATCCGTTTTGGAGCTACGATGCCACAGGCAGATACACATATCCACAGATACACACTACAAAGTTTTAATAAAATCTAAGTTATACTGTTTGTGTCGGGGGCTAAAAAAGAATAAACCGACTTCAAAAATCTAAAACGTATATGAAATAATTTTCTTAAAGTACTTAACAGCTTCTTATGTCGGTGCCACTGCCAAGTTAAGGTGCCTTAGAGAGTTAAAGGACTTCAGAATCTGTTAAGATTTTTAAGAAAATTATTTCATTCCTTTTAATTTATTGTATTGAATTTTTACCTTTTAATTTATATGTATTGTATATAAGTCGGTTTTTACTTTTTTTAAAGTTTATTTTATTCTTCTATTGTGAGTGGCATAAACAACATAAATATAAACATGCGATGACAGCAATTGCTAGTGATTTGCTAATATCCATTGAAGAGTTCCATTGTCTACCTCCGAAAATCTTCATCAGATCTTCAACAAATTTAAATGGAACCACCTCGGGAGAAAATTCTTTCAAACAAAAAAAAAGAATAATTAAAATCGTTTATAGCTGAGCAAATATACAAAAAAACCATACAGTCGAATTTAGAACATTTTCCTCTTTTGGAAGTTGGATAAAAATTTGGAACGTTTGGGTATTTTTGTTTTTGTCTTGGATTCGTATTTTCGTTGATGGCAACATTCATACGGCACCCCTCAATTTCACTCACACACACTACTAAATTATTGCCGGTAGTGGGGGAAAGGTCGATAGTTTTCCCCACAGGAACCCCCGCTGTAATCAATATTATGGTACGCTGCACATGATCTGCTCGCCTTAGGGGACTTGTATGGGGGACCAAGGTTACGGTTAGATGTGTAGTCAAATAATAGGGTGACTAGAAACATCAATATTCTATCTGACTTCTTATAAAACATGGTTCAAAGCCAATCTTGGTTACTCGTACTCAGGTTTTTAGATAGCCGCGTCTCTTTTTGTCATATGTCGTTAGAAAGTGACGGATATATTTAAAACCTGGGTTTTACTAGACTTGTTTTAAACCATCTTTTGAAATAAGGGATTGTAAGTAGGTAGAAAACAAAATTCTGTTGCAGAATATTGAGAGACTACCAGAAGTTACAGTGCATTGATGTTCCAATGGTCTTAACTCGACTTACGTGTCGTAGGTCATGGATTCCCATGCAGACAATCGGAACAACGCGGGGTGATTTTCAAAGCATACTGCGCAATGTAAAGTCACGATACTTCGCGGAGATACATTTCACAAACATAATGCTTGAATGACTGCGGCCCGCTTAGAATTAGTAACTCTACGTTTGGACGCCGGGCGCAAAAGATTTTAGTCATAAGGATGGTCATTCTATTGTCAAAATTAAATCGATACCGATTACAAGTGTATGTCTCGTAATTAAGCTGCGGCTCGCAGCTAGCATCGATAATGAATTAGATTTTCAGAATTCTAACGGTGAAGAAAAACATGATAGTAACTCCAATTTCTTGACTACTTGGCGAATTAATTTTGATGTAATGTGGCTGAGAGTAGGTAATTTTCAAATTAGAAATATCGACATAATGAAAATATTTTAAGAACAGAGTCACAGATAGTTCTTATAAATCAGAAAGAAAAGTTGTGATTAAAAAGAAAGCCTTATTACCTATCGAGCCATCTGCAGAAAATTAATTAATACTCATTTCTAATGAGACAATCAGATAAGTCTAGAAGGCGAGCAAAAAATGTTTAATAGCATTATCTGTGAAGCTGCCATTGAGTACCTAATTAAATACTAGAACAGGCTGTAGCAAAGAGCTTAATTAGTCAAGTTTAAAGTCAAAGTCAAATTAGTAAAAGTAATATCACAAACATAGAACAACAATAAGACAAATTAAATAAATTTAAAAAAAATCAGTAGACAAAAAATCAAATACTCCAAACAAAAAAGCATTTTAGGATTGTTTGAGTTGTCTTAGTTTTGATCTAGGTGTGCGATATAATAAATATGAATGTTTGTCACTCAATCACGCATACACCGCTGAACGTATTTGGATGAAATCTGGCACAGAATAAAAGTAAAAAAAAAAAAAAAAAAAAAAAAAGTATAAATCATGGATTATCATATAGAATACTTTTTATCCGGGTACATGAAGTAGTTCTCCGAGGATGCGAGTAAAACCGCGGGGGCCAATAACTTATAAAAATCAACTCATTTAATATGCTTTGATTCAAATAGATATTCAAACATTTGATTTGATTGATTTAGATTGATTTGATTCAAATATTTGGTAGGATTCCATGCGTCTGAGTTTTAACCCGACCCGCACCTATCTCTGACTTTTCGAATTTACGTGCGGATCGCAATTTGATTATCTCTTGCATTAACGGTGAAGGAAAACATCGTGAGGAAACCTGCACACCTGAGAGGGCTTCATAAAATTCTCGATGATGTGTGTAGTCAGCTAACCCGCACCAGGCCAGCGTGGTGGTGGTGTGGTGGCGTGGTGCCTGACCCTTCTCATTCCGAGAAGAGGCCCATGCCCAGCAGTGGGACAGTAATGGGATGGTTTCTTTTATTTTATTTTTCCCACTGTTGGTGTCGGGCCTCTTCTCAGAATATTCGGCCTGAATGCTATTTAATGCTTATTAAATACATGTGAAGTTAGACAAGAAATTAAAGGCATGAAATTATGACTAGCTATGTATCTTTTTATCGCACCACCGTATTTGAAAACATCCGTTCTGTTCGTCCATCTCTCTCTCTCTCTCCTACGCACCTATTTCCTTCTCGTTCCTTCCGCTTACGTTCCGTTCCCACATTATCCGGGTACATGAAGAAGTTCCCTGAGGACAGTGACGGATCTAGGATTTTGGTTTTGAGGGACTTGACCCTACCGAGGGTAGGCTTTATCAAAGTCACGCAAACAGGTAAATACCTTCTTATAGAAATTTAAAATTTGAAAACATACTATAAGTACCTACTTAAAATAGATTTATCGCGGTGCCAAAACATAGTTAGGACACATTCAAAATATCACTGGACTCAATAAAAGACAAAAAACAACTTAAAATGGATTAGGTAAGGATAAGTGATGAAAATTGTGCTGAAGATAATGTAGTACTAAGAAAGTACGATAATATCAAGTTTAATTTGAGATTTGTCAGGACTGGACTCAAGGACTTTTGGGGGCTTTAGCCCCTTAGCCCCCCTGGATCCGTTACTGCCGCGGGCAACAACTAGTTACTTGTACAAATCGACTCGTTTAATTTGTTCGATTTAAATATTCGACCTGAATATTGTATAATGTTGGTTAAATTCATAATTATGTATTAGTTGAGTAGGTTCGCATTAAAATTAGGTTATAGCTTGTAAAGCAACCTTTACAAACTATATAACCTAATAAAAAAAAAGGTAAAGCATTTTTTTTTTTTTTTATAATTGTCATGTTTTGTTACTTGTTATTTTTAAATGCTTTACCTTTTTTTATTTTCAAAATAACTTTATTTAGTATCACGATAATTACAAATACACTTAATCCTAAGCTACATTAGCAAGCATGTATGGTATTTCTAACACTTTGTGAGTCTAAAGATGCACCTTTGAAAGCTTATAATAGTAAATATAGGATATTATTACATCGTGAACTTAGAGCATATTTAGAAGCAAACATGTGATTTACAAAAGTGTAAATGATTTAGGAAAAATATATAATTTAGCTTATTGCATGTGGTTGAAGGTAAGTTTAAAATAACATTACAATCAGCTACTCGCACGGGGATAGTATAAAATATTATAGTTTAAAAAAAAAACAAAAGAAAACGCTTTTGTCATCCCAACTAAACGTGTATGCAAAATTTCAGCTCAATCGGAAAGCGGGAAGTGGGTCAAATTTAACTTCCAAGAATTTTTTACATAGTTAGTCAGTTAGTTAGTTACAAGTGAAGCTAATAAAAGCGTTTTAAAAACATTAGCCACTGGCCGACCAGCTAATGTTTTACCTAAATATGTTATAAAGGCTACTATAATTAATTCAGTAATTTTGTTACTATAACATTGAAATATTTTGTGTTATATTTGCAAGCAAAATAGATTAATGAGAATTTAATGTCTATAATTTACATACCATCGCATTACGCCTATTAGGAAGAGATGTAAGGTTCTGTTAACACAGATTAGGTAAATAAATACTATTGCGAGTGTCCTGTAATATATAATATACATATACTCGTAATAGGAGGTTGTTGATGGTAAATGACTACGAGTATAGGCTCGATCCCTATTTTTATTTATTTTTAATCTGTGTATATGTGTATCTGTCTCTGGCATCGTAGCTCCAAAATGGAGGGCCCGATTTGAATGCAGCTTTTTCAAATTGAAAGATAGTTTATATTAATTCTACACTAAATTCTGAATTGCTTTTTTCCAACAAAATATTTTTCGTGTCGTCCTTCCTATATAATTGTAATTATTCTTCTATCTGTGTGTACATAAATCTTTAAATAAATAAATAAATAAACTTTGTACAAATTCATGAAATCACAGATTTTGAAGAAACCGACTGTAACCTTAATAAATAATACAATTCGTTTATTTATTATTATTATCATCATTTCATATTTCATTTATTATTGCGATATAATTTACCCATAAAAAGGCATTTTATAAGTTCTCAACCGCGAATATAAACTCCTTTGTCCTTATCAAACAACTAATACGAATCTACTTTTATTGCCATTCCAAGTAATCTAAAAATAAATCCAATCGGCATTGCAAATCGTTCCAATCGTGTTGCGTAAGGTTATGTAAAAGGCGAGGAAACTAACTCATGAACATGCTGATAAAAGGTGACAGGAGTGACGTAATAGGGACTCTGTTATGCAATCACGAGGGGAAATAGGCAGAAAAGAGCTTTTGTTATGCAATAGGAAATTTTCATACATCAAGCGTGTAAAAATTTTGCGGGAAACATTATTACGTGATTTAATACGTATAAGGTCATAATGGAAAGAAAGAAAGACAGAAAATGGTGGTAATACAGTACCATGGTTGGCGCAACGGCTAAGCGATTGGCTTTCTGCGCTATGTGCCTGTTATCTTTAAATATCCGTTATTTTTATCTGTGACGATAAATACGCCTCACCGGTAATATCAATTTAAAATAACACAAAACTATTCCGTCGTAAAGACGGTAAGTATAGATTTAAATTGATTAAAACCCTTCCACTATTCCAAAACTAATTTCTAAGTGCACTAAGGTAGTAAAAGTTAGGTTCTCAAGGGAAATCTGAACAATCTCGTGGAGTCCGGACAATCCGTCTTATGGCGTTACCCACAAGTCTCTTACCACACATTCATTTACATTGAATACTGAAGAAGAAACTGGATATTAGTCTATAACATAATCTGGATATTGGGCACATTATAGACATGTCGTGGAGGAAAGACAGAAGTAGCGATAGCTCCACATAGGTACCTATAGATTTGTAATAAAATAGCTTATAAAACCATTACACTAGGTCAGCGTGCTGGACTAAGAGCTAACCCTTCTCATTCTGAGGCGAGGCCCGTGCCCAGCAGTGGGACAGAAATGGGCTGGATTTATTATAAAACAATTACCTGCTACCTAATTGCATTAAAGAAGAATCAAAGGCCCCGACTTCGGAAGCCGTTAAGATTTTTAAGAAAATTATTTTACATATTTTTGTTTTTTGAAATCAGTTTTTACTTACTGAAAAGTGTATTTTATTTTTCTATTTTCAGTGGTACAAACAATACATAAATATGCGACCACAGCAATCGCGACTGATTTACTGTTATCCATTGAAGAGTTCCATCGTCTATCTCCGAAGGTCTTCATCAGATCTTCACCATATTTTAATGGAACCACATCAAGAGCCAAAACCTTTCAAAAAAAATCTAAATCTGTCCGCAATTGACGGAGAAATAAGTGCAAAAAATAAATAAGAAAATACATACAGTCAAATATAGAACCTTCTCCTTTTTTGAAACCGGTTAAAAAGAAAATCTTAATAATAAAATTCTTGACTCCTTTTCAAGAGCTCTACTATATACTATTTTTATAAAATCATCTCACTCTACCGCACAGGCGCTATGTAATAGGATTATGATCATTCATCTAAGAAACGGGGCGCAGTGATATAGCCAGAGTCTAGATTTATACTCTGATCAATGGAAGAGATTTTCAGGTTATAAGTATGTACTTAGGTATTAATATTTCCTATCTTCATTTTTCTTTGACTTCGTATCTGGCTCGCACCTCTGACTTTTTGAATTCATGTGCGGATCACTATTTAATTACTTAACACTTGCGTTAACGGTGAAGGAAAACATCGTGAGGAAACATGCGTATCTGAAAGGGCCTTTATGAGGCCCTTTCAGATACGCATGTTGTCATGTCCCCGATGCGATGGTGGGTGTAGTCCGTCAACCCGCACCAGGCCAGCGTGGTGGACTAAGGTCGGAAAATTGCAATATATCGGAAATGGATTTCGGTAGAACATTGTAATGTTAAATTTGTGGTTAAATTAGTTGCATTTTAGCCTCATACCATGGATTCACTACATAATTCTGGAAACCTAAGAGATAATTAGTAGCGGTATTTTTCAAACAAAAATAGGATTTTGTTCGCAATTTTTATAACTTATTAGTGACCCACCCTGGCTTCGTACGGGTGCAGTTTCCAACATTACCAGTGGATTTTTCAAAAAAAATCTTTCAATCATAAAATTACGAACACATCAAAAAAGAAATTAGACAAATCGGTCGAAACGTTCTCAAGTGATGCTCCGTCATACAAATGTGACAATAGATTTTTATTATTTATATACATAGATAGATAGATTAAAAAACTAAGAAATTATTGTAATTTATTATTCTAATTGTAATTTATTCATATCGTAGTATCTACTTATATTTGATTATTCGCATGCTGGAAAAGCAAAAAACATGATAGAGCTTAATTTCATGCCTAAGATCTGTATATTATTTATGTAACTATTATTTGAAGCAAATAAATATTTTGATTTGATGATACTGTTGGCACAGTGGCTAAGCGATTAGCTTTCCGCGCTACATGCTGGGGGTTCGATTCCCGCACGGAACAAATATTTTTATGATCTACAGATAGTTGTTTCGGGTCTGGATGTGTGTTCATGTGACATGTATATTTGTAAACTGTACCCTCGATACAGGAGTAATCCTAGTAAGGGGCAAAGTGTAAAAATAATAATTGAAATAATAGTAAAATTTTCTTACACGATCCGACTTTATGGCGCTCTTGTTTCTATCGTTACTGTCCAACTTAAAGTGAAATAGATAGCATGAGGCTCTTTTCACAGTCCAGGGGGATCATGTGGGGCCCATAGACCCTGGACTGGGAAAGGGTTAACAATTCGTTAAAAATAAAATGAAATGAATTAAAATGAATGAAAACACACAATACTGCGTACACCAAAGAACCAATTATGTTCCTACTGACATACAAAAAACCTTCTCATAGATCAAAGAGAAGCAAAAAAATATCGCCCTTGACTAATTGCGAATAAGTCTAATTAAAACCGACTCAGAGCCGGTGGAGATTAAAAGAGATTAAAAGTTGCACTTGTTGCGACCCGATCTCGATGCAATTAATTGTTAATAATTGTGGAGAGCGAATATATGATATAATTATTAACAGGTAAACTGCCACTGAGGTTACCGGTGACCTGAAACAATTCATTTTCTATTGTGTTAATTAGCTATCTAGGGGATTAAACTAAGATTAGACTGGTTGTCAATACTGTCGGAGGAGGTCCCGAAATACAAGAGAGAGTATTGAAGGAGCTCAATGTGTATAATAAAACAGTCTCCCATCCAAGTCACGACCGCGGCAAGTGCGACTTATCCTCGCAGAAGCTTTAGGTATTACACACTTTTCATGGCAACAAGTACTTGTTATTTATCAGACATGTCCTTTTAAAATGTGTGATTGGCAATTTCTAACAAAAAAACTCGCATTTCATGCTATATGTATACGACAATAAGTTAAAGGGATCGGGACTGGAAAGGTAAGACGTGACATAAACAAATGTCTGGTCTTTAAAAAAATAAAGTATTGAGTTTGTTTCGACGTTTCTTCTCAGAGGCAGTCAGTAAGAAACGCCGGCGCCTTCTAGATCTAAAAAAGACTTGTAAAAGCTTCCTACATGGAATTATTTACAGAAAAAAAATCAATATTTCATTTAATATTTCACGAAAAACAAGTCGCATTAGAATGTAGTCTATAATCCTTTCATCTATACTCTATACAGTTCATATTTCGAACCCTTCAATGTCAATGTTCGCTATAATATAATTATCATGTTCCTATTTGTACATAGAAGGGGGCCCCATATCACAGCGGTCCGGAATATTCCATAGGGAGGCAATATTGATTTTTGGCACTGCACCATGGCTGCGACGGCAGACAGACAGATAATATACGTGTATAACTAGACAGGTACGATGATAACTTTGTAAGGGCGTTTGGTGGGGGATTTCTAGCTATATAGGCTGTTTTGTTTTTGGTATGTTTAAGTTACAAACACATAAAAAGAATTGGAAGTATTTAAAGATTTAAAGTATTGCTACTTCCAGCTGGCTAAAAACTTGTTTATTATGTTGGTACATGTTATAAATTGTCGGTAAATGGTAAAGTTCGAAATAGAAAAGAAATAATGCAGAATAATTATATTCCGTATAGGATAATGATAGCACAACATATATGATAAACGTATTTACAAAAAGAAAAATACACTTCTAAATAAAAATGTGCTGTCGAGCATGTCCATACCGAAAAGGTTACCAACTCAGCATATGCTTGGGCATGGGACACCCGACGCTGATCAAATCATAACATCAGAGAAAAAGGTGTGGTTTAAAAAAACATTTTTTTTTTGGATATCCTTGGCCTTGTTTCTCCCATTTTTATTTGTTAACATTATACACTGTATAATTGTATATTATATTGATTTTAAGTATAGTCCGATTTTTTTGCTATTAGGACTGTCAGATGGGAAGATCGATATGAAGTTGTCTACAGAATGCGAAAATTTTCGTAGAGTCAACATAAACATTTCGTCAACTTGTTATCATTCAATCATTCAAAACCATTCATTAGTGGAATTATTTATGTTTTAGGTTAATTTTTCAATCACTTTTATTAAAATTTTAACTGTCATGTACAAAATGGATACAGATTAATTAAATAAACGAAATATTTTTACAATTAAACAAACACCAACATAAATATAATATTAAATTAAAGATAACATTGTAGATTGTATGATATAAATAAACAATTTTACAACTAAAACGTACTATAATCTGGCAGTTCTTCTACACCACTTAATTAAATTAGGTAACTCATTCATTCATTCGTTTCCATACACATCTATTTATGCTAACCGTACAGCCGATTTTTGACGTTATTACGAATGAAGTTGCCAAGTCGCGATCCTAATACAAAAAAAATCGGATTATAATTTATGTAACTTTTAATTCATGTGTGTAGCTTATTATTATGTGTTTGTTATATGATAAAAAAATAATAAAAAAATGACAGGACCCTAAATTGAATCCGTAGAGTTATTTCGAACTGAATTACTCGGTTTCCTTTGTTTGAACCTGAAAAGATATTAATTACCCACCATCCTAAAAGGTCGGCAACGCATCGGTGACTCCTCTGGTGTTGCGGATGTTCATGGGCGGCTGTCATCAAGTACCATCAGGTGACTGGCAAAATCGTTAACCCGACTATACTAAAAACAAAAACCCGAAAGTTATAAGACAACAGAACAACTTGAACACATCAATTTAACAAAAATCTGTGAATTTAAAGCTAGAATTTACATTTTATAAAAGTTCACTGAATTATGTCGTATGAACGAACGCGTTCGCTAAATTTGCTTCTATGACTTTCACCGATATTTTTTATATTGTTGGTGGTCACCGGCCGGAGCTGATGAGCTGACTTTTGATAAGGTGTATACAATTTCTGGAACATTTTACATGTTCATCGACTTTTGTCGCTGTCTGTACCTTATTGATCTATACGGAAAGAAAATAATTTATAAAGATTCTGGAGGGCCATTCTCGTTTCCTTCGAGATCATCTCGGAATCGAGTTTCGACTATAAAATCTCGCAAATCGCAATTGTTTACTTCAATCTCTTATTACACCTTGCAACTTGAAGTTTATTTCAATGAATGCTAAAAATACGAGTTTCGTGTAAACAATTCTAATTTACAAGATTTTATAGTCGAAAAAGCGCTCGAAGTGCAAACTCGATTTCGAGATGATCTCGCAGTAATCGAGAATTGCCCTCCTGCAGTGTAATCACGATGCACGCTCGATATCGGAATCGATTCAATTTTGACAGTTCAAAAATGTACATTGCGCAGTATGCTTTAAAAATTGTTCTGAACGACAATTCGAACAACGCAATGTACATTCAATGTCAAAAGTGAATCGATCCTGATTACGAGTGAGTAACGTGATTGCCCTCCTGGGGGCCTAAAAAGGCCACACTGAGCAATTCATCTAATAATCTGCTTAGTAACTGTCAAATAGATGATTACTGAATATGAACCTTATGCGGGTGGCATTAAGAGTTGTCAATTAAGTAGATATTTTGACATTCGTAATATGAATCATATTATGATTCATCTAAAGCGGCCTTTTTAGCCCCCCTGGTCATATTCCCGAAATAAATAGATAATATTAAGCCAGGTGCATGACTTCCCACACTAAATGTTACCCTCTACGTAACGGACCTGCGCCTCGAAGATAATGGGTATAGGAAAACCATTATTATTTGTTTATATTTCAGGAAACCTAATACATTATTGTCCACTAACTGCACACGCCAGGAATATCATATTGCGATGTTGTACCCGTAAAAGAATATACCACCCTTTCTTCAGTGGGTATCTTAAACCCTGGTCTTACGTTTTAGTTACAATGTCAGGTTTGAGCGTTTCATGTAGCGGTAAGGCGTGTTATCGTCACAGTTAAAAATAACAGATATTTAAAGATAAGAGATAACAATTGTTCCTGCCAATGCCAATTATATGTTATATCAAATAATATACACTTTCATTCATAGTGAACCTTGCTTGTTATTTTGTTAAATAACAGTTTTGCTCTCATTCTTATTAACTGGAATAATGCTTGCTAGAAAGAGAGACACCTTGTATTTAACACATAAACAGATATAAGTACTTAGTTGGTGGGTTTTAATCTGGTAGTATGAAAATAATAGGCTGTTATTTAATAACTGATATTTCATCCTGTTATTTTTGTGTAACAGTAACAGAGATAACAGGTAACACAACTGACTTTTATAGCCCATCGCTAGTTTCATGCTGAAAATTCTAATAACTTAATAATCCACAGTTGGCACAGTAACAAGGCTTTCCATTTTTTTAAACCTACATTAGGTTTTCTCCTGTATCGAGGGTACAGTTCACAAACATACATGACTCATGCACACACACCCCGTCCCGGAACAACTATCTGTAGATCATACAAATACTTATTCCGTGCGGGGATCGAACCCGCGGCACGTAGCGTAGAAAGCTCTGCGCCAACCGTGTCGTCAGTCGTTTCTGTGCTACATGTCGCGGGTTCGATCCCCGCACGGTACAAATATTTGTATGGCTTTCAGTTAGTTGTTCTGTTTCTGGGTGTACGACTGTATGTACGTGCATGCAAGAATTATGTCTTCACGATACAGGAGAAATTCAAGTGTGTGCAGGGTTTTTTTTAAAATAAAAACGAGAGAAACAAAAGAATTCGTTTTGAACTTAATCTAATTACGAAATCTCAGGAACTATTAAGTCTACAAACTAGTTTGGAAGGTAGATTCCTTACAAATAAGTGATAATAATAATAAAAAATATTATCAGATAACTGAGTCCCTAGTGTTAGTAACAAAAGAACTCATAGGTTCTAGGGTGACATAACCGGGATCCAGCAGAAAATCAGCGTCAGGTGTCATAGCCTGGCATATACTGAGCTGGACACCCATTTGTTACAGCGCGGGAAACACACCGAATAGTCAAGAGGCAAGGTGATGCTCAGTCGGCAGTAATACTCACATATTTTTCTTATTTTGATTTTCTTTTACTTCTTAGTTTTTTTGCCATCCTAAGAAAAAATTCTTCTCCGTTCATGCACCTGTCCTCTTCTTATTAACTATGGTCTATCATTCTAGTGTGTCTTGTATTTGTGGCAAATAAATTATTTTTCTTTCTATCTTAAGCATTCGCTAAGGAGGATTATACGAAAATCCACCGCTAAACAAGTGAAATGGGGTTGGAAGATTGTATGAAAAATCTTTCTACGACAGAGTCGCGGACACAGCTAGTCTTCCTATACACCTCAGAAATAATTTGTAATTTTGTAATCAAAGATTGGCAATATCCTTGAAACTCGCTCAAAACAGACTGCTTGAGGCTATTGAACATAAATGTCGAAGAATTTCTTGAAATTATTTAATTAGGCGTGTGTACAATAGAAGTTAGATCAATACGCTCAAATGAGACGGTAACGAGGTATCGCGTTGCTGAAGTGATTGGTTCCACTTTGTGCTTATCAATGCTACCAATCTTTCAACTATTTGAAAGTAGCGCGTTAAGGCGCGGCGGCGGCGACAGCGCGGGGCAATGGCGCGATACGCGTTGGACTGACTAATTTGACTGACTCTTATTATAAATAAACAGGTAGATACTGACTGCTATGCCGGAGGTCGTGGGTTCGATTCCCACCCAGGACAAATGTTTGTGTGATGAGCATGATCATTTGTTCTGTGTCTGGGTGTAATTTATCTATAATATGTATGTATCTAGAAATATATAAGTATGTTTATCAGTTGTCTAGTACCCATAACACAAGCTCTGCTTAGCTTGGGACTAGATGGCGTTGTGTGATAGTTGTGGAATATTATTATATTATTATTATTATTATTTTTCAAAATCTTTTTTTTTACCTCTTCCTTTTGGGAGGGTCAAAAAAACCTTCATACGCGGGCCGGAACCAAGCGTATGAGGGGATGATTATATTGAGTATGTGGATGACAGTGTAGAAGATGATAGGAATTTCCTGGTAATGCGGCAAGTGTTAAGGATGGTAGCTTTCTGAAGCATGTGGAGTGTATGTGTAGGCATTTGTAAGGTGGTCAAACTTTGTGCTAGGGATTTCGGTATGACACCAGTGGATGAGAGAACTATAGGGACGATGTGAACAGTTTGTGCCCTCCACTGTGTTTTTATTTCTATGGCAAGGTCTTGGTATTTACTGAGTTTCTCTGATATATTATTATTATTATACTTATGAAACTATTTATTTTTCCTTTTATTTCAGATAGGTAGCTTCCGCCAGCGGCTTCGCCCGCTTAATATCTTTATAAATTAGGGCCTATGTTGCTCAGTGTTAATATATCAATCTGCTGGTGAAATAATTTTTAAAATCAGGCAGTATTTTTTGAGATTGTCTTTACAAACAAACATACAAAAAATCTTAAATTATTACAAAATAAATCCCAAAAATAAGTCGACACGTGCAAATTTAGAGATACGAGTAATTGATTATGTTTATATTTTGAATGTAGTTGTGTAGTTATATCGGTCCCTGCAGGCGTAACATGATCTCCTTAGAAACGGAATTTATATACCTACCGAAGAATAGACCAAATGACAGATTGTAGAAATATTGAAAATCTTCGGTAGGATTTGGTAGAATAACTATTTCACAAACTACTTTCCCATTGCTATGGAAATAATATTTTGCCTTTGGCTACGTAGAAACGCGAGTCGACTGACGAAATGGATAGAAAGAGATTTATCTATTCTTAGAAGAATAGAAATAGTCATGCTGGAGTATTATCGAGAATAATAAATGTTAAGTAGAAGTGATGAAAATCACTGAAATCAATCGAATTGAAAGTTAGAATCGATGAAAAACAAAAAAGAAACACTTTATTATTATTCAATTATGTAACAAGTCGCAAGCGGAACAAACCAATGAAACTTAACGTTGGTTTTAATTAATACCTTTTCCTACTCACTTGTAATTAATACCTGCTAATAATAATAAAACTGTACCTCCTCTTTTGTGTTAGCAGTATTTAATTAGATTAATAGGTTGATAGTACCTACCTACCAAGAATATACTGATATCGGAGAAATAAAAAAATGAAGAGTGTCGTCTTCGATTCTAGCTACAGTTCTAAATAAGTCGAATGAAGCGAGTAAAATATTATAAATAAATGAGATAGATAAAAATTAAAATCATTTACGTGATTTTTATCATATTATTATACATATTATATTTATACAGGTTGGTCATTTAGTCATCTGCATCCTTTAAAGGGTTGATTCTATTCATCATTATGACCAACTTTTACTACGGGATCAATCCTCAAATTACGAAGAAAAAATCTGCTGTACCATGCACTATGTTGAGTTACGTGAACATAATTTTAAGGAATATCAGATTTATTATTCGTGATTTCCGAGTTTGTCCCATAGTAAAACTTGTTTATAATGATGAGAAGAATCAACTCCTTAAAGGATGCAGGTGACTAAATCGCCACCCTGTATAGGCAGTGGCTGTTTGTTTCTATGGAGTGTACGCTATTAAGATATATATTATAATCGGTAGTGGTAGGAACTCTCCGTCCCATCCTTTTCGACGAAGAAACTCGATTTATTTTGGCAAAGAACTAACTTAGGCGAGACTTAATAACTTCATTCCCAAAATTAATTAATATCACATTAAGATCCAGCTAGTTACCCGTTATCACAGCCAGACGATATTTTCTAGAAACTTCCACGTAGATTACAGCAATATTTACGAGGGCAGGCAATTAGCTGCGAAATACTGGCCATCTTAATTTTCAGACTAATTTACTTGAGCGCTGAATCTCCATTTTCGATTAACTTTAATTTCGCGCTGAACATATTTTTAGGGTTCCGTACTTCAAAAAGAAAAAAGGGTCTTGACACAGAGACAGACGGACAACGAAGTGATGCTATAATGGTTCCTTTTTTCCTTTTGAGGTATGGAACCCTAATAAGGAACCCTTAATATATAGGATCATTTCGTTGTCCGTCTTTCTGTCTGTCTGTCTGTCAAGACCGTTTTTCTTAGGGACGCGTGTCAATTCGTTTATTGACACATATATCAAGAAACAGGAAAAAACAAAGATAACAATGTTATGTTACATGAAAGATAAACACAATAAGTAACAGCGATGTAGCTACCTGATCGAACGACCAATGGCAGTCGCTCGAATAAATAATTGTACAACTTATTGCATCAGCGTAAAGATCATGTTTTACTGCAGTACTAATCAACATTCGTGGTCTTGAACACGCGCGCAGTTCGGAACTGATCGGTTTTAGGAAGGTAGCCGATTCAACTTTTTAGTTGCGTCGTACTATATAAGGTGTTAAAAAAATAACTTAATAATTTCGTGGAGTTGTTGTACTCATTATTATGAACAACTTTTACTATGGGACGAAACGGAAATCACGAAAAAAATATCAGCTGTTCCATACATTTAGTCGAGTAATATTGAATAATTTGTATTGAACAGCTGATACCTATTTATTTCGCGAATTCAAGTTTCGTCCCATAGTAAAAGTTGTTCATAATAATGAGTACAACAACTCCACGAAATTTATAAAGTTAATTTTTTAACACCTATATATACCAAAGGAGCCGCAGCTCAGCATCACGTCAGGGTAGGTGATAGCCTACTCTACAGTAACAACACTTCTTCGCTACATAAATACTGTGTAACTTGGAACAAGTCAAACCGCCGAAGAACCTCTTCCACAATATTATTTTGGGTAAAAAGGAGCCTAAA
This sequence comes from Allophyes oxyacanthae, assembly GCA_932294325.1. Lineage (NCBI taxonomy): Eukaryota > Metazoa > Arthropoda > Insecta > Lepidoptera > Noctuidae > Allophyes > Allophyes oxyacanthae. Next base: position 11,177,901 of record OW028629.1, read on the forward strand.
TTAACATAATACATGGAAGTCCATCTGTCTAATTACAACGTCAGCTCATAAATATGTAGGCGAGGTATTTGCATTAAAATATTTTGTGGCTCAAGCGTCACCACTCGGAAATTTAAGTTCTTTGTCCATACTTTTGTGGTTATACGTCAAAAAGTTACGTTTGTGACAGAAAATTGAGAATAATTTCAGTGGGCCGAGCACGAATGTTTTGACGTATAGTAAAGTAAACGTAACCAAATTTAGAACCAAAAATACAAGTTTAATCCATGATATTTTTTTGGAAAGACATGCAATATTTTTACATTTTCATGAAACAAGTGCGTTTGTTGCATAAAATTGAACAAAAATGCGATAGATTCATCGTATTTTATACTCAAAATGTGCTTACGTTTACGTTACTATACGTCAAAACATTCGTGCTCGGCCCACTGTTGTGCATATTTTTTACTGAATGCAAGAGTTGCTTTACCATGTCTACCATGTATTGAGGTATTAAGGGTGAGAGCCTGGTGATCTGTCACACAGGATTTTCCTAGTACAGACTCCAGTTTCTCACAAAGGAGCTTATTTCACCATGTTGTACCATAAAATAATGTTATGTTCCACTTTTGTGAAGAGAGAAATACCTATAGCATTTATTATTATTTATTTTAATTCCAATGTATTTTAGTTCAGGAAATATCCGCCTCAAAAGTAAACAAATATGGCGCTAGAAGATGTGATATCGGCATAACTGGTGCGGTGGCTAAGCACTTGACTTTCTGCATTTCGTGTCGCAAGTTCGCTTCCCGCACGGAATAAATATTTATAGTATAGCCCACAGATATAATAAAAAAAAAAATCTGGTGTGCAGTACCTCTACCATGAGTTTTCCGTGCCGTCTAACGTTCACGTTCACATGCAATATTTGTATGGGAATTTTTTCAGCGCCTCTAGCGGTATAAATATTGAACTAAAGTCACTATACAAATATTGCATGTGAACGTTAGACGGCACGGAAAACTCATGGTAGAGGTACAGGTGAGATAAAAACAAAGACTATCCGATAACGATTAATCGGAATAACCTATTTGTTTTCTGTATTTTACAGATTTATCTATGTTCAGCAGTAGACCTCGGGCTGATATGTAGTTATCTACAACGATACATAACCTAGCGATGTTTCCCCGAGGAGGTTCAGAGATTAACATCAATTGTTATCTAGACAATGGCTTTGTATCACATTATGCGCCTCAATACAGTACATTGCGACGCTAAGTTAGGTGGACTGAGATGATTATTTCTACCTATTCAACCACACAATTTATAGATCAATCATTTACACGTTCGGACTAGCAAGGTTTTGTAACATAAACAATAATAACAACACAACGTCTTTCCACGTCCTTATCAACACAACGTCTAACGACGTCTACCATTGATGAGTTTTTATTCGCACTACGTTTTATAACGCGATAAACCCATAGTAAATTCTATTAGAAGAATTCCTGCGCCGCAACACTTGAAAGTGTCAAATGTCTAGAGCCGCGGGTCTACCGCGTAACAAAATGGTAATGAACATCAAACTCTGGTAATAAATCAATACGATCGATAAGCTTCAAGCTACCTTGTAAAACATTTACCGATCATGAAGATGGGAGTGCCAACAGCATGATCAGTAAAAAAATTCTTTGTTTTTCAACACAGTTCTTTGTTTTTCTGTATTTGTGTTTTGTCGTTGCGCCTGCAAAATCCGATATTTTTTTTAAACCTAATTTTCAAGCCTCAAGTCTCAATATGACAAAATGGACCTTCTGAACTGGAAAAGTAACCTATACTGTTTTTTATGTCGATTACATCATCATATTGCCTCACTTAAATACAGATGCAGTACCTGCACATTTCTACAATTTCTGAAACGTCAAAGTTTCTCATCACACTTTTCGAACTACTGTAGTTATAAATTCTGCTGCGATGACGCAACTATACCGATGGATTCTCAGTACATTTCGAAACTCCAAGCTTTGCTTTAAAAATAAAATAAATTGACGAAAGACGTCATTGGTCAACTTGAAGGTATTCTGTAAAACTTTTGTAACCTTCGTTAATTATAGAAGCACGTTTACATGAATTGATTTAAAAATAGGAAGTAGGTACCACCGTCCTAAAGAATATCGATGTACTGTTGCGTTTCGTTCGGTGAGTGTGGAAGAAGGAAGGTTTGCCAATTTGTTGATTTTGCCGTTCTGATATATATGTGGTTGATGGTACCACTTTGATAATGTGGGTGTGGTACGGTTGATCAGAAGGGTGGCAAAGAAAGGCGTGTTCTTAGTGCGAGGTTTATTGGACAACTGAGTAACAGTGGTTGCTGGCTTGGATATAGTTACAATAGTTCTTATTAGCTACGTCATTGTTTATTTTAGTTGCATAGACTAACAAAACTTATTATGCCTACACGTTACAGTCCTCCCCCCTTAGAGTTGACTAAGAAGGTTTATTAGGTATTCCCAAAACAAATTACAGAACAAAATTATAGACTAGGTATATAGGTACTTAAAATAAACAAAATATAGTTTGACACAATTATTTTTGCTTAAGCTAAAGAGTACATAATTATATTACGGTCACGGTATCAGTAATTGGCGCACTTGTTAAGTTCTGATTATGTAGCACTTTGTTTACAGTACATTAGGTGCATGGTATACCATATATGTCGTTTGGAGTTCGCATTCGCGGGATTTGTTTGTATGATAGGCGTCGTTGCTGAGCTGTCGTTGACACGTAGTATGATTGCGCGGTCCGATGACGACGGCTTCGAAGCGTTGTTTACCATAGCGCCACCTTCCCACGTCGAGTAAACGCAGGGCTCGTGTTCACTGCCTGTTGACTGATATGGGTACGACGACGTGGCGACGGTACAATAGGCGTTTGTTTCTAAGTGTCGCCATGCCATGAGAAGTGTGCAGCTGATAACGGCGATGACGGCGGCGGCGGCGGTGGCGGCTCACATGTCGAATCTCACAGTCCTCTTGACTATGCGACCTGATTTTGTAATGACTGGCGCCGGCGGCGGTATCGAAGTGCTTGAGGTGTCAGATGAAATTGTTGCGCTCTTTGTGCTTGGGACCGACACGTTATCAAATTCTAATAGGTAAGCTGGTTTTAGACGATCGAGTGACACAGTGACTTGCCTGCCATTACAGTCTAAAGTATAATATTTAGGGTGTCGAGTTATGACTCTAAACGGACCTTCGTACGGTGGTACTAAAGATCGTCGTGCCTCGTTCCTAACAAATACATGAGTGTTGACGGATAAATCCTTATGAATGAATACACTGTTATCGTTGCTGTGTGCACTCGAGTGTGAAAGATTAGGAACGGACGATAATGATTGAGTTAAACGTTTTATGTAGTCACGATCGTTAATATTAGTTATAGGTTTTGGGTTAAATAGATCGCCTGGGAGTCTGAGACTACTGCCATATAAAAATTGAGATGGGCTGTATCCTAGGTCTAATTTAACTGCTGAGCGTAAACCTAAAAGTACTAGAGGTAATTCCTGTACCCATTGCGTACTATTTGAACATTTTCCATAATAGCAGCTTTTAGAGTACGGTGTAATCTTTCGATCATGCCGTTCGCTTTTGGGTTATATGCTGTTGTACGAACGCGTTCGATACCGAGTCTTTTTAATAACTGTTGAAATAGATCCGATTCGAACTGACGACCTTGGTCGGAAGTTATACGTACTGGACAGCCGAAGCGAGCGATCCAATGCTCTACGAACACTCTAGCAACGGTTTCAGCTGTTATATCTTTTACAGGTATAACTTCAGGCCATTTCGTTACCCTATCGATGATGGTAACGCAATATTTGAAATCCTCGGCCGATGGCAGAGGTCCTATTATATCGATGTGTATGTGTTCAAAACGGTTTCCTGTGATGCCAAATTCGCCTAACGGTGTTACTGTGTGTCGTTGAATTTTACATTTTTGACAAGGAGTACACGTTTTGACAAAATTCTTTATGTCGGTATTCATGCTACTCCAAAAATACCTAGTTTTAACTAAACGTTTGGTAGCTGCTACGCCGGGATGACTCGCGCTGTGTAAGGATTTGATAGCGAGTTTTCGGAATTGTATAGGTAGATAAGGGCGTATATTGTTGGTTGATGTCTCGCAGGTTATTTTTGTTTGAGTGAGACATGTTATCTAGAACGTCACTTATGTCACGCAATTCGTCCTGTTTTAGCCTAGATATTAAAAGTTGACTTTTATGAAGGTCACTTGCCTTTTGCGGGTCCACGATGGCGTTGAATTGATGAAACCAGAGTCTCGGCCGGTTGCGCCAAAAATCCGGTATCCTCGGCGTTATCGACACTGCTGTCATTTGAAGTCGCTGTTGCTGCTCCGAGGTTGACGTGGCTGCAGGTTCTTCTTGTGCTGTAGGTGTTGTAGCCTGGCAGTCTGAGTTGCCCATGGTGATGCACGGTAGATTTGTGATAATAGGTCACTGATTGTGATTATATTAAAACACGATACACGCTTGATCACGTTGGAGGTCACCACTTTGCCAATTTGTTGATTTTGCCGTTCTGATATATATGTGGTTGATGGTACCACTTTGATAATGTGGGTGTGGTACGGTTGATCAGAAGGGTGGCAAAGAAAGGCGTGTTCTTAGTGCGAGGTTTATTGGACAACTGAGTAACAGTGGTTGCTGGCTTGGATATAGTTACAATAGTTCTTATTAGCTACGTCATTGTTTATTTTAGTTGCATAGACTAACAAAACTTATTATGCCTACACGTTACAAAGGGGACTAAGGGAGGAATTGTCCTCCGGCGCATACAAACGGAAAGGGAATTGTGATGTTTTTTCCTGATTTCAGCGTTGGTCCCGTAATAAAAAATAGTTCATAATTATGAGTACTTATAACCCCCTTTCGACTTTGTAGACCCTTTACAACTACGAATTTCAAAATTGTTCAATATTGTTCAAATTCATAGACGTTACATCTATAAAACAGTCAAAACATACATGCAACGACATTATTGAAATCTGGGGGCACGGCATGTGCCCCCGCCAAGACGAGACAAGCGAAACGCAAGAGCACTACCTACCTTTTCTCGAAGCGCTTCGTCGTTTTTTTGAACCCTTTTATTATTATTCAATCCAATTATCATTACTCGATGACATGGCTATTAGTTTTGCTAACATAGCGACCAATGCATTAGCAAATTAAACCTTAATCAGACAACACAAGAATATAAGTCCCGAAAATTCTATCAAATTATCTGCAAATAAAACTTTGTATAGATCTATGAACTCAGTGGATCGTCCCGCAAACTTATATTTACTGCTCCCAAAGCAGCTTCACACTTAAAACTGAGCCTTATCTCATAAGACATAGAGATCTGTTGTGTTTTTTTTCGGTAGCATATATCTTGGTATTATATTATGCGTCGATCGGCATTACTACTGGCCACTCGTCCAACCAATTACAGCGTCAAGTGGAATGAATATTCACTCGGTATCGTGAATACAGATTCGATTATAGAATAATTCAATGGAATGGTGGACGCGGTATGAAACGTAAGAGCGAACTGTTTTTAACGGGAAATATATGAAGAGAAAATGGTAGGGGTACCAGGAAAATCTATAAAAAGTAATAATTACGATTAAGAATCCATCCATTAACGATTCTTTTTTGCCTTATTTTTTTCATCATTGCCTGAAACGGTGGAAACTGATTTCGAAATTCACTTTCGAGCATCTGAAATTATCTCTAGCAGTCTAATTTTTTTTCTTCCTACCGCTTTCTAGGTTCTAACTTGCTGTGGTCTTCTCTTCGCCCACACTAAGGTGTCTTCTTGTTTTTGAGTTATGGAAATTAAACGTATACACAAAGATTATGTAGGTAGTACCCACATTAGACTGAAATATTGCAATTTATAATATCAAAATCAAATAAAGAAAATTTTATTATTTTAAACCGCCGAGAAAAAAGAGGGGTGTTATAAGTTTGTAATGTGTATCTGTGGATCTGTGTATCGGTCTGTGGCATCGTAGCTCCAAAACGGATGGAACGATCTTAATGCAGTTTGTTTTAAATTGAAAGCTAGTTTAATCGGGTATCATCTCAGCTATGTTTCATGAACCTCTGTTCAGGTGTTCAAAAGTTACAGCTCTTTTCCTAGTTGGAGTCGAAGATTGACGGTTAGGTTATAGTTAAATACTGTTCGCAATTTTTATAACGAACTAATAAAACTTTGAACAAAATCCTATTTTTTTTAAAAGACCGGCTCCTTTCTCTTTGTTGTCCAGAACCATGTACTGGATGGTATCAGATTTTGATACGATGTTACTTAAACCTTTTTAATCTAGAAATTGAGAATACTGAATTTCCAACAGCAAATGATCCTATGATAGTCCAGTTACACACTTCAGTTCAAATAAACTGCCCAACCACGCAATCAACTCTACCCATGTCAAAATCATTGGCACCAACATTTCAACGCCATTTATATTTAATAATAACAACCCCACAACTACGGGGGTGAGCAGTGAACACAAAAATCAATACGTCTGTCTGGGAGGGTCCGTCCCTCCTAAATCCCCTGCATCCTCGTCAAAATATCTGCATTTGAATCGTCCGAATTGCATGGGGTACGCATACTATGTACTACATAGCTGGTATGTGAATCTGTCGTCTGTATACAAGCTTCGATCGATTTACTATGAAGGATGGTATCCATTTAAGCTTGCGGAATGAAAGTGCATTGCTTGCAAGTATACAGGAGAAATCCTATTGTCATTGTTTATTTATAATGACATCCAAAGAAACTGAGCTTTAGCAACGTGTACCAACGTGTTTGCTGCATCTCGTCATGGAAGAGGACTTTGGCCAAGGCGTGGTGTTCTGTCGCTTCCGTGGACAAATGCTACTAGAACGTACAGTGACGTAGTATGAGGTGAAGTTTTTATAAACATAGACGTAAATTCTTTATAGTAACATGTATGTATTATTATAATATAGAACAAAAAAAGCAACGTTTTTAATAAAACAACCTATATCAGAAATGCGTGGTCATATTTAAGGGTGTGGATCAGACAATCAAACTGAAACACTTTCTCTATGGGACATATATGGAAAAAATAATCAGATTTTCCTTAAGTTTGGGTCAAGTAGGAATTGAAGTTTTGTAAGTGATAGCTCAACGGCTAAGGCGTTAAACTGATGAGCATTATTTCGATCCCCATCGTTACACTATTGGCGTAGATCCCAATGGTTAGTCATCACAAAAAATATTATAAATGTGAAAGTAGCCCTGTCTGTTTGTTTGTTATCTTTTCACGACTAAATGGCAGAACTTATCTTGATGAAATTTGACAAGGATATAGTGTGCATCATAAGGAAGGACATTTTTTTTTCAAAACTCTCTTCTTCATGTCTACCTGGAAAGAGTCACATGCACAAAAAACTTATTTAAAAAGAATGTCTTGCAAAATAAATTACGGCCAGTTTCAATAGAAATGTCATATTTCTGTCTCTAGCAAAAAAAAACAAAAAAAAAATAAAAAATTGTTTTACCAATTATGTCCACACTACAAAAAGAAAAATACATAGAATAAGGTAACAACACTTAAGTACAAACATATCGATACCTCGGGGCTCAAAGGGCGTATAGCACAAGACTTTAAAAGTGCTATACGCCCTTTGAGCCCCGAGGTATCGAATTATAGGTAGGATAGGTTACATAGGTACACAGGTAGGTTACATATTATTAGAATACCTATGTTTAAACTACTTTTTGTACTTATCTTTTGGCCAATAAAGATTTATTATTATTATAGGTTACATATGGAAACTCGCTGTTAAACGTCGAATAAGTGTGTCTTCACACTTTAAAATCCAATCTCCCTAAAGATTATCGTCACACACCAATATACAATTTAACACACAATTTAATTTACGTTGCTGACATGTCAACACATTTTTAATCGTACCATGTCACTCCGATCGAGTTGAGTGCAAATTATTCGTGGAGAGATCCTCGACTCTGATTTACTGGTACGCGAAACGGTATTCTACATCATGAGAGTATTTTAAACATTAAATAATTTTAAAGTTATTTATTTATTTAAAGTAGTTATCATACGATGGTCCTCGACCGTAGTTACCATAAGGGACTATGCACACGGCGTATTTTTAACGCGCCGACGACGCCGCGACGTCGCTCGTTTTACGAACGCCCCGCTCACGGCGCTGTAGATGACTAAAAAGCAGATTGTTGCATTTGTATCGATTCAAACACGCGTACAAAGCGATACAAACGCGCGCAAGAAGTTCGTTGAAATCTCGTCTGTATCGCGTTTACGCGCGTTTATGTATTACAACACATAAACGCAACTAAAGCGCGTTTGTATCGCCGTATCTGCGTGTTTGTATCGACACGAATGCGCGGATACGGCGCCACAAAAGTTTTGAACGTGTGCTATGGTTTACTGTTAACGTCTGAATTTCGTTTAAATCGCGTTATAATGCGTAATTTGCGCGTCGTCGGCACGTTAAAAATACGCCATGTGCATATGCTCTAAAGCCGGAAATGTATGAAAAAAGTTTCCGCGTGTTTTCGATAGTATATACACTAAAAGGCGCATTCATAAATTTTTGGCTTGACGTAATAGTGACACTACAGTCGAGGTTGAGAAAGACTCAGTAAGGGATATATCACGTCAGTCGTACCCTCGAAAATAATTCCGATCGATCGGTAATAAATTTATGTCAGTTGGCACCCTCACTAGTGCCACTTTTGTATAATTTTGAGGGGATATTGTCGGCACTTATAGGTACATTGGAATTGGATCGACATTGAAATTATTTTCGAGAATAACCCACCAGATGGGATAACATGAGCGCCGCGATATGACTTTGTCGTCGCAGTATCTCGTTCGGAAACAGGTTTTTAGAGGCATTATCTCGTCTTGTCATGGCGACAAACTTTTGTCGAGGCGCGCATATTAGCCTAGCTGGATTGAGCTAATTCTCCACCACAGTGCATAATTCAAACAAAGCCCAGACATGTCATAAATCCCGATCCCTATAAGAGGTTATTTTGTTATATTTTATTTGATGGATTTCGGTCAAAGTCAAAGTTTTTTTATTTCAACTGGGCCTTTGCAAGCACTTTCAAAACGTCGTGATACCACGTGCACAGTTCCAAGTAATTTCTTCAACAGTATATAGTACGCAGACTCGAAATATAATACAATACTATATATTATAGGTAGTACGGTTGGCAACCCTAGATCAGAACTAGAAAGTTAGGACCTTTAACCCTTAAATACCTATATTTTGAGGCCCAAACGAACAAGATGTAAAGTACCCTGGTATAATGGGTGCAATAACCTCTGAATAAGTAATGAGAGGTTACGGGCCTATCGCCTCCAAACACCACAGCAACCAACTCAATTTCCCGTATTTTATAGTTTTAGTCCCACCACAGTACTCTTCAAACAAATGATCCAGTTTACTTGAAGGTTAGTTCAACCACAAAACCGACAATAATCACTAAAGACCAACTTGTATCAGAAACTATTTAACAATACCACTTTGTACACAGCGAACAAGGGGCTCGTAGCTACATAGCTACCGCGCAGATCAGTCGATCAGCGGGCGTAAGCTGCGGTGGCCGCGGTCAGTCCCTGGATGGGTGACCGTTTCTTCGAACATCGAAACCACTCCGTGCCTCGGATAGCAGTTGATCCCGGTTCTCATACCTTTGACAGTCGTTACGGGAGCCAGCAACCCAAAAAGTCTGACAACCGGTCTAACCTTAGGGTATCAGTGTCTCCCAGTAATTATTTTGGGAGGCGGAGGTCAGATGGCAGTGTCTCCGTATAAAATACTGATATTCAGCCGCATCTGGTTAGACTGGGAGCCCACCCCAACGTAATTGGGATAAAGGCCAGGCATATGATGACTTTGTATAGCCAACGTGGCCGTAGTTTGCTGAAGACTGTATTGTACACATTAGGTATGTAAAGAATACTTACCCGTTTTGACTAATTATTATCAAATTACTTCGTCATTTGCCTAGCCTTTTCCCAAATACGTTGGGGTCGGCTCCCAGTCTAACCAGATGCGGCTGAATATCAATACTTTCCACGTAGAGACTGCCATCTGAACTCTGCAACCCAATTACTGGGAGACACCCATAACCAAAGATTAGACTGGATATCAGACTTATTGGGAAGCTGACACACGTAAGGATTGAAAAAAAAAAACTATTTTCTAATAATATTATTATTAATCAAATTTCTTAAAATGGCTAAACCGCTATATTAATCTAATGGTCACAAGCGCGGTTCCAAGCTTGAAGTATTGGGTTGATTACCCAATCGGGCAGTGATACTGTAAAATCGAATATCCAACTAATATTAGAAAATACCTATGTGAAAATTCAAATGTTTGTTAGTTTGTGAATTTGGATGTTTGTTATTCAATCACGACATAACGGCTGAACGAATTTAGATGTTTGGCATATTTTAATTTTGAATCCAATATAGCTACATTAAATAATAATTTTAGTATACAGGATATTTTTTTATGTAGTGCGCAAAATTTGCAGACTAATTCAGAGTCCGTTCACAAATACAACCGCAATAATAAAATAAAATACACTCCAAAACAAAATAAAAATTTGATTTTGTATGGTTTGCGCTAGTAAATTATGCGTGTCCCCCATACTAAGGCGAATTTTCGTTTTGTTTTAAAGTGTATCCTAATACTGCGGTCGCATTTAGGAACAGAGACTGAATCACTACAATTTCTGCCCACTATATAAAAAAATATCCTGTATAATTTAACCTTATACAGAATAGGTACAATACTGAAGAAGTAAATTACAATTCAATATGAACGCTACAAAAACTTAAATCTATATAATAATACTATAAAAATAAATAATACTATATCATCTATTTACAAATAAAAATCTCTCCAAAGCACCGCTGTAGGGCATAGTACCCATGAGGCTGGCAGCGTTACCACGTTGGATTGCTAGTTCAATGCGACGAAAGTTCTTTGAAGAATTGTCGCGCCTCTTGTCCCCACGGACCCATAGCCTCAACGCCAAACGGCACAAACTTATTACATACGATACCGTGGAATAAAAAGCCAGGTTAACAAAAATAGAGAAAATTCATGTGGGGATCAGAATTTGATTACCACTTGCGATAACGGTGAAGAAAAACATCGTGAGGATATCTGCACATCTGAGAGGGCCGCATAAAGATCGTTCCTTCGAGCAGTGAGCAGGGAGCAGTGATAGCCTAGCGGTTGAATGTAGCCTTCCATGCAGGAGGGTCTGAGTTCGAACCTGGCCCGTACCTCTGATTTTACGAATTTATGTGCGGATCGCAATGTGATTATCACTTGCGATAACGGTGAAGGAAAACATCGTAAGGATATCTGAGAGGGCCTCATAAAGATCTCGATGCTATGTGTAGCCAGCCAACCCGCACTAGACCAGCGTCACAGTAAATATTATACAATTTAAACTGTGCCTAACCCTGACCTAAGCTTTCTAATTCTAAGAAGAGGTCCGTGCCCAGCAGTAGGATTATTATGTTAATATATATCTCCGCTCCTCTCTGCGTTGGTGGATAATGGCCCTAAAAACTTCTACTACTTGTTATTAAACCGATAATAGTGGTTGCAACAAAGCATAGCAAACGCTAGACAAACTATTAAACAATATCACTTTGTACGCCAAAGTGGCCTCAAGCCCGTTCTAGACTATATAGATTGTATCTAACGAACTCGAACGAATAAATTTGTTCCGATAAGCTTCAATAAATCAGCAAGCGACTTTTGAACAAAATTAAGTAGAAGTCTCATGAACGTAGGTATCTACCTATTTTAGGTTTAAAATTTGCATATAAATAGCTTCGCGGGGAATCGAGACAGTGATATAGATGTGCAGAGTATGATAAATGAGTCACTACTCCTTTAATTTTGAAATGAGTTTCTTGTAAAGTCGAATAGATAAGTCATAAACATGGTCACCAAAGGTAGATGAAGTTTTCTCTGGAAATTATGGATGCATTCGAGTAATACTCATGTTCGATTAACATTTGTTCGAATGAACGTTTCATCGAATCCAAATTTGTTCCAATAATCTTTTTTTCATATGAACAAAGTTACTAAACACCGTTCATCGACGAACGTTTGATCGAATTATTTTTTTAACGAATAACACTTTGTTCGAATGATCTAAATTTAGATTTTACTGAGTTACGATTTTATGACAAAACACTAACACTGTTTTTCGACGAACTTTTATTCGTGTTAATTGTTTAACGAATAATTAACGTCAGAAGCTGTTTTAACAATAATTATTTATAAAGCCGAAAGGGGGGTTATTGTACTCATTATTATGAACAACTTCGACTATGGAACCGACCCTGAAATCGCGAAAAATAATAATCACATTTGTATGTTCGCAAAATAGTGCCATTTTTGTCCCCAATTTATTTAATTTAATAAAGTTATGGCAACACTTATAAAATGAAAAGGATATCCTAATATAGCGAGGGCAACTTCCACCTTATACTGAAACTAATTTCTAAAATTAACATCTTTATTATGTTTACAAAAGCTTCGTCTAGGTATAAGACCTTCCTCCCTTTCTTTCAATTTATCCTTCTAAAATTGTCTTAAAGAAGATGTCGTGTTGTTCCAAAACAAGAGCTCTTAAATTAAAGAAGAAATTTTTTACATCAAGGAAAGTAAAATGAAACACATAATTTGTACTTGAAACAAGAATACTTCCACGACTATCCTATTTCCCGTTCTGATAACTCAGTTACACCGGCCACAAGCTGAAGGAAAATAATTAATTAGAACACGAAGTAGAGGCGCTAAGTCGCAGTCCCGACAAATAACCGAAGTTTCCTTATTAATGCGAAAGCACTTTATACGGGATAGTACTTAAGTACACCGGTAATTACATTTGCGTGTAAGTGTTCCCATCGCTTCAAATGGATCTTAAGAGGCGAAGGAACGACGCGGTTAGCGAAACGCTTACATTTTTGAGTAGATGTTTGATTCGTAATGGATTTTTATGGCGCAAAAGAGTCGCTGAGTTTTCGGCAAGGCCAGCGTTGAGAAAACATTCATTCAGTTAGAGTGGAGTGCATATTTTTTTAATAAGGTCTGACCAATGTATGCATGTATGTGTAGGTATGTATGCATATAATTATATGTCGCAGGGATATTGTCAAACCAGTGATATTATAATTACACGAAACTTGGTCAATCGCCTCCATTTTCCACAATTTCACGGGCTCATTTCAGTGACATTATAATTCCACTGGACCAACGCAGTGATATTACAAGGCAGTAATATTTTGACAATTTCACTTTATGTGCAAGGCCGTTAAATTGTGAGACGGTCAATGATTGGTCTGTTTTCAATGTTAACTGACAAAGTTTCGTGCAATTATAATTTCACATATCACTGGTTTGACAATATCCCTGTAACATAATATACCTGTGTATGGATGCATTTGTATACATGTATATCTATCTATGTATATGTACAGTCTGTCAAGAAAGTCATGAAAAGGATTTCGAAGGAACTAAAATTCTTCTTCGCTCGCAACCCTAAATAAGTACCGTAGGTGTCAGTTTGGGTACAACGATGTGTTTATTTTACTATTCTGTGTAGATTTTTTGTGATAAAAAAATGTTTTCGGCATTAATATATTAAAAATAAACAAGAGAATATACAAGTGGCGCCCTCAATCCTTTTCATGACTTTCTTAACAGACTATACTCGTATTTTTGTATACAGTGCAAAGACCTCTCTTCAGCATCTTACATCTTTCTCAAAACTGGTCATAAAGAAGAAAAACAGTATCCAGATTAATAAACGTCAAGTTAACTCAGAGGGAAACAGAATGAAATACTCTTGCTGAATCCTTAAACGAATTAACAATAGCGATGCTATCGACAAAGCGTCGGCTGCGTCGGCACATCATTATGAAGGAGAATGTACGGCACAGGAAAGAGATAAGGTTGAGCGATGTCCCAATGAATTGTGAGCGTAGTGCCGGGAAAAATGTGACGAAAGTTTAGTGGAGGGTTGTCAAACAGTCGAGTTTTATTTATTTATTTTATTTATTTATTTATGTACATACAAGGAAACATTTTATTTATTTATTTTATTTATTTTATTTTAAAGACATCTTATTGCTAACAGTTTTTAGTCCATGCACAATAAGAGATTACAATAATTAATTTTAAAAACAATAATAGGTACATTTGATAATTACATTACATAATTAATTTATTACATATTATTATTTATTTATTATTAATTTATTACATGGATTACCATGGTGAATTGGATAAGGACGATTTTTTATTTATTTAATTTTTTACGTTGCCCCTCACTAGGGTTTCTCCTGTATCGAGGGTACAGTTTACAAACATACATTTCACATACACAATGCACATACAACCAGACCCGAAACAACTATCTATAAGATCATACAAATATTTGTTCCGTGCGGGGATCGAACCCACGGCACGTAGCGCAGAAAGCTAATCGCTTAGCCACTGCGCCAACCGTGTCGTCAATATCTTTCGTTTCGTTTAATTATCAGTGGGAAAATGCTCGAGCAGTGCTCCGCCTAATCTGCGCTGGCTCTTATGGGTTTATTTATGATATAATCACCTTACGTTAGTTCTACGAAACCCATCCATAGAAGGTGGCCTGCAGATCCATGTCCAGTAGAGAGCGTTTATGGGCTTGCAGTTCTAGTAGCCTACAAGTATAAACAAGCCCCAGACAGACTGAATATAAATAAACTCCATTCAAATAATTGTGTATTGAAACTCAAAGCTATTGCGAACGACTATTTGAAGAGCTATAACCACTGGATAAGGTTGTTCCCTATTGCATAAGCGATAGCTGTTTGTTTAAATGATCTTGTTCGAAGTAATATCTTGAGAATAAGGCTCTGAAGGGAAGGAAGGTATTGAGCGAGTTAAAGGACGAAAACAGTGCAGAATTACTATCACTATCATCACTATAGTAACAGTTATTATAACCTAAACGTCAAAAATCCCCGACTCCAACTAGAAAAAGAGCTATAACTTTTGAAAACGGGTTTCTTTGAACATGACTTCTAGATAGGCTCCTTTTTCATCGTATGAGGAAGAACTTCCCAATTCCCAAAAAAGTCCCCAATTCGTCGATTTCTTCAAAGAATGAAGAAATGTCTTCGATACTTTCCATTTTAAGATATTAGGTAGTACGTTATTTGACAATCAATTGGAGAAAAGAAAAGCACGCGAGACGCGCGCGAATAAAGTTGATGAGGTTAGTCAGACTTCAAAATCTAAAATTGTCAATATTAACTACACCTTGGTGGTGGCGCTAGTTTCGTCTTAAGTAGCCGATATTCACTACTTGGCTTATCTTAGTTTACGCGTGTTCCGAACGTCTCTGAATACAAATATGAGCGCAAGCTGTTGATTTTGATAGATGGAAGCGTAAGTTCACGCTTAGACTCGTTTCTGTCGTCTCTGAATGTCAGCATAATGTCTCTTTAGGTTCCTATTGCATCAGGAACTAAGTACAGTTTATTTTCCGGAAATGATAAAATCTAATAAAATGTAATTACTTAAGTTATAACGCACATGACCCATGCGGGACGCGTGTTACTTTATTTATTTACATGTTCTATCGCAATCAAAACTTGCAGAGTCGGATGCGGATGTCGATGTTCAATTTTATGCGGAAGTTCCGCACTTGCGGATGCGGATGCGGAACTTCGTTACAACTCTAGTTAGTATTTAAGTAATATACATACGTACGTGCGTACACTTCCCCGCTCCGTTCACCACTATATTCTGAAACTCCCAAGCGATCGCGCGGTCCAATTAACGAACGGATTTGTCAAACAGGGGCGTGAACCAGTCAAACTGTTCATTGGAACAATTTCCACAAACAATTAATCGTCGGGCATTCCTACAATTATACCTTTTACCTTTAAAGGAACGAATTACCTTTAAAGGAACCAATTTAGGAGACAGACGTGATTAAATATTGTTCCAAATTGTTGCTAGGATAGATATTGCGTTTACTGGGACACTTCGAGTGGTTTGCCAATTGAGTGATATGAGATATTTGTTCTATATTTATAGATACTGGTTTTTGAACTTTATATGAATGATTTTCTGAGAATAAAACAATTTGATATTGTATTTTTACCTTATCGTTTTCCGCATTTAATATAAACTTTAAAATAGTTCGTTGTTTTTCAAGAGCATTAACTGTTTCTAGGGTTTCGTACCAAAATGTAAGTATTCTTTTTTACCTTTTTGGTACAGAACCCTAAAAACTCTTATGGTGCAAATCCGTCCGTCTGTCAGTCCATCAAATTACAGTACCACAAACTTATCTGACCTGGTAATGGCGTCACTGCCGTCGTTTTTACCAATGTCATCTCTATACAAAAAATTCATTTGAAGACGATTTGAAGTCATTTTTGTTCTGCGGCGACGTTAGTTCCAATTTTAGTCACCGGGTCAGATAAGTTTGTGGCACTGTAACTGCGATTATTAAATAGTTTTAAATATAGCTTACCCAACCGATAATCAGCTGTCCCATACAATAATTCAATCGACTAAATGTATGGGACAGCACATTTTTTATTCGCGCTTTCAGTTTTGCTCGCATAGTAAATAATGTTCATAATGAAGAGTACTTGTAAAAGGAACGCTTCTAATAAAAAACCGACTTCAAAAACTAAAAGGTATAAAATAATTTTCTTAAAAAACTTATCAGCTTCTGAAGTCGGTGCCAGTATCAAGCTAGGTGCATTGAAGAATTAAAGGCCCCGACTTCAGAAGCTGATAAGTTTTTTAAGAAAATTATTTTATACCTTTTAGTTTTTGAAGTCGGTTTTTACTTTTTTATTAAAGTTTATTTTATTTTTCAATTTTGAGTGGCATAAACAATACATAAACATGAGATTACAGCAATCGCGAGTGATGTGCTGTTATTCATTCAAGAGTTCCATTGTCTATCTCCGAAGATCTTCATCAGATCCTCACTAAATTTAAACGGGAACATTTCGGAAGTATACCCTTTCAAACAAAAAAAGAATCATCGAAATCGGTTGGCGTGATATTGAGTTATTCGACCATTTGTCCCGCACATACTTAATGTAAATTTAAGACTTATATGGTTTTCTCATGGATCCCATTGTCAGAACTCGACCAAATTAAAATGGGACCATTCGGGAAGCACCAGCTTTCAAATAAAAAAAGAATCATCAAAATCGGTTCACGCAGTCGAGAGTTATATAACAAACATAAAAAAAAAAAAAAAAAAAAAAAAACATACGCGTCGAATTGAGAACCTCCTCCTTTTTTTGGAAGTCGGTTAAAAATAGGACCTTGTACACGATGTAATTGAATGAACGTAAAACTTGAATATAGTTGGTTCATAATATAAGTGGGAAAAGGAGAGGGAGGCCTTTGTCCTGCAGTGGGACATATTATTGACTACTGAATCGAGTTCAGTAACTTTTAATATAGGTATATGAAATTCGCCAACCCGGCCCTCGATTGAGCCAAAGAAAATTAAATATTAAATGCAACCGCAGTATTGGGATACAATTTAAAACTAAACGATAATTCGACTTAGTATGGGGGACACGCATAATTTACAAGCGCAAGTCATACAAAATCATTTTTTTTTTGTTTTAGAGTGAATTTTATTACTGTGGTTCCATTTGGGAACGGATACTGAATCACAGCTTTTGCTGAGTGTGGAACACCCAGCGCCGATTTTCAGTTGACACCCTGTATACTTTTATAACATCACCGTTCTAAAATATCAAAAGCATCGCTTTACAGGAACAATTACGAGAATCGTAACAAACCTCTCAAAGGGACTATTGTTCTGTGGTCCAATTAAATTTTAATAACTCATTTCACTGTTTTATATCACAAAGCTTATAATAGAGGTAACATTATTACGACATGTTCAAACGGCCTTTATTGGCTCGTACCCATTTATCGTTTGTATAAGGCTTTACATAAAGGTAGGTGGTTCCAAACGGTTTGTAAGGTAAGTCTTGTGTATAATGAGATTGACTTAAATCTTCAGATTTCAAGTCGAATTAAATAAATAAATATACAAATAATGTACTGTTCCAAAAGCTGTTTCAATACATAACATTAAGCCTCTTGTTCATTGACGATTTAACTAAACTAATAAAATAAATAAATAATAGAGAATAAACAAATAATATAGATGATAATATATATTTTTTTATTTTTTTAAATAATATGCATGCCAAAAGAGAAACCATTTTCATATTATGGAAAATTATTAAAGCGCTCCTCCTCTCTCCTACTTATTTAAACTTTTGCTGTGCCCGACAGAGTCCATAATTGTTTCTATATTTTATACTTACCACCTACCTGTATGACTGTGTACATTATGGATTGTAATAAAAATTTGAGAATTGAAAATTGAGAATAAACTAGCTCATAAGTCTATTGCCATCTCTATTCAATGGCATACAAATGATAAAGACAGGTATAATTTAATCAGTGTTTAAAAATCACAAGTTTTTATGAATAACGGGTAAAAGGCCTAAAAATAGCCTATAATTTGAGACAGATCAGTAAAAGCATTTTCCTCTAGCTGTAACTTTATGTACCTTAAAGTTGCAGCTAGAGGAAAATGTTTTTATGGAAAACGCCCATGTTTTATGAAGAAATTTCGATGTTAATTTACAGATTTTGAAGAAATGGTACAGTAATCGAAAATCTACCTAATTGCCTCCTCTTAAACTGTCACCCTGGATATAGTCAATTTGATTTCAGTCGTTGCGATTTAATGCATGGCTAATAAAACCATGGCTGCTCGTTCTTGAAGAGTTGTAGTTAAAACCCTGAACTCATAGATGGTACATCTAGAATCACGACGTTTTAAAAGTGCCTGCAAAGTCCCAGTTGAAATAAAAAACTTTGACTTTGGGTAAATGTATATTGCTGAATATGGGAATATTAGACCATTTTATATTTCCTTTCACCATAGGTACTTGGCAAATGAATAATTTTATTTATTCATTTAATGATAATACACGCAAGTATTTACATATTGTAACCGCAGTTATTATTACAAGCGAAAAGTGCTTAAAACCACATTCTTTTGACTTTGAAATCTCTTTTATAGTTACAACACATTTTAAAAGAAAAGCGCACTGGTTTCTTTTAATTATCTATGTAGCTGTATTCCTTAGCACATCCGTAGCATCCTCAAGAGATTGCTACGTGTACGTAACTCGTGCTACGCGCTCGTAGAAGTGCTACGAAAATCGTTAAATAAGAAAATACATTGGTACATACCATCACGCTATGCTCAATAAGGCTAGAAAAAACTATTATAGAAACCGAATTGCTAATGATCCTTACAAAACTCCTTTGTATTAATAAACGCTGCTGCTTATAATTACGTGAACATTGTTTGAGTATAATCAAACCACTGTCTTTTTCTTTTGGTTCACAAGAATCGTAGAAAAAGCGCCGCTTTTATTACATTGGATCATATATTATGAAATAGGTTGTCGGTAAACAAAATTGTGTATAATAAATAAATAAAATAATAAATGCCGCTGAAAACCTAAAAAATTTTAATAAAAAAATGAATCCTTAATTTTTTTAAATTGCTTTTAAAATGCTGTCCGCTTGAAGAATATCTGAATGTACTGGATATCGGCAAAAAAATTTATTCAATCACATGTTATTTATACAATCATTCTTTTTTTATGTAACTGCACGACAGGATTCTCAGTTACGATTAATAAATTAAAAAAGCGAAAAAAATTATTGCTTTTGTATATATTCATGTATAATTATGTGTATTGAATTACTTAGGTTCTACTTAAGTATTTAACTTTTTCTTCTTTATATATTTCTTCTATAATATAGATTCTTCTTTATAACTATCATTAAATTATAAACAAACAACAAGTAGGTATCTACTTACCTAAAATAATTAAATCCTCTTAACCTACGCCAGCATACTTGAGGAAACTTTATTTAATTTTGCAAGTATATACTTAAGTGGAACAATGTAAAGTTTAACAAGTAGGTAAAGTACTAGCAGGTAATCCTTTACGCTTATTTGGTTTACGAACAAGAGTTCAGTTTCAGTCCAGTTCAACTTTAAGTCTGTGAACTTAAACTGCAATTTATTAACTTAGCGGAAGCTTCAAGCGAGGAATTCAAATAAAAAAAGTAAAAACCGACTTCAAATATCAAAAAAGTATTAAATAATTTTCTTAAAAAACTTACCAGCTTCTGGAGTCGGGGCCTTTAATTCTTCAATGCACCTAGCTTGGTAGTGGCACCGACTTCAGAAGCTGTTAAGTTTTTTAAGAAAATTATTTTATACTTTTTTGATTTTTGAAGTCGGTTTTTTGTTTTTTTTTTAAGTTTATTTTATGTTTTTATTTTGAGTGGCATAAACAATACAGAAACATGCGTTTACAGCAATCGCGACCACGAATGTTTATTAGTAGATACTGCAGTAAAACACGATCTTTAAGTATAAGTTGTACAATTATTTCAATGAGCGACAGCCATACTTCTTAGGTGTGCCGTACTGTTATCGCGTTTGAAAAAAATGCCGCAACCTGTTCAGAATTTTGCAGTATCCAAGACAAAACAAAGGAAGTGAACTTAAAATATTCAGCCCAAAATGACACCGAGTTAGTTGAAGCGGTTGCCATGGCAACGTTAATGGAGAGAATAAACGTCGACACAAAAAGGTCAAGGTCGGTTTAGGCCCGTTTAGTGTTGCCCGCCTTTTCGGAAATAGGCGAGAGAATTCGTACAAACTGAATTGCCTATGCTGGTGTGGCTACGAAAATAGTGGTTGCACGCGAAACAATAATATTGTATTTCGAATTTCCATTTAGATTAAAACGATTCGGAATCATTGAATTGGAATTATTCGTATTTTGCTTAACGTTAGCGAGATTATATGGATTGGTAAATGAATTACAGGGTGACTGGTTGAATAATGGACATATTGGAGGATTTTACTTATCACTATGAACAAATTTTCATACCAAAACTGAAATCGCGAATAAAAAATCTGCTGTTTCATAAAAATAATGCAATATTCGGGTTTAACAAATTTTATTCTCATAAAGAAATAACTGTATTATCATAAATAAATACATTCACTTACATGAGAACACATAAAAATATTACTCGACTGTATGGACCAGCAGATTATTTTTCGCGATTTCATTCTTGGTCCTATGGTAATTCTTCATAATTATGAGTACAATGCTCCTTCAATATGTTTATTGTTCAACCATTCATCCTGACTAGTTTATCCCGCATTTCTACTACTTCTAGTCTACTTCTTTGTTATTATCAATAGTGATCGAAACGGATACACCGACCAACCATATCTCATTGATATAGTACATTATGGTACAAGTGTGTAATGTTGGTGATTACCGCTGAGGCGCCATTGAGACCCGAGCCGGTAGGTGAGGGTCTTAAGAGAGCCGAGGACGGTAATCATAAATACACACGTGTATCATACGACGTTTTTCAACACACTTGTGAAGAAAATAACTATAATTTCAACAGTGAAAACGAGTTGTGAAAATTTTTTCGCAATAGCGGGAAAAATTAATCAGTTTTCCTATGCGCGCGCATCTAACAGATCGGCCATAGACTAAAAGAATGAGGTTTCTTTTTTTTGGCTTTTCTCGGATAGCGTTTTAGCCACGTACAAAATGGGTAATTCAAAGTTTTCTTTATCACAGAAAAAACAAAAGTTATATTTGAGTGAAAGTTGTATTTATTAAAAACGTACAAGTTGATTTATTTAAATACGAAGTTGCATGAAACTAGCAAGCAATAGGTAGGTACATTAATTTATTTGTACTATTGAACACGATCTTTTTTGTTTCGAAACTTTTTTAAAAACAAAGCAACTCAACCAATTTAAAAAAAAAAACCTATAACTCACTTGTGAATAATAGTAAAGAAAAAGTCACAGTTTGATTACAGGTGTCATTATGTGCCTAATTGCGGTGAAATTAGAGCCATTTTATGAGCAAGTGTGTTGAAAATAATATTATCTAATAGTTTAAAAAAACAAAAACATACGCTTTTGTCATCCAAACTAAACGTGTATGCAAAATTTCAGCTCAATCGGAAACCGGGAAGTGGGTCAAATTTAACTTCCAAGATTTTTTTATATAGTTACTTAGTTAGTTACATGTGAAGCTAATAAAAGCGTATTAAAAACTAGCCTTTTGCAGTAGGCTTGTTAGTAGTGAAAATACAGTCATAGTTATTATCAAAGAGCTGTACACAGAAAGAAAAAAAGACTGCAGGCTCCACTCGAACCAAGTTATTGGGTTGTAAATAGCAATATCTTGTTTATTTCTAACCGTTACGCTATTTCAGTGTAAACATGTTAATTTTACAAGCTCCATCCGAACCAAGTACTTGATTATAAATAGCAAAAACTTACATAAATAAATCAAAATAATAATAATAAAATAGTCGCATAAATTTTTGACATAAAAGTCTCCGTTTCTCTAGCCCCACAATATGACAGTGTTCTATCGTTGCGAGATGCCTCTCTCGTTGTGCCTAATCACTAGTACCGTTATAAGATGTTTTTTATTCCTCTTCCTATTCCTTCCTTCTATTAATGGAGGGGATAACAGAGACAGCATAGCTTCCCCATGCCCGTATCGGTTTCATTATTATTCCCCCCAAAAATTTCAACTTTGGTACAACTTTTTATGAATCAGAGATATGAATTTCTTTTGGAGACTTCGTTGAATAAAATATGTTATAAGTGGGTAGTACTTGTAAAGTTCGAGTTGCTTTTTCTATCAAAATAATAAAGATTTCCGGTATTTACATAGGTATATAATTATTTGTGTACAATCTCTTTTTCTTAGATGTATTTAAATGTAAACAATCTTGTGGCGTCTTTTTATTACTTTATAATAACATAACCGTCGAAAACCCCCGACTCCAACTAAAAAAAGAGCTGTAACTTTTGAATGGGAAATAGTCTTAACTATGTTGCATGAAAATCGGTTTGATTTTCATGAAACATAGTTAAGACTATTCCCGATTAAACTAGCTTTCAATAAAAAAAAACTGCATTGAAATCCTTCCATCTGTTTAGGAGCTACGATGCCACAGACAGATACACACTACAAACTTATAACACCTCTTTTTTGTCGGGGGTTAAAAATTAGTAAATAAAATCACGAATGATACTTACGTCAACCTATTCTTATAATATTTATTTAATAGTACATTAGGTATTATGTATTAGTTTATTTAGATACCTATGTATGTACATATTACGTATATATTTTATTAGAGGAGAAGGTGGTAATGTTGCCCCTGCAGATATTATATTGGCCCCCTTCGATATTTATGATTTAGAAACATGCCATCTAGTATATCTTTGGTGCAACGCGGAGCTTGGGTGACAGTATCGATTTAACACGTTCACTGCGTGCAGTAATTTTGGGTACCTTCAAACTGGTGCGTTACGAGGCAAAGATCATGTCGTACCAGACTTTTTTCCAGTGCGGAGCTAGGTCCAAAGCATCTCGTACGGTACTGTTACTTTAAACTAGAATATCTTCATGAAAACTGCTTGGATTTTTTTTTGGATTATACCATTAAATAGTGTATTGTCTGTATATTATATATGTCAGCACGCCCTAGGATTGGTTCAAAACTGACATAGTAATCCCATAAAACATATTACGAGATGAATAACACCCCGCCTCGCACCCAAAGAAATCAAAATACGAGGCGAGCTCAACCGCGTATCGCATCTTATTCCAAAATATCGATAAACAAATAGGGATGTAAACAAAACAAGAAACAAAATTATCGAGGAGCATTTATTTAAAAAAGAAAGCTTCTTTTGAATTATAATGTTTTCTATGACTTTGACAAGGAAAACTATCAGTAACATTCTGATTATGCAAATAGTGTAGTAATTTTTTTTTCTTTACTACTTTCACCGTCGATTTGGGGGTAGTTGACAAATCAAGAATGGAATCACTTACTTTGTTATCTTATGTATGGGGTGGTGACCTCGGTGACACGATGGTGGTTAGTTCTTGGAATGTATGCCCTGAACTAGGACTAGTATAAATATATCATATGTACCAGATGATGAGAAGCACGACTAGACACTTCTTTGTAGAGTGAAATGGATTTTGGCCTAGTAACATTATGTTTTAATAAAAGATAATTCTAAAATCTTCCTCGATGTCTTCCTGTGTATAGTTTTGTTTACATCCATAATTAATTACGTCCGTCATTTATCGACACAGTCACAACAATGCTCAGATTTATCGACCTGCCTCGTACGAGATCGTTACGAGGTTCTATGCACCCTGTACCGCACGTAAAGTAAACATTAACTATTGCGTCGGTACGAGGCGAAAAATATCTCGTACGTTTTTATTCAAAAATTAAATACTACTGAAGAAGGTCTTCAAACCTATATTAGTCATTTCACTCATGCAACGAAATTTGTAGTAGAAATTCAATGCGCACGAGCGAGAGGAATAGCTTTTTCGGCCGCGCACTGAGTGCGGACGTCGTACGAGGTTTAATTCGCCACGTAACGCAGTGAACGTGTTAATGTCCATCCAATCCGTGAGGGCGCGTCACGTTCTCTTGTTATTCGAACCAATCGAAACGCGCCACTGGCAAATTTTAAAACCGCTCTGCATTTTATTTCATTTTTTCTAAAAAAAACTGGGTTTTGGCTTTAGTGATTTTCACATTGTGTTCGATAAACGTTTTTCTATGGGATTTTAAAGATAAATACATTTTTTTTTATATAAATATCTTAATTATGGTTTGTTTACATATTCTTTATTACTTTCAATTTGGCCCCCTCACACTGTTTGTATTATGGTCCCCAGGGCCATATAACATGTATGACTGATATATCCCTTCTATATTCTTTTATTTTCTGTTTTGAGATGCTTCGACAATGTGTATTATCTCCATCTTCTAAGTAAAGGAAAACATGGGATACTGACCAAATGAAAAAAGCATTTGTAGCAGTGAGGACAAAGTTCATGGGCTATAAAAACGTGGCCGCTGACGTGGCCGTGGACGCAGCCTCGGACTTAGTCAGGATGGAGGGGGCAGCAGCAGCAGTGCTAATGGGTGTCAAGCAGACGTTACATTTAGCAGTAGCTTTGAAAGTAACGCAGTCGTAGAAACCGACTCATCCAAAAAGGATACCTGAAAGCTCAGATATAGACTGTATATTCTGTGATACCAGTTATTCTAGTGACAAACGTGGAGAGGAGTGGATTCAATGCCAGAGTTGCAATTTATGGGCTCATACAGTCTTTGCAGGTCCTGAAAGCGAATATTATATCTGCGAATCTTGCCGTTAGGTTTTAATTAAGGTCAATACATTTAATATGACCCCCAGGGTGCCATATAACCCTCACCTGATCTCAAGTTGCCCAATTTGACTTATTTTAGATTTTATTTTTTTGTGATTATTCTGTGGTAGTTTAATCTATTCCATAGTAAGACATGTGTAGGTAAATGAATAAGGATCACTATAATGAATTTATTTGATTTTTGAGTCTGGTATTTTGTGCATGAGGCCTCAAAAACAAAGTAGGGGGCCACATTACCACCTTCTCCTCTAATAGGTTTTTTTTTGGATTTCTTATTTCTTATATTCCTTTTCATTAGCTCTTTATCATCTGCCTACATTGTTTCTTTTATTTGCGCACTGTAACTTGTTTTCTTATCACGCTATCCTGTTCCTGCAGCAGGTCTGCTGGCAGAAATTTCTTTAAAAATAAGCAGTACCTTTGTACTTAGGTTACAACTTTTCTTTGACATGTGTATGTGAGTACAATTACATACATAACAAATTAACTATTTGGCATACTGGAACCGAAAGTTTGACGCAGACTATCTGCGTTGTGACCATAAAACCAATGAGATAGAAGTAGTTACTTCGTACGCCAATGAAAGCGCTAGAATAAAAATAGTACAATTTCCTTAAATCCCCTACCATTAAAACACGTTTTTAGATTCCCGATACAATTTCGTTATCGATTCCATATCATAATTTCCCATAGGGGAAAAGCCTGGGGATTGTATTTCAACGACACATCATAAAACGCCAAACTTTAGTTTAACGCCATCTAGTAGCAAATGGCGGAAGTTTTAGAAATTTAGAATTCTCGGGGAAGAGCAGATGGAGGAATACTGTTTGTAGGAGTTTTATCTACACAATACACATGATGTACTTCTGTAAATAGGGGGAAGACGCCTATGTCCATCAGTGGGCTGTGACTGATCCTGGCATCGGCACGAATTTTGAGCGCTGCATAGATATTTAGTAAGAAAATCTCGTCCTCGATTCGAATCTCATAGTTGATATTGTGAATATGGTCGAGGCATATTCACGGCTCCTGTTATAAGTTACACCTTATCATCGTATGTCAATATTAACCGACAATAAGGTGAGATTCGAATGGAAATCGAGGTTTTCTTACAGAATAGGTAGCTATGTTGTTAATTACTTTTAAACGATTTTGGTATTTACTCCTGAATCATTATGTACGCGGAAACAAACAACCACCACATCACCGAGCGCTGAAAAATCGTGCCGGCAACTTATCAACGAGTTGGCTACTCCATAAGACCAATAAACTTGGAACCGTGCACCTAGAATTACGAAGTTTTAAAAGTGCCTACAAAGGCTCAGTTGAAATAAAAACTTTGATTTAAATATTCAAAAAAATTGAAAATTTAGAACTTTTTATGCGAGCAAAAATATAAACAGAATAAACCCTTCCCACGATTTCTTGGATAGTTGATCTCCATTTGCTGCCGTTTGCGGTTTGATGGGGTGTCACCTGGACGTACCTTTGATGGTGTGGTGGGGGCCATTTTTGATCTAGTCCAGGTTGCTTTAATTATTGTTTTTCTTTTGTTATTTTTTTATGTTTATATTTTTGTACTTTTGTACTTTTATTAGTGCCTGGCGAGCCCAGAAAAAATGTTTTCTTTCTATTCTTTCAGTTGTTCCGACATCTGATTTGACAAGCTCTTTGGGCTTCGTCCTCTCGGCCTTTTGCCTTCTATTTTGCAGTCTAAATTAGTCTCAAAATAACTAATATATAGTTCTATAATCCTTACATCGCACTACATCCTTCCCTTTGCGCTTCCTGAAATGCCCGTTAATATTTTCTGCACTTGCACTGAAGTGAAAAGTCGCAGACTCTGTGTTAAAGCTCGTTATTCGCGCCGTCTCGCCTTACGCCTGATAAACACTATCCCTATTAGTTTTATAACATACGATGCTACAATACAGCAAGATTCTATAAACCCACTATAACTGTAAGTTGTGTTTGTTTTTTGTAAAAGCCAGTAGAGGTATATTACGTCATCGATAAAATAATGAAATCGAATGGGGTAAAAAACTGCCTTTTGCTCACTTCAGATGTCGCTACTGTCGGTTGTTCCAGAAATTTGACAGATAGCTGTCAACTTTCATACAATTTTTATAAACAATCGAATTGTTATAAGAATAATTAATAAAATGACGCTTTGAGCAGCCGTTGGTTGCAAAAATCCGGGAGACCATAATATTCCCTAAATAAGCCAAAAGAAGAAAACTATGGGAAAAGGCCCTTCGAAAGAAAAATTCGAAGACTAGTAATAAGTAGAGGTTAAGTGCTATCCATTTTAAACCTGAGGAATATTTGGGGAGAAATTCTTACACTAGTTTTATAAAACAAACATTCATCATCATTTCAATGCTCCCTTTTTATTTTAGGCACCGCTATCAACGTATTACAGTGTATATTTTTATTATTTTATAACTAAACTTCTATACTCGTACAGAAATCTTCCTTTGGGCGGTACTTGACACCTGAAACAACATGTATGTCGAATTTAATCCAAAATATAGCCAATCCACAAGGAAAGATGAAAAAATCATAATTAAATAGCATTCTTACCTTTCTGCAAACTGTTGAATGTGGCGTTAAGACAGCGTTGGGAGATTTGTGCTGGCATTTACATCCCTGAACTTATGCAGTGCCGGAATGTTGACAGTCTCATCCTCAAGCACGTCTTCAACACCAATGAGATTATTTCGATCGTAGGCCTCTAACCTCCAACGAAAAAATAGGGCTTTACAAAAAGAACACAATATAACCTCCAAACTTGTTTATATAATTATATCTATTTACCGTGCAATTTATGCTGCTTTTTTAGCAATGCCAGAGGCATTCCTCTTTATTAGCTCGTCTTTTAATTGTATTACACTCCACGTAGAATACATTTTACTAGTATAATATGGTTCTAAGTAGGACACCAAACAACAACAAAAAACAATATGGCGGTTCTCAGGAACAACCGATAGTGGCGCCATCTGCGATGAGCTTTCAGTTTTTAACCTCATTGTTTCGGCATACCCTGATATTACGGAATATCCGACATGTTCCGAGATTTCGTGTTATCTCTAGGGATTTCGCAAAATCCCTGTTTCGTTTCGCTATGACATGCTTAATTAATAAACAGATAATATTACCTGGCGGGCCGAAGCCCGACGGTTGATGTCGGACAGTTCGAATATCTTTTTCCTTGCGCGATGCAGGCTTCGTAATCTGATTGAAGTAGTTCTTCTATGTGACGATAGATGTCGCTACAAGTAGTCATCAAAAATACAATTTAACATGTAAAATTCTCAAGTAACTCTGCTAACCTTTTTTTTAACATTTTTTTTTTACGTTTTTATTACACTACAAATTGACATGTCAAAAGTAATTTTATTGTATTTTAATTTTCACACACTACATCACTGCGCATCTTTTCTTTTTACACGTCTTGACATGGCCAAGTTTGGAAACCATCTTTTTTCTTTGGGAACCTTCCAGAGCTCTGTACTAAAACAAAGTTCTGAGACCATATTGTATTATATCACCAAACTTTATAAAGATGACATACTGTGAACGTTTATAGTTTGGCACTTGGGTTTTATCGCCGCTCGCAATCTGTTGCTAGCGTCGCCTATTTATAGCCTCGAAGTATCGAGAAACTAACTTACATACTTAATTACTTGAACATCAATTTTGTATTAATTTATTTAAAACGCACGCGCATTATTTAAGATAAAATGACCTTGCTGTATGCCTACGTTTCGTGTGACTACTGAATAGTATCTAAAATGTTGTGCACATGGCTACAATGCTACTTACCAAGCTATATTGACAGTATATGCTGACCTCTCATTGTACAGAAAGCCTATACAATGCAAGGTCATATTGTACTGCAAATGTTTTAGCTTGATATGTAGCCGTGTGTACATGTCTACGGGAGAAGCATTTAGTTGAGAGATTGATTTGGTACCTATCTTCTCCGTAATCAGTTATAAATCCTATACATAAAGGATATCAATCTAATAAATCGAGATCTCAGAACTATTCAATACAAGGCTGTTGGCACGCGAAACCACCATTTATACGAACGATTTTTTATTGAATCCAATCGTGTCAGACGTCTAGGTAATAGTTTCTGCTATTAACACAAACACTATTCACTGAAATTTTAATAAAACAGGTTATAATGTTAATTGACCTATTCCGAAGCTTATTAAAAAGAATAGAAACATATTTTTCAAAAATATACCACTAAGTTAGCAAGCAAGCATACTGCCCGACTCATGGTAAGCGCTTACCATAACCTATGGATGCTTACAATATCAGAGGCATCTCTCATGCGTTGTCGACCCTTGTTTTCTAATAGACCCTTGTCTTCTAATAGAGTAGTGGCAGTAACGGGTACCACTGCAAAAGAGCCGTGTTATTCGGCTACGATGTTCTGCAAGGTGGAGATAATTCCCCAGTTGGGGAGCTCCAATTTTGAGCAGAAAGTCCCCTCATGCGCTACGTAATAGAAGTCAAAATCGGTTGAACGACGTTGTAGAAACCAACAATTAGAAGACCATTCTGACACGATTGAGATAACAGAAATAAGCAGACTTGGGGCCCAGAACCAATATCTATTAATACGTGAAGAGAAAACTTTGTACTTTGTAATTGCGCGCAAAGATAGTAGTCGAAATTCGACCGTAATTTTAGTTCTGCACTCCTCCATATAAACTTAAATTATGCCAAATCTCACATTCCTCCGTGTGCGAAATATGCTTAAAAAGGGGTACAAAGTTT
The DNA here is from genome assembly GCA_932294325.1 of Allophyes oxyacanthae. Classification (NCBI taxonomy): domain Eukaryota; kingdom Metazoa; phylum Arthropoda; class Insecta; order Lepidoptera; family Noctuidae; genus Allophyes; species Allophyes oxyacanthae. The sequence goes on from OW028629.1 coordinate 11,208,222, forward strand.
TCTCTTCACGTAATAAATATATAGGTATATACTAATACATGAAGAGAAAATATATAGATAATACGTGTCAGTCATTTTGCCTAGATGCCCCATATCGATTTCTGGACCCAAAAAGGACAATATAATCGCTATAAATCTATACGCCTTTGACCTAAGACCTCTAAAAGTTGCCTAAGTCAAGATAAAGTACCTACTTGTAACAAATCCACCCAAAAAACTTGAACATACTTAATTAATTATTTTCAACACGACCTCTAAACAGCTCACCAAGTCGCCACTCATTAGCTTTTTGCAGACGTCTTCGGTACCAATTAGTCTTTGAACGAAACACTCATTATAGGGCGAGCCACTTCACGTTTGTAGCTGCGGGGTGTAGAAGCGCGGGGGGAACAATTTATGTGTCTGAGGAATTTGCCCACTCTCTAACATTTTGCCCGAAGGATCGGTAATGCAATAAAATGCAGACAGACGTCGGTAGAATGTAAAGTTTTGCGATACTTTCCCCTGACTCATTTAAAAAACTTGTTGTTATTTTTATTTAGCCTATCTTTTCCCTTTGACCGCCAGTAAAAGGCGTTAAAATGTTTTCTTTACTTACGCAAGGGCAAAAGGATATTGTGCGTCATCATCATCAACATCAGCATATTATCTATAGCCAGTGTGGCAACACTGTCCCATCAGAATACCAGCGCTGTGACATTTTCCAAATGCCACAGCATTATGCTGAGATGGGGGCCATTATTGGTCTCGTCCAGGTTGCTTAATTATTGTTTTTTTTGTACTTTCATTTGTTATTTCCTGGCGAGTCCAGAATAAAACTGTTTTCTTTCTTCCTTTTCTTTACACTGGTCTGCCTCTTCTGAAATGGAAGTATGTATTTATCACGATGGCCAAACGTGTTTTTTTTTCTATTATTAAATAGGCTTGCGTTTGACCACTATCTCACCATACAGACGAGGATAGTGCCCGCTTACCTAGAATTAACCTATTCACTCGTGCCTTGAAGATGGTGATCAAAAGACTAGCCTACTCGTAATTGGCTGGCAAATTGGATGGATGGACGCTATCTGGTGATTTCAGGGCTTTGCTAATCCGTAGTACAGGATAGCATGGAGATGAAGTCTACATTTAAAAAAGTTGGGTGCTTTATAGCTTGTTTGATGCTTAATTTCGTCCTTCATCGTTACCCACGGGAAGTTAAACCTCCGAAAATACCGGTATTGGTGATCGCACTGTGTTAGGGCAAAAGAGAATTTAGCTCCCGGTAAAAAAACAAAGAGATTTATTTAAGTAGGTAAGTAATTTTATTTATCTTGGAATATAGTGTACATTTTATCTAGAAAACATTGTGTAGGTAAAAGCTACATAGGTACAGTGATGGTCACAACAACAATTTCAGAATTTTACTGTAAACTTCTGAAATTGTTAGGAAGGAATAGGATGAGCTACTGGTCCATGAAAGAGCTCATGAAGGGAGACCTTCCAATGTCACTGAAGCGGAAACTCATTGACATGTGCATTCTTCCCATTCTGACCCATAGGTCATAGCGCCATAGCGCTCAGACTTGGTCCATCCAAAAGTCCAAACTCAGGGTTTGCCAATGTGCTATGGAGCGTAGTGTTTTAGGTGTTAAATTAATAGACCGTGTTCGAAACACTACACTGCGCTCCAAAACACAAATTACTGACGTAGCTCATAAGGCTGCAATGTTGAAGTGGGATTGGGCTGGCCATGTCTGCCGGATGCCTGATGTGCTGTGGGCTAAGGTAACCACTAAGTGGAGCCCTGATATGACGAGAAGGCGACGCGGCAGACCACGAAAGAGATGGCGGGACGAACTTGATAACACTAACAACGAATGGTTCACACTGGCTCTAGACCGAAAAGCCTGGAAATCATGGGGGGAGGCCATTGCCCAGCAGTGGGATGATGTAGGCTAACAGTAACAGTAAGTAACAGTGGATCTACTTATGCTTAGGCCTTGAGCAGATGACGGACTTTTTGCAGTACCTACCGATAGACCTTATGAAATCCTATGCAACAACCCACACGACGGACAAAAAATCCGCCGGTTAATACACCGCTATACGCTATTAAATATTCGTCATCTTTGCCACGCCTTATCTGAGGACCAACTTAGTACCAAATGTTATAAAATCACATGATAAATTAAGTCATGACTGCTGAATAAATTGTTAAGGACTATAAATCACTACGGCGCTAGAAAATTTGGTCATTATCCTTACAAGTGGCTTATCAGTCATTCCCCTGTAGGTTCAAGTCCACGCTTGAAGGTACTGCGCAGATTACCCCGATAAGTGGTGATAAATGACTGTAATACCCTACGGAATTAATTCCTTATCTCGTGGAGTAGCTTTACGCTGCCCTCGTTGACTTTGTTGTCATTTCACAGTTTAGTTGTAGGAATTAATGGACCTGTTGTGTTTTGTACTCGTGTTATGGGAGGTTTTTCTGAGATTTTTGACGCAAAAACACAGACAAACCAACATGCACCTAGAATCACGTTTTGAAAGTGCTTGCAAAAGCCCATTTGAAATAAAACACTTTGACAACAGGTCAAATAACAGGTGTGTTTTATGACCAGGACAGGCTGATCAGTAAATAAGTATAGGGAGAAGATTTTTATTCTTATTTCCAAAACTAGTAGAACTGTGGCTGTTGCTGCTTTTTATTCTTCAGTTAAGTTACTATCAGAAGAAATTAGCTTGATGATTAGCATGACAAAAAGATTAGCTTAGTAAAGTTTATAACGAGGCTACTGCCCAGGGTATGTATACTGGCCAGGCTGTTTCTTTTATCGCGTATTCATCGTATCCCTAAATAATTATTTGAATATATTTTTTTAATATCCCTCGTGTTTTGTTTTAAATTTTACAAGTATTTTCATAAGAAAAATACTTATACTTTTTGTGTCCGTTTTAAAAACGTGGTATATGTATACAACAGTACTTATGTATTAAAAACCCTATCCGATCTGGAAGGGGGTTATATATTGTACTCATCATTATGAACAACTTTTACGGTGGAAGTAACGTTGTAATCGCGAAAAAGAAATCAGCTGTAACATACAATTAATTTCAGATCGGACAAGAATTTCTTTACACCCTGTATATATTGTATTAAATAATAATTTTCTGCTTTTTAGTTAGTATTTATATTATGTCATTCAGTTCTGAGCTATGTTTAAAGTTTCAAGTATCTAGCTCATCGAGAAGTTAGTTTAAAGTCGATTGCAAAATTTGAGCCAAACAGTTAAGAAAGCGAATTAATAAGAACGTGGTAAAAATGCATGGTGTAGGTATAAATAAGGCAAAGCGTACAACGTTTACGTTCTACCGTTTACAGGGAAGTTTGCCGCCACAAAGGCTGCCACAGGTGTCGATCGATGCGACGCGACGCGACGCGCCAGCCCGGCCGTCGAACCAACGCAACACCCGGTCGTTTCACGTCAACCCTATAACTGATATAATATTTATGATTGAAACAATACCTACACTACTAGGTGAAACAAAAATGACCTGGGGTCTATCGCGTAACGAAAATGGTAATGAACATCGACTCTGGTAATAAACTTCAATACGATCGTGAGAGAATAAACTTTTATTTATTTATTTTAAAACACACAACTATCATCACAGGTTAACCTAATACAATAGTTAAAGTTATAAAGCTTACAAATATTAGATACCTATATTATATACAAGTGTTTTTTTATGTATAGATTATAATATAAAATTATGAACGACCAAGGGTAATTTTAAAAAATGCGGCCCGTGTTAATTCATTCAGACTACACAACTTCGAACTGCCTTTTTAAAAAGTTACCGATCATGAAGATGGGAGTCCTAATTTTATGATCGGTAATTTTTTTACAAGGTTACTCGAAGTTTAGGCTCTCACGATCGTATTGAAGTATTACCAGAATCTGATGTTCATTACTATTTTGTTATGCGGTAGACCCCCGGATTAGTTTGGTAATTGAAACAATGCAACAACCTGTATCTTTAAGTGCCAGCCCTATGAAGTGATACAATTAACAAAAAGTATTAAAAGAAATACGAATTAGTGTTATCGTTCCACGATGGTATAATGGAGAATACTACTAGTCATCTTCTTGACATATTGACATTGACATTGTGACACATCAAGACGCAAAAAGGATACCTATACTTATTATTTTTATTTATTTTTTATCTTCTCTCTCTTATGTTGTCAATATGTCTGTGCCGAATAAATATTCTTTTCTTTCTTCTTTCTTTCTTTGTTTCTTATTCATTTTCGGAAACCACAAGGCATGCTATAATTTATTTTTCAATATTTCTAAGCTTGGCATCCTTAGATAAAGAATCCGCTTACGCTAAAGCTAAAGTAGCAATGCACAAGAGAAATCTATTGAAAAAAAGGACTAAATATTTCTTTTTTATTTAATTGTATATGGTGAAACCATTACTGTATACAGTCGGGTGTTTCCGTTCCGTGCCAACCCTACGTGAAAGTGATAGAATATTAATGAAATGCCTTTAGTAATGCCTGAATACGTATTTACCGGCTGAGTAATTTGTGACGAGTATGGAAAACCCGTTTGCGGAGTATCAATCAATATAAGTGCCGATATTAGTAACCTATAGAAGGCTCGGTAGGGCCTATATTAATACATAGGTATTATACAGGTGGGGACGATATTTCGACATTAAATGAAATCACGTATCGGTATTTGGTATCACAGACTGTGACCGTATACAAAATAAATATTAGATATAGTTTAAAAAAACTAAAAAAAATGCTTTTGTCATCCAAACTAAACCTGTATGCAAAATTTCAGCTCAATCGGAAACTGGGAAGTGGGTCAAATTTAATTTCCAAGATTTTTTTACATAGTTACAGGTGAAGCTAATAAAAGAGTTTTAAAAACAATCAAATCCAGTCAGTAGTTTAACCATAGGAACTAATTAAATTTTTCTTCATTTTACACGTAGGTATCACTATCTTTTGGTGAAATAATTCTAACCTTTTCTTACCAAATTAATCTTTATTTACACTAGAATAGATAAAGATGATGATTGGTCACTTGATTAGGCACGATAAGTTCATTACCAACATTATAGAAGGAAAAATAGAGGCAAAAAGAAAAAGAGGAAGACCAAGAAGAAACTACATTGATCAGCTGAAAGAAAAAGCGAATATACAAACATATAAAGATTTAAAAGATTTGGCATTAGATAGGACCGAATGGAAATTGCTACACCGACAAGTGCTTAGCACTTAAATTTTGGATGGGGAGATAAAGATGACATAAGTTTCTATTTGTTGTCCCTTCACTTAGACGAATGAGAATAGAGTGAAATGTTATGCAAAAATAACATGCGTGAAAATCGTAGATTTTTTGTGTACGGCTTCAAAACGTGATACCGAGTACGTGGTTTCGTCGTCATCAACCTGTATAATATACTATAGGAAGAATGTACTATAGATACCTTATTCCCTCAAATACAGATTGGTAAAACAAGTTTGTTAAATATTGACATTCAGTCGCATCTGGTTAGACTGGGAGCCGACCCCAACGTAGTTGGGATAAAGGCCAGGCCAGGCCATGTTGATTATAATGCTTGAATAAAAAAGTATAGTTTTTTTTTTTTTTTTTTTTATCGTGGTAAAATCATCAAATTAGTCCTTAAATTAAATTTAATTTAATAATTTAATTTCTTGAATAAAAAAGTATAGTCTAGCCTAGATTAGCGCGAGAACTTTTTATCCCAGGAACCAGAACTTTTTACGCTAGCGAAGCCGCAGACGCAGTTAGTACCTATGTAATATGTCTGAAGCATCGATGTCTATAGATACGCTCTGTCATACAAAGGGAAGCTAAAAAAATGAGACGTATTTTTTGAAGACGTCAAATTCTAAATTCAACAATGTTCTAATTATATTTAAATAGAACAGCGATACATGCACTAGTGGAAGCTACTGTTATTATATATTTTTTATTCAATACACAAATTAATAATTATGTTTGTAAACGGCATTTGACTGGTGATCAACCACTCCATTTTTCTGAAAATGGAGTACCTGACACGTCTCACTTTTTGAGTTCACTAAGCATATCTATAGACATCGATGGTCTGAAGTAGCTGTGAAAGTGAACAAGGTTAGTAATATTTTTTTCTTACAATAGAACATCGGATAAAAGTGAATGCATTGAACACAGGAACACACAGGAAGCTAAGCTCGTAAAACGAAGACTCGCAATCGACTTTTTATCATGTTTCAGATATTCATACCCCTGAGATTTTGAATGGAATATCAATTCTGTTTGATCTTTTTTACCTACATGAGGAACATTTCAATAGACGAATATTTAAATGGATGCATATACTTAGGCCCAATTTCACCAACAAAATAACAGACGATTAGAGCGAAATCTGTCATTTAAACATAAATTTTTGGATGGGTGATCGGCAGATTTAATTTTAATCGTCTGTTATACAAGTTCTCCTACCTTTCTAATCCCGATCCCCTTAAAGGATTATAAGTAGTACCTACTCATCATAATTATTTTTTAACACATAAGTTTTTTTGTTTTCTCATCAGTATTGAATTTACCAAACCTGGGGATCGAACTCAGAGCCTCATGATCCGCTCGTAACGGAAGAAAATAAAGAAAATTGGTATTGAGAGTGCCTATTTTTTATTCCTTTTCATCAGACCTCCATAAAAAACGCCTTATTTTTAAACGCCCAATTAAAATCTATAATCAAAAATAAAACACGATTACATCATTCAACATCCCTCTTTTGTTTATGCGTGTGTAAAACCCAAATACCCCTTATGGGTACCCAATCAGCGGTAGAGGCGATGAGGTTAGGTGTGTCTAACTCGCACGAATCAACATCTCCGCTCGATTAAGGTCCGATTAAATTGAAAACAATAGATTTCTCAGAATTGGAGCTCAAAGGATAAAACACAGGCTGTTTCTTTTCGCGCTTTGGGTCGCTTCGGGTACCTCGCATTCTTCTGCTGCCTGACCAGTAGGCTAATTCACGTAACTAAAGAAGTGCAGTTGCCGCGCAGTTACAATAAAATATTGATCAAAACAACACATTTGTTAATCTTCTTCTTCTTCTTTCGTTATGGCAACTGAGCCGATGTCGACAATTCTGCCATTTGGTATCCTCTTAGCTTCAGTGAGATACGCTCGCGTCAAGTTCGAGCTTCACTGCAATACGATCGGCGCGTCATAAAATTACGTGAATTAGCCCTCTGATCATTCCATATTGTATCCTAACCTCCCTTCAGGGGGCCTAAAAAGGCCACATTGAGCAATTCATCTAATGATCTGCATAGTAACTGTCAAACAGATGATTGCTGAATATGAACCTTATGCGGATGACATTAAGGCTTACATTCAGAGACGATAGAAACGAGTCTAAGCGTGAACTCACGCTTCCATCTGTCAAATTTACGAACAAATTTTGACAGATGGAAGCGTAAGTTCACGCTTAGACTCGTTTCTGTCGTCTCTGAATGTAAGCCTAAGAGTCGTCAATTAAGTAGATATTTTGACATTCGTAATATGAATCATATTATGATTCATCTAAAGCGGCCTTTTTAGCCCCCCAGATCATTCCATATCGTATCCCAACCTCCCTTCAGGTCTTATACAATGCTACAGCTACATAGTTACTCTATTACATTCTTTACCTAGTTTATAATAAAATCGCTTTCCCCGTCGGTCTGTCTGTATATCTGCTAACTCCGTCTAAACCACGCAACGGATTTTGATGCGGTTTTCACCATCTTTTGGAGCATTTCTTCCAGAAGGTTTATATGTATAATACATTGATATTTAAAATCAGGATAGTAGAGAAATTGCATCCGTGCGAAGTGCTGGGGACGGGTCGCTAGTGATTCAATAAATCTCCCCTGAGCAGCCTAATCTAAAAAGCTAACAATCTTATAAGTGCATACCGGTCACCCATCGATCGGACTCCCACAAGCACACGAACGTAAAGCTGCGTCGCGACTGAGCAAATAAAACAAAATGCACCCCCCACCCCCTTCAGTCTAGTCACTAGACAACAAAGGGTGAGCATGCAAACTTAAGTAACAATCCACTCAAACGAAAATTACCCTTATTACGACGGAAAAAGGTTTAAAACAACTGCAAATTTTGCAATGGTGTGGTACAGGAAGCGATGTGTTAAGAGAAGTTTAGACTTAATAGCGTTTACAGATTTTACGGTAGACATACTTACGATACGGTAGTCATAGTAGTATCTCTTACACTTAATTTCCTATGTATTTTTCTGTGTAATAAAATTTTATTTCAGGTGGAAAATGCGGAATTATTTTGTTTTCTGCTTTCATAAAAGAAGGCAAAACATTTCTGCAACTATGCTTACTAATTTCATTATTATTGCGAAAGTAACTCGGTCTCTCTTTTTTGTTTTTACCCCTAAAGTAGCAAACTAGCTTACAGCCCGCCTGATGATAAGCGGTTACCGTAACCTATGGAGGCTTGCAACACCAGGGGCATTACTCGCACGTTGCTGTTACGAAATTCTCAATAGCAGCCGGGAGGTTGGAATTATACCCGGATGATATTATGGTTGCTTCTGCATGAGACTTTTTTATTAACGGCATCGGCGAAACGAGGATGTAAGTACCTACTACAATAAAATTTACAATGCCAACTACCACCACTTGTGGAATAGAATAGAATAGTATTATTATTTATAAAAAGAAGCAATTAACTTATTAATTACAATTAATCTTTTGTACCACTACCTAACACTTTTAGGAATACAGTCTACTGACGTGATTCTATGTTATATTAAAATTAAGTTCTAGCACAAATAATTCTACTTACTGGTTCAGCAAGACATGTGTTAGGCGAATAACACACGGAACGGTGCGGCGCCAAGCCGTGCCAAGACTCGACGGATTACCTACAGAGTGGTACAAGATACCACCGCGCACCGTCCCGTGTGTTATTCGCCATAAATATGACTGGAAGAAAAAGGCGTCGGATTGCGAAAAATGGATAAAATGGGGGTAGGCCTTTGCCCTAGTGGGACAGCATAGTCTGATAATAATTATTATATTATTATTTATTTTTATAGGTAAGTACCTAACAGCTAAAACGTTTGCAGTTATTATAAAAATGTGTTAAAAGTGCACTCCGTTTTGAACAATGCACTAATTACACAAGATAAATACAAAGGAACTTGGTTCGTTAAAAACTGGTCGACCGGCGGAATGAAATATTAACTTTTTCTTTAGGAATTGTAAAATCTTTCATTACAAATGGCGGACATGCCAGGACCGTATCTTTGACTTTGAGATGCGAGGAATTAATCGTACCTAATCATAATTTTATTTATGTAACCTAATTATGGAAATCTACGGAGGAAACATTTGCCCAGCAGGACAGCTGTTAGAAATAAGTTATTTATGATGACACATGGCATGAAGGTTCGATCCCGCATGGAACAATTATTTGTATGATCTACAGATACCTAGTTGTTTCGGGTCTGGGTGTGACATGTATGTTTGTAAAGTACCCTCGATACAGGAGAAATCGTAGTGAGTTATTTAAAAATAGAAATAAAAAGGTATAGTGCCACAAACATATTAATATGACCCGGTCATGGCGTCGCTGCCGTCGCTTTTACCAATATCAGTGAATATCATCTCCCTACAAAAATGACATTTTTAAGTCATTTTTGTTCCGTAGCGACGTTAGTTCAAATTTTGGTCACCGAGTCAGATAAGTTTGTGGCACTATATCTGCCTTTACGAGGAAATGGCCGGAGGAAGCAATACAGCGGGAGGTATGGAAAGAAAAGAGGTAGGGTATACCAGGACTTTCCGCTCAACATTGGAGCTGCCCGACTGGGGAAGTACCTCCACTTTGCAGAATATCGTAGCCAAGTATCACTGCTCTTTTGCAATATCGTATTCCTAACGGTGAGCAAGGTCACCGTTAGGAATTGAAGGAAAATTGAGGAAGCGCGAGTACGACGACGCTAGTAGGTAGTACCCGTAGGGGTCGCCAACGCGCGATTGATGCCCCTGGTATTGCAAGCGTCCGGCCATAGGTTACGGAAAACGCGTACCATCAGGCGCGGGCCGTATGCTTGTTTGCCACCTTAGTGGTAAAAAAAAGATATGGCGGAGACTTTTGCTCATCAGTATAACAGTAATTAGGTTAGTAAAAAAAACTATGTAAGTATGACTCCGTGTGGTACGTAGCGAAGACTAAACCACCCATACATTTATATAAATCTATGAGACCACCTGTTCTCTCAGTGGTCATATAATGTGGCTAAAGAAAAAAGATTCGCAAGTTGACGCGTTCTTTTGTACGTAGATATCTAACATTGTAAATATCGTAGACAGAAAAGGCAAGTAAATATAGACGGTAAAGGTTCAGCATGGGCCACTGTGTACGACATTTGCAACGTGTGTCCGTCGACAGCGCCATCTATCTTGTTTGTCTAGAACTACATACAGGCGTCGTCGAGTTAAAAAGTAAAAACAGCTCCGAAATTGCATTAAAGGTTCTCTTATTACATAAATAAGGTTCTCTTTGGCACACAGATAATAGTAGTACCCTACGTCGTATCTATTTATTTATTATGGACCTCCATCATAGGACATACATTTAAAATCACAAAACATGATAAATAGTAATAGTATTTTTAAATACTTTTCCTTTTACTCTACGTATTTTTTGTTTTGGTATCTATTTTCCCTTGCGTGGCTTGCCAGGGTACCTACCTATACATTCGTTTTGGGGAGGCCATTGTCTGTACTCTGTACACTGGAAATAACAGAGTTAGGTACTCATGCTGCATAGTAATAAGGGTTTGCTAATACACATTATAGGTATCGTTCCTGATGCGAACGGCCAAGGAGTGGAGTGCAATTTCTTACGTCTCTGTTCCCGGATTCATTATAATTTGTGAGTTTTCAAGGCGAGAGTGAATAGGCATTATTTGAGTTTGCATGATCCATCCTCCGCAGCAACATCACTTACCATCAGGTGAGGTGCTGACAAACGCACTCAATTCTAAATTTAAATAACCCAACCGTCAAAAACCCTCGACTCCAACTAGAAAAAGAGCTGTAACTTTTGAACGACTGAACAGATTTTCATGAAACATATTTAAAATGATATCCGATTAAACTATCCTTCAATTAAAATAAACTGCATTGAAATCGGTCCATCCGTTTTGGAGCTACGATGCCAGAGACAGGTACACAAATACACAGATACACCCACACTACTAACATGAAACACCCCTGTTTTTTGTCGGGGGTTAAAAAAGCTACCTACCTTTCTACAGTCAGCGTCCGCGTCCGATACACTGTAACAAGCGTACCCTTATCCCTTATTCATGGTATCCGTTATAATATCGGCTACCAACATGTTGCAACAGGCAAGTATTGATGATTGTGAAGGAAAAATCCGGAATCTTAATTTCGGAAAATTTCAGGCAAAAGCCAGTTTAAAATAAATAAAAATCCCCGTATAAATGCGACCTGAATGTTGTCTGACGACCCCAAGTACGTCCCTTCCCACCTCCAGAGTTCCTCTCTAGTGTATCTTTTCACGAGTTCGTAATTAAAAATCTTGAAAGTCAATTAAACTTGGCCAGAACTCGAGACCCCTCGGTTTACTTTAGGATTGAAATCGTAATGAATCGTGGAAAATCAAACTTCAATATTACAAAGGTGGCATTGTCTAGGGCGCTACTCTAGATGTTAAGTGCTTATCGATCCATTTGTTTTACTAGTATTTATGCAGTTATAACAGCTTTTAGACTGGATTAATAGACCTTTAAATCGACTTAGATTTACAGATTATTATCTGTATTTGCTTAAATACACGAATAAACGACCACGTGCACACTACGGCCGTTCGGCCGGGTATTCCGATAAACTTGCTTTTTGGACAAGCCTGTACTCAGTGACTTGCGATAGGTAGGTAGGTATGTACCTAGGTAACTTGTGGGAATGAAATAGCACGAAAAAAATTGTGTAGGTAGGTACCTAAATCGGTCCCATTCATTGACCTTACTTATTGAGGCCATTACTGAGATAGGTTACTGTCATGTAGGTACGCCAATAAGTTATAGGTCAATGAGGTATAGTACTCGCAAATCTTTATAAACCCTGAACTGAGCTCTCAAATCTCTCTCTCTCTCTCTTCCTCTAGCACCTATAATAAGCGTAGTATTATAGATGCTAGAGGGAGAGAGGGAGCTCATAAAGATTTGCGCGTACTATACACGGGTAGAAATAAACATGGATGGCGTACGCCAATAAGTTATAGGTCAATGAGGTATAGTACTCGCAAATCTTTATAAGCCCTGAACTGAGCTCTGAAATCTCTCTCTCTCTCTCTCTTCCTCTAGCACCTTTATTAAGCGTAGTATTATAGATGCTAGAGGGAGAGAGGGAGCTCATAAAGATTTGCGCGTACTATACACGGGTAGAAATAAACATGGAGGTGCACGGGAAAAGCCTCATAATGAGAGTCTTACCGAATGAGGATAGGTAGTAGGTAGAGGTAGGTAAGTAGGTAATAGTAAATTCGGCACACCCATAGTCAGATAACCAGCCGTCACGAATGCTGATGACTTTCTTATCTTTCCACCACGGCATGGTCATTAATAAATTATTTCTCATGTCTCTCTTGACGACGAACGACAGAAGATGAATAGAAATGACAACCACGATTATTATAAAGACAATTTATTATTTTATACCGCAACAAATTAAACAAACACAGAACTAACAATCTTCCCAGCTCTCGTGATAGCAGACTCGACCCTCAAGTTACCCGTTGGCAGTCTACTGTATTGTTGTTCGATCCCAATTACTGGCGGAGGCCGGAGTTTGATCAGCTTAGGTTCAGGGTATTTTGTTACCCAAAACGGAATCGCAACATTTACTGGCGTGGTTTTAAAAACTACTTTACAAGAATTGTGTAGATTTCCACCCCAAGCGAAATGATTCATTTTTAAGCTTTCTAACTTAAGTTAACGTGAATTAAAAAATCAGGTAAAATCAAAATTAAACCTGTTGACGAAATTTTATATTTTAAAATTGACATTGACTGACAGATTCCAGCAAAAAGTAAAATAAAACCTAAGTAAAACCTTGAACTGGTATTAGTATAGTGCATATAGTGCGTGGGTATAGTGCCACAAACTTATCTGACCCGGTCGTGGCATCGCTGCCCGTCGCTTTTACCCATTTTTACCCTCCGTAGTCTCCGTACAAAAATGACATTTTGATCAATGACCAGAAGAAGCATAGAAGAAGCCATTGACTAAGAGCAAATACTATAGAGGGAGTATATCAAGTAATTAAATAGTAGTATAGATGTTTAGAACTATAGTACAAATGGCGGCATTACTTCGCTGAGCGGTAACAGATAGAATATATCTATCTCTATTACTCTTATGACGTTTTGTTTATGTAAAGAGAAATGTCTATAGGTGTTCTGTTTATACTCGATTATGACGTTTTGTTTATGTAAAGAGAAATGTCTATAGGTTTTCTGTTTATACTCGATAGAACTATATATATGATTCTTGCGATAGAAGGACTCTATAGTATTTGCTCTTAGGCCATTGATTTTGATGCATAGACTGTCTATGTTTTGATGTCATTTTTGTTCCGTAGCGACGTTAGTTCCAATTTTGGTCACCGGGTCAGATAAGTTTTTATTTAATTATCAACAACACAAAACACAAAAAATAAAACATCTTCAAAACGTTTGTAGCCAGCTGGCTATAAACGTTTTGAAAATGTTTCAATTATTTTATATTAATACAATTTTTTTTTTTTTACAGAGTTTATTTTTTAGGGATTTTAGGGTAACTTTAGTTTTAGGGATAAATATTTTTGAGAGTTGGTAACACTGTTTTAACTATAAGCAAAATGGCTGCTCGTATGTAACCGCCGCGTTGAAAACATAAATAAAATTTGTTTCGGACACCGTTGTAAATTAGAAATATAGAAATGTCGTTTTCGTTTAACACTCCGTCGAGTGCTCCTGCAACAACAGGACTCACAGGTGGCTTCAATTTTGGCGCTAATAAGTAAGTAACTTGGTAACTGCTTTCTAGTTTTCAAGATTCCTCGTAAAACCTCTTTGGTATATTAACTGCACTAATAAAAAACAAAATCATTAATTTAAAAACATCAAAATTATTCAAAATTAAAAAGAAATACTGTCATTTATTCTAACCTCATTCCTTGTGAATCCAATGATTTCGAACTGTCAAAGTTTATTTTATAGCGGTAACGAAGGTGTTTTTACCGAGTGTGAGTTCCGATAATATAAATTTCTATGACTTTTTAGACCCGCAACACCTGGGTTTGGACTGACGGCGACGTCGCAGCCGTCAAGCGGTCTCTTTGGCAGTACACCTGCTTCTGAAACGCCTGCGTTTGGTGGTTCAACCCAGACGCCCGCATTTGGCGCTCCAACCCCTGGCTTTGGCGCGACAACCACTGCTCCAGCCTTTGGAGCGACTACCGCGCCTGCTTTTGGGGCTGCGACGCCGGCTTTTGGCACGGGTACACCAGCATTTGGGGGTAAGATTCAAGGACCCGTTTTTGGAACTAACATACTGGGTATTGGTGTTACCGCTCCTCCCAGATTTGGTATGTGCTTACTAACATGCTTGATTACCATCTAATAGTGTAAACAGGTTCCGTTCGTGTACTTGTATCACATCTAAAGGCCATGTTCATTGATGAAATAACAGACATTTAAAATGTAATCAGCCGTTTACTAGCACAGAAACTCATTGTAAACAGCAGATTTTGTCTTAATCGTCTTTTATCTTATCAATGAAAATGGCCCTAAGGACTCACCAACAACATAACAGATGATTACAATGAAAACAGCAAATTATTCAAACAAAAAATCATGTTAAAAGGCTGATTTTATTACCAACACTCTCCCAAAAAATATTTTGAATGTTGCTTATGTTACCATGGGCAGCCTCTTTTACAATCACTGATCTCTCCTAGGCAATGTTTAAAGTTGTGTTGCATTACACAACTTTAAGGATGCCTAGGAGAGAGCTACTCTGGGCGCTCTCTGTCGGGCCTGGTCAGCTTGTAACTGCCATGGCATTCTTATTTAAAGGCAAATAATAATAATTATTATTCTATTCTAATTTATTTATATTCTCATTAAATTACATTATTCTCGCAGTGTATAACACACTGCGAGATCTTGGTTCCCAAGATACAGGCTTGCCTAGTTTGAGGCCAATAGAAATCCTACTATTTTATGTATGTTTTGAAAATAAAGATTGGAATTTGAATTTGAAACCTCTTACCACATTGTACTAATCAAGATTGTAATCTATTACCTATTTTAAAAGAGTTTCCGTGGAGTTTCTTGCCAGTTCTTCTTCATAGGACCTACTATTTGGAACTGCACACCTGGAGTCTCGACATTTCATAAATGCCTGTATTTGGTTTACATGAAATAAAGATCTATTCTACACTCCTTACAAACTTTATTTTTCTGGTTAAGAATTAACATTACTTATTGAGAAACATATGTTTACAACATTTGACACATTGTGCTATAAAAATATTTTTATACACAGGTACCGCAACTGGTCCTTCTCCATTTGGTGTTAGTGCTGCACCCACATTTGGTGTAACCACTACTCCAGCATTTGGGACTCCAGGGCTGGGAACAGGAGGACTTAACTTTGGGGCCGGTTCTAACACTACAGCTCCTGGTACAGGTAATCAACAATTTTATTGACAATCTAAAGGTCCTACCTTTGTGGTCCCGATTCCTTTAAGGGGGTTATTGTACACATTATTATGAACAATATGGGAATAAACCTAAAATCTACAAAAATCTGCTGTTTCATACATTTAGTTGAGTAATATTGAATTATTTGTATGGAACAGCAGTCGTATTTTTTACGATTTCAAGGTTACAACATGAGACATTTATGTCTTTGAATATACACATTAATAATGGTGAGGCATTGTTTAAAAAATACACTACATTGTGGTCATTTATTTCACTACATTCAGAGCCTGTTTCACCAGTTGCTGCTGCTAAAGTGTCTGATGGTAATATAACAGATAAAACATATCTAGTAGATAAAAAAATACACTAGATCTAGTTGTTAATGAATCGGAGTTTATCCTCTAAACATATGAAACAGACACTCCTGAAACAGAAATTTGAATTGTCAAATAATTTGTGAGAAGGCAATCAGTCCACCCAGATGAAACAGGCCATAATTATATGAATCCCTTGGTCGTGCCATCACGCGTAAACGGCTGGACCAATTTCGCTAATTCCTTTTTTTGTTGTGTTTGTTATAATTGTAAGGAGAAGGTAGGGTAGGGTAGATAGTAAGGTAGGTATGGTAGATAGGCTAGGGTAGGTAGGTAGGTGCACAGTTCTATTATTTTGACGACACGTTTGGCGCAGTGGCTAAGCGATTAGCCTTCTACGCTACGTGCCGCGGGTTCGATCCCCGCACGGAACAAGTATTTGTATGATCTACAGATAGTTGTTTCGGGTCTGGGTGGTGTGTGCATGTGACATGTATGTTTGTAAACTGTACCCTCGATACAGGAGAAATCCTAGTGAGGGGCAACGTTTTTAAAAAAAAAAAAAAAAAAAAAAAAAAAATTGGCGGTACGAAGTTCGCCGGGTCAGCTAGTTATCTATAAGTTTCATTTGGTCTTATTATTTTCCAGGGTTAAACTTCGGCGCTCCAGCAGCAACAACGACCAGCTCAGGATTGGGCGGGCTGGGTAGTTTTGGTTTTGGAACCACTGCCTCAACACAAAGCTCTGGGTTTGGTGTATTCGCCACAAACACTGCTACGACTTCCACTAGCGCATTTGGTAAGTAGTCTTGTAATAAGCTTCTTCAGAGTACTCTAGCAATCATTGTTAAACTAATCTTTTTTAACATTGACCTACTACTAAAATGGACATTGGGTCCACGCTCAAGTGTCCGAGCCAAAAGAGTTCCAAACGAATAAAGAGCTCCAATCGCGTGCCATTCTTTGTTTTGTCAACCAACAGAATACATGTCAAAAATGCTGTACCTACTGTATTGTGAAAAAGTAGAATAGGTTGATAAATTGTCGCAAGTAAAATGAAGCTGTTTAATAATGACGATACGGTTTGAATTAGGATGTTATAGTTTTTTAAATTTCTTTAAATGTAGATACCTGACTCGGGACACATTTTTCGTGAATTTTGTTCTAGACACACCGTCCATTGCAATAGTAGGTCAATGTTTTTTAACTATGTAGGGGTTGGCCTCTAGTCAGATACAACTGGATATTTAACATGGAGGAACTGCTTTCTAACCAACAAACCAACCCCGGTCTTCTTAGAAACAACTTGTGTTAACAATTTCTAAACTAGTTTGTGAGGCTAGGCCGTAATAGACGTGGCTATGATAAAGATAAAGTTATTTTTATTTTGCAAACATGGGTGAAACACAAAGCATGGTGGAATAGAAGAGTTTGCGCTCAGCCATGTTTTATTAGTAGGCGTGAAAAACAAAAAGAAACTGCAAGTGCAGTAGGTACACTGATCAGGGGGGCTAAAAAGGCCGCTTTAGATGAATCATAATATGATTCATATTACGAATGTCAAAATATTTACTTAATTGACAACTCTTAATGTCATCCGCATAAGGTTCATATTCAATAATCATCTGTTTGACAGTTACTAAGCAGATTATTAGATGAATTACTCAATGTGGCCTTTTTAGGCCCCCAGATCATTCCATATCGTATCACAACCTCCCTTCAGGTCTTATACAATGCTACAGCTACATAGTTACTCTATTATCTTCTTCTTTGCATAGTATAAAATAAAGTCGCTTTCCGCGTCTTTCAGGGTTACAATAATTACATATTGATACTAAAAAATGCAGCATTATATAAATTCTTATTATATTATAATTATTTAACAAAATTTCTGTCATTTAGAAATACATGCCTTGGATGATTGTTTATCCTATTCTTATTTTTATTTACATTAAATTACATTATTCTCGCAGTTCTTAGCACAACATTGTACTAACCAAGTAATCTATTATTTTAAAAGATTTGTTTTGATGTAGTGTAAAGCATAGACTTCAGCTAGGTGAAGGATCTTTTTACACCTGTATTATTCAGCTGATTATTTTTGATCTGGAAACCATTCCCAACATAAAGATGAGATGTCAGTTAACATTGAATTAATAAAAGAATCTGGGGGTCTACCATGTAACTAAAATGGCAATGAACATCGACTCTGGTAATAAACTTCAATACGATCGTCAGAGACTAAACTTCGAGCTACCTTGTAAAAAAAATCAAAATTTAAAAACAGATCATAAAATCCAATTTGTAAGTAATTACATACACATCTTAAACACTAGTTTTAACATACATTTGGTCAATTTTGGTAATAAATATTAATGATTACGAAAAAATTACGAATCATGATTTTGAGACATCTTCATGACCGGTATTTTTTTTTACAAGATAGCTCAAAGTTTAGTCTCGCACGATCGTATTGGAGTTCATTACCAGTGTCGATGTTCATTACCATTTACGCGGTAGACCCGCGGACCGTACCCACCGCCACTATAATACCAACTTAACCCCTCCTTAACCTCTCCTTTCCAGTACCATGTTCCCAAACCCAAGTTCTCCATTCCGAGGTCTACACATACCGGTCACACAGACCTTCCAAATGTTGCCCCCAACCACGATGATCACTAAACCGAGCTTTGAACTCAGCCCCATTCCATGTGAACCAGATTGTGCGTACAAGCTCCTAAGTGCTAAAAGAGATTGTTATCATACTATCATGCCTAGCGGTGAGATGTTTTTTGTAATAAGCAGTAATTATTTTAGTTAGTTAAGGACCATACCACTCTAGCTACCTTTTGCTTACAAAAAGTGAATAATGAACGCGAAACCGCGCATTTTTGCAGCAGAAAGTATTATTATGAGCCTGTAATGTCCCACTGCAGGGCAAAGGCCCCCAGTGTGCTATGGCCCAAAATAATAGGTTAATTATGTTTAAACCCCCTATTCAAAATGGTACCAACCAAAAAATCGCGAAAAAAAAATTGTTCATATTGATGAGTCCCATAAAGGGGTCGGGAATAGGAAGGTATTGTATTATATTATTATTTATTTCATTTTTATTTTCAGGCAAATTGGGTACAACTAATGTGACAGGCACACAACCTACAACTTCAGGTATGGAAGATTTTCATAAATATACACCCTTCGCTAATTCTATTATGGTATCCATAGCCTAGCATAGTATCATGTCTGTATTTCCTGAATAAAAATAAAACTTGATTTATACAATATTATTAAGTTACGAACGGGGGAGTTAATTACCATGTTTATACTTTGTTGCGAGCTTCCGATATTTCGGCACTATGAAATTGGTAAATACCGCGTTCTTAACTTTAATTAATAATGTTAGTGGCCATGACAGTTTAAAAACTTATGATTTATAGAATAGAATAGAAGATTTTTATTTGTCTTTCAAATTACATAGGTAGCAAGGAGATACATCATAAAAGAAGGTAAAAGACAAAAAGGTCTTGGACTCAGCATAATAGCTGGCAACGCGAGGCATGCACAACTGCTGATATTCTGTCCAAGCCAGTCATGCGTTGAATTGAACACAATTTTTATAGTAATATATAGGTATATCTATACATAAAAATGCCGTAATATAATGTAAACAATGAAATGGATGTACTGCAAACTCTATAATTGAGTCCCAGAAGCCAATGATTGCTTCATTAATAACCATCAGTGGCAATGTGATTTAAACTTACCAAGGTCAAGGTTTATACAAGGTTATCGGTAATTAACTAATAGTGCTTTAAAGGGTTACTGAACTCATCATTATAATCATCTTTTACTATGGGGCCAACCCAGAAATCACGAAAAAGAAATCAGCTGTTCCATAAATATTTAGGCAAGTTAAATTGAATTATTTACCTATATGGAACAGCTAATATTTTTTTTCGCGATTTCAGCGTTGGTGCCTTATTAAAAGTTATTCATAATATTGATTACAATAATGCCAGCACTTCTAGTTAATTACCAATAACCCTGTTTAAGACCAAGGAGAAATTTAAAAATACAGCAAGATTATAATCAGTTGGCCTTATCATGGGTCAACCTAGCAAGACCCCCTCGCAAAAGTTGCTACATTCGCATTTGCATGTTATTATAAATTAAATCAATAAACACAAGGAAACGGTGAAGGGTGGGTATTCGGGAGTTGTCTTATTGTCAAAAAAAAACGAATGAAAGAATATTTTTAATAAATGTTCTTTGATTCTTTTTTTCTGTTATCTAATACATTCATCAGTATATCAGTTTACTTATTACTAAGTAAATAAGATGATAACAAATCTTTTACACATTCAGTAGTACGGACGGATACATATCAAGCATTATCAGTATAAGCTAACATCTCATTGTACAGAAAGTCCATACAATGAAAGGTCAGCTTATACTGGAAATGTATAGCTTGATATGTAGCCGTGTACACCACAGTTTTACAATCGTAGTTCTATGCTATACTCCGTTCGAAATAACATTAGAAATTTAAATAACTCCATTTACACTTTATTCAACCGATTTTGACTTCTATTACGTTGGTGACATGACAAATTACAGCTGCAGTAAACATTTGTTATCGTAAATACGTTTTTGCTTTTAATGCCATCCTTATGCGTACGGAATAGAAGTCAAAATCGGTTGAATACACTGTAAAAGGGTTTGTTAAACGTGTCTAATCTTATTTCAAACGGAGTATAGATGGTATAAATAAGGAAGATAGTGTTTTGATAAAAGTTCTTTTTACAGCCACCTCTAGCTTCGGATTGGGCGGCGTAGCCCCGAACACCAGCGGCATTGGAGTCGCTAGTACCACATCTGATTCCAAAAGTAAGTCATGCTTTTTACCTTAGGTTTCAGCTGAAAATCAGCGCTGTAGTGTTACTGCCGAAAAGAACTTAAATTGATAATACATCTCTGTATTCCTGACTTATACTTAGTCATTAAAATTTTAATATAAAAAAATAATAATTAGATGATACATTCTAGATTTTGACATTTTATTTATTACTAATTAATATTATTATTATATTTTATATTTTTTGATTGGAATTAACTACATCCTTTAAATATTATTAATTCTTGTTATTGTTCAACACCTTTATTTATGTACCTACATTCTATGCAAATAAACAAATATTCTATTCTTATTCTATGCAGCATATGCTGAGCTAAAGCCTTTTGGTCACGCAATACCAGTAATACACCAATCTTAATATAATGTCATAGCATAAATTTATGTGCTGAAGCAAGCCTGCTGCAATGTGCAATAAATTATTGTCGTGTCACTCCCGGTTTTTGCGTTTCTGTATTGTATATGGTGTGATTTAACCATGTATTGTGTTGATCAATAAAGCTTATTTCTTTCTTTTTCTTTTTTTACCATGTGGTTTTCGTAATAGAATGGAGCACCTTTCTGTTCCTGTGGTAGTCGATAATCCGATTATGAGACGTTTACCATGGGACCAACAATGAAATCGCTGTTCCATTTAGTCGGGCATTTTTTTTTTTTGATATTTCTGTATTGGTCTTGGTCTAGATTTGAGAACATCGGAAAGTTTCCGAAACTTTGGAAGATTTCCGTAAGTCTACCGGAAATATTCCCGAAAACTTCCAAAACAAAAAAAAAACATTTCTGAAAACTTCCAAAACTTCGGAAGTTTTGGAAGTTTTCAGAAATGATTTTTTATTTAAAAAAACAGCAATTGGGTATACTTTCAACTTAAAACCTATTGTTCATTCTTACAGGTGAGCCACCGAAACAAAACAAGCTGCCAAATGAGATATCAACAACAGTGGACTCATTCAAAGAGTTTGTGAAGAAGCAGAAATCCTTGAGCTCCGAAGTTATGAGGGTGTCCGTCAAACCCTTACATAAGGTACGTAAACATGCATACAATATCATTTTCTACATTGTTACACGTCATTATTTATTAGCAACTAGCTGACCCGGCGAACTTCGTACCGCCAATAAAAGAACTGTGCACCTACCTACCTACCCTATCTACCATACTTACCCTACCTACCTACCCTAGCTTATGTACCATACCTACCCTACTATTTACCCTATCTACTTTACCTACCCTACCTACCTACCTACCCTATCTACCATACCTACCTTCTCCTTACAATTATCACAAACAACAAAAAAATAATTAGCGAAATTGGTCCAGCCGTTCACGCTTGATGCCATAACCAAGGGAAATAGGGCTTTATTTCAACCACAGGGCGACCACTAGTATGCCGTAATTACTATTTATATTGTCATCTATAGATGACTGTAGCGATCAAGAAGTCAATCAAACTGTGTCCCCCTTATTACAAAAGATGGTTTAACTTTAAACCAAGTATAGTAAAACCGAGGTTTTAAATATATCCGTCACTTTCTAGCATCATATGACAAAAAGAGACGGGGCTATCTTAAAACCTGAGTTTTACAAGACTTGCTTTAAACCATCTTTTGTAATAAGACGGTGTGTTTGTATACTGATGGTCTTGTAGCGACATCTATCGCCACATAGAATAACTACTTACAAGTCAGCAAACTGACAACAGAAGTGGCGCGAAAATATGAATTGACCAATCAGATTACGAGGCCTGCATCGCGCAAGGAAAAATAATATCGTATCTAAGATATATTCAACTGTCCGACATCAACCGTCGGGCTTCGGCCCGCCAGGCAATATCACCTCGCCTGGTTGGAGGATCCTCCCTTTTCAATGGAGGAACACCATACCACGTTCCTCCACAGTCTTATTTGATGTTTTATCGTCTGCACTCTGCAGGTATCCCGTGAGGCCGAGTCGACGCTACGCGAGGTATTATCTCTGAGCGGTGAAGTGAGCCGCGCGCGCGCACACTCGCGGCGCCTGCGCTCGGCTGCGGCGGCCGCGCTCGCCGCCGCTGAGACTGCCACTAGGGACTATACTACGCCAGGTAACATCTCACACGCTTCCCACACGACAAGAGAAAGGGGGTGGCCCATTCTTTGGCAAAAACTCCACGGGCCACACGGGTTATGTAAAATAATATAAATAACCGTGGTACCTGTTTGCAATTTGGTAACGCTTCTGATGGGACTCCATAAAGTTTTTTTTATATACTAATATGGTGGCAAACAAGCGTACGGGCGGCATGATGGTAACCGGTTACCGTAACCCATGGCCGCTTGCTTGCAACACCAGGGGATCACTCGCGCGTTGCCATACTACTATTAGCGTTGTGTTCCGCACGACGACGCTTCCCCAAGGAATACTGGCGACCTTTAGAAACTCACCGGCTCACCGTTAGAAACACAACACTGCAAAAGAGCATTGTTATTTTAGTTATCAATAGGTGTGTAGTTTTTCATGTCGTACTAGGCCAGCGCGGTGGAAGAAACTCGTGCCCAGCACCACTGCTGGGCACGAGTTTCTTCCTCCACGCTGGCACGCTGGCTTGGCAGTTAGTGGGACAGCCAATTACTGTCCCACGACAGTAATTGGCTTTTTTTTTTTTTTTCATGGCGTTTTTCTTCTCCAGCGATCGGCTATTATCATCTGTCAGTTTAACGTCGCATCGAAGCAGAAGCTGAACACGTGCAGCGAAGCGTCTCGCGATGTACTCACTTATTGAGTTTCTGCTACGTTGTGCATCCTTGGTGATATTATATGAACTAAGATGAATAAGTTTTTAACATTAAACGTACCTTTGTCCCTAGGCTCGGAGCTAGACGGCACCGCTCCGCCGTCATACGTGAAGGATCTGATAGCAGAGTTGGAGCAGCAGTTGATCATGTTCCGAAGACAAATGGATGTTGCCGACAAACAGATGCAGTCGTCTCCTAAACTACTTACTGAACAAGGTTTGTTTATATTATATCCCCCTTACAAATAAACGCAGAATAAAGTTATATAATAATGTCAGAACAAACAAAAAAGTTTGACATATACGCTTAACATGACAACTGCGGGCATACTAGTAAAACGGGGTTATATGGGGCTATTTGGGCTAACACTTGATTTTAGAAATTTGATCATATTTTCTAAACTAAATCTAAAATACCTTTACAATAAAAACATTCAATAGGTACCACCGCTGCACCGGTTAAAATCCTTTATTCCATATGAGAACAAATAATTATTCCTTTATTAAATCCTAATTAACCCTGCGGTTCCCAAATAGCCCCAATTTACGGTACTTATGTTTCCTGGTGTACACATGGCTACATATCAATCATACATTTCCAGTATAAGCTGACCTCGCATTGTATAGGCTTTCCGTACAGTGAGAGGTCAGCTTTTACTGAAAATGTATTGCGTGGCTGGTGTGAATATGTTGACATGTCTAAAATAGCAATTTGTTATGTTTGTCAAGTTAGACATGTTAAAATGCGAGATGTCAACATGTTACAGTGCCACAAACTTATCTGACCCGGTCATGGCGTCGCTGCCGTCGCTTTTACCAATGTCATCTCCCTACAAAAATTACATTTTGAAGTCATCTTTGTTCTGTAGCGACGTTAGTTCCAATTTTGGTCACCGGGTCAGATAAGTTTGTGGCACTATACCAAAGTCGATTGCTCCAAAAATTATGTATATTTGGAACTTTCAATTTTTTTCATATAAATTCCTAATGCGTAGGAAGTATTAAACCAATAAAAAAAACATGGAACTCTACATGTCAATGTTCATATCAGCCACGGATGTAGCCGTGCGTATAATTCTCGCAAATCTTTATGAGCCCTGAACTGAGCTCTGAACTCTCTCTCTCCCTCTAGCACCTATAATAAGCGTACTATTATAGGTGCTAGAGGGAGAGTGTTCAGAGGGTTCATAAAGATTTGTGCGTACTATACATGTGGTCATAATTTATGGTAACAGAAACAATTATACTTGTTTAAACTGGAATGTGTCATGACATACACAATACACGACAACGCTAAAATGGACTTTATGCCAACGGAATAAGGTTTATGGTTAATTTTTCCTCTTCAGAATTGACGTTGGGTATCAGACGCATGCACGAGTCTCTAGTGGCGCTCGCCGGTCGCCTGCAAGCTGTGCACACGCAGGTAGAAGCTCAGAAGGACCAGTACCTCAACCTACGGAAGTACATCCTCAAGGATCCTACCAATGTGTTCGATGCTCCGTTGCGTGAGTATAAACTTGTACTTTTTCTTTTTACCTCAGATCTTAGAAGGACATCGGTATTCTGTATTCTGTCAATTTAAAAACAATTCTAAGGCCCAAGTTCACCCACAGTATAACAGACGGTTAAGATACAAAGCAGCTGTTTGACATGAACTTTTATATGGGGTAAATAGCTGTATTCAATTTAAACATCTGCATTAAAAAAATAAGTGATGAATAGTCTGATATCCAAACTGGTAAATTATGTGTTACATTAAGTTTAATGAATAGTACAGTTAATCTGTAGACCGGGTATATACTTGAAGCTTATTTTAGGATCTTTTTTTAAATATTTTAATTTTACAGATAAATTTTTTTTAACCATTTGACCACCAGTTCTTGGAAATCTATTATGTTTTCAATTTAATCTGACTAATCGAGCGGAGAGGTCGATTAATTTCAATGTTTTTGCTTTCTAGGCAGTAACAAATTTTGAATAAATTTCAAACTGTATAGAAAATAAAATTATTGAAATTAGTTGCTTAAAATCATGACGTAATCTATAAAATAAATAAATACCTAAAATAAGTTTGTTGCAACTGCAATTAATTCTATTGTACATTAATATTATTCTATAGATAACAACAAGATTATATTGTGTACACTTTTACAGCAAGCAACAGCCTGGACCAAATCCTTCGAGATGCAGAGACTAACAGAAAGAAGATGAAATCCGGCGCTTTAGCAGATATAAATCAAAGCAGTGCAGTACTCTCTGATCCTAGAGCCGCCTTAGGTAAATACCATTCAACCTCTTTGGTTCACGGGTACTTCAATATCAAAGGATGGGGAACCTTTCTACTTCACAAATTTTTTCAAAGATATATTTACTGTGTTGTAACGTGCCAACAAGCAATTTTACAGTAGTGAGAAAAAAACATTAAATTCTTTAGGATCCGCAATTAATTCCCTCGATTTCTTGTCCCGTGTCATTGGTTCGCCATGTGAATTTAAAATAACCTTTTTAACTAAACGAGGCCATTAATTGCTATTTCGGCCGAGACTCGTATAGTACTTTTATCTAATTTTCGAGAAAACAAATTAATTCAAGAAACATTAAAAACATCCTTATTCATCATGCCACTACCATACTACATAAATACTCTTCATACTTGTCATTCGCACCACTCGACCGAGCGCAGTCAATGTTCTTTTTTTAAACTTTCGAAAAGAAATGCGCATTCTGTCTTTGAGATATTAAAAATATAGTCAAGTTCGTTGATGACAGTCCCATGGTGTGCAGGCAACGGGTGACGTAGTTTTCTACCCTCCCCCTCCCTCCGGTGGGGGGAGGGGGGGGGGGGGGGGTAGCAAGAAGGACAGCCTATAGAATATGTATTTAATTAACTACACTGTATATCCAGGTAATCTACAGCAGTTGGCGGGACCAACGCCCTTCACTTACATCTCCAGCGCGCTGTCACCATTCCCCACGGCCGATGCCAGTGGTAAGTCAACATTCATTTCGACTGCCTCATATTCCTATAAAAAATAGCATAACGCCTGCATTCCCCGACAAGTTAGGATGAGACATCAAACACTGTGGCCATGATATAAGGGGCGATTTCCAAACTGGGCTGCTACTGATAATTTACTGACAAAAAGAGCTGCCCTTCGAGACAAGTTCCAATCTGCAATCGCTAGAGAACTGAATAGAAAAGCCAGCAAAATGTTTGAAAATGACATTTGCAAATAATGTGTCTATTCGACAGCTTACGACAATTCTGTGGGCCGAGCACGAATGTTTTGACCCAACGTAACGTTAACGTAAGCAAATTTAGTATCAAAAATACACGTTTAAACCATTTTTTTTTTAATACTGGCAGTATTTTTGCATTTTCATGAAACAAGTGTGTATGTTGCATAAAATTGAACAAACATGCGATAGATTCATTGTATTTTTACCCGAAAGCGCCAGAAGGAGGGTTATGTTATTCGAGTGTATGTATGTTTGTATGTATATTTGTTTGGCGCGCTCTGTAGCCTAAACGGCTTGGTGGATTATAGCTTGAGAGGTGTCGGTAGATGCATCTTAATTGTGAGAGTGATACTGGTTATATTAAAATTATAAAAAAAATAATGGCCGATTTTTGGCGCCATATTATGTCTTTTTTTTATTTTATTCGCAGTGTAATATACAGCCTAAAATCTCATTTCCCAGGTCCAACTTGGCAGCCGCAATCACAGCCCAGTATGAACACTTCGTTGAACACGAGCGGGTTCGGTATCAGCCAAGCCGACAACTCCAGCTTCCAATTCCAACTGCAGAAGCCGCCGGGCAAACGCGGGAAACAATGATATTGGCGATAAACACGCAAGTGTTTACGAGAGACGCTTAGAAGTGTGTGTGTTCAAGTAGAGGTGGTCTGATAATTATGTATTACTAGTGATCAGCCCCCGGCTTCGTACGGGTGCAAATTCTATATTTTTTTTACATGAAATATGAAAGTAATACATATACAGGGTGACTGGTAGAACGAGGGAATCCTTGAAGGAGGGTATTGTACTTATCATTATGAACAACTTTTACTATGAGGCCAAACACGAATTCGCGAAAAAAAAACAGCTGTTCCATAGAAATAATTCAATATTATTCGACTAAATGTATGGAACAGCAGATTTCTGATTTGGTCCCATAGTAAAAGTTGTTCATAATGATGAGTACAATAACCCTCCTTCAACGATTCCCTCGTTCTACCAGTCACCCTGTATAAACTTTCCGGTAGAAATGCTCAATATGACGGTGAAAACTGCATCAAAATCCGTTGTATAGTTAAGTAGTTAGCGAACGGACAGACGCGAATAGCGACTTTGTTTTATACTATTTAGAGATTTGTCGCGTAGTAGTTATGTAGTACACACGGCTACATATCAAGCTATACATTTCCAGTATAAGCTGACCTCGCATTGTATAAGGCTTTCTGTACAATAAGAGGTCCATACTGAAAATGTGATATTATGATATGTAGCCATCTATCACTTGTTACGTCCATCTTCTACTACAAATTCCAGTATAAATAAGTCTTTCCCTACTGCTAACAGTAGGGTTATGTTTTTCTGAAATATGTAAACTGTATATTTCTTCACCTCCTTAAAATCTTATGTGGTGCTCAATATTGTCTCCTTAAAATCTTAAGCTAATATTACATGGTTCAATTTCGGTTTAATATTGTTTTTAATTTGATTGCTTCAATGGCGTTGAGACATTTATACTCCGTTCGAAATAACATTAGAAATTTAAATAACTCCATTTACACTTTATTCAATCGATTTTGACTTCTATTACGTTGGTGACATGACATATTACAGCTGCAGTAAACATTTGTTATCGTAAATACGTTTTTGCTTTTAATACCATCCTTATGCGTACGGAATAGAAGTCAAAATCGGTTGAATACACTGTAAAAGGGTTTGTTAAACGTGTCTAATCTTATTTCAAACGGAGTATAAATACATTTAAATGATTTCGTGTGTATAGGTAAAGTCGTTCGATGTGCAATGTTCAATGCTTTATAATGGATTTTTTTAAATTTGGTTGATCCGTTTAATATCGCCTTTATGCTCAATATCTATAAATTAATAAATGAAGAGAAAACTTTGTACCCCTTTTTAAGCATATTGCGCGCACAGAGGAGTGTGAGATTTGGCATAGTTAAAGTTTATATGGAGAAGAAGTGCAGAAAGCTAAAATTACGGTCGAATTTCGACCACTGGACGACCACTATTTTATTAATTACTTCCCGCTGCAGTAATAATCTTTAGTAAATCACTTACCCATCCCTTAATATAGATGCAACCAGTGTACGAAAAGTTGCAATAATATTGATGAAGCAAAGGTGTGTAAGGGACGTACCACGTGTCGCTATACAGGTTGTAACAAAAATCGTGTAAATCCTTTGTACCACGCGTTCTACTGCATATTATGAACAAATTCTTCTTGGGACCAACCCTGAAACCGCGATGCTGTGAAACGATCAGCTGTTTCATACATTTAGTCGAGCCTAGATAGCCTAAATATTTAGATTATTTATATGCAACGATAGATACGATAATAGGTATAAATCTCATAGCTACTAGATTTAATATATCATCTATTTACAGACCACCTCTATAAAGAATTTAAAGTACAGTTCGAACTAAAACCAAGTGCTATAGAGAAATGGACTCTATATAGTGACAATAAAGACTAGTTTTATTAATCTTTTGATAGTTAATAAATCGTTTACCGAAAAGCTTTTTATAAAGCTAACAAATCAATACTATAATAGTATGGCAAAAAAATATCACTTTGTAAATCTTCATGAATTAATGATATCTGAATTTAAAAAGGACTATAGTTGGGATGTACACGGTCACACTTCTGTGAAAATATTGACCCTAAGCTGGCCTACGGTAGTAGGTAGCTTGAATAGTAAGCGAGGTCAGCTTATATTGGGTTTGTTTCCACTGACGCGCGGCCTACCTGTACATTATTACTACTAAAATATAACTCAATATGGATGAAATTTTATTTAACATTGGCAATATTATTACTAGAAGCCCTGTAGGCTAATTCACGTAACTAAAGAAGTGCAGTTGCCGCGCTGTTGTAGTAAAATTTTGATCAAAACAACACATTTGGTATTCTCTTAGCTTCAGTGAGATACGCTCGCGTCAAGTTTGAGCGTCACTGCAATATGATCGGCGCGTCTGAAAATTACGTGAATTAGCCGTCTGGTTTTACAGTGTAAAATAAAAAAAAATACATGAATATAATTTATTATTTTATGTAATAAAACAAAATTCAGATAGCATGTGCATTTCTTTTTTTATAAATATGTATATTACATGAACTGTATTTTATTGTGTATACAAATCATTAATGAACCAATAGGAAAACTGCATCTAAATTATAATGATATATTAAAAAATCATTAATAAAAGTTGTGAGAAGTGCTATAATGAAAGATTTATTCGAAAATGATACCTTTTATACAAACTATCTTTATTATACATTACGATTGTGAGAGACTACACTTTGAGCTACCTTATAATTTTTTTACCGATCCTGAAGATAGCAAGTCCCAATCTCATCTTTAGTCCATTTTTAACACGCTTTTATTAGCTTCACTTGTAACTAACTATGTAAGAAAATCTTGGAAGTTAAATTTGATCCACTTCCCGGTTTCCGATTGAGCTGAAATTTTGCATACACGTTCAGTTTGGATGACTAAAGCGTGTTCTGTAGTTTTCTTTAAACTGTATTTTTTTTTTAATTTACAAAGATGGTCGTAGTTTAGTCTCTCACGATCGTATTGTAGTTTATTACCAGAGTCGATGTTCATTACCATTTTAGTTACGCGGTAGACTGGCAGACTACCTTATAAAAAGTTGTTAAATCTTCTGCCGTCTCAGCATGAGTATTCGTATGGAAATTGATTTGATTACAGTTTAATATTTTAAAGTTGCATTTCTCAATAGCCCAAAAAGCTGTACCTAGTGGTTAATTTAAAATTAATTTTAAAATCCAGTGGCTTATCACGAGCTCTTATAGCAGAGCAGAAATTGATCTGCATAGACATTTCCAGTATAAGTTGACCTTTCATTGTACGAAAAGTCTATACAGTGCGAGGTCAGCTCATACTGGAAATGTGTAGGCAGTTGAATTTTTGCCCTGCTGTTTGTAGTAAGCTCACAGTACCTCTATTATGAGTTTACAGATCTATACTTCATAGTGACTATCGAATCATATTAGTATGAGACCAAGCGAGGCGCCTCTAGCGGTTACTGCACTAAACTAAAAAGGACATAGGTGTCGGTACTCTTGCGCATTTTGACAGTACTAAACTAGACTAAACGCGTCTGTCACTTTCTTTCTCTATTGAAACAGAAAGAGACAAACGCCCTTAGAATTTAGTCCTGTCAAACTACGATACATTTAAGCTAAATTTTCATAGTAATTGGCCCTGGAGTCTCCAAAAGAAAGTCTATACTCACCATGTACAATTCGATGAAAAAAATATGTTGCAATTCATTTTAAAACACTGACGGTGCTGAATATATTTTTATTCATCAAAAAATATTATCTATTAAGTAAGGAGTATCTATTATGTTTTGCTTTCAAAACTTGTGTCATGTCAACTGTCGGTCGATGGATAGGGTATATGTATATTTTTTTAAACGTGGCTTTTTGTATTCCTCTTGTATCTTGGGTACAGTTCGTAGATATATCTCGCAGCCAGACCTCCGTGGAACAAATATCTGTAGGCCATACAATGTTTTTTTTGTACAATCATTGTTTTCTGTCTTGGTTTGGAAACAAGAAGGCTTGGCCCCGGTCTTAAATTCTCTGGATGCATGGAAGAAAGAAGATAAATGGTTTCGGCCTTGAAAAATTTACAAAAGAAAATAGAAGACTCGACTTGGCTGTAAAGGGTAGTCCATTTGCTTGTCCAAAAAGTGTACTGATGTATACTAAAAAAATGACGTTGGTTGGTGGTTTTGTTGGTGTTTGGGTTAGAGTTTTCGTTCATGCAATATTTTTTTTATAGTAAAAAATATTGCCTTGTTGCTTTAATTAGATTCGGATTTTGTTGCTCTCTTAATATTTGACGTGGCTCGGACTGGAACTGCACTACACGATCTACCTGACTGCGTTTACTGGACTTCATTTGAATATGTTTCCATATTGAAAATCATAAAAAAATAGAATCAAAGGAGTACAAGGTATCGCGGTCGGTAAAAAATATGGACGTTACTGTCATTTCCGATCACGTCCACTGTGTTGTTATCTATTTAAAATGAAAAATGGTTAAAGTACTATCAGTAAAAAATATGGAAAATATGTAATAAGTACTAATAAAATACACTTGTTATTATTGTCGTCTATCGTTTATCTTTGTCAAAGAGAGGGCCAAATCTAGCAATGTCCTTTGTTTTTCCATCGAATTATAAGGCGTATGAATTTATAAGAAATTTCAGAGCTATGCCTCATATAGGAACATTAAGATCATTTATTCTTTATTATTTTTTAGATCGATAATTGAATCGGGAAATGAGGAGGAAGTGACTTGTTATGTGAATATTATTCGATCGTCGTCGAAATCGAGTATAGACTTGTATACTCATAATATTATATAACTCATAAAAAAACAAAATAATTAGGATTGAATTTTGGATTTGACCTATTTTGAAACCAAGCTGATTTGACTAGTTTTGTTATTGATGTAGTTGGATTTGACCATGTTTGATGCTGAAACAATATCATGTCAGGGGTTCTCAATATTTCGGGTTGGTGGGGTAGTAATTTTGAAACTTTTTTGAAATCAGTCTTGCTTTATTTGAAAAACCTTAATTCATCATCACTATTATATTTTAAAAAAAAAATTGGGTCGAATCATTGGTGGACACGTTTAATGGAGATGCGCTCGGATGTAAACTTTATGTTGCTGTTGCAGATTGGTATCCGGGTTGCATTTGGGTCGAATCGTTGGTGGACACGCTTGATGGAGATGCGCTAGAATTTGTCATTACCTGAATACTCATGGCAGAATTTAATACCTCCGATCGAAACAAAAGTTATTGGTATGTCGTATTTTTTTTTAAATCGGTCCTAAGGACTGGAAATATGACAAATCATCACTGTCAATATCAGTTAGGGTAAAGGGGGTCACTTAAGCAAGAATTAGAATACAAAAGTTAAAATGAACAAAATCTTTATTGCAACCGCCTCATAACAAAATTTACTTAACACATTAAACGCCGATTCAAATTTGGTGATGTTCCGTTTGGGCCATGGGGCTCACCGGTGAGCGACAGCAATACTACCCGTTCAGGCCGTGGGGCTCACCGGTGGCCGCGCGACGGGCTCGTGTTTGAACTCATTTTTCTCGCTGGAGGACACAGTGCCGGTACAAAACTATATTGAGCGTGCCCGGCGCGGCCCTGGAGAACAGTTTACGCATGCTAGCTCGTTTCGACACTAGGTATAAAAAAAGCCTTTGTTGATTTTTTGGCTAAGTACACAAGATGTGGTTTTAAAATAAAAGAAGGTTTAAAAAATATATGTTTTATTAGAAAATATTTAAAAACGTTTTATTATACGTTAGGCAATCACTTATTTTTGAACTTAGTAAAAAATAAACTAAATAAACTTCGAAAAAAACTTAAAAACCTTCTCAAAAAATTACTACGTATTTAACAACTTTGTCATGAATATTTGGCACATAAATGAAATCAGTGTTAACAAAAATAATTCTCAACTTTGAGGCAAAAAAATTGGTCAATGATGAAGCACATTGAAGCAAGATATGCAGAGAAAAGGTTTCTCCGGGCATTGTGGACAAAACGTTCTCACCTTTTTAGTCTTGTTTTTGGCCAACTTTCTGCCGTAAGTAGCTACATTAATTTTGTAGCAATTCACACATGTTCGCCTGCTTGTTCTGGCTTGTCCTTCTTTTTGTTGCAGTTTGTGTGCCATTCTTCTAGGTCTTGCAACTGGAACATCTTGTTGGCTGCAAAACGACTTCAGTAATTCTAGCCGAAAGTCTGCCATTTGTATTTTCTTGCCAGTGACGCTTTGATACAAGACCAGTGCATTGACCACTGCTGTGTTCAGGAGAAGGTTGATTGCATACTTCTTGTACCATTTTATCGATTTCCTCAGTGGAGTTGAGTAAGCAGCCATCTGATCTGACATATCTACAGCCCCTTTAGCGCCGTTATAGTCAATGACTATTTTTGGTTTGGAAACAGTTCTGTTGCGTTTTCGGACATTCTGGAATCGCACTGAGTGTTTTGTGGACAGCAAAAAGACGTCTCTTTTATCCTTCCACTTCATTACAGTTATGCCCTCACTGCTTTCCTTTGCCACGAATTGGCCTCGCTTCAGTTTAGCATTTACTACATCCTTTGGCAGATGCTTCCGGTTCTTCCGAATGGTGCCTACGAGATGAGTCTCTGCATCCAGAAGTTTTTTGGCAAGATCTATACTGGTGTACCAGTTGTCGGTCACTAGTGTATGTCCCTTGTATAAAAGATCGCTGCATAGAGACATAACTACGTTCAACGGTGTAGTATTGACTTCGTCGTTGTTCTTTCCTGCGTATACATTTATTTTGTATGTATATCCAGGAATGGTACATAGCTTGAACTCCTTTATACCATATTTATGCCTTTTTTGTTTATTGTACTGCCGAAAAATGATTCGTCCGCGAAAAGGCACCACGCTTTCATCTATGCAGATCTCTTCGGAAGGGGTGTAGTTTTTTTGGAAGTTCCTGTTCACAACTTCGAGCAATTTCTCAATCCTGTGTAATCTATTAGATTTATTGTCTTCGTCTTGCTGAGAAAAGTGCAGCATTTGCAACAGCAGCTCAAATCGGTTTCGACTCATTATTGTTCGAGGAAAATTCTGTTCAAGTACAGGATCTTTTGACCAATAGTCGGATATTTTGGGTAATTTTACGATCCCCATGAAAATAATCAATCCGAAAAATCGTTTCATCTCTGCTGCGGATGTTGGTTTCCACTGGCGAATTCGCGCAGATTTAGATGCTGCGCCAGACCCTGTGACTTTATTGATAGCAAAGCTATTCGTATAATCCGCCACCATTTCGAATATTTCGTCAGGTACTAAAAGATGATAGAAATCTGCTGGGGTCTTACCGACCATTTCTCTTACAAGTCGTGGATCTAATCCTGGGAATTCAGTGTACGGGATAATCCGACGCTGATTACCTTTTGGTTGGTGCCATATGGTAGATGATGCAGGAAGCGACGCGGTGTGACCAGAAGTACTTGGCACGGCATTTTCAAGTTCAATGTCGCTCGTGTCAGTAATGGACAGAACTCGTCGACGTCGCTTTCGTAAAGGTGGTTGTAAGTCATACTCTTCCTCAGACTCCGAACTTAGCTGAAAGCTACTATTGAGCAAGGAAATTTCGATTTGTGCCTCTGTCGTCCCACTATCTTGTCCCACATTCCAAAGAATTCCTCGTTCGTCCCACTTGAGTTTTAAAGTCACCACTCGTCCCACATTCCTGGCAAATTCAAAGTACAGTTGACAAAAAATATTGCTATATCTTCCAATAAATTGAAATAATAGTTTTTTCTAATAACATAAAGATATTAAATACTTCCAGTTCTAGGTATGCATCCGCGATGCATGTTTTTAATTTTAATAATTAAAAGATCTATTGCAATTTAGGAAAATCTTTATTATTTAGTATCACAATCAAATCCAAATCACAGTACTATTAGTTACACCTATCAATATACACATTTGTATTTATCTTATAGAAGTACCACGTTAAGATATATATATGTATTACACATGTAATATTTATCTGAGATACTTCAACATAATTAGAACTACTTATTTAAAAAAACCTTTATTACGTGACTAATATCACAATCAAATCACAATCACAGTATTTTAATTAACCTCCTATTTATGAAAAAGTGGTATTTTAACAATTAAATTTCCAAAAAATCAACATTTGTATATAAGTAACAGTCAAATAATTATAGACCGTATACACATTTGTATTTACCTATATGTACCTTATAGAAGTACCACGTTATGTTATTTATGTTAATGTGGTATTTCAACATAAATTGAAATATTTATATTTAAAAATCTTTATTACGTAACTAATATCACAATCAAATTACAATCACAGTATTTTAATCAACCTACTATTTATGAGAAAGTAGTATTTTAACAATTAAATCTCCAAAAAATCAACATTTTTAAACTTATCATTAATATAGACACATTAATATCATTAATAAACAAAAGGGCTGATTTTTTCCAGGCAATGGCCCAGTGATATAGTGCCATTCAACATTGCCGTTACAGAATCAAATATATATTTGTCATGAGCTATATCATCAGCACGCCGAGGTTTACCTTGGCGAGCTAAAGAAAGAACAGCGTCGTTTTTGATCACATTCAAAAAGCTAATGATGTTCAGCTTTCCCGAATATGTTCTGTTTAATTTAGCGTTACTGCCTTCCACTGGGTTATTTGTTCTGTAGATATATCCCCAAAAATCCCATTTGCCTCGATAATATTCGTTGTCAAGCCATGCCGATACAAAATAGTCATTGAATTTCTCAATATTGAGAGTTTTCGGACAATCCTCCATTATATATAGCCATCCATCGCATTTAAGTTCAGGTGGTAGCAAAGCTAACGCTGTGCATAGAGCTATATGCTTTTTGAACATTCTCTTTTTATTTAACTTTAACGCCTTTGCTCTCTTCCAAAGTGCTTGACTAAAATGGAAGTAACAGCCTTTGCATATTACATCCGGAAAGATGTTACGGATTGCGTTCATGGCTGCTTTCTCATAATCTGTTCTGAATGAAATCGGATGCCATTCTGGAATTTGCGATTTGATAAGAGCAAACGCAGTCTCATATGTGAACTCTTTTTTGTCCATTAATAAGATGTATATTAAGGGCACGACGTGAATTTTCTCACTTGTGCTGCCAAGGTCACCGTAAATCACATATAATTGTCTGAATGGTTTCACTACACACTTAAATGTACCATCTGCAAGGTAATGTTTCACGTGTTGATGAAGTCCTTTACTATTTACATCAGCGAAAGCTAATATCCTTGTTTTTCTGTACTCATAATCAAATAAAACAAAACTCATGTAACTTACTGGAATTTTTACTTCAAACGGCGTTTTAAATGTAGCTTTCTTTATTTGCTGGGCTTTGTTTCGAGCACTATACAAGCTGTTCTTAACATTCGATAATTCAGGTAATTTTTCTATCTTGTCAGTACCTTTGTCCAATAATTTTTTTATGCTTGAATTGAAGACAGAAGGAATCGATTTTCCTTCAGAAGATTTTGCTTCTTGCTTGCAGCGATGTATTTCTTCTTTGATGTCATTTCTTGCTATGCTGGGCGTACAAATGTCATGACGAAGAATTTTCGTCACATTATTATTTGAAGTCACCATTCCTCCATGACACCTTCTGTTCACACATCTCCAGACGATTGAGCTATTTTTGTTCTCTCGCTTTTTCGTATATTCGTAACCGGCATGCAAAATAATAGGCACACCTCTTTGTGATTCAATAAAGGTTATCTCTTGGGATGTAGAAGCCAGACTGCAGCCAGTCTGAAGATCAGCTCGGGATGATGAAGCCACTGGCTCCATGTTTCAGGATGAAGAAGCCACGGCTCTATATCTGATCACCTGCAAATACAACGTGAATTAGTACTGTCGGCGCGGAATGACGGCGCGTGTTCTTACTCTCATAATTCAAAAACTAGTCGATGGATTAGGGCCGGGGATGTCTTAAACGTCGACTAATAATATTGGCAACATTTTGATATCAATTTAGTAACCATTGACAAATATAGACCAAAAATATCGATTTTTGAAAAATGGACATCTCTTGTGCGGTGACGTAATTTCGACCCATGACGAATAATTGATTAAAATGACTAATAATTTTGAAGTTTCCGATCGGGCGTATGTCTATTCTATGGAATGATCATTATTAGTCCATTTTATAATAAGTTTTTGAGGTTGTTCACACAGTTTTACGTTTTATTTGTGGTTAGAAGTCGTTCAGTCGCAAGAATATTGCTAAGACCGTTTACGTACATGTGGATGTTTGTTCTAATTATTTTCAGTTTATTAGTGAAATACTGCTGTATTGTGTGCACAATATCATTAGCTATCATTTAAAACATCTCCCATGTCTGTAGATTCTACCTTTAGCTCGCAATTCAAAAGAAACTAAAATAAAATCCCGTTTGTGCCGACAGTCGGCACGCGGCGCTCTGGGAAGTTGGGATTTTAAATAAGCAAATATCCTGTTTTTATTACAAATAAACGTATTAAACGTCTGAAGTCCACATATAATCACATATAGCACACAAATAATGCGAAATATATTCATATTTCAATTAAATTAAATTATTAATTTATCGGCCGTCCGTGCGCCGAAATTCACGTTCCGACTGGTTTCGACTTTCGATTTTTTAGATTATGTTTATCGTAGTGTGAAGGTATTGTAATGATTAAATCTCGTAGTTAATGAAACCAACATTGTAAATAAACATATTTATTACATAAAGATTAGTTATTTTCGCATTCCGAACTATTTTAATTGAAAATAAAGTGAAAATTTACGAAAGTTTGTGATTGTGCAATTATTTGAAAATTATACGATGGCCCAAATTGCATGACAATTAGATAATCAGATAGACAATTTAATCTAGATTACGAATTATGCTCCGATTGCGCTGATAACGCAAAGCCACGTCATTGGTCAATTGATTAATACAAAGAAAGCAGAGCGAGAGAGCAAGCTCTAATCCGGTCGCACAAAAATACCGAAGCTATAAACATTCAAAAACTTGTTCTAGGTTAATAATAATAGTAGTGGTCTAAGCAGTGGGGTGCACAGGGTTTGTACTTAGGGTCGGCTATGTGTACTTTATTAATGCCTTCAATCTAAACCTAAAGTTTGATCAGAAAAAAACTGTCATGGTGGCGTAACTTGTAATTTTATAATTTATATTATAGTGGAGTCTCGGATTGAATTAGTTCATCAAATTTTCCGCAACATGAGGTTATTTATCTTTCTGGTCAGTCAGGTTTTTAGGCTGACTGTACAATTAAATCAAATTTAACTCATATGAAAAAAATGTGGGACGAGCCAGGCATACGAATTGGGACGAGCGGGGAATAAAATATTGAAAATTAAGTTTTGGGACGAGCGAGGCATACAAATTGGGACAAGTGGGGAATTTTTTATGTGGGACGAGACTCTGTGGGACGACCGAGGCACAAATCGAAATTTCAATATTATCAATCTGTGTCAAATCGTCATTTGTTATTTCAAAGTCTTCAAAATCATCCATGATTCACACCACACTTTTCCTTAGAGTCAGGCAGGATACAGTTTATTCACTTTAGAGATAACCAGGGTAAAACTTTCACTAAAACAATCCAAAATAATTATGTAATAAGAAATATTAACAATGCGCGTGACCTTGCATGCGATTACTCTCTAATGGCGCGTGTCTAGCGCACGCAGTGCTTCCGGGAATCCCGGAGGGCGCGGGGTGTGGCCGGCGCCCCGACCCCCGCGGCCCCGCGCGAACGAAATGCAGATTTTCTACGGCGTGCGCCGTGGTGGTCACCAGTGTACGGCAGCAATTATTTCGTTAATTCTTTGGATAGTAATAAGAAATAATTATTTAGAGTAGGGTTTTTGACTATTTTAAACCGTATGAGCCAATAAAATATAATGTGTAAAATTTGTCGAAATCGCGAATCGGCGTCAGCCCATATGGAAAGTATAGTGTCGCTCACCGGTGGCCACCACGGCGTTCAATGTGTTAATTTATTATTATTATTTGAGATCAGTAATCATCACATGAATAATCATCTTTAAGAAATACAAAAAAATAACTGTTTTGACTCCCATTGCACTGAGGGTACGGGTAACCTTGTGGGCAATGAGGATCATACAAAATTCTAACACAAATCGCAAACATAACCCTTGGCCGACTCCCACCCAGTACAATCTGCGTGAGCCCATAAACCACATGAGGTACACCTGTACCAAACCTCATTATTTCTGCCGAATTCGTTGCAGATTAAGCATATATTTCCTGCGTCGTCAGCATCATCTAGTTCATCTTGACACAAATCATCAGTACTACTGACGTCTGATACAGAGGTATCGTTTAATGCCTGAAGAACCTTCCTCTTTACTCTTTCGGTCCCCTTCTTCGGCACTTTCGTCTTCTTTCCTTGGCCCTTGCCAGGCACGTATCCAGACTTTTGGTTCGGGGGGGCACAAACATTGAAACAACCATGTGAACTGTGTGAAAATCGCTGTAATCACTGTACTATAATTTTCACTGTACTATACTATAATTATATAAGTATTTTTCTGTTTCTGCTGGCAGCCATTACGTCTAGTACCATATCAGGATCTGGCGCCAAAGCGGAATGAATAGACAATAGAGCGAGGGAAAAAATATAACTAAGGGCAAGGGCCCCTTGCCCTTGCCCTTAGTTATATTTTTTCCCTTTCCCCTATCCTTTTCTTTGGGTGGGCAAACTGTTTTCTTTTTCTTATTTTCTTTTTCTATTGGTGTCGATGTCAAAATCGTGGCATGCTGCTTCTTGCGACGCCAATTGTTTTTCTTGTTCAGCGCTAAACACAGTCAGCCGTCCCAGACGTGGTGCCAAGTTATTTTTTTTATTGAATCTTTTCTGTAGACTCGAGAATGAAATGTTCGACACTTTAGCAGCTTTTCGTATAGAAAAACCATCTTCTTCAATAAGTTTCACCGCTTTTTCTAAAGCATCAGAAGACCAAGCCTTTGTGGTAGTTCTAACTCGTATTTTCGGCATCTAAAACAAAAATAACAAAATTATATTATGCCTTTTACATTGCGGGAAATCGTGGTCAATAGCGATTCTACACAAGCCACAAGTATTTTATGAAGAAAAAAAAAAACACAAAATATAAATATTAGGAACACTCGGGATTTAAGTATGAAATCATTACACTGAATTTACAAGTAAAGGCGTAAAAAAGTAACATACAAGTAGATCTACCTCTGTAAATACCTTGTTTTTGTCTGGATCGTCGCTCATGTTTTTCTCATCGTAGTTGATATTGTTTGATGGGGGCACACCTTCCACCAGAGGTGCTAAATTTTCAAAATATGCATTCAAACTTTTAGGCGACACTTTGGCCTTCGCTTTTTTAATATTGGACGTCACTCGTTGAGAGTACTTGTTTGTATGACGTCAGAGTAGGGAACAAGCCCACTCCACTCCGGGAAGATTGTTTTCGAAATTGGGGACCACCCGCCCTTGTTTATCCAAATATGCATTCGCAAAAAATCTGAGATCAAGTTATGTAATGTGATATCCCCAGTCGGAACATTTTGCGGCCGATTTCAACATAATCTTTTCTTCGGTCTCGGAGAATACTGTCTGTGCTTCAGGTTTTTAGACATGTATCCCTTTGTACCTACTGCTAACGGCTAACACACTAATTTAAACACACGTGGTAATCACCAAGACGCGCAGGAGCGTGTACGGCGCGTGCCGGTCGCGGGTGACGGAGGCCAGAATCGTTTCCAGAACGTTTTTCTTCGCTCTGATTGGGTAAAACCGAGCGGGAGGCGGTCCGGCACAGGAGGCGCGGATCAGCAGCGGGAGCGGTGAGGTGTGTTCCGATTTTCGACCGCGTTATAATTATCAATAATCGCTATAAAAATGAGCTTGTATTAATTAGTTTTTAGATCCATGTCCGCGTTTAGTCTACCCGTCTACGCCGTGTTTCACAAATCTGTTGAAAGGCTTCGTAAATGGAATCAAAGGACAATGCAACTAACTGGCCCAATTTTTTTAAAGTAGTTGCCCAAATGTGAAACCAATGGTAATTGACAGATCTTATTGCCACTAGTAACTTTTACTATGGCAACAAAAAAATCTACCCGAGTAAAAAAAAGATACGACCATCAGAAGGAAAATATATTATTTATTATAAAATTCGTTAAACTTGTTTTCGATTATGAGAAAAAGTATGGTAGGTAAGGAGGGAGGCATTTATAAAGAAAATACGAAGGAGTAAGTATTTTTGGTATAATAAAATAAAAAATCATGTTATTCAAAAATCATTTTATTTATTTTCATTAATATTTTTACAATCATTATGTAATGAATTTATACTTATTAATTAATCATTACCGATAATTACACTATCCAAAAAAAAAAAAAACATACGCGTCGAATTGAGAACCTCCTCCTTTTTTTTTGAAGTCGGTTAAAAAAAGTGCGGCGCGATGAATCACATTTTGGTGTCCGGCCCATGCAAAGGACCATTAGATATTATTTATAAGTGGTAGGGTCCTAAGCCCCTTTGTCACTGCGACCTGCGAAGATCTATTGAGGCACAAAGTACCATACGACAATAATAACATGGGCTCAAACACCAATTGCTCATCTACCAGATATACAACTGCAAGAGCAATTATTTATACATCTATACCTGAAAGGTACCGTTAACCAATACATGGCAAAAATATTTTTTCGCACTGCTGTGGCGACTTTTAGTTCGTGCTCTTATAAATAAAACATCGGAATCAGGCACATAAAAATCATTTAAATCCGTTAGTTCCGCTTCGGCATAATTATAATATTTCAATTATATAATCGCCACCGCGTATGTGCTCACTATGAAGTTTTGATTATGAATTCAAAAATAGTACCATAATGACAGACTTTATGCAAGTGCATGCGTGGTTGACTGCTGGGTTTCGGCGCCATTATTGTGTTTGTTTTTATATCTATTGCAGTGAGTATAGATAAAGTAGTGTATGAAACTGCAAGCGTAGCATAACCACCATAGATGCGGGTTTCTTCTACGGAAGAATAGAAAAATAGACCGGTTATGGAAATATTTCTACTCGTCGGTGGGATTTGGTAGCCAGCTACTTCACTAACTACTTACCTACGTCTACGTAGAAACCTGAGTCTGGATGTCGAGATGGATAGAAAGAGCTTTGTCTATTCTTTGAAGAATAGAAATAGAAACGGTCATGCTACAGGTGCTACACATAGGTACCTTACTAGGTAGATATTAAAACACTCGTATGATACTATTAAAACCCTTGCCTCAGCTCGGTTTTACACACACTCGTATTTTAATTACCCCTTTTATGCAGCAGTTTCTTAAACTACATTATTAGATTGCAGGTATTACCCAAATATTCTTTTCATAGGAATCTAATGTGTAAAAAAGATTTTGTAGTAAATATATTTTTATTTCACTAAACAAAAATTACCTCCTACTTTTTTCTTTTTAAATAACTACTCACTATACCTTATACAAAAAGTAAATAAAAGCAATAAAAAACCCGACTGCTTAAAAAGTGTACTATAAATTAATAAAAAATCACTTTAAATAAAAACTGAAAAGAAAAAAACTAGTATTAGTAGTAGAATTCTAATGTGGAACATAGCGAACCCTTTAAAAATTGCGGCCGACTCAAATCTTCCCAATAATGAGTCCCGAACTCCCGACTGTTATAGTCGCTAGTCGCGTTTTTTTTTCAGTTTTTATTGTACAGTCACTGTATTGTTTATTTTTTTAAACTTTTTGTTTAGTTTTAAGTGGGAATAGTTGCTAACCAACTTTAAATCGTTATAGATCCTAAATGGTCATACGAAATGAAAAATGATAACAGAAAACTAAAGATGATTTTCAAATACCTATTCAATGACACCCCACTTAACATAGTTTGTTGACTTTCATTTCTATCTTTTCCACAATATGGCGTCTACT
The DNA here is from genome assembly GCA_932294325.1 of Allophyes oxyacanthae. Lineage (NCBI taxonomy): Eukaryota > Metazoa > Arthropoda > Insecta > Lepidoptera > Noctuidae > Allophyes > Allophyes oxyacanthae. The sequence goes on from OW028629.1 coordinate 11,251,919, forward strand.
TGTCGCCATATTGAATTTTAATTACTTTCAGGTCTTTAGTGATACTCGCAAGAATAAGACAAATCTATTGACGTAAGAATCATTAAAATCGGCCCACGCATTTGGTGTCTAGAGCGCCACAAAGGAATAAACATACATACATAAGCTGATAAACACATTACCCTCCTTTGCATCGCGCAGTCGGGTAATAAGCAGTCACGGCAGTCACTAATTATACGTTTTCTTTGAATCAATATCGCATAATCAAATCAAGTTTAACCGATGTTATTATAAATATTTTATTTTGTCTCTTAGGGTCGTATCTTTTTTTTACTCGGGTAGATTTTTTTCTTGCCATAGTAAAAGTTACTAGTGGCAATAAGTTCTATCAATTACCATTGGTTTCAACTCTGGGCAACATGTTTAAAAATATTGGACCAAGCTTCTATGGAAGAGTTGCATTGTCCTTTATCTTCAAATTGATGATAAATCCAACGCTCGAAGTTTTCTATCTCACGTTTTGCATCTTCTATACTATAGAGTTGCTTACTTTGTAGCAGGGTAAAAACAGTGTCAGTTTTTTCGAAAATCTCTGAAAAAACTTGTATTATGAAACAAAATTGCATGTCGTCCAGTTTGTGGGTGGCAGTTAGCCAACGAGAGTGAATCTCTGTCCCATGAGTCCGTCGTGTCTAAAATGGAATTTAATGTATGAACTATATCAATTCTGCAATTAAAGATGACATTAACGATTCTCGAATGATAGTGCCATCGAGTTTCCGAAACTATAGGCAAACTGCGGTCAGCAAATTCTATAAGGAGTTTGGAACGTTTGGATGATTTATTAATGAAACGGACATTACTATTAACATGACCAAAGAACATTTTTAATTCTGGAACAAATTCTAATGGAACAAACACTGCCATGGGACAAACCTCTCGTATTTTCGCTTGCACCCATCCTTGCTCTCCAGATTTGAAGAACTAATTTGTCTTTACAGCTATATTTTTCGAGAATATTTAATAACATTGCTGGCAAAGTATCACCATTTCGGCTACCACTATCATCGAAAATACCCAAAATACTCCTCTACCCCACTGTCGATTAAATAACGTAATATAACAGTTATTTATTCCCTATGACTCACGTCCGGTGTTTTTTCAATCATAACTGACACAAAACAGCTTTTATTAATTTCTGACTTAATCTCATCGCGAATAACTAAAGCGATGTGAAACATATAGGGAAAGTATGTTTTTTGCGATTTAAAATAAAATTAGTGGACTGTATTTTTTGGTGGTAGCCGGTAGGTATTTTAAAGTTTCCCTAAAACACTTGCAAACAGGTAGCACAGACAGGAAGTTACAGCCGCTTGGAACAATAGGGCTCACGGAATCGGCTGTATAAAGAAAGGGCTGGAACTAACCTGCAACTTGCAAATGAATAGCGTCGTGGTACGCGTCCTCGGGAGCCGACTGGGAGCAGCTCTGTTGTAGGCTTCACGGCGCTATTGGCGGTAAGATTCACAACAAATATTCGTATCTAGGCTTTCATTAGGTACAATTAACACTGCAAGCATGAGAGGCGCGTATGAAAGGCGCGCGTGCGTGCGGGTTCGATATCAAACATGATGCAATGTATTAAATCATTTTAAATGTCACTAGAAAAACCTGAAAAGACTGGATTTTTTGATGCGGAAATGCTTCTAAATGTGAGTCCATAACGGTATCGTACTTGCATAGGTACAACAAAGTTTCGATGTAGTTGCCGCGATTGTCTGATTCAGATTATTCATCATGATCGCGAAATGGCAATTTCTGTTTCCCTAATAGAATTACAGTATCAATTAACCGTATCATTAACTCGCGGTTGCGGTCTACTTTTCTGCTTTGAACTTCGAAAGAATTTGAAAACAGTTTTTGATTCTACTATTTTAGAATTCATGCAGTGACAAATAGCTGCGTTAATGTTTTTCGGTCTGTACGTGCTTTTTAGTCGAATTAGCTAAGTTATTAATTTCAGCAAAACCTGCGCGACTCCAAACTGAACTTGACTCCGAGAAGAGTAAACGTGGAAAACCTGATTTTTAATATAATGGTCAATTGACCGACGACGCCTACCGACCGCATGTGGCGGGTGGCGATATTATTATAATCTAGCCCACACCACTCGCACTTGCTCTTGCCTGGGAGTCAGGGGTGGGCGTTAACAACCAACAAAGCACTAGAGAATATAAAACAACACGCTTCCAATCTCACAGCTAAGATGTCTTATTTGTTGATTGGTCGATGCGCCCTTGCTACTTACATTATATTAGTTTGAGTATAACTTCAATCTTCACAATTGTAACTTTCTGAATGAAAATTGATATATCTGGTAATTAACCAACAATTTAAAGGTAACAATTTTAATGCATAGCATATGCACTGGGATCATTACTCCTATAGTTATAGGCCCTTATTAGGAATTCTGGATCCCAGGTCACTTTCCGAACCCGGTATTTGGATGTGTTCTTTGTCTTTTTGGTTTACTCCATCTAACCTCCGTTTAAGTGTTGCTTTCGGGACTCCATATATTCTGCTTTGCTTCATTTAAACCAACATTTTGTTTCCTTACTGATTCTAAAGCAAGGTTCATACTTGTTTCATTCTATGCAAAGTACTTTCTCTTTTTCAGCGACATTCTGGAATTAAAAATTTATAGAATAGAAATACTCTTTATTGTACACCTAGGAATAATTTAAATGTACAAATAATACTATTATATAATGTTTTCTGTGGGTTTCTTCCACTATTAGTGAAATACTCGTAACCTATTCCCATAAAATACAATAAAAAGTTGCTATGATTGGACCGGTCCAACGGTGGAACTCTCATAAGGTCCACTGATGGCAACAAGGTACTCGTTAAGAAAAAAAATACAAAAAAATACGTGGTCTTGATTAGACTAAATTGAATAACACTCATGGAATCACAATTAAACTGTTTAATATTTCATAGCAGTGCACGCAAACAAATATAAATACAATGATACTTACGTCAAATAGTCCAGAGTGAAATAATTAGATTTTGACCGCCGCAAACACAACCACACGCGTCACTCCTAGCCACGTGCTGCAGCGTCACTGAGGTAAGATGGTGGTGCAACTGTCTCGCCACGGACTCGTTTCAACTAAGTTGAGTGTTGCTAGCTTGCACAGTTTTGAAAATACCTTGGTGGTCCAATGAAAGAGCTAGTCCAATGATCGCAACCTTCCCTTGGTTCGGATTCAAATAGCGAGGTCTCATTACTTTTACGTTTTTTTTTTCGATTAAGTTTTGAGAGGGTCTGGAGATCTAGACCATCTCAATACTTTTTGGAGAAAAGATGCAATTTTTTAATGACGCACACTTGTTTATTTTCTATCGTTATAAATTTTGTATTTTTTAATGTCTTGATGGCTTCAAAATAGTCCCCCGTTAAAGACCGTGCGGGGCTGTGCATAAATCACACTTTTTCTTTGTTCAACAGATATTTATTTGAACCGAGTTTAGGTCAGGGGAACGTGCTGGCCATCGACTGTGTCCCCCTCTTCCGATCCAACGACCAGAGAAAGTTATGTCCAAGTGATCTCTTAAGACTTGCGTAATGTGGGGGAGCCCCGTCTTGCCGCAACCACATGTCTCAACGGGTTTCAAATGATACTTCCTCAAGTAAACCATTTGGGTAATTCTGAAGAAATCACAAGTACATAGCGCACGCTTAGTATTACAGTGACCGAATCCAAAAAAACACTTTTTTGGCAAATCGCAAAAAACGATTTTGCAACTACGACTTGCGCTGTTTAATTTGCTATAAATATGACATTACATAGATTGTTCAATTTAAGTTTAATTTTTCTAATAGTGTAGACATCAAAGTTTTAGGTGAAAGTGAAATTTTTGTTAAATGTTATTTAGTTTCAATTATACAGCCTTTTAAAATTGTTTTTGTAGTTTTAGGTCTTTTTAATACTTAGTAATGGTAAATTTGCCAAAAAGTATTTAGACCTAATTTATTTTAAGTCTTTCTAATAGTAAAAATATATACAACTTGACTGTACGTCTTAGGTTTAAGTCTATTTATCACTAAAATAATTATGTAATTTTTGATTTCGGTCTTTTTTAATGATGTTAAGTCATTCTAATACTATAAAAATATACTAATTACGTTGTGCATTTTATTTAGGGTTCATTTTAATCAATATAAAATAGCAAAATAAAAAATATAATCAGTCTTATTTCTTATGAAATCCTAGTAGACAGGTACAAGATAGATTCTAAACTTACACTTCTACTTATCTTAATCGTAGCTGCATGTATAGGAACTAAAAGAAAGATAGAGAAAGTTACTATAGTATAGTAACTAGAGGTTTATAAAAATAACTAGTAAATAAAATGATTAACAAAACAAAAATAGAACTTCAAAAGTTATTATCAATCAGCCATTTTGTTCTCATTACAATCTTAGTAAATAAGCTAAAAAATTAACATCATCAAAACAGATTTTGAATCCGTTAACTAATATAGTATAGAATCATAAAAATTTGAATAATAATTTGGTATTAAATTTTTTGCAATTAACTCGCGCAAGTCTTTCTTTTTGTTCTCGCTCAACACTTGTTTGCCTGTATAAGCCTTTACTAGTGTTAATTGCTCTAAAGGTAACATTTTAGTTCGTCTATTTCGAATACATACTTCAGAATAATCCTGCTGGTTGTATGTTTCTTTAATAAAAAAAGAAAATGGGCTCTTCTTTGTTACTTTAATCATTTTAATATTATTCCAAACTACGTTGTTTCCATCTTTGGTTTTATTAAAATTATAACCCCAATCTTCCTGTAATTTTTTAAAATCAAAGAAATCATTAAAAGTACACTCATTGACTACAAATTTGCAACCGGATTTACGTGAATTTTTTATTATGGAAATATATTGATGTGGAGAATATATAGGTCCTGCTTTCAAATTTTTTTAAATTTCTTTTTCTATTAAACTGTGTATATTGTCAGCCTCGTTCTGTGTGTGGCCTTTGATTAAAAATTTGTGAGTTATTGAATTAATATTTAAATGTGTCACTGCGTACAGATATACTGTAACGATAAATTTGTTTTTATTTTGCCCTCCGCAATTATCCGAATACAATATTAGATCAATACCTTCTTCATTAGTATTTCTGGATTCACTGCAAAGTTTTTCAAAATAATTTAATAAGCATGAACCTATTTCGTTAGCACCTCTTTTTGCGTCCGTTTCGCTCCAAAAATAACACTGCACATTGTTATACGAATCCTGAACTTGGCCTTCTACTTTTTTGTTTAAAGAAGCAACAGTAAAGTTGTAGCTATTAAGTTTACTTTTGTAATAGAAAGCAGAGGTGTCCCCCCTAGGTGTCTGCAAAACTGCTTCAAGATCAAATAGAATTACTTTGTTATTATCATCAATCTTACATCGATCATTATATTTTTCCTGTCGGCTGAGGGCTTTTTCTATCAAATGCATGTCATATTTTTCTTTAATTACAAGTTTTTCTTCAGCTGATGAATTCTGGAATTGTAAACATAGATCGCATTGATCTTTACGTGGGCGAAAGAATGAAATGTTAAACTGTGTAGTGAAAACTTTATAAAATGTGCAATATTTTCCAGCAGGCTTGTTTTTTTGTTTTTGTATGTCTTCGAAATCTCTAAAGAGATCAATTATCGTTTTACTACCATCTATGAATTCACGGGTCGATGTTTGGCGTGTGTAATGGGAATCTGTTCTTGGAATAGAATTGATGAATTCTTTGATGTCAGAAATTAATGCTTCATCTGACACATTACTAGCAGTCACACCTCTAAAATCAGTCTTTAAAATCCCATGTTCATCGGTCTTACTTTTGACTGTACGAATCATACGATCAGAAATACCCAATGTATTAAGAAAAAAGGTTTTACAAACTCGAATTGGACTACCATCAACGATAAAATGAAAAGCTTTGTTATAATTTCTAGGAGCCAAAGCATTAGTATACTTATATTTGGGTGTAATATTGGTTAAGCATGACAAAATAAAAGATCTTTGATTATGGATATCTCCAATTTCCCAATAAGTATCAAAAATACGTTGCCTTTGTACAGAATCTATTTTGGTAGGACACTGCAATCTGCATTTATTATTACATGGTGGCTTAAGATGTCGAGCTTCAACTGTTGCATTTTTGCTATTAACGTAAGTTTTTCCCAAATTTCTTAACTTTTTAGCTTTAATTTGTTTCCAGGTTTCCGGTTGTCTAGTGCGCTTTCTAGTTTTTGTCACAGTAATACCTCCATCAGTTGTTGTAGCTGCTGCTGAAGTGGACTCCTGTTCTCGTTGAGGTGATCTTGACGGCTCCGGAGTTGTATTTTCTTTATTATTATCAGGGTTTCTTTCCGCAGATTCATCACTAGAACTATCAGATGATGACGAAGATGAGCTTGATGAAGAAGAGCTACTACTGCTAGATCTAGAGCGGTGGATAGGTCGAGTTAGCAAATTATTAACCCTTTTTTCCTTTTCTACTTGGAATGTAGGATCACCGTCACTTAAATCTGCGTCACTTTCTTCGGAATTTATAGGCGAAATAAGATAATTTATAGGTGTTTTTATGCGGGTAGCATTCTCAGGTTCATTTTCAACATCACGCAAAATCTATAAGACAAAGTAAACATGAAAGTCAAATTAAAACAATGTCATTAAGTTAGGATCAAAATATACTAATAACTTTGAATAAACTAATGTAACTAATGTACTTTCAATTTAATAATTACAATACCTGATCATCTAGTTTTGGGGTAGGACTATCTTGATGTTCAGTGTCATTAAAATACTCTTGTGCATTCAAAAATGTACTATTTTCCGGTTTATTTCTAACATCATGTAGCACCTGCAAGTAAACACAAAAATGAATGTATTGAAATTACCCTCAATAATAAAAAAAATGGAAAAATATTTTTTATTTGGTTACCTGGACATCAATACTTCTATCTGAGAGAATTTCGCTATTTTGTACCGGTTCATTAGGCACAGTATTTGCCTGCAAACAAAAATGATTACAATTAAGTGAAAACGCCAGGGAATTGCAGGGAATTGAAATACCTTTAATTTTCTTATTACTTACCTGGTCGTGTTCTTGGTAATGAGGACTGCCTTTATTATCAATTAAATCAAGAATTTTCCTTGATCGTGCAGAAGCCATTCTAGAAAGTAAAATCATAAATAAAAGCATTGATTTTTTCTACTATTTTAATTTGAATAAGACTTATTACTGACTACGGACACATTGTCAATTTTGACCACAAAAATATGCATTATTTTTGATAAAGCACAGACCCATTACTTTATGTGACCATGAGCAAGTTATCAATATTAGTATTAAACAGACGTAACACTAAACTATGACTGTAGCAAAAACTAATTTGACAACATTTTTACTATTAAACTGACTTAAATATTAATGTGATCACAAACTGTTATTGTTTTTTAGTTTTAAATAGACCTAAAACCGAATACGCCGGTTGAATGTAACAACATTTTAGAATTAAAAAGGCTCATTGCGGAAAGAGTCAAAATAATACTAAAAATATACATAAAACTTACCTTTAATTTCACAATGAAAACGCCTTAAACACTAATAGGTCACTTTAAAATTAAATGCACAAACCGTTTATGTTGTAACGGTTGAACGAACACTGAATGAGTCTGTGTTATGTCAATCAACGTCACAAAAGTCGCGAAAATGAAAGAGACAGCAAAGATTGTAAGAGTAGGAAAACACAACGTATTGAAGAGTTTCTTAGAGCTATTTCATAGATGGCGTTGTTGTAGTCACGCCAGGTGCATTAACTCATTTTACGTAAATTTTGAGTTCGGTCACTATAATATTAAGCGTGCGAATTAGGTACTTGTGATTCGACTCAATGGCATAGGCCATTGAGTCTAGCAGGTAACTCATGACCTATTAGCTGTCCTTCTACTATCGCAGCTCACATGTTTACTCCGAATTTTCTGCATTACTGTAAGAAATGATAAGCTGATTTTTTGTCGCAGTGTATTTTCTGTGACGTATCCAGTCACGGATGTTGGTTTTCTCACTTATGAGAGTTAAATGCGTAACAATTTAACTACCCTTCCAGCGGTGTACGCTCGAAGATGATTATTACTGCGTTCTCGTCGGTCGGGCCTGCTCCACAATAATTTCAATGTTTTGCTCCGCCCGCGCCCTGGTATAACCCGGCTCGACATCCTCTTTTATATCTTCATTAAATAATCACTGTAAATGTATTACTAGTAAATGTTTCACTATGAAATTTAATATTTCTGGTTATCAATAATGATTTAAAGATACAGTTAAAGCTGTGGCAGCTTGGGTCGTTATTTCGGTAATTGTATGCCCTAACAGCTAACTTGTCCAACAAGTTTTCGATGGATGGATCGGAACTAAAATCTCTTGGCTTCATTATTTTAATATCTTGGCTTTTAAAAAGCCGCCACAGGTGAACGGAACCTTTTAATGTTACAAAAAATCTGTGTTATGAATACACCCTCTTTTCCTTTCCTGTCGAATCAACATATTTTTTTTTTCCAATTTAACAGTGGCTTCCATCCAAAAATTGGATCGATTTATGCAAAAATGATCCAATCCACACAAACCTCATTTCGAGATAATTGACTTTAAAGCTTATTGCGGTATTTCTCTGGCTTTGTAATGCTAAATGTTGTGTTTTTAATTTTATGTAATTCTAAGTGTACTAAACTAATTTACATGCATGTATTTAGTGAATAAATTGTAATAATTTAGTAGATATTCAAGCAAACTTGCGCCTGGATCATTTTTACAAAATAAATTTTGTATGGAATTAGCTGTGTAGGCTGTAGAAATAAAAATGCAAAAATGTTCCAAAGTATGACAAAAATAGTATCTCAAAAATGTTTATTATTATTGTTTTAATTAAAAAAATACAAAAGTTACCCTGCTCCTCATCTAAATCAAAGTCGTTCACAACAATAACCATCTATATATATCGTCTATTATTGCATCGGCTCCTTTCAGTTTTTTATAGTAATCAATGCAATAATTTGGTATAAGATGGAATAACGATTTCAAATCTTTTAACTTCATTTTTACTTGACTGCGCGACGCAAAGGAGGGTATTGTGTTTATCAGCCTATGTATGCATGTATGTATGGATGTTTGTTCCTTTGTGGCATTCTAGAGACCAAAGACGTGGGCCGATTTTGATGAATCTTATGTCAATCGATTTATCTTAATCTGGCGCGTGTCACTAAAGACATGACAGTAATCAAAACTCAATATGGCCACAACCAGACGCCATATTGTGAAAAATAAATAAAAGTGACGAATTAAGATAAGTGGGGTATAATTGAATAGGTTTGAAAATCATTTTTAGGTTTCTTTTATAAAAAAAAATCTTGTCCTTGTCATGTGTGGTTTCAAAATTAAAGGCTAATCCAAACCACCAAATACCAATAACCCAAACCAACCAACCACCAATACCAACCAACCAACCCAATAACGGTTACGGTTACGGTTACGGTGTTATTGGTGGTTAGACCAATAACTTTATTGGTCTGAGGCTTGAAGAGACGATTTCATAAATATATACATATATCTTAATACCTACACTAGAATAACTCGACATTAATAAACCTAAAAAAAATTAAATAAAGCAAATTAACAAAAACATTGCATAAAACCCGACTGCAAAAATACAACCTAAAAAGATGGAAACAAGATGAAAAGAAAACCAAGTATCCTTAATCAAAAATTATAACATGCAGTCGGAGACATTTAAGATGTAACGAACGCCATAAAACATGCCTCCGACTGCATGTTATAATTTTTGATAAAGGATAGGTACTTGGTTTTCTTTTCTTTACTTTGCCGTCATACAAAGCCTGCCAAACGGCCTGCCTTCTTTGTGACGTTGTCAATGTGCTCCCGAAAATATAATTGATTGAAAATGAGAATAATAAGAATGTGGAGTCTTTTTTATGATTAATATTTCTTTTGTTTTGAGCCAGTTCACTTTACTCTTAACATTAAATGTTTTGCTATTATTTATTTTCTTTCTAGAATTTGAGACATACATAACACAATGTCTACATACATACATATTATCCTAAAGAAATTGAATAAATTTTCATGCAAAACATACAATTTTATTGTAGGTACAAAAAATGGCACTAAATGCCTACTTATTTAAAGTTTTCGGTATTAATATAATATTCTGTTTATCGCCGAGATATTTATGATAATTTTATATTAAACCGTGAATCCATTTATTAAGAATTAAATTTTTCGTATTTCTCTATATAAACATTCATGTGGCCTAAATCAGTGTAATTCTATAGTCGAATGTTATTTGGAATTGAGTTAAAATGATTCAAGGATATTGGAACATTTAAACAGAATGATTTTTGTAATATTTTCCATATTGTACAAAAAGCATAATTGTTCCAAGTAGTCTGAATCATTATAGCAAAAAACAATTTACACATGTCAAGGACAACCAAGAAAATGCAAAAATGATTCTAATAGCTTGAAACACTTATGCATTTTAAAAAATGGTCTTTGACATGACAACTGTGGGTTGGATCATACTGATTTTCGTCAATTATCAACATAGAGTTATGAGTCTTTGATATGCTAAAATATACCTTATTTGGAGTACATAGGTCACAAAAACTCGAAATTGTCGAGGTTGTGGGTTGGATCGTTTTTGCATAAATCGGTCCAATTGTGGTGGGTGATTGTTTCATTATGAAACTCAATATTTCTGGTTATCAATAATGATTTAAAGATACAGTTAAAGCTGTGGCAGCTTAGGTCGTTATTTCGGTAATTGTATGCCCTAACCGCTAACTTGTCCAACAAGTTATCGATGGATGGATCGGAACTAAAATATCTTGGTGTCATTATTTTAATATCTTGGCGCTATTAAAAAGCTGCCTTTTTTAAAAAACCTTTTAATGTTAGGTACAACAAAATTTGTAAAAAGAGTACACCCTCTTTTCCTTTGCTGTCGAATCAAAATATTATTTTTTTCCAATTTAACAATGGCTTCCATCCAAAAATTGTGGTGGGTGATTGTTTCATTATGAAACTCAATATTTCTGGTTATCAATAATGATTTAAAGATACCTACAGTTAAAGCTGTAGCAGCTTGGGTCCTTATTTCGGTAATTGTATGCCCTAACCGCTAACTTGTCCAACAAGTTATCGATGGATGGATTGGAACTAAAATATCTTGGCGTCATTATTTTAATATCTTGGCTTTTAAAAAGCCGCCACAGGTGAACGGGGAACCTTTTAATGTTACAACAAAATTGTATAAAGAGTACACCCTCTTTTCATTTCCTGTCGAATCAACATTTTTTTTTTCCAATTTAACAATGGCTTCCATCCAACATTTTGTGGTGGGTGGGTGATTGTTTCATTATGAAATTCAATATTTCTAGTTATCAATAATGATTTAAAGATACGGTTAGAGCTGTGGCAGCTTGGGTCGTTATTTCGGTAATTGTATGCCCTAACCGCTAACTTGTCCAACAAGTTTTCGATGGATGGATCGGAACTAAAATATCTTGGCTTAATTATTTTAATATCTTGGCTTTTCAATAGCCGCCACAGACATACGTAACCTTTTAATATTACAACAAAATTGTATAAAGAGTACACCCTCTTTTCCTTTCCTGTCGAATCAACATAATTATTTTGTTCCAATTTAACAATGGCTTCCATCCAAAAATTTTGGTGGATGATTGTTTCATTATGAAACATGATATTTCTGGTTATCAATAATGATTTAAAGATGCAGTTGAAGCTGTGGCAGCTTGGGTCCTTATTTCGGTAATTGTATGCCCTAACAGCTAACTTGTCCAACAAGTTTTCGATGGATGGATCGGAACTAAAATCTCTTGGTGTCATTATTTTAATATCTTGACTATTAAAAAGCTGCCATTTAAAAAAAAACCTTTTAATGTTACAACAAAATTGTATAAAGAGTAAACCGTCTTTTCCTTTCCTGTCGAATCAACATATTTATTTTTTTCCAATTCCACAATGGCTTCCATCCAAAAACCGGTGGGTGATTTTTCCGTTATCGTTGTGCGTAAATTAAGGGGAAGGTTACTTTTTTCGAGTATGTTGCAGCTCCATTGACGCTATCAAATAATTGGTAAAAAAATAGAACAATTTCTGAAGTACATATTTTTATAGTGCCGCTGACAGGTCTTCTATCCGCATAGTGTGCTGCAAAAAAAACAGCTTTAATTCGTTACTAATGTTAGATACGTACAAACTTTGTTATATATGGGTATTTTCGCGAAAAGTTGCCCCCGTGACGGAAGTGGAATTTGTTATTTCATTCAGAAATTCTGAAAATTATATTTAGGTTGTTAGATCACTGGAAAATTAAAGTTTATGAATATTTTATTATAACGTTACATATTACGAAAGTTAACGAGAAATATCCATAACCATGTTTTTGATGACTGTGTGACGCAAACCATTCCGTCACTAGGTTTATAGGGATTTTACAATGAAACAATGTGATTTAGGAGAGTTTCTTTATTTTTCAATTATTGTAAAGGATAAAACAATCAAAAGTACAAGGTAGGTACTTTAATGAAGATTCCCTAAGAAAAAAGTTCAGTTGTGTTCTGCAATTGTCGATTGCTACTGATGACGAAGTCATTTTCAGTAATAGTAGACACCGGAGAACAAATTGGAAGGTTTGGTTGGCTTTTCTTGGCATAAGTACTGACTTTAGTGTATGATGCCATGGTCAATTTCTTCGATGCGTGATAACGCGTCGGCCACTCATTCTTCTCGCCATGAATGTGGTGTATAAATGCTACTCGTCCTTGTTTTGGCACAAAAAACGTACAGCCATGACTGGACAGTGAAACTTAATAATTTAAAGAAAATCTTATGCTTTAATAAGAAACTAAATCCAGCCCAAATGTTAATTATTTATAATTTCTTACTTCAAATTGATTTGGTGCAGTCCATCATTAATGACTCTGCTGACGTGAGCCTTTGTCATGGGGGCTAGAAAGAGTAAAAACTTTCTGAATAAAGTACCAAGGTCCATCTGACGAGTACTCTGCATTTTGTGCCCAAAGGACATGTTAGGAAATGGGCTTAAATTAATTTTATTTTTGGACAACTCTCATGTGCGGTTTTTCTGATAGGGAACATTATCCAGGATGGGCTTACAAAAACAAAAAAAAATATTATTAGCACCCTTATTTAATAAATAAATATTTTAAAATCAGTTTTTTTTTGTATCGTAATATTATTTTAGTACATTAAAAGAAAGGAAAAACTGTTAAGGTGTCTTTTTTGCTATATGTTATTTAAAATATCATAAAATAATATTTAAAATAAAACCAGTGAATTACCTACATGATTTGGATGTATGGTATTCCTTTGTCACGTAATGGAATCTATGAAAAAAACTTCATGAAGTCGGTAAACTGCAGAATGCCTACTGATGGTTATACATCTCTTCTAAGGTGGGCCAATAAACCAGACATTCTAGATTGGATTGGACTTGTTAATAATTTATAAATAGTTGCGCCAGCGGGTCGGAATAGGTGAACATATGTATTTGGTAGAGAAATAAAAGTATAATGTATTTGCACAAGTTTATTTGTTTGTACATAGTTATTTATTCTACCTCTTCATTTTCAACATCTTCCCTTACAATTACGTTATCAAGAAACTGTGCAGGCGGTATTATGATGTTTTGATGCCGAGCCCACCCAAGATACCATATGATCGTCATTACATGAGCACAGCTTCCGACAGTTCGCTTCCCTATTATACAGCTGCAGTAATAGTCAGAAATTCTCTCCTCCCAATTATTTGATTCTGTTAATTTGATCAAGACATAAGTATAATATACTTTATTACTTTGATGTCTTGATCTGATCCTGCCTCTTAGTAATACTGTCTCATGTGATGACATTATGCCTGGGACATTTGTGATTTCTAAACTTTCACTAATTTCAACCAAAAATGTCCCATTTGCACGAATATGCTCCCCGTAATAAGATCTGGCTTGCTTTATTTGGTAAATTCCAAGACTGAACAAAATCAAATCTGACATTTCCATTACTGGGAACATATCTATTTGTGGTAATTGGGCATCATTTATTCTTATAAAACTGGCTCGGCGTCTATTTAAATGATGCTCAAGCACATACTCTCCTAAATAGTTTGGCACATTCACTCTTTGCACTGCTCTGTCTAAGATTGCGTGAGCATCAGAACGGTCGGTAATAAGCGGATGGAAATTGTTCAATATTACTGCGCAAATTCTAAAATCGCTCATTAAGTTTCTTGATGCTACATTAAAATATTTATTTCTGAATATCTTGAAATCACGTTTAAACCGACCATTCACCACTTCAATTACCCACCTGCACAAGGTTACAAGCCGAGATTTATTTGCTTTTATCGTGGACAATTGTGTTTCACCTACATCTAGAGTCTCTGGCTTGTGTACTGAGAATCCTAATGAGGTAAGTAGTCCTATAGCATCCCGAAACCCTCTATCTAGCAATAACACATCATTTTCTCTAAAATAATTTCTGAGAGCACCACTGGGTGCAAAAAGCTGGTTCATTATCTGGGCATCAGAAGTTGTAGCAGCATACGGACCATACACATCTAAAATAAATCCATCTGTGGTTGTCATCATAAAAGGTTTCAATAGATTAGCATATTTATGTAAGCTATAGGTTTTTTTTTGAAATAGGTAGTTAGACGACTTTTGCAAATATATATATGTGCCATCAAAGATTACTATAGGATTACTTTCCTGTGTGCCAAAGAGACCCTGTGGAATCAAAAGATTTCTACTGGACAAGCTTGCTCTCGGGATATTACTAATGCCCAAATGTAAAGGTACATATGATTCCAATAAGCAGCCACGGGTTTTCTTTAAATGCTGGCATACTGTATAGGTTGATAAATGAAACAAAGAGGCAATGCGTCGAAAAGGTTCTCCAGTCCTTATTTTGATTAAATACATACCAAGTGCTGTTTTAGGTTTTCTACATAAATTGGACAATTGAGGTATGCAAGTTAATATTGCCAGAAAATTCAAAACAGTCAAGCCTGTCCAGTATTGACAAGTAGTATTATTCATGTTTTCAACATTTTCAAAGTCTAGGGTGTTATTTATATCCCTCCGTAATAAGTCAAGCATTTCAGTAACATGTACCTGATTGAATTCAGTTACGAATTCAAATTCAGTAAGAAAGTCCCAATTGTATAAGCTTAAATGTTCTTCACACACACGAGCATTTTGAGTAATGTACAGTTTTTGATGTGTGAGAATATTTTTCTTTAAAAACAATGGCACACGTTTCCTTCCGTGATTCATACAATCCGGAACAAAACAATGAGTAGTGGTATCTGGAGTGCGACAATAGCCATCTAATGTAAGGCTTACAACCGGTTCTCGAACATTTCCAATGTCTGTGCTGGCAGAACTAGGAGGCTCCACTACAGAGCTGGATCCACTGATGAATGGATTTGGTTCTTCCGGAATGTCTTCATTATTAGTGCTGACAGTACTTATTACGAATAAGCCAGATCCACTTTCTGCAGGTGGTGGTGGACTTACCACGACCTGCAACCACAACTGGTGGTTGCCGATGAGCCCTTAGCCAACAAGCATTACATGCCCGGGCGTTGGAAGGCATCTGTAATTGAAGACAAAATTAGTTTTGGTAATTCTATAGTGGGTGAATAATTATACAAACTCAAACAAGTTAAGCTTGAACTTAATAATAATAAATTCTTTATTGGCATACAAATGTGTATGAACAAAGTGAAGCCCTGACTCCTGCGCCAGATAAAAACACCTGTGTTACAGGAGGAACAGGTCGGGGGCCTGTGTTGCAGGGAATTGCAGCTGAATTAACTGATATTGTTATGGCATACATATTTTTAACTAAATTAGAGTTATAAGTTGGAATAATCTATAAAACAAGCAGGTACACACTTACTTCAAGAGGGCTGATAATATTGGCAGAATAATTCCATTCAGCATCACCATAATTTAGTTGACGAGATCGTCTCCCAATTCTTCTGGCAATGGAGATGCCACAACATACACAAACTGAATCATGGCCAAATTGACGTTCACCTATATTGCCTTCAATCCTATTATTTGATTCAAGAATCAATAGGCTAACACATTCTTGACATAAGTAGTCTTCATCGATTACCTAAAACAGGAAAAACTTATTATTTTAATCTATACTGGAATTTAGTAATTTGTTAATATTTTATACTCTTTTTTAAGTTGAAAATGGTTATGACTATGACTAACACAATCGCGTTTCGTGAAACGCGTATGTGGAAAGATTAATATTAAATACACCGCACATGGCAAATAAAATGATTAAAATGCTGAGTGGATAATATGATGTCTAGTTTTAATTACGGGTATTCAGATTTTTAGCTACATACCTGTCTGGAAATCCATTCTTCTACTATAGAGGTAATCTCAAGATCCATATGTGTTGCATTGTACCGATATTGCTGTGTAATTGGAATAGCAATCCAGCAATTAATGCAGCGAGGCATGATGGTGAGGATTACTTGAAAGATAAAAACATTAGTGTGGTTTCAAAGCCTGCGAAGAGTCAGTAATAATTTAATAGTGTGATATGGCAAATCTGAACGCAACAGAACGAAAAACTTGATAAATAGCCACAAGACTGTAGACTATTCTAGGCCGTGCACCTTGACTCGATTGTTTGTTAGAAACCCGTCGTATATAAAATAGGTACTAACCTTAAAACAGCTACGATAAATTAATGTTTATTTGCAAAATCAAAGTCCAAGTGAGAAATCAGGGTCGTCAGTATCGCCGGTCGTCGGGTGTTCAAATCGTGTGCAGTATCAATGAACCCAAATTAAAAGCCAGGTCAAATAAAGAAAATAAGAAACGTGAACAAAAATAACAAACAACAGAAACTCAAACAAATTCAAATCACTTGTGTCCGTTCCGGGTTCCGTTCACAAACAATTAGTAGGGAATTAGGGACATAACATGACATTTGATTGACGTTCACATTTCACAATGACAGTAATGACATCCAACAGAATAGAGTTGCCAAAGTCAATAACTAATGAGGGTTGCAACTTTATTTTTCAAATTATAATTATTAAAAATACAATAAATATAGGAAGGGCGCTTTAAAAAATGGATTCTAATATATTAAGCTGGTTATAAAAAGTACTTGGGTTTACTATTATATAACCAAGTACACCTTGATAGTAGATAAGGTAGGCCTTACAGTAGTTATGTAAGGTTGAGGTGTTAAACCTCTTTGTGTACCTATTTCGTGTCTTTTTGTGGTGTTACCTGAAGGTAACTCGGTCGGTCGGTCGGTCGTCTTTTATATGGGCCACAAATGTTTCCCTCGCTTCCGCCTTGCTGGGTTTTCATCTTCGGTGTTTGTTACTCTTTACTTTTTTAGGCGCTGGGGAGCCAGCAGTCCCGATTTTTGGCAAAGACCAGAACAACATTGGGGCTTATAAAGCTCTGGCAAGCTTAGTATGGCTGCTAAATTGGTGCGTTCTTCATTGGCAGCTGGAAAATATAAATAAATATATAAATATCCACGATTTTTTATAATAACGTAATAATGTCGTAATAAATAAATAATGTCAACCATACTTTTGAGGTTAGAATCAACAAATACCTTTTACCCGACTGCGGCGTAGCCCTAAAAGTGTAGTTAACGATAAGCGAGGAGGGTAATTAGTGATCTCGTTTCTATTTATCTCGATTTCTCTCAGAGAATTACCCAAAAAATAGGATATCTGTAAAAGCACACGAACCCCTTGTCTGTCCATCGGACTCCCAGTTCGATATCAAAAAGGGCCGTCTGTCAATCCGACTTGTGGTGTCTGGTCCGCTTCGACGACACATTTCGATAATTAAAAAAACGCGGAATGCGACCACCTGATAATAATCTTTGTATGTAATGCTCCTTTTTGTATCCACAAGTGTGCATACTCCCTTAGACAACCCCCCTTGAATATCCTGGTTTGATTGTGAGTCGTCTAGTTGCAAATCCCTATAAAACGATTCGATAAAAAAAACACAAAATAAAAAAACGTTTCAAATAAAAATCGATGAGCGAGCGACATTCGCACGAGTGACTTTCACACCAAAAAATCAATTACTGAACGTAGCCATTGTGATTGGGTTAATTCGTAGACGGAGAAACAAATGGACGCAGGCACCGTGTAACCGGGTATGAGATAGAGATATTGTTGCCAGGTGATTGCATTTCCCTAAATTGTCAGGACATTGTAATTGTTATAGAAATATTACAAAATGAAAATGTAAGATAAATTCACAGCAACTTATTAAAACAAAACGTTTATAGGGTCAGAAGATATATACTATTTTATCATTCGATGGTAATTGAACTATGGAACTTGGTTTAATCAGCCTTTATACCTTCAGACCAATACAACATCAAAACCATAACAAAATACTAGTACATAATGTAGGTATGCTTTTTTAGCTAATTTACTCGTCACTTCGTACATTGTGTGACAATCCACATATACCAAAGTAAAATCTAAAATTGCATGTAGTTCAACAATAGGACAATGAATATTCAAGTAATTCAATTCATTTTAATCAGACTTTAAAAATTAACAAAAAAAACGTTTTTAAAAACAAGCTTTTATTATGCTCTAAATAGAAGAAAATAAACTTTAAATTAAATCAAACCCATTTAGTAATTACACAAACATTACACAATTTATATGATATAAAAGTTTGTCGCGAGATTTACTTGTGTAGATGGATAGTAGTAGTAAATCACGCGACAAGCTTTTATGTTTTCTTCTTTTTAGAGCATTTAAATAAAAGCCTGTTTTAAAAAATGTTTGTTTACTATAAATTTATATTTCAGTTATGAACGCAGACGTCAGTTTATTTGTATTCTTCTTAGCAAACCCTTTAATTTGATACACATATTATAGGAGTGCGGTAAAAATAACTAGTCCGCTATCTTGGGCCGTGCACCATACCATCTTCATTTTCCGGGAATCTGTAACCATAGTTTTCATAATCATATTAAATTATTTAGTTGTTGATGTGTCGCATAATAATGTGATCTTTATATTTATACTCGTATGGCATAAATGTGGTCTTTATTTTGTTATAGGTAGATAATTATAACAAAAATACGAAAGTAGGGAAAATTTGTTTCTAAGTGTGGTAACCCCAATACTTCTAGGTTACATTTTAGAATTGGATTATTTCACTGTTTATTATTCTAATTTGTACAGTATCAGTTACAGGAGAGGCTTTACATATGATTTAATAAGGTTTTACAAGCAAACATCGTGTAAAAATTAGGTAAACTCACCTATGAAATGTAACATAACACAACCCTGGTTCAAATCGGTTTTTACATGTTATAACAGAGCACTGCACCATAAATTATGCTTCTAAATACGCCACACATACTCTATGTCACTCTCTGATGCGAAAACACAAACAACATATTACGCAAACTAATAATTTTTTATAATTAATTTCGAAAACCTTCAAATAGTATCATTTTGTAACTCCCAGACGTCAATTTCGTTTTGGAGTACCATGGTAACCGCGATAAGGACAGCAAATAACTATTGATGTCACCTTCGCACTTGGTTTATTTACATAAGGCTTTTTCGTTTTGGAGTAAAAGAGATGGAAACGTGAATTAGTCCATTATTGCTCCGTCCACGGGTTAATTAAATATTCCCGGTGACGATTGACATGACTTTTGATGATGGAGGTATTGTCATTTAATTCGCACCTATTTTTTATTCAATTCAATGCCCTAAGGATCGTGCTATTAACTTATTTAATTAACTTGACATACAAACAACAAACATTCATAAATAGGTAGGTACCTACCTGCTTATGATGCCACAAACTTATCTGACCCGATCATGGCGTCGCTGCCATCCGTCCACGGTGGCACTATACCGTAGACAAAGAACGCACTATACGCTAATTAAACAAGCAAATGATGTCACATTAGTCATTTTGACAAGTCTTAGATGTGTCACTTTGACAGCATAACAATTTTTTATTTTAATATTAGGTTTGGCATGCATTTGAGACGAAAATCAAATTTTTTCATTGTAGAATATTTTAAATAGGTATGCGCAGTTTATAAATACTTTAAGTAGGTACATAAACGTGTTATTGTTATAGCAATCTCAACATTTAAAGGCTATGGGCCTCGTCAGGATTCTTTTTGTTGTAGATAAAGGTATGTGTTGTATGCCAACATCAGCATCAACAACAGTGTTTATAGCTAGTTATGGTTACCCCTCACCCCTCAGCCTTAGATTAGGCGTAGGCTATCATTTCTGCATGCCTAGCATTATAAGAATTGTCAGCTTAGTATTATAAGAATTGTTTTTAATGCAGGTTCAGCCGATTGTATCCCACCGGATGAGCCTGCCCGTGTAACCATTTTAAGACAGTATTAAATCGCCTCTAAATCGGCATGGACATACTCATACTCGTAGTTTAATTTCTATTTCTTAATTAGTTTTTAAAAATTGATTTCCCCGCTCCGAAATCAAGAGTGGCGCAGCCGGATCGGATTTTTTCTCGTTTACCGTGATTTTCAGACGTCCAAATTCGTCTGGAAAAAGTGTCGCGAAAATACGAGTTAAATCCTTCGAACCAAATAAATATTCTCTTCGATCGGGTAAAGGAAAGCTGAGTATGGGAGTTTGCGGTATAACAGTCGGTTGGTGAGTAAAACTTTTCGCCAATCCCTTGTTCCCCAAATCCTCCTGTATTTTTCATAGGTTAACTATTTTATAAGTAATTGTTATTATTGAGATTAAACCTCTCTCATTATAACGTGTCTGGTAACTTTGTATTAAATTCTATCGAGTTATCTCTGTTCTAAAAATAGAACTATCATAGAGTAAGTAACATTATAGACAGGACAGATCTTAAAATTCAGATTTGTGCTATAAGTTAATAATTAGTGTTAATTAGCATATATTGATCTTCAAATTGATCAAATTAATGTGTTTTAATTTTAAGGTGAAATCTTATTTTTCACCCCAAATATTTAACATTGTTTTAAAAATTGAATATTAATTTTTCCGTGTTCCTAATCATCTTTACGCTTTTATTGTGCTTTTTATTGTGTTCTTTTTGTGTGTGTAATTTTGTTAACGTGTAAAAGTGAGTGCTAGTTGCCTTCTCTGAACTGTTCATTACTCTATCGCAATGGCAGTCGAGCCCATACCTAAAGAAATTATCCAATTGATACCTCAATATAATGGCGATAAAAGACAGTTAAATTTATATTTGAGAAAATGTCAATATTTTATTGACCGTTATAAAGGAAATGAAGAACAAAATTTATACGTTTTTAATGTTTTAACAAGCCGGTTAAAAGAGAATGCAGCTGCGCTCTTATCAGAACGAAAGGATGTTGTGACTTGGTCCGAGTTGAAAGAATTGCTTACACAGCATTTTGGAGACCCGCGTAGCGAAGCGTGCATAAATATAGAATTAGAATCTTTAAAAATTAAATCAGGTGAAAGTTATTTGGATTTTTGTAATCGAATCCAAGGTGTCCGATCTTTATTAATCTCGAAAGTGAACACAACGAATGATAATGATTTGAAACGAGCTAAGTCGATTATCTTTCAATTTTTACGGCTCTATATGTATTTTTGTAGAACTTTCCTCTAGTAAATCACAAACAATTCATTATGGTATAGATCTAGAGTCATTTGGAATGACAGACAAGAAGTCTTAGAAATTAATTGTGATCTAAATTTAAAACTTCCGTACATTTATTTAGAAGAAATAGACGCAAAAATTATTATGATTGATACCTGAAGTATGCGATCATTCATTAGTCCGCGAAAAGCCTATCAATATTTCGGTGAATTCATTCGGAAGGAACCATTTCAAGTTGTTAGCACGCACGCGTCCATAAGACATGATGAAGTGATGGAAATCCCTGTCTTGCCTACTTTCGAAAATAATGATTGGCATAAATTCTATTTATATGACGTTGACGCACGTTATGACGGTCATATTGGAAACGATCTTTTACAAAAATTTGGCGCAATAATTGATTTAAAAGCAAAGCTATTAAAAATAAATTCGACTTGCATTCCAATTATAAATAATTATTTAAATTATACTATTGATATACCACCCCGATCTGAAAAACGAGTCAGGTTGCCAATCGACCAACATTCTGGCGACGCTATCCTAGACTTTCAGGAATTTGAGAACGGCCTACGAATGCCTAGTGCAATAGTAAATTGCGTAAATGGCTATGCATTTAATAGCGATGCTGACGCTGGCCCTTTATCTAAGTACATGTTCAAACTGGTCATTGGACTATAGTTAAGGTTATTAATTTAGAAAGAGTTAACAATGATTTAAATTACGTATCTATGAAATATGAACAATTGGAATACATCATATTCTCAAGAATTTATAAGTATAAAAATGCATACAGAATTTATACGCGATATAACTACAGAAAAGTATCGACAACTTATTCCGCAGCAGCGCTCTAAAAGAGGACTCATAAATCCACTGGGTTCTATTATAAAGATTATTACGGGAAACCTTAAATTGACCATGACGATGTAATTAAATATGATAAATTTATTTCTAAATTGAGTCATGATCAAATCATTATTTCAAAAAAGATTACTCTGGTCTCTAAAACGTTCGATAGTTTTATTATGTAACTGAAACAATTTATCAGAATACTGTTAATATTAATAATCGCCTTAATAAGGTCGAGACAATGTTAAGAGATTTAGCTACTAAGGAAAAGAATTGGATTTTTCAAACATATCTTATTGGATTGTTTAATGTCTTTGTAAGTAGTTTTCGTACAATCTTTATCAGACTGAGTGAAATTGAAACTGCATTAGCATTAAGTAAAGTCTCTATATTACATCAATCTATTGTGAACTCTACAGAACTTTTGTACCATTTAAAATTGATTTCTAACTCTGAAAACTTGATGTATTCACCTATAGAAGCAAATTTGTTAAAAATAGAAGAAACTATTTGTGTCAAATCTTTTATTAAGAAAAACCAGATTACGTTCTTATTGGAAATTCCACTTACTGATAATTCTACTTATAACTATTTTAAAATGTATTCCTTACCTATTTTCCACCAACCTGAAAATAAAACCTTAACTATTTTCCCTAAATATCCATACCTTTTGGCGAAAGGAATGAAATACTTACCGATTGTAAAACCATGCCGCCCGTTGTCTACTGGCGACCATTTCCTGTGCACTGAAGAAAACCTAGCTTTTTACTATGAACTCACCTGTATAGAGCAGCTCATGAAATTCGATGACAACCCCACTCACTGCACGCAGCATCAGATACAAGTTGAAAAGGTCAAGGTCCAACAAGTGAACGCGAACAGTTGGATCCTTTATACCAGGCTGAAAACTACGCTAACGACGCATTGTGACAATGAGGTCAGTAAGCAGCTGGTATTCGGGAGCTACCTTATTACCATCGACGAGCCCTGTGACCTGGAGATCCAAGGAGCCCGAATTCGGCACCGTATCAGCATAGAATCAGATGTTGTAGAGTCGATCCCAATAATTACCTTACCACAGTTACGTATGAACGCAAACTTATCCAGTGCACGTGCACTTAACATGAATGGAATCAACTTAGATGAAGTGAAATATATGGCGTACTCTTTAAAACACAGTGCAGTGATCGAAAGTGTTTTGAATGAAAAGAAAGACTTTAGCTTCAGTGAAATTTTAGGGTATATGACTTTAGGTATAATAATTTTAAGTTTTCTTATGTTTTCATTTTATATGTTTCGGCTAAAATTTCTGAAATGTATACCATTTAAGCAAAATTATCGGAACAAATCTCAAATCGATCCATCCGATAATTTTCCTCTTGGGGAGGGAGGAGTTATGGTTACCCCTCACCCCTCAGCCTTAGATTAGGCGTAGGCTATCATTTCTGCATGCCTAGCATTATAAGAATTGTCAGCTTAGTATTATAAGAATTGTTTTTAATGCAGGTTCAGCCGATTGTATCCCACCGGATGAGCCTGCCCGTGTAACCATTTTAAGACAGTATTAAATCGCCTCTAAATCGGCATGGACATACTCATACTCGTAGTTTAATTTCTATTTCTTAATTAGTTTTTAAAAATTGATTTCCCCGCTCCGAAATCAAGAGTAGCTACTATCACTATATTTATTTAGCTGTGTTCCACAATACTACAATAAATTCAATTGAAATGGAATCTCTTTCCCGAGTTGTCACCCTTGATTTTACATGAATAAAACAATAAAACTATGTGTGAGCTATCGGACAGGATCAGGGGTCGTAGTCATTCGCAAAACACGTTTTACCAAATGTGAATAATATGTTTAATCAATGTACCACAGAATTGAGTGAAAAAAACAACGTAAACTTTTAAACAAGGGCGGAATATAACAATCACAGGCGCGGCCGTAGGCGGACTAGACTACTTGAGTTTTCACGGTCGTTGGCGGGCGAGCGGGGTGAGGGGCGCGAGCCCGCGCCTCCCCGCCCATGCTCAAGGACACGTTTGATCGCAAGTCCGAGTGCTAGTACTGCAGGTCGCGCTATATAATGTTAATTATAATAATTGTTATAAATTTTATATTTCACCTAAGGTACTTTACTAAATAGATTGAGTCAATGAATTAGGTACCTAACATGAAATGAATGTTTATTAAAATGAAAGACATTAAATATTTTTATAATATAATTATATATTTTTTTCAAATTTCAAAATCTTCTACGGTCACCTGTGGGATAAATAATAAATAATGATTACAATCAATTTATACGCAATTTTATGTCAATAGTCGGATCAATTATGATATTGTCATACTTTAAAGTTATTTTATTGATTATTGTTTTGTAATTAAAGAATTGAATGTATTTAGTTTTAGTTAAGTTAACTTTTAAGTCATTAAATGTAAGCCATTGTATTAAATGTTCTAGGGTTCTAATAATCTCTCTATTTCATGGTTTATAGTAATTATACATAATAGTTTATAGTTATACATGGGGATAATTATGTCATCAACAAATTAATAAAATACTTACATGATCGTAATTTTACACTTAACAATTTTAAACATTTTGCCGCGTCGAATGGCCTCCTATGGCAATTATAACCGACTCGGATGATTTTCAAAAATGAAAATGGCGGCAAAAATAATAAATAAATATTAAAAAATAACAAAAAAAATCCTATTGGAATTTTATATATTATACGAATTGAATTTAATAAAATCTTATTGAAAAGTAGCGCAATGGGGATAAAAACTGCCTTTTGCTCACTTCAGAGGCTGCTCAAAGCATCATTTTATTAATTATTCATAAAACAATTCGATTGTTTATAAAAATACTATGAAAGTTGACAGCTAGCTATCAAATTTCTGGAACACCCGACAGTAGCGACATCTGAAGTGAGCAAAAGGCATTTTTTAACCCCATTGCGCTACTTTCCAATAAGATTTTATTAAATTCAATTCGTATAATATTATAAAATTCCAATAGGAAAT
This sequence comes from Allophyes oxyacanthae, assembly GCA_932294325.1. Lineage (NCBI taxonomy): Eukaryota > Metazoa > Arthropoda > Insecta > Lepidoptera > Noctuidae > Allophyes > Allophyes oxyacanthae. The sequence continues at coordinate 11,277,602 of OW028629.1, forward strand.
TTAATAAGGATTACAATTATTTAACCATAATTTATAATTATTTTTTTTTGTTTTTTTTAATATTTATTTATTATTTTTGCCGCCATTTTCATTTTTGAAAATCATCCGAGTCGGTTATAATTGCCATCGGACGCCATTCGACGCGGCAAAATGTTTAAAATTGTTAAGTGTAAAATTACGATCATGTAAGTATTTTATTTATTTGTTGATGACATAATTATTTATAACTATAAACTATTATGTATAATTACTATAAACCATGAAATAGAGAGATTATTAGAACCCTAGAACATTTAATACAATGGCTTAAATTTAATGACTTAAAAGTTAACTTAACTAAAACTAAATACATTCAATTCTTTAATTACAAAACAATAATCAATAAAATAACTTTAAAGTATGACAATATCATAATTGATCCGACTATTGACATGAAATTGCGTATAAATTGATTGTAATCATTATTTATTATTTATCCCACTGATGACCGTAGCAGAATTTGAAAGGAGATCGGACATTTTTGTATGGGCCTTGGTCCAAGTGGCGTCGGATGATGACACTTATTTTATTTAAAAGCTCATAGTAAAACAATACTTTTTTCTATGGGTGCGACAAAATCTATCCTGGGAGAAAAAAGTTATGGCTAAGTGAAAAATATTATTTATTATATCATTATTATTTTATTAGCGGCCCGTCCCTCCTTCGCACGGTTAGATATTTATTTGTAATATACCCTATGTTTCTCAGTGACAATAATAGCATTCTACTGGTGAAATAATTTTTAAAATCGGTCCTAACCTAACCTAACTTTTTTTCTTTTTTTTTTTTACGTGGTGAGAACCCGTCATAGGGCTGTCCTCCGCCTGGGGGGGGCGAAGGGGTGTGCTGGACTCCTACCGGCTAAACTCACCACGGTGGTCCACTTCGGCACCTACAGGTGGGCCTCGGGTACTCTTAAAAGACCGCACCGAAGCCCACCTCGGTGCCACGCCTATTAGGGCACTTCTCGGGGAGGGAGACTGTAAAGAGGTCCCCCTCCCAGGCACGTCCCGGGGGAGACTGTAAAGAGGTCCCCCCGGTACCCTCGCTGTGCGGTGCACGGCGCTCAGGACTGACCAGTGCGCGCCGTCTTCTCGGGGGTCGCTTCGGTGAGAGCGCCACAGAGTCCCCACTCTGTGGGCCCGCGACCCCGGAACCTAACCTAACCTAACCTAACCGTCAAAAACTCCCGATTCCAGATAGAAAAAGAGTTGTAAACCTTTGAACGGCTCAACAGATTTTCATGAAACATATAGCTAAGTGGATACACGACTAAACTGACATTCAATTAAAAAAAAAACTGCATTGAAATCGGTGCATCCGTTTTGGGGCTATGATGCCACAGACAGATACACAAATACGTAGGTACACAGATACACACTACAAACTTATAACACCCCTCTTTTTTGTCGGGGGTTAAAAATACAAATCTTTTCTCTGTTTACTGTTTCTTCCATTATGTACTACGTATTTTTTTTTTTTTTTTTTTTATTTATTTGTTAGAAGAGGTAGGGTACTAAGCCCCTTTGTCACTGCGACCTGCGAAGATCTATTGTGACGCCTCTTGTATTATTACAGCACTCCCTCTAGCCGTAAGTCAATAATAAAATTGACTATATTCTTGGGGTGGAGGGATTTAATCTCATCTGGTGAGATTAGGTGGCCCCCCAGGTGCTGGCTTCTAGTGTGGTGTACTACGTCACACTCGCATAGGATATGTATGGGCGTCTCATCCTTCTCGCGACAGAATCTGCAAATTGTAGTGTCACTAAGGCCCATTTTTTGTAGATGCTTGTTTCTAAAATGTACTACGTATAGTACATTTTAGATCTCACGTGACGGGACTGTATGTGACCTCGTAGCAATATCATATTATCGTCATATAGGTTCCATGATGCTCAAGAAGTCCTGCGGGTGGTGAACCATGTCGAAATACTTCGATATGATGTACACCGTCTTTAACATGCTCACTGTAATAATTACGAGCTAGCTTTATACTATGGTAAGTCCCACGCGAGAACAGAATTAATTCTTCTTGTGTTAGCTGCGGAAAACCTGGTAATCCGGGAAGAGCTCGAGAGATGCTTTCGAAGGCCGCACGTTGTCAATACATATTCTGCCAAGTTGTTTAACGTATTGATTATGAGTTTCACAAAAAATCTAGTCCCAGTGAACAAGAGTGAGCGACTGAAAAAGCGAAGTTCGTGCTCATTATGCGCGTGAGGTGTGTGCCTCTCCCTCAGGCCCCTCGGTTCCCTTTAGGGCCTATCCAATCTCGATACTTATAGCAGCAGAATCGCGTGTTTTCGCGTTAGTTATTCACTTTTTGTAAGCAAAAGGCTGCCAACGAACGCGACAACGCACGATTCTGCTGCTAAAAGTATCGAATGTGAACGGACGCTTAGCGCTTACTTTTATCGCGATGCGTGTAGAGCGTCTAGATATCTCTTTATCAAGCAGTTATAACAGAAATACCACGTGTTTGAACTCCCCTGACTCAGACGCGCGCAAATGAACAATATTTTATTATTAAAAGTGGCTTTATTTATCTACATCTACACTTCTACACTCATAATAAATAGAGAAAAGATTTGTATTTTTAACCCCCGACCAAAAAACTATCGTAGCTCCAAAACGGATGGACCGATTTCAATGCAGTTTTTTTTAATCGAAAGTTAGTTTAGTCTGGTATCATCTTAGCTTTGTTTCATGAAAATCTGTTCAGCCGTTCAAAGGTTACAGCTCTTTTTCTATTTGGAGTCATGGGTTTTTGACGGTTAGGTTATTGTTTGTAATTAATAAACTTAAAAACTACCGGGCCGATTTTAAAAATTCTTTCACCAGTAGAATGCTATTATTATCACGGAGAAATATAGGCTATATTTCAAATAAATAACCACACGTGCGAAGCTGGGACGGGCCGATAATAATATAATATGAATACGAATATTTTAATTTTTCACTTAGCCATAACTTTTTTCTCCCAGGATAGATTTTGTCGCACCCATAGAAAAAAAGTATTCTTTTATTATGAGCTTTTAAATAAAATAACAGTCATCATCCGACGCCACTTGGACCGCCCGTGTCCGATCTCCTTTGAAAAAAAGATATAATTATATTATTAAAAAATTTAATGTCTTTCATTTTAATAAACATTCTTTTCATATTAGGTATCTAATTCATTGAATCAATCATTTAGTAAAGTACCTTAGATGAAATATAAAGTTTATAACAATTATTATAATTAACATTATATAGCGCGACCTGCAGTACTAGCACTCGGACTTGCGATCAAACGTCCTTGAGCATGGCGCGGGGAGGCGCGGGCTCGCGCCCCTCACCCCGCTCGCCCGCCAACGACCGTGAAAACTCAAGTAGTCCGCCTACGGCCGCGACGCACGCGCCTGTGATTGTTATATTCCGCCCTTGTTTAACCTTCGGCCCGTCGCATGGGGTCTTTGAAAGCCTAGGTGTAAGAAAAATGTAAAATACTTCAGGTACCCTTCGAAATCAGATTATAGTTAGCGCGCATCGCCGCTAACTTCAGTTCGCGCGCCAGCGCAGTGAGATTCCGACGTGTTTTGGGCGCGAGGGCCGTAAAAGACCCCACGCGACGAACCCCGTAAGTAAAATTGAATTGTTTGATTGTTGTTTGATTTCTTTTGTAACGTGTGTTTTATTTATTTTTTATTATTTTAGATTATAATTTAATTATAATTGACTTCTAAAATGTGTGAAGAACAACAACGACGTATATTGAGTTGGTTAGAAGATAATCCGAAGATGTTTGCGGTGGCGAGGAGGAAGAAGATGAAGTAGCTACATGTCTGCATGAAAGAAGTGAGCATAACACGGATTCGAAGCAAGAATGTGAAGATTTGGTGCCTACAGAACAACATGAGGTACCTTTGGAGGACCCGGATCAGGTTTTAGAATCGTTGGATGAACAGCTCATGGAGTTGGAAAGCTCGTATAATGATGATGATGAAGAGCCCTTGATAAATATATCGTCACAGAACTTTTATATTGTCAAAAAGAGAGAGAGAAATGGCACCTATAAATTATTTTCCAAACGGAGGAAGACACCTTATCCACCAGGTGTCAGAACAAGGCGACAAAATACAAATACGGAGCAACCAGGTCCACGGTGTGCAGCACGGGAGGTCAGTTGTCCTTCAGAGTCATGGCTCCTATTTATGGCCCTACACATACTAAACTGGTATGTACTGACTGTGTCCAAACGGAAAATTTGTCTGATTTAATTTGATAAAAGTTGTGTTTTTTTTTTGTTGGTGCGAGCCAAATTTTATGTTACAATGTTGATATAATAACTCCCTCGTACTTCAGATGACTGACTAGAAGCGGGCGACGAGGATTCAGTCTCTTCTAAATCGTTGAAAATAGCCTCCTGCTCTGAATCACTTTCTTCAGTCCTTTGAGAAACGTTGTCAATCTCTTCCTCGCTCTCGGAGTCACAAGAAGTAACACTTGAACAGTTTTCTAATAATTCTTGTAGCCGACGTTTATTTCGTTCATAAGATATCTTGAGAAATCTAAAAATAACCAAACAATAGTATAAATAACAATAAATCATAAACTTACTCTCAACTCAAGAAATGAACACCGACTACGAGGTCGGGTACGACGTACCCCGGCCAACTTTACGCACGTGTATCTCCTGCTGCAGCCGGCACGACACGAAATGCGATTCTGTACCTCGCCCCCCGCACCCTCACCTCCAGCTACTGTGACGACAGGATTCGCATTGCAACAACATCGTTAAATAATTTACGTTTTAACCCTTTAACTGGTAGAGGGAATGAGCCTAGATAATGAAATAAAACTTCACTACTTTGAATCATATATTTTTTTACTTTTTTTAAACATTTTATTTTATTTTTTATTTATTTATTAGATAGAAAGAAACATGATGGCAACATATAAACCACCATCAGTCTAGCCTTACCAATTTATGTATCTGTTTGATGGTAATTTTTGAAGCAAGGCACTGCACACAATGGCACTTGACACCTATCACATTGTATCCTGGATCGTTGATTATTGTGTGCACTACTACACAAGCGACAGATAAACAGATAAACATTTTTATTGATAATTGATTCAAATTATAGGTCAGGGTATCATACATACAATCATAGGAATTATATAATGTCATTTGGTTTCCAATAAGAACTCATCGACTGTATAAAACGTCCTCTCAACGAGCCAATTTTTTAGTTTTATTTTAAAAACTGTGAAGCTACGTGTGCTTGTGATATGCTCCGGTAGGTGATTGTAGACCGTCGGTCCCATAACGTGTGTCAACTTGTCAGATTGTGCCAGTCTCCGAGACACAGCCATGAGCTTATGCGCGCCGCGGGTGTTGTACGAGTGTTGATCTTTTCGTTTCAGGAATGAGTGTAGATTTTGCCTCACATAGACAGCTACCTGAAATATCACCAGCGCGGGAAGTGTAGGTATTTTGAGTGACTTAAAGTAGGGTTTAGCTGATGTTCGTTGCGACACCTGTGCGATTGCCCTGACACCTATAGGTGGGTAATTCTACAGGCCAATGAGCTCCAAGCTCAGAAAAACGAATTTCTCGAGGCACTCCAAATAGTTTCTTTTGCCTTGATTCACTTTCTTCCGATTGTACAGACTTACTTTTTTTGGACGCGAACTTTGGCATGGTGGCAAAGGGTCTCTTTCGGAATGTTGCGTTTGCTACTAATTCTCGAGACAATGTCAGCCTAAATTCCTTTTGAGACAATACGGTGTGGTTACGTCTGTTAGAAGCATACAATATATACGCGTTTGTTATAGCAGCTTCAATAAGGAAATAGAAGATGCGTTTCCACCACGTCGAGCTTTTTCTTCCGACTGCGTACGGGGTTCTCTTTTGGTCAAACCGGTCCACTCCTCCCATACGCTTTGTGTATTCTGTAATTGTCAGCGGACAGGGGAATGATTTTTTAGATCCATCATTTTGAGTTCTTTCACAAGATGTTTTCTGCTTTGGATGAAATGCAGTGCTCAAAACGCTTACTAATTTGTTATCTTTCCAGATAATAAAGCCAACATTATTTTTTACCCTCCATTTCCATTCTCCTCTTTTCAGCTTTTTTGTTTTTTGGTTTTCATTTTTTACAGCCTTTGCTATCTTTTCATCAATTTCTTTATTACCAGTCGCTTTGGGCTTTTTTACAATTAGTGGCATATCTTGACGGTCATTTCTGACTGTAGCAGTTGCATATATACCATTATTGTATAATGTTTGTAGTAAAGCTGGACTAGAAAAAAAGTTATCAAATGCTATATGACCCATATAGGTGTCATTTATGAGTGACTGGCATAATGTCATGACAACATTACTGCCTAATCCTGTTTCGACGTTTTCGGTCTTTCCAACATACACTTGAAACTGATACAAGTATCCTGTGTGGCTGTCAGCTCTAGCCCAAACCTTGAAGCCCCGTTTTATGGGCTTCATGGGCATGTATTGCTTTAGAGTAGACCGCCCCTTGAACTTTATCATACACTCGTCAATTGACTGAGAATATGTGTTTTTGGCATTTGTCTGACATTTTACGTTGATGTAATCTAGCAGCGGCCTTATTTTATACAGTTTGTCGTAGTTATCATCGTTCCTGTTGCCGATATTGGCATTGTCATTGAGATGTAAATATTTCATAAGTTTTTGAAACCGTTTCAATGTCATTGTCTCAGCAATTTCAACAACATGCAGTAATGGGTCACTGGACCAATAATCTTCTATACAGGGTAATTTGTGAATGCCCATTTGAATCATCATGCCCAGTAAAGCTTTGATCTCTGTTACTGACGTCTGTTCCCAATTTTGGTCATTGCATTGTGATGCATATAGGTTAGATTGGGTTACAATCATATCGATAGCTTCAGAGTCAAAAAACATTTCAAAAAATACGAGTGGCCTAGTCCTATTGGCTACGTTCCGAACTGGTTGTAATTGAATAGAATCAAAAAGAGAAACTACGGGATTCTGTGACCAGGCCACTTTTTTCCATTCGTCTTCATCTGCATCAGATCCGTCTGAGTCCTCAATTTCTGATGGATCAAAATCTTCTTGAAGTTCAAGTTCTATATGTGAAGGACTGTGTCGTGAACTTCTTGGTGGGGGTGGCTGCATAACATTTTCATTTGAGGGCCCTGGTTGAGGTGATGATGTTGGTCGAGGGCTTAGTTCTGGGAAGACCGTAGTGTTGATTGGGTCATAGTTATTTGACGACAACATACCAGATAAATCTTCCACATCGGAATCCTCCGCTTCATCTTCAGATCTCGCTCCATCACTGAAACCAAATAATTCTTCTAACGCACTTTCTACTTCATCAGGTCTCAGATTCACCCCACGACGATCCATATTCCTATAAAATACACAAAAAAAATATAAATATGTAAAACAATAGGTAAGTACTAAACTGGTATTGGCAAACATGTTGCCGTCGTACCCTTACGGTATACAGACAGTGGCATATATACTCGTCAAAACAAAATAAGGGCCACCTTATATTTTTGATCTTCTGGGCAAATTATGAGGTTCCTGGGTTTCTAAGTTGTAAAATTCATTGCAATAATTTGTTTTTAATGAAATAGGCTTAAATTTTACACAATCCACAGAAAAGAAAAACAATTTTACAACATTTTCAAGAAAAAGTTCAATTTCAGCAAAAAGTACACTTGGACTAAAAATGCTATTAAAAATGAAATTCCACGGCGTTTATTCTTCTTCCTTTTTGAATCAATATCTGGTGTAACCTCCTCTTTTCTGAACATATTCTTGAAGCCTAGAGGGCATTTTCTATCAGATGCCGCATTGTTTCTTGAGAGATTTGTTCCTAGCTCGATTTTAGGACGTTTAAGGGCTGTCTTTCATTGTCCTCTGATCAATTTGTGTCTCATACTCTTCTTTTCAACAGATCCCACATGTGTTCAATTGTGTTCAAGCCCGAACTGTTCACTGGCCTCGGAAACGCTTGAATACAAGCCTCTTCTAGTGTCTCTCTGGTGGCTCTAACAGTATAAGCGCGTGCATTGCCGTGCAACAGCTTGAAACCTGCGCCCACTTGCTATGCAAATGGCACCACATAGAGTCTTATGACCTCCTGGATGTATCGTTAAGTTGTTACTGTACCCTGGTTCTGAATTATAAGCTCAGTTCTTCCAGTTTGGCTTATGCCTCCCCACACCATAAAATTGGGCCCCCCAAATCGATCACTGTTGTGGATGCAGGCATCTGCAAATTGCTCACCTTTTCATCTCCACACCCTTATGCAACGGTCAACACTAAAAACTTTTACTTTGCTCTCCTCTGTAAAAAGCAATGTGCTTCAGTCACTTACGCTACAGTCCCATTGTTGCCTTGCGGATGTTTATTGATTTGCATGATGATTACTGGTCTATGGAATTCGCACCACTTGACTCCTGGATAATTGCTGGTCTTCATAAAACTGGTTTCTAATTGTTTGGTCACTAAGCACGTGCCTGTGGCCAGGCACAAGCGGGTTTGCAAAGACCGGGAAGTGACGGTGCTCTCTCTGCGTGCGTGTAAGTCTATGTAGCGGTCTTCCTGAGCGGTGATTCCTCTGGCTCTGCCTAATTCCTGACTTCTGACAAATTTTTGGATCTCATAAAAGCAATTCCAGGCATTCTGAATCGCTTTCTGCGAAAATCTCAGCTGTATAACTACAGATCGCTACGAATAGCCTTCTTGGATGAGTGTTATGGTCCTGGTCGTTGTAGTCAAGTCCATTTGAAGTCGAACCTGTGGAATTACGTTCTTAAAATGCCGATGTACGCACTGACTCGACACACTAAACTGTTCTCAGTTCAATACAAATGTTAAATGAGCTTAAAGTTCACGTTAAAAACAGGGTAAAATTAATTGGTTTCAAAAAAATTGATAAAATCTACCCATTTTAACGGTTTTTCAAGCGGAATGCTGTTAAAGTGTTCGCAAACACTTAAGATAACATAACGCTGTACAATTTACCACATGAATATAGATAATGATCATTAAATCACCCATAATGTCGAAATTTGCAAGTGGCCCTTATTTTGTTTTGACGAGTATATATTGCCGACATGATTTTTGAAAATTACGTAAATAATATTTATTGTTTTCCAAAAATATTCAATGATTCGTCAAGAATAATAAACAACTCATAGAATAAATGTAATTACTTACAAAAAGGTACTCCAGATTTCGAGATAAATCGAGATGTAACTGAAAACCACAAAATACGTACTTCGTCACGAAAGTCTTTCTCTGACAAGTGACAGATGTCAATGAGGTCGCATGTCATATTTTTTATTTATTTAGTGCTTCGTTCTCTGTTGCAAAAGTCAAATAACCACAATCTGTTCGTCTACACTGTCGAAAATGTGAAAATGAGAACATGATGGCATATAAATTGCCATTGTCATTCAAAGGGTTAAAACTTCTCGGGTATAATATACCCGACCTCACTCACGCCGGCATTTTTTTTTTGGCAGGAAATCCATCATCGACACCCAGGCTGCCTCACTTGTGAGGCAGCCTGGGTAGTGTCAGACTCTTACTGACTAAAACCTGAACCTCCTGCCATTACAATATATTCCGCAGACGCTAGGTCCGCGCTCTTTTTTGTTTGTCTATACATTGTTTGCTTATATTGGATGCATCTTTTTTATACATTGTACTCACGCCGGGTTAGCCGTTAGTAAGGATAGGACAGTGTCTAAAATCTAAAAATAATGAAAGCTGAGTATAGTACTAAGTATAAAGACGATGTAAACAATTTACAATAAACTGAGGGTTAATCCATAAACATCACAGGTTGTTATTACAATTTAGTTTAAAGAAATACTTATTTAAGAGGACGGTGGTTCGTGTTGGCTGTTCATATATGTTTCTATATCAATTGGTTCACAGTAAAGCTGACTTTAGGTTAAATTAAAATTACAAGGTTGACCAAAGGTCAAAGAAAACCCAAGGGTACTTGCGGCACTGCACAGCCCCTGACCGCTAACACGTCCGCCACAGGATGATCAAGCCCTGTGCGGGTATGCCTCGATGCTTATACCGGCGCTAAACCCCGTCCAAACACCTCCTTGTATGGAGGGCGATGGGCTGTGGCCTGTGGGATCCGAGGATCCGGTTTTGGCCTAATATCGATTCACTACACTGAAAAAAATGATCAACAAAACTAGTTTTGTTATGCGAAAGTTTCGTTGTAGGGAAATAAACTTTAGTTAAATTTAAACAATCTTTTCAGTAATTGATCCAAAACTAGTTTTGTAGGTTTATATTTGGTATTTAGTAACCTTAATTTTTGTTAATATGAACTGAATTTACATAGACTAACTAGCGCAGTTGTAGCAACAAAACTAATTTCTACACACATCTAAACCTTGTGCCTATTATCAATCAATGTGTTTGATTATTTTTTACCAAATTAATATATTTACTAGTAACTATTCCACACGTATTAACAAAGTACAAATCTTTTGTTAAGTATTTAATAACCAGTTTTGTTACTTATTCTATAAACAACAAGTCTGTTTTGTTACTAATTGACAAACAAATTGATGAACAAATCAACCTCGGGCGATCGTGGAAGCGGCGGGGGACGGAGGAGGACAGCGGGCGGGCGGGTAGCAAAGCAAAGCAAACAAGTGTTCATTCCTGCCATTTTTATTCGTGTGAGAGCATTCATAAAACGGTTTGTGAGATTTCTTTGATTTTATGGTGTTTGTAAAAAAATTAGTGCGCCAAAGTGTGCAGATTTTTAATAACATGAGTGACTTTGACCAGGCGGCGGCAATGGCCGAGCCGGTCGACGGCGACGAAAGTAATTCAAGAGACCTTGAGGACTATCTAAACTCTTGGGGTCTTGGAATGTACATTGACAAGTTTAAAGGTATGTAAGTAACATATAATTCATAATTTACCTACTATTACTCAGAACTATCAGAAAAAGATGTAAACATCATGTGTTGCGCGCGCATGGACGGTAGGTTAGGTTAGGTAGGTACCTACATAACTTTGTTGTTCGAGTTGTAGGTTTGGCCTAGAAGAGGTTACTTAGAAATCAATCAAGCTTGCCAATCGTTCGCGAAATAAGAAATAACTAAAATAGATACTACATCTACTTGTATTATCAAATTCCAGAACATAGTGTGGACTTGGACACTTTGCAAATTTTATCATCAGAAGACGTTATGGAATTGGTCCCAGTAATTGGTCACAGGGCCAAGCTAACCAGTCAAATTGCCATGCTAAAAGACATAGTAACAGACGCATTTTCTGACAAAAATACAGTAAGTATCTGCTTTACTTACCTACACCCTACCTACCCTTTTTGTTTTTTCTACTCTTGACTGAAATACTCCTCTACCTACTTTGCTAACGGTAATGCGTTATTTTCAGGCTGAAGTACAAACAAATACTACAAACCAAATATATCTATTAAAGGATTCAGATACAGTACTTGTGTTAGATGATGAACGAGTGGAGGATCAACCGACTTCTCTTTCAAATGACTATACAAGAGACCCCAGTAAGGACTGTGTGAGTACATTTTACATGTTTTCTTTTTTTAACCGACAAAAAAAAAAGGAAGAGGTTCTCAATTAGTCTGAATCTTTTTTCTTTTTTATGTATGTTCACCGATTTCTCAGAGACGCTTGGACCGATTTCAAAAATTCTTCTTTTGATTGATAGAGTATACTTTCCAGTTGGTCCCATGATTATAAGGTCAGGATCTGATGATGGAATCCTGGAGAAATCGAAGGAACTCTTCAAATTTTATAGGCGTACTTGTGATAATTCTTTTTGCTTTAGATTCAGTATAGCTTCAAGGTGGTCCCATAAAAAATGGTGATGGTCTGATGAGGATCTTGGGGATGATGAGCAGAATTTTTCCTATACATTTGAAGTTAAATAAATTCTTTGTTTAATTATTGCGTTTAGTGTATTATAGCTTCGAGGTAGCCCCACGTAAAAGAAGGTGATGATCCGATGAAGAAAAAGTGCGGTACAACTAAAAAGTGAAGAATAAATAACTTTTTACAAAAACTTTCACTTTCAGAAGTTGGTGTCGGTTCTGTTTTTTTCTGTTTCCCTTTTTATACACCGACTTCCGAAAGTGAAGTAATTTTATGCTTTGTAGTGTGTTTTGGAAGTCAGTTTTCTTTTTTGTAAAAAGTTATTTATTCTTCACTTTTTAGTTATACCGCACTTTTTCTTCATCGGATCATCACCTTCTTTTACGTGGGGCTACCTCGAAGCTATAATACACTAAACGCAATAATTAAACAAAGAATTTATTTAACTTTAAATGTATAGGAAAAATTCTGCTCATCATTCCCAAGATCCTCATCAGACCATCACCATTTTTTTATGGGACCACCTTGAAGCTATACTGAATCTAAAGCAAAAAGAATTATCACAAGTACGCCTATAAAATTTGAAGAGTTCCTTCGATTTCTCCAGGATATTATCTATTTGCATAAATAATATGAGGCCGAACAGTGGCAGCTCTTATAAACTCTAGGCATCAGGCGAGAAGCCTCGGTGTGATGTAGTAAATGGAAATCTCACTTTTGCATCATATTTTATTTAAATAACGAAACATTTTATTTATTTTCAGGATTTGTATAATTTATTAAGCTCTTGCAATGAAGGTAGATGCCTTCTTCTTCAGTACCAAGAAAGTGGCCTATTGGAAAATTCAGCCAGGAGACGACTTTGTAATATCATTATTAGTAACGACTTAAAGGATTATCCAGAAAAATGCATCACCAGCTCAAGGTTGTATCAGCTGGCATATGAAATAACGCAAGTTTTTAGAAAGGAAAGTGCATCTGTTTACTTTATTCCCTTTTCAAGCTTCAGTCCACAACAAAAACTATCTGCAAAAGGGAAATTATTAGACTGTTACCGTCAACGGCGAAGGACTTTTTTGAAATCTGGCATCATTAAAGGAAAAGAAAAAAATACAAATTCATCACCTGCAGGTACCAGGAGCATTCTTGAGTTACCAGGGCCTAGCACTAGTGTCCAAGATTTAACATTGCAGTTACCAGAATCTGCAGATGACCTTGACGATAAAATACTTTGGCTAAAGAACTGTACAGATCCATGGGAAACAGTAGAACAATATTGGAGCATCACAACCAAGATACGACTGACTCTTTTACAGTCCAATAACTTGACAATACAATAGTATTATTGCAAATTCAAAGCTCTCAACCAGGCTGGAGGCATATTCTTGGTAAGTAATCAATAAGTGGAATTAGGAAACTTGTCAGAATTAGTCTGCAATAAAACGATTGTATCATATCTTGGAATCAGCAAAAATGTATTGTATCTTACCTATTAGTAATTTATAAACTGCTATTTTCTCCTTCCAGCTTCTCAAAGATTTCAAGTCCCTTTACCCTGACAATGACGAAAAACTAATGGAAAACTGGCTACTAATAAGACCAAGAATTATTAAATTGGCAAAAACTCGTTCTATCGTTAATTTGAAAGAAGTCTTAGAAGACATTGATAGCCGTAAGTATTATTGTTTTATCAGAATACTAGCTGTTACCCGTGACTTCGTTCGCGTCAATTCCTTTTTCTTTTCGTTCCGCCAAGCGATTATGGCATGATGAACAAACTTACCTATACATTATACAGGGTGTAAATTATAAGGTATACTAAGCCGCGAGGGTTATGTTCAGTCATACCATCAATACAAACAACTTTTACTATGGGACCAACATTGAAATTGTAAAAAAAAAATTGATCTCCATACAAATTTTCGATCAGCTGTTCGTTGTTAGTACTGGACGGTATTTTTTTTTTCCGATTCCGATGTTGGTCCCATAGTTAAAGTTGTTTGTATTGATGGTCTGACTGAACACGCGGCTTAGTACTCCTTATAGAAAACATCTTGTATAAACACACATTGTTTTATTTAACGGTCTTCGTGGCACAATGGTTGACATGCCAATGGTTAGCACGCTGATCGTGAGGTTCGAATCCCGGCAGACATTTGTGTCAGAGATAAATGTGTGTTCTCGGGTTTTGGTTGTTGTGTTGTATGTGTCCACCGACACAGGGTTTTCTACCCTAATGCAGGAGTGCGAGTGTGAAACTTTAATTTATTATTTATTCTCGAACCTTATTTTTATACATATAAATACATGTTTATTTACAGAAAACAATGAAATCAAAGACATAGTTGCATTCATGTCTATACCGTTTCTGATGACAACATCGAACATATCTAAGATAAAATCGAAGTCCAAAAAGCTGTGGCGCCCATCGAAGCAGGAAGTTCTAGAAGGTTTTATCACCCATGTCAAGAGTGCAGCGGAAATAGAGGAAACTATTGCTCGTCGCACAAAGAAGATGCTCGACCTCGAATTGACTCTGCAACCATTCATTATAATTGTCGGACCTACTCTCACAGAAATATCTGCAAGGTACATTGTAGTAAACAATATTCGGTATGAGGTTACATCAATTGTTAAATCAGTAGATGCGTGCTTTAAAATAATATTTGTTCTTAACGCACAATATCCTCCAGAATGCTATAACTTGTGGCAATTTATACAGACAGTGCTGTACGAATTGAAAACTCGATATGACAAAAAAACTACATCGATAAATACGCTTTGCGTAGATCTAGATATTCAAAGGGACTAGTCTATTTCAATTATAAATAGGTAGACTCTCAAAATGCCAATGTGTTTCTTATGTTTTCAACTTAGTGATACCATTCGCAACTTATTAAGACATTTCAATTTATTTCATTCAACTCATAACTTTTCAAAGTATCATTGTGTGGAAGGTAATTGTAATAGGTCTTATCATTTAAAAAATACTTTTCGTAAACATTTAATGAAACACCATAATTCTGATTGTGACCTAATTAATAATGCGGTCACAATGCAACGTTCACATTCTATAACCCTAAACAATTTATCTATTTCAACTGAGTTTTCACCTAATTTGGATTCTCCTAATGATGCTCCTATAAATACTGAACAACCGCACCAAGCATTACGTAACAATACATCGCTTTCTAATGTCAACAGTTATTCATTACCAAAGTTTCTTTCTACACTATATGCAAACCCTTTAATACCTAGAAATGCAGTTCAAGGTATAGTGGAAGGAATGAACAAATACTTATGTGATAGTTTATCAGCTAATATAGAAAATATCTTGAGTACATCTGTATTACAAGAAGAAAATTTAATTTCCTTAAAAAATAGTGTTTTGTCAGCAATACAGTCTCCTGTTAAGTCATTTAATACTGAATATAAACGCCTTAAATATTTTGAAGAAAATGGTACATATATACCCCCAATTGAGAAAGTCATAGGTCAAACAATGTGTACTATTAAAAAGCGCGGTGTTGTAACGTCTGTGCCAACGGAATGTAAACAGCAATTTATTCCTCTTAGATATGTTCTACAAAAATTTTTCACACTTGATAATGTTATGGCAGAAACATTAGATTATTGCAACAGTTTATCATTAGATAGCAGCCATCATATCAAAAATGTAACTCAAGGTAGTGTTTGGGCAAATATGGTCAAAAATAAGTACCCAGGAAAGTTAGTATTTCCATTGCTGTTATTTTTCGATGATTACGAAAGCGGTAATGTTCTCGGCAGTCATTCAGGCATCCACAAGTTAGGAGCTGTTTACGTGTCTGTTGGTTGTATCCCACCGGATCGCGCATCAGCTCTATCTAATATATTCTTGGCTCTTTTATTCCATTCGTCAGATAGAACAATATTTGGGAACCATATAGTTTTTCATCCTTTAATAGAAGAACTTAACTTTCTATCCAATTATGGAATTGATATAGACGTTCCGTCATACCAGGGAAAACTTTATTTTTCTTTGGCGTTAATAATTGGTGACAATTTGGGTATACATTCCATAACAGGCTTCAATGAAACATTCTCCTCTAATTATCCATGTCGAATTTGTAATGTGTCCAAAGAAAACATGAAAAAACAATACTTTGAAGAAGAGCAATTGCTTCGTAATGACGAAAACTACCTTGAACAACTACAACTAAATTGTCCTGCTAGAACTGGGATTAAAGAAAAGTGTATCTGGTTATCTGTTGAAAATTTTAGATTATTTGATCAAGTTGGAGTTGATATCATGCACGATATTTTAGAAGGCGTCGCAAAGTATATTATATCTTTCCTTTTAATAAAGTACACTAGAGATTTGAAATATTTCTCGTTACATATTTTAAATGCTAGGATAACATATTTCGATTATGGTCCTGACAGTGATAGCAAACCTTGTCCATTAAGTATGGAACACGTTTCGAAAGGGAATATAAAATTATCAGCTTCAGAAATGTTATCTTTACTTCGATATTTTGGCCTATTGATCGGAGATTTTGTACCCGCGGATGATGATTATTGGGTGTTGTATATTACGCTAAGGAACATTTTAGACTTAGTTATGTCCAACTGTGCCGATAAAAATAGTTGTAACTTGTTAAAAGTTTTAATATCTGAACTGAACGAACTTTATTGTACGTTAACTGGAGAGACCCTTAAACCTAAATTCCATTTCATGGTTCACTATCCAGCAATGATCTTAAAATTTGGTCCCTTAGTTAATTTTTGGAGCATGCGTTATGAAGCCAAACATAGGGTATCTAAAATATCTGCGAGAGCGTCATTTAACCGTCGTAATCTTACATTAACATTGGCAGTTAAACATCAATTAAAGTTAAATGACTTATTTTTACAAGGGTCTTTAGGGTCTTCAATTTTCGAAGGTACATCCAAACGCATTTCTGAACAAAAGCGGAATGAGATAATTCACGAGTTAAATCTAGGCTTAAATGATACTCTTAACTACGTAACGTGGGTAAAAGTCAAAGGCACAATTTACAAACCTAGAACTATTCTCATAAATGATATTTTAAATACAGGTGATGTTACTTTTATGATGATAAAAAATATTTTTGTTTATAAAAATAACAGGATTATTTTTGAGTGCGTATTATTGCAGACAGACAGTTTTGATTATCATTTACATTGTTTTGAAGTGAAAATTCCTGAAACGGAAACAACAGTTTATACATACCAGGATTCAATGATATCCTTCGTCCCTAATCACTCTAATGTAGCTTCAAATGGTAAAATATACATCACACAAAGATTTTATTTGTGACAAATTTTTTGAGTTAATTTTAAATTAATTAGGTAATAAGATATCGATGGTGAAGTGCCAATAACTCCTAACTGGCGGAGCCAAAAATTGACACACACGGAAACAAACGTTTGGTTTCTAGACAAAATAAATAGTCACGTTGGTTCAATTGGGATTTATTACTGCATGTAAATTGAATGTTGTTGCAACTGAAAGTACACTTAGAAGTTTTATCAAATCATGTGAATAGCGCCTATAAATTCAGAAAGATTAAAAACGGATTTTCTCGAAAAATGTCAGTTAGGAGGTATTGGTACTTCACAGTCAATATAGATAATATTGTTTAATGTTAAGTACACTAAAGAACGAAGAATTTGGGTGGGAAACTCATATTATGTGATGTGTTGCAAACTATAACACAATCTAAAATAATATGTAAGCCCAAATAAATTATGGGCCGCGTCTATTTAAATATTTATTAGTTATTAATATTATATAATAATTGTGATATTATTGTTAATTAAGTTTCATACTGAGTAAAATTCAAAGTGTTCATTGAAGTATTTTAATTATGTGATACTGAAATAAGAGTTGTTGATTTGTTTTAGTTAAAGAGATTGATACTTGTTTTGTTTAATATGTTTAGAAATTTGTTTAAAACTTTAATAAAACTTTAATTCATTTTTCTCCATATTCTGTATTATTTCATATTTCTGTTACACCCTGTATACCTACCAAAACAGTAAAAATATCAGTAAAGTAATAAGTAACAAAAATACAGGGTGTAAGAAATGGATTGGCAAAAACTTTACAGATGTAATTAGGTCATGAAACTGTACAACTAACCCGAAGGAAATATGATTGGAAACCGCAAATTTTACATTAATTGTAAACGTCTTTTTATATGGGTGGGTCAAAAGTTTTGGCTGTTTCCAGTCTTATGTTCCTTAGGGAAAGTTGTTCAGTTTCATAGCCTAATTGCGTCTGTAAAGTTTTTACCAAGCCATTTCTTACATCCTGTATTTTTGTTACTAATAACTCGACTGATATTGGCTACTAATAACAAAACTGTTTTGTTATATACTATAAAACCGAACCTGTAACCTGTAAGCATACTGTAAAGTAAAATTTACTTAACAGTTTGGTTACCAGCAGGCAAATAGTACAGATATCTGTAACAAAACACTTTAATTAGTTACAGCAAAACCCCTTGTCTACTTTTTAACAAATAGAACATGTAACCTGTAAGCATACTGTAAAGTAAAGTTTACTTAACAGTTTGGTTACCAGCAAGCAAATAGTACAGATATCTGTAACAAAACGTTTTAATTAGTTACAGCAAAACCCCTTGTCTACTTTTTAACAAATAGAATTGTTATTTTTAACACAACTAGTAAGATTAAAAGAAGTCAAATTGTTAGGTTAAATTAAACGAAAAAAGTTAGGCTTCAGGTTACACAACACAGTTAAACGAACCTCATTTTGTTATTGATAACAAGTAGTTCGCAAGTCCCTAGATTAGGGCCTACTGGTAGCCAAACTTTGGTTACTATTAACCTATCATTTTTTTCAGTGTACGTGCGCCACACTTGTGAAGATAATGAGTTTGCTTGGGAGGTACCAGACCCTCGTGGTCCTCCAGGACAACCTAATGTCAACTCGTGGCGACACGCACCGAAGAAAATAAGTCGGGCTTGGGATCTTCTAAGTTCACTTCTACATCCAAACTATGGTATCCGTCGTTATCGGTTCCTTCTCATCTCCGACGTGATAGGATTATAGGTACAGATTAATCCTGATCAATCCACCAAGAGCATTGTCACACAACGTAACACGTAGTATTTTCGGGACTACCAAAAACACAACACTGCAAATGTAGAAGATTAGCGCCGAAAAGGCGTAATAGATGTTACTGGTTCACTGGGTCAAGACAAAGAAAAATGCTAATCACGATCCGGGTTGCCAGACGTATTACCATAGACCACAATACAAATTATAATTCTACAATTTCCGACAATTTCACAAGTTACTTTTTGACAATAAAGTTTTTAAGTTTATTATCAACACGATTTAAATAAAAAGAGTTTCCATCACTTTCCTGAAACAAAAATAAAATTCAACCAAACGAAGCGAAAACTAATTAATAAACTAACCATAAAAACGAACTTACTCATAGACAACTGTCAAATGTCAAACTTTAATATTGTAAACATAGACTCTATTTGGAAACCCAAAACAAATATTGTCCCTGTATTGTTTTTAATAATTTCAGGAAAAACAATGTGTAATAATTAGTTATAAAAACATACAATCTACTGAGAGGCAACAAGTGACTATGATTGAATGTTGAAGTTAATGTAAAAAAACTATAAAAACGATAAATACCTAATACAAACCATATACGACAATCACCACATGACAATCAGATGTCAATACATGAGTTGGTTGACGCATTCAAGGAGCCATTTTTCTTAGGTAGTGCGGTATCTAGTTGGAGCGGCCGCGACAACCAATTAATAATCTAAGAGAGTGACATTTAAAA
Source organism: Allophyes oxyacanthae (assembly GCA_932294325.1). Lineage (NCBI taxonomy): Eukaryota > Metazoa > Arthropoda > Insecta > Lepidoptera > Noctuidae > Allophyes > Allophyes oxyacanthae. Next base: position 11,297,389 of record OW028629.1, read on the forward strand.
ACAAGAAAATTGAAGCAGGGTCAGTAACTTTTATCAAATATTATTTAAGTTAAAAACCGGTGTTACAATATGGGGATTAAGAAAATCTTGCCGGAATATTTTAAAATCTCGTTTGAAGTACCCGTTAACGATATTCACCACCCAACGGCATATGGTTACACAACGACTCCTGTTAGATTGCTCGGTGGTGAGCTGATGTTCACCCTCAAGCAGGGATTCCGGCATATATGTTTTGTAGCTGCAAGCCTCTAACAAACTAATTGAATCTCTAAATCCCCTGTCTAGAATAAAAATATCATTATTTTAAAAGTATTGTCTGAGAGGAGAGTTTTCGTCTCTGAAAAGAGACTTCATTATATCTGCATCAGATGTAGTAGCTTTGTATGGGCCAAAGCAGTCTACAATGTAGCCATCAGGTGTCACCAGCTAAAATGGTTTTAACAAGATTCTATACTTATGTAAGGAATATGTGTCCTTTTGGAACATTATAAGGCCCATCACATATAATTATCGTATTTTCATTATTTTGATTATAAATTGCATTTGGAATCATTAAATTGCGTTGCAACAATTGTTCACGGGATATGTGTTGAAGTCCCAGATTTCTAGGCACAAAATCCTGTACCAATATTTCCCTAACCTTATCCATCAATCTTTCTAATGTTCGTCTTGGAACCATTAATAACTGGGATAACCGGTCATCTGAGTCACCAGTTCTCATCTTCATTAGAAGGGCACCTAAATCCAAATGCCTCTATTTGTTTCTATAAGGCGTGGAATTTCATATAATAAAAGTTCCAATTGCTGTTTATTCATTCCAAGCCAATAATGAAACAAATGATCATCAATAAAATAAAGAGTAGTCCACTTGCAAACCACGTTATGTTGATGAAGCAATTATTTGAGAAAACGAATAAAAATGTTTTTCAATTAAAATTAATAACTGTGTGGCAACAATACGTGCACTAAAACGAACAGATTATTTATGCAGCCCTGAGCTCGCGTCAGCTGTTCTATCTAAGCTGCCGAGCACCCTGATTGGAAAATGGACCGACTTTGCCTATCAAAGGTTAAGTGAAAACAAGCCAAAGTTAGAGTTACTTGCAGCATTTCTTAAGCACGAAGCAGAAATGTTGTCATTAGTCGGAATACCTCAGGTCGGTGAACAAAATAAACCGGCTGAGTTATCAGTGCCGAAGAAACGCGGAGATGATAACAAAATCCGCTCTAATCGGCCCATACTCGTAACGACTGCCGTTGAGGAAGGCAACAAATGTAAGTTCTGCACGAAATTCAATCATTCGCTGCCTGAGTGTCGTACCGAGTCGTACGTTCAAACGTGCAATGCGTCGTGATAAATGGAAGTTTATAAAAACAAATGGATTATGTTTTTGTTGCTTGACGTCACGGCACGACAGGAATACATGTCCCGCACCTGTATGCGATATAGATAATTGTGGACTCGCACACCACAAGCTGCTGCACTGGAAGAAGCCTGCTACGTCATCACAATCAGCTGACACGGCCAACAACACGCCGCGCGAGCCGCCTGAGCCGGCCCAAGCGCAAGCGCAGCCGCCGTCGCTGCCGCCGCCAACCGCGCCGACGCCGCCGGTGCCCGCTGCACCTACTACAGTGGCGCACGTCACCTCGGATTGTCATCAACGGGATCACGTAATATTAAAAGTGGTTGCAGTGAAGCTGAGTGGACCTAATGGTGTAGTAAATACGTATTAGACGATGCGGCCTCAGTGTCTATCATCGACTCGGATCTAGCTACCGAGCTAGGACTCAAGTGTGAACAATCAAGTGCTATAAAGTTCATCGATGCGTTTGGACTGGAGGTGTACCAATCGGATGCGCCGACCGTGAGTGTTCAGATAAGTGACCAAAACAATAACAATTATAATGACATTAGGTTGCGTAAAGTGTCCAAGTTAAATTTACCAGCACAAGATTTGTCTATAATTAATAAATTGCAATGCGAGCATTTGTCTAATGTTAAAGATTACGTTTGTAATCCTTTCATAGCCTCGGTTTCCAGCCACGTGTAAATAAATGTGTTTGAACTGCTTCGAGGCCCATGAGATGGTCCTTGGCATATTGTTAAGTTGTACAAATAAAGTTGTCGGCTACAGTAGGCACTCTGATCCGGCACTTTTGGCAAAACCATATTTTTTTGACAATCGAAAGAGAAAATTATATCGCTGTCCATTTGTGTTTTGAGGCTAGTGTAAAACCATTTGGCCTTTAGCTTGTGGATACGAAGCTGCGCTATTTGCAGCTGTTTTTTAGCTGAGTCACGTTCGCTTTTGATAGATTCTCTTAATTGAATGCATTTTGAACAAGCGTCGGTAGCGGGAGATTTAAAACTCAAATTGAAGTTTTTATTAAATATACGTCGGAAAAATTCATATCTCACCGGCACATTATGAGCATCATCATTGTAAACCTTGTGTAGTTTTCTTATAGTTAGATCACTGCTGAGATATTGCACAGCAGATCTCCCTCTCACATAATGTGATTCCAAAGATTTAAGTCCTTTTATATACGATTTTACGGATTCTGTGCGATCAGAACACAGATTGGACCTTCTATCCCCTCCTCTTCGTTCTTTTGGCATTGCCATTGTGGTTAGATGCTGTTTACAAATTCTCTGTATTCTGTCCCTAGAGATTCCCAGAATACTGGTCATTGCTTTTTGACACACTTTAATTAATTTGACGCGGCGTCTTCCACTCAAAGTATCGTGCTTTGGTATAAAATAACATATAGTCTGGGTTTTTTTCTTACCTTCTTTTTTCGGAGTTTGTGCTGTACAATATTTTAATAAAAACGTATCTTGTGTGATTTTATCTGAATTTGAATAAAAATTGCGGTGAAATTTATTGTAGTCTTGAATCGTCAAATCGTTACACTTGTATCCCTGTTTTAGATTCCCATGTACACATTGTGGTATAACTGGCAGTCCCTTAGGCATATGTCTAAAACAAAACGTATAGGTATTTAGGCAACAGTAATAATGGAGCGAACAATCACTATCAGGTAAGAACCATATAAAACAATAATCTTACCGTTTCGACTTTTCAAGTTGTCTCTTCCATGTAGATTTATCAAGTACCTTCTTACGTCCTCTTCTGTTTGGTGCAAAAACAACTTCTTTTTCTTGACACTCCATGATAATTTTATCACAAAATAAATAGTCTTTGATAGCCTGCAGTACATAAACAAAGTAACGCGTGCGTGCACTTCGATTGCATCATGCGTACTGACCCAAGATGGCGGCTTTTGTACGAGTCACTACGCAACATGGCGATGTATGCAAGTTAACATTAACTTAGAGACTTTTGAAAGTGGACTGTGGATCGACATAGCGACTTTTGCAAGAGTATTGAGTTTTCTATTCCATTTTATTCCTAACATAACGAGTTTTGACAGAGTATGTTAAACACAGACGTTAGTATTTTAAATCATCAACCGATTGCCATCATTCGAAAAAAAAATCTGTTTTTTTTTAACATAACGTAGTTTGCAAGTGGTCTATAAGAAATATCATTTCGTAGGTAAACTAAATTATTAAAAAATAAATTTGAAAATTTTGTATGGCGCCAAAGTAATAAATCCAAATATCTCGAAAACCGCTGTCTTAACTGATATATCCTTACAGACGGCCGTTCTACAAATTATTTGTCATTTTTTGGTGTATTTTATGTAACGGTGACAACTGCGGTTTTTTTATAAAAAATATATGCATTATATTAAAAAAATGGTTGAACTACAATTTGTACTTACATCGGGACCAATGGTTTTATAAACTTGAAATTTTGCAGAGAGGTGTCTGTATTTTAGAGAAACACTAATGCATTAGCAAAATTAATAAATATTAAAAACAAATGATTACTTTTATGTTTTTTATTAGTATCTAATAAATTAATAATATTATAAGTTTACAAATTTAGTTTAGTTTTCAAAATCGTTATCAGAATCTGATTCAGAGTCAGGATCTAAATGAGAAACATCAAAAAATTCGAAATCGCTCTCCTGAAGTTTCATCAAATCCAGGGTCTCGTTGAAAAGCTCTTGCTTTATTTTCGAACTCATCTTGGGCCTTGTTGCAGAAATAACTGGATCTGATGAAAGAAGTAGCATGTTGAGAATATCTTCATTCGAATTTTGTCTGCTTTTCTTTCGCGAATTGTGTTCCCTAAATCTACGAAAGTCTTTGTTGCGAGACTCGGACGCTTCCTCTGATAGGCTCCCGATTGGCATAATTGCGTTACTGGCAATGATATCTGCTCCGTGTATTAGCAATTTGTGCACTGTAGCAGGCATATGGAGCAGCTGTCTGGTACGCATATTCTTTAAATTTTATAGCGTCAATATCATGGGCTGAAGTAACTGCCTGTAAAATCATTGCAAGTCTACGAATTAACTGTTCGTCTAGCCCAGTGATCGCTGCAGCTTTTTCAAGAAACTCGAAAAATCTTCTGGCTGTATTGCCATCATTCGTTGTTCCGGATCCTTGTTTGACAATGTCTATCAAAAGGTTTAGCTCAGCTTTGCAACGATCTTGTATAAATTTTTTTCTTGCTTGAAACACAACTTTGTCATTATAATAACACCCTCAGTCAGTAATTTAAGCTGCTAAAATTAATTAATTAACAAATTTTCATAAAAAAATAACAAACTACGTCAATTTTGATGGCATAATGTCAAAATGACAAATATCCTCACATCAAAAGTGGTTAACCGGTGTTCATTATAGTCTTTCTCACTCTTTCTACTGACTAATGTATAAGTTCGCCACCCTCTCACACTAACGATGTGTGCGTGTAGGTTGATCTAAGGTTTACATAAATTAAGGTATTTCCTCACCAGTTAATGTTGATGTGACAGGGACAAGAAGGCTCAACGTTTGTTCCTAAAAATAAAATAAGTTCATATATAGATGGTATAGAGATAAAACAAATCAGAGAGAAAGGGGGAGACAATATATTTGAACTAAATCTTACCAGTGAATGAAACATCAGTTTGCATCATACATTTAAAGTAATTATGATCATTGGATTTGACAATAATCATGATCAATATTAGGGTTGATGATTTCTGAAATTAAAATAAAATTATGTTAGCAGAGGCCGTAACCTAGGTTTATGCTTTGTAGCATAAAATGACACTTATTTTTTTTACATTTTTATGATTCCACTTACCAGTTTCTTTATCAGGCGTATTAGCTCCGACGTGAAGACGAGATTTTGCCGTAATAATTCGCTTCTCGAAATGTTTCGCGCAAACATACAATTTGCGAAGCTCACTGAAACTTTTTTGTTTATCAGAGGACGACAGGCTCTTCATCCATCAATAAACTTGGAGTCCTATCTCAGTCTTTCTGAATTGATACAACATAACGATGTTACGTCTGCTGCTACAACCCACAACACAGCACTTGTTGAATATGGCGCAATATTACCTAGTTATAGCTTGAGAGGATAAGATACGGAAATAAATCAACGCAAAACTTCACTCGATCAACACTAAAACAGGTAATGGCGGTTAGGATATACGGGTAAATAGGCGTAAACATTTTTTTTTTTTGTTTCTTTTCTATGGGACAGGCAAAGGGAGCTGAGCTCATACAGCCATGTCTGATTTAATTTTCTTGTCTTCTTTCTATTCTTCAGGCCAAAGCCAAGTCTTATTTTCTTCTAGTAATGTCATAAATTTAAAATCGTAAGGCCGAAGCCAAGTCTTATTTTCTTCTTGTAATATCATAAATTTAAAATCGTAAGGCCGAAGCCAAGTCTTATTTTCTTCTTGTAATATCATAAATTTAAAATCGTAAGGCCGAAGCCAAGTCTTATTTTCTTTTTTTTATGTCAGTGTATCTTAGTTTTCTTACTTTTTCATAAATAATTAAAATATTATTTCTCCTTTCTCGTCAAGTATAAATAGGTCTGTTACCAAGTGACATCGTTCGCATGTCAAAATGTGTCATTATTTGTTGTCTTAGTTACTTGTCAATTTCAAATTTCATTTACAGTTGATATAAAATAGTCATAAATTGGTAAAAAATAATATTTTTTCCTCAAAAGTTGCTGAAGTGAGCGCGGGACATCTTCAGCGTTTTTAAAAATACTTAGGAGACGGTCAATGAGAATGATCCTTTGGAGAGCAAAACTAGGACAATCGAATACTATGTGATCCAACGTTTGTATATCAGAATTACAATAATCACAATTTGGGGAAGACAGAATGCCAATCCTAAACAAATGTGCATTAAATAAACAATGCCCCAATCGTAAACGACAAATCATTGTATAAAATTTTCTGTCCCGATAGATATTTCCTCCTACAAACCAGGGAGGAGAAATCTTGGTTTTAATTTCAGCTAACCATTTTCCTTTGATCTGAACTACCTGCTGCCATGAATTATGAAAATCTTTTACCAGTATGGATTTGAAGTGCGATATAGCATCAGAATTTGGAATGGGATTGTTTAAAATTGGACATACCTGATGGTGGTTAACTATAGATTTAGCTAAGTAATCAACTTGTTCATTTCCTACCACCCCAATATGTGAAGGTGTCCAAAAAAGCACGATATCTTTGAATTTCTGTAAATTGTTGTATTTTTCTCTGATATTGTAAATTATGTAACAAGTTTTTGCGTTGCAACTGGGATTTTCTAGTGCTCTCAATACACTCATACTGTCAGTGATAATAATCCATTTATTTTCTTGCCTAGTCCCTATATGCTCTAAAGCACTAAATATTGCCATAGCCTCTGCTGTATACACAGTAGCTACTGAAGACAACCTATTTCCGAAACCACTTCGAGCCTGAACATCATAAATAGCCATAGCTACAGCATTATCATTCTTAGAGCCATCTGTGTACAATTGATTGTAACCACTCCATTCCTCAAGCATTCTGTAAACATCCTCTTTAAACTTCAAAGACTCATTTATTATAATTTTAAGTGGGCAATACTTTGATTCATATGAATTCATGTAACAAGGCCAAGTAGAGCTAGTGAAAAAATTTTGGTCAGAACAATAATTTAAAATTTCAGATAAACCCTGTACTAGAAAAGGTGGATTGATGTCAACATTATTAATAGCTTTCTGTAACTTCAATAGAAGAGGATGGTCACTGATGGAAGAGATCTTGAAGAGGAATTTTGTTCTGAGATAATTGAACCTAAGCATCAATGGAGGCAAATTACATTCCACCTGCATTGAAACTATAGGTGTTGAACACATGGCTCCCAAAATAACACGTAAGCACTTGTTTTGAATTTTATCTAGTTTTTCGATTAGTTTTTGTACACCGCTATAACAAAAAAAAGCATACTCAAAATGACTTCTTACTAAAGACTTGTATAAAATTAATAGAATCCCTGGATCAGCACCCCAATAAGTGCCTGCAAGAGATTTCAAAATATTGCAAGCTTTTAATGCTCTATTTGTTAAGTAATCAACATATGTATTCCACTTAAAATTGCTTTGAAAAGTGACACCCAAAAATTTTATTGAATTTTCCACCAACATAAGGCTATTATTGTAATAAATTTTAATTCCACCAGACTTAACAATCTTTTTTGAAAAAACAACAACCTTACTTTTCTCTTTGCTGACCTCCAAACTGAGACATTCAAAATAATGTCCCAATTTTTGGAGGGCAGTATTGAGTTGTGTCCCAATGCTATAAAGGTTTTTTCCTGAACAATATACCACCAAATCATCAGCAAATTGCAAATTACAAACATCACTACCTAACACAATATTTAATTTATAAATATATAAAATAAATAGTAAAGGACTCAATATTCCTCCCTGAGAAACTCCTCTATAAGAATATCTAGGTCCTATTAATTGATTATTAACTTTAACATACAGTTTACGCCCATTTAAAAACTCAAAAATCCAACTTACAATTTTTCCAGGAACATTAAGTGAAAGGAGGATGGATGATAGTGTACTTAAATTTACATTACACATTAAGCGCCATGTGTATCTTTATGTCACACAGTGTCTGTAACATTGTGTATCCAAAAGTATACACATCGTTCTACTTGGTAAAAGCGCCGTGTATCTTTTAGGCACACGTTTTCTATACACGTATTATGCAAAAATGAAAGCTCTGGCCTGTCGCATTTTTTTGGTATCAGTGGCCTGGGGATTGGTTATTTTTCAAAAAAGTTATAGACTTTTGAATTTTAGGGTAATATTTCTCGGATACATATGCAAGTAATCAATAAAACCATTTATACATTTCAGTGTTTTTATAATATCTCTCTTGATATATGACAATAGAAATGACAAAATAATAAAGAATAATTATAATTGAACTTGAAAATAAAAAAAAATAAAAAAAATAGTGACGATCATTGAAACAACTTTTACAAAAGGCAACTTCACAAACAGAACATTTGGTTACCACTTGGGAAGCTGTTCTTAGTTTTCCGTCGACGGTTTTCCCTTTCCTTCCGTATTTTTTATAGCATTCAGAGCAACGACCTTTCTTTTTCACTCCGTCTTTCATATTAGTGACCAGGTAGTGTTTGGCACTAACTGGGGCAGGTGTAGCAGTCACTAATGCGTTGGCTTTTTCAAGCATACCTATGATAACCTGCTCACGAAACTCTGTTATTGTTAGTTTCTTTTTATGGCTATATTGGTTATATAAGAAATGGGCGTTCACCAAGCTTGTGCCCCATATAATTTCAATCATAAGTTTCCGATACCATTTGGTGCATCTACGCAAAGCTGATCCATAAGTCGCCATCTGATCACTGATATCGATTGAAGATTTACCATGGTTATAATCTTCAATACATGCAGGTTTCCTTATGCTTTCAATTCTTCTGTTTCTTTTGGTGACTGTTTTTAGACCAGATTGCTTTGTGGAAAGCATGAGAACATCTCGCCTGTCACGCCATTTCAAGACTACGATACCGTCACCTGATTGTTGAGCTGCTATTTCGCCTTTTTTCAATTTAGTACTGGGAACTTGCTTAGGTAAGTATTTCCGGTTACTTCGCAGTGTCCCTACTAAATGCGTCTTTCTTTTACGCATTCGCAGTGCAAGTGGAATACTTGTGTAGTAGTTGTCTGTGTACATGGTCCTGCCTTCGTTGAAAAGACCATCTGCCAAAGATAAAACCACCTTTTCTGAGACTTCTACGTCAGGTTCCTTCGATTTACCACAATACACAATCAGGTTCCATGTATACATACCCCTTCTCAGTACACAATTTGAATAACTTTATTCCATATTTGGCCCTTTTGTTCGGAATGTACTGCCGGAAAATAAGTCTGCCGCGCCAAGCGACCAATGACTCATCGACACAAATTTTTTGTCCTGGTGTGTAGGCATTTTTATAGTTTTTTATAAACATATCGATTATTTCTTGTATTTTGTTCAGCCTGTTATCAGTATCAGCAGTTTGGTTGTTAGCGAAATGGACATATTTCAGAATCAGCTCGAATCGATTCCGAGGCATAACAGTACGAGCTAGGGTTATACCATAGAGTTTGTGCATGCTCCAGTAATCTTTGATGCTTGGTAATTTGACCAAACCCATCCGCCCAACTAAGGCCCAAAATTTCAACATATCTTCTCTAGTTACTGGAGTCCATAGATGGTTTCTTGATCCAGCAGAAGAATCAGAACACAGCAGACACTGTGTTGCGTATAAGTTTGTTTGCACAGTGATATGGTTTAGAATGTCAGGGGTCAGAAATAACTCATAGTAGTCTATTGGATCCGCAAAAGCTAACATTCCGACATAAATATATTTCATACCGGAGCTTGGTACAGTATAATCTATAGCAGGAGGATCATCATGACTTGGCATATCCCATTGCATATTTGTCAGTTTTTCTTTCACCCAATCCTGTTCCGAAATTTGAGCATCAGTAGTACCAGAAGTACTTGGCACATTTAGTTGCTGCAGTTCTAAATTGACTGGTGCTGTCCGTGATGACCTACGCCGTTCTATTTCAGGCAATGGAGGTATATCACTATCAGAAAATGTTGACAGACGCCTTGAATACCCAGGAGGGTTCCAAATCTGACTGTCATTGTCTTCACTTGTGGCTGTGTCACTATCACTAAAGTCATCATCAGGCATAAAATTGGGGTCCTCAACGGAATCATCACTTGAATAGTCCATTATCACTTATAAAATCACTGATTTGAACTTTTCAACAATGACACTTTAACAATAAATAACAAATATAAGAAAAAACATGAATCAAAATTCATGTCTTTTCTTATATTTTCTTCCCATATGCGTTCTTGAGTCCTGAAACAAAAATTATATTAGCTTTCGTTTCGTTTACGTGATTTTTACCCGTGTAACTTTTCGGATACACATGGCCTGGGAGGTCTAAATGTCACTTGAACTATTTCCCAGGCCACGTGTATCTAAATGTCACACAGATAAAAATCCAGTAAAAAAAAAGTAAAAAGGGGGGTGTCAAAAAGAAATATGATTATTATGTCTTTTTTAAACACATCCGAACAAAAAACCAAACTTGTCAAAAATTTAATGCACGGCCACTCACGATCTGGCGCTGAGGGTGTTAAAAGCCCCAACAATATCAAAGAAAACACCATGGATATCCAGAAATAAATGAGACAGACTTTCCCGAGCAGAACGACCACAACGGAAGCCAAACTGATTATAAGGTAGTAAACAATTACTTTCAATATAAAATATTAATCGTTGTTTTAGAAGTTGTTCAAATATTTTACCAACACATGAGCTTAGAGTAATCGGCCGATATGACTCAGCCATACTAGGATCTTTACCCTGTTTTAGAATAGGAACTAAACAATCTGTTTTCCATTCCTCTGGAATTATAGAACAATGCCAAAGTGAATTCAAAATATTAAAAAAATTTAATAAACTATGTGAATTTAATAATTTGAACATTTTGTATGAGAGCCAATCTAAACCACATGCTGAATCTCTTCTTGATCTTAATGCAGATTTTAGTTCTTCAATAGAAAAGATTTCCACCATGAAATTATTTGTGCAATTTGCCAAAGTATTATGACTAATGGTGAAGTTATTTTCAACTGTATCAGGAGTATACTTATGCAGAAACTGAGAGATCCATTCACAACTAGAAAACTGCTATTTGAAGAATTTTTGAACTTCCTCATTTTTGCCCAAACTTGACTCATTGAAGTGAGCCTATTAATGGAATTACAAAACTCTAACCAACATGCACGACGCTCCTGTCGTAAAATTCGTTTTTTTTGTGCTTGCATACGTTTGAAACTTGTAAAATTGGATAGACTAGGATTTAATTTAAATAAGATGTAAGCTTGCTTACAGTCCTCCACAGCTTTAGCAAACATCTCGTTCCACCAAGGAAGTTGAAGCTTCCTTCTTGGTCCACGAGAATTGCAAGTGGCATTTTTCCTGTTATTATTAAAATTGATTACTGACATCTGAACTGATTGTAGGATTATTGAACACAGATTATTATATGTATCAATATGACTCAAATTATTATTATACTGAAAACTAGCCAACATGTCATTTACAATTTTTTTATAAATACACCAATCTACTAATTTCAGATTACTATGAAGAGGAATATTTGAAACATTAGAAGGACCCACATCATCAGCGGCATCTACGACATATTTTGTAATAGTAGGCAGATGATAGCTGCCCATAGGATCCTGAAAAACCTGCCACTCACAAGACAAAGCCAAGGAAGAAGTAACCATAGTTAAATCAAGACCATTTGGAGTCCATAGATGAGACCCTACAGTAGTTGGCTGACCATCATTTAAGAGTATCAAATCATTTTCATCAATAGAATCCATTATAGCTCTGCCACGAGAGTCGTCACTACGACAACCCCAAAAAGTGTGATGGGCATTAAAGTCCCCAGCAATTATTATTGGTTTAGGAATACTATTTATGAGTGAATCAAATTTGTTCTTTTCAAAATGAGGATTGCAATTTCCAGGGCTATAGAAACTAACTACTGAAATGTATTTGTGATTAGTTTTAATTTTAATAGCGATATTTTAAATAGAATCGTCAAAATATGTATCTAATAACCTAAATTCAATGCCATTACGTATAAAAATAGCAACACCATTGTGATCATTACCACAATCATTCCTGACTGTGGTATAACCACGAATGTTGCATTGTATGTGTGGTTTTAACCATGTTTCCGAAACTAAAGCTAAATGTATGTCGTTATTATAAAGAAACTGTTGAAACTGTAGTTTATTACTTAACAAACTTTGTGAATTCCACTGTGCAATATTTAAAACTTTATTATTGAATTTTATGTAGTATTATTTTTTCCCTGAATAGTCTCTCTAATAGCAGAAGTTATAGTTTGTGTACAAATGCTTTCATTTTGTGTTTTATTTAACTGAATCAATTTAACAATTGATTCTGTCAGCAAACTCAATGCTGTGCTATTAGACAACACCAAATTTATAATGTCTGCCGAATTTTCCGATTTGTTCAGTGATGGGAAATTAACTTTATTAAATAAGTCTGAAAAGGGGGTTTTCACGTTATTTTTGCTTTCAGCAATCTTTTTCTTCTTGATGGGACATTGGCCAGATATGGACAGATGATTACCTTTGCAATGAACACATACGGCCTTTTCAGCAGGTACTGAGCACTCCTTGAAGGAATGACCCTCTGTACATACTGAACATCTCTGTGAATTTTTACAAAATTTGGCTAGATGCCCAAAACGTAAACAGCGGAAACACTGTTTGACTGGAGGAATATAAGGCAGCACTGAAAGCCGCCACATTTTGATGTGGACGTAATCGGGTAATGATGTAGACGAAGCAAAAGTGATGACTACAGTTTGTGTAGGCTGTAACTCAGATGAATTATTTACTCTAACTTTTTTCATTATCCTTCTGACACATTATTTTTTTGGAGCTTGATATAGCTTTGAAAATCTTCTTATTTGACATGTCTGTGGGTACTGAAGTAATAACTCCGGACAACTCTGTTGTCCCAGCCGGAATTGAAGCTTTGATCGACTGTTCTCTCAAAAAAGTGGCATTGTCCATGAATGAATTTGCTGGATTCGGCCGATCAAAAATGACGCCAATTTTATACTTGTTTATTTTTTTCAGGTATTTAATTCCTTTGACAAATTTAGTGAAGCACCCACTTAGGTACATCATATCCCTATGTCCTATAGGTTGATCTTCATTCGTGCTTTCAATAAATACAATGAACTCATACCCAGCAACGGCGTCCTCGGGGTACCTCCGGCTGTAGTCTGTAACTCTATAGGGGGCATACTTGTCTGCAGGTTTTTCTGGAATACTGCTAGAATCTTCATAATCTGACTCACTGCTGTCTGAAACTGAGTCTTTAGCAGCACCAGGAGTGTCCGCGTCATGATCCGGTTTGGCTTTTTTTGCGTTTTTTTGCCATCCTTCCTACACCTAAGCTATTCTAGCTTAAAAAATGCTTATTAAGTTAAAAATATTAATTGTATGACTAATATATACACTGAATTAACTATTAACAGAAATTGTACAACTAAATATGTACAGATTAGGAAAATTTTAAAATAAATTTCAAGAGAGAAATAAAAAGACCGCCTATTGTTTAAAGCTTCCCCGCAGGCGTAGACAGAGAATTGTAGGAGGGAAGGGGGCGAAGAAGCTGTCAAAATCTAATATTGAACCCATAGATTAACCATAGACATAACGCGAGGATTTCTTCTTTGAAGATTGCTACCCGTGATTATACTTGTAGTGTATTCGCTTATATTTTGTAATGCGCGTATCTCTAAGTTCGATTGTCAATTGCAGTTGGTAACACTGGGAGTCGCTGTCAGTCAGCTAATAAACGCCGTACATTCAATCTCGTGTTATTTACTATATTATTCCCAAATACGCATTATTTGGCGACGAGGATGGGATTAAACATGTTACAGGTGCACCGTATCATCCAGCATCTAATGGCCAGGCGGAGAATAGCGTAAAAACGGTAAAAGCTGGGTTGAAAGCGATTTTAAATAATAGTAACAATCAGAAATTAGTTACGTCTACGATAAATAAATTTTTATTTGATTATAGGAATTCAATTCATTCGACAACGGGATTTTCACCTGCCCAGTTGATGCTTGGTCGTCCTTTACGTTGTCGACTCGACTTATTGCGCTCTGAATCGGTTTATAATAAGATTTCATCTCCGTTCTCATCCGCAGCCAAAGATAATGTCTTGAATGCACAGTCATCTCAATGTAAACAATTTAGAGGTAATAGGAAGATAAGTTTCATGAGTAATGATAAAGTTTTAGTGAAATATTATTTTAACAACGGAAATAAACATTGTTGGAAACGAGGAATAATTAAAAGTTGCATTGGGTCTCGAATGTTTATGGTTTATATTCCCGATTTTAATGTAGTTATGAAAAAACATATAGACCAACTGTTAGCGTACAGAGGGAACTCATCGTTCGAAGATGTTGACGATGTTAGCTCCATTGGTGATTATGTAACAAATAATGCAGGTGATGCCTTAGATTTTCAGCCGGCCGCAGCATAGTCGACGTCATCGACGCAGGTAACCCAACCGGTGTGGTCTACGTCTGCTCATGTTGCACACTCACCCACTTGCCCTACCCCTATTGTAGCGGTGGAGGAGAGAGTAACGGACTCGGACGATGAGTTCTTAGATGCTGGGTCTCCTAGGACGGCCGAAGGTAATTTGCGAATCGGTAATTCAGATGGTGACAATAATAGTGACGGGTCACCGTCGCAAGAGCCCCAGCCTGTACGCCACCGCCGTTTTCAGGTAAGACGGACCAGGATTGAAAATCCACCCAATTATAGGTATTAAGTTTCTTTAATTGTTTTTGTAATAGTGGTGGAGGCATGTAGTGTATTCGCTTATATTTTGTAATGCGCGTATCTCTAAGTTCGATTGTCAATTGCAGTTGGTAACACTGGGAGTCGCTGTCAGTCAGCTAATAAACGCCGTACATTCAATCTCGTGTTATTTACTATATTATTCCCAAATACGCATTAATACTATTGCGAACAAAAAGACACTGATTATAATTTTTACTGTCCCTATATTTATAGTAGGCTCGGAAAGAGCTGGCCAGCGGTCCAAAGCAAACTCGCGTTCATGCTCAGGATTGGTCCAGCCCTTTCCGAGCCACTTTTCACTTATAATTGCTCTATATCTGCACATGATCTACTTTTACAATTATTATGGGTTGTGTCACGTACAGCTTGTCCCCCTGCGTCGCTCGGTCACTGCGGGATAACGCGTGGTAACGGCATTGTTCCTTTTCTACCTTGTGCCGAGGTTATAAATATAACCACGCGTTTTCCCGCAGAGCTACCATTACTCGCCCGAGCGCCGCAGAAGGCACATCTATGTACTACGAGTATACACATTAGTACATTTACTTTCACATAATACCTAGTTGCTCATTGGCATTAATAAACGATAATCAACAGACATAAACGTTAATACATTAGTGGTGGTATATTATCATATTGGTTGGGCGCAATCGTGACCCGGGGTTCGCTGCTCCGTCGTACACAGTACAATACCCTCCTTCAATGATTCCCTCGTCCTACCAGAGTCACCCTGTATATACATATCTCTTACAATGTACTATTATGAAATGTAGATTAACAAAATTGGGGTTGTAGAAATAATTAAGTATGCAAGTTTAAAAAAAGTCGACCACCCGACCACCCGTGACGAAACGGTCATGTACCTGATATCTTTGTTTATAGCACGCGACGCGCCGAATTGTACGACGTACATACAAACAACTGTACGTGTGCTTGTGTACTTCGTTACTTCGTAAAATTAGGTGTAGTTGTCTTTATATACGCGACAAAATACAAGTAAAAAAAGAGATTTCTTATAAAAAAAATAGCACTAGATAAAAAAGATTAGATTAGATTTATTTATTTATTATTAAAAGAATTTTGAATTCAATTATACAAAAAAGTGAATTTCGCAAAAATGCAGTTGTCTTTTTGTTCTTTGCTACCGTCGACATATTAATTAATCATTATAATATATTAAAATATGCAGGAAAACACCTGGTAATTTTGACATTGTTTTAATATAGACCATTTGAATTCAAAATATTGTGATATTTATCATAAATTATGACATGGTATAATTATTTACAAATGCTTTGAATAGGCAGGTACAGGAACTATTGAAAATTATGTTCCTAAGAAAAAAAAAACCAGACAAAGGAATTCTACCAGCAGAATGTAAGGAAACAGCAGATGTGCTTCTATTTTTCGACCAACTATTCGATTCATTAAATGGGAGCTACACAAAAATAGAAAAACATGGTAAACCAATACTTGAACCTGCAAGACAAACAGTTAAAAAATATGAAATTTATTAATATTGTTACTGGTAAACCCGAAAAAGTCCCTACATTAGAAAATTGGGTATGGAGACTAGATGGTATTCAAA
The DNA here is from genome assembly GCA_932294325.1 of Allophyes oxyacanthae. Classification (NCBI taxonomy): domain Eukaryota; kingdom Metazoa; phylum Arthropoda; class Insecta; order Lepidoptera; family Noctuidae; genus Allophyes; species Allophyes oxyacanthae. The sequence continues at coordinate 11,313,878 of OW028629.1, forward strand.
CACTTCTCAAAAACTTGAAAAATGACTATGGTATTACCTCCGTTTTGATGCGGCACCTGAACCAAGACCCAATTGAGAACTTTTTTGGGGTTATTAGGAGCCACGGGTGCCGCAATACAAACCCCACCACCGATAGGTTTGAAAGTGCTTACATAAGTTTATTAATAAACAATATATCAAGTGCCCATGCCCCTGGGGCTAATTGTGAAAGGGATTATTGTAAAGTCCTACATACCCTCATCATCACAGATGAATGTCAAGCCGCGATGACCAGTGAACTGGAAACCATACAAAATGATGAAATAATGGATGTATCAGAAAAAAATGATCCTAGAGTGATACGTTCTTTACAGTTTGTAAGCGGTTACTTTGTGCATAGTGCAAGAAAAAAGGTTTTAAAAAATTGTCAACAATGCAATAAAGATATGGTTGCCTCACAAGAAAACTAATACATTAAACGGAGAGAATACGCTGGTAGACGATGGCTTGTCAGTCCATCAGAGTCTCTTGTCTCTTGCCTATCTGCAATGCAGGATATAAGGTAATAAAAGTTCTATATAATGCCTTGGTTCGGAGTCATCTCGAGACGAGTGCCATTATATCAGTGAACGCAAATAAAACATGGAAGCATTACTTCAAGGGAACTAAGCGCGCATCTTGACACAAAATCTCAAACAAACTCACACATCGGAAACTTGTCGATGATTCGCCAATAATCTATTACGACTCAGGATGCACAGTTAAAAATCGATCTTATATTCTGATAATTTGGGTTTAAATTGCCATTTAAAGTATAGGCCGCTTACGACATTTCTATGACGCCACTGCGCCCGCCACTCGGGCGCCTGGGATGTTTTATGTAATAAGGTGTAACGCAAATATAAATAATTACTCGTGATGGTGGTGGTATTAAAATATACAACGTGTATCAGAAATGACCGGTCTTATTTAAGGGTAATGTTTGGACTCGTGATTAATATTTGACAGAAAAAAATAAATGTTTTTTTTTTTAATGATCCCAAACATTACCCTTAGGTGCATAGATACTTAGAGCATTTAAATATGACCGGTCATTTCTGATACACGTTGTAGAATTATTATAACATTTTTACCCGACTACGGAGAGGGTTATATGTTTGACCGGTATGTATGTATGTATGTACTGTATGACAACAGTTGTTCTAAAGTCTGTAAATAGAGCAGTGTTTAAGGAGTAATTGGAGTAATATGCGCAGGGTGGATGAAATGGCGGTAGGTAGATCACGGGAACAACAAGCGACTCCCAAATTCCCCAAAAACTTATGGGGAAAATTTACAAAACCATGATAAGGCCTGCCGTCTTGTATGGATCGGAACGTTTGGCTGCGAAAGTCACGAACGAACGACACGACTAACGCATACAGCGGAGATGCGAATGTTGAGATGTATGCGTGGTGTGACAAGAATGGACAGAATAAGAAATGAGTACCTATATCAGAGGAATTATGAAAGTGGCAGCGGTGACAGAAAAGTTGAGAAGTAACTGTTTGTCGTGGTATGTTATGAGGAGGGATGAAAATCATGTAACAACAAGAGCTTTAAGTATGTATGTGGATAGACGTAAGAGAAGAGGCAGACCCAAGAAAAGATGGATTGCATACAAGAACGTAAACTCTGAAATGATCTCTAATATAGATGAATGGAAGAAGAAGACATACTGCGCCGACCCCAAATAAAATTGGAAAATTCATTTTCTCGTACAAAATGTTAGGGTATGTAGGTAGGTAGGTAGATAGGAGGTAGGTAGATAGACGGTAGGTAGATAGGAGGTAGGTAGGTAGGAGATAGCTAGGTAAGAAGTAGGTAGGTAGGAAGTAGGTAGGAGGTAGGTAGGTAGGAGGTAGGTAGGTAAGTAATTTGGGAAGGTATGTAGGGTAGGGTAGGTAGGTAGGTAGATGCGCCGTAGATACTTAATGCTATACGTACGAAGTCGGGGCGGGCCGCTAGTATATACATAATAGATATAGGTAGTTGCTGTATTGTACTTAATATAGCAACGATATCTATTTTCTCCATGCTCCAATATGTAATGTATTGTAACCTTTTTGTAATAAAAATAATAAAACTTGTCATTATTGTCAGGTAGAAAAGTAAATTGTTTGGTTGACATAACATCATCCCCATAGACTTCGTGGTATAATATTTTTTAATAGAAATATAATAAATAACGATGTAGTTACACGTGAAAACTAATTCCAACATTTTTTTTATGCATCTGTGACTGATTTATATACCATTTCACTGCGCAAGAATGCATTTTTTTAATATTTAACACTCAAAACCCGGTAAATAATAGTCGACCGCCGCTGTTGCCTGCTGCGGACGAACTACCCACGTGTGCAGCGCAATTTTTAAGCCCCGCCTACCGCAGCGCACTCTGCGTTGGGTCATTTTCTAGAGCCAGGAATGCTTCCATGTTTTATTTGCGTTCACTGCATTATATGGAATCCGCATGAGGACAAATATAGTCTCATGATAGAAAAAATACAAAATCAATTCACGAGGTATTTATATTTACAGTATAGGGTTTACCCATTCTACCCTCTGATGTACCCAAGTCTGGTTTGTATTGGGCATGGTCGGGTACACCAGACTGGCGGTGAGAAGGGATGTAGCGCTGGTGAAATACGTGGTGCGGGTGCTGCGCGGGCTGGTGCACCATCCGGAGGTGCTGGAGACGTTGCGGTTGCGCGTTCCAAACGGGTATGTGGGGGCGCACCGCCGCCCTGCATTGTTAGATGTGCCATGGGCTAGGACTAACCTGCTCAAGTTTGCCCCAATGTCACGAGCCGCACGCATTATTAATGATATTACGTCAGAGGATACGAGGTGCATTCAATAAGTACCTAGCCTCATCGCCAGAGGGCGCTGTAGTTTCAAAAGAGTTTTACCACAGTGTAGCACATTCTTTTTAAATTCTTTTTTCAAATTTTCATTCCAATCCCTTCATTTGTTTTAATTTGACAACTTATGGAAGCCAACGTGTCGATCGGTTTTACAAAAATGGAAAAAGAGCAATATCGTTCGGTGATTCGATTCCTATTTTTGGAAGGGAAAACGCGCATCGAAATCAAAGAGCGCTTGGATGCTGTGTACGGTGACTCTTCTCCATCGATGGCCACCGTCAAGAATTGGTTCAACGAGTTTGCACGTGGCCGTACGTCGGTTTTTGATGAACCACGTCCAGGTGCACCGAAAACAGCTGCTACGGAGGAAAACATTAAAAAAATCCATGATCTCGTATTGGCAGATCGCCGATTGAAGGTTCGGGAGCTAGCTGAGACTGTAGGCATTTCAGAAGGAACAGTGCATCATATTCTTCACGAGGAACTCGGCATGAGAAAGCTGTCGGCGCGATGGGTGCCGCGTTTACTCACACCAGAAATCAAGCGCAACCGTGAGACCACATCGGAGACGTGTTTGGCGCTGTTTAAGCGGAATCCAGCGGAGTTTTTGCGTCGTTTTGTGACCGTCGATGAAACCTGGATCCACTGGTACACACCAGAGACCAAGGAGCAATCAAAACAATGGATCCAGACCGGGGAACGTGCTCCAAAGAAGGCGAAAACTGTAAAATCGGCCGGAAAAGTTATGGCCACCGTTTTCTGGGATTCACAAGGTGTGATCTACATCGATTACCTCGAGAAGGGTAAAACAATTACAGGGCTTTACTATGCCGATTTATTGGGCCGATTCGACGCCGAATTAAAGAAAAAACGACCCCATCTGGCGAAGAAAAAAGTGCTGTTTCACCACGACAACGCACCGGTTCACACGTCTGCCGTTGCCATGGCCAAATTGGTCGAATTACGCTACGAATTGCTGCCCCATTCACCGTATTCTCCAGATTTGGCCCCTTGTGACTTCTTTCTGTTTCCTAATCTGAAAAAATCACTCGCCGGGAATAGATATGGATCGAATGAGGAGGTCATCGCCGCCACGGAGGCCTATTTTGCAGAGTTTGACAAAAACTATTTTTCGGACGGATTAAAAAAGTTGGAGCATCGCTGGGCTAAGTGTATCGAACTAAAAGGAGACTATGTTGAAAAATAAATTCCCACTTATCCAAAATTTTCGTTTACTTTTTGTAGGCTAAGTATTTATTGAATGACCCTCGTATTTTTGTTAGCCTGCCGAAGTTTGTATCAGCGGCACAGAGATCCATTGAAGGTGTACGAATATAGTTGATAATTTTTTATTTTTTATTGTTAGATATTAATGTTTTATGTGAAATTTTAGGTTTATATTTTATGGTTTAGTTTGTGGTTTAGTTAATATGTGCTTATAACATCGCTTTGGAGTGTTTATTCTGTTAGATGTTATAACGTTATAAAAAAAAAAAAAATGCTATATTGAAAAAACATTTACATTACGTTAATATTAAAGAATTAATGAAAACAATGATCATTATGTTTATTGAATTTGATTGTTTAAATTGTCAGCAGCATCAAGATAGCTTAATAGAGTTTGTCATAAATTTATCTTGCAGATTTTTTATTTACAACTTTTGTAAAGATATAAATAAAATTTTAAAAGGGAAGAGAGACTCCATTGATGATGAGGATGAATTTCAGACTAAGGCAAAAAAATACTTTCATAAGTGTTTCAAAAGACGAAATAAATGAGTGATTTGAATAAATTATTGTTTTATTCGTACTCGTTTTTCATACATCGTGAATATTGTGGATGCTATGCCAAAAAAAGAACAAACTGTTGAGTACGTAAAATCCAAGCTTATTTTGGAACATAAGAAGAATGAAACTGAACATGTAGAACAAATCATTGCAAGCACCAGTTACCAACACCCAACGTCGTATCATCATGGTGGACGAGGTGGAAGTCGCCGAAGGTACAGCGGACGTAGAGGTAGTTACAGAGGCAATAGAGGGGGAGGTAACAACTCTTATGGTAAATCTACTGATGAAAATTCTCCCGTTGGATTTAATGTAGAAGTTATGACAGCTGGAACAAACTCGAAATCGATAAATTGGCTTGTCGATAGCGGATGCAGCGACCACATTGTGAATGACGATAAGTTGTGTTGTAAGTTTCAAAAACTAAATACTCCTGTAAATATTAAACGTATACTATGTCCCAAACATGAAAAGAAACCTACTAAGCGTCTCATGTATTGTAAATAAAGGTAATATGATTAAATTTCAGAATGAAACTGCAGAAATTTACAGTGGTTTGTTAATATAGTAGCTATCAATTTACACCAATTTCATTTGGTTAATACTTAATACTGACTACCAACGTCGGATCGAATTTTGTGAAGACATGATCAGGAGGGCAAGAGCAAACTCTTTTTCGATTGTATTTTGTGGACGGACGAGTCAACATTTTCTCGCAGCGGTATCTTCAACATGCACAACTATCATTCATGGGCGATTGCAAACCCAAAATTGGTTCGGCGTCATAACTTCCAACATCAGTTTAGTATAAATTTGTGGACAGGCGTTTTAGGCAGAGAACTGATAGGCCCAGTGGAATTGCCACCACGACTAAACGGAGAAACATTTTTAAAGGACATTGCTCAAATCGTCCTATGATTCGATAAGCATGTGACTTTTACTATAATACATAGGTATTTTTATGGTGCAACGTACTGTTATTAGAATCCAATGGATTACTCTTTAAATGATGATGACAATTTCCGGCGCCATAGGATTTCCATCTTTGACACAGTTCAACACCCTGGGGTTGCTAACTTTTTCAGCCTAAATAATTATAGTATTTTTGAACATTGCACCCGTAAAAGTATGTATTGTTATTAGATGTAAATAAACAATATGTTATAATTTTTTTCAGGTCTAAAGTTTAGGCAAAATTTTGTTTTACCAATGATGAATGGACCTCTAATGAATCTCTAAAAAAATTGTATGCTCAGCATAGGATGCTATGTGGTAATCATTTTGATGCTTCATCATTTACCAGCAGTGACAGAAAACGATTAAATAAGTTTGCTATACCTACTGAAGCTCAAACTATACTGGCCCAGTTGCGAGATGAACAGTTTAGTTCACTTAGAGAATCACAAGAAACTCAAGTAAGTATTATTTTTTTATTGAGAACAACATATTATTCATGCAGGTAACAAAAGTTATAGAGTATTAATGCACTACACTACAACACTACAGTAGGCAGTAACATTTTACTAATAGACAATTTAAAAATAGAACGACAATTCAGCATATATCGTATAAGCAATCATAAGCATTTATTACGTTAAATAAGGTAGTATACTACCTTATTTCACGCAATAAATGCACCTTACACACCTACACCTTATAAGGTGTTACAATAAGTGAATTGTTGTGAAATAATTCCAACGAAGTATAATATAACATTTAAATAACAGGATTCCAACATTGATTAGTATAATACTTATAAGATGTTTATTTACTTTCAGATGAATTACCGCAAGAAGCTATTGCTACGGGTACAGTAATTTCAAATATGGATAAATTATTCGACTCAATGAACGGATATACTCCAGATAGGAAAAGAGGAAAGGAATTTCTAACGAACATGACCTCAACCAGCCCTCATTTAATATTATACAATAAAATGAAATCCTTTTTTAAAGATATGAAGTTCTTAGGGGCTAGGAATAAGCCCCCGTCACAAGAGGGTTGGTTGCGGTCATTAAACGAAATTGAAAGAATATTTAAATATTGTTGTGAACGAGAACGAATTCAAGAAACCAATCCGTATAAAAGGGAGCGTTGTCTCACGGCGCGCCCCACTCACCGATTCTGCAAGTCCCTTCTTGTTCTGTAATCAATAGCGCCCTAAGCCTAGGTCCGAGCCCCACTATCACTATCACTAATATCACTATATGTAATAGGCCATTTCCAAAAAAAAAAAACACGGCGCTCCCCTTTTCGCTCGAGAGCCATCGGATCGACAACACGTCGTCATAGCGACCGATATTAATTTTCTCCCTAATATTGTGTGCATTTTCAATTGCTTGCTTGATTGATAAATTGATATTGAGATTGTAAGATTCTTCCTTTTAAAAAAATACCTTCCACTCTAGTTTTCAAGAATATATATAATTTACGCACATTATCTGTAAGGAGGCTTAATCAAGATCCATTAGAAAATTGTTTTGGATGCATAAGAAGCAATTGTGGATGTAATCCGAACCCCACATCAGTCCAATTTATTGCAACGCTTAAAACCGGAATGATTACAAACTTAATAAATAATAATAAAAACAGAAACTGTCTGGATGACAATAATGACATCTTGAGCAATTTTAAAATATTTCTCCACAAAGAAAGTGGTGTAAATATTAGCCCTTCTACATCCTCTCCAGTTATAAATATAGAGGTATAGAAGATATTGACATATTATCTCAGTGTCCTGGTGAAATGCAAGCACGTGCTTATGTTTGCGGCTTTATTTTAAAAAACATGGCAATTGATTGTACAACTTGTAAAAGTATCATGCTTGCAGATCAGAACACTGAGATATGTCATTCATTTACATCATTTAGGGAATATAATGATAGAAGAAGCAGTCTCAACTACGTCCAGTACAGTTCCTGTGAAACTGTAGAGAGCGCTGTAAGCATAATTAATACCTACTTGAAAGAAAATTCCCACAAGGATAAAATTAAGTTCAATTTATTCATCGCTTGTGAAAATATAAATACAGATTAGCTGAAGAGGTGTGAGGATCATTACGATGTCAATATAAAAAAAATTATAAGTAGTACAATTGCTATGTACCTGAAACGATTTTGCGTCCTTAAAAATCGTGACTTTGTTGAAGAAGCCTCCAAAAAAGGGATGAAAAGAAAAATAAATATATTAAAACATGTTTAAAACTTTGTTTTATTTGTTTACTTTGAATTTCTATTAGTTACAGCGAATTTTCATTTTGCAGTTTTTGAATGACTATGTATTATATTTATAAATCTATGTACCTACTAACATTATTATTAAGTTAGTAAGATGTATGAATAAAATGCATAATCGTTCATAAACTGCAAAATGAAAATTCGTTGTAAGTTGATGAATATAAATAGAATCTGTTCGTAATTCCCGTGCTTTGAGAGTTTCTCATGGCAAACACTGGAGCGCTAGTATCACAGAACAATAATACCCTAGGCGGGAAGAATGTCAACTTCAAACAAACAAAATGGCACCCATAATGCGCTCCATTTCTGTCGTAACATTTTTTGAGGGGGAATTTTGAATCGTGTGTAGGTATAGGTAGGCGTCGTGGTTGCTTAGTTTAAAAAAATGGCGTATGAATGTAAAATACCATAATTATCGCTTGTTGTTTTTCGTTTCAATGATATTTACTGCCAAAGTGAAACGAAAACAAACGCACAAGGTTGTTATTTGTCAATAGTTATGGTATTTAAAACAGGAACTGTGTTTAAACTTATATAAAGTGCTTTTTGAAATACAAATTTATTATTTAGATCCTGTCCACATTGGTACATAAAAAAAACCATTACACACATTGACGGGTACATTAAAGGATGTAAATAACAGAGTTATTGAGTTATTATCAAAATTATAACTTAATTTATGCATGTAAACAGTTCAGCTCATAAAGAGAATCGAGAATCGCGTCTAAGTTAATCTAGACTAAACGGAGAAACACCCCACAGTACACTCGAAGGACCACTTTGCCTGTTTAATAAAACGGCAATAACTGTATAGAATTGGTTTATTGAACCTTAAAACTGAATTACACTGATTTTAGTCTGACGGCCATAGCCCGCAGTAGACATTTTTTCTTGGTAAGTGAAAGGAAACGGAAATAGATGACAAATGTTGCCAGTATAAGAATATAAACATTTAATAAACAAAATGATGCAATTTAAATGAATTATAAGTTTTTAATGTTCTGTATTGAACATAAGTTGGGCCGGGGAACAAATTGAATACAAGTACAAACTATCTTAAAATGTATTTTTATCTTAAATTATACAATGCTTAATTACTTGAATTTACTTCTTCACTAAAAGGTAATGGACATAAATTTTTATATGAACGAATATAAATCTTATTATTTTTTCCCATTCTGACCTCGGCCACTCTTACCTTACCATCAGGACCAGGGAACGTTTTGACAATACGACCCATGGGCCAATGAAAAGGTACAACATCTTTACATCTTACGATGACTAAGTCACCCTCTTTAATGTTAACCTGTTCATGCTTCCACTTTGGTCTATTTTGAAGCAGTGTTAAATAATCACTGGACCAGACCTTCCAGAAATCTTGTTTCAATTTAGAGCATATTGGTCCTTCGAGCCGGATATGAACCAGCGACCTATTTTATGAAGTTTATGTTACAGGACAAATATTTAAGGTTTCATTTTTCGAAAAAATAAAATTCTCAATGTTACTTCGTTTTCGTCAGCTTCACAATTTCCAGTCCCAATAAAAGATAAGTTGCTGAGGACAGCCGTTTTAAGCCCAGCAACAAACTGTCCAGCAGTGGGATTGGAATTACAGCCGCAATTGGCCCGAATGCAACCGAAAAGGTTTTCTAATGGGTCCTGCTGGATCCTCCTTGTCTCCAAACTTTTTATTGTTTTATGTGTACTGAGATTTCTCCAGATTCTCTCTATTCCATTGATGGACCAAATCCATCCTTCTTGGGATGGAGGGCGTCGTCTGCATTACAAAAATGTTAATTCTTTAAAAAAAATCTTCATAAAAGTGAAACGTGTGAGGTGCGGTGAATTGTTTTTCGTATTTGTTGAAAATGGTTTCCCCCTTCTTAAGTCTGGTGTGCATTGCGTTGAGACTATCAAACAGCTTGTCCATATTCGAAATAACATTGGCTGTAGTGACAGCTTCCTAGATTATTTCTTCACTTGAAGAATTATTTTAATAGAGGGACAAAATGTTACAATATTAGATTATACTTTATAAGTTTTATTTACCGAAATTTTAGCATACATCCCTGCAGCAACTGAATGGCTTAACACTTGTGCAGCTTGCTTTACCTTCATCTTCTGCTTTGTATTTGGGTTTAAATGTTCTGTTTTAGACAAGGTGTAAATACGAAATTAGGGTTGCTGTTATCTGCCTCGTAAAATTCTTTTATATGGCTCCATTTAGCAACACCTGTAAAAAAAATGAGTTTTAATTTCCAGTAAATTCGAAAAATGTATAATAATTATGATTGTTATAATACAAAATATCTTACCAAATCCAATTCGATCATTTGATGTTATATTTGTAGGACATTTAATATCATACTTTAAAAACATACTTCTAAAGCATTTGAGCAAATGCGGAGTATCGAAAATGGTAACTACTTCTTTATTATTGAACAGAATATATGGCTGCTCTACATATGCTCCCAAGATGCTTAGATCTCTCTTATTCACACCATCCATATCACACACTGAAGTTGAGATATTGATTCCAGCGTCAAAACAATGTTGCAGAACCTGAAATGATTAATGTAAATCAATATGGTACAAAAATAACTACTACATATCTTGAAAAAATTGCAAATAAAAGACCATAATGCTCACCTCCTTTATAAGAACTGACAGCCTATCTGCAGTCACAGATCCGCTAGAAAAATAGTAAGCAATTGGTTGCTTCAGCTTTTTCCGAATTCCACCAATCCTAAATACAAGGGCATGTGTTGCCATTTGTGCTAACCTGCCCTGCAATGCATGGTCTTGATACCCCTCAATCAAGTCTTCCTTCTTGTTATAAAACAAATTCTTTTTTATTGACATCTCATCAAACATCAGGATATAATGGTTTTCTGATGAATTCTGTTCCTTTATTGTTTTTTTCAAAACATTATAAATTTGGTCATTAATCCCAACACTCATGTTGAACTTGTTTAATAATAATTTTAGTGAACTAGGTGTTGGCAGGTAAATCACCCTTCTTAATAATTTGTATCACCTATGACCTAGGTGACCTTTTATACAACTTTAGCGGTATTATTTTTGAGTCCATATCCCATCTACGACCTATAGGTCTTTTCTTAAAATTTTGCAGTTCTGAGGAGAGCGCGAACACCGTAAGCTGTTGATTTATACAGAGTGTAAGGGGAACGCTTCCGAAGCCTGAACGTAGATGATATATAACCCAAATGCAAACGGATACCAATAACCTTTTGGTTATTTTCAAGACTTCATATTTCGTAAACTAGCAATGGAAACCGTACAAAACGCGGGTTCACTCACCCGCAACGCAACGTCGCGCCATCAGCTGTGCGGGCGTCGAGCGCGCCGCGCGCTCCGTGCGACTCAGACGGCCGAGGCACGGGATTTATTGGGAATTCACAAACACTAGTTTTAAAATGCTTCTGCCTACCTCTACAAAACTTCACAAAATTATGCAATTTCAAATTAAATCATCAGCCTATCGGATGTGTAGCCCACTGTTGAATAATAACTGACAGAGGTATTTTACGTACCTGTCTAAATCCTTTGCGACTTTATGAGGTATGGCTCGAACTGCGCACCGTCCATTTCAATGCAAAGCCGGGCCCGACGCTGAGTCTCCCCGTGAATACGAGGCATTAGTGTAGGATCCTCAACACATTCTACACGTAATCTTTCAAATACGCTCACTATTCTGCACCGCATTTCATCAGCACTGAAACATTCCCGATCAAAGACTCTTTGTTTCACATATCCCCACAAAAAAAATCTAAGGGCGGTAAGTCGGGTGAACGAGCTGGCCAGGCATGTGGCCCCAGCCTTCCGATCCAGCGGTCACCAAATAGCTCAGTGAGACGCTGCACTTCGTGTGCCTAGGCGAGGATTTTGAGGAATCACATTTAAAATTTGCTCCGCTGTCTGAGCATTCACTTGTCCGCCATCGGAGCAATCGGTCGATTTTCTAAGACTCGCTGAAAAGCTGCCGTTATCATGCGAGAATCAGATGGATGCCGGACGTTCGGAAATCTGTCTCGGTAAATTCTTAATGCAAGAGACGTATTGCCACGGGCTTCTCCTAAACTAAACACATCAACATGTTGCCGTATTCACGAGCACTGTACACGTATGCTTCAGGCATTGTCACAATCACAACAAAAATAAATACCTAACTTAAAAACACTAAAGCAGCACTAAAAATGTAACAATAATAACACTGGAAAACAGCATGTCTGTTGCATGAGATTTTTTACATGAATCTGAATAAAATTTCCACGCTGATTTCAAAAATATATGCCGTTTTTATGTAGCAGCTCTAGTTTTGGAGTTATGAAGTGACAGGGTTTTTCATTGAAAATGCACATAGTATAAGTTTAAAAAATTATTAAATATATTTATTCTGATTAAAATTTCCTTTTTTTGGATTTTCTAGAGTGAGATGTATTATGAGTACTATTTTGAATGCTTGCTTGCTTTGTAGAATGAGCAATAGGTAAGGAACCAAGTTTGTTACCATTATGTAAAAGTACACATTTCAAACTTCGTTGTGACGAATCAATGAACAACCGCCACTGATTTGGATTACACTCTTTTAATCTCATTGCAGTCACTAAGCCCGGAATATCAGTACAAAATACAAAATTATTTTTTTTAGTAAAGAAAGGAAGTAAATCCTTTTCCCTGTTACGGTAGTACGATATCTTCGTTTCTCTGGTCAACAAATTTCTTTCTTTCAATCGGGAAGCTAAAATTTCTGATGCCGTTTTAGACAGTCCAAGGTCCCTGATCAAGTCATTTAGATCATCTTGATTTAGTGGTTGGGGACTACCATAGCAATCAAAATCACTGTCGCTACCACTGCTGTCGTTTTCGGTTTGTCCGCTGCACTGGTCTGGATTTTCCGAAAATGTACATGGCTGCTGTGATGTTGATGTGACACTAATACTCAAGACTGGTCTTATGGCAGATTTTAAGTTTGGATATATCCACTTAGAGCTATTTTTGTGGTTTATTCCTATGATTTTCGTTACACAGAAATAACAGTCGTCATGATGGTTGGATGGTTCACGCCAAATCATAGGAGCTTTGTACTTAAAAGTGGGTCTATTTTTGCTTACCCACAGTCGCAAAGATTCAACACAACTTTTGCATACCAAACTTGGCATCCAAGGTTTAGCGTTTGACGGCAACGGAAACCCAAAGTAGTCGAAGTATGCCTTTTTCACAAAGTCCGACACATTTAAACGAAATTTTTGGAACATATATTCTCCACAAATAACACAAAAACAATCAGGATTATTTAAACACGTCCTTCTTGAGGAAGACATAATGAAATTTATAAAGGAACTAGTTAAGTTACACCGCTATTGATAGAAACTACCGACTACTTATGTAAATTCAAGACGGTACCTGTATCTCGCTAACTAGAGCTGCTACAAAAAATCTGAGGGTAGATTTGAAATCAGCGCACCCAAATTAGTAAACAACAGTAGAAAAACTTCATGCAACAAAAAAAATGTTTGATTTTGTTTTTCTGTGTAATAAAACAAATTTAAAACTACAAAAATTAATAACTTATAAACAATAAAACAGCACTAAAAACGTAACAATAATATCTAAACTTAGAAAACAGTAGGATTAAATACGCAAAACCGCAATCAATTGATGTAACACGCGTTCGCTTACAAATAGCGTAGGCAAGGAACTGACTAGAAAATTGCGCGTGCGGTGTGAGGCCGACAAGCGGGGGGCGCGGTAGGCAGTAGGCACCGCGCGTAATTCACCAAAGCGGTGTCTTTTGATGTGCAAAGATTAATAAATTAAAGAGAAGAAAATGTTAGAAGAATTAATTAATACCTAGATCAGAAACCTAAATCATGATTAAATTGAAGCGATTGGGTTTCTGCGCTACATATCGCGGGTATGACGTACAGATAGTTGTTCGGGGTGAACATGTGATGTGTAAACTGTATCTACGATACCGGAGAAATCCTATTGTAGAGCAACGTGAAAAGAAGTTTTTAAATAAGATAATAACATGCTTTTAGATTAAAATAATTAAAGTATCCACTTTGAATTGAGTGGGTTATTTGGTAAATAAGGTGTTGTTGCAATTATCGAGCGCGCGTTGTGTGACTCTTATTACATTGACATAAAGTTCAAATTTAATTGACATACGCGTGTTCCTGAATGGCTTGAATTGTACCCGCAATGAATCGGCGATCGATGTTTTACTTTATTTCATTTACTAAAAAAAAACTGTTATTAAATACACACAAAATCCATCAACTTGAAAACTTTGACGCCTCTGTAATTTTTCTACTTATTTATTGTAGCGGTGTGCTTTGTGCAATTCGCCGCCGCTTTACAAAGGATGCCGCCTCAGTAACAAAGGCCGCCGCAGCGCCGCGCCGCCGCCTAGCGCGGCGGCGAGCAAAGGAGTGCCCGCGTGGTTGAGTGGACGCCTTTCAAGTGAGGTGGCCCGGGTTCAAACCTTGACCAGACCAATGAGTTTTTCGAATTAAACACGGTGATCATTTATCTGTGCTATAATTCTTCAATGCACCTAGCTTGGCAGTGGCCCCGACTTCAGAAGCTGTTAAGTTTTTTAAGAAAATTATTTTATTTTTATTTTATAGGTACTTTCTAGTTTTTTGAAGTCGGTTTTTACTTTTTTTTTAAAGTTTTTCTACTTTCATTTCTTGTGGCTCCACACCCAGCGACTCAAGCTTGAAGTGTTCCTGTACTAATCGTTCAAGATTAATATCAGTATTGTTTACATGGTTGCACCGAGTATTCAATACTGGTACATTTCTTCTCTGCCCATGAAGAACCCAACCTAGCGGCGTGTGTGACGCTATGGGTTGGTCGCTTGGGCCACGGCGTACTTCTGAGGCAAGTAGAAGCGCCCAATTGTCTTGCCCGATTAACATTGCCGGTGTACCTACTTCATAGGTGAGCTAAATGTTCACAACCGACTAAGGCTTGAGCACTCACCGACTGCGCCGATATCTCTAGGCGATCAATAGTGCGCGCCTCGATTTCCCGTCTTTCCTTTTCATATTTACCTCGTATGGTAAACTTCACCCGTTGGGAATTAGCATTATCGATGCGTGCGCCTGCGACACCTTCTATGTAGAAAGGTTGGCTCGGACCCTCTGCACCAATCCTATGTGCTAACACTGTTGTAAGTAGCGTGATAGTAGAACCGTCATCAAGTAAAGCAAAGGTTTCTTTCTATCTCACCGTGTGGGCCTGATAAACAGACAGGTAATACTTTGAGGTAGGTGCGCATCGGCCGTGGCGTCCACGTAGAGGTGACTGCGTCGGCTGGCTGGGCGTCCAGGGGGCTGGCGTTCTGGTCACCGTTCGCGAAAGCGGTGCCCTCAGCGGCACGTGTATGGCTCGCTGTGGGGGTTTCCTCAGCACTCGTGCCGGCGTTACGAGGCTTCGCCCCAGGGTCGCCGTGCAGCAGTTTGTGGTGGTAGTACTGGCAGCCATGGATGTCACAGCGTTTACTTTTGGATCGATGTTGCCAAGTCCTTTTGACTAAACACCTGAAACACAATTTAATTGCACGAGCAGTATCCCATTCCCATCTTTCAGGTATTGACATAGATTTAAACTTAGTGCATTCTGCAGGTTGATGACCTCGGGTGTCGCACACAAGACATGAGTAGTCATTCTCATTTTTACTAATATTTGTTTTGAATGTGCGGTGGTCTTTATGTGAAAATGGGCGATGGTCCTTACTATTATTATTTGTGCGGCGATCATCTATCGTTTCAGCCTTTGCATGCCGTGCGTTCAATTCAGCCTCACGGTTAAGAAACCGATTCATCGTAAGAAGACCAGGATCACTTTCATCCGATTCAAACTCAAATTCATACCACCGACGTCGCATGATCGGAGTTAACTTATCAGAGATCAAGTTAATTATTTCGGGATTATATAAATACTCGGTTTTATTTATTGCCCGCACACATGCAATTATATTATTCACTTTAGAGGCAAATACACAAACTTCTCTGGGATTATCGACTAACTTAGGTAAACTACGCAATTTATCTAACTCGCTAGTAACTAGCGCATGCGGTCTCCCAAACCGCGCCTCTAAGTGTTTGAGCACTTCGTTTGCAGTCGTATTGCCAAGAAAGAGGCATTTGACAGACTCCATTGCTACTCCCTTCAGGGATTTCCGTAACCTGGCAATGTTTTCAGTCTCACTAAAGTTAGATTGTGATTCTATAAATGCTGATTTAAAATATAACCAATCACTGGGAGCACCACTAAAATAAGGCAAATCACCATACCTGTTGTTGTGATAGCGGTTACCTCGTGCTACCTCCAGAATTGCTGCCGCTAGGTCTGTCAGCGGCCTGGTGCCTGCCTCCCGCGTGTGCGCCTCCGACACGCTAGGAAGCTCCTCCCGCGTGCGCGCCTCTGACACGCTAGGAGGCTGTGGTGACCTTGACGGAGTCGGCGTCGTCGCTACGTTGGCGGCGGCGGTCAAGGTCACAAGACTGTGGCCCGGTAGCTGTGGTGACCTTGACGGAGTCAGCGTCGTCGCTACGTCGGCGTCGGCGGCAGTCAAGGTCACAAGGCTGTGGCCCGGTAGCTGTGGTGACCCGCACCCCTACCGCGTAACTAAAATTGTATGAACATCGACATCGGTATTAAACTTCAATACGATAGTGAGAGCCTAAACTTTGAGCTAACTTGTAAAAAAATTACCTATCATATAGTTGGGACACTTATCTTCATGATCGGTAAAAAGTATTGAAGTTTAATACCGATGTCGATGTTCATACAATTTTAGTTACGCGGTAGACCCGCCGGACGGAGTCAGCGTCGTCGCTAGGTCGGCGGCGGCGGCAGTCAAGGTCACAGGGCTGACCGGGCGGCTCGAGTCGTGTGGAGTGTCGTCAGTGTCTAAGTCTGCCTCGGACTCTAGGAGGGCTAATCTCGCAGCGGCGAGGTCGTATCTAGCCTGTGCTAGGGCCTTCTTCTTCAAGTTTCTTCGGTTGAGAGCGTTGGCTGCAGGATCACAGAGTAGTTCTTCTGTTGACTGCGTTGACGCAGGCGGCGCGACGGGAACCAGGCCGCTCGCGTCCCCGTGTGTGGTCGCAGACATCGCGTCTGCCGAGTCGATCAGTCAACTCGGGCGACTCGGGCTCCGCAAACGTCGTCTCGTCGCTGCCTCCCTCTTTTCCCGCACTACGTGTGACTACCATTTTTATTAACACTCGCGATAACGTAAAATAGGTACCTACCTATTCTAACAACTCACTATGCGCCTACCTACTCAACAAAAGAACGGACGCACTGCCTGACCAAGTAATACCTACAAACTACGGCGCGAATATATACCTATCAAATAGATAGCTAGCGATGTACTGTGACTAACTATCCGGCTCGAATGGACCAGCTGTTAACCACCGACTAAGGCTGAACACGACTGAGCACAACTGACGACGACTGACCCGCGGCGAGAGTGCGGTGGGTTTTATTCGGTGCCCTCCCACCGTCCCCTCGCCGCGACCCCGCGCCCTCTGGCCGCGCCCCGACCATTCGCATCATCGCGCACCATATAAGGTCGCGAGTTTCCGCAGCTGTCTGCCGATCAAAACTCGCGTGACCTTATATGGCGACGCGATGCCACGATGCCACGCTGCCCGATTTTACAGATGCACCTGTGTCGGTAACACAGGCAGTTCCCTAAACTAAATAAATAACAGCTGGTCGACCGAGCTCTGCTCGGATGCTAATAGAGAAAGTCCTTAACAGAAAAAAACCACTGAAAAACCCTGTTCAAAGTTGGGGTTTCAATCGACGATCATCAGCGCCGGCGGTGACGAAATTAAGAAAAATATTGTGCGGGCAAACCTTTTTGCATGCAAATACGGAAAAAACGAATTTTCTCAGACATGGTACACACGGCTCCACATAAGAGTCAATTGCATAAAAAATGTACGTCATACAAAAGAAATACAAAGGAATATACAGGGTTACTGGTAATATGACGGCAATCCGTTATGGGGATGTAGGAGAGATCATTTGCAACCAAATGACTCCTGATGACTCCTACGCAAATGTCAACCATTTTCGAGTAATATGTCTTTTTATATTTTTTGAAGATATTTACATTATGCAACTTTGAACATTGATAAAAAAAAAAGCCAATGCATACAATATTTTTATATTAATATTATCTGTTTGCTAACATTTCAGTACATAATATTCAATGATAAAATGACAATTATCTGCAATAGTTTTGAAATCAGAGCTACAAATCGTTAAGCATTTCATAATTTTGAACAGGTCGTGTGCCTAAAATGGTCGATTTCTGCAAAATAACACAGAAGTAGGTACTTTATCGGCAGAACATTTCGAAAACATGTACGACTTTTCAGCTATCCAACGAGATACAATAATCTAACAGAAATCAGAAATTGAGTGAACAGAATACAATTATTGTGACAAAGACAAAATCAACTTCAACCAAAATTGCATGCTGTCCTCCACCTGAGGGGGGCGGAGGACTCCTACCGGCTAAACTCACCACGGTGGTCGACTTCGGCACCTACAGGTGGATTTCGGGTACTCTTAGAAAACCGCGCCGAACCTAACCAAACCTAACCTAACCTAACCAAAACCTAACCTAACTTAAGATTTTTTTTTACTTGGTGAGAACCCATCATCGGCCTGTCCTCCACCTGAGGGGGGGAGGCGGAGGCGTGTGCCGGAAATTGGGGTTAAGTCTGGGCATCTTGCTGGCCAAGTAATTGGGCCTCCTCTGCTAATCCATCGATTAGGAAAGTTGGCGTCTAACCATTGGCGAACAGTGATTATTCAGTCTCCAGTTACACCAAGTAAAAAAAAAAAGCTTAAGTTAGGTTAGGTTTTGGTTAGGTTAGGTTAGGTTAGGTTCGGCGCGTTTCTCTAAGAGTACCCGAAACCCACCTGTAGGTGCCGAAGTGGACTACCGTGGTGATTTTAGCCGGTAGGAGTCCGGCACACCCCTCCGCCCCCCTCAGGCGGAGGACAGCATGCAATTTTGGTTGAAGTTGATTTTGTCTTTACCACAATAATTGTATTCTGTTCACTCAATTTCTGATTTCTGTTAGATTATTGTATCTCGTTGGATAGCTGAAAAGTCGTACATGTTTTCGAAATGTTCTGCCGATAAAGTACTTCTGTGTTATTTTGCAGAAATCGACCATTTTAGTCACACGACCTGCTCAAAATTATGAAATGCTTAACGATTTGTAGCTCTGATTTCAAAACTATTGCAGATAATTGTCATTTTATCATTGAATATTAAGTACTGAAATGTTAGCAAACAGATAATATTAATATAAAAATATTGTATGCATTGGCTTTTTTTTTTATCAATGTTCAAAGTTGTATAATGTAAATATCTTCAAAAAATATAAAATGACTTATTACTCGAAAATGGTTGACATTTGCGTAGGAGTCATCAGGAGTCATTTGGTTGCAAATGATCTCTCCTACATCCCCATAACGGATTGCCGTCATATTACCAGTAACCCTGTATATTTTTTTGTCATACAAAGGAATTGAAGTCAAACAAAGGAATTCATAAAGATGTGTTCAGAATGAATTTCTATCTTGTAACATATAAAAAAAAACATTTTGTATTTTTAAAATTTATTAAAAATTAAACAAAGAGGTTAATATAAAATGTATTAAAAATTAAACAAAGTTAAACATTGCCTACAAAAAAACTGTTCTTTTTAACAAAAATCTAAGAAATGGAGTTCGGTCTCCAAACTACATTATAAAAAAATGGCCTGTATAATTTGCGCGCGATCAGAATGGGATGGAACTATGTCAAAGTACATACAATATACTTATTTCTGTAAGCATACATAACATTCAATCATAAGTTACACAACAAACATACATGCCTACATAGACATAACAATCTATTAAAATTAGTTCTGCATTAAATTCAATTATTTGCTAAAGCTACTTCGCTTGAGAACTGTGATTATCTCGATTTACAATGTCCCATCCCGTTCTGTTCACATGCGGATTATAGATTTTTGTAGATATCATTATTTATTTGAAAACTTGTGTCTATCCGTTTGAGTGTAAATGGACTATACTTATTAAGATCGATATATCCCTTGTTTTCTGGCTTATATCTTATATCTGACAAAATTGTTACTTTTCCGTCAATGTGTTTACCTGCTGTTTCTGATTTTGTACTGACCGCAACATTATTTTCTTTCGATTTGATGTCTATTATACCATCGTTAGTATTTCCATTATCTTCGTGTTCGCATTCTGAGTTATCACCATTCCAGCTATTTTCATCAGACTCGGCATAATTGATCTCGCATTCAGACTCACTAGTATCGCTTGACCTTTCAATTCGTCGTTTTTTGATAATCTTCGGTGACTCACCTTTTAATTTTCTTTTTTTGTCATTATTTGTTTTGTGCTGTTTTAAATTATGTTCCTTTACATCAAAACAGTCACAATAACCAGCAGTTATCCCACAAAAACA
This sequence comes from Allophyes oxyacanthae, assembly GCA_932294325.1. Classification (NCBI taxonomy): domain Eukaryota; kingdom Metazoa; phylum Arthropoda; class Insecta; order Lepidoptera; family Noctuidae; genus Allophyes; species Allophyes oxyacanthae. Next base: position 11,334,340 of record OW028629.1, read on the forward strand.
ACTTAATTTTCTAAATTTTATTATATCGGGATTTTGCATCGAAATCACTTGATGAATAGCTATGGTGTTGGGTCTTTTGTCGTTGAATCTAAATCCTTTACAAGGGTATCTACATTTTCATCAGATATTAAAAAATATTTGATCTTTGAATTGCTATTGACAAGTGCTTTGTATGCTGCCTCCGCATCGGGAATATCTTGACCGTGAGCAACATAATTGTCCAAATTTCTTTTTGTGGCTCCTCCTATCCCATCTGCGGCGCCTTTTCCATGACTTGCCTCGAAAAAGGACCAAGTAGCCTTTTCGAATCTAAACAGTGATATCATTTTATTTAACATGTAAAAGTTTTTTTTCTGCCTATATTGTGTTGTTGGACCGTCTGAATAGAAGTGCAGTATAGTTACTTTGGGATATTTCTCATTAATAAGTTTTAATATAGGAGTCAGATGGGCCCATATTGCTCCAGGGCAATGATTGGTGTTTGAAGATATTGTACAGAAAGATGTTGTCTGCGGCTTATCATCATATTTGGCGTAAAAAACGCCACTGTGTAAGGATATTTGACGTTTTGATGCACCAAAGTGTAAAGCTTGAACTTCTTCTGCTAGTTTGCAGCCATAGTTTTCGGAAAAGTCGCAATGCAACAGAACTTCCTGTTCAGTTAACTTCTCCTTACAATTTTTATACATTGTGTATTGGTGAGTGATGTTGAAATAATGTTTCTTGAACAAAAGTATCTGATCACGGAAGGTTTGTAGCAGTATTTCTAGTGTCTGTGTAACTTCCTCTTTCACTGTTCTCTTAGTAATCTTATTATCATATTCGTGTTTCTTTGTAACCCATCTTTTCCATGTCACTACGTCCTTCAAGTTTCGTTGCAATAAATTACAAATAACGCTTTTGTTGGAGCAGTTATTACACTCACCGTACATACATTTGACATCGTTGACATTGCACGCGATAGTAGAAACTAACTGGGCTAAATTATTCACTCTCTATTACATTTAGCTTTTTCAGTTTTTCCGCCATGAAATTTAGATTGGCGTGCTTAACACATGCACAAGTGTTTCTGTCGCTCAATTTTGGACTAAGGATATAAAATGGTTTGTATCGAGTAAACATTTCGTAAGATAATTTCCCACCTTCACCTTTATATTTTGTATGTAATTTTTTCATGGTATCTAATAAATACCGTACCTGTTCTCTCTTTTTATGTAACGTTCTATATTCTTTTTTATCGGCCGTAGCGCGGCTATTATCGTCTCTGCTTAAAAAATCACCAACTTCTTTCAAGCGACATATTTTTCTCTTTTTCAATTGCTCTCGGATCCTTATTCTTCCTTTTAAGCCTATAACGCTACTCAATTTTGTTTTCATTTTATATTTTGTTATAGTGTCGTTAGTTATAATTTTTTTTAATGTGTTTCTTTCTTGATTGTTGGTTGTTTGGGAGTACTGCTCACTCAATGAATCTTTAATATGTTTTCAAATAGTACTTTTTTCACAATATTTTTCTCTGAAGTGCTAATTTGTGGCAAACGTTCCTGAATGAAAGTGTCGGTTTTAGAAATAGGAGTTTGTTTGTTGTCTTGGATTATATTAATATTAACATTTACAGTATCTTTTTCTGATGGTGGGTTTCTTAAATTCGTTACTATTTCTTTTAAGTGATTTACTTGTTTTTTGTACCTGTAGATGCTCTTTTTCTGACATTTTATTTTTCTTAGTAACAGATCTATCCGTAGACTTTAACTTTGAATTTTCTTTAGCTAATAGGTAACGAAATCTACGTTTTTCTTTTTCTTCTGTAATTTTTTGTGACTCTTTAGAAACTTCATTAACATTTCTTTCTCTTTTCTGCTTCCTCCATTTTTGTCGCTGCAGGTTCTGTTCACTTTCATTAAAATCTTTTGCTTTTCTGTATTTTCTTTTAGTCTGTTCTAAATTCTTTTTTTTATTTCCTCTAACTTTTCAGGATTGCTACATCTTAACTTTTGAAGATATCTTCTTTGTCAACGCTGCCCCGGATAAAGGCATAGTCTAAAAAAATGTTATGAAACCTATTAACACATGTTATTTTCAAACATATTTCTCAACTCACAGTCTGTAAAATATCATATAGGAGTGATTTTTTTCAAAAAAGAAATTAGTTGAATGCGTAAATTTTAGAGATAACTCCAGAAAAAGATTTATCAGACATCCACAAAATTATCGCCATAATCGTTATCATCACCACTATCCACAAAAAGGTAGCTTTTTATCGTTTGTCTGTGGCTTTTTACATCATACATTACGGCCAAAATATCTTGGCGTGTCCGAACTTCGCGCAGAAGGCTGCGTAGTAACATTTTTTAGGAACCAAATGGTAACATGAACCGAATTTGAGTGAGCAAACATGCGCGAAAGATCGTAGTGCTTATTTTCGGACTCGCCAAGATATTTCAGTCGTACTGTAAATAATATTTGCTTGTAAAAAGACTGACAGACATTTCAGTTGTATTATCATGAATTAAGCTGTTAAGCCTCGATGAGGTAATATAAATCCCTTAATAGGGCAAAGGGCAATTGCTTACCACCTCAGCTTTTTGACCATAGAGCAAGAGTCGTTATATGTACACTTTCTTTTATTCAATATTTATAATGCGTGAAGACCCTTAAAACTTTTATTAGTACTGGCAATTACGCTAACTGTCAAAGTTTGCGAAGTACCAACATTAAAAAAAAAAATCGAAGAATTTTGAAAATCGGAGGTGTTTGGCGGAAATAAATTGAAATTTTGTTCTAACAAGATTCTGGTAAGTGGTTTTGTGATATTTGGTAAAACAATTGATTATATTACCCTGTATGACCCGTAGAATAACTTTTGAAATGAAACTTGAACTAATTAGAAAATCGTCGTAAACTCGGTGGTAAAATTCTTACCTTTGCCCGGTTACATCAACATAGTAGTATTTGGTGGTAATATAGTTACCGTTACCCATTACCGTGCTTATTATTTCAGAAGAATGTCGAAGAAAACGAAGTTATCTGACAGTTCTATCGCCAGTATTCTAGAAGACAATCTCTCCGCTATTGAAAGTAGCGACGAAAGTGTTTCGGAAAAACCACTTTTGGGCGATTGTGTACTGGATTACGACGATGAAATTTCGCGAGGTTTTTCAAGAATATGTGGTGAAGAGCCTGAGTTGGAGACGAGAGGATTAGAGAATTTTCAAGACCCTCCCGGGCCACGTGTTTCGGTAGAATATCAAGAAAGCATTGAACCAGTCACTGAAGAACCGCTGAGGGAAGTAAGTACGCGTAATGAATATGATTCGGGGATGATATATATGATTGTAAAGGAAATAGAGCTGGATGCACATTTTGAGAACTAGTAGTTGGGACCGGGTCATCCATTCTGGGGCGCTTAGCCAGCTGAGCTAACGAAATGTAGTCATCTCCTTCATCACCATCGTCTGACGAGTCGTAACCGGTGATCTCGGCCTCTGCTCTCAGCTGTGAACCAGGCAAATTTTGCAGGGTCACTACATTTTCATCTCCAGAGTCCTCATCCGTGACGCCACCGGTACAATTTTCCGGAGGAAATATTGTGATCGTGTCAGGCACCGGTTCATCTTCATCGCACTCCAACGCTTCGAGAACTTCATTTAAATTCAAGTTTTTATTTCTTGACCTAAAACAACAAAACGTAGTTACTTATATTACTATCATTTGATATACGGAACACCGACTTTATCGTCAATTATGTGACACGTATTATTAGAAAATCAATAAATAAATATACTTGTCATAAATATTATACTATAATTAGTCATGTTTTTACAAGAAATACTCAAAATAAATGCAATTCATATTATGTACTCACCTTGAAAGACTCATGATAAAAAATCAGGATTTATGAACACTTAAAAATTTGATATGTCCAACTCAGACCCGCACAAAACCACTTCTATTTGACGAAGGGATCATACAGCTATCGCAAACAATGGACAAAGAAATTTGAAACTATCCAAATTTTGTTTAATATTTTTTATTGTTCATTGATCCGTATATCAAACGCTAGTAACAACTGGGTTAAAGTTACTTGCTAGTTCGCTAGTCTAATGTAGAATGAAATAATCCTAACTTAAAACTATCGCCCCACCAAATACAATGGTGGTCTGTTTGCCTAGTAAGCTGAATGGGTCACACAAGTTTCAGTTACACTGATAACATATTTCTACGAACCATACTGCTTACGTTGACAGATTGACCGTCCTTAGGGTGGTCCACAGGATGTAACTACTCCCTCCCCAAGTTTGAAATTATCATTTTGTACGTATGATAATTTCGAAGACTATTATTAGTTCACAACAATAATAATTTATCTAAAGTTGAGAAAGTTCAGTTATCTATTATCAGTGTTACAAGGTCCGGCCTTAGACTTAATAAAAGTTTTTCCGCTTTCGGAAATCAACTATGACGAAGCTTACAATACTTTAATTAATCGTTACGAAAATAAACGTCATTTAGCATTTATATCATGGGAGGCTATTCTCAACGCCAAGCTCGCGGCTAATGATTCTGTGTCATTACGTAAACTTTTAGATATTTTTTCTGAGAATCTAGCTATTCTTAAAAACCTGGATTTGCCGATAAGTCAATTGGATTTTTTACTTTTTCACACTTTGTTAATAAAATTAGATTCGTCCACTCGAAAAGATTTCGAAATGACTGTGACGTCATCGGAAATCCCTTCTTTCGGTACTTTGAAGGATTTTGTTGTCAAATATTGCCAAGCTGGGAAAGGTCTTCGTTAACTTCTGATGTGTCGCCTACGGCCGCATCGGGAAAAATATGGTAACCGCCGCCGTGAAGAAAACAGCCGGTTAGAAAAGATGCTTCAGTTTCCTCGCACTACACTCGTGGCCGGCACATCTAATACGTGTGGTTATTGTTCTCAGGAACATTTTATAGGACATTGTTCTGACTTTCTGGGTTTGTCGATTCAACAGCGATATGACTCAGTCAAAGCGAAGCAAATGTGTGTGAACTGTCTGCGTCTAAATCATTCTAGTAGAAACTGTAACTCTAAATCAACTTGTCATTGTGGTCGCCGTCACTACACCTTACTGCATTTCCCTTTGCCGAGTAATGCCAGTTCGCATGCTCAGTCCGCGCCGCCCGCCTGCAGCCGCCGCGCCTCCTGCGGACGGCTCAATAGATTTTTTTCTTTGTTTGAGATCTTTCAATTTATGTTGAAAGCAAGGTACAGACTGGTCTTTCAAATTAGCATGTTTGGTTTCTAAATGTGGACGTAGTAAAGACGGCTTTAGCGAATGATTTGACAGCGTTCCTGCACAAACGACACACTGTGGCAACGGAGAATCCGGGTCTACCGCGTAACTCTGGTGAATATCAATTTTTCGATTTTTTGACGTTTCCAACCCATATATGGACTTCGTCGTACCGTGTAACTATTCGATATTCATATAATGAATCGAACCCAGAATCGAACGACAAAGTGTACGATTTCCCAAGATTTCCCTATATATTTGACACTTATTTGACATTAGACGGTACCGCGTAAGAAAAAAATAAATAAATAAGTGGACTTGAGCCCAGAATGTAATGTCAAATGAAGTCGGTAGCGAAAGAGCTTCGGACATCGGTAAAATTTGCCTTATTTTTAGCTTTCCCCAACAAAATATTGCTTTTTTAAGTTGATTTTGTATAATTAACTAGTAAATATTCACTGTAATTCCTTGCCATCGTGTTTTTTGTCTGTTTTTAGAATTTCGAGTGCGGGATAGCGGGATCGATCTTATGTTTTGCAACTTTTGTTCCTACCCTATTTAAGGACGTTGTGTGAAGTTAAAACTACCAAAAGAATCACTGCAGTGCATCCAGAAATCAAGGTATGTATCAATTGAATCAAAGTGATTATGACATTCTAAATATCATTGTCAATGAAAGTGTTGTGTGTTATAATTATGACTGTGTGATAAATAATAAACTATTTCTTAATATAACTCTAAAATCCCAAGTCCAATAAGGTGGCCAGTGCTGCATATCTATGTAAATATTCAATGGAGCACCCGGAGCACCCACATAGAATTTGCAAATGCTGACATTTATGTTTTTTACAGGTTTTGGCAGCATTGCAGTTGTATGGCAGTGGTGGCTGTCAAAGCCCTAAATATTTCACAGCCAAAAATGTCTGAGTGTCTAATGGAAGTCACGGCAGCCTTGAATTCTGAACATATTTTGCCAAAATATATCCATTTTCAAATATATCCATTTTCCAGTATCTCAGGCAGAGCAAAATGAAATATCAATGAAGTAAGTTTAATAATAAATACTAATTATTAGTTGTGATGATAATAAACACCTTTATTCTGCTCACCACAATATAAGGCTTGTAAAGGGGAATAATAGTCTAGATAGGTACATAGTATATGAAATTAATTTTATTTTATACTCATGGAGAAGTTTGGAATTCCTGGGGTTTTGGGGTGTGTTGATGGTACACATTGTGCTATCATTTGCCTTAGATACAATGAAGAGATATACTTCAATAGAAATTATTACCATTCACTTAATGTCATGGTGGTATGTAAAAACTAAACAAGTCTTAAATAACTTTAATTCTTGTCTATGAGACATTGCTTATAAAATATTTTTGTTTTTTAGGTTTGTGATGCAGATCTACGCATATTGCATGTTGATCCATCCTTTGGTGGTGCGAGCCATGCTCTCACTCCAGTCCTGTAAAGTGACACATGCAGTATATAGTAGGACAGATCTTCTGGTTTTTGGGTAAATTATGTTTTTAATTATGCAATTACTGTTAGTTCTTACTCATCAGTGTAACAAATTCAGCAGTGAGATTGTGCAATATGATTATGATGAATGAGTTTGTCTGTGTAAGACTAAAGATAAATCCAGAATTATGTTAATATGTGAAGAGAAAACTTTGTACACAAAGGTGTACAACGTTTTGTAAAGACAAGCATATTGTGCGCACGGAGGAGTGTGAGATTTGTCACAGTGAAAGTTTATATTGAGAAGGAGTGCAGAAAGCTAATTTAATGAATTACGATCGAATTTCCATTATTGGGCGACCATTAGTATAATTAATTACACTAAAAAGTGTTTTTTTCATATGTATAAACATTATTAAGTAATGTGAAATTGCAGGTGACCCTGGATATGCACAGCGTCCATGGATGATGACACCAATCCTGAGTGCAACCCACAACTCACCGTCAGAATACTATACTAGCCGACATACTAGTACTCGGAATGTGGTGGAACGTTGCTTTGGAGTTCTAAAAACGGGCTTTCCCTGCCTCTCATGCATTATGAGCCTATAAAAGCTGCGAAAATGGTAAATGCTTGTGTAGTTCTACACAATATAAATGATCACCGCATTGCCATTGATGTGGAAGCTATCAACTTGGATGGCCAACGTCAGCCTCCAAGAGACATGGACCGTGGACCAATCGACGAGGGAAGAGCTGCTTTAGTCGGCAGGCTGTGGAGGAATCGAGGTTGTCTTCATTAGTTATAAAATAGTTTTAAGTAGTACTATTGTTCCATAACAGAAATGTAATTAATTTGATATTTTAAGTACAAAACTTGTGATAAAGTACCTAATTTGTAATTAATTTATGCACCTTGTATTCTTTATATCAAGTTAAATGTCATATAAAGGGGCAATGCAGTTTACTGGATTACCACTGCAATTTCAATAGGTACCCATTGTTTTATTTTATAATATTATTTATGCTGAGTCCTAGTTAAGACGCATGACGCCTACAAAGTCTAATAGTTTATTAATTTGCACATGTGAGTAGCGGGATTTATAGATCTCAGTGAATCATAATATTTAAAGCTTTAATAATTATTTATGTCTATTTTCTTTGAAGAAATTGTGTGCGTGCTGCTAGCTCGCGTGTATATTTACTATGTTATACAGACGGCCAAGCACGAACGTAATACGATATATTACACGAACTTATATAATATTCTCTTGTGTTATATTTAATTAAATAACAAAAAATAACCCCTCTTTTATTGAAACAACGCCATCTATAAGATATCGATTGAATTTATTAGAATCCAATAGATATCTTAAGGATGGCGTTGTACCATAAAAAAACCTATGTAAGTCTAAGTCACATGCTTATGCTATACAACTCGGGATGCTTCATAAATAAATACCTACTATCCTATTGAAACCGAATTGGAATCACGCATACCTCTCTTTAGTGTTATATTTAATAAATTATGATACGAAATATCCCTACTGGATAGTACCCTATCGATAGATGGCGTTGATTTCAATATTTTTTAATTGAAACACGTCAAGTACCATAAAAAATACTATGTAATAAAGTCTCATGCTTATCGAATCATAGGACGATTTGAGCAATGTCCTTTGCATGAATCTCAATACAACATTTACATGAAGAAGAACGAGGGTATATTAATTAAAGTCTCATGGCTGTTAAGTATGACTTGTTTATTTGGAACAAGTAAGGATTTAAAACATTTCGTCACCAATAAACAATTTCAAAATACATGATCATGACTTACTACAATAACATCTTAATTACAATTTTATATTAATTGAACTAGCTTGAAGAAAATCGTTATTAACATGATTTCTTCGGGGTAATAATGTTTTGTGATTTTTGATTTAAACATTTACATAAAGGATTACTTGTATATTAATTTGTTACAACGGAAGATTTTCGTCATCACAAAAACCATATGAAAAACAAAATATATGTATGTCTGCAAAAATATCAACTATGGTAATGTAAATAATATTTTAAAATACCCTTCTATTTATTAAAAATATAATCGAATAGGTGCGTGAAAATTGAGTGGCAAGATGACATAAAAAGGTATTTGATAGTTAGTTACAAGTGAAGCTAGTGTACAATGTATTGTATTAGTAGTGTGGGGCACCGATAAGAACTTTTGTTTAATGTAAGGATGTAATCAATTAATAATAATCGCAAAACGCATCGTAGACCGCACTACGCGGCCAATACAACATTTCTCTCATTTCTCTGCAGCATTTCCTCCGTATCAATCTCGGAACAGGCACGGGTTCAACTGTTAAAGAAAATAATATTGTTATCAATACATGTAATTAGGTGTCTTACTTTGGAAGATGTGAGGTTTCTGCCGACCTGGGAATCGAACCCGCGCGTCTCGCTTATGATCACTAGACCAATGAGGTAATTTTATCAAAATATAGATTACTAGCATTCGCCCACGGCTAAACCCGCGTGATATCTTTATAATTATAGCCTATGTTACTCAGTGTTATTATAGGATTCTGCTGGTGAAAGAACTTTGAAAACCGGTCCAGTAGTTTTTGAGTTTATCCATTACAAACAAACAATCAAATATTATCTCTTTATAATATTATTATAGTATATAGTATAGATATAGACTTATTTATAAAGGTTCGTAATGGGGCTGATTGCACAAGTTGTGCACAATGTTCATAGCTATCTTCACCTTAGGGAGGTTCTGTCCTCGCGGGACATGAATATATTATTATTATGAATACAAAAATCTAAACTCACTCTGCAGACCTTTAGGGCTTGGGGGCCGTAGGAGGTGGTGGTGGAGTGCCACCACCATAGTCAGTCCATTTGGCAACAATCATGGCAGAGAATCATGATAAAATATTGTGAAAACATCCAAAGCACACCACATACAGTACAAATGACATGATATTAAAATGTTGGTTTATAAGTTACTTACGGCTCTCCACTGTGCGCCTGACTTAGTAGTCCCCACACCAACAGCATTTAGCTGGGCCGCCAACGCATCCCACCGAGAATTGACGCGTTGTCTATCGTGTGGTCCGGCATTGACCAAATGAACAACCGCCAAGTCAGCATATCCATCTGCTGTGTAGAGACTGTGAACTCTGTTAGCCGGCATGCTGAAATATAAATTACATTAGTCGAAACGTACAGTACGTGTATGTAGGCGAAAACACCGTCCTAAATTCCGTTTTATGTAGTCTATCCTTCAGAGAGGTAAGAAATTAAGTTTTGTCTGTTCTACGGTAAAGGTAACCTACAATGTGGGGCGAGCGAAGCGACCTTAGGAGTTCAGAGTACCCCGACTAGAGCCCTTTAGGTTCGAAGTATATGACATCGCGGAGGACTCGTGCCACCTTGCACATCCTTTGCTGCACTCTGACCGAAAAAAGCCACTATTTCACTTTGCTGCATCATGTTCCACTGTTAACTAAATCATGTTACGATTGCCCCGTAACTATATCTCACTAATTTGCAATGGTCGAACATTAATTACGAGAACAACATACTTACTTTATGAAGTTCTTCTATTTCTTCTATATAGTATAAAGATTTAATAATCTTCAACCTTCTTCAACGGAATTTTCAGTTTTCATTGTTTATAAAAGCACAAACCATAGAGTATCTAACCACTACGTTACCACAGACTAGGCAAATGCCAAACATCGTTTGCGTCTAGTTATTAATTTTCATTATTTTTTATATTTTAATATGCATGTTTTAAAATGTAAATAATACAAAAACAGTCGGTCAATCTTTATTTAACTCAAAAAAGTGTAAAGTCAATTTAATAAGCAGAAATGGAACGATTAAAATAACTTCAAAAACATTTCAACGTCTCGAAACGAAACGAAAATAACGTTCACTTTGGCCGTTCACCGCGAACTGTATAATCTGTGCCGCGAACCCCAGTTTCGGAAAAAATTTTACGCGGTACCGGTATGTTCATATTCTTTTAATCGTATGAACTTCACCAAAAGTGTTGTTATTCATATCCACCAGAGTTACGCGGTAGACCCGCAGGGTCTCCAGAGCTTGTAAAACCAAACTGAACATAACTATCATCATATTATTATTTCTTTTTTTTGAGAGACGATTCCTTGTTATCAAGTTTTCTTTTTTCTTGTGTCGGAGTACTGGTAGAGGATGACACATCATTATCAGGTGACTGTTCAGTATTGCCTGACACCTCGGCAACCTTTTGGCGACTTATCAGCCACTTTTCCATCTGAAATACAACTGGACTTAATAAGCCGGCTTATATATTTTTTAATTACAAAGCTTACAAAACAGTAACCGCGAACACGTGTAAAACTGAAGCAACTCAACTCATATATTACTATTATAATTATCATATATTACTATTATTGTATATGATAACATATTAGAAGAAGCTCAACGCGATGACCCGAGCTATGACAAACTGTGTAAAGTACGACCAATAGTGGACGCTCTGAACGAAACCTTTCAACAAAACTGCTCCTCATCTCAAAATCAATCCATTAATGAGAGTATGATAAAATTTAAAGGCAAATCATCTATGAAACAATACATGCCTAAAAAACCGATTAATCGAGGTTATAAATGCTGGTGTCGTTGCGATTCTAAAACTGGGTACCTCTATGAGTTCCAAATTTATACAGGCAAAACAGATAATACAGCTGAAGAGGGATTACTGAAGAGGGATTTATGTCAAAATGTGCCAGAAGATACTTTCATAGTTTTTGATAAAAAATTTACGAGCCTACCGTTGCTGGAGATTTTGTATTCAGAAAAGATATATGCTGTAGGAACCATTCGAGCGAACAGGAAGGGATTGCCACCAGAAATTAGCAAGCAAAACAAAGATCTAAAACTGAGTCCTGGTGAGTTCATCTTCAAATATTCCAATCCTATTGCATGCATTAATGGATGGATACAAAAGATGTATTAGTAAGTACTACAGCGCATGATCCAAGGTCTGTTGAAGTAATACAAAGGACACAGAAGAACGGCACAAAAAAAGCAATTGCTATAAAGAAATATACAGAACACATGGGAGGAGTCGATCTATTTGATCATTATAGATCATCCTATTCTCTGAGTCGCAAGTCAAGAAAATACTGGCACCGTTTGTTTTGGTTTCTTTTCGAGGCGGCTGTGGTGAACTCATATATTGTTTACCATCAAAACAGTCTTATGACACACAGAGATTTTCGTCTCCGACTTGGCCGTCTACTCATAAACAACTTCAGTGCCAAAAAAGTGACTGTTCCCCTTTTTAAGAACAAAAAGGGTGGAGTATACGGTGTTCCTGATGAAATCAGACTGCTGAATGTGGGACTACATCTACCTCAAGATAATTTGAAATTCCGCAGATGCCGCTTTTGTTCTACTCGCGTAAAAGAGAAACGCTCCAGATTCATATGCAAAACTTGCAAAGTATCTATTTGCCCCGAATGTTTTGACAACTTTCATAAATAAATATGGTGACATGTAATGAAATGTCTATCATTCTTCCCTACCCAGATGTGGGAATAATATTCATGTTGTATCTCAAAAACATATATTTTTATATGGACAACAGGAAAATAGTTCCCACGTGGTAAAACCCATTAGAGCAATAAATGATAAATATCAAACTCAGAAAATATTATTCTAGACCTCATAATAAGTATATTTTCCAAAATTCATAACTTTATGATGGTTAGATCACTCACAACCCATTAAGGGTTAAGTGACGGGCCTTCGACTCAATACCGAAACAAATCGATGTTTCACTTGATAGCAACTTATTTAAGCAAGTAGTTCAGCGTTGATTCGATAATTTGGCATTACAGTGAACGAGGACATGGAAAAGGTGCTCCTGATGGAGTGGGTGCTTGCATCAAACGAGTTTGCGATAATTACGTTGCAAGAGGCCATGATGTGGCTAGTTTGGACGAGATGATTTTATGCTTGAGCAACTATTGTAAAAGAATCGAAGTTTATAGGATCGATGAATCACTAGTCCCTGAAATACAGCAACTTTGTTAATTAATACTAATCAAAATACTCTACCGAGGACTCCACTAACCAAAACAAAACACCTCGTAAGATAAACACTGGAATTCCTTAGAATGTAAAGCTCGTTCGAAAATGAGTTCTTAAATGTTTGAAACTTTATATGTAGATAGAAGGGCCTCTTATACCATAATCATGTAAACTATGTTTTTTTACCGCTCCTCGAAGCTCCCGTAGTTACTCTTTTTAATTTAAAGCTGAATTTTAATAATTAATCTGTGTTTTTATAAAACCGGAAAACCGGTAAAGTATTTCAGAACGTTTGGTATATATAATCTGTGGCTGCCAGCAAACTAACCAGAGACTATCAGGCAGGTCAATTATCGATATGGAGCAGGTCAGCCATAAGAGGTCATGGTACAAATAGTAAACCTGTCAGGCAAACCGGCTGAGTTGAACTGTCCTGCACTTGGCAAATAATTTAAAAGTATATGGTAGGCCCCCAGGTTATGGGCCCAGTCACCCAAGTCACTCAGTGTCTGCTTTAAAAACCTAAATAAGTACGAATTACGTAAAGTTATTACGCGAGTGCATGCTGCATACAGAACAAAATGGAAGCCGTGGAGTTATCCAAAGTTGTGAGATTAACAAGTGAAAAAGATTTTCCTCTGTGGAAATTCCAAGTAAATATACTCTTCAAAAGCTCCAACCTGCAAGATATTGTCCACAATACCGGTGCAATATCCTTGATACCCGATACTCAAAATCATGAATATCAAACTTTCAGTAGTAAGTTACAAAAATATGTGCGCGTGCGCTCCGTTGGGAGCAAGTTGGTAGAGAGCAGTGGCGGCTGCTGGCCCACAAAACTGGTGGTTCACTTATTACAATTATACGGGGTGTATATGCAAAGGCGAGAAACATTGAAGGGTATGATATGTAGTATGACTTATATTATTATTTTTAGTAATTTTGTTTTATTTTTATTCATTTATTTTTTAGGAAAACAAACAGCACAAATTCATTTAAAAAAAAAACATTCCAACAATTGTAGGCCAATTACATGTCCTCACAATTACCAACATAGTAACAATTATGCTAGAGCAGATATACTAAACTTAGACACAGGTGAAAAGTTTTGCTTTTTAATAAAATATTTAATTTTAGTTATTTGTGTTGACAAAAGTGAGATTTTTGTTTCTAAAGCAATTTTGTTTCATTTATTACAAAGTTTAATAAATAAATATACGTATTTCAAATTACCAGTGCATCTTTTTTATTATAAACCTACTAGTTAGGTAATAAAAAAAATAAGGTAGGCCTTATTTGGTGACCTTACCTTATGTGGAATTATTGATACAACTCCAAGAAAAAGAAGGGTTACATTTGGGGACAAAATTGACAAAATCTCATATAGTTTTTTAAACAGAAAATGAAAGTGCGTCTTGCCACGCAATTGTTCAGCAATTCAGTGGCAGATGCACTTGACTTCTGTAAAGATACTTTGAAGTTGGCAGAATTCGTTGGAAGTAGTGCAACGGCAAATTTTATAAGAATAATAAATTAAGTCTTTGATGTTTTGAATAGCCATAAAGGACATAAAGCTTTTTTCCAACCCGGAGGGCGCATAATGTCCTCGAAACATCAATAGAATCATTAATTTATTTAGTGACGCTGATGATTATATCAGAAATTTAAAATTAGCCTTTGGACTATTAGTGACATTGTCTCGAAAGAAAACTGGATTCATAGGTCCTTTGACTGACATGAATAGTGCCCTAAACCTCTTTAAAACAACAGTCACAGAAAACAAGTTGTTAAAATATTTGCCACTATTTAAAAGTAATTTGTGGGCAGAATCGTGTTCAAAATTATTAGTTAGAAAAATGTTTTTAATACTGAAAGTTATCGAAAAGTTTGAAGGTATACAAAGAATAATTTCATATTCATATTCTTTATTTGCATTCCACAATGTAACTAAGGTTGTAAAAATAAAAGTAGGTAACAATTATGGACCCTGTTGGGCACAGCAAAATATAAGAGAGACGACGGAGAGACGAAGATGAGTAGGTACTTAAGTATATAAGATATTACTGAAAGGGGTCTACAACAACAGTTGTATGTGCATTTAGTGCAACCGGCCAATACATTCCTCCATTTTTTATATTTAAAGGGAAGCGTACGAATCCACAATTACTTAAAGGTAGTAAACCTTAACATGGTTGGGGCTGTGTCAGACTCTGGATGGATAAATGAAAGCCTATTTGTTGATTGGCTACATACAACACTTCATTTCATATGCAAAACCTTCAAAGGTAAACTTTTACGTAAGTGCATTTTAAATGTACGCATGTAGTATACCTGCGTATGGAAAGCGGATCAACATTAATTGTTCAGAATTCAGACTAGATCAAAATTTACATTACGTAATCTATTGTACATGTACAGGAAAAAAAAATAACTACCGCGCTAATTTTTTTTGGTGGTTCAGTATCAGAAATAGAACCCATTTCCTTTAATTGTTTAATTAATATTGTTTGCGCCGTTGTTTACCCAAATAGATATGAAAGCGCCATCTAGGGTACAATGCGCGAACCTTTGAGTCGGTTCGATGAGTCGACTCAATTGTCAATGCGTGGCGCGCAACAACAGCGCTCTCTGCAAAAAGACCGACGCGCGCCCGCCGCCAAGACCAGTCTGCCGTGAATAACCCTGGAAGAGTGACCGCGCTACTCCCGCTTGTGATCTGGTGGATGCACTGTTCGCCAGATCATCGACTCCGCTGCTGCTCCTTTACAAGGACAGATTAATATAATACCGCGCTGTTCCCACGCCTAAAACGCTTAAGTGTACCTATGTGATCCGTGTTCGTGCTGCACCAACTCCTACATCACCTCAAGTCGGGCTCGCTGCTGCGCATGCCAGAAGGAGGACGAGTTGGCTGGCTCTCGGGTAAGTGCATGTGCCCTTGGCTTTCTTTATTTTTATTTGGTGTGAACACGGTGTGCTCCCAACACTCTTTCTTTCTCCCCCCGCTTCCACAGTTATAAACCAACCGCTTCACCAAATATTTTATTTTTATTTTTTATCCGACTTGAAATCAGCAAAATATGGACAATCTATCCGTAATAATAACAATGAAAGCACGTGGCGGCGACGCCAGGCCTAGGGTTGCCAATCGTAGGAGGTTCCTCGTGCAAATACGAGATTTATGGTCTGCTGTACGAGGTATGAATTACTATTAATTATTTATTATTATTATTTTATTGAATTATTTTTAATCTTTATTACCTAATGAAATGCTATGTTAATGTTGTTTATATTTTATTATTATGCATGTATTATGTGACTTTATGTAATTATTTACATACAATAAATAATCTGAATCTATGAGGACACAATCAGGGTCGTACAAAATTGTACGAGATTTTGATATAGGCAATTTTATGACAACATTTTATAATGTAAATGGTTTTTACACTGGCTCTTGTTACAACAGTAAACACTTCTTTCAGAATCTCTTTCAGAAAACAAACGCCGCGCCGACGGAACTTTTTTTTAGAGACCCACATTCAAGTAATATGTTGTATTTTGTACGTTGTTCGAGGTTGGAAAGCTAAAGTACGAAATTATTTGTTGTATATGTACGAGGAAAAGGGTCAAGAAAGACGATTAGTAATTCCTAAAAATCAAGAAATATAAATATTTAAAAGAATTCATCATTCAAGGTCATTTTGGAAACAGTAAAATGATGGAGGACTATTATATCAA
The DNA here is from genome assembly GCA_932294325.1 of Allophyes oxyacanthae. Taxonomy (NCBI): domain Eukaryota; kingdom Metazoa; phylum Arthropoda; class Insecta; order Lepidoptera; family Noctuidae; genus Allophyes; species Allophyes oxyacanthae. Next base: position 11,350,926 of record OW028629.1, read on the forward strand.
GAATTCACAGAAGAAAATCGAAGAATTTATGTTGACATGCATACCATGTTTACTGACTACCAAGAAAGAAAGTAAACAGAAAATTTTCATTAATTGTATCGATAAAGAGAGCATTCCTTTACATGCTACTATTCATTGTGATCATATAGGACCTCTTTCAAAAACAAGGAAGCTGTATAATTACAGACCCTATGACACGTTAAAATACTTAAGTTACACGGACAGGGCCTATGCTTCGTTAATCTACGGTATGTTAAAACAAAAAGAGGCCTTAAAGAAATAACTTTGTGCATTCATGACATGGGTCCGAGACCAAGAAGGTATTACGATCGAGGCTATAAACAAAAAAAAAAATATATTTTGACTTCCGGTGAGTTCAGCAGACCTATTGCAGATGATTTGTGGCCATAGGGCTGAAACTATACAGATGCGAAGAGATGGCATTACTAATGCAGTTCGCGATCCTTTAGTTAAGACAACATTAAGAAAAATACCTCCATCTGAGGTTAACCTATTTCACTCTGAGCAGTTAATTGTTGCTTTAGAAAAAGCCGGTGGTATTAAAAAGGCTTTCTGGCCTGCCTATAGATAGTCTGGTACAGTTCCTAAATCGGCTGATGGCAATACTTCAACTTCTTTACAGTAGCAAAGACCAAACAATTTGGTTTCTTTTAAATACTTTAAAATCTTTTTTACACTATTCCAGTGAGTGTTATCATAGCAATCAAGATATCGACTTACTAAGCTGACTGCAAACATAAGGTATGGTCTACTCACTTTTGCAAGATGCATAAGAGAACCCATAGCTTCTGATATGGTATCTTTTCTTCAGTTCCTATTTTATTCTTTTCTAAGATAGTATGAGAATCTACAGGAATACTGTTACCATTAGAATAGAATAAAAATACTCTTTATTGTACACCTGATAAAAGAAGCAAATAACTTAATAATTACAATTAATCATTTTAAGATTGTATAATGGGCGGTCTTATCGCAATCGGCGATTTCTTACAGACACTCTTTGGATAGACAGTACAGTATGTAAAAAATAACGAGGGTAGCTCGCGGTGCATTAGCATTTTTGTTATTTTGGTCCTTTTTCTTTATTTTAGATTGCTTACTTGTGTGCCCATGTCTATTACAGTTAAAACATCTTGGACCTTTGTTACTTTTATTCGGTTTGTCACTAAATTGTTTGACTTTGTGGCCAGAACTTTTAGTCACATACAGAGCCGTTGACTCGAGAGCTTTTGATATCTTGCAGAAGCTTACAACTTTATATTACTTTTTCTTTTTATTTTGCATTATTTGAAGAAGGTATTCTTTAAAATTTGTGATGATATAACCATATTTTTCAATAAAATATATTATTATCCATTAACATTATCAGTTTAGTAAAAAAAATAAAGTTTTATTGAGTCATGGTTAAAAAACGTTTTGTCAGAAAACTTTGACGCTTTAACGCTAAAGATCGCTAAAGACGGTTATTGTAACTTGCACAAATTACATGGTTGGCCAGAACCCACATTTAATGCGTGAAGACCGCTCCCAATATCAATTTAAAGTTAATATGTGGACCGGAATTTGAAACGGACAAGTAATCGGATCATTTGGGCTACCTAAAAATTTAAATGGCAACAAATACCTGCATTTTCTACAAAACGATTTGCAGACATGTGGTTCCAACAAGATGGTTGCCCAGCGCATTATGCTCCTGTAAGGAATTACCTGAACACTGAATATCCCGATAGGTGGCCTCCTCGGTCCTCGGACCTAAACCCACTTGATTTCTTTTACTGGGGCTGCATAAAAGAAAAAGAATATTCGAAACCCGTACAAAATCTAGCCGAACTACGCCACAAAATTGTTGAAACAGCAGAAGAAATAAACACAAGGAGATACGCACGTCTAGTGAAAAGATCTTTTCTGAGGCGATGCAGAGCCTCTATTCGTGTCAAAGGCAAACGATTTGAACATTTGATTTAGTTTTAAAGAAAAAATAAATGTATTACAATATTTCCTATTGTTTCATTATGATAAACTTTTGAAATAATCCAACAATAGGGCATCATATCATATCTTTGGTATTTTTTTGTTCGAGTTTTAATGCTCTAAATGGTTGATAATATTTTTTATGGAAAGATAAGTAGAAGAAGATTTTGAAATCTTGATTAAATGGGCCATTTATCAAATAACTTGCCTAGGGTAGTAGTTTTTTTTTTTGAAAGATGAAGCGTCAATTTTCCCCTTGACTTTGAGTTTCTGGACATTCTGTATAAATATCAACAGGTAACGCTGTGTAACACATAAAAATGCGTTTAAGTTTCTGTATTTTTGAGAAGTAATTTTCCATCTATTGCTGACTTTCTTTTAATTCTTCTTACTTTTTAATATTTGACCACACCCTTCTTAAGTTAATTAAATCTAGACACTAAGTTCAATTTTGTAAATCAATAAGGCTGGCATAATCGCTCAGCGATCAAAGCCTTTTTATTTCTATAAATAAATAAAGATTAAAAAAAAAAAAAAAAAAACCCTATTGGAACAGAAATATTGTCTAAAATTTCCTCATCTGACCAGTCTGAAGGTACACCTCTTATAACACCCATACAGGTAACAGGAAATGAGGGATGATGATTATTCTCTTAGAATGTGTAAAACATATGGAGCAGCATCAGTAGAGTTAATGATTGGATTTATGACTGCAATCAATAGCATAGTTATTAGGATAACATTTAAAAAAAACACTGCCAAATTGGAGAATTTGTGATCACAGTACCTAAATATGTTATCTAGGTTGTTGATTTTCAACATTCTCAAAAGTATTCCTATTATCACTTAACCAAGTAACATAGATTTTCTTTTTTAATTTACCAGGACTGCAATAACCTAGCCTATCGCCTCGTACCCGGTTGACGTTGAGTTTTGGGTTATTCAATGCTACAAATCCTATAAGTATGGCCATGTCAAAAACATTTGTAGGTCCAATCCTAGATGTTGGAGAGAGCTGCACAGTCACTGAAGATTCATTATCATGTTGTTTATGTAAAGGTTTTCATGAAGCAACTAGCAAGAAATGTCTCGAGTTTGAAAGACAAAAAGCCATTAAAGAATCTATGGCCAAATCTTGCATTTCAATATGCTGAAGATTCAAAGCTGCATCAAACTATTTCAAAATTTTCATATGCTGTTGCCTTACTTTCTTCTCTTTGCCATAGGATTATTCACCATCTAAACAAAATAAAACATCATATAAAAAGACAGTTTTTATTAAACCTCACTCCTCTCAATTTTTCAAAAGGCTATGTTCAGCAAGCACATCAGGAACTTGTAAGGGATTATAATAATCTAAATGCAAAGGATGGCTGTGCTCTCATTTCCAGAGATCATTTATCCAACATATCTATTATAGATTTAATAATTGCACTAGTTAACTCTTTGTCCCAGTCTAATTTAATTTCACCGTCCAACGCTGCCCCTGTATTTGATGCAGTTTCTCGTTTAAAATGCTACGTGTGGCGCCCGGTGTAGGGTTAAGTAACAAGAACGCGCGCTGCCGCACGGTTAGGAGCGACGGCGCGCGCGCCTCCGCCGCCCGCGGCAGTCCGCGTCGCTCGCCAATCTAGCTCAGCTCGGTCGCCCGCTAACGCTGTCACGAATGTACACGTGATACTTGCCCCGCGGCTCTCGCTCGCTTAACATACTAATTACAGTGACGCCCAACTCGCGGCCATGTTAATTTGTTTAACAGTGACGCCCAACTCGCTGCCATAATAATTGTTTAACAGTACGCTAACGAACCCAGTGAACGGTTAAAATTATAAGGTTGGTGACCTGGTGCTATTGAAAACCCAAGGGTCTAATGATACAGGCAAGGGGCAGACGCCTAAGTTTCTCCCTCGCCGTGACGGGCCATACAAGGTCCAGGCCGCGGTCGGCCCCACTACGTACATCCTCGAGCGCCTCAGCGACAGCACAGTACTGGGTAAGTACCATGCATCTGTGTTGACTCCCTTCGTTGGTCGCATTCAAGCTCCGGTTCAGGAGAAGCGTAGGAGGGGGAGGCCTCGTAAGAGCTAACCCGACCGCGAGGACGTTCGTTCGGGTTAGAGGGGGAGACTGTGACGCCCGGTGTAGGGTTAAGTAACGCGCGCTGCCGCACGGTTAGGGACGACGGCGCGCGCGCCTCCGTCGCCCGCGTAACTCGCCGCTCCAGCTCGGTCGCCCGCTAACGCTGTCACGAATACACACGTGATACTTGCCCCGCGGCTCTCGCTCGCTTTCCTAATAAGCTTGTGTTGTCTGTGTTTGTTTATTTGTATTTTCACTCCTCGTATTAGTCACTAAATAAATCTTATAACATACTAATTACATACGTAATTTTTCTCACTGACATTGCTCGCGGCTTCGCTGCCGGCCGCTGCCATGAAAATTGAGGCGTAATGTGTTGCTGTTTATTACCTATCATTAACATCATAATATCCTCTAGGTACCTATATTGATAGCTGTCTATTAGGTCGCCTACTGGCTCCACTGGACGAGGCCCACTGGCTCCACTGGACGAGGCTCGGTGGATTTTGTCCCAAGTGGAGTTGCAGCGAGCTGCAGCTGACGCTGCCCTTGCTCATGCTGTCAATAAGATAGCTGAGAATATTGGACACCTCGCAGAAGCAGCCGAAAGATACATATCGCATATAACTCAATAAAGGTAGGTAGGTAGATAAGTAGTTGTTGCAAATGAATTTTGATTAAGTACATAATGTGATAAAATAAAAATTTACAGGAATAAACATTGAAAGAAAATATTCATAGGTATAGTCAACGTGCTGACCAAAGCCTCTGTATGAGGTTATTTCATATAGCGTGACCAGCAGCTAAATTATAATTTCTACTTGATGCAGCGTCTGTTTGTGTGGGCGTTATCTGAAACAATTTTTTCACGATGTACATATTATCTAAATCGTAATCAATCGCTACTTTCCCATAAAAACAATAATAGAAATACTTATGTGAAACTGAAAACCTAGGTACCTATCTAGTTTTTTCTGTATCTATGAGTAAAATTTGGCGATTGAATTCCAAATCACTGTATTTATTTACTAATTACCTGCATGGTGGCTTCGCTTTCTTCTTCTTGTGGTGTTAATGCCGATACAGGCAGTCTCGCCGCATTTTCAATATTATGTAACACCACACAAGCATTCGTGATTAACCCAGCGGTTGTCGGATGGTAGTGGAGTTTTCGATTCACTAATAAACACTGCCCAGCGAGATTTGAGCACCCCGATACATCGTTCCACTGTATTTCTGACTTTGCAATGTAGTTCAGTGTAGTACCGCTGGGGGGACTCGGGCTCAGTATCCAGTAACGGTGTCATTAGAGTCGATCTTAAGGGATAGCCTGAATCACTTGAAACAAGACTGTTAAAACAGTTAAAATACAATAAAAAATCATATTCTATTGATTTGTTTCGACTTTGTTCTTGATTATGTAGTATTTACCTACCTACCTAACAACCAAACCATTTCATTTTCAGCGTGCAATTGCTCAAGGTGGGACTTGAGCGGATGATGGCTCCATACAAATGAGTCGTGGTTTGCCCCACCATGGCTAGCATCAACACTAAGTATATTTAAGTCAGAGTCACATACCTGAAGTAAAATGTAATTGGTGTGTAGTTATTAAATAAAGAAACTGTATTTTAGAATAATTGCCGTTTTATTATATCCAACGAAAAAGAGACAGTGTTGTCACCCTTTTAACAGGATAACTTACTAATAAATGTTTTATGTTGCCACTATCATTCTAACACCCCTTCTCGACATAAATACTTTTTTATAAAGAACACGGAATCGAATCTTAAATTTTAACATTACTTTACAGATAGAATGATGTCTGTGTTCGGTCTTTAATTTTGATTTTGTGTTTCATCATCCTCCAATGATCTGTCACCTGAGGGTTCATAATCACTCTGTGATTCGATCTCACTATGATCGAAACTAGTTTGAGTATCTTGAAACTCTTCACATTCAGCTTCTTCACCTGCTGTCACAGTTTCTCGTAAATTGTCTTACATAGATTCACTATTATTCAAATTCAACATCACCGTCGATTCATTTTCTTCATTTCTCTCTTCGTTTAATAGACGGTGAGACTGATTTCAGGTGCAATGAGATCTAGTCCTATCAACTGTCTTCAAGTGGAATGTGGAGACCCTCCGCTACACTTGCGACGGCAATTTTTAGCTGATAGATTCATGTTCCGGTGTTTACAATTTACAAGCCATCCTTTGAAGTCTAAAATTACTTGTCTCTCTGACAAAGTGGTTGCTTCCACTTATTGGAGGCACAAAGCTACCCCTTGTCTTGTAAAAAGTATGACAATACATGATTCAATTGAAGCTCCATCCCATCAATCACAGTTTCTTCCAATATTTCACTGTAAATTGAATGCATTAATTCTATCCCCAAACATCAATTTTAACCTCAACATTTACAGAAATGACGTGTGTCAAAATAATAACTTCAATTTCATTATGGATAGAGACTGGAAAGGTTGTCACCATCTTTTTACCGATGCATCGAAACACGGACGCAACACATGTGTGGGTATTGGTGTATTCCACCCTCAGTACAACGTGGTCCAAAAAATAAAGCACCCACCCGAAGCTTCTGTATTTACAGGAGAATGCTTTGGACTATATAAAGCTGTTGTATACATACTCCTCATGGGACTTAAAAATACAATAATTTTGACTGATGTAATGAGTGCCCTACTTTAGCCAGATTCCCTTTTTATTTGCAAAATTTAGCTGTTCTACTTGAAACACGTGTATTACTTTACTTCTCAAGTGTTCCATCTTCTCATTGTGGCATTGTAGGAAACGAAAGAGCAGACCAATTGGCTAACGATGCGGTGAAGTGTGGGGACGTATTTCCATACAAAAACTTTTCTCATGATCTGTCTGCTCTGCCAAGAGTTTATTTGCAGGACTCCTGGGGTAAGCTCTGGGCGGAGCATTCAGTTAAAAGTCGTTTTTACCGTTGTGTTCAACCATCTATCGGCAAAGCCATGGTTTACCAAGTTCAAGTTAGTTTAACAAAAAAATGACTTCAATACTAATACACACAGTGCAAACTAAAATTTGTTAGGTCGTTAAGATAGTTTTGAAATGATTCAGCAGGACCTTGGATTCGAGTAAAGAATTTGTACCTTTCCATTGTGGTGCTCTTTTTAGGAATGAAGTGGTCGTCAAATTTATTTTTTATTGCTTCAAACGTGTGATCACGTGGTAAGTTAAAAGAGTTGTATACTTCAACACTTTTCGAGCCGATCAAGTGAAGAAGTGCAATTTTTCTTTTCTCCGATACTTCCTCGAGATCATTGGCGATTAAATTTTTTAAGAAATACACTCGCTGAAAAATAATTCGGATCGATGACGAAAATCCCTGTAACTTGCAATAATAATAATATAATTATATACATTTTCATTATTTACATTATTATCATTTATAAATATTAAATATATTAACACTAACATCATCAGAACCTTAATTATAATATTTACACAACAATGATTCATAACACTATTCATTCTTCATAATATGTTATGATGACGGATATCATTCGTAGGCGCGGTGCATTGGACCCGCGCTTCTTGATATCTACGTCACAGCGGCGGTGCAACCGGTACAACTATGAGTAGTGGGAGCGCACCGCAGCGAGCGGCCAATAACCTTGTCACGACCTTTAGTCCGATCTTCGCTATCGCGACGCGGAGCTTACGCCGCTAATATCTATCCGATTTGTGTTACGCTGATCACCTAATTTACATACATTAGGTCATACTTGTTCTGTGTCTAACTTTCATGTGCTGTGTATTGTTAAAGTGTATTCCCCTTTTGTAACTTTATGTTTTGTGGAACATTATAACTGTGAGTACTAAAGACTATTTTATTTACCGTTCACCTGAACTCACAATCAGTAGTGCTCATACCTCCACATAACTATAAGTTCATTGGAACTGCTATTTACACTGACTAAATTCGATAACTCTTCTCATTATAGGACTCAAACAAGCAACAAAATAGTTCTGAACACTGAACAGAACTATTTTCCGCTCGCTTCCGTGGAATTTTTTGTTTCATAGCCGTCTTTGTTTTCTTTGTATTAGTTTTCTCGTTAACACCTTTCTTAGGTTTCTTCTGAGGTAAAGTTTCTTTTTGCATTTTTTTCTTCTCGCAATTTCTTTCATTCCTCCTTTGCAGCCTCTTCTTGTTTTTTTAACAGCTTTGCGTTTATCTTGTCAACACAGGCAGTTCTATGTTAATGCAAACGGTATTTTGTCAGTTTGGCGCTTTTCTTGTCGCTTAGGTGAGTCTCTTCTTTGAGAACTTCTTTTTTAACAGATACTCTGAGTGAGTTACATTTGAGATAATAGGAATCTTTTTACTGGGATCTATCTGTTTTGATTGGCCAGGATGCATATTATTAATATTTATCGGATTAGTTGGTTTTCGCAGCTCACTAGTCTCTTTATTTTCTTTTTCTTCCTCGTTATTTTCTCTTTTGTTTCCGTTTTTGTCTCTATCTTTTAGTATCTTACCAGTAGTGAATTAATTTCGAATCATGCTAGGTCGGTACATGCAAAATTTGCCCATTCCTAAGATCCCAGTTCAAGAGATGTTTTATTTAAGAAAACTATGGCTGTATGTGTTTTGTGTTCACGAATTAAAGACGAACTGAGCTAATTTCTACACTTACCATGAGGGTGAAGCTAAACGGGGCCCGGATGAAGTATGCAGTTTATTGTGGAAAACGATACAGGACATGGATTTTGATTCAATTACACTGGTCTGCAACGAAATCCTCCTTTAAATAAAAATATGATAAATATGAAGAGCCTAACATGCTGAATCTAGATCTGCTTCCTATTGTTTGCTATAACGTATATCTTTTTTAAAAAAAATATTTTTAAATACCTCGAAATTCTGTATTTTTTGGGAGTCATTTTTGCTCTAACGCTAATTTAATCAGTCTGTATCATATTTTTCCACATAAAAACGACTTGGGTTGATAGAAAATGAGAGAACGATATCGACTGATGGTACTTTTACACTAATGCATACGTTTGGGCAGTTCTCGCTGTGACTCCGTGGCGCTCATTCCAATCTAAAGTTGTACAAGTGATTATTACTGATTTTAACCTAGTATTTCGGTAAGTTTTATATTATATTGATACATAATTTATGTGTAATTTCAACTATAGAGCAAAATAGAATCACGTGAGTAGAATATTATTTTAATTTTACAGCAAATTTATTTTTTTTGTAGGTACAAAATCCCAAGGATTTGCAAAAACTCTCCTGACGTGTTTTGCTACGTTTGTGGTGAATTTACCATAAAATCTCAACGGAACACATTGACTAGTCTGGTTAAAATCGCTTATGAGCGTTATTTTGGGATTCCGGTCGATGATAGAGACAAAAATTGGCTCCTGAAAATATGCTGCAACAGTTGTTCAAAGGAAGTCATAAAACCATGCCATTCTCAATGCCCATGATTTGGATGGAACCTCAAAACCATCAAACCGATTGTTATTTTTGTATGACTTCGACAAAGGGATTTACGAAAAAAATAAATATAATTACATATCCGAATGCAACATGTCACTTAAAATTCATTTTTTAGATTCTCACTTATAAAGATTTCTTTCCTGAAAATCCTGGAGCGGTATCTGATGAACACGGTGAAAGATTTCATCAGAATATATCGCACATTGAGAGGCGTTACAACGGCAATGGTCGGAAGCAATTTTTGATGGTCGATTCGTCGCGAAACTCCAGTAGAAAGTATAAAAAGAAAAAAATCTACTAAGTAAAATGATAGAAACAACATGTAATTACATTGTCTTATGATTTTTAATGTTTTTAGTGTGATTATATGTAATATTTTGTTCTAATTTTATTAAAGAGATTATTGATTTCTCAAACAAAAAATTTTTCTTAAAAATTCCCTCACAAAAAATATATACGTGATACAATTTTTTTAAAACCCAGTTTCTGTTGAGAAATATCACATCTATAATAATCGTGTACAGTCTCGGTCATTAATGCAGTAGCAGTCTCACAAAGCAATAGATTAACACTAATGAGTTGACTTACGACCTTCTTTACGAGTTTCTATACTCGATATCGTGTTCATACTATAGAAACTCACACACACGCACTGTTGTCTGCAACCACAACCGATTGTATTTCATAATTTCAATCGTCTTAGAATATGGCATGCTAGCGTAGCGGGTAAGGTGCTGCGGTAGGTGTGTTAAAACAAAGGTATGCGGTGGGTTCGAATCTCACGTGCGGCTATAGTTTTTGTAAAGTTTTATAAAATATTCGTAAGTCTTAAGGCATTTATTCATTAAGTTTAACATAGTGGTTCGATAATAATAAGAAGCCTACCGCGTTATCTTGTTCAATTATAAATTGTAAAGTAAGTAGGTAGACAACAAAAATTTTAATAAATTATTTCGATTTCTGTAAGGTAGACAGATGCAGTTACGACTCAGTCATTTAGATCGGATAGAACTTTGTTGGAAGTTATTGTTGGTTAGTGATTTGTGTTAAATCTATTATAGTGGTGTTGTGGATAAAGTTTTCAAAATACAGGCAATAGTATTATTATCGAAGCGAGAGCGAATACCTATTATTGCTCTGCCTAAAAGTGGACGTTTTATATAAAACACAAATATCGAATGAAATCGGACTGACTGTGAGTAATTTATATATTTTATTAAACATAAAACTATATCAAAGATTGATGATCCTTTAATTATTTTTCAAATGTTTATTATTGATCATGATGTTCAAATAAAACAAAAGAAAAAGATAAATCATTTAGGTATAAGTTTATTTATTTAGATTATTGAATGATGAATAATAATTCTAATAATTTTATTCTTAATATTAATAATATTATTATTATTTTATTCTTAATATTGTTTTGTTTCTTTAATTATTAGATATATATAAGTATAATTATATATTTTTAATTATATATAATATATACTTATATATAACCTATTTCTATACATTATAACATAATGTATAGAAACGGACTTTCTTCACAGGTTTTCAAATCCCGGTGTATTATCCCGACCCCGGCGCCCTAGACCCTCAGGGAAAAGGAAGTTAGGTTATATATAAGTATTTAATGTTATTTTGTTTCTAAATTATTATAATATAATAATTTAGAAACAAAATAATATTAAATATAGAACATATAATAATAATAGTAATCAGTTTTAGTATTTTGCTTATAGATGTTTAACAGTATTTCTTTTTATTGTTCTAGAAAAATACTATGAGTCGATGGGTTAAGAGATACCTATGAGGAAGAAAGTAGCCTTGGTAGTCGAGAGCGAAGTGGAAGGCCGGGCAGCGACGACACATGGTGAACGAATATGAAACATCAAACAAGTGGTTTTATACCAACTAAAAAATTTGCAGTAGTATTCGACACGTCATTACTAACTGTTCGCCATGCACTCCACGCTGAAGGTGTGCATCACCGAAGACCAGCTCCCTTTTTGATAGAAAAACAAGAACGTTTCGCAAGAGAATATTTATACTTACTTCAACTGAGACACTTAATTAACTACTATATTTTCAGATGAAAAAATATTCTATCTAGCCAAAAGGGAAAACTTAATTTATGGTGTATGGATAACACACGTTATAGTGAATAATAATACATAGTTATGTGGAAGTATTATATGATGTCGTATTGCATGGAGATATGAGAAAATATAAGAGGAACGTAAATATGTTTTAATCTTGTGCTCAATGTGTCGACACTTACTTGACTGTATCGAGAACAATGGAGATCATACTAAATGTTGAAAATTTGCAAGTGCTTTACCCCCTTAATAAAAACTTCATGTTTATTCACTCATTGTCATTTTCATATCAAAGAAAAGAGATAACAATAAACTTAACCATGAGTTTATTAGTAAACGATGGAGGGGTAAAAGATTTAAGTTGTAATTGCTGGCCATATTAAAGTTAGTCGGTAGTTAAAGAATTAAAAGATTGAGGTTTAGTTTCAATCTTCTTTTCGTCAAGAAAACGAATACTTTAAGCTTACCTCAATAACTAATAAGTGTTACTGTAAGGATTATTATTGTTATTAAAACAAATAAACGTATTTTGTTATAGGATTATTATTGTAATTAAAACAAATAAACGTATTTTGTTATAGGATTATTATTGTAATTAAAACAAATAAACGTATTTTGTTATAATTCTTTTTATTTTTCTTTATTTTGCATTAATGACTTAGAAAATAATCACTTACTTTATAGTATTAAATCATTAAGCGAATCCACCAATTAATAAAAATGAAAAAAAAAAAAAAAACAATGTTTTGTCAAGGATTCGAACTCACACGCCTCGTAAATCGAAATCCTACGCATAACGCATACGGCTAAAGGTGCTTATTGCAATTTCTTGAATTATAGAATTACAACAGTGGAATGGACCGTCCAAGGTCATTCATACTGACAAGCGAAACAGACGTATTCTTTCTTTCGTTTTATTTAACTTCTGAGTGTGTGTGGTGACGTCTCATTACGTTGTGTGCGTTGAGTCATCACTCACACAAACAGCCGTTACGCCCCGTAGCACGCGATTACGAACTCTAACATGCCACTGGACTTTTGTCCGCTTACTGTACAATAATAAGAAGGAGGACAAAAAAATTTTTTTTTGCAGACCAGTGTTATCAGCTCGACGAATCTATTCTACCACTCGGTGTACCACCTGAACAATCGAATCTACCAGGTGATGTACCACCTGACGGACTGACTCCACCTCATCTACCTGCTTTACCTTCTCCCGTATTGCCTACTGAGCTGAGGAAATACCGCCTTCGCTGGATGCCCAGAATCCCATTTTTCGAACTATTTCGTCTCCAATTTTTGCTAGTTCTTGGGAAGATACTATCGCATCTATAGCAGAATTTCAATTTGACAACACAGCTGTAGGGTCATCAGTATCGCTAGACGGAAACACATCTCCTTTAAATATTTTGGAATTTATATTCACTACTGATTTGGTTGATCAAATTGTAACGTGCACAAATGCATATGGAGCTGCTCTGTGCTATTGAACTGGCTAAAGAATCGTTTGAAAATATAATTTATTATTATTATATAAAAGATCCCAACATATTACTTAGTTATCACTGGTTATTGGTAAATGACGTAACAGCTGATCATCTTCTCCCATGAAATAACTCTTCAAATAGTAAAGTTTATGTACGGCAATTTCAGGTTTAATGCAAATTAGGCAAAATTATAATATATTTTTACAGAGCACACGATCACAGTATTTAGTAGGAACAGGATATTCTGCCCGTCGACCACAGACGTACTGCAAGAGGGCGTCTGATTTTTTCTTAAATTTAGAATCTGTGTTAAGAAATTCGCATCCGATTTTATTTTTCATTTCAAGGGGGAGGTGATCCAGCAACTCTTGGAATATTCTCCTTTGTTGCAGGAGACCATGTGTAATCGCGCCTAGTGTCGCGTCGAATTTCTTAAGAACGGCAGCTGACTTCCAATTGGGTGCTACGCTAGCTAGGAGGTTATTTACTTGCAACGCGCAAAATGCCGGTGAGGCTTGAAACTGCTTCTGGGTATCTGCATACCTAACGTCGCGCCATCCTTCTTGACCAAAGCGCTGACGATCTATACCCTGCTTCAGATAATGTGGGTCAGTCTTAGCCACCTTAGGTTCGGCCACAGTCGGGATTGGGCTAAAATCGAATGTTTCGTTCCCTTCTGATTGCAAAGCAGCGAGTTCTCTTTGAGCTTCGGATATCTTGGCTTGTAGATTTGCTTCTCTGGTAGGCCAGAGATCGGCTGACGGAGCCACTGATGGATAGGTATTATATTCAGGTGGTCCGTGTTCGTCATCAGACTGTGTGCTGGCTGGTCCTGAATCAATAGACTCGTTTAGGTTAGGAGAGTTTGCGGTGTCATTCTTCAAGGTGTTTGACAGGATCCTTTCGATATTATCGTTTTTCATGTTTTGAGTTTCTATTAGGCGATTAAACATTTCCATTTGTTGATATAAAACAGTTATTAACAGATGTTCATTGCTTCCCTGGCCTCGGGATGGAGTCAATTCAAGACCCGGAGTCGGGAGTCGGTTGTTTTGCTGGTGTACTCTCCGCTCCTATAGCCGGTTCGTGAGATCTTTTTCTGCCTGTAGAACGTCCACGTTCCGGTGTTTCTGTATTCTGACTGGCCGAAATTACCCGATCTTGCTGAGAATTCTGTAGTTCGGATGATGCACTCCTACGATTTGTCAGTTTATTCTTTATTGTCCGCACAGCGTCTACGAACGAGTAATAATATTTTCCGGAGCCGTGTATTTTTTCCATAATGTGATGAGGGTAGTGTACTAAGGCTCGGCCTAGGGGCCAGCGCAAGATTTTTGTCCTAATGCTTCTATTTTCTTTCAGACAAAGAACTAGAATCTGGTGCAAAAGCTCGGCCTATATCAGCGGTTGGAAGAGCGAATCTTAATTTGCCCTCAATTTTAGAAGAAAGTTCGGCTCCAAATAGGTCATGAAAACTGAAATCATATACTTCCCATGATCGCCAGTCATCAGGAAAATTTTCATCAATTATGTTGACAACTGCTGTGAAAGCTTCCTCTTCTCCGGTTGGGCATGGCCGAGTAGCTAATTCACCCATTGTTGTTTTAATCAAGCGACAGACGACGTCGTCCTAATCAAGATACAGACGACGTCATCTTTATCCAACGACGTCAATGTAGTCATAATCAAATGACAGTCGGCGTAGCTTTACGTGAACAACACGCGACGTCGTCTCACACCACTGATAGGTGACGTCGTCTCACTTAGACTACCGCTTGCGTAGTGTCGATTGAAAAAACCAGTCAATACGACAAGCCGTCTCGATCCGGCGGAAAAAGCCATCATGCTTTTTAGGTGCTAGGTGGCACACAAGACGTCGCTGGGCCGTGAGGCGCCGAGCGGTATTTATAGACGTTCGAATTTTAAATAATTTGTTACTTACGAAATAAATGTTTTCAAAGCGGTGATTACGTGCGAGTAGAACGAGATTCACAAGCGTACTGAAGAGCGCAGCGTATGCGCGCTCGCCGGGCGCTGCGTCATGAGTAAAAGAGACAGCAACAGTGCACACATACAGGGTAAGAACAATGAATTTGAATGTGTGAGTGACGAATTCCTGTAAGCGTAATCTCAAGTGGTTGAAGCGAAGGCTCGAACACCTAAATAATTATTATATAAATTATCTATAATCTGATGTACCTTTAATTTTGATGTGTTTCTATTGTATGTCTTTATGGCGGGGCATAGCAGCAATTTATTCTCATATTTAATGACTTTATTTTACCTATGTACCACAATATTGATTGATAAATAAATAAATAAATGAGGCCTAAGATGGCATTTTATAATATTTACAATGCCACAAACTTATCTGACCCGGTCATGGCGTCCCTGCTGTCGCTTTTACCCATGTCATTTCCCTACAAAAATGACATTTTGAAGTAATTTTTGTTCTGTAGCGACGTTAGTTCCAATTTTGGTCACCGGGTCAGATAAGTTTGTGGCACTGTACTACTATCAGTTACGTCACGTCAATTTAAACTAGGAACGCATGACGTCAGAAGTAATATTTAATTGTCAGATTATTTTTTAAAGTAAAAATAGACTTTATTGTTTTATGGCGTGCAAACGAATTTCAACCTTAGAGTGGTAGACCACTTTTTTGGCCGACTGTACATTGAGCAACATTCACATTGTATCAGAAAAAAGAAAAGGTCTACTTTCCAAATTTAAATCAGCTTGCAATATGTGTAACCTAACATTTTATCTTGATTCCGAATCTAAATCGAACCTAAATAAATAAATAAATCAGCAACATCCGGTATTATATCTTCTGGAATTGGCTATTCCCAATTTAGCGAATTATGTGCGTCAGTGGATTGTCCGTCTTTCTCTCAAATGCATTACGCTTAAGTCCACAATGAGGAATATGATGACTGGCGAAAGACAGCTTTAATTGCGGGCAGCTGCAGTACGGGACCGAAATGCAGCTATTGCGGAAGGGCGAGTAAAAAACGGCATTGTCTGCATAGATGCAATTGCAGATGGTGTCTGAAGTTCCTTCAACACAAATTTTTCAGCCCTGTCTGGAGCTGCCGCTATAATTGGAAAAAGGTTCGGCGAGGTTTTATTCATCGGGATGAAGAACAAATATTGCCGTATATGTGTGCGAGCTGAAAGTAAAGGTATAGCATCATATATGCTATAAAAAATACAGCGGTTCTTCTACGGGTATGGAGTCTGAAATATTGTTAGAAGGATTGAAACAGTCTATTCCCATGCATAACCTTATTTACGAACGCATTGGTGGCGGATTACATTCTTTATTCATTTCTGAACAAAATCAATTTGGTCAAATAATTCCTTGACGACATTCTCTGTTTTTTTTTCCAAAGATTTTATATGGGTCTATTGTCATTTATGAAGACAGTCAGTCTATTATCAAGATAGCTCACATGGCTACTGGGGTCAAACATTTAGAAATAAAAACGATATTTGTGCTAAAGGCTAGGTGCTAAAGAATAAAAGTGCCAGAAACCCGTAAGAAAGAAAGAAAAAAGAAGGAAAAATAATTTTATTCCGAACGGGATAATGACGGCGCGGCGCCACATTCACAATAGAGAAACACAAAAAAAATAGAAATAGGCTACACAGATTTTCAGTTGGCACCCCCCCTTTTCAGTTGGCACCGTACAAGTATTGGAATACTTTCAGTCAATAAAGCAACAACCCCGGGAACTAGATAAACCTTTTTTACTAACCTTGTTCTACCCCAAAGTTCAGGGATTTCATTGGGTATTTTTCACCCAATTCTTGTTCTGTTTTCTTGGCTTTGTAAATGCTTTTTTACTAACCTGGTTCTACCCCAACTTTCAGAGATTTCATTGGGTATTTTTTCACCCTGTTCTTGACCTGTTTTCTTGGCTTAGCCATGAATGTTTAGGATTTCCTCAGAAACAGTAGAGGTGGACGGTAAAATCTGATCCATACCCAAAATACAGGGTGGAATTTTCGAAGCGTACCTGGAGGAAAAGTACTCTTAATACTGAACACAGCAAATTTTACTCAAAGGAAACATTCCTTTATTTTTAAAAAGAAAATAAACTGCATTTAAAGATTTTTTTAAATACGCTTGCCACACCCGGGAATCGAGCCGTAGTAAAAGAACTAAACCACCCAAAATATTGACTCTGCTCTTTTGCAAATGGTTTGTGTAGAAATATTGACTCTGCTCTTCTGCAAACGGTTTATGTAGATTACCAACTGTTCCAAGTAACTGAAAATAAGGGATTTCTTAACTTTGATAGAATGGAATAAAGAAAACTATTTTTGAGGTTATGAATCACCACTTATACGATTTTAATAAATTAAAAGACGAAATACAAACTATGACCCCAACAAGCGTCCATTAGATGTAACATGAACATGAATCACAAGGGTAAAATTTCAAACAAAAATATTGGTGATATAAAAACACAACTTGAGTAGGTATATTGAGCAGGAGTTGCCTGGTTTCTGAGGTACTTCTATCGGACGTTTATCTATTCGTTAGCGCTATCGGTTCGATAACTTTAGAAAATGCGTTATAATTAAAATTAGTGGCTCTTAGTGAAAGAGATCCAACTGAAGGAAATGCGGTAATGCATGGTTTAAATTATTACTCTTCAAAAATGAATATGCAGTGACAGATTTAAAACAACATGTGCATTCAATAATTATTATAGGTATGATAAATCGAGACTTATCCACAGAGAACACGATTCATGAAGTTGAAGAAAGAAGTTCTTCAGTTGTAAGTGCATGGAACAAATTTGATGACTTACTGAGGAAAAATAAGCCACAAGGAA
Source organism: Allophyes oxyacanthae (assembly GCA_932294325.1). Lineage (NCBI taxonomy): Eukaryota > Metazoa > Arthropoda > Insecta > Lepidoptera > Noctuidae > Allophyes > Allophyes oxyacanthae. The sequence continues at coordinate 11,368,938 of OW028629.1, forward strand.
ACGGTCATGCGAGGGCAATAAGAGAATTGAATATGTATATTGATGACGAGATGCTGTCGCGAAAAAAATCTGATGATTCGGCAACTGGAACAGCCCATCGAAGTGGTGGCGAGACCATAGAATAATTTACCCACATTTTTCCGAAATGTACCGCACGAAGTGCAATATTGTGGCGACGTCAGTTCCTTGTGAACGATTATTTTCTAAAACAGGGCTGATAATGAATGAGAGAAGGTGTCGTCTCAAGGCCCACAAAGTTGAGCAAAGAGATAAGATTGCCGTACCAAGACGAAGTATAAATTAAAAAAACAGTCCACTGACTGCATGCCCATTTACCCAATGAACCAAATCTGACCATTCCGAAGTTGAATTCTAGTGAAAAAGAGATTAAAATAATTCAACAAGAGAAGTTATCGTTTGTTAGATGTATAAAATGTAAAACATATTTCAAAGACAAAAGCCAAATGCTCAAATGTAGTTTTTACAATCATAGCTATCATATTTGTTGTGTTCCAAAGTCACACAGAGAAAACTTTGAGTATGATGATGAGGGTGAAAGTTTCGTTTGCGTGGCATGCTTCGTATTAGACAATGATTACGATAGCGATGAATCGTGGTATGTTTATATAATTTAGTACATAGTGAATTACTTTAGTAAAAATAAAAATATTATTTTATACTAGCGGGACTGCGGTCCGCTAGTGCGGAACAAAGGTCGCGAACAGAGGTCCGCGACCCCGACCCCAGTAATGGGCCATCGCCAGCGCACGGCTGCACGCCGGGCTCTAATAATGGGTCTGATTGAAGAAAGCCCGGCCATAGACCCACAAATGCCGGCCACACCCCGCCACCCGTAAGTATTTTCTATATACCTATTTACTGCACAGTTTTGAAATTAGATAAATAGTGATTCAATTTAACTTTAATTTTTTTAGGCACAGGTTGAAGGCAATGAGGTAGACTGAACGCCAGGTGGTACTATGCACATCTCCAATGAGATAGTGCCTGTACTAAGTACCCCTGGCGGACATCTCCGACGAACGACGGAAGAGACCCTCTTGTGAGTTCCTTTTCCTTTGTAGGTTCCTTGATTCTAGATCAGTTATAACACTATTGCTATTCTAAAAAAATATACAAGATTAGGTTGGAAGAGGGGCACTAAGCCGAAAGTGGTCATTGTACTCATAATATTGGTTCAATAGTGAAAAGAGAACTCAGCTGTTACATAGCAAAAAGGTCAATCAACTCAACAAAATGTAACAGAATTAGATTGTATTCTTACAACTTCTATTTCTTTTCAGCTCTGACGTACTGGAGCGGGTGGAGGCGCTCAACGAGATAGAGGAAGACACTGAAGAGGTCCTTCAGACTGCTCCGTGGCATGTAGGGCGGTGGGCGACGGCCCAAACTAAAGATCTTCTTGAATGTTCTTTTCCGAAACCGCTCACTCCTATCACCGCTGCCGGGGTTGATCTTGGTAGTGCTGAGTCTGTCAACATGACCAAGGCTTCCTCGGTAGATACTGATGTTACCTTCATAACCGATGTTGATGTTCGTCCATCAACTTCGGGGGTGAAGGCAACAGTCAAGCCGGTGCCTAGGCGTGAGAAGGATGGTAGTGATTTCGACATCGAGTTTGAAGATGAGTTTGAAGATGAATTCGACATGGAGACCACTACCATTCCTGGTGTCGGAAAAGACATTCCTGATAATGATGAATTAGAGGAGCCTATCCGGGATGTAATATCCAACATTGACAGGGGAATGGATGACGAGGCCGATCGTTTGCTAGGTACATCGTCCAGTTTCACCTGGGTCGAAGGATTTGACACGTTCAGGGGAGTTCCTGAACAATTTTCAGGTCCTATCCCTGGACCTGTCAAAGACTAAGATTCAGCCTATGATACCTTTATCGATATCGTCGATAAAAGCATCATAGAGTTGATAGTCCGGGAAACTAATCGTTATGCCAAGCAAACGATCGATGATTTGAAAGAGAAAGGGGAATTGAAACCATCGTCTCGTCTACATTAGTGTCGGTCCGACACTAATGTAGACGAGATATATGTTCTTCTTGCGGTGTTCATGTACATGGGGATAGATCCTCGGAAATCATAAACCGAATATTGGAAATCAAACGATTATCTTGAATTAGCAAGATTTAAGCGTTTGATTTCTATTAATCGGTACGTGTTGTTGAATAAATTCTTTCATTTTGTTGACAATTCTGACGAGAGTCCGAAGTTGCCTCAAACTGAAGGAATTTCTTCAACATCACCGATGTCCCGGAGATTGTTCAAGCTATCTCCAGTAATTGAACACCTCGGGAAGAAATTCGATTCCCTTTATAATTTGGAACAGAACATCGCCATCAACGAGTCTTTGACCTTATTCAAGGGCCGTTTGTCCTGGGTCCAAAAAATAAGGTCACAGGCTGCGCGGTTTGGAATCAAGTCGTACAAGCTGTGTGAATCAAACACTGGCTATATGGCAAGATTCCAAATCTATATAGATAAGTCAGAATCTGTCCTAAATAGTGAGGCTGTTAGTGTTGATCTGGGGGGTAAAAGTCCCAAGGTAGTTCTCGAACTTTTGCGAGGCCTTGAACGTCGGGGGCATTGTGTGACGATGGACAATTTTTACAATAGTCCATGATTGGCACGATACCTCAAGAGTTCGGGGTTCGATTGTTTGGGAACTCTTAGGACAAACCATCGGTAAAGTGCCTAATGACATCGCGAAAGTACCGAAAAATGTGCCAAAGGGGACTATAATAGCTCGCCAATGCGGAGATGTTTCCATAATATCATGGAAAGACTCTAAATTGGTGAGCATTATATCCAACTTTCACGATAACGGTACTTTCGTCTTACGCACACAGGTTACACTGTAAGGGATTGTTGTGAATGTTTTTCTGGTTTCACGATATTCCCCAGATCAACACTAAAGTTGCGCGAGTGGTTTTGGTTGTATATTACATCGCGAATAATGAAATCAGTTTGTTATTGTGTTTGTGGCCCGTAACAATTATCTAATAGACGTGATAGCTAGCTTGTATGTATACTCATACTCGTATTACAATTCTTGGGGTGGTCCACCGCGTAACTAAAATAGTAATGAACATCGACTCTGGTAATAAACTTCAATATGATCCTGAGAGACTAAACTTCGAGTTACCTTGTAAAAAAATTACAAGGTATCTAAAAGTTTAGTCTCTCACGATCATATTGACGTTTGTTACCAAAGTCCATCGACTCAGGTAATAAAACTTCAATGAACTTGTAATAAAATCTCTTTGGCTATACCTTTTTGTATCTGGTTGGTTTTGGTATCATTGAAAGTTTAAATTTTAAAGAACATAATTCCAAATTAAAATTAAAATGTGTGATTTTATTTGTTTTTCGTACTGTCAAGATGAGTGAATCTACGGAAGAAATTCGATACATTTTAAAATTTTACTACAAAAAAGGTAAAAATGCAACGCAAGCCGCGAAAAAAATTTGCGATGTTTATGGACCTAGTGCAGTGTCTGTGAGAGTAGCACAAATTTGGTTTAAGCGTTTTCAATCCGGAAATTTTGATGTCAAAGATGCACGTCGCTTTGGTCGCCCTATTACGGATAAAATGGATGCCATTTTTTGAAAAAGTGGAGCAATATCACTAGTGACGACGTAGCTGAAGAACTGGGAATTGACCACAAAACAGTTTTGGCACATTTGAAAAAAACTGGGTACACAAAAAAGCTCGATATTTAGGTACCTCACGAGCTCACTGAAAGAAACCTAATGAACCGTGTACTCATTTGTGCTTCTTTATTACGACGTAATGAAACCGAACCATTTTTGAAGAAGCTGATAACTGGTGATGAAAAGTGGATTACGTACGACAAGAACGTGCGAAAAAGGTCGTGGTCAAAGGCCGGTCAGGCTTCACAGACTGTGGCGAAACCCGGGTAAACTCGCAACAAGGTGATGCTGTGTGTGTGGTGGGATTGGAAGGGCATTATTCATTATGAGCTGTTACCACCAGGCAGGACCATCGATTCTGAACTCTACTGCGAACAACTGATGAGATTAAAGCAAGAAGTTGAAAGAAAGCGGCCGGAATTAATCAACAGAAGGGGTGTGGTTTTTCATCATGATAACGCTAGACCTCACACATCTTTAGCAACTCAGCAAAAATTAAGAGAGTTTGGCTGGGAGGTGTTAATGCATCCGCCGTATAGTCCTGACCTTGCACCTTCAGATTTCCACCTGTTTCGGTCTCTTCAGAATTCTTTAGGCAGTGTCAGGTTAACATCACGAGAGGACTGCCAAAATCACTTGTCGCGGTATTTTGATCAGAAGTCCCAAAATTTCTATAGCAATGGGATCATGTCCCTACCTACAAGATGGCAAAAAGTTATCGAACAAAATGGTAGGTACCTACATATTGTAGATATATGTAAATAAACTATATTAAAAAATGTTTTGAATTTTCTTAAAAAATGCGAAGATACTTTTTCCCCAACCTATTATTATGATTCATCTAAAGCGGCCTTTTAACCCTCCCTGGTGATACCCTACGAGTCGCAGATCCATTATTTAGTATAGAGATTTATATCATCAAGCAAATGTAATAAGAAGGAGGAGGAGGTATCAATGTTATGGGAACCCCACATAGTGTGGTGGCAATTAAAGTCACCAGACACTACGAGAGGCCCTGGTATTGAAGCAAGGATAGTATTTAGTTCAGTTATTACTCTGGAATTTGGATGAGGAATATAGCATGATACAAATGAAAATTGAAAAGCTTGTACTGCCACAATATGAAGTTCAGAGCTATGGGCAGGAATTTGAATTTGGGAATATTTATGGATCTGGAAATTAGAAGGGCGCAGCCCGCCCACCCATCATCCCTGTCATCGCGAAGACAGGCAAAACCAGGCATCCTGAAAATGGAACCTGGCAACAACCATGTCTCAGAGATAGCAAGGAGAATAGGCTTAAATTGATTTATTAGGTAAATAAGTTCATGCTTCGTGTTGTGAGCAGTGTGGGGTGCTAACAATATCTCTATGAGCTTCCACATCATAGGACTTGCCCATTACAGTTTTCGGACGGGGAGTTTTGTAAATAGATTTAGTATATGAAATTCGTGAATTGTTCTGGGAAGGTTGAGAAGGTAACTGGGAAGTAGGAAAAGAAAGAAAGAAAATAAAGAAAATCAATTTATTTTTGGCACACAGGACAAGGAAAAGAAGGGTAGAAAGATTCCTGGGAAGGTTGTGAATTGGCTTCCAGAGGGGAAGAGGTTACACTTGAATATAGTCGGCTAGGAGAAGGGAATCGTAGGGCAGCCTCAGAATAACTAATGTTATCCTGAGACATAACAATTTTAATAGCCTTTTGTCTGGAGTGTTCTGGGCATTTGGCTTCAGTCGCCTTATGGTTGCCCCTACACAATATGCAGATCGACATAGTGTCAGCAACAGTGCAACTGTCACCAGTATGCGCTTGACCACAGCGGAAACACCTAATTTTAGATCTACATTGAGATGCAACATGACCAAATCTGCAGCAATTACGACATTGGATGAGGGGGAGTTGGTAAGTGGAAACGGGAAGAGAAGATTTATAACAAAATACCCTATCAGGGAGGGACTGGCCTAGGAAGGTAAGGACTACTGTTGTGGATGGGACCCAAGAGACTATCATCTTTTCTTGTTTTAGTATTCAGGCGACGAGCCCTAATCACTTGACCACAGTTAAAAGGGGTCTTAATCCCTTCCACTAACTCCTCGAGAATCCAGTCTGTTGGAATGCTCCTTACGACACCCATACGGGATAATTATATGAAATTTTGGGACAATAGCAGAGAACTTGTTTGAGATCACAAAATCATTTGAGATAAATTTATTAGCCTCTTCATATGTTTTAAATTCTACTGAGACCCTGTTTCTCCCCAGAGCCTTAATACCCTCTTCTGTGATTCCAGAGATTTTAATTTTATGAATCAGTTGAGCAAATTTAAGCAGTCTTATTGACTGCCCAGCAGACACATCAGGTTCTGTACGAGTAATATGCACAATATAGGGAGCCATATCAAACTTATTGTAATTTAATTGAGAGTCATTCTCAAAACCTGGTTTGCAATACGTCGATTGATAAGATATGGAAGGTGGTACGACTTTTTTTATTTTCAATTTCCGACACTTCTGGTTCCTCATGACGCTTTAACTTTTTCACAGGTTGACCGCTCGGGAAGGATTGGGAATCTAAAATGGAGTCCTGGGACTCCATCGTAATGTCTGGAGGGATACTATCTCCCCCATCAGGAGGATCGGCGTCCCCCATTTCCCTCACTAAAAATGAGGGAAACGGGAAACAACGAGGTAATCACTTACCAGGGACACAAAACCACACAGAAACACACAAAACACACAGGTTTAGGAACTAAACAATCAAAGAAACAATCAAAGAACCAATAAAAAATTGAAAATTCACTCAATCACGTGTTTACATCAACACATCGACCGACAGAATCTAAACCTAATTTAAATATGACAATAGTTATTAGTTGTCAACTGTCACTTGTAAGTTCAATGTGAAGTGTCATCTAAACGTCACTACCTAATTTCCCTGCTGTCTCGGTTATCTATGGTCTGTTTGACGATCTACCATCTTCCAACCTGTACAGGTTATATTCTTATCTGAATAAATCCTTTTATATTTGCAATATCCGTTTGCTTTAACCTATAACCAATAGCCCGAGCACGAATCACTTTCGTAACGTAAAGGTATCGAGCTTACATTAGATTTACGGCGTACCTAATACGTTAGTTGGTAGCACGAAGCATCTTCTATCGACTAACGTAAACTCGATAGAAGTTTCGCAGCTACGTTTTTGTACGGTAAATAGGGACGTGCTTGAAATAATTATTTAGGAAAGTTCTGAAACGTGAATTCCAGAATGCAAAATCTTTTAACAATTTAACACTCTATTTTGTTCCAAATTCAATGAGTAAATCGAAAAATAACATTGAAAGAGCATAGTTATAAAGAAATAATGTTTTATCTTAAAAAGAAAACAAGTTTATTTCATTTTTAACGAAATATTTCATGTTTACATAGTAGCTGACGCATGTTTTCGAACGCACCATGTTTGAGTTTGACATCTAATGATCTAACTTAACCTCAAAATAATAAAATCAAACTAATAACTACAAATCTTACAAATCTGCGTTATAAAACACTATGTTCTTGTAAATTATGAGAGGCGACTCGCCCCTTTTGCTGGAGTCGAAATGGTTGAAGATCTAACTACGTCATCGGACATCAAAAGCAGAAAAGTTGCGAGTACGGCGATCATCATAGTTTTCGGAAAAAAACGCTATTTATTAGTTTGTACACATCGTGGTGGTGTAACGTGGTCCTATCCTGATATCTTTCGTCGATGGTGGTGGATATGGCACGGCGCGGTGGCGAGAGTGAGACTTCATTGCAGTTAGTGCATCAACTCAAAAAGTCCCCCGAATAACCGAGGACATGCAGAGAGCGGACCGGAGAAAAGTACGGGGGAGTCCACGAAAAAAATAGAACTCGTGTGACTAGGCGAAGCAGCTCGAGAGTGACGTATGTACTCGTATGCACGACGATAAACGATGACGCAGAAATCGATAACAAAATTTTAATAAAAGATACGTCAAAAAAAGAGTATCACGACGGAAATTTGAAGAAAAAGTTGTGGAACAAGGTATGTGTCCAGAGATTTATTCCTCTTCTATTTGGGACTTATTATCGAACGAAGAAAGAACTAAATGGTAAGTATTGTTATTTATTATTGTATAGCAATTTACGAAAACAATTTTATATTAATTTAATAATCCGCTTCGTGAAGTGTTTTTATGCGATACTTTGGTAATCAACTAAACGGAAAAAAGTGGTTTCCGTTTAGTTGATTACGATAAAACTATGGGATATAAAGCTATGAATATTGTATCAAAACTTTGTGTCAAAAGCAAGTTATCTTTATGAACTACAATTCATCAGTCTCCTTTTTTACGTTTTAATTAAAAAATCTGCGAAATTTCTTAGAAAGGCGATTGGGAGCGCCACTTGTGACTCGGCGTAGTCTTAATGAAATTTATATAATATGTCATGTATTAGGCGTGTGTAACTCTTTACGGAACCGACTCACTGATCCGAATCTTTGAAGTGACACGAAAGATTGGTTCAGTAACAACGTTTCAATCGCATCATTCGGATCTATGGGCCAAGCACGAACCACTTGCGAAAAAGTGTTCGTAACGATAATGTAACCAATTTGTACTAAGATTGAAACAGCGCCACTATCGTACGTAAAAGCAACAATTTTTGCGAGCACGAACCATTCTAACGTATTCGTATGATAAATGTAAAGTAATAGTACATTATGCTACAAGTGTGTAATGTTGGTGATTACCGCTGAGGCGCCATTGAGACCCGAGCCGTTAGGTGAGGGTCTTAAGAGAGCCGAGGACGGTAATCATCAATACACACGTGTATCATACGACGTTTTTCAACACACTTGTGAAGAAAATAATACTAAAAAGCCATTTTATTTAGTGAGTAAAAAGTTTATTTAGAGAAACAATTAGTAAATGTGCAGTTGGTAAAATTATAATTAACTGTGAACACGATCGTTTTTTGTTTCGAAACTTTTTTAAAAACAAAGCAACTCAACCTATTTAATAAAAAACCTATAACTCACTTGTGAATAATAGTAAAGAAAAAGTCACAGTTTGATTACAGGTGTCATTATGTGCCTAATTGCGGTGAAATTAGAGCCATTTTATGAGCAAGTGTGTTGAAAAGGTACTTTACCTTTACCTTATTTACCTTTACCTTTACCTTATTTACCTTTACCTTTACCTTATTTACCTTTACCTTATTTATTTATTTACCTTTACATTTATTGGACTTGGAAAGGATAAAAAGTAAATATGTCAAAGTTTGTAAATTAACAGAGAGTCAAAAAGCTTTAAGAAGAAGGAATTGGAGGAGACTGAAGAAACTAAATTCAGAAACTAAATTGTCAAGATATAAATAAAGATGAAAAGCAAACAAAATCATAAAGTTATATTTACGAAATTACTTTAATTTAAAGAAGAGAGTAAATGAAAATTTATTTATATTAACAAGAACGAAAACAAACGTAGGGCCACGTGGGCAGTAATTAAAAGTGAAATAAACGATACAAATTGCATAGGAAACATGGGAAAAATAATAGTTAACAACACAACTCTAACAAATCCTATTGAAATTGCCACTGCCTTTAATAATAATTATATTAACTTAACACACACGAGTCCTCAGATAAGAATAAAAAAATATCGTACTAGTACACCCATTAACTCGATGTTTCTAAAACCTATGGAGGAAAGCGAGGTTCGACGAGAAATAATGTTATTAAATAATTCCAACTCTGTAGGCTATGATGAAATCAACATTACACACACACACACACACACACACAGTACAGTAGGTATTTATGGCGTATTTAAAAAGATTAATCACACCTATTGACAATAATTTGTTAGTATTTAGTTTATATAAAAACTGATTTTTAAACATAATTACGCTAAATATGAGTATGAAGAGATCCTTAAATTTAAAAATATTTAGAGTAACACAATCAAAATGTTCAGAAGAAAATTCAATTAATTTCTAATGGAAATCTTACTACCTAACGATGGAGGAGAAAAAGATGGTAACAAGACATATGAAAGAAAATTCAACATTGACCTGACCAGGAACCTCTCATCGATAAGCGCATTATACATATACACAGGCACTCCACCTCATGGATTGTTAACCACCACGCCACAACACTTGAAAGACTTGTTGAGCTCAAGCGCCGGGGAAGCTGGTGAGACTCTCCTGAAGGAGCTTACGGCTCTGACCAATTTGATGCTCTCCGGCAATGTGTGCGACTCCGTCATCGATATTTTATATGGGGCAAATTTGTGTGCCTTACGTAAGAAGGATGGCGGTATTCGTCTCATTGCCGTAGGGTGTACCTACCGGCGTATGGCAGCCAAAATTTGCTGCAAAGTGTACAGCGAATCACTTTGCAGCAAATTCCAGCCTCACCAACTGGGGTTTGGCTCCAAAGGTGGCTGTGAGGCTGCCGTACACGCCCTCTCCACTTACCTAAACCATGGTGAAGGTGAAGTCATTTTGAAGGTTGACATTAAGAATGCCTTTAATTCAATAAACCGGGACACCTTGTTGGCAGAAGTCAAAAATGAAATGCCTGAAATTTACAGTTTTCTTTGGCAGTGCTACAGACACCCATCAAGATTATTATACAAGGACAACCTTTTGGAATCCGCAGTTGGCTGTCAACAAGGTGACCCTCACGGGCCAGTCATTTTCAGTTTAGCTATTCATCCTGTCATTAGACAACTAAATTCTAAATTCAACGTATGGTATTTAGATGACGGTACCCTGGGAGGTGACATAGATACCGTTCTTCAAGAATTACAGTTCTTAAAACAAAGTCAAAGTCAAAGTCAAAGATTTTTATTTCAACTGGGCCTTTGCAGGCACTTTCAAAACGTCGTGATTCTAGGCGCACGGTTCCAAGTGGGTTGGGTGGTTCCAAAATTTCAACTTACTCGGCCTGGACCTTAATACTTCTAAATGTGAAATTTATTTACCTAATAGCACTGACAGACATTCAACCCTACTAAAATATAACGCAATAGCCCCACATATTAAAGAAATCATTTGAATGTCTCGGTTGAGGAACCAAATATACACGACTGTAACAGATTGTTAGTAAAAATTGCATCAGATTTTGCAATACTAGCTGTTCATAGATCTCCCTCTTTTAGACATGTAAACAATTTTATCGATACTCTGAATGACACCTTGCAAGACTTATCATCCTTCAAAAACAATCTTAACTGGAGATATAAATATCAATATTCTTCCAGATAGTATAGATGCCGCTGCACAGGAATACCTCAACCTATGCTCCTTTCATGGCTTAATCCCCGCGCACACACTTCCTACGCATCAAAGTGGTTCTTGTTTGGACCATATCATACTTAAAACAAATTTCCCCTCACTTGCACTTGTTATAAACTCGACAATAACCGATCATAATGCTGCCCTACTTACCTTAAATTGTAAATTACCTAAACTAGAAAACACTTGCACAGTTTCTAAATTGAACATCAATAAACTTGAAGAAGATTTATGCAACATCGACTTTGACCCAGTTTATAATTCCGCTGACGCGCAGTTTTGTATTTTATATTGAATAGAAAATGTACAACATGCAATCCAGAAAAACTCGATCAATATGCTGTTGAGTACCAAAAAATATAATATAAAACCGTGGATCACGACAGGTCTCATTCGCTGTATGAGACATAGAGATAAACTGCATATGATAGCCAAACGTAATCCAGAGAATTCAATATTGCAATTATCGTACAAAAGATATCGAAATTTCTGTAATGATATCCTAAAAAAAGTAAAAATTTACTATAATAAGATTGAACTGGAAAAGGCTGGAACAAATAGTAAAAAGATCTGGAAATATATTAAAAATATAACATTCACCGCAAAACAACATGAGTCATCTTCAGGTTTATTACAAGCGCACTCATCACAATTGAAATCTGCTAACATCGTAATTAATTTCTTTGTTAATGTTGGTAAGTGTCTGGCAAAAACTGTTCAGGACCAATCACCGTACTTTACAAGCACTCCTCTTACGTGTAGCACTACCTTAACATCATTTGCATTGCTTGGTACTGACGAAGCCGAGGTAGAAAAGATAATCATGAGTTTAAAAGACGACTGTGCAGTTGGATGGGATAATATATCAAATAAAGTTATCAAACAATTCAGGCACATTTTAGTGCCACCACTGACTTATATTTTTCACTAATGTTTATCTACAGGAATTTTCCCCAAGTGTCTCAAAAAAGCTGTTGTTGTCCCTGTGTACAAATCGGGCAGCAAAGATCAAGTGACAAAATAAAAACTAATTTCCTTACTGCCTTGTATGTCTAAAATACTAGAAAAAAATATAAATAAACGGCTGGTCAAATATTTAGAGGATAAATCGATTCTGTCTAACACGCAGTTTGGATTTAGACCTAAGGTGTCAACTGCCGATGCCGTACATCACCTGACTGACTATCTAGCTCAGGAACTTGATAAAGGTAACCACACAGTTTTGGTTTATTTTTGTTATGTGAATTTAGTGAATAAATTATTTGATTTGATTTGAAACACGATGCAATACAAAAATATAATTTACCAATATTTTTAATTCTATTTTAGTGAATGTCTGATGCAAATAACTTTGTATCAATTAGCACTTTAAAAAAACATTTTCTTTTAGTATCTGATTTGATGCTACACATGAACCAGCTTTGGATTTGGTTTCAGTGTTGCCAAACCAAAGCTCCATAAAACAACAAATTCAAATCGATTTAACATACAGTGCAATCTCTCCACTGTATTTAGCATAGTTTTCGTTGAATCACATAAATAAAAATGCTAATAAACGATATAAAAAATTGATAAACTGACGTTGTATACATTAAATCTGGAGAACTTATAACATTTTGATCGATTTCAAATGCATCGATATCGATTTCTTTTTATATGGTAACACGATGCTTAAAAAATGTTGTGTCAATTTGTCAAAACAACAGATAACATTCGCTTTGTTTCTATGCATCGTGAGTGTTGTTTTATATGAGTTTTATAGCGACTACTTTGTTTTTTTTTAAATGGATTCCGATTCTTCCCTTCTTGACGACCCCGGCACTTCGATGGAACCCGAACCTTGTATTTACGTTGAACCTGGCACACCTACGGACACCGAACCTCGCCCTAACGATAACACCGGCTTGAATGTGGACATGGATCCCGTGTTACCTCACGGTGATCTAATGACAAATGAAACATAGATAATGTATCCTTTCCGAGGCTAGAATATAGTGATATAATTCTAATTGCATGTGGAACGTACCAATTAAAAGAAGCACGTTCTTACAGTGGAGAAAACATAACAGGCGATGGTTACTATACTATTGAGGTGTGCAGAAATACTGCCAGCAACCTACTGGAAGGTTTCCCGCTCCCTTCGGTCAACTGCAGTTTATTGCGTGGGAAATACAGAGCAGACACATGAGTAGAAAAACATATTTCGTTTATTATATGAAAATAACACTGAATAAAATAAAACAATATTGCTGCAACTGTATGGTGGGCCGTAGAACAGTAGGTTGCTGTGCTCATATTATGACTGTTATTTGGTTTTTAAGTTGGGCAAGGTATCAGGAAGTAGGAACACATTAATTCACCTGCCCAGTTCCTTAACCATGTTCTTATAACATATGAATCTGAATAATAAATATAATTTTATTAAAAATAAGTTTTATTTCATACATAACCTGTTTCAATTAATGTTAAAAAAAAATCTAAATATTCATCTTGATACAAAACTAGGTTTATATCCCCATTCTTATTGATAAAAGCTATTAAATCAATCAAATGTTATTAGCTGAACTGTTTATTTATGAGTGGCCAAAGTCCTATAGAAATTGGACTATCACCTTTGGTCGTTTTTGTGATAAGTAGATATACAACCTTACTTTATAGAGAAATCAGCCGCAGAGCCCACAGAAGAAATGAAGTCAGTGCCATGAATTTGTCGGAAACCGAATTAAAAAACAGATTCTGACTACATAAAGCGGCCTATACATTTCTTAGCGAGGAGCTCCGGCAATAAACTATCTTGCAATCAAGTAAGAGAATTATCTTGGAACTAAAGTTATTTTGCATTAAAACTTAGTCGTTTTTGTGATACGAACTTACTTTACAGAAGAAATAAATTAGCCGCAGAGCCCACAGAAGAAATGAAATCAGTGCCATGAATTTGTCGAAAACCGAATTTAAAAACAGATTCCGACTGACTAAAGCGGCCTTCACATTTCTTTCTAAATTCCTTTAGGGCACACTTTAACTAAAGCTCCAATTCCAGGGATGTGGTCATTTCCATCATTGGTGGCATGGTATCAAGTAAGTTACTGGAAATGGAAATAAAGAAGTGGTCAGTATAGCTTTAGTAGACAATATGAGATATTGACAGTTTCAAGTGTTGCGTCTACTGCAGTCGAAACCACCACTGAACAAGATATCCAAGACATAACTACAGGTACATATTAAAAAGGGCTGGAGGAGATCCAGTAATGAATGAATGTGTGTGACAAATGTGCGTTTGGCCTTTGCGATGACCATAAATAAATCGCAAGGGCAGTCGTTGGAAGTTTGCGGAATCAACTTGGAGTTTCCTTATTTCTCTCATAGACAATAATTATACGTCGCGTGTTAACGCGTCGGAAAACCATCATCTTTATATATTTACTCACCACAAAAAAAAAAAAACAAAAAAAATTGTTTATCAAAAAGCTTTAAATTGATTAACTTAATTGGAACTGTATTGTATTTAATCACCCCCAATTGCAGAATAAATAACTAACTAATCCGAATTTGTTTTTTTATTTATATAGATAGATAAGTTCAGACAACTTTTATTGGTGGTACGAAGTTCGCCGGGTTCGCCGGGCAAGAGATCTCGATATATCTAAGTCTATTCACCGTTAGATTTTGGATCCAGCGACATGGTAACGAACGAGAGATCATTGATCATCGCACAAGTCATTGACATAGTTCGAAATTACAAAGAGAATGGCTACATACCTTCTAAACATTTTGCTGCTATGTATGATGTGAATCCTCGCATGATTCGACGAGCTTTGCACTGTGTTGGCCTACACTTGAGGCACCATGCCATCAAAGTAGAATTTAAACTCCACCACAAAGTAGCTCTACTTAATTTTGCGTGGTAATATCTTGACTTCGATTGTTCTACAGTTACATTTACCAATCAGAAGACGAAATCGAGCCAACTCGGCAGACTAACTTTATGGCCTTACAAACGTACCCAGAACGATGAAGGTCATGTCGTCCCTAATGGTGAATCGGGTCGCATTACTGCCAACTTATGGGGGGGATGACCTCTGACGATGTCGCGTCTGCTAATGCGATGATGGGAAATAGAGCAACGGCGAATCACTATTAGACTGTGTAAGGGTTTACGGAAAAAGTCAGCAGCGTTCTTTCAATAGGAAAATTATATTATATGTATCAATGATGGAAGTGCAAGTGTTTCATAAAGAGAAGTTCCTTACTTCCTTAGTAACTGTAAGATTCATGTTAACACAGGAGCCGATATAACTGCAATTTCAAGGTCAGTCCTGGGGCCTTGTATGCAGTTAACAAGTACGGGAGATAAAGTTAGAGGACCAGATGGTAATTAACTGAAGGTTCTAGGTATAATTAGACTTCAGATTATAAGCAAGGACTGTGTATTACTAAGATTTATGTTATAGAAAATGCTGCAATGTCATATTGGGTCGTCCTGCATTAGAATCATGGAGTATAGGTACTGCACATTAGGGCTATATCAATAAATGTTTCCTTCTCGTCTCCTGGGAGTAAAGTTAGCGAAACACTAAAGAACACTGCAGAAACAGTGTCGTTTTTGAAGACTTATTTGATTCGTGCAATAGAGCAGCACTGAGTGGCAAAAATAATGGAAAACCATTCAGACAAGCAGTCACAAAAAAATCTAAGCATAAGGATTTTTGGCAAATTGAAAACAGTTGGAGCAGATGAGATTCGTCGACAAATATGGCAAGGAGTGCACAGTGCCAGATCACCAGAGACGCCAATCACAGAAGAATTTTGTGACAACATTAAAAAGCTTATTGCGTTTATGGCATATGTTTGAAAACAGGGACTTGTTTGCGCCTGCGTTATATAAATTCCGATCCAATTGAATTTTTATCGACCAATGTCGTGTGTGCGTATGCTTACATAAATATATTTCAGTCCCTTTAGACATACACTCGGATAGTTTTAATCGTCAGTATACTTCGGGGGAGCAAATAATAATATAAAAAAAACTTATTTGAGTATAATTAGGAAGACAGACAGACAGGAGACAATCAAAATTCATCCATCCTCCTGTGAAGGTGTTGAGTCTTCCGAAGACACTAATATTCAAGAAGAAGCTCGAAAACAACGGCTGCGTGTACATTCTGGTATATGCACTGTGGGATGGATTGTGAGAAAGTGTCTCAATTTTTTTTACTGATGGACTGTAAAAAAGAATTAACCCAAAACAACGAATCAGCAGTCCACAAATGGATTTCCCATAGCGAATATAAAGACTTACTTATAAGATATAAAGGATCCGGAAATATATTTAGGATTAAAAACAAATTCAAATCAAATTTCCAATGAGATATCTACTAACATAAAGTCCAAATATTAGTTCAGTTTCCTAAAATGCCAAAAACACGATAAAGCTTTGCTAGAATATTTCTTCTCCACTACAATAAAATTATCCGTGTTTAACTGGTGCAATATTATAAATGAAATATTGATAGGCGTCGATATGATTCGATTAAATAAACAATTATTGCCATGTATGCAAAAAAAAGCTTTAATTAAAAATCAGAAAAAATGATTTATTTTCTCCCAAGTAAATAACACAGAAATATTAAAAAAGGTATCAGTGCGTAATGGCACGATCAATATATTTATTGCCTTTGCATGTACAAGAATGAGGAATAATTTAAACTAAATGTAAAACCTCTAAAGTACCTGGGTTTCTGATAATGGCTCTTCGGCGTAGAGGGAATAAAACTATGGAGTAAGGGACACGCACAAATCATTAATGTGGGATAGTGGCGAACCTATACATTAGTCTGGAGATAGAGCGAGAAAGACTATAATAAATACCTTGTAACCATTTTTTTGATATCCTAAACTTGTCATTTTACCATAGTGCGGACAAAATTGACTTAGATTGTTGATATGCAATCAAAAGTTATTATTTTTCTGATTGTGCAATCATTATTTGACATCGAAGTGAACCATAGTGTTAGCGACGATACGTAATTTTATTCATGTAATATTTTATTGTAATACATTTTATAAGTTAGTAGAGGGGCTCGTAGCTACATAGCTACCGCGCAGATCAGTCGATCAGCGAGGTTAAGCTGCGGTTGCCGCGGTCAGTCCCTGGATGGGTGACCATTTCTTCGAACATCGAGACCCCTCCGTGCCTCGGATAGCACGTTAAGCAGTTGGTCCCGGTTGTCATACGAATACCTTTGACAGTCGTTACGGGAGTCAGCAACCCAAAAAGTCTGACAACCGGTCTAACCTTAGGGTATCAGTGTCTCCCTGTAATTGGGTGGCGGAGGTCAGATGGCAGTCGCTCTGTATAAAATACTGTTACTCAGCCGCATCTGGTTAGACTGGGAGCCGACCCCAATGTAGTTGGGATAAAGGCCAGGCAGATGATGATTTTATAAGTTAGTTAGCAATAATTTGTAAGTAGTATTAAGACGTTTGAATTGTTTTACATTCATCACACTTGGCGGCGCCACTTGTACTATGATGCCTAAAGCTTAACTACAAAGAAACTTTACTGAAACGAGAGCCGTTACAGAATTTTGTTAATTTTAAGGTTTAAATTAAGGTATTTTGATACGGTTTTTTGTAAACAATTAAAATAAGCCAATTCCAATGTTAGAAAAATAAGAAAAACGATGTAAGGAATGTTTTACTATAGAAAATCGCTAAAGTAAATTCCCCATACAAAGTCACATTAGAGCCGTGTGCAAAATTAAAGAGTTCCGATTGGCCAAGGCTCTCTTTAAATGAAGGCAAGTTTCTGTGGTTCGACATTAACAAACCGTTCAATACGCTCATTTCGTCTTGTGTTTGCAACGTAATCGGCTAGCTCTGAATGCGTTGTAAACACAGGTCATTCACCTCTCTGTATGAGGGCGCCACCTGAAGTCGTCACCATGTGCGTCGGCAGACCCCGCCGGGCCTCCCCCAGGTAACTGGGGGTCTCACCTAGCGGGGTACAGACCGCCTGGGTGACGTGAAACTCTTAGGGCGCCCCTACAGATACACTCGCAGGCAGACATACGACTGTTAGACTATCCTTCAGTCAGCCAGAGTGCTTGTGACGTCACCGCTATGACGTCACAGGCAATTACCCAATAGCCAATGACCGGCCCATATTCCTATGGGCCGCGTACTGATCCCTCGGGAAATGAGGGTCGCGCCCAGACCCCGAGTCCTCGCCCCCCGCCCCCCGCGGGGAGGTGTAGACGATTAAGGTGAGTGGTTCGGCATTCCGAATCCAGCAGTATTAGAAGAAACAAGGAAGAAAAATAAAGAAGCTCTCTCTGAAGTAATATAGTTTTATTCGCTGCACATTCCACAACGCACCTCTTCAGGAATATCCCGCCAGCGAGCCCGCTCCACTAATATTCATCAAGTTCACATAGATTCCTAAGAACCATTGACATACTTTTTTATTTTTATTAAATTATGTTTCGTTCCACGAACAACAGACCTCATTAATTACCAAGATAAACTTTGTAGTTGCAAATCCAACGTTTGCACATGCTTATTGTAGAACAGATTTTCAGGTCTTCGGGTTTTTAAGATAGGAGTAATAAGTTTGAGTAAATAGTTGTCAAAATGTATATGAAGTCGGTTCTTATACGAAAGATTGTATACTTACGATTAACAGAAACATTCACAAGTCAAACCTGCTTGCTGATTATATAAATGAAAACAATATTAACCGACAAAGAGTCATGTTTATCAGGATGGAGGAAAGCCATCCTGACTTTGACGATTTCCCCAGGATGTCATACGAAGAACTGATTATATTTGCTGTAGGCACTTATCAGTTAAAACTTGCGCGGTCTTACTGCAGCGAGCACCTCAGAGGGAATGGGCTGTACGAGATAGAAGTCTACAGACATCCCGAGCGGATAATAATTAATAGCATCAGTGAAAATGTACTGATAAGGGGCTGAATACACTCAAGACATGTACGAACCAGATTATATTATACCGAAATGGTCTTTAAAAACCATGATTTTATAACAATACATTATCAAAAGTGCTGATAATAAACGAAATAAGCTTTAACTAGTTAAAAAATACCTTTATATTATGTTTTTATTTAGTTGATGGATATCATTCAGACGAAAAGTTCATTGTATTGTTTGATATTATTGCAAAATGTCGAAAAGAATGACGCGAAACGAAAGTGAAGTCCCATTTAATAAAAATCACTTACTCTATTCTATTTTCGGATCACCTTGTTTAATAAATAAATAAGTGCTACCATCAACTGCCGACGGGCGTACTTAATTATGTAGGTATCTAATATTTGTGAGAAATAAACTAAAAAAAGAAGGAAACGACAAACAATCTACTATATTATCTCAAGTAGGTACTTGAAGTTGTAGGACGTGATGTTTTCGAAGTTTTGACTGCAGCTTCGTCGCCTGTTGTTACCATCCAATGTATAAAACAACAGTTACAGTGTAGTTACGATAAGTACTTATATTTCCTGCTATCCCATAAAATGGATCACTTACAATGGCTGACAACAGCCAACGGAATTTTAAGACTATGTAGCCACACCTAACCCTTCAATTAATATAATAAAGTTTACAGAATGTATTACAAAAGTTAATGGTTCGGTATAGTTCAGTATAAAGAAATAAAGTTCATTCAATTCAAGTTACAAGGTCCAACTCACGTTTTCAAATTAATTGCATTTTCTAAATGTAATAATTCCGATATCAAGGAAATTATTGAGATCAATAATTTCCTTGATATCGGAATTATTACATTATACATTGCGCAAAAAAAACATTTTTCGGTATGACTAGATAGTCATACCGAAAAATGTTTTTTTTGCGCATCCCAAAAATCTATTGTTAACTATGTTATAAGATGAGCGGCCGCACATAAAAGATTATGAACTAAGACGAATTTAATTGCCACTAGAAAAAATCAAATGTCTGTGGTTAGGATATTTAAAATTCTGAAATTAAATTTTAATGCCAAGAACTATACTGATGTGATTTTTTGGGGTGAGTCCCAAATAACACCCTCTTCAATGCTGAACAAAATAATACTCGCGCCGCGCACTCCATGTCGAAGGTTTGCATCACCGAAAACCATAAAAAAACCGTTTTTGACGCAAAGGCATACAGAGGCACGATTACGTATTTCTCGGGCTTACTTAGATTTTAAATGGGAAACTACAATATTTTCTGATGAAAAAACTTTCAAATCTTGCCAGAAAGGAAGACTTCATTTATGGCGTAAAGACAATACACGTTGGTCTGACAATAACATTATTCCTAATACGCAATCAAGTAGAATGAGTGTGAATATATGGAGGTGAGTTCGATTTTATACCTACGCGTGCCAACAGCTCCAATTATGGCAGTCCTAACCGACACCTCGGAACGCCTCAATTTTGATAACCTGGCGTTGGTTTTCTCGTCCGAGGACTCGATGTCGGTGGACGAAGCTGTGGAGGTGACGAGTGTGTTGTCCCTCGATGAAACATCGTACATGGAGGTGGTGGTGGAGACGGTACCCTTGGACGAGACGTCTTGTGCGGAAAATTCTGTAAAGACTGACGATGTTGAAACAACTGTTGATTCCATTCACTCTTGTAGTGATATGGTACTTACTTGTCAGTCCATCTCAACTGCCGTTGGATCAACTGTTGACTCCGTTCACTCTTGCAGTGATATGGTGCTTACTTGTCAGTCTACTTCGACCTCATCTGTTTCGACTTTGGCTCAGGGTAGTGATGCAACATCCTATATGGATATTGCTCCAGTGTTGGTTAAAACATCGCTTCCGTCTGTCTCTGAGGTTGGATCCGACGACGATCTTGAAAGCTATAGGAAGGAGAGACTGGAGACCTACGTGGACGATTGCGTCTTGGCTGACCGTCCCGTTTCAGAAGGGTCTCTTACCATAAAGGAAAAGATCGGTGTGTTCTTTGGACAACCTCCAAAGAAGTGTAAGGTGGTCCCCATAAGCAGAGAGGAGTTTTGCATGCGTTCGGAGAAACGTGTTAGTTACGATGGTGGTATGGGAGTTAAACCCGTTGTTACCAAGACTGAGAAATATTACAACATCGACTAGAGATATTGGCAACATTTTGACATCGATTTAATAACCGTTCATTTCCAATTGGGACGCCATTGTGCACGGAAGAAATCTGAATAGAAAATATGTCTGGGTAAGTAAATTACATTAGTATTTCATTTTTAATTAGTTTTTGAGCTTGTTCCTGGGCAGCACGATCCCCTGATCTAAATCCCATTGAAAATATATGGGGTTTAATGGTGCAAAGATGGAAAGCACGAGAAGAGAGATGTCCTGAGCAGCTCAAGTCCCATTGCATGCAGCTGTGAGATAATTTACGTGACACAGATATATGTGCAAATATTGTGGGCTCCATGACGTCTTCCAAGCTACATTGACAATGGGTCGCGGGACTTATCTCATTACCGTGACCCCGGAACGTAAAGGGCTATTGAAGGAACACCGTGGATTTTAGTCAGTACAAGTCTGACAGTCCCTCACGCCCTGCCCGGGGTGGAAGGACTCATTTGATGATTTTACCACGCTAAAAACTACACATTGTACATACTTCATACAGCTACATTGACAATGATGGAGGTCACACTGAATATTAATGAAAAAAAATTGATTACTTATTTTTTACAGGGAATGTGCTGGCTGTAATAGTAATGTTACGAGCCAGGGTTCGGGATAAATTAATTGACACTATTAATTATTAAAGTAACAACGTATACTTTATTCAAAGTCACACTATAAACTTTTATTAAACACTAGCGGCCCGTCCCGACTTCGTTCGGGTACAAATTAGCCGGTAGATACTTTTTAATTTTCATCAATTCCTGACCTCTTACAAATCGTTCGGCTTCAAAAAATACGGACTCTCATATAACTGTTTCATCCGCTTAGAGGTTGAATTTCGAAAAACACGAAACCAATTTTGTTTTTAATTTTAAACAAAAGCTTAACTACAAATTTTCACGTCTCTCACTTCAAAAACAATTTTCACCCCTATTTCGCCCCTTTAGGGGATGAATTTCCAAAACCGCGGTAACACGTGTTTCTTTATTTCTAATCAAAAGCCTAAATCTCAATTTTCACGTTTCGCACTTCAAAAATAATTTTCACCCCTATTTCGACCCTTTAGCGGATGAATTTCCAAAAACGCGTTAACACGTGTTTCTTTATTTCTAACCAAAAACTTAAATTTCAATTTTCACGTTTCGCACTTCTAAAACAATTTTCACCCCTATTTCGCCCCTATAGGGGATGAATTTTCAAAATCGCGGTGACACGTGTTTTTTTATTTCATACCAAAAGCCTAAATGTCAATTTTCACGTTTCTCACTTCAAAAACAATTTAACCCCTATTTCGCCCCTTTAGGGGATGAATTTCCAATAACGCGGTAACACGTGTTTCTTTATTTATAACCAAAAGCCTAAATCTCAATTTTCACGTTTCTCACTTCAAAAACAATTTTTAACCCTATTTCGCCCCTTTAGGGGATGAATTTTCAAAAACGCGGTGTCACGTGTTTCTTTATTTCTAACCAAAAGCCTATATCTCAATTTTCACGTTTCTCACTTGAAAAACAATTTTCACCCCTATTTCGCCCCTTTAGGGGATGAATTTCCGAAAACGCGGTGTTATGTGTTTCTTTATTTCTAACCAAAAGCCTAAATTTCAATTTACACGTTTCTAACTTCAAAAACAATTTTTACCCCTATTTCGCCCCTTTAGGGGATGAATTTCCAAAAACGCGGTAACACGTATTTCTTTTTTTGTAACCAAAAGCCTAAATCTCAATTTTCACGTTTCTCACTTCGAAAACAATTTTCACCCCTATTTCGCCCTTTTCGGGGATGAATTTCCAATAACGCGGTAACACGTGTTTCTTTATTTATAACCAAAAGCCTAAATCTCAATTTTCACGTTTCTCACTTCAAAAACAATTTTCACCCCTATTTTGGCCCTTTAGGGGATGAATTTCCAAAAACGCGGTATCACGTGTTTCTTTATTTCTAACCAAAAGCCTAAATTTCAATTTTCACGTTTCTAACTTCAAAAACAATTTTTACCCCTATTTCGCCCCTTTAGGGGATGAATTTCCAAAAACGCGGTAACACGTATTTCTTTTTTTGTAACCAAAAGCCTAAATCTCAATTTTCACGTTTCTCACTTCGAAAACAATTTTCACCCCTATTTCGCCCTTTTCGGGGATGAATTTCCAATAACGCGGTAACACGTGTTTCTTTATTTATAACCAAAAGCCTAAATCTCAATTTTCACGTTTTTCACTTCAAAAACAATTTTCACCCCTATTTTGGCCCTTTAGGGGATGAATTTCCAAAAACGCGGTATCACGTGTTTCTTTATTTCTAACCAAAAGCCTAAATCTCAATTTTCACGTTTCTAACTGCAAAAACAATTTTCACCCCTATTTCGCCCCTTTAGGGGATGAATTTCCAAAAACGCGGTATCACGTGTTTCTTTATTTCTAACCAAAAGCCTAAATATCAATTTTCACGTTTCTAACTTCAAAAACAATTTTTACTCCTATTTCGCCCCTTTAGGGGATGAATTTCCAAAAACGCGGTAACACGTATTTCTTTATTTGTAACCAAAAGCCTAAATCTCAATTTTCACGTTTCTCACTTCAAAAACAATTTTCACCCCTATTTCGCCCCTTTAGGGGATGAATTTCTAATAACGCGGTAACACGTGTTTCTTTATTTCTAACCAAAAGCCGAAACACCAATTCTCACATTTCTCACTTCAAAAACAATCCCAATATTCACGTTTTACACTTCAAAAACAATTTTCACCCCTATTTCGCCCCTTTAGGGGATGAATTTCCAAAAACGAAGAATCATGTGTTTCTTTGTTTGTAACCAAAAGCCTAAATCCCAATTTTCATCTTTCTCACTTCAAAAATTAAGGAACTCCCATACAAACTTTCACCCCCTTTTTCCCCCCTTTAGGGGCTGAATTTTCCAAAATCCCTTCTTATTGCTTCCCTACAATACAAAAGGGACCTACTCTCCAAATTTCGTGACTCTAGCTTCAGTAGTTTCGGCTGTGCGTTGATGATAAGTCAGTCAGTCAGTCAGTCAGTCAGTCAGTCAGTCAGTCAGTCAATCAGGATTTCTCTCTTTATAATATTACTATGACTAATTGCACTGAACACACTTATTTTTCGCACTGGATCTCTTCGCTGTCTCGATTTCAATCAGACTGCCCGCTCGTCGTATTGCGTCCCCTTATATAGGGCTAATCGATAATTTTAAGAATGTGCTTTGTAAATATAGAGATGTATTCCAAGCAGCAATTCCTCCTATTAGCGATAATGTTTATGTTTGTGTGCAGCAGGAATTGCGTGATCAATTTAATTGTATTATGTCCAACAAAGCCATACATATGCATGTAAAAAGGCATAAAAAAATATTTTTAATTCTATACACTGAAATAAATAATTAGCCGAACTAATTAAGTTACTTCAAAAATAACACAACTTTAGTTATAAGAAAATAAACTTTGCTTATAATTGCAAAACTGTTTTTGTAGTGTATCCAATACTAGTTTGTTAATTTAGTCACAAGAGCCTATGGACTAAGTGATGCAGCCAAAAACGATTTCCCTAATTTAACCTCTTTAAGAAAAATGCGTCACGTTAATTTACGTCATATAAAAATAATACGATTGCCGATAAACGTTATGAACGCAATTGTAAGGACAAAAGCTTCACATAATACTGTTCTTTAAAGAAGTTCATCGATATGTATGAATCCGTCGCTTTTTTCATTCGAATTTGGTCGGATAACCAGTAATCTACTGTTGTTTTGGTTTTTTGTTGATACCTAAATTAATACGACACATTTGAAGCTCCTAGATGTTAGTATTCTAAATGCGTACATACTGCTCAAATCACAACACCCTATTGTCCACCAAATTTTTCGTACAACCTTGGTGATGTAAAAATTGTTAACAAAACACGCACCACTTGCACCTGCAGCTCCGAGGCTCCGCCTATGTCAGCTGGGCATTTGCCGGCACAATACGATTTCCTTGCTGGAAAACAACACGAGCGTCACCGGCGGTTTTGCCATGTCTGTAAAAAATGCATACGCAGTTGTGCGTTCGTGATCCTTTTTTTAATGTTGATTGGTTGTTGTTGTATTCGTTCAAATCATTAATTTCAAATATTCCATCATCACCTATATTTTTACATATGATTTTGACACCTATAATAATCTGACCTTTTCTTTACAGGATCTCAAAAATGTAGAAGATTTGTAAATGGCACTGAGTCAATTATCAAATCTATCAAGACATTAAAATCAGAAGTTGTATGCAAAAAGTTCGTTTAAAAAAGACTGGCCTTAGCAAGGAAATGCTCCAAGTCTCCAGAATTTGAAAACTTAAAAAAACTGAACAAGTTTAAACAAAGATGCTCAAACATTCATAAAAATGCACGACAATGACTTTGGCAAGAAGAAAATCATATAACAGCAGATTTACTCTAAAGGAAAAAAAAATAGCACTTTTACTTTATAAACCAAGTCCGAAGGCTTACAGGGTCTTAAGTGAAATGTGCATATTACCGAAAAGATAATAATTGTTTAAAAATTTGAAGAAACAATTTGAAGAAACAGTTTTAAGAATGCATAGAACCCACAAATATTGCACATTAATCTTTGATGAGAATTATGTCAACTGCGCTAAGGCTTACATATGATAAGAAACAAGACATAATATTGGGTTTTACTAATGATGGCGAAAAGAGAACTAAAGAATATGCAGATCATGTTTTAGTACTCATGGACCGCGGAGTTGTAAAACAATTTAAGCAACCCATTGCATTTTGTTTTTGTGCGAGCACAACTAAAGAAGCAAATAAAAGATGTCATAATAGAATTACAAAATTCTGGCTTAAATGTGGTTGCTTCAGTTTGTAACCAAAGAGCTACAAATATGGCTGCAGTAAATTCCGTGTTAAAAGATACAAAAGAAAAATATTAAAGGGAAAATAAAGATAATTTATTTCATTTAAATATCGTTCTACGGGAACAAAGATATAGAACGAAGATATAACTTTGCTCATGCACACGATAGAAGAATTTAATCGTTATAATCTTGTAGATATCTAATCGCCATTGTAGTTGCGCCATATTTATGAAACATTAATTTTTCTTTGACTATGGTAAATTTCCTGAAGCCAGTAAAGAAACTGCCGATATTTTGTTATTCTTTGACAAACTCTTCGAACCCGTCAATGGCAGCTATAGTGAAATAAAACACGGAAATATTTATCGCACTACAAGAGTCCCCACATCAAAGATAGTGGTGTGAAACCATTGCAGCCTTAAAAAATATATTGAACATAATGGGAAAGAGAGAGTAGTACCATCACTCTCCAGTAGTAATAAAACACTGGAAACTTTTAAAATTTTATCAAAATATTTGCATAATTTGGGAATAACTTCATTGTTAAATATTTCATGTGTGGATGGTAAAATGCGCCATTTATTGCACATTATGCCAAAAGTACATTCAACATACCGGCGTGCTAATGTCAAACGGTAATTAAATATTTTTTTAGCATAAGTTAGTGACCTTCCCCCATATGGACGCATTAAATTCTCCATCATGCCAAAAGCTTCATCAGCCACTATCACATATGGCAACGTTGTCGGTCTATTTTGTATTAACAATGCCTTTGGCTCAGGTAGATCTAATGACCTTTCTGTCAGCTTTTTGTACAATGAAGAATTCTTGAATATACCTGAGTCACTGTTTTTACCGTAGGCACCTATGTCAACCCACACAAAACAATAGTTTGCATCCGCTAGCGCCAATAAAACTAGCGAAAAATAATTTTTATAGTTATAATACATAGAACCCGTGTGTTCAGGCTGGATTAACCGTATATGTTTCCCGTCCAAGGCTCCCAAACAATTGGGAAACTTTGAGTTCTTTTCAAATATCGTGGATATTTCACACCACTTTTCTTTCGTTGGTTCACTCATAACAACGGGCCTTAATTTTTTCCAAATAGTTTCACATACATGTGGTATTATAGTAGCCACAGTAGATTTGCCAATTCTATAGTCGTAGCTTAATGTCCCAAATGAACATCCAATGGCCAAATATCTGGAAACAAACATAAACTATTACTAAATACTGTTTTTTTTTTCAGCGTCATCCCTGCAAAAAAAGTGGAAGAGTTTACGGGATAATTATATGAGAGAGGTGAAGAAAATAAAGACTGTCAAATCTGGATCAGGAGCTTCCAAAACTTCGACATATATTCATTATAATAGACTACGATTTCTACAGGCATCAATTGCCAACAAAGATACAGAAAGTAGTTTCGATGCAGATAATGCATCAACTTCGTCAGAGGTTGCTGAAGTAGAAATAAGTTCTGGCTTTAAGAGTCTTAAATCTACTTCAGGAAAAAAACAAAAATTAAATCCTGCTGATGAAAGATTTGCAAACATATTAGAGCAGAGTTTAGCACAGAAAAATGTGTCTCATCCAAAAGAAGATGACGATGAAGACAAGCTGTTTTGTTTGTCACTCGTTAAAGAGATTAAAAAAATTCCGGAATATAGGCGACTTCAAACTAAAATTGCCATTTATAATTTAATTTTGCAAAACCAAAATGAATTTCAAGGACCACAACAACAGACATATGAAAATCAAAATTACCCGGTATCACAACGAAGAAATTATTCATCACAAGAGCAGCGTCATCAGTCATCAGCTTCTGTTGAAGGCTTTCGTTATCATGATTATAGATCACAGCAGTCTAGGGTGTCAAATAATTTTGCACATTATGGTTATACTACAGCAATGGGGTCTCCATCGCCAGTAATACCTACTCCATCGCCAGCACCAACTAATGTCAGCAATGAATCAGAGTTAGAGTTATTCTGCGAGTAACAAAATGTTATTTTTTCTTTAAAAAAATTGTTCCTAAACAAGTTGATTTGATTTATTTGATTTATAGATTATGTTGATTATTAAAAAACTTACCTCAATGTAATTATGAGTTTTTCTTCCGGTGAAATGCTATATCGCACAGCGTTTTTATCTGCTACGAGTTCATCGTTTATGAGAGTCAGTAAGTCATCAAATGACTTGATGGACATTCTGAAGTAGTTAAAGAATTTGGGCTCAAATTGCCTTAACTTAGGATATAAAATAATGTACTGACTTTCAGTCAGCCTGGTTGACAAAATTGGGTGAACCCAATATCTCCGTCTTCTGTTGTGTCGTTTCTGCCGTCTGTATAAAATCACCGATAAAACTGTTTCTACGTCCATCTTCGACAAATGTAGAACTCAAACTGGCCGCAACAACGCGCGTTTAACGCCTGACAAGCGCGCACCATGTGAACACTATACAAAAATTCAACGCGCGTTCAACGCGCGCTGAGCGCTTGTCATCTGAACCTACCCTAAGACTCAAACAGGGTTCATTTAATTAAGCTAACAATGAAAAAATGTGTGAAGTGCATGGGAGCAAATAAATATATACGACACAAGGGACTCCACAGCACCACTATTACGAATTACAAGTGACAGCACGCAGCACGACTGCATTGGTGTGTTGAAGGCTCGTTTCAGGTTCGGTCTTTAAATATTTATGTAGCCAGCGATAATAAATAAAATATAATTTTATGTTAGAATAGAATAGATCTTTATTACATGTAAACTAAATACAGGTACTTATGAAATATCGAGACTAGGTGTGCGGTTCCAAATAGTAGGTCTTATAGAGAAGAACCGACAAGAAACTCCATGGAAACTCTTTTAAAATAATAGGTTAACATCTTGATTAGTACAATGTTGTGGTAAGAGCTACGGGAATAATTTAATTTAATGTGAATAAAAAAATAAGAATAGATTATTAATTATTTTCCTTTATTTGATCTGTTGCATGTAGTTCTCGATGAGGGGCTGATGAACATTCCACCGGCACTATACAGAGACTTGTACCACCATCATGACCACCACATTACGGACACGTAGTACACAATTATTTTAATGACACGTTTGGAGTACAGTGCCTTAGCTAACCTCCTCGTTCCCCGGACCTAACACCTTTCGACTTTTATTTGTGGGGTGAGATCAAGAGATTAGTGTACACAGAAGAGTTCACAAGTGTAGTGCAAATGCAGGCGCGAGTGGTGTCCGCCATTGATACAGTAAGACAGAACGCGCTGGTGTTACAAAATTTAAAGGATAACATCAGACGACGTTCCCAATTATGTATCGATGTGATGGGGAGGATTGTTACGAGTAACATAACAGAAGTCATATTCTTACGTAAGTACAGCAACTAGACTAGGTAGACTTTCAGCTAGTCTACAGAAACAACGGTGAGAATTGTAATAAATTTACGATAAGACGACGAAAGAGATATTTCGGCACTTGCAAGCGCCATGGTCACGGTCAAATCGTCTTAAACAAATACGATTTATTGATAAATAGGGTAAAGCGATAAGGATACAGACTAATAGTAACAGTAGGGTAAAGAGACGCCTGTGCCTTCGTAAAGAACTGGGTAACAACGCTTGAAAGCTACCAAAGGTTGCAACAATTTTTCAAAAGGAAAAACAACAATTATTCGCCTGCTTTTTTTAACTCAGATCCAATAGAGATTGTTTTCGGTCATGTGCGGGCGTATAATTTCCGAAACAATGACCCTAATTGCCACACCTTTTCAAGCACATTTAGATCTATCATCATCATTATCATCATTCTCCTGCCCTTATCCCATTTTATTTGAGGTCAGCGTCATATGGCTATTTCTTCCATTCATCTCTATTAGACGATATTCTATCAATAACGAGATTTATAAAATTCCATTCTGAAACTTATAATTGTGAAGCGGATTCATATGAACAATTATTAAAATTACAAAGCCTATTTGAACACAGAATCTTCGTATATTGGTTCAAATAGGCCTGATTCTACAGTTAAGCTCACCTGCTATGCTGTTCTCTAATGTAACCACTAACCATTATACCATAGCTGTAGTGCTATTCTCTAAGCAACGCAACCTCCAGCTCGACGCTGCGGTAACGGCGAGTTACATTTTCATATTCAGTAACTTCGCTCACGCAGCACTAGCGCCACGAGGCTTTACGGTTTTTGGTGGAACTACTCAAGGATGGATAGTTTGACAGTTTTTATATGAAACACGGTATTCGCTAAGCCAAAACAACCACAATTTCGCCGACAGCCTCGCCCACAACCTCGACTTTACTTGTCAGAATCAAAAGCTTCTATTTTGCAGGCGAACCTCCACTAAACAACGTTTTTGATTTATTTTATAAAGCCTTTCATATGTATAGATTACAATAAGTGAATATTTGTTCAGATTGGAAAATAATAGTAATATAATGGCTGCTCGTGCGTTGTGCATTATAAATTTGCAAAAAGAAACAAAAAAATATGACGATGTACGAAAGCGACGTCAAGCTCGTGAATTGCGTAAATTACGAACAATTTCTTGCGATGCCGAATTTATAGCCAATTATAGGCTTAATGAAGATTTGCTTAATACTCTCATAGAAGATATTTCGACTTATCTACCTGCATACAAGGTCTAACCAACAAATTGAAGGTAAGAATCTCCATTAATTTTCCTGGTCTTCTGTTTCCATATTGGATTTGATAAATAATGTACTAATTACATAATATAACAATATGCGATGAATTGTGTTATGTATGTAGGTACTAAAATAATAAACTTAAAATAATTTATTTCAGGTTTTATGTACCTACTCTATCTTTTCTGGCTAATGGAAGTTACCAGAAGCTGGTAGGCAAAAATGTGGATTGCTATGTATCGCAGTTGTCCGTCTCACGGGCTATTCATGCTGTTTTTTTTTTATTATTATTAGATTTCCACAAAATGCAAGTGGCAGGCTCTCAAAAAAAGGTCAGTAACAAGAATTAATTTGGATGTATAATAATGGAAAGACTAATAAACAATATCTCTACTATTTTTGTAATTCATGGTCGAAATGGATTTCATCATTACTGTTTTTTGTAGCTTTTATGAGAAGTTCAAGATTCCTGGTGTCATTGGCTGCATAGATAGAACATTTGTAGCTATGATTAGGCCAATTCAAAATGAGGAGCGCAATTACTGTCGGAAAGGATATCATGCTAGAAATGTAATTCTTCAATATACAAGGTGTCCAGAAAGGGTATCGGGTATTTGTTTTCGCGCCATATTCGAAACGGGGCGTCTAAAGGGTGCGGGGAGGGGTTCGTGGCGTCCGCCATTTTGTGGAGTTTTAGTCACGATGGAACAGTACTCGGGAACGCATCGCGCATTTTGCGTACGAGCGTATTATCGTAATGGTAATTCAATAGTGACTGCTCAACGTCTCTATCGTGCGGAATATCGTACACGCCACGCGCCAATTGACGATAGCATTAGGAAATGGATCAGGATGTTCGAGAATACAGGTGCGACAGTTAAAATTCAAAACTCTGGTCGTCCTCGTTCAGTTCGCGATGAAGAAACAATTGAAGAAGTTGAGGCATCGGTTCGTCAAAATCCGTCTTTATCCATCCGAAAGCGAAGCCAAGCGTTGAACATAAAAAAATCGTCTTTACATTCGATTTTAAAGAAAGACTTACATCTAAAAGCCTATAAAATTCAATTGGTTCAAGAATGGATACGGACTATGCTAATCGACTGAATTTTGCGAACGAAATGCTGCAGCGATTTAACAACTTTAACAACATACTGTTCAGTGACGAAGCAAATTTTCACCTGAATGGTCATGTTAATAAGCAGAATTGTCGGTACTGGGCAGTGGAGAATCCGAGACGAAAGCATGAACGACCCCTGCATAGCCCAAAGGTCGTTGTTTGGGCCGCTATGTCTGCTAAAGGCATAATTGGTCCTTATTTTCATGAAGATCAACGAGGCCGAGCAATTAATGTGAATAGTGACCGTTATTGCGATATGTTGCGAAATTTTTTGGTCCCAGAGTTGCAGGAGTTTGCAGGTTTCAACTCAAGAACGTGGTTCCAGCAAGATGGGGTCACTTGCCATACCTCAAATGACTCAATGGAAGTTGTTAACGAATTATTCCCTAATAAAGTTATTTCGCGAAGGGGTAACATCAACTGGCCTCCCAGAAGCCCCGACCTTAGCCCGCTTGACTATTTTGCATGGGGATACCTTAAAAGTAAGGTTTATCAAAACAATCCGACGAATCTAACCCAGTTAAAGCAAAACATCAGGTCAGAAATGGCAGCAATATCAATAGCTATGTGTCACTGTGTTGTCGCCAATCTTCGTTTTCGTTTAGAAGAGTGCCAGCAACATAACGGTCATCATTTGGATAACATCATCTTTTCCAAATAATTCTCCAATTCATATGCTAATAATAAATAATAAACTTTTTTATTGGATACAAATAAATTTTGTTTCATTGAACTTACAAATACCCGATACCCTTTCTGGACACCTTGTAGTTATATTTTATTTAAATAAAGTAAAAGGTTCAGCTTCTTTGACTCTAAATTCTAGTGGAATACCCGAAAGTTGGGATGATATTATACGTAATGCTTTGAACAACAATTTTTCCGATCAGAGGGACGAGACGGCTTTATAATTATAATGATTTGTCATTATTAATGCAAAAAAGTAGCAGCCCTCAAGAATATTATAACACAATAATGACTTAAGTAACTTTATATGAGACTATATTAACAACTATAGAAACCAAACGCGATTTATATCGAAAATATACTTTACAGTCTTACATTAGAGGTCTTAAAAAACCTTTAGGGTTCCGTTTTAGATGTATGAGACCCGAAACCATCGAAAAAGCTCTGGAATTTGTACAAAGAGAAATGAATGTCATGTATTTGCAGTAACGTAACGCAGGAATCCCCGAGCGGCGAAATCCGAATAATAACCAGAGTATGCAGCAAATGCATTTAAACTTTAGAACGCCGCAAACGGTCCCTATGACCACGCATAAAAAAAAATGTTTCCCGAATGCAGGTCTTAGCTAGCCTAGACCAATGTCTATGCCACAGCAGTCTTGGCGACCAGGTTTTCAACCTCGTCAGGTACCAAAACGTAACCCTAATATGTTAAGTCATAGTCAACAGATGTTTTGCGCACCTCCAAATTCATTTCCAATAAAGTTTGGATGACTAAGCCGGATACTCTCAAATATTGTGAGCAATCAGGAAAAGATTAATAGCCAACAAAAGTAATTCTTACTAAGGGAGCAATGGAGCAGTTGGACGACAGGTTAATATTCCCACAGCCGACGAGAACAGAGCTACGATGTGAACGTCAAGAATTATTTTCTTTACATGAAAGCTACCTCGCTACTATACCACATAAATGCACTGTGGACTGAAGAGTTTACCATCATCAATACCAACGATTACATCAAAGGGCAACCGCTGAAGATTACCGAAATACCTATGGAATCGGATATCAATGAATCAGCTTTACCCAGTGGCGGATTTGCCCTAAAGCCCAGTAGACCCGGGCCTAGGGCGGCCAGATATAAGGGGCGGCAAATCGTGACTGATTGTCACTGCCAATGCCTATTGTATTTGAAGAAGATCCCCCGATTCCTGTTCCAGCACCAGCTATGGCAGACTAGCAGTTGCAAGTGCTTCAAAACCTCAACATCCACGTCAACGAATCTATCGATCATGTCGTTGTCCCCCAGTCGCCGCTACCGCCGTCTACACTAGAGCCCGAACTGGAAGCTGACGTCGATCTATATGACGACGAACAGACAGCATCTCAGATGGCGCAGTTCTACGAGGATTTGCGCCGCACGGCGTCATATTGGGTACATATGGTACATATTCGAGTGACAATTGTGACGCCACGGTTATTCGTATATAATTCCAATACTTATATTTAATATGATTGTGTTTCTTATCATAAAGACTGTTATCGGCCTGGCTATTTTTGTACCTTTTGTGTAGGTACTTTAATTTACAAAATCTCTGGTTGGTACCTAATTGGTTAGTATCTAATTGGTTTAATTTTAATTAATTTAGTTTATCCCA
This sequence comes from Allophyes oxyacanthae, assembly GCA_932294325.1. Lineage (NCBI taxonomy): Eukaryota > Metazoa > Arthropoda > Insecta > Lepidoptera > Noctuidae > Allophyes > Allophyes oxyacanthae. Next base: position 11,403,077 of record OW028629.1, read on the forward strand.
TAATTCATTTACTGTACTTTTTATTATTATTTCGTTTTGTATTGGCTGGGTTGCGACTTGTATTTTATCTTTATCGTTTATTGTTATATCTGTTTTTTTCTTAAATGCTGACCACTGTTTATCGTCTTCATATAAATAAATATACATAAAAAATATTTATTTTCGTGATATTATTTTTGTCGACGCATGCAGACGTTCCCATCGATACAAAATAAAATTAGATAAATTAACAATTGCATAAACAGTGACCTAGTACACTAATTTATTAGCGTGAATATTAATATCGTAGTGATTATTTTATAATAATGAATCATAAACAGTAAGTGAATTAAAAAAAATATGGACAGCCACTTCGATCGGAGCGGGATGACGCGCCGCAGCCCTCCACCGACACCACCCCAAAATCCGAGGCAGGACCAAGATGAGAAAATTGAAGTACTCTCGACTCCGGATTTACAGAATTGGTTGCCGTCTATTGAGCAGTATTTAAATGAGTTCTGTTGTATTGCTTCTGACGGAAAGTTAAACTCTGAGCAGAAGCTAAAAGTAAACAACCTATGCCGAAAAGTTGGACATGGAGCCAAAAGCCATACAAGCCCACACTACCCTTAACCCTAGATAGATAACCTACGTCGAAACGACGTACCTAATCGATTTTGAAAAATCGATATAACTCGTTTGTTTTTCACGTCACCACGCTTGCCGTTCCTGTCAACTCAGTTGGCCCTCGGAGCTTGCAGGATACACCCGTATTGCTCCGGTAAGTGCAATACTTTCGTCAATATTTACCTACCGTACGTCGAAGTGACGTATGGTTATCTTTATTGTGATGACTTTGTCGACAAATTTAAAAGAAGAAATTCGTGAAATATTGCCGAAATCACAAGCCGAACCTCCCACACAACGTGAAGGTATACCTGAGCCAAAAAAAAGAAAATATTGTGCCTTTTGTCCATCAAAAATTAGGAGGATGACAAAGACCATGTGCGACAGCTGCAATAATCCCATTTGTGGAGAGCACAAGTCCAGCGCCTGTCCTAAGTGCCTTTGAGGCCAAAATAAATAAAAAGTGATAGGTATTTAATTAGGTTTGTTATACTATAGAGATTTCAAAAAGTTGATTTTAAAAAGTTTACATAGTAAATTATAAGACTGACGGAGAGATTCCTAAATGTTTAAGTTTTGTAGATTAAGAAGTACCGTGTTTTGTTCTTAAAAATTTTTTTCGAATAAAAATATAAATAAACCCTAATGTTTTTCATTAACTCACAACACAATTACATACATTAAGACATATTACCACATTCATAAACCTAGTATAATATACATAATCCAAAATATGCCCTCTCAAATATGCGCACGACGAATCGACGTATGGTTATGTTTAGTGTACAGTGACGTATGGTTTTCTATCTAGGGTTAAAACTCTGGCCGAAGAACGAGACCTTGCGGATTGTCTAAATAATATAAATAAGATAAAGCGGACAATGCAGGAGTCCTTTTCGAAACAAGCTGCCGAAAGTACTGCATCTTTTGCACATATGGTGAAAAACGGGTCCAACCTTTGTTCGTCCAAGCCCCTTCAGTTCCGTAGCGATTTATCCTAGTGATAACTCGAAGACCAGTGACAAACCAAATTAATTCGGTGCAACTGTACTGATTGTCTATACCACCATACATCGTCGGTATAACTTGTGCACTGAGATCAAAAAGTCCAGCTCCAAGCTAAAAATCTTTTCCTAAAGAAAAAAGTTGCTGGGTTAGAAGAAATTCTTCAGTCTGGATGAAAAATCTTTAATAAATAAAGAAGAAAAAATGGTCCTTGAAAAAATTGGCGTTGAAGAAACAGAACTTATTAAGCGTCAATTAAAGAAATGTATAAAAGTGGGAAGCTCTCACGAGTTATGTTTTGACCAGAACTGAGATGTTTTGCATTAAGTCGTCCACTTTTATTCCCCAAAACCTTACAAGTATGTCTGTAAAACATTTGGGACCTGTTTACCTACTCCACGTACTTTAACAAAATGGTATATATAGTCATATTAATGGACGGCCCGTGGCGGCTTTAAAATATAAAGCCGATGCCAATCCAGATATTAAAATTTAATATAATTTGGATTTCGATGAAATGAAAACAGAGACACAATCACATGATAGTCCAAATAGTGACAGACGAATCGGGTACGTCGATTATGGTTTTGATTTATTAACAGATAGTACAGATAAAGCCACCGACGTCCTAGTATTTCTATTAGTAGGTATTAATACTCCATGGAAAGTCCCAATCGGATGTTTATTAGTTAAAGGCCCAAGGGCTAAGTTAAAATCTTAGCCTGACACTTGAACTAAAGCATTTGAATTAGTACATAACACACCATATTAGATCCTACAGCGAAGAAACGAGTTTACTTTTTCTTAGACCCGAGCCACATGTTAAAATTAACTCGAAACACTTTTTGATACTACAAATGGTTTTACGATGACAATAAAAATAAAATTCAATGGTTATTTGTGAAGGTATGACATAAAATCAAAGAGGCAGAATTATTTATCATGGCTAATAAGTTAAGAGCAAATCACATTTGATTTATTATAAGACAAAGATAATGAATGTTCACTATGCAGCACAATTGTTCAGCGCAAGTGTTGCTGACGCATTTGTGTTTTGTGAAAAAGATTTACAAGTAAGTGATTTACAAGTATGGCAAGTACAAGGCAGACAGCTCGACGCTTCCACTGCTGCCACTTCTTTTTTTAGGAGGATGATGGACATCATGAATGACATTTATTCTCCGATTCACTACTTTGTCCTAGAAAATGATACTTCTATTTTAGACAGGCTTCAGATACCCAATTCCTGCAATCGAAGAATTTGGCTATGAGCCTCACATGCCACCTACAAAAGACAGAAACAACTCAACTCACGAATGAACAAGCGAATAAATCACGTCTAATAACAATTGTGCGCTGGGTCGACGCTGGGACGAAATATTCGCAGAATTTATACCAACAATGACTTGGGACAGACATTATATGTTTTTCGATTTCAGAATCGCTGCCGCTATCACAAACTATTTTCATACACCCATCGAAGATAATCAATACGCCGAAGATTTAATCAACGAAATAAGGCAGAAGCTACATCCTACTAATATTCTAAACGACCATATGGAAACGATACGTTTAAACAGTAGAAGTGCTGATTTTACAAGATTAGAAGCAAATGATTTGGATTTTCAGAGATTCAGTGAAAAATAAATAACCTATCAATTGAAGATACTTTTGATATAATTTAGTCGTAGTTTGACTGCTACGATGGCTTCGGTTGTGCGTGCAAGAAATTAATTAATAAAAGGTTACAGTTATTTATTGATTTTTGCCTAGATTTAAGTAAAAATAATATGTTTTGTTGTTTTTAGGACGGGACTTAAATGACGATCAAGAATTGCAAAGCTTGACGATGGAAACCTCTCCAAAATTGACAATTTTGATGAAGACGATGATAGTTTTCAACAGAATGTCCTAGGAGACGATGTCCTCGATGAAATATTCTTTGGCATGGAAACTGAAGAAGATCCTGAGCCAATCCCTCATCTTGTCACGCCCGCAACTTCAACAGCTGCGCGCCAAAAAACTACGCGTCCAGCTCCTCGCAAGCGGGTCTGGAAACAGGTATTTTTCCAAGATTCTTCTCATGATTATCCTTAGCTGCCAGTGTCCACTGTGAGGACCCCATGAAATATTTAATTCAACTTCGTATCACTTCGCTTCAATGCGTTGCAATGGTTTCTTGATTAGAAATGTCACAAGCCTGTTTCCACATCCTTTTTGCCAATGCAGTCTGCAGATTCCTGACTTTTGCTTATAAAAACGAAACAAAACGACGATGACGACAACGAGACGTTTAAAAACTTATGTAAAACAAAGTTTACAAAATTATTTGTTTACCCTTAGGGATAAGCTAGCCCTAAGGATAATGTGTATAGTCATTTACCTACATAGCCCCATTTTCAACCCACTTCAAAAAAGAAGGATGTTTTATGTTTGACTTTATGTATATATTTTTTTATGTATGTTCACTGATTTCTCCTTCAATTGCAGACTGTTTTTGAAAAGCCTCTTTTAGTTTGAAAGAGTATTCTGCAGAGTTGGTCCCATTTAAATTTGGTGAAGATCTAATGAAGACCTTTGGAGATAGACGATGGAACTCTTCAATGGATAACAGCAAATCACTTGCGATTTTTGTAGTCGCATATTTATGTATTCTTGATGCCACTGAAGACAAACAACGACAACACAACAACAACAACAAACAAACAACAGACAAATAAAATAAACTTAAAAAAAGCAAGAACCGACTTCAAAAAAACCGTGTGTAACAAATATATTAAATCTCTCTTTGACTGTATCAACCTGGTTTACTTTATCCTAAACCATTATCTTTCAAAACTTTTGTAGTTGTAATCCATCAAGAGAGGGAACTCGGACCTGGTTTTATTATTTGTACACATCTTCTTACTATTATTCGATATGACTTGGCATTCTTTTCAAAAATCTTATTGTGTGGCTTTACTGGTCCTCGTAGCTACCCCTGGACGGTGTTCCTCCGCGATTGATTAACGCTATGAAGAAATTCAACAACTTCTCCGGTAGTGGCCAATTTCAATAATGATTTCGACAGCCACTTAGCTTTCCCTTGATGGTGTTCCTCCAAGATTGATTAATGCTATGGAATAATTCAAGAACTTCTCCAGTAGTGGCCAGTTTCAGTAAAAACGAATGTGATTTCTGAAAAATTACAAAGGTATGTTAAGAGATGTATATGTAAGTAAAGTAGTCTCCAAACTTTTTGCCCGCTCTGAAGTTGCCACAACACAATGTGCAAGTTTCGCGTACAGACGTAACGCACACAGAGCATTAGCTTGCGCTAAGTTCAGAGCCAAAGATCGGACACCACTATAAGTATTATAATGATATTGAATATTGATAACAGATTTTAAAACTTACTAAATAATGCCATGTACTTGAGCATTGCACTGGTTGTTTCGTTCAGAGCTTGGGTAGCCACTCTAACCTTCCATCGTTTTAATTTTTTCAGTATGTGGTGCTCTGATAATTTTCGATCCATTCTTGATATAGTAGGCAATCAGAATTGAACTCTGTCAATATGTCATTCCAAGTGGCATCTTTGCCTTTAAATACCATATCGTTGGCTAGAAGGTTGTTTCTAAGGAAATGTGGTGGATGACCATACCTAATTGTTGACCCAATATCTCAACAATCCACCTGCAAACAAAAAATATTTGGTATTTATAATAATGTTTATCTAAAGAATGATAGTTACAAATCTATATCTATGTATACTAATATTATAAAGAGGTAAAATTTGTTTGATTGTATGGTAATCTCCGGAACTACTGAACAGATTCTAAAAATTCTGTCACTAATAGAAACTACACTATCCTAGAGTGATAAACTTTTCCTGTTTTCGTTGGAAACCGACATTATTATTATTATTCCCCTTTTATCAACTTTATGACATACTTTTATATATTTTAAAATAAAATAACTTCAGAAATAATTTAAAAAAAAAAAAAAACTCATCAACCCTGTTCCCAATGCCCATCGGCATTGGGAACAGGGTTTATTATTATTATGACCCTGTAATGTCCCACTGCAGGGCAAAGGCATCCCTTTCATCTACAGCTCGACCCACCATTGCCTTACACACAAGGGACATAGTGATATTAAATTCGTTTAATTTGTAAACAACAAATTAGCACCAATATGTTATTTTCTTCACAATAATTCTCTAAAAATGGAGCTATGTATTATCACTTGGCAAACACAATTTCCTCTCGTTTCGTGATCACACAACCACATTGTTCTTATGCAAGTAAATAGCAGGTACCTACCTACAATAATTAATTGAAGTAAACTTACCGGTCAGAGTGTAGCAAAGGGTGTTCAAGGATTTTGGGATCCATTATCCAATGTGCAAACTGGTTACCCATACGGCCATACCGTCGAACTGCTTCTGGCACACAATCACATGTCTGTTCTGTTCAAAAATATAATATGCCTTTGACAAATCATAACCGTAATCATGAAAAGACATGTGGAATAGATTTCAGCATCTTCATCTCGATGGACTCAACCAAAAAACAAGTCTACAAGCAAAGTCCTAGCGCAAACTGTGCCCTGTGCAAACTACAAACAAATGATTGCAAAAAATGCAAAATAATAATTATATTTTTTAAATATGTTCGAAGCGGTTCGAAGAGTACCTATGTAATGATTGTCCGATATACTATTGTAGTCTTTGGTAATGATAAAATTGTTAACTGCCAGTCGCCATCGGCCACGCCTAGGGCCGTACCTAGAGCGAGTAGCAGTAGGTCTACTCGACTTACTAAATACTAAGACTAACTCGAGTTGCGCTTGGCTCGAGTTCGTTCGAGTTGAATGGTGATAACTCGAGTTTGGTTTGGGCTGGCTGGCGGTACATGAACGAATCAAGCGGAAGATCGAGAGCGCGATTCGTTTGTTGAGTGCACGCTTTGTATTCCCGCTATAGTGCATCGACCAAATTATATCGATGATGACATAATATATACACGATTTATGATGCATACTATAAAATATCTTTTTTATTTCAATCCTACCTACTAAGTTTAGTAATGATAATTGTCCGAACATACAAGTTTCATGGAAAACAAATATATAAAAAGTAATTTGTTACAAATAATTTACTCAGCTTAATCCTGCTAACTCGAGTTCCATTGTTCCATTCGAGAAATGTTAATTTCAACTCGAGTTAACTCGAGTCGTGTTTTTTCTGAGTACCAAATAATATTTTAGAATCGAATCAATCTTGCGATATACACACGGTATCGAAATGAAAGTACTTAGTATCGAATCGAATCAGACTGGACGAATGTTACTTTACAATATTTAATTGTTGTCGCAACATCGGTTCCAAGCGACTGCATATTATTTACACATTAATAGCCACACATTTATTAATTTAAAATTTTAAAGTAAGTAAAGGTATTAAATTAATCATCTTTTATTATATGCATTTCGAAGTAACTCTGTTGTATCCTAATCCTGACTGCCCAAAAACAGTATCTGCTCCATATTTTTTAGAGACAATCTGTTCCTTGCTTTGAAAATTATGTAACAGAATAACAACCAGTCCCAAGAATATTTTCATATGGTAATAATTGTATTAAATCAGTCTCATAAAAAAAACATCTGAAAAGTATCGATATAAGTAAGTATCGATACTTTAGTGGTACTCATACGTGGACGATGACTAGAATCGAAAAATGAATTGAGTACTACATAAATGGGTCAATCATTTTCAACATCAGCATCAGCATCCGCATTGATCGATGCTGATTATTAATGCTGATGTTCAAGTCGTGACATGACCGCAGAGAGGGCGGGGCTTATAGCACGTGTTGTTTTAGTTTGCTAGTTTTGACCCTAATTTCGTAACCGTTGCCTAAGTTATGATAAAATTAAATTGTTAATGAGTAACGTTGTAGGGGAACCCTACATAATATTTCTATGTGAGTAACCAATTGCACACGATTGAGAAATAAAAGACCCAAAAATCCCAATTAATTATGTTAATATGGTAGCAGGGTTGTTGCGAACATCAGCATCCGTGGAACTTCAGCATCATTTTCAACATCAGCATCCGCATTGATCGATGCTGGTTTTTATTGCTGATGTTCAAGTCGTGATATGACCGCAGAGGGGGCGGGGCATAAAGCAATTCGGTTGCGAGTTTTGACCAAACACAAACTTGTCTCACAAACAGAATACCTGGTAGGTAGTCTCGATATTTAATTACTACCTAATCTAGTACTAATTTATTACTAAAGTAGGTAGGTAGGTACATAATATTTTTGATTTTATTAAATCACAATATTATTGAAACTATCTTTTATTTCAATACCAAGGGAAACTGTGCCACTTTTAAAAATAAATTCATAACTACGTTTCCCTATTTTTTAAGAAAATAATTAAAATCAGCTTGTCAATGATAAAACATGAGCATCAGCAACAACCCTGTGTATGGTTAAGTATGGTAAGTATGGTAAGTATATACCTACGTTATGTGAGAACGCCTGTTGAAGAATGAGCAATGACTTGTATCCTTCCCGATGGCATGAAGCAGATCCTTGTTTGCTGGATTATTATGCAAATTCTTTTTTTTTTTTTATACTCAAAGTTTAGGCTCTCACGATCGTATTTAAGTTTAATACCGATGTCGATGTTCATTACAATTTTAGTTACGCGGTAGACCCGCAGACCCGAAACAACTATCTGTAGATCATACAAATATTTGTTCCGTGCGGGGATCGAACCCGCGGCACGTAGCGCAGAAAGCTAATCGCTTAGCCACTGCGCCAACCGTGTCGTCGTGTGTATTTATTACAGGGAAATGGACACAACCAGACAACCAAGATAAACAATATCTAAACTCAAACAGAGATTAGAAAAAATATTAATGAAGTATAAATGTCAGAGCAAGAGGATACGGTCTGCCCAAAAACTGTAGATGAATCAGATGAATAAATACATTTATGACAATTATAGAAAAATTACCAGAAAAAAATAAGATTTTCACCAAGCTGAATTATTCAATCAAGCAAAGAGGAAGAAGATTTACAAATGAAGAAAAAATTGAGTCTTTGACAATTTTAAATAGAGCCCAAAAGCTATGCCCAAAAGCTTATAAATTGTTGAAAAAAATGTATATGTTCACTTCCAAACGTTGTCTTCAAAATTTAAATGCCTTTACAGTCTAACCCAGAATAAATCAAGTTTTAAATGATTTTCCGTGCGGGGATCGAACCCGCGGCACGTAGCGCAGAAAGCTAATCGCTTAGCCACTGCGCCAACCGTGTCGTCGTGTGTATTTATTACAGGGAAATGGACACAACCAGACAACCAAGATAAACAATATCTAAACTCAAACAGAGATTAGAAAAAATATTAATGAAGTATAAATGTCAGAGCAAGAGGATACGGTCTGCCCAAAAACTGTAGATGAATCAGATGAATAAATACATTTATGACAATTATAGAAAAATTACCAGAAAAAAATAAGATTTTCACCAAGCTGAATTATTCAATCAAGCAAAGAGGAAGAAGATTTACAAATGAAGAAAAAATTGTGTCTTTGACAATTTTAAATAGAGCCCAAAAGCTATGCCCAAAAGCTTATAAATTGTTGAAAAAAATGTATATGTTCACTTCCAAACGTTGTCTTCAAAATTTAAATGCCTTTACAGTCTAACCCAGAATAAATCAAGTTTTAAATGATTTGGAAAATAGTTAAAAATATGCCACAGGAAACAAAAACGAATCTTTTGCACTTGAAATTGGAAATTGCAAAGTATTCCCCCGAACACTCCACATTTACATAAAGTTTTCCACAATAACTTGCTAGTAAAAGATGGCAAATTCTTACAAAATGGTGATAATAAATAGGCTAAATGGGAACACATTATTAAAATGTTGCTGGAAGTAGATGATGGAGATGTCGAAATAAGATTAGTAAATAAATTAACAGAAATACATGTCTTACTATTACAAATACTACTACAAATTTGTAGTAGTATTTAAATTAGTCTGTAAGGACTTGTACCGTAAAATAGGGATCGACGTCAATATTTTGAGGAAAAGATATCGATACTTTTAGCCTAATTCGCGCTCTAAAAATTATTTTATTTGGCCTAATCTACTTCAATCACCTTGCATTACTAGATTAATACTAATCAATAGACTCAATTCAACTTAAAACCAAATTAAAAAGCAGCAAATCGAGTCGACCAAAAACAAAAAATACATATAACGTAATTTGTTAAAAAAATGTTAGTGAAAAAGTATTCCTTTTTACATTTTTAGGATGTTTAATCTTAAAACTTAAAAATGTTTAATGGTCTGAAAAAATTATCAATTTGTATACCTTTTCGATACTTGGATTTTTATATTGATACATCGATAAATTGAAATATTATATATCACTCAAAAATATCGATACATTGAACAAATAATATCGATATTTTTTCAATAATCCCAACCGTAAAATAAATTTTAAAAAAAAGTCAATTATCAAATCAACGTTGAAATCAAAATAGATCAAAATGATGGAACTTGGAAGTATCAGTAAAAATGAAAATGATTAGGTATGAATTATGATGTGTACTTAAAAAGTGAAATGTGAGACGCGACGCTGCGACGGAAATATATATTTTTTGTTGTATCTCTTTGGTATCTACCATGGACTACGTGCATTTTCGTCAGACAGTGTGTTAGCTTGGTAAACCGAATCAATCAAATCAATAGAAGTTATTCAGGCACAGTTACCTACCTCGTTGCAAGGTGTTGATTTCTTTCTTTCGTCTGGAGTGATTTCCAATGGAATCACTAAAGGAATCATTTGAAACTGCGAGTTTTTGTGTTGTTTGATTTTGTATTGTCATGTTCGAATTTTTGTTGGCGTCGTGGTACATTTGCCTTGTTTCTTCTGATAATTATTGTTACATAGGTACTGTTTAATGTTTATTAGTAATATGACGGTAAGGTTTAACTTGGTCTATGTTGTACTTTGGTGATAACCGATGCCTAGGATTGCTAATAAAAAAAGAGAGTTCTTCTGGAGGTCCAGGAAAAATAGGTACCTATAGCTGGACAATATTTCGCCCTGATTTTGCATTAGCCTCGTAACTACAAGTACAAAAACATTATACAAAATTAAAAATCTGTTCTTTAAAATACTGAAAATGTGTTAAACATTCACCAGTCAGATAAGAGCTTACAGATTTTATCTATTTGTAATCTTCATTTTATAAAAATGTCAAATTTTAAGTTAGTATTTTAAGTTGAGTTAACCTTTTAACTGCTCAGCATTATTACTGTTAAGTGAGCATGATACAACCTGGTGGATTACTCAGTCCTTCAGGACTATCGAAATTTGGAACAGAAGTTTTGAAATTCTATTCTGTACCAAAAATTTGAAAGAGCTCCTAAGCATTCGGTATTCATTTTTGAATAACATCAAAGCTAAATGCTTTGATGATTAGTGAACCTTTAGTGTGAACTGTCTAGCCACAACTACTGGTAATTTTCAACAACTCTGATCATCTAACTCATTTCTATATTAACACCAATAATTATATCCTGTGGCATCATTTTATATTTCATTCGCAAATAGCAGGTGATAAATTAGAGAACTATTTAAGAAGTCCATAGAAGAAAAATTAAGTGTCTAAGCCGTAACCTACCAAAGATATGACAGTTGGCCTTTCATATCAGGCGTTATTTTTATGGGAAAACAATATACAGCAACTTATTATGGTGAATATTGACAGTGTTTTGTTAACAACAGTCTTCAGAGGACCTTGTGACAAGTAACAGCCACACGGGTTGATAGTTTTTTAGGTTAAACTATGCTTGCCACGGTCCGTGCCTTTATTTGAACATCTATGACAGTTTCTAACTTACCCATAAACTGTTGATGATTGACAATGTTTTGTAATAATATCCATGCTACCAGCTTATGCAGTCCGACTCGCTGTTATATTAACTAACTCAGATTACCAACTGTTGGTTTTGGATTTGGGGTTTTGGTAGGAAAAATGCTGTTATTTTGACATTTCACACAGACACTTCAATTTTATTTATTTGTATAGATAATAATTCCTAAAAATGGAGCTGGAGTAGTCAAATTTTGTTGATGTCTCCCCTGCCCAGCCCATATAGACATCACATGGCAACAACATCCAAGTGTCCTTTTCCCGACTATACATGTACAGAAACAAATGCCCTTTTAGGGCGTTTGTGCCTCCATTTGCACCTTCTAAAAATATATAAACAAAGTATGTTTGTCACCTTCTATGTCGAAACTGTATACAACCACTTAACGGCCAAGGATTTTGCATTATTAAATTAAATCTTTCAAGCGCACATATATTTATATCTCTATGTAGTTCGATAATGTACGAACAATAGCTTCTAACATGTTCGTCATAGTAGCTCCTAACCTGACATAATTGATACGTCCCTAGTGCATGTATTATAAAGTCATCCATTTGGATTGTGGGGAATTTATGAAGGCCAGGAATATTGGCCACCATAGGCTCGAAATTGACCCGATGGTGGTTGAGATGTCTTTGAACTACGTAGTGGCTGAGGTCATTATAATCAGGAGGGTTATGTTATTTATTTTATTGACTTGAGTCGGTTAACCGATGGTCCATTAGAGGTTCGCCGAATGCATTTAATAGTGCAGCAGCTATTCTAAATTCATCAAACAAATGACCTGCGGCTCTATTAGCCCTTATTTGCATAGATCATTTATGACTAACGATTTTAAAATAAAATAAATTATGCACCAACACTATGCAAAAAAGTTTTTTTTTTAATATAAAAAGAGCGGTAGTTATTCATTTTTATATATTGAATTACAAAAAATCATGTGAAGGATTTTTCCATCACTATGCTTCTATAAGTAATCTTCATAATTCCATCAGCTAGTGTGGAACTTAAAACAAATATCTTCTATTATTTCTTTTAAATTTCATTTTGTTGCCTCGTATGGCCCATAAACCTCAATGATGTGTCCACCTGGACACACGAATAACATAATATAATAAAATTTTGTTAAAATATTCCTGAATTTATGTAGGCTATAGGACTTCCGTTGATACCCATAATTAGAACTTTTTTGCAAATATATGTACGTCCCATCATCGGCAATAGTTATTGCACGTCTCTCTTCGGCAGGAGATTCTGGATTTCCAAATAAATGGGTAGGTATTGTTAGTATTCTGTTTATTAATTGATCCCTACTGATATGATCGAAACCGAAGTGGTTTGGAACAAAGTCATTTTTTTTTACATTTTTTTTCCAGTATTTGGCACGACATACGAAACATTTTTGATAAGCGTTCTTTCGAATAATCATTTAGCTTGGTCACGAAAATAATTAGAGCATTTAAAGGATTTTAAAATTTTTCAGGGGCAAGCTGATTTATATGACTTCCATAAATTGTGTTTTATTAAAACCAGTGAAGTTATGAAGAACTGAACCACGAATTGTGTTTATTTCTTCGTGAATTCGTCCGGTCCAGTAACGCAATTCACCTGCTGGCATATTTTCAACATAATCTTTTGTTATTATTTTGCTGCATGCATTTGTGTCATTATTTGGTCTTAACATTTTTTCTGTAAAATGTTATCCTTTACATAATTTTTTATTGTTTTGCTACTTAAAGAACACTTTATTTCAACAACGAAGTCCTTAAATACCCCATCAGATGAAACGCCTATGATCCCCTATTAAATCAATCCTGTGCTTTCAACCACTGCTCCTAAGTCCGTTTCAAGCTCCATAAGTACTTGTTTTTCTAAAGTCTTCCCCTTTATTATTGCTTTAGTCTATGGCAATTTGTTTCCACTCTACATGCTTTGTACTAAAGCACCATTCTGTTTTGCAGTGACTAGCTTCATAGGTCCTAGACCCTGTTAACTTTGAATCTGCTTTCGTTGCATTTCTGCAAATTCTTTATTTAATAAACACACAGTTAAAATACAATAGAAGGAAAAATTGAGAAGTGCATACAAAAGACATCTTATGAACTAGCGGTGGGCCCCAAACTAGGCAGAGCCTGTATCTTGGTGACCCATACATACACAGCTTATTATAGAAGGCTTATTTAGAATAATATCTGATGTAAAGGTTTGAAATTGTCGAAGCTATGATCATTAAGCCTATGCACAAACTGTAGCATGAAATTAAACACGCGAAAGGCGAGGAAATAAAAATAGGAAGAACATTTTTTTTTATTTTTTCAAAATTCGGTCGTTTTCATATGTATAATTTCGACTTAGCATTTCTTTTTTCTTTTTATTTCTTTCTAAATTCGTTCTATTCTAAATCGGTGTAAGCGCCAAACGACGTCGAGGCCTTTGCTTATCTCTAAAATTATTATAAATGTAACTGTCAGTGTCATTTGTTGGCGGCTATATTGTTTATTTTGCTTTTAGCTGTTAAATTCAATTATTATCCCCAATATTTATTATTTTGTATTAGATAAGACACCATGAAGGTATCCGATTTAACGTCGCCGATAGCAGGAACCTGCCGACAGTAGATAAATAATGTTGCAAAACACGTAGTGCTAAAGGCCTATTCAGACCTAAGCGGTATTCGCTACTGTCTGCGGCAGCGAAAACCCAGTGGGTATGCGGTAATATTACTGTTCAGACCTAAGCGGTATTCGCTACCGTCTGCGGCAGAGAAAACCCAGTGGGTATGCGGTAATATTACTGTTCACACCAAAACGGATTTCGCTATCCCGCGCGGTATGTACCGCTACCCACAGCGGCAGCGAATATCGCTCAGGTCGCCCTAGCCGCGGTACTTGATACTAAATACCAGAGCGAAACCCGCGCAGTATGTACCTCTACCCACAGCGGCAGCGAATACCGCTTAGGTCTGAATAGGCCTTAAGGCATAACTGGAATCGCGGGAAGCCTATGTAGACAGTTAGACATCAGTACACCAGTAGGATACGTGGAAGTTAAGCGAGAAGGAAACATCTGCACAGCTAATTGCCGAGTAACACCCGCCATCACAAGCCGGTGCATCTTGGACAATAAGTTCCAGAGGAGGATTTTGAGGCATTGGCTCTGAGATAACCTCAATGGGTGGATTTTGGAAAGGAATCTGGAAAGGTGGATCTAGGATTGATTAAAAGTTTTGTAAAATGGATTCTGAAGCTGGGGAATCCTGCACACCCACATCTATTGTTATAGCAGCGCCGATCTCTGAAGGCTATAAAAAGACTACATAAGAGTTATGTGCTTTATATCATAAATAATAATAAATTAGCTTAAGTAGTCAAATTTTTATCTTACTTCTGCAAATGGTTCCACCCGAACACCTGGTGAACCCTGGCCGAAATCTTCTCCCAGTTTTAAGATAAATTTTTCTTCTAGTTCAGTCAAGGGCTTCTCAGTGGCAGGTCCTCCTCCAGTCCGTACATGAGATGCCCATACCACAGCAACCCTCTTTTTGAGCTTTGCTTTATAATTTACCCAGTACTGAAAAAATATTATTTATTTCTTTATTACACTTATGAAGTAGTTATGTAACACAATTTGATTACGTACAAACGGCGGCCTTATCGCTCAAAGGCATCTCTTCTAGGCAACCCAAAAATAGATAACTTAAATGGAAAATACAATAGGCAGTTTGTGCACAAACATATAAAACAATAATGATATATTACACTTTGATATATCCTTATGGCAGCAGCCAGCTGGTCGATACACAAGTTAAGTACTAATACTCCTTACCAAATTTAAAAAAAAACAGGCTTAGATTTATTTTGCCGTTGGTGCTAGTGCATTCCATAAGCGAGCTGCTTGAACAGCAAAGAATTTATCAAGAAACTTTGTGGAATGTTGTTTAGTTTAATGTTGATACAAAGATTAATTAACTTGACAAAATAAAAACTTACTTTACAGCAGCCTGTCCAATCTTTATGAGCCCCATCGCCTTGCGAGTTCAATATTTCCGCAATCTCTTTCCACTTTCTTTGCGAGTACTCCTTGGCTTGTAGAGAGCTATTGTAGGCGGCTGCGATAGCTCTGTTTGAATTTCAAAATTCCCAGAGCATCTCTAGCTGCCGCCAGGAAACCCGGTGACCTCTTCAGTTGCAAAATAATACCAAAACACTATGTAGCCACTAATTGTTTCAATTTAATCTTCGTCAAAACATTAAGAGCGTTTACGCTTAGAGCGGATCGTCAAGTTTAGGTAATTTTTGCGAATTTCACTCACACGGAAGCGTGTGTAACTGTGTGCGTAGAGTTGGCGCGATCGGTCTGTTTATAGTCAAACTTACTCACTTTGATCCGTTCGCTTCAGAACAATAATTGTTTTAGCAAAATTTAATTGGAATTTTCAATTGATTGTCATATTTATGATTTATGATCAATCTGAAATCTCTCTACACACAAAATTAAGTTACTTAAGAGAAAAAATAATATTAGTAATTTAGATTACTCAAGTGTTGGTGACTAGTTCCAGTTGGTTGGAAATAGCTTTTTTATTTTTTATGTATTGGATGAGTAGGTGGGAAATTAAATTAATGTTTGTCATGTTATGTTTAGTGAATCATATAATATTGAAAAAAAACTGTATAAATTATAAAATAGTTTCCCTCAATGGCATTGATCGGCTTTTTCTGGGATCAATTATTTCGGGAAGAACGCACATATAATAAAATTTTGTCAACTGAGGGATCATTTTTTCTTTCCAAAATTGATCGTTTGATTTTTACAACTTTTATTGGACATTCAGGACCAGTGTACACCGCAAACTAACACATTTATATATGCAATATTTAGTTGGCCCTGAACTTGGTAATACCAGTCATGGTTAACGTTGACAATGACGTTATCGCCACCAAATAAAAAACATTAAAAAATGCATCACGGTCAATTCCACATATAGAAATGGGACATTTTATTTCAATGATTCCTTCTTCATAAAGTCCGTCTGGCCACATTTCTGGATAATTATGTCCTCTTGAATGGCGAGTTGCTCAATAGCCTTTACCTCATTTTCTTTGCCATATTTTATTGACGCTACATGGTCCAAAGAATATCCATATAAAATGGATTTAACAAGTGGTGCTGAATTCAAATTCGGACGTCGTTTACAAATTTTGGCAAAATTGGAAGCAGTTAAAATACATCTTCTCAGCTCGAGCCACAAGGCACTCTCAGCCTGAAGGATTGTATCTCTTTCAATTTCATGACGTTTTAAAGCCTGTTTTTATAATTTTCTAGGAAAGCTACCTGTGCCTGCTTAAAATCGTTTGGGTTCATATCAGGCTTTTGACAAGCAATTCCGTAATCGACTTTATTTACGGGCCCTGCGCTAAAGTTGATTTTTCGGCGAGGTGCTTTGCGTTTCCGATTTTGATTGATTGAAAAACGCTTTTGTTCTAAACGTTTCAGAGATTGACCTGCACTTTTCTGGTAGGCAAATTTGTACAGGGTAGTTTGAGGTTAACCTGGGTTAAAACTTACGACTGCGGCATGACAACGGACGGAGTAAGAGTCTTTTAGGGAAAAATTAATGCGTTTTCCACCTACAGTCTTTGCTACTATACTATTGAACTGCTCTGTGCGGTTTGTGGTAAAGTCGTGGAGTAGACTTCGAGAGTGATAAGCCAGCTGAGAGATATTTGGTTGCAATTTCGTTGTTTTGTTCCACTTGGGCAAAATAGCCATACAATGCACAATATATTTTAGCCACCATTTTCTTTTTCGTTATAAATGTGTGGAAATCTTAGGTATTTACACTTATTAAACATTATTTTGCATTTGTGGCCATCCACCCACTTCTATATGCTATACCAGCGGATTTATCTGGACTCCAGAACGACGTTCTAACATTGTTTGTGTATTAATCATTTCAATATTTAAATAATAATCTATTATTTGCCTAACCTCATTATCATTCACATTTTCATTGTTGTTAATTCATTTTCTATAAAAGATTTTAAGTATTGGAGGCATAAACTGTCATCATCATTCCACAATTTCCCTGTAGGTTCCCAGTGTGCGGATGTGGTATTATTTATGAATAATGTTTTAAAATCATTTTCAAACGCTGCAGAATCGAGCGTTGTATCACTATATCCGTGATCTCTTATGCCTCCAAAAAAAATGTCTAGAGGGTCTTGGTTCATATTTCTTAGTAGTACGGAGTACTTTCCTTGTCACCTTAAATAATGGTGTTAAAAACTGTCTTTTGCTCACTTCAGATGTCGTTACTGTTGCATGTTTCAGAAATTTGACAGCTAGCTGTCAACCTTCATGGTATTTTCATAAACAATCGTATTCATTTATGGTTAATTAAATAAATCTATGGTTTGTGCAGCCGTTGTTGGTCGCCAAATTATGGGAGTCCATTATATTCCTTAAAGAAGTCAAAAGAAGGTAACCGTGGAAAAAGGCCCTTCGAAAAAAAAATTTGAAGTTATAATTCGTTGAGCTTT
Organism: Allophyes oxyacanthae; assembly: GCA_932294325.1. Classification (NCBI taxonomy): domain Eukaryota; kingdom Metazoa; phylum Arthropoda; class Insecta; order Lepidoptera; family Noctuidae; genus Allophyes; species Allophyes oxyacanthae. Next base: position 11,421,178 of record OW028629.1, read on the forward strand.
TGTCAGGCGCGGTCGCAGCCAAGGAATGGATGGGTGAGCGAGATGCACAAACCGCATCGTTTTATTTTTGCACTCAGAAAGTCAGAAAACAGGTTCATGCCCATTTCCGTGAGTTGTAGCTCGTGTGGTGGAGTTCCTTCGCCACAATATATTATTTCCCAAAAACTGCCTCGTACTTCCGTTACTATGGCACACAGCATGAAAATTGCTTGCTGTGATTCGGATACTTGTGTGTAAGTGCCAGTCCTTGGATGAATCTTGTTGTATCGTTTTCAATTGCACGTCTACCACTTGCTTTTCATTAATATGAGAATGGCTTGCATTCGTTGCCACGATTTGTTCGTCCGGTTGACGGCGCGGTAGCACAGAGGATAATATATTGCAAAGGATAGTATCACGATACCGCTACAGGCACTGTTCAGTTTCTCATTTCCTAAGATGTAGTAAAACGTTACGGTATTATGGTATTAGAGACCGTTAAAAAATTATTCTTGCGTATTATCGTGCTGTTAATGCTGTTATGAATTATCGCTCGCATCCGATAGCGAGTGCAGACTGCAATGATGCTGTGCAGCGGCACGCGCCGTTGCATGTTGTTACTGAGCAGTGTTGCCAACTCGGATTTTAAAAAAGGCGTAGGCCAGATTATTAAGTGACGTAGAATTATTAAAATTTGCTTATGAAAAGTTCGTAGATCTACGTACTTTTTTTAAGTTCAATGAAGAGGTTTAGGGTACGTGAAACGGAATAAAACGAATGTTTTGATAAACAATTTATTCAAATGAATCAAATAGGATAGATTTTTAATACATGTTGGCCATGAATTAAAATAGTAATCTCCTTTGTTGCTTTTTTTTACCCAACCTCAATATTTTTTGTCTTTTTCCCGCAAGTGTAAATATTTTTGTTCATAATGCAGCTTTCTTTTTTTAGTGGGAGTAACATTCCGCTCTTCCTCACTGTCACTGCTTATTTCCATAATTAAAGTTAATTAAATCGAGCAAGAAGCTGAAAAACATCGAATTCAAACAAATCCAAAACCACTTCAAAATCGCAGGCGCGACGAACAGACGCCACGAAAGAGATGGGGATATAAAGGTTATCAATGTAAGTCAAACAATGGCCTGATCTTTCTCGTATTCGAACTGTCTAAAATTTAATGTACAATCGAAACTATAGCTAAATTACTTCGTCTTTGCTGGTGTATTGTTGATCTTAAATAGCTTTTTATAATTTTTAACTTTGAAAAGGCCCTTCACCGGATGCAACTGAAATTGGCAATTTAACCCTTAAATGTATGATTTTTACTTTTTAAGCAAATTAAATTTATTTGGATGTAAGATTAGCTCTATAGTAAGGGAAAAATATTAAAAAAAAAAAAACATAAAATTACTTTATTTATTTGTTTTAAATTGGGTTGGTGGATATTTACACCTTTATGTAAACAGAACTAAATTACTAGGAACAAAATGTGTATGTGTACAAATATCATAATGAGTAAGTTTATTTGAGATAATAAGCTTACTCATTATGATATTTGTTAAAACAATTATTGTTTTTGTTGAGGCAAAGGTTAACATTACATTTAGAACAATGAATAGTTGAATATCCCTTACAATTGGGGTATTTACATCGCAAGGATCCCCCTACCAAAAGCCAATGATTTTGCCCATCTCTACGAACTTCTTTTGGTGGGGCAACTGCTACAGCACTTCTTTTTTTTTTTGCTTGGATCTCATTTTCTAGAAGACTAGAACTTGGACGACCTCTTTTACTTTCTTTAGCTGCTCCCATGTTACAGAGGACGAAGGCCAATTCATTTCTAAAAGCACCTAAATTGAGGATATCTTTCTTAGGTACATTTTTAGCAATTTTTTTTTTTTTATAAATTATCCATGCATTTATTACTGCCAGGTCTAAAAGATGAAAAAAAATCAATAACAGGACGTATCTTGAATAGGCGATCATGGCCTGGATCACCAATTGCCTTGTGATGGTCATTGTTGTTGAAATGCAAAGTTTTTTTCAACTGTTCAAACCTATTAATAGACATTACTGAATGTATTGGTTCATATCCATATCTTGGAGACCAGTATGCTCTTGTGTTGGGAAAATGTTGGACTGACATATATATTAGTATTCCAAAAAACTTCTTCAAGTTGGATAAATTGCATGCAGTTGAATTTGCTGGATTGTTTTGTGTGGCATAGAGGTTTGTTTCTTCCACTATCCTTGCCATGAAATTTTCTGTAAAAAAGTAGCTAAAGCATGCATATGGAATATCTAATTGTGACAACTCTGGCCCTAGATCAGAATTGCCTTTAAATGTAATTTTGGACTCATCAAATTCTATGTTCTTTTTTTTTCCAGATCAATTTTCGTTTATCTAATAATGATGAAAATATATGTCCTGAAGGGCCACTATTGTCTACAACCTGGTTGTCTGTTGTCTGTATTACCTCATTTTCAACCAAGGGAGGGTCACTTTCATGATTTTGTGGACTTTCTGTGTCTTCCTCATCACTTTGTAACATGTCCAGTAACTCGTCTCTGTCATAACTTTCAGGCAAATATTCCTCCTCTTCATCAGACTTCCTTCCAAAGATGCTAAATAATGTTCAATATCTCTTTCATTCATTTTATAAAATATCAACACCTGGAATCAAAAAATAAACAAAACTAAATCAAACAATAGTACTTCACTAACTTTCATACAAGCTAAATGAACGTCATTACATGATGATGTAAATTTACACAATATTGAGTTTGTTTCTACATATTTTTCTATTTATGAACAAAATTATATACATAAATCAAAATACTGACCTCAAATCCAACAATTACGAATAAATTGAAAAGAAACCGTGAGTATCTTACACAACTTTTTTCCAATCACAATAATCAAAATCTTCACCGAGCAAAATAGCGCGTGTTGATATTTCCAAATAACATTTGACAGCTGACATTGACGTATGAAGTTTTTCTTTTCGTTCGAAAACGTCACTAAGATTGCGTAAAAGTTACCATGTACAAAAAATATAATCCCCGTGCTCTGTGGAAACGATAAAATGGCATTGAATTGGTTGATGGAAATTTCCATCACAATGCATTTAAGGGTGTAACATTCTTAGCGCTATTGCTGTGTTTGGAAATGTTGAAATTAAGTCATTAGTAAAAAGATATTGTAACAGGGTCTGCGCATCATTAGACTGGTTTTCTGGAAAATGCAACGTTAAAGCCCTGATTTCAAAAATCAATATAATAAATCAATACCGGCAATGTCTGTTTCACCACTAGAATCGTTTTTAAGCTTTAGATTTATATCTTTACAATGTTACATTAAGTAATTATTGCAATAATTAAATAAGATATTGCATAAATAGCCGAATACGTCGGTAAATGTTTTTAACTCATCGAATTTGTCCTTTAAGGAAGTTAGAGTCTGAAGTTGGATTCTGAAAAAAAAAAACTCTACTTTTTGTTTGATCTTAGAGTGTAATAAAACTTCATCACTATGTTCATATTGAAATTGTATTTGTCTTCTTATTGGAAGAATCGTGTTTATTAAAAAAAAAATTTTTCTTTCTTTCTTCTATTGGTGGGAAGGGATGTTCTAATACCAATTTTACCGCAACGACTTCAGAACAAGCAATTCAAACATCAGTGGAGACAATAGAACAAAAAAAACCTGGACTTTTGGAGTTTTTGAAACAAAGGAAACCACAGGACCACACCACAGGAGTTCGCAGCCACTGGTGAGCTGTCATAAACCAAACAATAGTAATTTGCATAAGCACCGCCACCCTAAGCACATGGAAATAGGATGGATAGATATTGTTTGTCAGTAGGTAGGTATAAAATATTGATAAATTTTATTATTACTTTCAAGTTGATCCACCACAGGTGCAGTTATTGGAGGAGCCAAAGAAACAGCAGGAAAGTCCTTATCATCTGAAAGTGGGTACATAAGTATATGATGCCAAAGTAGGGTGATCGAGAATTAACAAATTTCGTGCAAAAATATTGTTATTTCAAGTATGAATAGAACCTAAATACTATAATAATCAACTTTTATTTTTAGTTTAGTCATAACTTTATTGTGTGTATTAATAAAATACGTAAACATATGTTATGATATAATGAGTAATTACTAGCTATTACATTTTTAATGAAGAAGGTCATTTGGAACCTTTTGTTTTCAATCATGAGATCATAACTAATCTCCGTTATCGACCGATGCGTAATAATATACTTCCGGAGATTAATTAGACCCTATAGATTAAGAATCCATCAGTTTTGGCTGCGATAACCTGCGATCTTGGAAATACCAGGTCATTAACTAATGACGCTCTGTAATTAAGAAAAAGTGCATTATTATATTAATAAGTGTTTCTAATGAGGGTAATTAACACTTTATCATGTCGTGTAAGTATATAAATAGCATTGAACGGTAGTTTTGACTTCACTTACAATTATTTTCTGTGAATGTTATCTGAGGAAGCTCAAGAAGCGCGAAATAAAGATTACCGCAATTATATCTGTATTATATCTTTCTCTTTGTATACTGGTACATTAATTATATCATTTTAATAAAGTATTATGAAGAAACGCAATGTCTTTTCATTTAAAAATAATATTTTCCGCATGCCCGTACTACCTGCACCACTGTGCGCCGTGTCCGGCAGATGACGTAATAATAATATTAAATATAAACATTGCGCGCAACCAAGGCTAATGCAAAACCCTAATCGAGTACGTGATTTATATTTTCGGGCTATATCTGTTTTAAAAATATTTTTTCCCTTGTTACTTTTGGCAACCCTAAATTGTTTAACTAAAGCTTAAAAAGTTTAAATTTTCTATAATAACTCTCTTTACTTTATCTCTATCTTTTTCTTTGTTTACCCAAATCTTGTATAATTGAATTTGCTTTTCACTTACAAATTTTAAATCTTTAAATGTACAATTAAATAGACTGTGATCTATTGATGATAATTCTTCACATAAATATTTAACATCAATCATTCTGCGTCCGGTTAGCTCTGGAACTTTGCGTTTCCTCATTCCTTTCTTTTTCTATAATTATAAGTGACGCAACAGTTGCACTGCTTATTGGAGTTGAATTCCTGCAAGGAAACAAAAGGATTTATGTTAATTTATGGTTTGATTTGGGCGATACAATTATTAAAGTTTCGAGTGTCCACTAAAATAAGAGATTGCGGTATGCAAAATCTATTTGAAGTGACTGTGCCCTAGGCTCACATTTCATATCAAATCACATTCATATCAAAGTGTATTATATCATTATTGTTTTATGTTTGTGCACAAACTGCCTATTGTATTTTCCATTTAAGTTATTCTATTTTTGGGTTGCCTAGAAGAGATGCCTTTGAGCGATAAGGCCGCCGTTTGTACTTAATCAAATTGTGTTACATAACTACTTCATAAGTATAATAAAGAAATAAATAATATTTTTTCAGTACTGGGTAGATTATAAAGCAAAGCTCAAAAAGAGGGTTGCCGTGGTATCTCATGTACGGACTGGAGGAGGACACAGGTATGGGCATCTCACGGCGGTTGCTTCTCCTGTATCAATGATACGAGCATTACGTTGTGCAGCAATGACTGATTTTGCTAAGGATATTGCTTTATCCAATGTCAGATTTGCTTCTTGTAATAATCTTTAACGTACATACGTAACGTACAGTCGAACTAGCGGATTCATGACCCACTCGGCCGATAATTCGTTTGAAATTGTCAAAACCGTAAAGACCAATTTTCCAAAATGCACTTTTTCATAAAGTTGGCACTCAGATAAAGAACCCCTTTTGAATTTAGAATTAACTGTCGTTCCGTATGGTTTGCCTCGGTTTGCCTAGAGTAAGAAACAAGTATTTAATATTATTTTATGATATTTTTTCAAAACCTATACTATTTTGATTATATAGGAATATTTGTCAAATTAAAAGAAAAATTCCAAATAATCTAACGTCAAACGTCAGGTATGAATCGATCAATTATTACCTTATTACAAGCGAAATTCTAAATCTATGGAGAGAATAAAACCATTGAATAAAACTGATTAAAACAAATATCGCGAGAGCTAAATATATCTAGGAATACAGTGTGAACGTGGATCAGATGGCATGGTGAAAAGGGCAGCCTCTTAGACAGAAGAGTATTATAATCATGGCGTTCGTCGAATCACGAACCAACAGAAAATGAAGATGCAACGCAATTACGAAGAACATCCCTTTACCGATATTTTGCGGCACGGTACGACGTTGTCTACAAACAATAAGGAATTACTTACACAGCACTGGACAGCATTAAAGACATTATGCTAAGAAAGTAACCATTACGGATGCAAACAAACTTGAGAGATAAAATTTTGCTTGTGATTATTTAGACTTCGATTAGACTAATGTCATCTTTTCAGACGAGAAATCCTTTAAATCTTTTCAGCACGGCCGCTTTTACATAAATGGTTACGATAAGACATGATAAATACGGAGGATCACGTAGTGACTAATCAATTGTCTGACCGAATTTCAGCTAAAATGTGGGCTTGGATGGGTGCCGGAAGTGTAGCCGAGCTCGTCCAGATTTCTTTACATGCAAATGCAATTAACTATGTTGACTTATTAGAAGAAACTATGTTATCGATGGTGCGAACCCGCGAGAAGAAGTTTCAAACTTTTTCTACTTTCACGATAACTGCCCAGTGCATACGGCCAGAGCTGTCACTAATTGGTTTCGGTAGCATTCACAAGTAACTCATTCCATGGCCATCTAGATCTCCGGATCTCAATCCGATTGTTTCTGGGGTTTGATGGTCCAAATGTGGGTTATTAAAAACGAGAGGACAATGCATTGCAAGCAATTGAGCGACATTGTAACGAAATTAAAGATTACAGACATTTGCAGTCGCCACGGTGCTTAAACTCGGTTTTAGGTAATTTTTTTATAGTGACCTGTTGTTTATTTAATTTATTGTAAATATTTTATTATAGCATTTACTGAAATACTTACTGTCTTTTACTGTGTATTTCCCCGATCTCTTATATTTACTATGTTTTGTGCAGTAGGTAAGGTCATTAAATAATAAACAATTGCATATTAGTGCGTAATTTAAAATAACCAACAAATCGTCACATCAATCCACGTCCTTGATCGATGCCACAGAGCAAGAGGTTCGGTTGCCATTCGGGTGTATGTGGTAACACTCTCGCTATTATTATGCTTATTATTATGGCGTCGATTTTAATGCTATATCTGGCTATAACAGTCCACCACGGGGTAGTGAAATTCGATGTTTATTGTCTACCATTACCAATGACTAAAGATTCTTTAGCCATTGACCATTACGCATCATGTTAGTATTTAAAATTTATTGTAGGTAATATCTCAAAGTAGTGCCAAACGAGAAAGAGCCTCAGATGAAGAACAGCAGCTTACGCGTAGACAGGGTAACCAAGGAGACAGCTATTGGTAAACTAACTGTCACTGTCAGTGTTAGGTAACATTATTGATAACAAGTTGTTGCCAGGGAATTATGTTTAAGCGAAATTCGACCTAATTGTATTTAAACGTACGTAAAAATTAAGCCTTAGGTGGGTCATGATTCCGATTGTTTGACTGTACATACGTACATAACGTGTATACTAAATTTTGATGCATGTTAGCTATGAATATGTCTCTAATGAGAGAGTCCTTCAGCTCCCCAAATTCACACTTGTGAGCTTTATTTTGAATATCCGTGAGGAAGGTATCGAAATCTTCCTCCGGCCCATGTTTTCGGGTGAAAAAATCGTGACGCATGATACTCAAATTCTTTTGAGGTTCGAAGTGATAATCAAATTTTCTTTTTACCTCCTCCAGGGTGGTCTTCATCAGCTCGATGTGGAATGAGTTGAATATTTCGACGCCTTTTTCGCCAATTGTGTTAAGCAACATGGCGATTTTCCGTGCCTCTGGAGCATTTTCGAGATTAGCGGCTAAGAGATATACTTCGTATGTTTGCCACCACTTCCTCCACTGCTCGGCGATACCAATATTTTGCTTAGCATTGACAGTCCCCGTCCAAGCTGATTTTTTTCAATCTCAATCTCCTGCGCCGTGTCCGGCAGATGACGCCGCGCCCGTCATGATGGCGTCGGCGCGCGCCGTGCGATGATAGCGCCGCGGCGCACACTGCGTCGCAACTCCCAACCTACCAACTTCTATAAATGCCAATAGATGGCGCTAAATAAAAAATACTGCTGTTTTGCCTATCGAGCGCCTTGTAAGGTCTGAAGGTGTCGGTACAACAGAACTGAGATCCGGAAGTCTTTCTCCGCAAATAACACCGGCGTGTCCGCTCTCTTAAAATTTATACTATACTTTGTGTGTATTAGTGAAAGTGCTTCTGCAGACACCCATGCAGGAGTGCAGCTATCCTGAGACTGGTGAGTTGACATTATTATAATATTTAATCGAATCATTGCCGCTCCGCATCGTCCCCACCAAGTTCTCTCCATAAGCTCAACCCCTCCTACGGCTGGAGCTATTTACACGCTCCACCAGGCCTAAAAAAAAGAATCCAGTTCACAAAAAAAACGCACATATTACCACACGCAGTATATGAGCCAATAAAATTCGTCAATTTTATTTCCAAGACGATGTAAGTCGCTTTTAATATGATTCAGGGTGAAGTTATTCATTGATTAAAAAATTTTACGTTCCGAAAAATTAGAGAATATGCAGTTTTAAATTATTGAATAATAACTTGGATGAACTATTATCAAATATTTTAAATCCTAACCACACTTTTGCTGCTAACGTATTAGGATTGAAAAACAATTATATACCAAATAGTGATGATGATTCTGAAAATGAAACCTCAAGATCATTGTTAGAAGCTCTGAACGTAAAAAGCGTAGAAAACCAGGAAGCAGTTTTAAGAACAAGTACATTGACTGCAAGAAATTCATACTTTGATGAAGAAACTGTTGACGATCTCTCTAATTTAGAAGTTCATAATATAGATTCGGTTAGGCAGGACTTGGAAACACTAAACACAAATCAGAAAGGACGGGCGAAAAGAGGTCGTAAAAGAAAATATCCTGATCATACATTAGCCCAGAAAAAAGAACAAAAATACAAAAATTTACCATACAATGCAAAATCCAAACTAGTTGAATCGAAAGTATTTCAAAACTACGCTTGTGCCTGTACTAGACAATGTTTTGCCAAGGTTTCCACAAGAACAAAGAAGAAATGAGTTCGAAAAATACATAGAATTGGGCACATATGAAGCGCAGCTATTATTTATAGTCAACAACGTTAAAGAAGAACCAAAATTAAGATCATACACTGTCACAAACAATATAACAGGAAAAAAGAAATCCAGAGACTACAGAAGAAGATATTATTTAAGCGGTGTAGAAGTTTGTAAAGACATGTTCTTACATAATTTCAAATATCTTCCAAAAAAATTGATTTAAGTTTGCGATAAAAGCGTTCTAATCAGAGTTTTAAAGACCAAAGAGGTATACAACAGAGGGCTAATTCACGTAATTTTAAGACGCGCCGATTGTATTGCAGTGACTCTCGAACTTGACGCGAGCGTATCTCACTGAAGCTCAGAGGATACCAAATGGCAGAATAGTCAACACCGGCTCAATTGCCATAACGAAAGAAGAAGAAGAAGATTACCAAATGTGTTGTTTTGATCAATATTTATTGCAACTGCGCGGCAACTGCACTTCTTTAGTTACGTGAATTAGCCTACAGGGTGGCTGGAATAAAACGCCAGAAGAAGATGTGGAATTTATTAGAAAGGTAATAAACTCCCTACCTAAGTACAAGTCCCATTACAGAAGAGAGAACAATAGTGACTGTCAGTACCTAAAAGTTGGGATGACTGTACAAAAAAATTACGTATTTTATCTGGAAGAAAACAAAACCCTGCACGGCGAATCTAAGAAGCCTGTTTCGTTGAAACCTTTAAAAGAATATTTTATAATTGTTTTAATTTGCGCTGCAAAACGTTAAAAAAAGACACGTGCAATAAGTGTGATACTTTCACACAAAACTAAACTCACACCCTAGTCTCCAAACCATCACATTTAAGTCCGGCCACACATTCTTACCGAATGATACCGATTTCTCCAAAATAGAATACCAACTTAAATTCCATGAAAGAATATATACTGCCGAATATTATATTAACGTAATGAAACGAATAAATGTGGAACGAAACAATTTAAGCGCTTTGCTACATTATTATGACTCATTTCTCGTAAACAGTAAAATCCCCGTGCGCTTTAACGAGCGCATGAATACCGCCAATATGCAACTTGTATGACACGAGCTAATAACGCCTGACGCGTGAAACAAAAGATAGTTCATAGAAATGTACCACGGAATGAGTCTGTTCTCGTGCGGCGCTCCTGCGATCCGAAGATTACCGAGAACCGCCGATATTTGACGAAATTTGCCAGCCGGGGCCAGCCCATGGGCCATGCGGTCAACGTTATCACTATGACTATCACTGTCATAGCGTTTTGCTTACTGTTTGTTTATTGAACTTATTGCTTTTAATTTTCGTTTTATTCTATACCTACTGTGTGTACAGTGTGAGTGAAAATGGGCATAAACCTTGATTATAAACATTTCAAAAGAAAGTTAATATAAAAAATAATACATATTATGTAAAAAGTTGTTTTTTTGCAATTTCTTACAAAAAATAGGTACAAATAAATAGGTAAAATGTATAAATTATGGGTTTCTGGGGAGCATAACGTCAATTATTATAAATATAAGACCAAAAACTTACCTTTAATGCACGGAACGTAGCGAAATTAGTGAAAGGCAATCTCAAATCTCGGAGTTCAGGTAAACAGGATACAGTCGTCACAAATGTAAAAACAAAGAGTCCAATAACACAAGCCAATGTCGTCACAAATGTAAAATCACGGAGTCCAAGTGCACAAGCGAATGTCGTCGATAATATAAGCAGTAAGATCACGTCTGTTTACTAAGGGCCGGTTTTTTAAGTCTACCAATGGTTAAAAATGGTTAAATTTCTCAAAAATCAGTTTTTTGATCCCTAGTTAACACGACTAGTGGTTAAATAAGTAACCATTGCTAAAAATATTTAACCACAGCTCCGTCGAGGGTTTACCAAGATGGCGGATAGTTAACTCTAGGTAGAAACAGATGTTTCGTGGGGCTTTAAAATATTACCTAAAATCAAACATAAATTATACTGGAGATATTATCATATTGAAACCTAGTATAAGATTTTTTTTTTTATATTATTATGAAATTACCAGATACCAACCTTCTCCATATATCTTTGAATCTTCCACAATATCTAGATCTATGATAGTGGTAGTATTGTTTTGTTCACCAACAGTTAAATTTGTGTCATGGTAAACTGTGAAAAAATATTGTATGAAAATTAATTACATCTTACTATTATATACTGTTTAATATAAAAAGATTAAAATTACAATCAGTACATACCAAATCCATCACTGTCATATTGTGTTGATAGCCCTGATATTGACTCTCCCATGATAGCATTTAACCACTCTGTAGTCTCCGATGGCTTTGATGGCGGTGGTCCACCTCCGGTTTGCCTTCTACCTCTCTTCTCTGCACTCATTTCCTTAAATGAAAATATAGGTATATTTTATATATTATTTATAATCATTGCAGTCAGTTTTTTTTTTTTTTTAATAAAGGGCCTCACCTTCCTAGCTGTTTTTTTCATATTATTGAATTTCTGTTGCAATTGCTTAATATTGCGATATCTCACTGCGTCAGAATTAAATTTTTCGGCAAGGGATCGCCAGGCTGCTTCTTTTTGTTGGTTACTTGCATGATCAGTTCTTTTGTTTTGCTCGTTATAGTTGGAAAATCCCTGAGCAGGTTCGTGAGTTTTATTGCCTCTTCTTTAATGAAATTAGCTGTACGGCTTAGATTCTCTGCACTCATTTCCTTAAATGAAAATATAGGTATATTTTATATGTATATTATTTATAATCATTGCAGTCACTTTTTTTTTTTTTTTTTAATAAAGGGGCTCTCCTTCCTAGCTGTTTTTTTTCATATTATTGAATTTCTGTTGCAATTGCTTAATATTGCGATATCTCACTGCGTCAGAATTAAATTTTTCGGCAAGGGATCGCCAGGCTGCTTCTTTTTGTTGGTTACTTGCATGATCAGTTCTTTTGTTTTGCTCGTTATAGTTGGAAAATCCCTGAGCAGGTTCGTGAGTTTTATTGCCTCTTCTTTAATGAAATTAGCTGTACGGCTTAGATTAGATTATTGATTGGTTGTCGCAGCCGCTCCAACTAGATTCCGCCGGCGTACTAATAAAATGCGGCAAAACATACTACGCAAGAATAGGCGTACTCGAGTGAGTCGGTCAGATTAAAATGCCGGTTCGCGTAGTAAAACTGTGCAAAAACAATACAACGAAAATTTAAAAAAATCACTGGGATATGTACCATCAGTAAAGATTTTATAATTTCCGAAATAATTTCAACAATAAATAAACAAACCATGAATGACAATCACCACATGACAATCACATGTCAAATGAGTTGACGCATTCAAGGAGCCATTTTTCTTAGGTAGTGCGGTATCTAGTTGGAGCGGCCGCGACAACCAATCAATGTTGGAGCGGCCGCGACAACCAATCAATAATCTAAGCTGTACGGTCTCCAAAGAGTATAGTAATATAGGGGGAATAGAGAGCCCACTGTAGTGATTTTTTGTCACTTCATGAACACTAGCGCTGCCTGGAGTTGCGCCCCGGAACTAACTGACTATACATAATTATCTATAGCGGATTATATATCGACTGTGAGCTATAGGAATAGGTACCTAGCTATTGTTATAGCGAGATTGGGTAGATAACTGTTGGTTTTCAGAATTTTTAACTTTTTGTGTTTGTTTTCACGTGTTTAAATTTATGCTTTTCAGAAATACATAAGTACCATTTATTAGTAATGCAATACGAACAAACACATAAGTTAACAAAGCTGACAAATTTAGGAAGCAAATAACTAAAGAAAGTTCGTAACTAATCATTTATTATTCTTATTATGTCTGTGTTTATTAAAGTACATTTGTGCATAACATTTTATCTCATCATCATCATTATATACTCGTCAAAACAAAATAAGGGCCACTTGCAAATTTCGACATTATGGATGATTTAATGATCATTAACTATATCCATGTGGTAAATTGTACGGCGTTGTGTTATTTTAAGTGTTTGCGAACACTTTTACAGCATTCCGCTTGAAAAACCGTTAAAATGGGTAGATTTTATCAACTTTTTTGAAACCAATTAATTTTACCCTGTTTTTAACGTGAACTTTAAGCTCATTTAACATTAGAATTGTACTGAAAACAGTTTAGTGTGTCAAGTCATTGCGTACATCGGCATTTTAAGAACGTAATTCCACAGGTTCGACTTCAAATAGACTTGACTTCAACGACCAGGACCATAACACTCATCCAAGAAGGCTATTCGTAGCGATCTGTAGTTTTACAGCCGAGATTTTCGCAGGGAGCGATTCAGAATGCCTGCAATTGCTTTTATAAGATCCAAAATTTTGTCAGAAGTCAGGAATTAGGTAGAGCCAGAGGAATCACCGCTCAGGAAGACCGCTACATAAACTTACATGCACGCAGAGAGAGCACCGGCACTTCCCGCTCTGTGCAAACCCGCTTGTGCCTGGCCACAGGCACGTGACTAAATGACCAAACAATTAGAAATCAGTTTTATGAAGACCAGCAATTGTCCAGGAGTCAAGTGGTACGAATTCCATAGACCAGTATTCATCATGCAAAGCAATAAACATCCGCAAGGCAACAATTGAACTGTAGCGTAAGTGACTGAAGCACATTGCTTTTTATAGATGAGAGCAAAGTAAAAGTTTTTAGTGTTGACCGTTGCATAAGGGTGTGGAGATGAAAAGGGAGCAAATTGCAGATGCCTGCATCCATAACAATGATCGATTTGGGGGGCCCAATGTTATGGTGTGGGGAGGCATACGCCAAACTGGAAGTACTGAGCTCATAATTCAGAACCAGGGTACAGTAACAACTTAACGATGCATCCAGGAGGTCATAAGACTCTATGTGGTGCCATTTGCATAGCAAGTGGGTGCAGGTTTCAAGGTGTTGCACGGCAATGCACGCGCTTATACTGTTAGAGCCACCAGAGAGACACTAGAAGAGGCTTGTATACAAGTGTTGCCGAGGCCAGCGAACAGTTCGGGCTTGAACACATGTGGGATCTGTTGAAAAGAAGAGTATGAGACACAAATTGATCAGTGGACAATGAAAGACAGCCCTTAAACGTCCTAAAATCGAGCAAGGAACAAATCTCTCAAGAAACAATGCGGCATCTGATAGAAAATGCCCACTAGGCTTCAAGAATATGCTCAGAAAAGAGGAGGTTACACCAGATATTGATTCAAAAAGGAAGAAGAATAAACGCCGTGGAATTTAATTTTTAATTGCATTTTTAGTCCAAGTGTACTTTTTGCTGAAATTGCACTTTTTCTTGAAAATGTTGTAAAATTGTTTTTCTTTTCTGTGGATTGTGTAAAATTTTTAACCCATTTCATTAAAAACAAATCATTACAATGAATTTTACAACCTAAAAACCTAGGAACCTCATAATTTGCCCAGAAGATCAAAAATATAAGGTGGCCCTTATTTTGTTTTGACGAGTATATGTGAGCTTTCCTGCTAAAATCCGGTTAATCGACCTGCACCAGCTGTAAATTACAATATTCATGGTTGTATCTACAAAGTATTTTTTTAGTTTTTCTTTATGTGTTTCGCACTTAAATGGATATTTAACAAAAATATCGGCATGCATTTTAATTATATTTTTTAAGCCTGTTTTGGGGACATCTTTTTTAAAATGCGAAACACATAACTCTTTGGAGGGATAACATAACCAGTTTTTACCACAGTATTCTTTTGCTTTGATGTAAGCGTTATTTTCATTATTTTTACCTAAAACTGTTTTTTTGCATGTTTTGCAATTTTTTATTATATTGGTGAGACATTTTTTCAGGACCCAACCGCACACATAGTTTCTTTGGCCTATATCGCCATCTATAGGAACATTGTACAAATAGTCTTCATTTAACACCATTTCTTTTTCTTCAGTAACATCAGATTCATTGGAGGCTTCATTATCGGTTGCAAAAAATTTCAATGTTTGCAAGAAATTATTGTTGTCGTTTTCACAGTTGGCCTGTGCTGAATGTGGGGAATTCATTGAATGATTTAGTAAAATCGATTTAAATGCTCCTTCAAAAGCAATTGTGTTTGGCGCTGTGTTACTTGCTTCACAATTTCTGATGTTACCATAGAAGTTTTCGATTGGATCCTGATTAAAATTTCTCGTCAACATCGAGTCAAAAGAATATTTTTGTGATAAAACAATCCATAGTTTTTGAATCCCTTCAATGGTTTTGATAAAATTTGTTACAGACGGTGGTACAGTTTCGATTTTGCGGAATTTATTGCCTACTTTTTTAATTGAAACAAATTTTATACTTTTCAAACATTTCTTAGCTTTCTGCCACAGCTGATGGTGAGGTGAATTACTTTTAACAGGCCCTTTTTATATTTTCCCATTTGGGATAAAAAAAGAATTACTGTTCAAGCTGTCAAATAGATTATCTATAATAATATAATAGGAATGAGATCCCGACACTCTAGTTCCAATTTTCCCCTGGCTGTCAATTAATGTTCTGTGGCAACCGCAACACTGTGGCTGAAGATTTGAGCTGCAGTTTTAACTCTCATTTTTTTTATTTTGTCTGGTACGACATGTTCTTCTGTCAATTTTTGCAGACACCTTAACTCCCCAAAACTTTGGTCAGCTGCATACAATTTTTGAAGATATTCCCACTTCAATTCTTTCTTTTTATTTTCATCATCTTCGTCTATGTACGTCATATTTTTTGAAAGAAGATTATTCCTTAACCCCTTTAAAAGACGAGGGACATCGTAAAGTGGGATTATCTTCTTTTTATTGCATTCAAACAAATCGAAGTTTTTTTTTTTTCTTTTCGTAAATATTGAGCTTTTGTCTCTTCGACCAAAGCATTTATAGCACCCACATTTACAGTGCTTTGGTCACACACAGTACATAAAACATTTAAGCCAGTGTTTTGGACATGGAAAATTACATCTTTTAAAATAGTTTTGAATTCATTAAAATTATTTTTTTTAAATAAACTCTGATACACAAGATACACTAAACTAAAATTACTTTTAAAAAAATTATTATTTCAACTATTTCAAAATTCTTTCACAATACTAATTCACTATAAATTAATTAATTTTTTCAATAAAAATACTTTAACCCCCATTAAATATTCTATTTAAAAATTCTTTTATTAATTTTAACTTATTAATTTTTACCACTATATTTTTTTATTGTCTTTTTAATTTATCGTTCTTGTTATAGAAAATATGTTTTATATTATTTATGTTTTTTTTATTTTTATATGTAGGCCGCAACTCTTTTATTTATTTATCATACGTATTAATTATAATTTTAAATAGTATCGTATTTACCATATTTATATTTAAGTATATGAATATTTGTTTCTTCCGTCCGTGTGTCACTGCAGGGGTGCCAACTGAAAATCAGCGCTGGGTGTTCGTATGCCCAGCAAATGCTGAGTTGGGAACCCGTTTGGTACTGGCATTCCGACAGCACGTTGTTTTTATTGTTACCTTTTGCTTTTTTATTTTTTTTTTACTTTTTTATGTTTGTGCACTGTGTTGTCTGATGTCTAGTCCAAATAAATGATTTTTCTTTCTTTCTTTCTCATATCTATTAATCCCATTCGTAAAATAATATGCGACAGGTTGTTTATAATTCTTTTTTATGCCTTTAATCATAAAAACAAGCGCATGATTTGCTATTTTCTTAGCGTCATGGCAAGCAAATCCTTTTTTTTTCTTAAAGATGTAAAGCTATACTTATATTACTAAGACATGATGCGAGGGATGGGTGAAGGAGGGCGTCATCCGCCGCAGATGCTCATTTCCGACTGCGGCGTCTCTGGGGTTCCTCTGGGTCTTCGTCATCGGAGTCATCTTGGTGGGCCCTGCGTCTGCTGGAGGAGGGTACAGGATAGCCTAACTTGGTTAGCTTGGATCTGGCTTCCAATGATAGCTCACCCAGCTCAGAGGCTGCCATCTTCCTGATGTATTTATCTATCATTGTCGTGTGAGCAGATGTATGTCCGCTTGACATCTGGAAGTTTTCTCCTATCAGCTTGTTCATTTTGGCGTAGCTGATGGATGCATAGTACAAGTCGGGGTAGTTTGCTTGGTTCAGGCGCGGGTGACTGTTGGGGTCCCGGACTCGGCTGTACATATAGTCTTCTTCTTTCTTTGTGTCCTCCCAGGCGTCATGGAGTAGTACCGCCTGGTCCAGGACGGCGGGTATCTCCAATGCCCGGCAATGAGACTTGTTAATTTATCATTAAACGCATCATAATGGATTTGTGGCATTATGGACATTTCGTCGAATATTAATGTACACAATTTATCCTCGGAATCCATTTGGCTTACAGTTATCTTTAGTTTATCAAAAATATTTTTATTTATTCCGGGACTTAATTTTATTTTTGATAATAATCTCTTAACGCTTTTTATAGATGGCAGTATAAAACATTTAGAAAGAAGTCCATAACATTTTGGACTTCTTTTATATAGAGACAAAGAGAGAATTTTTTCTTCGAGGGTAAACCGCCTCCCCTTAACTTTCTTTAATGCCTGATAATATTGCATGCCTGTAAATATTTTGGCAGCTACTGGCATATTCTTAACGATCTTTTGAAAATCGGGTTTTTTCAATAGCTTTTCGGCATTTCCAAGTCGCTCCTTAAAAACACGTTCACGTTTTCTATAGCGGTAGATTTCTCTTCTTAGATTTGTTATAGTCCTCTGGTAGTCTCTGTATTTATTTGTTGTAACCATACAAGTGGATTTCAGACCTGTAAGTACAAAAACAATGTGCTTAGTAATGCAAGTTTTAAAAAAATCGTATTATTTAATTAAAGACGGAGAAGTGAGACAATAGGAAACCCACTGTTATGTACACTCACGGAAGGCGAATCGCTTATAATAGGTTCAACATGATTTTTATTTTATTTTAAGTTGTTAGCGAGCAAATGGCTTGCGATGGAGGTCAGGTGATACATCTATGTTTGGGGACACAAAAACTGTTTTATACGAGGTTTTAAAATATTAACTCTAAGAATTTCGTGAAGTTGTTGTACTCATCATGTTAACGCGCGGACGGAGACATCACTACCAACCGTAAAAACGTGTGCAAGCGCATCACTACGCCGCGGCGACGAGGGCTCGCCGGACTCCGCACTCCGCAACGAAGCGCGCTGTAGATAGGCCGCGTCCAAAGAGTACAATAATTACCACATAAATACTGTATACTGTTTTAATATACTTAGTGTCGAACAAGAAAAGTATTTTTAATTGAAAGAAACCTAATACCAAACATTGATGGCGACCGTGAGCAGAACTTCTATGTGGGAATCATAGAACATACCTACCTATTGTAACAAAGAAGAATCTGGAAGTTGGAAGCATTGGAAATTGGAATCCAGGGCCTGGCAGCACGCTGACTTCATACAAGGGAGGTTTGCCCGTTCCTTTTCTATCCTACTTGCCTAACTATCCAAATTCCGTATACTTTTGTTTGTGCGATCATTGTGTGAGTTTCTTGCTATTTACCTACAGTGTCTAGCTTAACTATTGTTGCGGGGTCGTCAGGTCTTGCTATTATAAACTATTTTGCGGCCTTGCGAGGCGTCTTGCAAACTACCTACTAGATATTCTAGACCTGGTTGCGGCTTTACTAAGCGTCTTGCGACCTACCTAGGTAGGTACTAGATATTCTAGAATAATTGTTGCGGCTTTACGAAGTGTCTTGCAAATCCACCTACTAGAGAGGTATTCTAGACCTATTCTAGGTCTCGCTATTTGCTAATAATATTTGCGGCCTTACAGGGCGTCTTGCAAATATACTACCTAAGTATAAGTATAATGTCCCTATTCATTTTTATATTTTGAAATTATTTTTGGTGTACCAAATGTTTTATTTTAATACCTAATCTTATATAATTGTAAATTCAAATGCATACAAAAACTTGTAAACTGTGAGCATGATGTAAGTAATAATGTTATAGATATATTTACTAAATACCTACCTACCTACATGTTGTCTGGTACTATGAGTCTGTCATGCTCACTAAAATGTCTCGCTGATGGTGGCGTTGTGTGTCGGGTCGTTGAGTTCCCTTCATTGTGGTCGAGCTTGGCGAGGCTGACACATGCGTCATGCTCGTGAACGGGTGCCGTCTGTCGGAACTGGTCAGCTCGTAACTGCCATGGCAATCTTATTCAGAGGCAATTCATTATTATCCTAGTTTTATTTATATTCGCATTGAATTGCATTATTCTCGCAGATCTTACCACAACATTGTACTGATAAAGATTGTCAAGATCTATTATTTATTTGAAAAGAGTTTCCATGGAGTTTCTTGCCGGTTCTTCTCCATAGGATCTACTATTTGGAACCGTGCACCTAGAGTCTCGACATTTCATAAGTGCCTGTATCTGGTTTACATGAAATAAAGATCTATTCTATTCTATTCTATTCTAAGTATATAGGTACGCTACATAAAGTCATTGCTTAATGAGCATACCTACTTAAGTAATGACTGTACGTACTACTAATTTCTAGCTATTTTATTGATACTTGCCTACCTAACTAAAAACATAAATTCTAATACTAAGTAACTAACAT
This sequence comes from Allophyes oxyacanthae, assembly GCA_932294325.1. Classification (NCBI taxonomy): domain Eukaryota; kingdom Metazoa; phylum Arthropoda; class Insecta; order Lepidoptera; family Noctuidae; genus Allophyes; species Allophyes oxyacanthae. The sequence continues at coordinate 11,441,054 of OW028629.1, forward strand.
TGGGTTTAGCGTTAATTCAATTTTCTCTCCCTATAGGTATATAACACGCTAGCTTTGCATGTAAATAACACGCATTTGTAACCATTTCCAGCTCAAAAGGAAATAATAGGACCTATATACCGAGGTATAAGTAGGTACCTAACTATCAATCGGGAACACGAAGCTAGCGACGTTTATACTTCACGAACCCCCCTGCACCCGCACTGCATCTACCCCGCTCCGGCGCACGGCGACCAATTTACTGGAATCTGGAATATACTAGACGAACCGAGATTGCAGCTGTGCTTTGTGACTGCAGTGAACAAAAGTGGATATACAGCTGTTTCATAGGTTTGCGTGGAGTGCAGGTATTTAATTTTTATTAACTTTTATTGTGTTTCCGGCGTAAATGAGTGCTTCTGTCTGCATTATGTCTGACACAGAGCTAAAGGAATTAAGACGAAAAAGGGGGTCAATAAAGGGAAGGATAACCAGTTTCAAAAATTACTTAGAGGATGTTGAAAACTATAAAGAAATTTCTAAACAAAAGTTTCTCGAGTTAAAATTAAGATTAAATAGAATAGAATCCTTATTTGATGAGTACGATAAGATACAAAATAAAATAGAAATCATAGAATCCTCAGAGGAAGCACAGGCGTCCTCTAATTCAGATAGGGATATCACAGAAGATTTAATGTTTAATTTAATAAGTCAAGCTCAAGAATTTATTGTTAAATATTCTAATAATTTTCATAAGAGTGATACTTTTGAAAGTAGCAGTTCGCATGGTGGTAATGAAACTCCAGTACAGTGTTGTAATAAAAATCCTATTAGTGTGAAATTGCCCACAATAAAGCTACCTGTGTTTGATGGGAATTATGACAAATGGCTGGAGTTCCACGACACATTTAATTCATTAATACATAATAATTCAGGATTAAATGAGATCAATAAATTTCAGTACCTTAAAGTATCTCTAACAGGTCAAGCGGCATCCGTGATACAATCATTAGATATATCGTCAAGTAATTATTCCATTGCATGGAAATTGATATCTGATCGCTATAATAATAAACGGCAACTAATTCACAATCATTTAAAATCATTGTTTAATGTACAGTCACGAGCTTTAATTTGGGACCCACCTAAGGTTGAATATCGTGTAGCAAACTTTCGCCATTTAGAGCTATTATGTTAACGCTGTCACTGCACAAACAATAAACGTCATAATGTTTACCATCGACAACTTTACGTTTCTAGGGGCTAACGTCAACTGGAGCGAGGGCAAACGATCATTACCGATTTCCGAGTAATAATTACTTTTTGGTCCTGTGGTCCCATAAGAAAAAAGAAACAAATAAAAAAGAACAAAATTATATTGTCAATATATGATAGCTAGTCAACTAACCCGCTTATTCTTCAAACCTATATTAGTTAACATAGACTAATAACTATCCTATGTCTATGTTAGTTAAAAAGTTTTGTCTCTTTCTCAAACATAAATATCAAAGTGACGGACCAAAACAACATATTTAAAATAAAATAGGTTTAAAGGCCGTTTATGATTATGGGGGCTTAGAAGATTTCAGCTAAAATATTGATTAATAAAATCTTTAGAAAAACAAAGTTTTTTATTCTTTATATTTATTAAGACATTTATGACGCAAACCTCAATCTTAACACAATTATATAGAAAGCATGGTTAGCGGTGCACAAAATAAACACTTATGACCGAAGGCTACGACTAAATTAATTTAAATCTCTCCAGTAATTTTTTCATCATAAATATTCAAAACCGCGTATATCCACCTTCATTGTCAATCACAGCCTGGAGCCGGTTACGCATGGATCCAATCAATTTGTCACATATGTCAGTACCCCTAAAACTTTCCCAGACTGTGAGGCAGTGATCCATAAGTGCTTCTCTAGTTCTTTCGTTTCTATTTGACCATTTTTGAACCATTAAGCCCCATATATTTTCTATAGGATTTAAATCGGCACACTTTGCAGGCCACGGAATACGATTTAAATTTGCTCTATTATTGTCGAACCAAGTTCTAACGATTCTTGCCGTATGAATTGTTGCGTTATCTTGAACAAAGTTCATTGGAGCAACATCTTCTTGTGGATAATATAGTTGCAATGTTGGAAGGACACTCTCGTCTAATAAATCGACATAATCTTGAGCAGTGGCCCTGGGTGGTAAATTTATTAGTTCTCCAATGCCGGCTGAACTAATCCAGCCAGACATGTTAACTGTAATGCGACCAGACGCGTTGTTAGCTATGACGTGGTCTTCCGTGTATCGCGTCCTGTCAATTCGCCACAAATGTAGTCTGCCCGTTTGGGAAGATTGAAAAGTCTTTTCATCGATGAAAGCCGTCGTCGTCCAAACAAAATTTAGATACTGACGTGCGAAAATAAGTCGAGCAGCTTTATGGGCATCCGTCAACGCAATTTTTTTTGCAGGCCGCCTGTGATGCAGTCCCATAGCTTTAAGATGCCTTCTAACTGTTGAAGGGTGGACTTCAAACGCTTCCGCAAAATGCCTCGTTGGCGTAAATCCATTCATCAGGTATTGCCTTTGCATCAAGCGGCTCTGCTCTTGTGTTATAACTTGCGGGTGATGGTTGTTTCGTCGTAAGTCAATAATATTTTCTTCGTTCCCGTGGCGTCGAACCCAGCGGCGAACTGTGTTTCTTGTCACATTTATTCGTCGCGATATCTCGTGAATGCCTACTCCTTGTTCGTGCAAATCAATAATTTGGAGCCTTATTTGGTCACGATTAGCCGCAAGCATTTTATTAATTGGCAAATTATATTTTGTGAAAATATCACATTAAACTATTTTCTTAAATGACACTGACACGACACATGTTCGTAATTAGAAAATCGTAATGATAGCTTTTTGCAACGAGGTTATCATTTCATAGGTCGATTAGATAAGACATTTTATGTCTTAACTTGACATTCAACATTATTACACTAAAGTTTCGACCTTATTGCATTATGATTGTTCTAACAACGTTTAACGGAAATGGGTCCCAAATTAAAGCTCGTGACTGTACCTACGATTAAGGAATCTGATAATTCTCTACGATTTCTTATTGATCACATATCAAAACACATTAGAGCCTTAAATAGTTTAAATGAAAAAACTGAGAATTGGGATACTATAATTATTTTTATGTTCGGCCAAAAGTTAGATAATGCGACCTCTATCAAATGGGAGGAATATAGAAATGGTCTAAAGGACACTCCCACGCTAGATGAGTTTTATGAATTTCTAAGATGTAGAGCTAATGTTTTGGAAATGGTTAGCGCTGGCATTAGCAACAAACATAATCATACTAAAGAAAATGAAAAACCACAAAGGTCTAACGAGAAACAGCAAAAAATGTTTGTTGCTGCTGCATGTGAACCAAACCAAAACAAACCAAAGTCTCGCTCATGTCTAATTTGTGGTGGTGAACATTTAATTTATTATTGTGAAAAATTTAATAGTATGTTATTGGAAGAAAGAAATTTAGAAGTTACTAAACATAAAATCTGTGTTAATTGTTTACGAAGTGGACATTTTGCTCATCAGTGTCCGGCCAATCCTTGTAGATTTTGCAAACGAAAGCATAATTCGTTGCTTCACAAACCTAATTTTTCTAAAGCAAATACTGTAGAAACTAAGGCAAGTACCAGTGTAAGTAATCCAATCGCACTATCATCCTGTATAGAAAATCAGGTGTTACTATCAACAGCTGTTGTTAAATTAATTAACAATAAGCAAAGCCATGAGATCCGATGCCTATTGGACTGTGGCAGCCAGTCATCGTTCATATCGGAATCTCTAAAATCTAAGCTATGCATTGAGAGCCAGTCTATCCACTCTGTTTCTGTAACTGGTATCAATAACATGTCATTCTCTGCTCTAGAGTGCTGTGATCTAACTATTCAATCACGCACTAGTTCTTACTGTAAAGAAATAAAAGCATTTGTTATTCCACAAATAACTAGTAATTTACCTAGTTCTAAAGTTGATATAACCACACTAAACATACCAGAAAATATCACACTCGCAGATCCCACTTTCTATAATCCCTCTCAAATTGATCTGTTGTTGGGAGCTGATATTTTCTGGGATGTAATTTGTCCTACAAATCAGCTAAAATTGGGAAACCATAATAAACCTGTAGGTACTACAAAATTCCCAGTTTGGTTGGCTAGTAGTAGGGCCCATCATGTGTCCTAACAATGTATCAAAGAAAGAAATTCGCTGTAATTTCAGTCAAGCAATACGCACCAAATGGCAGAAGCAGCAACCGAACTTGGAGCCAGGCCAGCTGGTACTCATCAAACAAGAAACTACACCACCACTGAAGTGGCCTCTGGGCCGGATCGAGGCTGTATTCCCAGGAGTGGATGGTGCATGCAGAGTTGCTGATATTCGAACGAGCAAGGGAATTGTACGCAGAGCAGTCAATCGCATATGTCCCTTATTTGAAGAGGATCAAAGCTTGAAAACTGGAGATTTTCAAGGCGGGGAGGATGTTAACGCGCGGACGGAGACATCACTACCAACCGTAAAAACGTGTGCAAGCGCATCACTACGCCGCGGCGACGAGGGCTCGCCGGACCAGGGTTCCCAACTTAGGGGTTTTCCCCCAAATTTAGGGGGTAAATAAGTGGGATGGGATTTTTTAGGGGTTTAATTTCTTTAGGGGTATTTTTAGGGTTTTTTTTACACTTGATTTTTACTGTGAAGTTTATAATGATTGTGACGCAGCTGGCTGAAAACTTTTTGAAAACGATTCAATTATTTTATATTATTACAAATTATTTATAATTTTTAGTTTTTTTTTTTTTGGGGGATTTTAGGGGTTTTTAGCTTTACCTTTGGGGATAAATATTTTTGAGAGTTGGTAACACTGCGCCGGACTCCGCACTCCGCAACGAAGCGCGCTGTAGATAGGCCGCGTCCAAAGAGTACAATAATTACCACATAAATACTGTATATACTGTTTTAATATACTTAGTGTCGCACAAGAAAAGTATTTTTAATTGAAAGAAACCTAATACCAAACACATCATTTTGAACAACTTTTACTATGGGAAGAAAACTGAAATGAAAAATAAAAAAAACGCTGCTACCTTATGAGGACCACACTAGGCTAGATATTGCTGTGCGCACGCGCACGTACATAACTCAATAGACACAAGGTGATTAACATTTTTATAGATATGCATCAATGAAGGTATCTGGTTGTACTTTGGTTTTACTAGCAAACTCGGTCAACAATATTTAAGTATTATTTTAAGATTTCTATACTAATGCATGCTTCGTCACAAGACAATTTAATTACTGTATCCTAATTTATCTCATGTAAGTGAATTATGTATGTTCTTATGAGAATAAAATTTCTTTAAACCCAAATCGCGAAATAAAAATCAGCTGTTCCATACAAGTTATTCAATATTATTCGATTAAATGTATGGAACAGCTGATATTTTTTTCGCGATTTCAGGTTTCTTCCCATAGTGAAAGTTGTTTATAATGATGAGTACAACAATTTCACAAAATTCTTAGAGTAAATTTTTTAACATCTTATACATATAGATATGAATCATAAATACTTACGTTTTACTTTATGAGATTTCTTTGTCAATTTACAGTAATTGTGGTCCCCTGCTGGATTGTAAGGAACTTTGACAGGTTCACCTGAAACATTAAAATTATTTGTTATCCTACTAATATTATAAATGTGTAAGTTTGTATGTTTCTTAATCAATCACGCCTTAACGGATTTAGGCCAAATTTTGAATACAGGTAGACCATGACCTGGATTAGGACAAAGGATATTTTTTGTCCGGGTATATGAAGAAGTTCCCCTAGGATGCGAGTGAAACCATGGGCAAAAGCTATAATTTATAATTCTATTTTTTTTTTAAAACGTTGCCGCTCACTATGTTTTCTCCTGTATCGAGGGTACAGTTTACAAACATACATGTCACATGCACACACCACCCAGACCCGAAACAACTATCTGTAGATCATACAAATACTTGTTCCGTGCGGGGATCGAACCCGCGGCACGTAGCGCAGAAGGCTAATCGCTTAGCCACTGCGCCAACCGTGTCGTCATTTGTTACACTGCTGGGCAAAAGCCTACATAACCAAAAAATAACTACGTAATATTATTAGGTTTATAAACCAAACTATCAAAGGACTAAGGTTCGAACCCAAGGCACGCACACAAGGCACCTCTGACTTTTCGTAAGTTACAGAAGTAAAATACTGATATATTTATGTATTTAACAGACATACAAAAATAGACAGTAGGGATTCATTACTATGGATACTAAAACCTGTATTATAATTTAATAAAAAAGTATATAAGTATCTGCAAATGATTCCTTAACCGATTCATGGCCAATGACTCATCAGTTGAGTCATTAAAAAACCTTTAGGAAGGCCGATGGCTCAATTGGTGAGTCAAACCAAAATTGTATAAAAACGGATATTAAAAAAAAAAAAACACTTAAACTACCATTTTTCAGATCTCATTAAACATTTCCGTGAATATCAGACCTGGCCCTTCATTTTACAGAATATTTTTAATAGTCAGGTGTCATAAACCTTTTGTTAGCCGATAGCCGAGGTGGCCGATTCGTGGCCAATGACTCAATAGTTGAGTCAAACGTGTGCCGACACGTTATGGGCTGAAATGTTATGTGCACATGGGTGAAGTTAAATCTATCTACTTCGATTTTTATACATACGTATTTTTATACAGGTATTTCTCTAATAAGATTATATTACAAACAGCCTAACAAATGACGCAAAAATACATTTAACATGGCAACATTACGCTGCACCACTAGCGCCACATGCGAATGCGTCTCCATCTTGCGGTAGCGTGTATTAAGAACTATTATTAACTATTCTATTCGGCAAGAATGTGCAATGTTGCCAACTTAGTGCTTTCGGCACTAGATTTATAGTGCATTTCTTGATGTTTTAGCGCTCAAAATTCCATAACAGTGCCTAGTGCCTCTAGCGCATTTTTAAAAGTCTGCAATTTATCACGCACGTTGGTAAAAACTATTAGTTTTTAATAATTAACAAGATATTGATTTTATTTATTTGGTGGTCTTTTATTAAAATTAGGACACACCTAGTGCATTTTAGGTTTTGTTTAGCGCATTTCTTACAATAGCAGTTGGCAACACTGAGAATGTGTCATTGTGTCTGTCACTGTCTGTCACTGGCGTTACTTTGTTGTGAAGATTTCCGCTACGGATATCACGTATAACTAAAGTTCCTGATTTTTCTGACTAACCTGGCTGTGATTTTTGGATTTGTTATTGATTTCATATAATGTGACCTGGCTGCAATTCAAGGTTTTGTTATTGGATTTTTTTTATTGTGACCTAGCTGCGATATATGGACTCTGTTATTTATCTGTGACTTTGAACTGTAAGGTGTTGCATTACCTATTGTGATCCCGGTTACAAGGATTCCGAATTTCTGTAAGTATATACATAATTACCATTACCATTTTCACTAGATACATATTTACTACTCGCAGAAGTTAACTTGACACATGGAAGGAATGTGGCCGCTCTCAATTTAATCAAATAATTTTCATGACCTCTATGGTATTTTAGATGAAGGTACTTATCTAGAAATGCATGATGAATGGATAGACATCATCGAAGAAAAAGTTGTCACAACAGAAATTATAGACACTCAGCAAGCAGGTGTTGAATCCTCTTCAATTTGGATAATTAATTAATTTTTTTTTTTTTTTTTTTTGCTTGATGAATGGATAGACATCGAAGAAGAAGTTGTCACAACAGAAATTATAGACACTCAGCAAGCAGGTGTTGAATCCTCTTCAATTTGGATACCAGGCAATCCAACAGAAGTTAACACATTTTTATTTACCGGTAACCCTGGTATTAAACAAGCCATGTCAGGTACACAGCCTATTGATTATTTTAATATTTTATTTAATATAGATTTCTACACTCTTTTATTGACGTGTACAAATAGAAATGGAGATATTCTTAAAAGAAATGCCAGCGGTCCTTATGCAAGGTTTCGTAGATGGCAGCCAGTGACAATAGATAATAGATAGATAGATAGTGTCACAAATACGTGACAAGCGAAAACTGTCCCTGAGCGCCAACGACACAAATATGTGACAAAAACAGCGGTACATTAAAACACGAAATAAACTATTTAAACATTACTTTAATGCCTATTTATTTATATACCTGTAAAATAGAAGGTCCAAAATTTATTTATTTCCATAAAACTAATTAAATTGCATTATAAATATTGAGAAATTTTACGTTAAAAAGAAAGAAATAAACTCTGAAAAAAGAATGTCCTCACACGCCAGAGTCATAACTGCGTGACCGCTAGTGATGTAGCGCATGTTGGATAATATCATTATTTCAAATCAAAGATCGATTCGAAACTTTCCTCTGGAATATATTATTTTAGGTATAATTTGGTACTAGGATAAAGCAGCATTAATTTTATAAAACCAGTCTTAAAAATCATTCAATAAGCTACATAGTCAAAAATAAAATTTGGTTGGGTCGAATTTCGATATTCACTAATCCCAACTCAAGCGCATCCCTAACGCAACCCGAATTATCAGTACCCTGTACGCCATGGTCACGACTAGACGACAATATCGTGACGTCACAAGCGCGGCGACCAGAAATTAGTGAAGTGAATGAATAATATTTATGATTAATTTACTTGTGATATCGAGTTCAAGATTTATATTAAGTGACTATTATAATGAGTGGGAATTTAATGACTACGGAAGAACTTCTTCGCATATTAGAAGGAGTCTCAGATGACGAAGAATTTTCGGAAACAGAATCTTTGGACGAATTTGATTTAGAGGTAAGTTATTTTTATCTGCTTTTATTTTAAAAATTTTGAGCAAATATTAATCTTATTAAAAATCACGATGAAATCTGTAAGTGTGGCCTGGTATTGGTGTTTGTAGACCGAAAGAAACATATTTTTTACAGAAATAAGTTACTTTTGAGAATATTATTGTTGTAAAAAAATAGATACAGCCGTTATACAGAGTTTTTAAGTTGATATATCGATCGTTGTTTGTTTACATACGATTTAATTAAGATATGAATCAGCATACAGTTACCTACTAAATGCTTGTTGTATTATTTAACCTATTGATCGCTAACATAAATAAGTAAAAATCAAGAATGATTTTGATATTTTTACTTGTGTATATGTTTAAGCGATATAATATGTTTAAATATTACATATATTTATGAAATATTAATTGCGCCTTATACCTAAGCCTGCACTCATAGGTTTCTAATATATGTATACTATTATTTCAATTAATTATTATGTATATATGTGTGCAGAGAACTCGACTTTTCAGTTTTGTTTCGGTAATTCGGTATATAGTTCCTATAGTGTTCGTCAAGCTATATGATCCCTCCGAAAATGTTTTTAAGATATAATTTATGTAGAGCACAGGGTTAAGAAAGAATTAAGCCACGTCTGAAAAGTATTTGAAATAAATAAATGAACGAATTTACAGATTTTATGATTTATTTTGGGATATTTATTAATTAGACAATAATCAAACTTATAACCTTTTCAATCATTTATTATTTCTTAATCGGAATCCTGGTAGCTCGGTAAACTAATGTCATCTAAGTCTTTTTGGTGTCGTACTTTACGTATAATATTAATTATATTGGTGTAAGTTACCGAACGCTTCTCCGCTGGTACACTATCTAATTCATGTGCGACCAATCTTGCGAATGCCTTATTGCGTGGGTCCTTTGGCTCTTCTTCGAAACCCACATTAGGTAAATGTGAAACTTCACATTTTAATTCGTCTTTGTCCCATATACTGCGCTGGTACATATTTGAGGTTGCAATATCCTCAGTCGTTACCTGTGTTTGCTTTGATATCATTTCTGTTTTCACTCCTTCACACACACAGGTCACTTTCACAGGTTCAACTGAGAACTTAATTCTCTTGGCACGGTGTATATTTTGTAATAAACTTGGTGATGAAGGTCTGCTCTCGTCACCAGAAGACATATTAATTATGTAGGGTAAGTCCGGGGGAGATGGCCCTACTAACTTTAAGGATTCATAGCTAGGAAACCAAGTACAATAAAACAACCATTTTAATCACAAACGTAACAGTATTTATATTTCTAATAAAATTTTAATTGAAATCAGTCTTTGAATCAGTTTAACTTAGATTTATTAAAGATTTAAAAAAATCTTCGACTGGCCATCTCACCCGGAGTGTCCGGGAGTGATGGCCACAGGGCTCGGGGGGAGATGGCCAGTAGTTTTCCTGCCTTTCCCTTTACCCTTCTTGTCTTTGTTTTTCCTTGTTGCCGCAGTTTGAACACATGTCCTCGAACTCTGTGCAGTTTTCATGTACCCACAGCTTGCGTATACTACATTGTAGCCAATCTTCGACCAGTTGAGTTTTATAATAATTCTCACCGCAGCCTCTGCAGTTGTCCTCTTCGTTTTCATCCACTTCACTTCCAGAGGAATCAGGGAAATCGATTGGTATATCTCAGCCAAAACATGTCCAGGACGATTGTTTAGCTGCAATCCTGTCTCATCCATATTAAACAAATGACCAGGTTTGTTCAGCAAATCATTTTCGATGAGGACTTTTTCTAGCATTTCAACAGACAATAGACAATGGAGGCTTTGTACACAGACATTGTTTGTTTACTTACTTCCTCCATGGCCATTTTTAGGTCTGCCTCATTCCACGTTCCTCTGGTAGACGTCGCTTTTCGCACGTAGTTATTTGGCATCTATAAAAAATATTTAATGTAAGCGACAAGAAAGATAATGAATGGAAAGCAGGCAAAGAAAAAGGTAAGGACGTATGCGAGTATCGTAGCATGTGGAAATCCATAGCCTGCTAACCTCTCTAGGAGAGTGATGTAAGCTGTGAAGCTAAAATACCGCTTAAAATTTTATGGTCATCACTCCCTGAAAAAATAGGGTCATCTATCCCAAATGCCCGGGAGAGATGGCCATATAGTTTTTAAAAAGTATGATGCAATCTTTAACGGTAATTTTTAGGTTAGAATACGAAAAAAGTTATGAACTTCCCAATAAAACATTAAAAACAAGCGAATTTTAAAAAATCTTTTAGTGACCACATAATATGTTAACCTCTTATCTTAGATCATGCATCTGTTATAAAAACAATGTGGAATTTACTTACTTTTGAAATTTTTTTTGCAAAAGAAACACACAGCTACTTGTCGCCCGCCTCACAACGAAGCGAACTAAAGTTTTATTAACGCCATCTATGTATTATAACTTGCAATACGATCGACTGGTCATCTCTCCCGTACGGCCATCTCTCCCGGAATTACCCTAAATAAAATATTTCAGATAGAATGAAGAATGGTGATGAATGATAGAATTTCGAATGTTCGAAACCGTTGTACGAATGTCTAATAAAACGTACTTTTCTAGTCAACATGTCAGTATTACCAACCTAAAAAAATTGCAAATACCAATAATGCTTGGGAAGAAACATAAAAACCATAGACGTTTTTTTAATCTTTAGCTTATTTTAATTATATTCTATTTTCTTTACAAATAGGTAAAGCGTAGCGTAATTAATGAGAATTTAATTTAATGCAAATTAAGTTTCTTTTTGTAAAATGATATCTTGGCTTACAAATTACCAAATATACGAAATTCTAAGATCGCTAATGTTTATGTCTGTTTTTTATTATCGAAGTTTAAACTAATTGTGCTATTGACCAGTCTTCAAATATTATGCTCTAAAAATATTTTGCAGTAGTACAATAAAGCTTGAGCTTCTGCCATAAACCTAAAGATTTTGTTTTGTTGATCAAAGTAAAACATTCTAACAATAACGAGATTCTTAAAAGTTTTACCTTAAAAATATTAACTAATGGAACAATAAACTTAAACTAACTGTCATAAATCTGTAGCTTTTGTTTTGTTGTATAGCAATAACCCATCTGCAACAGCGCAAGTAGTAATTTCAAATTTCATGATGAATTAGACACAATATAAGCCGATAACTCGAGTTGGAGTACAATAATATCTTCGGATCTGTCGGCCGTAAAGATCTATTGTTTTCGGGCAGAATTTAGAACAAAGAAAAATACTTGTTTCTCACGCACTGGCTAATTAACTTCCCACAATGAATTATTGTTTTTATTTTACAGCCAGCAACTGTTGCCCATCAAGAACCATCAAATGATACACCTTCGACGTCTCGAGATGGCCACCATCGAGGTCATGAGCCGGAACCGTCCTTCCAATGGACCTCGGAACGACGTACACCCGAAGTATCTGACTTCAATGATTTTCAATCTGGAATCCATTTAGAGCCGTCGGAAATTGCTTCTGAATGCGACATATTTCAATATTTTATGGACACAGATTTTGTGTCGATGATTGTCAATATGACCAATAAATTTCATCGATACTTTGTGCTGAATGTAGACTTGCGTATGCATTCTCGTTTACATGCTTGGTACGACGTAACAGTCCCAGAGATGTACATGTTTTTTGCAGTCATAATGTTAATGACCAGAAATAAACATTTATCTATAGAAGAACATTGGTCCACAGATATTTTATTGAATTCTCCGATATTTTCGAAAGTAATGACACGCAACAGGTTTTCTATGATACTTGGCATGCTCCATTTTTCTGAGCAAAGAGAAGAAAATACAATTTTATCGAAAATCCAGAAATGTGTATCTCATACACGACAAAAGTTTAGAAATATTATTACGCCATATAAAACTATTTGTATTGACGAAAGCATTGTTCCATTTAAGGGTCGCTTGTCCATAAAACAATACTTACCGAATAAAAGAAACAGATTCGGTGTCAAATTATTTGTTTTATGTGATGTAAATACGGGTGTTATTGTTGATTTTATTGTTTACTGTGGAGCAACCACAGAGATAGTTGATCCCTGTAATCTAGGTGTTGGCGGGGCTGTTGTTGCCACGTTGGTCAAACCATTTTTAGGATCCAATCGCCATTTATATGTGGATAATTGGTACACGAGCCCATTGTTATTTAAATATTTACACGAACATAATATTTACGCTTGCGGTACGGTAAAAAAAAATAGAAAGTATATGCCAAAATTAAACACGATTCTAGAATTGAATGAAACGGAAGTGCAATATTCTGGTCCACTGATGGCCATTAAATGGAAAGACAAAAAATATATTTTTATGTTATCCACCATCCATGATAATTCTATGGATATCATCGCGAATACATCGAAATACGGGATTGCCTGTAATTAAGCCAAAAGCTGTAGTGGACTACTCAAAAAACATGGGCAGTGTTGATACCGCAGATATGCTATTATCATCAATGCAGTGTATCCGCAAAACAGTCAAATGGTATAAAAAATTATTTTTCCATTTATTAGATATGCACCTATTAAATGCATTTTATTGTTACCGGCATTTAAAAGATATGCCAAAATTGAAATTTGCCGATTTTCAATTGAGCGTGATTCGGCAATTGATAGAGAGGTACCACAGTGGTAGTATTATAGAAGGCTCCACGTTAGCTACAACTAGCAGTAGTAATCCTCTTCGTATATTACCCAGTAATGCAAAGGATCATATGCCGAGTCGTATGGGAAAATATCAAAGATGCAAGCAATGCGCACTTTTAAAACAAAGAAAAAATACACGTTTTAAATGTAACGTTTGTAACGTATATTTATGTGCTGCGCCGTGTTTCCAAAAGTACCACTCTGTGTAATATATTTAGATTTATATTGATTTTAATGTCTCTGTGATACTGATTTTTCTATTGTAACTTGAAGTTTTTTATTAGATTTTATTTACATATGGCTTACTATTAGATGATAAGATAATACAATGCAGATTTTGTATAATGTTGTTCTATTATTCTAAAGATTTATTAGTATAAGACTGATTGGTAACTGTGATAATTATATATAATGGTTAATTGTTTTAATTTGTTACTTTTTTATGCCTGATAACACATGGCTTACTATTCGCTGGGTGCGCGATGACAGCGCCAACTAGCGGTCGGCGGACTCGGCGGACCTTGGTACGTCAAATAGTTGACTGTCATTGTCTTTACGAGGAGTAAGCAGTGAATAAAGCATGAAGGTGTAGGTAAAGATGGAGTACACAGTACACACTTGAAATACCTACTTGAATTTTTATTTCTCTTCTACTGTCTGAGGTCAGTTTGTTTCAATTTCTGTAGTACACTAGAAAAAGAGATCAGACCTCAGTTTGCCTCAGAGAATAGGAGCGAGAGTATTTGACTCGAAACTTTTATTCTAAGTGTGGGCTCCATATTTACCTATAACTTCGTGGAATAAAGTCTGCCAAAAGTTCCTTTTTTAGCCACGGTGCGCGCTGAGATCGATTTCACTGTCCCCACCACCCACTTTGCACCCAGCGAATTAGATGATCAGAATGCAGGTTGCATTGTAGATTTTGTATAATTTTGTTCTATTATTCAAAAGATTTATTAGTATAAGACTGATTGGTAATTGTGATAATTATATATAATCGTTAATTGTTTTAATTTGTTACTTTTTATGCCAGGTTTATAGAACTTAATATTTAAAAACATGTATACATAGTACATACTGTATAACATTTTATTAAAATTTTCTATTTTTTCATAGTTTTTATTTACCTTCTTAACCTATTTCAATCATATATTTTTAAGTACCTGTTACATTCGGAATTATAAATCTGATTTAAAAAACGTGTTTCATTTATTATAAAATAATATTGTACTAGAACATCGATAAACGAGATATTACGTTGCCACATCCTTATTTCGGAAGCGAAGTAGGGTAAACCAACTAATAACTGGCCAGTTTACCGCTCTGGCCAGTTCAAGAAGATTTTTCACATAATGTATCAATAGATTATATATTTTTGTAATACCAACGTATGAAAGTCATCCTCTATTTCCGATTTTTGATTTTGGTTAGTTAAATAAAACAATTATTAAGTATAATTTTTTAATAAATCGAAAAATAGACAAATTTTAGTAGTAACTGGCCATAAAATTTAGAAACTGGCAATTGGTTAACTAGTTATTGGCCATAAGAAACAAGTACCTATTAAGTAGGTATTTTGTCACTAAAAGATCTAGATAATCTAGATTTAATCACAGAAAAAAAAGTATCTTGAACTTAAACAATTAATAAACTTTACAAAAAATATTAACATTCTGTTATTATATTAAAAATAAACATTAAACTTAAACTATGAGATCAATGTTACTGCTTAAAGCTTATTAGATTGGAAAAAAGCTCAAAATCCTTGTTTCTGAGCTTCTTCTAGGATAGAATGAAGGAAGACATCATCATTATCATCAGATGAATCAGAGTTACTCTCCCGGTAGCAAATATGGCATAAAAATGCGTCATCATCATCTTCAGGGATATGAATTCGATGACTCGATGGAATACAGTTCAAATGGAACTGCTTTTTACACTGACTGCATTCGATAACTCTTCTCATTATAGGACTCAAACAAGCATCACAACATATTATTATTTTAGGCTTGTTTGTAACAGAACTATTTTCAGCTCGTTTCCCTGTAATTTCTTGTTTCATAGCAGTCTTTGTTTTCTTTGTATTACTTTTCTCGTTAACACTTTTCTTAGGTTTCTTCTTAGGTACAGTTTCTTTTTGCATTTTTTTTTCTTCTCGCAATTTCTTTCGTTCCTCCTTTGCAGCCTCTTCTTCTTGTTTTTTTAACTGCTTTGCTTTTATCTTGTCTACACAGGCGTTCGATGTTAATGCAAACGGCATTTTGTCAGTTTGGCGCTTTCCTTGTCGCTTAGGTGAGTCTGGCAACTTCTTTTTTATCAGATACTCTGAGAGAGGTATATTTGAGATAATAGTAATATTTTTACTGGGATCTATCTGTTTTGATTGGCCGGGATGCATATTATTAATATTTATCGGATTAGTTGGATTTTGCAGCTCACTAGTCTCTTTATTTTCTTTTTCTTCCTCGTTATTTTCTCCTTTGTTTCCGTTGTTGTCTCTATCGTTTAGTATCTTACCAGTAGTAAATTCATCATTTCGAATCATGCAAGGTCCTTGGTACGCATGGTCAGGGTAAAGGATTTCTCTTGAATGAGTTGATATTTGCACCATATTGAACTCTTCATTTTCTTTAGTTTCTTCTTCCTCCTTCTTATCTTCATTTATACCATTTTTTTCACTATTAGGTACTAACTCACCAGTGCACTCATCAAGGACGATATGAGGAACTTTAATATCTTCTATCAAAGGTAAATCACAGTTACTTTCGGCTAACAGTTGACATTCCATGATGTTAACAGCTGTTTCTTGGTGCAGATCCGGTGGCTCTATAACATTCGATCCATTAAATTTCTGCCACAGTTTATAAATTGCTTTAAAGTTGTCATCAGATTCTAGTAAGGTCAAAGCCGTTGCTGATTGGCATTTTAATATTATTGCTTTTCCGACAACATCACAAAAATCTAGGTAGGTCAGAACGCACAAATTGCCTTCAACGTTTGCCTCTGGTCTAAGCGCAACTTCAGGCTGCTTTACTAATGCAATGCACTTGCTGTAATCTACATTGTCTGCGTCAAATGGATACAGGCCAGATATTCTAAACCCATTAATCAGTGTTTCTTTTTTAGCGCACGAGTCCACGACGGTTTTCAATAAAGGAGCAAAGGTCTCTTTAGTTAGACTTGTCTGGTAATTATTTGCAGAATACCATTCCCGCAGTGCTTTTTTCCAACCAACCTTAATAGGACGAAATGCTGCAACGTCTGCAGGTTGCAATATGCGCGTTGCATTTGGATATAACGAGATTAAATGTATTTTCAGTTTACGACAAAGTTCGGCCACTTCAATTGTTAAATGGGTTTTGTGTCCATCGACAAACAATATAACAGGAAATGGAATACCATCGTCTAGAAGTTGTTGGTAGAAACAGTTGGCTATGTAGTCATAAAAGACCGAAGCAGTCATCCAGCCAGTGTCACTTCGGCCGATACTCCAACCAGATGGCACACTCAATGTCACTCTGTCAGGTATTCTTTTATAAGGGTAGATGACAAGGGGATTGCAAACAAGACCTGAAGCGGAAAAAGTAAACAGGACCGTAATGTTTTCCTTGGCTGATCCTTTCTCTATCTCATACACATTTTTGCACCCCTTTTCAGCTAAAACTTTACCTGTTTTTGGGCAAATATTGAAACCAGTTTCGTCAGCGTTAAAAACTCGTGTTGGGTCTTGAATAACTTCGGCAAGGTCTTCCTCAGCAAAGTATTGTCCGATTTCTTGAAACCATTTTCGGATGTCTTGTTCTGAGACACAAGCACTTGCATTGGTCACCCCCTCCGATGTTCGAATAGAGATGTTAGGATGACGCTTCAGGAATGCTTTAAACCACACATCTCCTGGTTTGCCATCTCGAAATGGATTTGGTCTTGGGTTCTCTTTCAGAAAGTCCTGGACACAGATTTGAATATCCTCCTTCTTTCTCGGAAATCCGCGTTTTGCCAAGTGAATAATAAAGGCACACAATTCTTTCTCCTCTGCATCAGTAAGAACTGGGTCAGGCCCAGACTTAAACTTTGTGTTAGGATTACGAATTTTGAACTGAAGGCTACTTCGTGGTACTCCAAAATGTTTGGCTGCCTGTCGAATTGAGCCTTCGTTGTTTTCAATAAATTTTAAAGCATTATCAATAGCTTGTTTAGTGTATTGTCGTTTTTTTGACATTTTGAGGCTCATTGATCAAACATCTCTAAAACAAAAATAAATTTATTAGTAACTGGCCACAGAACTGGCCACCTATGCCAGTTTCTGATTTACGTTGATTAATGGTTTCAGTGTTTTTTTAGGGGATATTTTACCTTATGAGCAGAGTAAATAGCTTTCATTTTTAAAGAAATTCGTATATTAGGTAATTGTCTAGTAACTGGCATAGGCGGCCAATAATTGAAAAAATGCATTAATCCCAACCAGTAACTAGCCACCCCTGTAATCTCAGTTTACAATGGATTTTAAGCAATTAAAGCATTAAATACATATTCCTTACCTGTTATACAGCTCAAATAACACAATCGATGCACGTACACTACTTAAAATAACAAATAAATTTGAATTTGAGAAACTATTTTCGTTAAAATTTTCTTAAGGGTAACCTTTCATGGCGATACATTCACGCCGACTGTCGAAAAATAACCGTCAA
Organism: Allophyes oxyacanthae; assembly: GCA_932294325.1. Taxonomy (NCBI): domain Eukaryota; kingdom Metazoa; phylum Arthropoda; class Insecta; order Lepidoptera; family Noctuidae; genus Allophyes; species Allophyes oxyacanthae. The sequence goes on from OW028629.1 coordinate 11,459,343, forward strand.
TTTTGGCGCTAGTGTCCATAGTGATAAAATGTTGTATTAAAATGGAAGTTAAATAGCTACGAAATGATACTCAAAGTTCATAGATGGCGTGCTTTGAACATTACTCTTATTTCAAGCTGATAAAGTATAGAGTGGCCAATTACTGAGAGTGGCCAGTTATACCTTAGTTTACCCTAGTTATTAAAATGGCGGGCCGTCCACGCCATGGTCACAATATGAAGACAGCAGATCAAGAATAGTGTTGTACCTACAGTTATTATATTTAAATATATTGTAGTCTCATATCTGTTATTACGGTATTATACAAGTCTGTAAATAGTGTATAACTATTACTTTAATAGGAAGAAATGTAATGTTGAATTAAATTTCAATGTTATAAGGACATTATATTTCGAAATTAAAGACGAAAATGAAAATAAAATTGATTATCGATGAAGTTTTGGAATCCCTATTTTTTTCGTAGGTATTTGCGGTGAATTTGTGGCCTGGCGTTGAGGGCAAGTTCATGCGTTTTTGCTCTGGCGTTCAAAAGGTTAAGGTGTTTCTAGGATTAGTCATGCTTATGGGTGTCATTAAATTGAATAGATTGACTGATTACTGGAAGAAACATTATCTTTTTGATTTAACGTTTTCCAAGTACATGTCAAGAAATAGATTTTGTATGATTTTGAGAGCACTTAATGTACAAACAGAAGCAGGAAACCTAAGCCTCAATAAAGTGAAAACCTTAATCGAACTATTTAATAAAACGATGGAAAACTTATATTACCCTGCTAGAGAGGTTGCAATAGATGAGTCGATGATATTATGGACCGGTCGTTTAATTTTCCGTCAGTACCTTAAAAATAAAGTCCATAAGTATGGTATAAAATTATATATGTTAGCAGATAAGCACGGTATTTGCATGAAAATACATTTGTATGCTGGGTCTCAAGACCAAGTCGTGGGTGGAAGAGACCATGTAAAAAAGTAATGCGTGTTTTAATGAGCAATTACGTTCATAAAGGCACTCTTTATATGTGGATAATTATTATTCAAGTGTAGGTATGGCTGAAGAATTGTTAAATAAAAATACTTATTTAGTTAAATTGTAACGTACCAGTTGGTACGTTACAATTTAATAGAAAAGGCAATCCTGCACAAGTCATGAATACCCGATTACAGCCAAATGAAGCATGCATTATGCACAATAGTAAAAATGTTATGGTTACTAAATGGAAAGACAAGAGAGAAATTAGTTTTGTAAGTACAGAGCATACTAGTGAATATATACCAACCCAAAATAAATATGGAAATATTTCCTTTAAACCAAAAGTGCAAGTCAAATATAATAAATATATGAGAGCCATTGATAAACATGATCAACTGTTGAGTTACTATTGTGCTGAACATAAAACATTAAGGTGGTATAAAAAAGTTATCATTCATGTGATTCAAATTAACATAATTAATGCTTTTATACTGTTTAATTTAGACAGAGAAACAAAGATTAGTATGTATGATTTTAGGCTTCAAATTATAGAGTTTCTCTTGCCTAAGAAACCAAGCGTAGAAAGATGTTCTGTGCCAGGTATGGTTCATGTGCCTGACCATTTGCCTAAAACAGGTGGAAAAAAAATTAGGAAGAGATGTAGACAGTGTTATAATACATAAAAAAAAAGAGTGTAAGTTTATTTTGGTTGCCCAGATTGCCCAGGCTTTCCTGGGTTATGTCTGGGGAATTGTTTTAGATCATATCACAATTATTAAACTAATTAATATTTTCTTGGTTGATTTGTTATTAAACTAGTTATTCTTTGTTGATTAGTCATCACCATAATATGACTGCAATCAGAATATGATTATAATATACCAATTAATGTAAAAAAATTGTACCTACCTGATTTTTAAAAATATGAATCTTGTAATTAGTTATTCTTATTATATTATTATTAATAAATGTCTTGTTTAATATCTTTCTTTATTCTTTCCCTTCATATTGTCTAACAGTATTAATTAGTTTCTCATAACACTCTAAACGTTTGTCTGCTGGTATGTACCAGCAGACAAACGCAGATTCTCAACCTAAAAGCAAGCATTATGCCTAAATCATGCTCAAACTGAGCATAAATTGGAGGCAACTCATCTTGTGTATTCAATTCTGCTGTCAAATCCTTAGAGAATAATGCATTAAAATATTTTTTTGCTGCACAGCAAACATGTTCTGTTTTTTTTTCTATAGAGACCTCATTATTCATTTTATTTTCATTCATATGAAAACAATTTTTTTTTTCTTTTAATATCTTCGTCTTCATCAGAGTCTAAAATTTCTTCAATGCTAGTATCTGAACTGTTGTTAGAAACTACATTGCAACTATTACGAGATGCAGTGAATGGACGCTTCTTTGGTATACTTTTTTGTAAAATCGATTGACTACAGCTTGGAAAACCTTGGTTTTCCTTATCTTCATTTTGTTGATCATGGAAATCAGTAAACATTGCCTGGCTACATTCAGTAAAATCGTCGTAGTCCTGATTATCTACAAATAATATTACAATAATAAATAATGATTGAATACATGTAGGTAAGGTTACTAAAATGTTTACTACCTCTGCAATATTTCTTAAAATCAAAAAATACTACCTTAAAACGCCATATTCACTTTTAATATCCACAAATTCGAATAGGAGAACACAGTAACACGTTTCTGGTTGTCAGACTGGCTCAAAATGATGGCGAAAAGCATTAAATCATTACAAGGAGCCAATGACTCATCAGTTGAGTCATCCTTCAGGGAGGCCGATGACTCAAATGGTGAGCCACCGACCAATGAATGGGGCCTGGCTGAAATGTTCACGAAAATGAAGGTGGCAATGAATCGGAGACCCTTGAGGTTTGTCCAATAATAGTTTTGATGTGACACTTGTTGAGGCACATGGCGTGTGCACCAAATAGTCTGAAAATTATAATTAATTATACCATTAATTAATAAATAGCTCAGACTAAGTTAATCTTATTCATCTTGTTTTAAACTTAAATAAAATATATTTCAAGATCAAACAAAACTTTAATATTCCAAGACATAGACAATGACAATTACATAGACAATCATAACAACATTTTTATTTTTTTAAAGTAGTGATGTTCAGATACATACAACACCTCCCTTTACAAATCTAAAACCTTAGGGGTTTTTATAATTCTACCACTACGGGTTGTTCTTACATTAGGTGGAACATGACTGTTTTCATTTAATACATCAGGACTCTCAGATCTAACATTTGCACTTGGCTCTGTATCATTATAATCATTAACTGTCTTATGAGGAAATTCAAAATCACAATTAAGTTTAATATATTTACTCTTTGAAAATGACTTCTTTAAATGGTTTGTATTTCTTCTAACTACTCTCTCCTCCCCATCCTTTGAAATCCAGTAAGACCTTGGTTCCTGACATTTTCCTACAACCTTTCCTTTCCTCCAATACTGGTCTTTCCTAGTCTTAAAAACAATTTGATCTCCTACACTGTAGTTTTCCTCTTTCTTTCTAATAAATTGATCATTTTTCCCCTTTGTAATAGCCTGCTTTAACAATAATAATTTCTGAATGTTTTTCTCAACTTTTGGCTGCAACTGATTTGCATTAGTAGGGACCAAAGTACGTACCCGCCTACTATTGAGAATCTGTGATGGTGAAACATCTAATGCTGTCAAAGGAGTATTATTATATGCAAGTACATACTCTCGGTAGTCTACATTATCATAAGTTGCCTTTTTAAGCAGACACTTGCAAATATGGACTGCTTTTTCAGCCATTCCATTACTTCTTGGATAATGTGGGCTACTGGTGGTTAACTTCACATCTTTGGACCTAAAATACTTTATACAATCCACTGAATTAAATGGGTTATTATCAGCTATTATTTCTTGAGGATAACCAAATCTCATGAAAATTTCTTGAAAAGCATATATAACTGCTTTTGCAGATTTATATGTTAAAGGTATAAGTTCTATCCAATGTGACAGATAATCTATTACTACAAGAAACGGTTTGGCAGAAAAATCCAAGATGTCAGCACCTACTTTTTGAAATCTTAATTCAGGTATCTTATGTGGTAACAGTGGTTCATGACAATTATTTGCACGAAACCTTTCACAAGTATTACACTGCATTACAAATTTATATATCTCTTGAGATAGCCCAGGCCAATAAAATAGTTGTCTGGCTTTCTTAATAGACTTAGTCACCCCAGGGTGCCCTTCATGCACTAAATTCAGAACATATGATTTTAAAGATTTCGGAACAATTAGCTTGTTTCCATAAAATGCTAGCCCAGACTGAAAATAAATATCATCTTTCATCTTATAATAGTCCCTACATTCTTTAGGTACTTTACTTTCTACTGGCCATTCATAATAATAATACTGACATAGCAAAGATAACACTGAATCATTATTAGTTTCCCTCCTAAAAATAGATTTCCGTTCAGGTGACATGGGTAAGTGAGCTGACACCGTATGGACCATATAAGACATGCTATGCTCTACATTCTCAGTTATATCTAGACTGTTACGAGACAACATATCAGCAAAATGTACTAGTTTTCCAGGCACATAGATTACATTTAAATTATACATCAACAACTTTAATCTTAGACGTTGCAATCTAGGAGAACCAATTTTGTTGATGTGTTTACTCATAATATGAACAATAGGCTTATGATCTGTCTGAACATGAACATCTAGGCCATAAATGAATCTGTGAATTTTTTTTGTAGCAAAGACTATTGCTAGTAGCTCTTTCTCTGTTTGACTGTAATTCAATTCAGCATCATTCATAGTTCTAGATGCACATGAAACTAATTTTAAAACATCAGGTTTATCTTGTTGAAATAAACAACATCCAAGGCCATTTTTTGATGCATCACACTGTAATATAATTTTTTTGTTGGGATCATATGAACACAACCCAGGTGCTTTACTAACCTTCAATTTTAATTGTTCAAAAGCTTTAGCATGAGCCGGTAACCATGTAAAGTCCACATCTTTACGCAATAGTTTACATAATGGTGACATAGTTTCTGCCATGTCTGGTATATAACGACGTACATAATTAAATGAACCAATTATCCGCATTAATTCTTCCCTATTAGAGGGTGGTTTTAAATTTAACAATGATTCAACTCTATCTTTATCTAGGGACATTCCATGTTCATTAAAAATTTGACCAACATACCTTACTTCAGCCTGTCTATACTGCAGCTTGTCTTTGTTAAAAACTACACCTAATTCTTTCGCCTTTTGGATTACATTAGATAGTGCCAGATCATGTTCTTCAGCTGAATTTCCCATCACTAAAATATCATCAGCCCAGATTATTACATTTTTCAATTTACCAAAATGAGATTCTAGCACATCCTGAAACAATTCTGGTGCATTCATTAAACCATATGGTAGGACTCAATATCTATATACACCAAATGGGGTAGCAAAGGAACACTTCCATGACGCATCCTCAGATAGACACAGATGATGAAATCCTTCAGTTAAATCTAATACTGAGAATATTTTTTTACCCTGCAACTTCGCAGCTAGGTCATCTAAAGTTGGTAACATCTTTGGCTTCTTAATAATTATTTTATTGAGATCAGAAGGATCAAGACACAATCTTACTTTCCCATTAGGCTTTTCCACAATAACAATCCGATTTATACAAGCCTTTTCATTGATATTTTCAACTTTGGCAATAGCATTTCGTGCTAATAATCGATGTAACTCTGTTTTCAAAGGTTCTAACATACAATTAGGTAATCTTGGGGATGGATGACAAATTTGGTCATCACATTTCTTGGTCACAATGTCTATTTTTCCAGGCAACCTGCCTATCCCCTCAAAAACTGTTATATTGTTTGAAATAAATTTTTCTTTGTCCTTATTCATTTGTACATTGTGTTAATTGTGTACTCGCTTGACCAAATTGAGTGCGACACACCCTGGTAAACCCAATAACATTGTGTTACAATTCACAATTACAAAATTTTCATAACATTCCATATTCTTAAACTTGCATAATAAATTGGCAATACCAGCAGGCTTGACTTTTACTCCATTAAATGACTCAATATTTAAACTTGTATCCCTTAATTTTAAATTTAGATTTCTGTTTATAATTTTAAATATTTTGATTGGCATTACACTTATGTCTGCTCCAGTATCTAGCTTGCACTTGATTGGTTGTCCTTCAATTTCAATTAATTCTATCCAGTCAGAATTTTTTGTAGTTGTGGTATTTACAGCTCCACAATATAACTCTTCCGTTGAGCTGTCCTTGGTAGAGTCAGTGCAAACTTCTTGTATTTTCTTTACTCGACAACTGACTGCAAGATGATTTTTTATTCCACACTTAGAACATTTCTTCCCAAACGCAGGACACTCTCTAGGTCCATGTCGTTGTTGACAACGCTGGCAATCAAATTAATTTTTTATACTTTTATCCTTGTGGCCTCTTCTAAATTTCTTGGCTGCATCAATTTCAATAGTTGGGTTCATCACTTTTACCTGTGATTTGCTCATTTCTCTTGCCCGACACATATCCGCAGTCTTTGCAAGCGTTAAACTTTCTAATCTGAGCAAACTTTCTTGCAAACCTTTGTCTTGAATTCCTTGAACAATACCGTCTCTAATTAACTGATCCTCCAAAGTTTCCTCCGATTTATTGTTGTAATTACAGTTTGAGATCAGTTGTCTTAAATCCGTATAAAATTTTTCAAAACACTCATTTTCTTCTTGTTTTCTCTCGTTGAACCGGAATCTTTCAAAAACTTCATTTGTTCTAGGCCTAACATATTTTTCTATAGCGGCCATGACACTATTGTAAACCGATTCTTCGGCCTTTGTCAATTTAAATGTTAGAATTACTTTCGTCGAATCCGGCCCCAACATGTTTCTTAACAGAGATAGCTTGATTTTGTCCGTGGCTTCATCTTGGCCTACGGCAACCAAATAGTCTTCAAAAAGACACTTCCAATATCGCCATTCTGAAGCCGCCGTCGGAGATCGTAAATCAAAGTTCGGAGGCAACTTCACAGAATTGGCTTCCATCGTTTCTATAATTATGTTTCGATAAGGTCCGAATACTCAAATTTAATGAGGTTTTGGCGACTGCGCCATGTTTTAAACTTAAATAAAATATATTTCAAGATCAAACAAAACTTTAATATTCCAAGACATAGACAATGACAATTACATAGACAATCATAACAACATTTTTATTTTTTTAAAGTAGTGATGTTCAGATACATACAACACATCTTATTCTTTATTGTACACATAAACACAAATAAAATACATAAAAGGAAAAACTTGTACATAGGCGAGCTTAACTCAAAATTATTATGTTATGTTAATCTTATGTTGTTTATTTACTAAACAAAAATATTAGGATGTATGAGTTGTCTGATTAGATTACAAGTAAATCTTACCTAATGTAGACTGATCATTATTAGACAATTATTAAATTGGTTACCTTTCTTTGCAGATCTTATTATTTGTACATACTGATCTGGTACGTAAATAGCGCCCGATTCTTTTGTTCTTTTTATTGCCTTTTCAATTATGGAGTGGGCTATATCTCCGTCGTTTTAGGTATGTCCCCGTATTAAAAATTTGTGTGTGATTTTATTGATTGGTAGAGTTTTTACTGCATACAAGTACATGGAGAATATAAATCTGAATAAATAATAGTAAATATTAGACACTGCACAAAACTACAAAAACAGTTCTTAACAAATGAAAGAAACCTGTTTTTTTTGTTGCCCACCACAATTTTCACTATAATAAGTGATGTTACAACCCCGGTGATTATTACTCACACGTTGCAGATACTTAAGGACACAGGAACCAATCTCAACAGCTCCTCTAGCTCCCATAGCCTCATGCAAAAAGTAACAATAGGTTTGTTTGTCCTGTACATCAAATACCTATAAAACTTTGAACGTTCAAAATAGGCCAAAAGCTTATAGAAACAGCAACTTATCTACCTGTCCTATTGTTACTCAGAAGTCACAACGAACATCTACATCAAAATCTGCGAAATCCTATGTCTATGCTGTGGACAGATGACAGGTGATAGTACGCCACAGACGTTGTAGGAAGACTGTTGTAGCTGTGGAGAAACGAGGTCTAATTTTTAAAAACTTTTATTTCCTTTACATACTATCTATCTATCTCTCTCTTACGTATAATCTCTCTCTAACTTCTAACTTTTATTGACTACGCACATGTACCATTCAAATTCGAAGAATTCACAAATATCCTATTCTGGGCACATAGTAAAAGTTATGAAATTGGGTTCTTGTTCAGAAATAGTACGCATTTCTCGAGCGAAGAGAAGCGCGTAGGTATCTAGTGCCAAACTGATGCACACTCACCGCTTCTGAAATAGTCGGCAAGCTTTGTTAAAACAATGGAAAATACTATCGTTCACTGGACACTGATATTTGTTAGTAATTAGGCAAATAATAATAAGTTTTACTGTATAGGCGTAGCGTAGGCATAAACTTTCAGTTTATAATGTAAAACGTAATTGTTTGCATAAGAAATAGCTTGAAATGGTTAATAATAATAGTGCGTATCGCATTAGGTATCTAGGTAAATTCCTAGTTTTGTTCTAGAAATAGTAATTCTATGAAGTTAGGTAGATGTGTAGGCTCTTAGGCTGGCTACTTAGTCATCTCCTTTTTTAAATATAGGCACAACGAGTACCATATAGCAATTTGTTAGGCATGCCTCACGCACGTGCTCGGGTTAGGTTATGATGTAAGCAAATAGCGTGCCCCATGCCCGCGTGCTTAGGCTAGGTAAGTATAGGCTTAAACTCGTATAATATAGGCAAGCTGACCCAACCGCTCGAAAAAACCAACTCGGCTATTCACACAAAAGAATGCACACATAGAACAAAGGAATGGCAAATAGGTAAATGAAATAGGTATAGGAAACGGGCTACTTCCCTCGAGATAGACCTCTGTTGTAGTCCAAAGGCTCCGTGGGCTAGGCAGCAATCGCGTTCTTGATAGGTAGGTATCCTTTTGTTCATTCTTCGAGCATGTTCGATTCGATCAACTCGTTGTTCGCCTCCGAAGATTGTAGAACTTTTTGTCCTGTCACGGTCGCAAATTTGTTAAGGATGCTAATAAATAGTCTTGTTCAGCTATGGATTTACATTTACTTTATTGTAGTTAATATTATTAGCACTGAATAACAATAATTAGGTGCGCAGGTCTGCGCTCAGTAGTTGTGTAAAAGATGGCTGGCGCGGAGTGGCGCGGGTGACGCGGCGCGCTATCAGTGTTGCCACTTCACGCGTTCTGTGCGTAAACACTAATGTAGGTATTTAGTATATTATACTCAATACTAAAAGCTGTTCAGCTGTTGATTAAAACTTAGCCACATTTAAAAAGCTTCAAACCTCTTATAATTGTCTGAAATAGGGTAATGTAGAATAAAAAAAAAAAAAAAAAAAAAAAACATTTATTTGAAAACAAAATTTTATTAATTTTAATGTCTTGTTCAAAATAGTAATGTTTAATTGAATTTAAATTAAATTAGTGCGAAACTACCTCTAAGGCTGGGTTCACACGGCATTGTCCTGCACGTTTTTTTGCAGTATACGTCTTAACGAATAAATAGTGGCACATACATTGTACATAGAACCATTCACATGTCGTAAGTACTGCAAAAAATCGTACACCGTTTATGCGTTTAAACGAATACTCAACGGACTTGTCAAGCAAATCGAATGAACTTTAACGTATTCGGCTTGCAGTGGCACATAGTATAGCTCTGACTCGTTCACACGATACGATGTTCATACGTTTTTCATCGAAAAGCAACCGAACAAGCATTTAGTCTCTTGGCGTCTTTTGGAGAGGTCGCGCGTATTTGTGTTTGTTGTTTCAAAATGGTTGACGAATCTTCTATAGATAACGAATTATTAATGATAAGGCTTGAATTTTCCAGTTGATTTAATAACTTTCAATAGACATCCGAAAGTAATTAAAAAACTTATTTTCATCGTTTCTAAGTTTATCTTAAAACTTCTCAAATAGTTTAGTACGCCCTGATTCTTCATTAATAGGATGTACCCAAAACCTGCTCTGACGGCGACGAAATCGTTGGCGCCTTCGATTATACCAATATAAAAGTACAACCTAGCGTGGATCTATCACAGACGTCTACTCAACTGTGACAACTGTGTGAAGACTGCTGCCATTCGTTTTTTACCCGAATGAAAATTTACCGTATGAACACCCAGGTGATTGTACGTTAAAAAAACGAATACAAAGAAAACGTGCAGGACAATGCCGTGTGAACCCAGCCTAAGTCATATGGGTTGAATGGGTTTCATGACCGGGATAAAATCGAATAAAACGGAAATAATCTATAAAATTTAAAATTTACTGAATTTTGTTAATAATTCTGACTAAGGTTTATAGGTTTTTATTTATTAGAAATTTCGAAAGTCAATTCAGATTTCCCTAATTAGTTGTACTTATTCATTATGTGTTCTTAATAGGGCGACATAATCGCTAAGCGACAAAGCCCAAAAAGAAAGAAAAAAAAATCAGATTTCCCGTATTTAGGGGTATTTCAAAGGCGATAAACTGAGCACACTGAATGTCTTTTGATTTAGAATAGAATAGAATAGAAAAACTTTATTTCGAGAACAAGGCTCATAGGGTTAGTAACAATTTTCTTATACATAAGTGTTAGTAAAAATAATTATCTAAAACATACATTGTTTTTATACATTTAACTGACAGCAGTGAACTATGTATGGACAATCCACTCTGTCAGCTATCATGTTCAGGACCCTGTTGGGGCTGGCCCTAACTCGGCCGTGTATTCCCGTTCGTCCCCTCGACTTCGTCCCCGAGGGGGACGAACGGGAATTTACAAAAATAATATTTAATTTGTTCCCGATCGTCCCAATCCTAATTCAAGAGAGGACGAATGGGAATATGTTCTTCGATTAGTGCCATTCGTCCCACTAAAAAGATTTGTGCAGAAAATATGTTTATTCGATGTTTCGTAGTTTACTTTTAAATTAGTTTCTTCGTTAGATTTAATCATTATTTTACAAAATTCTTCTCTTTTTTTTTATGAATTATAAAACGTATCCTAAGTTTATCATTGTTTCATTATGTTTACCTACACTAAATATAGCAACTCTGACGGGAAGCGCCGGCGATTCTGGTAGTTAACAAAAGAGTGCCGATAACATTGTGTTATTTGCGTAAATCCTATTGGTTTACCTGACATTCTCTCCCTTTCCTATCCTTAAATTAGACCGGTCGGGTTAGTGTTGACAAAACAATGAAAGTGCACGGGTGTTAATGTAATAATATATATTCGACACGAGTTCTGCGGAAAACTACTGATGTAAGTACCTACATTTTTGTAAGTTACAAATATTATTAGATTGTTTATAGTCAATACTATATTGTCTCATGTCTTATTAATTTATGCTAATAATGTACGGTATCAATATTTGTATTCAATTTTAGTATTTAATTTTATATATTAAATATCATTCTAAATTATATTAATAAGTGTGTAATTGTTGTCTCCTGTTTTTTAGATTTTAACAATGTCACAAGAAGCGCATCCTGGTCCCTCTGGTAGTACAGGAAGCTGTTTGCAGTATATACAAAGGAAAGGTGGAATCGTGCTTCTGCGTGCTGGATACCAATTTTTAAGGAAAAGGCAAAACAAAAGTGGAGCTGTTGTATGGGAATGTCATCTTAGAAGAAAGAATAAGTGCAGTGGGACCTTAACCATAAAAGTAAGTACCTACTTTTTTGACTTCCTTTTTTCATGCAAAACCAGACAATGGGTAAATAAATTATGCACGTTTATTGCAGAATGATCAAATTTTGAAAGAAACCACACACACATCCTGTACACCGGACTTCAATAAAAACATAATATATAAAAATATTGCGAGTTATCGCAAAGTTGATTCTGTGATTTTTACTGTGATTTTTATTCCTTAATAAATGACTGATTTTTATTTCAATTTTGTTTTTTTACCAATTAAAACCACCAGTCTTATATTATTTAGTGGGAGCAATAGACCCAAAAAAGAATTAATAAATTATTCCCATTCGTCCCCCCAAAAAATTTTTAGGGACCATCGGGAAAATAAATAACGAATTCCCGTTCGTCCCCCTCGGGGGACGAAGTCGAGGGGACGAACGGGAATACACGAACTCGGCCCACAAGTGAGGCGGCGCGCTTGCGCATTATGGTGTAAAAGCAGTTAACGCGCGCGTCAGCCAACATCCCTGACGTACTGCAACGCCAGGGCAGTCCCATCAGTTTTCTGAACGCATTATTATATTGAACACGAAGGGCTCCATAGGCAGTCTTCGAATATTTCTCCCACAGGCTGCACGTGTAGAAAGATGTACAAAAGGCCTCTAAATAGAGTTACTTTTACTTCAGCGGAGCAACGTGCAAACCTGCGAGCTATCATATTCGCCCGTACAGACAGAGCCCTCCTCATCTCCTCATTTAGAGGTTATGGAATCAATTATTTTATTACCTATTATTTCTTATTAATTGGTAATATCGACATAATTGAATTGTATTAGTAACTAGAGGTCGCGCGCTGCGCGGGCCGCGAGCGGCCCGCGAGGTGGTTTTAGGTGGAGGTTGTAACATGACGTAAAATAAATATGATATTTGATTTTGTATGGCAGCCATATTTTTTTGTATGGAAGCCATCTTTTTTTCACCGGCTCGTCAAACGGCCCAGGGTCCTTGACATTTTTAGTTCCGGCGGTATAGGTTTGCGACTTTTAATTTTCGAGATCCGTAGGGCAGTTCCAGCAGCCTTCCACTTTCAGGTCATTTCGGACTTTACCTTTACTCACAGGACCCCCCTCTATACGACTTCCATACATAACTTTTACCCCCCATGGCTCCTTCTAGGAGAACAATTGGGTGAAAATCCAAAATGAACACTTGTATGGAATAGTGTAATAAATATATTGTAATACTAATATAATAATACTTTGACTTTGACTTTAACTAACTTTAACATATGTACGTACTTTAACATATGTTTGTAACATCACTCAAAATAAATATGATATTTGATTTTGTATGGCAGCTAGAGTTGAAAACTGCGGAAAGTTTCCGAAACTTTGGAAGTTTTCCGGAAGTTTACCGGTAATATTCCCGAAAACTTCCAAAACTGCGGCAGTTTTGGAAGTTTTCAGAAATGATTTTTTACTTATAAAAACAGTAATTGGGGATACTTTATACTTAAAATATGTTACATTTAGCTAGATTTTAAATATTCGAACACAGCGAGCACGGGACGGGATGCGGGGTAGGGTACAGGTTAAAAATAAATATTTCCAAAACTTCCGTCACACCGCTCGGTGTTTACATTATGCCCGTTGCCTTCGTATGATTTATGCCGATTGAATACAAAACGTTATTTCATCAATTTGCTTCAATAGGTACCATAAATAATTAAAATAATAAAAAAAACAGAACTAAATTAAAGGATCATTTTCATTTGCCGTTACTGATTCTGAGTAATCCCAAAGCAACGAATTTGTTGATTTCATAAATAGAAAAACATAATTTGAAAACTTCCAAAGTTTCGGAAGTTTTGGAAGTTTTCAGGAAACTTTCCTCAGAAAAGGAAACTTTCCTGGAAGTTTTCAACTCTAATGGCAGCCATGTTTTTTTGTATGGAAGCCATCTTTTTTTCACCGGCCCGTCCATCGGCTCAGGGTCTTTGACATTTTTAGTTCGGGCACTACAGGTCTGCGACTTTTAATTTTCGAGATCCGTAGGGCAGTTCCAGCAGCGTTCCACTTTCAGGTCATTTCGGTTTTTTTTTTTTTTTTTTTTTTTTCTTCTGGCTTTGCACTATTCGTGCTTTTGCCACAGACATTATACAAATAAAAAAGGTAGGAAAGGAAACGATAATTCGCGAAAAGGAATTTGGAAAAGGTAAAGGGGATTAGGAGATCAGTTGTTATTACAATGGAGAAACAAAAATAACAGGGAAAAGGGATCATTTCGGACTTTTCCATAACTAACTGGACTTGTAACCCCCCTCTATCTCTAACGGTTTCGGAACGGTGAGTGATAAAGTGCCACAAACTTATTTGACCCGGTGAAAAAAATTGGAACTAACGTCGCTACGGAACAAAAATGACAAAAAAGCGTAGACAGAGAAACAAAAAAGTTTCATTTTTGTACGGAGATGACATTGGTAAATAAAAGCGACGGCAGCGACGCCACAACTGGATCAGATAAGTTTGTGGCACTAAAGGTCGCACGGCAGAATTTAGCAAGGAGTTTATATTTAATAATAACAATAATTTAAAAAAAAAAGTTCAAAAACTAATATCCGACTACTGCTTAATCATAGTGATGTTCAGAGGATGGCCGTGGTCGTATGTATGCCACTTTGCCCTAAATTGTATTGTTTTGTTAGGGTAGCTGTAGATGGCATACGACCAAGGCTATCCTCTGAACATCACTATGAATATGTGTTAGTATTTTCTTGTTTCATACCTTGAAAAGGTAGTTGGGTATTAGTTTTTGAACTTTTTTTTTTTTCAGATCCGCGATTCACTGCTAGCAATATATTTATTTTTGAAAAGTGCTAATTAAACCTTTTCATATCATACCCAACACGGCATCATTAAACAAAAAAAATTTTAGTTACTTTTTGTCCTTTATAGGGCGCCATATAACCATATTAAATTTCATGTGACGTCACATAGCCTATAACCAGCGGACAAAAGAGACGGTTCGAACGATGTCTCATTTGTTGAATTATGATAAGTAGTCAGAAGTTATGAGGGAACAGATGAACATACATACATACATACATACCGGTCAAACATATAACCCTTTTCGTAGTCGGGTAATAATCATAATAAAAATTCCTTACAATAAGGAATTCTTTCCTTCCTGGCAGGTTATAAAAAAAAAAGCATTGGAAGATTTTGTTGTCTTTTAATATTTTTAAAAAAACAAGAAAAGCGCGCGAAGCACCACCAAAATTTTACAACGAAAATGTTCCGATTTTATAATTGTGAAGTTAAGATTGTGTAAGTATTTTATTAATTAATCATTTATTTTCATTTAAACTTTATTTGATCTCAAATGCTGCAAGCTTTGAAATCAGACTTCGGATGAACATGGCAAAGATCAAGCTCATGACGAATAACAGCGCATGGAATCGATTGAATAATTATGTCCATAAATACCTACATATAACTCGGCGAAATAAAACTGGTTATGTGGAAGAAGGAAGGGGAGGCCTTTGTCCTGCAATCGGACGATATGGGTTGACTTTATTGCTTGCCAATTTACAAAATTCATGAATATAAAAGATTTTTGTTTATATCTATTGTCAAGTTTATATTCCTTTTATATTTTTATTTAAATATAAACACCAGGGGGAAGAATGGACGTGGGCGTGGGCGTAGGCATGGGCGCGGGCGAGGGCGCGGGCGCGGGTGGCGCCGCTCATTTATGTCCCCAGCGCCGTTCGCTGCGTCGCCGTCGTCCGCGCTGTTCTCGGCGGCGGCCGTGCCGCCCGCGCCGCTAGCGCCGCCCGCGCCGCCAGCGCCACCCGCGCCGCCGGCGAGGCCAGCGGTGCCCGTGGTGCCCGCGCCGCCTGCGCCGCTTGCGCCGCCTACGACGCCGGCGACGCCAGCGGCGCCAGTGGTGCCCGCGCCGCCTGCGCCGCTTGCGCCGTCCGCGCCGCCCACGACGCCGGCGACGCCAGCGGCGCCAGTGGTGCCCGTGGTGCCCATGGTGCCCGCACCGCTTGGGCCGCCCGCACCGCCTGCGCCGCCCGCAGCTGCAGCGCTGTGGCATAAAAAAGAAGATGTAAGGGCCTTTACATGTCACCGCAGTGTCAGTGTGTAATAATGTATAAAAATAAGACATTGTTTATTTGTATGTATATATTAAAACAAAGGATATTATTTATTTGAATTCAAAAACAACGCAAGTGAAATTGCGGGTAAATATTTAAATAATAATATTATCTATATTAATTATAATCATTTTATCCCACAGATGGACGTCGAAGAAATAAATTTAATAAACCTTTTATAAAAAAAATAATATAGGTACTATAAAATTAAAATATTTAGTGTCTTTCATTTTCTTATACCTACAATGAATAAAAGTGTTTCTATACAACATGTAACGGAATAAACGCAAGACCTCAGACACGCCAATTAGAATATTAAATTATAAAACTAAAATAACATCTGTAATTTAATTTAGTTAAACCAAACCAAATCACATAATATAAAATAGTTGTCCTGACTAAACGTAAAACGTTTGAGCATACTATTCTCTACGCACACACTCATAGCAACTGTTTATAGCAGCGAGCGCACACCCGCGCACACCAGTTCGCCCGCCATCAGCTGGCTAAGCACTGCAAGTGTAGTCACTAGGTACGTCAGTTCAATGACCGAAAATTATGATTCCATCTTTCCATCACACTTTCACAGGCTTTGGACTGGCGGTTTTGAATAATTTAATTTAATTTTACGATTGTATTAAATAATCTACATTAGCAATACGAATCTAAGATATTAGGCTTAGTAACGGGGATGTATTTTTAAACCAAGCGACATTTTGCCCGACTGTGATGTATCAGTAAAGTAGGGCGGAGCACCCGGGCGGCGGCGCCCGCGCCGCCAATCGCGCGCCCACCGACGCGCGCCGCCGGCCGCCGCGCCGACACGTGTA
This sequence comes from Allophyes oxyacanthae, assembly GCA_932294325.1. NCBI lineage: Eukaryota > Metazoa > Arthropoda > Insecta > Lepidoptera > Noctuidae > Allophyes > Allophyes oxyacanthae. Next base: position 11,476,132 of record OW028629.1, read on the forward strand.
GGTAGGTACTATCATCGGACACCGGGGAACGCAGAACTTTTTTATCTCAGACGCGTAACTTTCGCGACATTACCCTCTAAACCCTGATAAGTCGTGTTTACCGTTTATTACGTGTAAAAAATATTCAAAGTCGGCGTGTTTAAAAGATTTGAATCATAATATTTACAGTAATTAAAATAAAATCGTATTAATAGGTACTTACAGAATTTACACTAATTTACACTACTTCTTCGTCCCATTTTCATTAAACTTTCAAAATGACCACCGCCTTGTTCGATGCACTTTGTAGCACGCTTTCTTAAATTTAATTTTAGTTTGCTAAGAACCTCAGTGTCATTTTTCACTATCACAAATGCGTGTTCGATTTTTTGTTTGAGGTCATCGACACTTGTTGCCTCGTTTACATACACAAGGGATTTTATTCGACCCCACAAATAAAAGTCTAACGGCGTTAGGTCAGCCGATCTGGGAGGCCACTGTACAGGTCCCCCACGACCAATCCAACGCGTGCCATATTCCGCATCAAGATGCCGTCGAACGGTCCACGTGAAATGCGCGGGAGCACCATCGTGTTGGTAAAAGACTTGTCATAAAAGTACGAGAGGGACGTCGTCTAATAACACCGGCAATGTCTCCTGCAAGAACTGTAGGTAGGTATCTCCAGTCAACCTCGGTAGAAAAACGGGGCCGAGTACGTGTGTACCGATGACGCCCGCCCACACGTTTACAGAGAATCTGTGCTGGAATGAATCCACACGGCATGCATGTGGATTCTCGTGCCTCCACAAATGTTGATTATGTTGGTTGTACATCCCAACACGAGTGAATGTACTCTCGTCGGTCCAAATAATATTTTGTTGCCAGTTCTCCAACACCCATCTACAAAACTCTAGACGTGGCAAGTAGTCGCTCGGCGTTAGCTCCTGACAACGTCGTAGGTGGAACGGGTGTTCTCCATCAGCATGTAATGTTCGCCACACGTACATGTGACTGCAGTCGAACAATGGCGCTGCCTCTCTCGTGCTACTCTCTGGATGCTCGTCGAAATAATCGAGAATGTTTGCTTGCAAACGAGTACTGCGCACATTTGTCCCTCTATCCAAGGCCGTGTTAGGACGAAACGTCCCGGAGTCCCTCAGACGCTGAGTTGCACTTAGCATCGTCCTGGCGCTCACTCTGGTGCCATATCGTTCATTCATCACTCGACAAGCTAACTCGACATTATCGTCACAACGAGCCAGTGTCCTCACCATCTCCGTGTACTGGATATTGGTATAACGGAAAGCCATCGCGCGCGTAAACAATAAAATGTGACAACAACAACGAAACACAACCACTGAAACATGTCAAACATGTCAAACGTCAAAGGGGTAGCTGGTAAATCGACATCGGCTCAATTGCCATATCGAAAGAAGAAGAAGAAGAAGAATGCATCTCGCTCTTTCACATTATTCTTACTATTGCAAAAAACATTTTGTCATTTCTCAACAAAACTTTGTGAAATGCGAACTACAAATTCTGTCGTGCATTTAAATAAGCCTTATTGGTTGGTAATAAGGGTTAAATTTCCTTAAATTAACTATTTTATTTAATGCACACTACCTCAAATGTAAAATGCATTGATATTATTTACGTGTGTGTATGGATATCTATGAACGAACTACAAATTCGCTCGTGCATTCAAGAAGGCTTTATTACTTTGGAATAAGGCTTAAATTTTCTTAAAGCAAAGATTTTATTAACTTGTTACGACGCGGTGGTTCTAATTTAAGATAAATAAAAGATTTTTTAGGGAAAAATTAACATATATAAATTATGATGGAAATCGATTCAGAAGCCGATTCTGAACAAACAACTTTCAGGTCTTGCGTTTATTCTGTTACAGGTTGTATAGGTACAGTAAATTCCATACAAAAGTTCAAATGGTCTCGAATAACTCAAAAGGAACATAACAACACTATACCTACTTCTTACCTTACAAAAGTTCCTTTTCAATTAAAATCACGGTCCCATAGGTTTTCAGTGGAGGGCATTAAAATATTCATTCAGTTGATAAAATAACGTAAAATACAGTTAGTCGAGGTAGTTCCGGTCAGGGTTCCTCTTACAGGTCATTTCTGATGTTTTCTAAATTCACTGGGTAGGTACCTACCTACCTATCTAGATGGTGCTTACATCAGAGGCCCAATTCTCGTAATTAAAAATGTTCAAAATATAGTTCCGATCTCATTCCGATCTACTACCAATGTCATAAATGTCACAAATGGTATTCTCCTACCCTAACAAACAACGTCAAACGTGACATTATATTGTAATGAGATCGAAAGTTGAATAAAAGGCAAATCGGTATTCTGCTAACATTTTGAACTGACACAGATAATAAAATTGACACTCTCGTCTATACACAAACGTCAAAAATGAGATTGAAATGAGTTTGTGAGAAGATTGAACCCAAATCATACTGGAATCGGACTGAACTTTAAGAGGAGTAGAATACATGACTTTTTGTCAATTCATAATATAATCTCAGTTCGGTCAACTTTCAGTCATATTATAAATTAATTACGAGAATTGGGCTTCAGACGTCACTACTACTGCTGTTTTCAACTTATAGAATGATCGCGTTAAATTTTTTCAATCAAAATGCAATTCAACCATTTACTGTTCCGCAACTTTTTCAACACTTTGTATCACGATAAAGATTTGAAAGCAAGTTATATGGATGGAACTTTACCATAATTGGAACGCAACCATAGTTTTATTTATAGTTGAAATGAATGTAGGTACCTACCTATTTTTTGTGGACTGTTGCTCTGAGTGGTTTTGTAAAGTGCTTTCAAGTGATAATTCTTGTAAAGTATATATCTACATACGTAAATATACGCCAATATAAATTTACTGGAGAAGTCTTATGAATTCGATGTAGCGGTGGCTCGGGCCCAAGCCAAGATGAAAAACATAAGGGCGAGACTTTATGTGTGATGAATTCCAGTGCAGTTTGTCAAGAGATACAGACTGACGAAGGACTCGTGAACTTAATTTCCAAGTTGACACCTCACATGCCACCCGTACTTACTATGTATTGATGCTTTGGATGTGGAAACCAAGGTAAGGACAAATGTTGGGAGAATTCCTCTGTGTAGCTATGAACACTATCGCTCCAACTTCAAGAAAATTGAGAAAAATTACCTTTTTTCTAGAATAAGATGACACTCTGACCGAAATATTAATTGATAGTACCTATTATCATTCATTATTATTTACAATCTATATTAAGAATCAATAACTTCTAAATATTGTTTCAGATTTTGGTTGCATTGGCTTTCATGCTACTGGGGGTCATAATATCAAACCATTGTAGGAGCATACTGTACACAAGAAACTCTGTATTTCACAAGCCAATGTTTCAAAAGCTATCCGGCAAGCTACAATATGAAACAAGCCGGCACTAATAAATAAATATATCGCTTTTTCATTTAAACAATGTGAGAGGGCACAAGTTAGATTTGTAAGTACCTACCTATATATATTTATCAGTAGAAGTATATAATCTTCATTTTAGACATTCTATACCTATAGATCATAATAAATAATTGTATTGAGTATACCTGCACCTAGTCTCAACATTTCTTAAGTGCCTGTATCTGGTTTACATGAAATAGAGATTTATTTTATAGATTTTTAATAGGTATCTACTGTTATTATGTTCTATCTCATATAATATTGTGTTATTCATTTTTGAAGAGGTTATAATGTTTTGTTTTTTTTTGTTATTTTAGGAGACTCATCCATTGAGAACTAATATGATGATATCCATCTCGGACCTGGGACCAGACACTCCTAAAGAGTACTACCAAGACCTTTACTTGACTGCCAGGAGTGTTCTTGAGCGATGTATAGGTGTTTTAACTCAGCAGAGTAACTCATTCATTTCATATTTAATTCATTTAATTGATTTAGTAAAGTAAGGTGAAATATAAATTTATAACAATTAAATAACATAGTTTTATTCATGTAAAATCAAGGGTGACAACCCGGGAAAGAGATTCCATTTCAATTCAATTTATTGTAGTATTGTGGAACACAGTTAGATAAATATAGTAACTATATATAAATACCGTTATGATCTGTCATATTGGCATACAACACATCCCAAGTAACACAGACATGCTGAATAAAGATTGAGTAAGAGCATCATCAAGAGCATAAGCTGAATACTAAGCTGAATAACGTCTGAGTACCGTCTATTCAGATGTTATTCAAGCAAAAAGGGCCCCAATTTTGAATGCTTAACGCTGAATAACATCTGAGCAACATCTGAGTAAGAGCTTAATAACGTTTCAGTTAGCTTAATATCTTTTGATTAACAGCTCACATTGTTTTTATTAAGCTCTTATAACTGAATTATTCAGCTTAGTCGAATTGTTTATTGCATTCAGAATTTATTAAGCATTTAAATTATTGTTTACATTTTTGCAAACAATATTCATACAAATTGTGAAAAGAATTCAACTGGATTAAATATTTTAATGTCGATGTCGAATTTACATGTTGATTTGACAATATGGTATGAACTTATAAAATGGTAAATTTTAATTTACAAGTTAGGTCTGCTATATGTTTATTTTTAGTGCGCAAGTAATTTTGTCGTGAATACTATGTTTTTTTTTTTTCATTACTTATGACGCGCCGCGTGAATAATCAAGATAACAGATACTAAATAGTATTTTCATACATACATACTAGGTCTGACAAAAGTACTTGTAACGAAATAGCTAATACTAGCAATTTTAATCCAACGAAATAACATGAATCGAGTTGAAAATGTTGTAGTTGTAAGATTAAGCGTTTTGGTGATCTCGTAAATTCCTTGTAAGTTAGGTTACAAAGATTTTTAATGGCGATCGATTGTTTTAATAATGGTGAATAAAACTGCACACATGTCTTGTTACTAAGCTATAACTTGAAAAACAGTAGTCTCATTACACTAACTTCTGAATAACAATTATATAGTTGATCACATTTCTACATTACTCAGATTTTTAGGGTTCTCTAATCGAACGACGAAAACCTTTTATAATGTGGAGTTTTCCCGCCCGGCTTTATTTTAATTAAGCTGGTATTAAGCTATGGGCGCTATAACAATATAAATATGGTCTTTAAGTTGAATAAGTTAGTTTGAAACTCTGTATTATACTGAAAAAAGCTTAATAAAAACATAAATGATATTCTTTATTCAGCAGCTGAATAATTAGTAAAATATAGAATCTTATTCAGTTTAAAGATAAAATAAAAACAATTATTCAGTATCAATATACCTATATCTAGAACAAAAATTTACAACTACATATATCACTAAACAATAATGTAATTATTTGTAGGTACATTGAATATTAATAACTTGTATAACGGACAATCACCTAATCACAAACAAAGCAATTTTAGCATATAATTACAGTAAAACGTACCTGTGAAACGTAACATTCCTGGCAGTTCTTTTTGTACGGTTTTTGCAACCCCTCACACTGCAGACCACCATATTCACATTGATAATTTCTTACTACGATTATAATATTAGAATAACACCCACAACCAATAATTCAAGCTGCTAAAATTAATGATTTGATAAATTTTCATCGAACAATAACAATCCTACGTCAATTTTGTCTATCAATTGTCAAAATGACAAGGTGAAGACGGCAAAAAAGTTGTTACACGACGTTCATTATAGTCTTTCTCGCTCTTTCTACAGACTAATGTATTCGATATATTTTTCCTTAGCCGAATTAAATTCACCAATTTGGTGATGAGGAGTCTACCCTGCCATGTAGATGAGGACCATTAGGCTGAGCAGAGCAAGCAGACAACAGACATACGCACATCACACACACGCCCCCTCACACCCTCATACACCCTCCAAACACACTAGGTAATACTTTGCACCAATTACTGTCGCTTCAATGCATGTAACTTTTTTATTAACTTCTTTTTTTATTATTGTATGTCAATGCGATGTAATCGCCTTATATGAATTTTAATGTGCCAAACTTTGTAATGGGCTATATAAGTTTATAATTATAAGATTGTGTTTTCGAACTTAAATGCTGTAAAGTTTGCTATATAAATAAATAAATAAATAAGTATAGGTTCGCCACCCTCTCACACTAACGATGTGTGCGTGTCGCTTGATCTATAGGTTTACATAATCTAAGGTAGTGGTGGATAGCAGTGCTACTTAGGTTGCCGGTACAAAAAGAACCTCAAAATTATTTTGAAACATTGTGGTCATGGTAATTAAAAATATCTTAAGGGGTGTCAATTTTTGAAGGGTTTCAATGTTTTTATGTAATTTCTTAAAAAGTGAGTTTCTTTTTTTCTTTTTACTTTTCTCGAGTAGTCATGAGAAGGTCAACCCTCTGGTGCGCTTATCGTTGAATTTTGGGACATGTTGTATATTAGCAGAGTTACTACTAGAAAATTAATACCAATAACAGCGGTACTATAACTACAATGATGAATTATATGATTTTATAAAAAAGGGAAAAGAAAATTTTATGCTACCAGCTACGTCAACGAGCTTCCGAGCAAAAGGTGCCCATTACACTTGCCGCTTGTTAGATGATTTGGTATTTAACCTAATTATGACTTGCTCTTTTATTTGAAGGATTGCTTGATTCAACTAATAGTCACACATATAAATATGTCATGATTATTAGAAACCGCTTTCTTTATATAATTGGAGATTTGTTGTATTAGTTTATTTGCCTTGATTTTTCACAAAAGTTATCACCATACAGAAATTCATTTCTTCGTGTATTCTCCATCATTTCCAAAAACTTTTTATCCACTTGGGGAGCTACTAATGACCTCCTTGTTTTAGTTTGTTGGTGATGGAGGTCACTGTAATAAAAGGTTGTTTAGATATTCCAATTAACTTTTATTTATAAGACACGTTCCGCCATCAAGTTAGCTTCACAGATTCTCTATGCTCTTCACACACACAGATTATAATCGTAAAGGGTGCATTCGGATATCACAACAGTCACTTATCGGTTTTGCTGCATCACTAAGACATTTGAGCATGTCTATTGTGTCTATTGTGTTATTGATTATGTTTGACATGACCTTGCCCAAAATTGTTAAGGCAGTACCTATCTGTTTCTGCTGGTAGCCATTACATTTGTCCTTTATTTTCCCACTTTCGGAGATCACTGCTCCTACGTCCTCATTCAATATTGGGGCATCCAAAATTTGGCAATTTTCAGGAAGATTATGCATTTTAATTATATTTTCTTTTTCAATTTTAGTCATACCATTTATGAGGATATAATTCTACCGTTTACAGATGTCATTATTAATTTCACCTTCAAAATTTTTATTTACTTCGTACTCATGGCCCAAGGCCAGCAATAGTACTTCATTAATTTGCTTTCTCGGTGGATCAAAGTTTGCGAGCTCTGTGGCCTGGACATCATTTTGAGTTTCGGACTGATCTTCAAAAGTCAAGTCTTGCGGAGTGACTTAATCTGAAATATGAGAAATACCTTAGGTTTTCTCAAGTACCGTATCTCGTACAGTAGTATAGTGGTATATTCACATGGTTTGTGCCTGTACATGCAGGTTTAATCACAGTCGGTATCTCGTACCAACAACAGAAATCTGTTTCATATGATATCCTCTAACTTAAAATGTTCTGTGTCTATATATTGACCTAGTCTTTTTAAATTTAAAATAAATCTATAACTAACCTAATGGAACATCCATTAGGTTTAGGTACTAAAAATATTGGGGATGTAAACTGGTCAACACAGTATAAACATTTTGAGATAGCGCCCAGGCGCATAGCTTTTGTACCTCAACTCTCAAGGCCAATAATGTTTTTCTCAATTTAAGTCCAGTGTTGAGGCTCACTATTGAAAGGTGGTGTTCTACTGAAGGGAATCTCATAACATTGAATCTATTTTAGAGTTAGAGTCTTGTGCAGGATCAGGTTTGTTTATCGTTTCTTTCCAGTATGAATAACGTATAATATTTAAAAATAATTACAATACCATTGTAAAAGCTGTCGAATCGTGGTAAGTAAACGAACAAAAATATGGCGAGAGCCGATAAAACAGGAATGACTTGAACACAGTGAAAGTACCGGAGAATAGTTCCTTTTTACAACAATAGATGTCGCTGTTAATAAATACTTTTTCTTTCTTTCTTTCTGTTCTCAATCGGACTTGTATCTAAATTGTGGTTAATTTTGATAGATGGCGTGAACAAGTCTAATGTTGGTATCTGGACATGGATCTGATCTGGGTTTACCTCACTGTCTGTCGGGGAGGTTACTCGAAGCAAGACTGTCTATGTTGATATGGATGCTGCTGTTGCCTCTTCGGTGTTGTTGGTTTTGCGACGGGCCTCTCCAGTTTCCCTGTTTCTTAACTGGAACTCTTGGATTATTAGGTTTCTTTTCTCCAATATGCGTCCGGGACGGCCATCTTCTCTGTTATTATTATTTGAGATTCTGTCTTTTGTACCGCTTGGGCAGTTCTAATTTTGTCTGCACAGTCTCCCCCAAATAAATTATATTCATCTGATGCTGAAGTTCGGACAGCATCTCGTATGATTTTGTTCGTACCAGCCAAAGCGAAATATTTCCTAGATGAGGAGTCTTGGTGGTAGAGCTCTGCGGCTAGTTTTGCTGCATCGTTGACTTCTTCTATTAGGACTTTATTGATATTCCCTTTCATTATTTTTGTTTGGCATTTTCCCAGACAGGTCATTATTCGCCCTGTTAAATTCTGATTATGATTGACCCTATCGATTGGTGCCATAAAAGGACAGGATGCTATTTTTCGGATTTTAGTCGGTTCGATACCCGGGTGTGGCAAGCATATTTTCAAAAATCATTAAATACAGTTTTGTTTCTTTTTTTAAAATAAAGGAATGTTTCCTTTGGGTGTAAAATTTGCTGACTTCAGTATTTAGAGTACTTTTCCTCTAGGTACGCTTCGAAAATTCCACCCTGTATGTCTAAATATACTAGAATAACTTGACATTATTAAAACTAAAAAGTTTAAAATAAAAGAAATTAATTATAAACAACAAAAAACACGACTGCAAAAAAACGAACTCAAAAGATGGAATCAAGATTTAAAAAAAAACCGAGTTTAAACTTGTTTTCTTTTTAAGATAAAACATTATTTTGTAGTATCCTTTATTAAAAGTTAAAAAAAAAACATGCCGTTTTACGGCGTTCGTTACATCATAGATGCCTCCGACTGCATGTTATAATTCATATTAACTATCTCCCATAAAAGTTAATTATTTCAACAATAACTTATTCAGTTATATTGAAGAAAATGGATTTGCGAAACAAAGGAAATATTGAACAATTCAAAGGTGAACGTTATAGTACGTGGAAGTTTCGCGTTAGATCACTATTAGAAGAACTGCAAGTTATAATTATGTGTTATTGATTTATGCCATCTGACCCTGATCAAGAGTGGTTGAAAAAGAACCAGATTGCTAAAGGTATGATAGTAGAATAATTGGGTGACACATTTAAATTTCGCTAGAGGGTCAACAACAGCTAAGTCTATATTCAATGACCTAGACAAAATTTACGAAAGAAGAAGCTTGGCTACTCAATTAGGACTGCGAAAACAATTGCTAAATTTAAAGTTACATCCAGATATAAGTTTATTTCAACACTGAACAATTTTGATAATATGATCACAGAATTAATTTCTGCTGGTGCATAATTAGACGAAATGGATAAAGTATCACATTTATTGCTTACCCTACCGACATCATACGATGGTGTAATAACAGCTTTGGAAACGCTAGGACAGGAGCATCTCAACTTGGCTTTTGTCAAGACCTGTCTTCTAGATCATGAAGTGGAAATGAGAAAAAGCCTGATTCATATTAATATAAAATACTTTTATTGGTACTTACACTTTCTACAAAGTTAATGACAGGGGTGCTCCTGTTTGGCCTCAATGAGAACGTTAAATTGTGGGATTGCCTTCCTCAAGGCATGGCGCATGACATCTGCGACGTTCACTCGATTGCGATTTTTTGTTTTTATTGACACCAGAACCGAGAACCCTGCCTCGCAAAGATACGTTTACAGACTGACTTGCAGACCCCTGATACATGCTACGGACCCCCAAGGGATCCGTGGACCCCACTTTAAGAAACCGTAGGGTCTAAGCATTGAAAGAGGTTTTGTCCAACACTCCCCCGCAATGCGAACAACCTGTACACACAAACACAAAGTAAAAACAACACCGTATAAAAAAATATATCTACGTTTTAATCGCCTCGGGTCAATATGAGTTACCAACATTAGGCTGAGGCATGGAGGAAGATGCTGATACTTATTGTTGTAGGAGTTAATGTCAAATAATGCAAATAATATATGTATAATAAAATAAGTCATTACTATATCACGAAAGGTATGGACGCTCACACTGGGAGCTTGCCGGCCAAATCCGGGTCCCATTATTGCCAAGAGCCTTTCATCAACCTCACTTAATGAACTAACATGAGATCCTCCGCCAGTGCCAATAGCATCAGCATTTATGCCAGCAACTATCTTTTTAAGTTTACTTTTGTAGTTACTGACATACTACAAAAAATAAATAATTTAATAGGTATTAAATTTGTTAAGTAATTTTTACTGATACTTTAAACACCTACTTACAACAGACCAATCTTTGGCTTGTTTGGCGGTTCCAGACCCCTCGGCGTTAAGCAGTGTAGCCACTTTCCTGCCAAAGCCGTACAGATTCTGCTCTTCCCTGGGCACTGTTGTTGTAACCCCGAGCCCTGATTAGGGGTTCTACCGCGTAAATAAAATGGTAATGAACATCGATTCTGGTAATAAACTTCAATACGATGGCGAGAGACTAAACTTCGAGCTACCCTGTAAAAAATTTAACCATCATGAAGATGGGAGTCCTAACTTCATGATCAGTAAAACTTTTACAAGGTAACTCGCAGTTTAGCTTCTCATGATCGTATTGAAGTTTATTACCAGAGTCGATGTTCATTACCATTTTAGTTACGCGGTAGAACCCCAGGTTGGGGTTACATTAAAGGAAATCAAGTAAAATGCCCCACTGAGCCCCAGACACTCTTGCAACACGCTTTTCCATTTCCCTAGTGACAACTTTTCACCTAGACGATTACTGGAAGACTAAGTCTAAAACTAGATTGTAAGTACTTACCTACTTTGAATGAAATTAACTTAGAAATCGTCTCCGCCCCTAAGGCCGGCCGCATATGTTCGGTTTTCCCTTCCGGTTCCTTGATACGGTTATCGGGTCAGGGCACCGGAAGACATAAATCCCATACGATAGACCGGTGCGCCGCACGCGCACGATCCTACCCATTTGTTCTTTTGTATGAAATTGGTGCCGTGATCCAGTAACCATGTCAGGGAACCTGACGCAAAACCGGATATGTGCGGCCGGCCTAAGATGATACTCTGACCCGTTCCTTAGTTTTTGTATATTCGAATTGTCTTTTAGATAGGATGTTATATATTTTCTTTAGTAGATATAAGAGATTTTTGTAAGTTCTACATTAAAAATAAAAAGCGTAATATGTATATAATTCAATATATCACGGACCCCTAAAAACTAACAATTTAAATGTTATTTCCTAAAATATCATCTACCTTAGACCATAAATAGTATAAAAAAGTCAAAAGTCAAAGTTGTATATGAGTATTTCCTGACCTTGCGAAAGCTATCGACTCTTTTTCGGTTGCTATATTGAAAAAATAAATGAAAAGTCATGCATTTGTGGCGTTGCACTTGTAGCAGCTCATGCTCGCATGCGCGATAACGCATCAGCAACAACGTTAAATATAAACGTGCCTCCAAATCACCACCATCTTAATCGAGCCTCCAATGCCGTCTGCAGCACCCTTTCCGTGTGCAGACTCAAAGAAATTCCACGTTGAGAAGGGGAACCCTAGATCTTTAGTAAAGTTAGAGAATAAATAAAAAATCTTTTTTTGTCTATATTGAAGAGTGGGTCCATCTGAGAAGAAGTGTATAGCATTATACTAGGGAATTTTTGTCTAATTAACTGTAAAACAGGAGTCAGGTGGGCCCATATAGCTTCTGGTCCATGGTTGTTACAAGGTGAAATGGAGGTAAATTACATTGGGTCTCTTCCTTTGCTGTAAATAAGGCCAGTATGTAGCGTGAATTGCTGACGGGAAGAACCGAAGTGCATAGCTTGGATTTCAGTACTTAACTTACATGAATAATTTTCAGAAAAGTCGATGTGTATGGCTATTGACTGACTGTTGACTAACTGATGTGGAATGCAATGTCTTTCTAAATAATCAATTAAAAATGTTGCAAAAGTGCTAGATGTTAAATCAGCAGCAGTTTCGTCGAACCAATAGCAACTGCAGTGCTTGGTTACCAAATTAAACCTGTAAAATTATGGCACGTTAACTTTGTCTTGAAGTACAAAGCACTAGCAGTAAGGTAAGGGTAAACCTTCACAGCTTCTAAATCCATAGTCAAATGAATAAATTCTCCAGCAGCTGCTATTTTCTTGTCCTCTTCTTTTTCTTTTCTAGCTCTTTCTTTCTTAATTATATGTATTTGGTAATCTGTTTCATTTAAATTATCTGAATTGTAACTAGAACAGGTGTCACACATGTCCTTTTTAAGCGTGAATAGTGACAATTTTTTATCACGAAAATTCTTTTCAAATGTAAATCTACTAACATGGGGTTAACTAGTTTGGTTCTATGAAGAGTTTAGATGTGTCTTTTCTAGCGTAATGAGATGGCAATTTCGGCAACTTGTAAAAAAATTATCTAAAATTGAAAGTTTCGTTTCTACTTCTGCTCTTGGAGTCTTGGTTTTCGAATCATAAATTGCATCATGGTTTGAAGTCTTACCAAACTCACTCTTTTTGACCCATACTTGTGAACAGTGAACGATCCCAGTGAAAGTTTTTAAAAACATTTGTTTACATACCTGTACTTTATTCGAACAGTCTTTCTCAATTGGCAAAAAATAGGATAGAGTTCCTTCTCGCCTAGATCTTTCACTAGCTGATTTTGTATTTCGAGATGTACTGGATCGTGTCACCAATCCCGTAACATAAACTCTTCTTTGGTCCCAGGTCATTTTCTTCCAAAAACTGCTATGTAAATCCTTTCGACAATCCTCGGTAAACCTATCACAGCCTCTTACCTTACTCGTCTTACAAAAATCGGAAACGGATGTTGGTCCCATTTGTCTTGCCTGTCTTATAGTATCTTGCTAGAACTTCCTATCTTTATCTATCGATCTATCACCACTATATCAGGCTTATTGGCAACAATAGTCCTGTCAGTGATGATAGATCGGTCCCAGTACAAAGTGATATGATCATTTTCGAGAACTGGGTCGGGCACATACCTGTAGTACGGTGCTTCAGACTCCACAAGGTTATATTTTAGAGCAAGTTGCTGGTGTATAATCCTGGCTACTTGGTTATGTCTGTGCAAATATTCGCCATTAGCAAGACGAGAACACCCAGAGATAATGTGTCTAAGAGACTCACCTGGACGGTGGCATGCCCGACAGATGTCAACCGTGCCATCCTTCACAATATACTTCCGGTAGTTATTCGTCATGATAACTTCGTCCATTATTGCACATACAAAACCTTCGGTTTCCCCGAATAGGTCACCGAAATGTAACCAGGATACGGACGCTTTAAAGTCAACATCGGGCCCATGAAGAGCCCGGTAAAAGCGTCCGTGTAGTTCTTTGCTCTGCCATACCTCCCTGCGGTCATTGATACTTAGTACGGCAGGTTTGCGCCAGTTCTCTTTAGCCATGGAGAGCGGGGTGAATCCTTCGTCCACTGCGACCACATCTCGGTGCATCCCCACTTCGGCATGGAGAAAATATTCTCTGAGACTGCACACCTCACGGTTGTGTAGGGTTTTGGCATTTAAAAAGCCTCGACCCCCACATTAATTTTATTATTTTGAAAATTTATTATTATTATTGATGATTAAACATCAGTCATTTTTTGTCAGTAATGCTTCATTCTTTGTTTTCATAAAATAAACATAAACCAGCTTGCTGTAATCATCCACGAACAAAACATAGTATCTAGATCCTCCTATTGATGGAGTTTCCATAGGCCCGCATACATCTGAATGAATCACCTCTAGAACATTCTCCGTTTTAGTCGAACTCCGCTGAAACGGCAGTCTAGCTTGCTTGCCTTCACAGCAAATAGTACACAATGACTTATCTATGTTTGCCACTTCTGGGTATGAAATTCCTTCTACAGCACCATTTTTCATTTTGGTTAAACTAGTATTGTTGATGTGCCCCAAGCGTCGGTGCCAAATTGCACTTGATGCTATTGCAGTTGCTGCTAATAACTGTTCTGTTTTCGTATATAGGAATCACAGTTTTCAAGACGAATATTGATGAGATTTCTCAATAAGCTTATTTTTCTTGTGTAGCCAGAATCATCAAACATGGTTTTCAATTTGCCCCATAAATCATACGTTGTGGCGGCTTGCTTTATGTGAGCATATAGCGATGGGTCAATGGTTAATACCAGTTTCGCCTTTGCTTCGGCGTCTTCAGCCTTTTCCGCCTCACTTGCCGTTATTGGTAACTGCTTTTCAATGGCTGTCGCCATGCCTTCTAGCACCAACACATTTTGGACTGCAAAACACCAATCTTCATAGTTTTCACGACCGCGCAACTTTGGGACGTTAGCTAAGTAATTAGTTGTCATTTTTAACATAATACTGCACAGTACTTTTCACTTTGTCTAATTATTATATTAATTTTAGTGTCTGGGCCCATAACCTATTAAAACATGTTTTGAACAGACTGACGTTTATTGACACAAGAACACTGAGCACATAGTTATACGATAGTGGCGCTAGTAGTTACATTTTGTTACTTACTAGCGTCTGGCCAACGAAAGCTGTCCAAAAAAAAAGGAGGTTCCATGTAAAAAATTAAGAGCTGTTATCCCTGTCTATACACTGCATAAACGGAGTTAATACTATGATCTATTATTCACTAATATTATGCGATACTTACCTACATCAGTATTTCCTATTTATTTAATAATATTTACAATATTTCGTCTTGAGGATCATTGACTTACATTGATGGTCATAATCAGAGCACGAATGTTTTGACATAAAGTAACGTTAACGTAAGCAAATATTGATAAAATACAAATCTATCGTATTATTGATCAATTACGAGTATATATTATGCAACGTCACACTTGTTTCATGAAAATGGAAAAATACTGCATGTATTTTCACAAAAATATCATGGATTAAACGTGTACTTTGATTCTTACGTTTACGTTACGGTACGTCAAAGCATTCGTGCTCGGCCCACAGTACCAAATTTTAAGCCCTAAACGAAACTAGCTTGGAATTTTTTATCTTTTACGTAAGTTCATCACTCAACTTTCCTGGCACGGTCATACATAGAAAAGGTTGAATTAAACAAATTATTAATATAAGTTTATATAATGGAATTGAGACCACTGATGTGATGAAACAATAAAATCCACACAAAACGTAGGGGTTATTCGTTTATTTTGATTCCTATAGCCGAAATTGGAAACTATTGCTGAATGTGGTCGAGTTTTCCCCGGAGTATTCCACTGTCCGTGATTTTTAGACCTTTCTATTTTAATTCTTCTTAGTGTCTTTCATTTTTCTCATTTATTATTTATTAGCTTTCAATATCTTTACTATTTCCACAATTTTATGTTTTGTTACCTCGTTGTTGATACTTCCTGAAAAGAAGACACACCATGAACAATATTGCGATTTTTTATATATAGTCGAAAAGTATCAAGTTGTTTGAATAGAAATTCAAAAAACTAACCTAATAGCGAAAGGATTAGTTGTCGTATTTTCTCTACATATTTCCGATTCAAATCACTTTTTACGTCTTTATATTTGTCAATCATAGTAAATAGAAGCTTCCTCATCAAACTTTTGAATGTTTTCGGCATTATTTTAAACAGAACTAACGAATACATGATGCATAAATAAACACAAGATGGCAAAGTACGAAACGTCAATGTTACAATTTTGACAATCCTAAATTGTTGCCATAATAAAAGTTTTGAAAATAATTCGTGGACTTCTTTCGCTGGCCAAACTCTAACAGTAAGGTCATTTTTAAATTATAATTCATAGGTTCTTACTACTTAATAGGTTCTCATGGATGCATACTTATCATTGTTTTTGTTGCAGGCAATTTTTTTATGAATTAGCTCAGTTTCCTGGAGTGATTGGGTGTATTGATTGTACCCATATTAAAATAGGAAACCCCGGAGGAATGACTTCAGAAGTTTATAGAAATAGAAATGGGTGGTTTTCAATCAATGTCCAGGCCGTCACAGGACCTAACTTAGAATTTTACGATTTAGTAGCACGGTGGCCTGGCAGTACTCATGATAGTTTTATTTACAATAGTAGTGCTATTAAGCAAAGACTTAAGACAGTGGGTATGCAGTTAGCAATGTGCTTCTGACACCATTTTCATCACCCAATACAACTCCTCAAGAAAACTATAACCGAAGCCAAATTAAAACAAGGAATACTGTGGAAAGATGTTTTGGTGTTTGGAAACGAAGATTTCCTTGTCTGCAAGTGGGGATGGGTATTAAGCTAGATACAGTTGTGGCTGTGATATGTGCATGTGCAACACTGCATAATATAGCATTATTGGTAGATGACTTGCCATTAAACTGGGATGGCAATGATTTTCGTAATGAAGTTAATGATGCATCAATTAGAGAAAACCCCTCTAGCAATGGTTTTCTGGTGCGACAATCTTTGGTTGAAAGGTTTTTTTCTTAATATTTTTATATAAATAAAATTCCATAAATTAATCAAATAATAATACTTTTATTTTATACACTATTACCAAAAAGAGTCAAATGAGATGACTTTGATTTCCATATATGGTTATATTGACTTCATCTAATTCAATTTTGGCTTTTTGTAGTAAAATCTTGTTTCCCTCTTCCTCTAATAATGCTGCATTTTGTTTTATTTGCTCTGTTTCTAACTGTAAACAAAAACACATATAATTTAATCTGGCAATAAATTATAACTTAATAAAAAAATATTGCATCGGTTGTTGAAATTCACCTGTGTTTTCAATATTTGCATTTCTATCTTTTTCTAAATGCTTAATTCGCATCACAGCCTCCCGACGAATGTAGTCTGAGGGTCTACGCACATGGTCTGTGATTTTGATCATTGCTGAAAAATTATTACCAGTTTGATACATACGCATACAGCTATTGAAATAATTTTATATTATAGGATAAAATGTATAATACCGCTTCGATTTTAGGGCTATCAATAGAAGAATTTTTCTTGATTTCACAAGTTGTTTTTTCTTCGGAATCTGCTTTGTCAAAATTATCTGAAAATGAAAAAAATAACTTGATTCTTCATCTTCGATTTTAGGGCTGTCAATAGAAGAATTTTTCTTGATTTCATAGAAGAATTTTTCTTGATTTCACAAGTTGCTTTTTCTTCGGAATCTGCTTTGTCAAAATCATCTGAAAATGAAAAAAATAACTTGATTTGGAAACATCTTACCAGCAACATATAGGTGAACAAAACATGTTTCACCATAGGTTTTTTGAATCATAAACTAGGTACATACCCAACACAGAAGTGATTGGTTTGTTGTTTGTTAACAAATCCAGTTCTTGACTGTTATCCATTGCATCTAAAATAGCACCATCACTATCAAATGCATTTGTAATTTCACATATGATCACAGGTGCCGCCTGAAAAATAAAAATTTAAAGTGAGTTAGAAGATTACTAACATAATAAAAAAAATATCCCAAGGCCCGTCTTAAATCATCATTTAGAAAAATTCTTGAGGAACGTTCATGTGTGAAAAGCATTCATATTTAACCATGAGAAGCTCGGGCAGGCTGCTGGTTGTTCATAATTTTATTTAGGTAATATTTCATAAGTAGGTATGTTATATAATTTTAATACACAATAATTAAAATGAGCAGAAAATAATTAAATTTAGACAATTATTGAGTCATAAATTGGTTACTGGGCAATTCAGAGGATATTATGATACTCACCTCTTCAACCATGCTTATTATGGCTCCTTGTTGTGGTGGTGGAGGAGGTGCACGGGGGCCACCTCCAGTTCTTATTAAATCTCCTCTTTCTGTAGCACGAGCTCTACGTGTGAATGCTTTCATGTTATCCCAGGCCCTCTTTAAAGTAATAGTGTCACGCTGGAATGAACAGTATAAAAAATAATATTAATAAATCATTCAAACATTCAAC
This sequence comes from Allophyes oxyacanthae, assembly GCA_932294325.1. NCBI lineage: Eukaryota > Metazoa > Arthropoda > Insecta > Lepidoptera > Noctuidae > Allophyes > Allophyes oxyacanthae. The sequence continues at coordinate 11,494,489 of OW028629.1, forward strand.
ATTGAATAATATTTCATCAATAACAGTGGACTATCCCACCTTGTGTACATTGGCGTTGCAATTAAACTCTTGTGTAATTAAATCCCATGCTGCTTGTTTCTTGCCGATCGACTTGCCATCTGTTAATTTTGATTCTATGATTGGTCTCTTTTTAATTAATTGCGCCAATATAGCCTTTTCATCGGCGGTAAAATTGGCCACTCTCTTGCGTGGTGTTTTTGGTTGTATATCCTAAATTGAAACAGAAATAAGAATGGAAATGCTTCGATTACACAAGTTGTCGTTTAATTGTTATCATGTATTCACTGAATGTATAGCGATACTTATCATGATATAGGGAGGTACAGATGAAATTAAAATTCACAGCACACGTTTCTATCTATAATGCCCGGCGAAAGAAAACAAACCAATAACCAAACTGTACTATGATTTTGACATTGACAGTTAACAGTAAGTGATGCCATACATATTTCACAAAATAGCTATTTCGCTTTGCCTTTTAGTAAAAACTAACAGTAAAAGAACTGATTGTAATTTATTTTGTTATGAATAATAGTTTTCAATGTGTTTAAATAAACTTTCTTCTTAATTAATATCAATATTTTTTAAGTGTGGCTACACAAACGCTTCATCGATGTGCAATCGATAGAGAGATTTGTCGATGCCACTTTTAAGTAACCGTAGGGCGGCCTACGGTTACTTAAAAGTGTCATTAACTAATGAACCCTTAAATTATGTCTCTGGGGTATATCGTTACTTAACGGATTTAATGCCAATTAGTTAACTACTCATTAGGACTAACTTAATGAACGTTTCTGAGTGCGGCTGTATGACTATGACTAATGGGAATAGGTTGACGCACTATTATAGAAGTTATTATAAAATATTCAATTTTTTAATTTCTAAACTCAGATAATTCTGACAAAGTAAATTCTTCTAATAATGTATATAGAAAATCCATACCTGACTGACAAAATATTTGTATGGATTATTTAAATAAAACTTCAAAAAACTAAAGTATAAAATAATTTTCTAAAAAAACTTAACAGCTTCTGTAGTCGGTGTCGCTGCCAAGATAAGGTGAATTGAAGAATTTAAATGACCCGACTTCAGAAACTTAAATATTTCAAGAAAATAATTTCATACTCTTTAGTTTTTTGAATTCGGTTTTTACTTTTTTTAACGTTTATTTAATTTTTCTATTTTGAATGGCATAAACAATACATAAGCATGCGATTACAGCAGGTCTTCATTAGATCTTTACCAAATTTAAATGGGACCACCTCGAGAGTATACTCTTTCAAACAAAAAAAGAATTTTCAAAATCGGTCCTTAACTGACGGAAAAATCGGTGAACATACGTTTTCTTCGTCTACGACTTACCTACATATAGAACCTCCTCCTTTATTGAAGTCGGTTAAAGAAGACTATGCCTCTTCACTGTAGAAATGGTGTCTTATTATATGTAGGTAACAACGTAATCATAGTATCTAGAAATACTTAATGTTTTAAGTTTGTCTTGTTCTTTATTCAGATCGCAGAAGGATTTCCAAGCCTATTACTGCAGTGGAAATGGAGCTCAAGGGTATTATTTCTGAAACCAAATTGAAGTTACGGAAATGCGAAATCACGTGACGCAAATTAAAAATGTAAACAAAAACGAGTATAACAAAACAAAAACGTTTATTTGTTTTAAATACAATAAAGATCTTTATAAAACAAAACAGTAACACTTATTATATATTGAGGTAGGCTAGTAGGAGGCTTATTCATTTTCTTGACGAAAAGAGGATTGAAACTAGACCAACTTTAATTCTTGAACTACCGACTACCTATAATTATAATATGGCCAGCCATTACAACTTAAATATATCCCCTATACACAATGAGCAAACAGTTAATAAGTCATGGTTATGCTTATCGTAATCTCTTTTCTTTGATATGAAAATGACAATGAGTAAATAAAAATTACAAGTTTTTATTAGTAAGGGGTATAACCATATAACATTAGTAAATTATCAATATTTAGTTGAACCTCCACAGTTGTTCGCAATACAGTCACACTTATTAGATATTGAGGTTATAGTTTAAGTATTCGTTTTCTTCACGAAAAGAGGATTGAAACTAAACCTCAAACATTAATTCTTGAACTACCGACTATAATATATAAATATGGCCAGAAATAATTACAGCTTAAATATTTTACCGCGTTTAAACGATGGGTAAACAGTTCATCTCATTTCTTTGATATGAAAATGAGTGAATAAAAATGACAAGCTTTTATTAGTAAGGGGGTAAAACACTTGTAAATTTAAAAAAATATAATTAATATTTAGTGTAACCTCCATTGCTCTCAATACAGTCAAGTAAGCGTCGACGCATTGAGCTTACAATATTTGAGCATATATAATTTCCTCTCAAATTTTCCCATATCTCCATGCAATGGGGCTTTAATTGGTCAACACACCTCTCATCCCGTGCTTCCCACCTTTGCACCATCAAACCCCATAGATTTTCTATGGGGTTGAGGTCAGGAGATCGTGCTGGCCTTGGTATGACTTTTACCTCTGGGTGCTGATTAAACCAGTCACGCACGGAGCTTGCCCGATGAATTGGGCAGTTATCGTGGACAAAAGTTACCTCCCTAAAGAAGAAGAAGAAGAAGAAAGAAAAAAAAGAAGAGAAAAGAAGAGAAGAGAGAAGAAGTAGAAGAGCCAGTACATGGTATTTAAGGTTGGACACAAACACCTGTCTAGCATACCACCCTTAAAGTTGAATGGGGTTGGCCTCGAATTGGTAAACAGTTTTAAGTACTTGGGTCATATTGTCACTTCCGATTTGCGCGATGACCCAGATATTGAGCGCGAGAGGAGGGCTTTATCGGTGCGTGCTAACATGATATCCCGTAGGTTTGCGCGTTGCTCCGCCGGAGCTAAAATAACATTATTTACAGCGTATTGTACATCTTTTTACGCATGCAACCTGTGGGATGCATATACTCGCGCATCTTACGGAGCTCTCCGAGTGCAATACAATAATGCATTCAGGATGCTGATGGGGATGCCGCGATTCTGTAGTGCCTCTAGTATGTTCGCGGAGGCGCGCATTGACGGGTTTGATGCAATAATGCGCAAGCGCATCGCTTCGATGGTGGGCAGGGTTCGCGGCAGCACCAATTGTATCCTGAATATGATAGCGAATAGGGTGGACTGCCCATATATTAATAATATAATAAAATTGAATGTAATGTGATGTGACAATTTAATCGAATCTAATCTTAGTAATAAAATTTGTAATTATTTATGGAACTATATTTGAATCTAATTGAATGAATTGAATTATTATAATTGAATTTAATTGAATTTGAATTTGTTGTACAATGTATCTAACAATAGTTATTAAGTGCTAATGTATTTACTAACACATTATGAGTCCTAGTTACTTGAATAAAGAAATTTAATAATAATAATAATAAACTCTTCAGCCGTATAAACATTGCGTACTGTAGGTAGCATGATGTCATTTAGCACGTCAACATAAGTCAAGCTGTTGGCGCGAGGGGGAATAAATTCCAGTTCTCCTGGTCCTGCTGCACTCATCCATCCCCACATATTAACTGTAATTCGGCCTGACTCTGTGTTAGGGATGATATTAGCTTCACACCAGCGTGTATTGTTCTTGCGCCACAAACTAAGTCTTCCCTTTTGACTCGATTGAAACGTTTTTTCATCTGAAAAAATAGTTGTCTCCCAACTAAAATCTAAATATTCGCGAGCGAAACGTAAACGTTTTTGTTTGTTTTTCAGTCAAAAACGGTTTTTTTGCTGGTCTTCGGTGATGTAAACCTTAAGCGTGGAGCGCTCGGCGAACGGTTATTAAAGAGGTGTCGAAAATTTCTGCAAAATGTCGTGTTGGTGTAAAACCGTTCGTTTCATACTCGTTCACCATATGACGTCGCTGGATAACATTTATAAGCGGCGGTCTTCCACTTCGCTCACGACTAGCAAAACTACCCTCTTCCTCATGTCTTTTCACCCAAAGACTCACTGTATTCCTCTAATGCCCGGTTTCTGAAGTTCCGAGTTAAACTCTTACTAGCTATTGATTCAATAAAGTTAAGCTTAAGATAAACTTCGGTTAATTGTCACTGCGTTTCTGAATACGCAACGAGCCGTTCAATAACTATGTGACCGATAGCCAGTTCCTTATTTTGCCACTAGATGGGTCTCGTCAAGAGCTCGGGTCAAAAATTGATTTTATCATTTTAATTCGTCATTAATATAGGTTTTATTAATATCAATATTTGTTTTGAAGGTAATTAAGTGTATTTTTACTGTTTTGGTTATAAATTACATAAAAAACGATTATAAATTTGTTATACGCGGCTGTATGCACGAAGTCACTGTCAAAACAAAACGTCATACTCATAAACTCATTGTTTGTTTTTGTTCCGCGCGTGGTATTATTTTTGTATAAATAGAGCAGCAGTTTGATTTGAAGTGGTCTTTTTGGAGTCATTTGTAATTTTGTGCCTTAGCGGTTATCCATTCTTTCATAAATTATATACTAATAATAATGGAATCTGGAAAACGTAGCAAAAATTTCACGGAAAGAGAGAAGATGCTTCTTATTGAAGTAGCCAAAGAATTCGTACATATAATCGACAATAAAAAAACAGACGGGACTTCTGTAGAAGCCAAGAAACATTCTTGGATCGCGCTGACAAATCAGTATAATGCCGTCTCAGAAACTGGATTTCGGACTGAGAAGCAATTACATGCCTTGTATGATAATTTAAAGAAAAAAGCAAGAAAAAATATGAGTGATGATAAGGTAAGTCATATCCATTATTCGTATTTGGTTAAAATTGTACCTATATATTACAATATTATGTCATAGGCCGTTAGTATCTCTTTGTAGTCTGTGTAGGCAGTTAAGCCTAGGAGTAATCGATTCATACACAATAATACCAGATGCAATGTATTTATGATAATATTTTTATTTCAGTCCGAGCTGTACAGGACCGGAGGTGGAACATTTTGTCCTAAGACAACCGCAGTAGATGATAAAGTTGTGGCCTTGTTAACTCCTCAATTCAAACCATTGACTAATGAATTTGACTCATCAGCACCATATTATAACTCGGGTAAGTTCAGTGTTTTTCTAATAGCATAAAACACCACAATTTTTCTTGAGCAAGAAATAATTTTTGTTTCTATTTAAATTAAATAGTTTACATTCATGTTTTTGTCACATTGTTCTTATTGCCACTGCTCTACTACTACTATACTACTAGTCTATACTTTACCCGAGCAATCAAATGTACAACAAAATTAATGAACATTGAATCAAACTAGCATAAAATAATTATGTGAATGTGTTGGGGTACACTATTGTGAAATAAAATAAAATAATCATTAGGATTATGTCCCCATGCTAGAATTTATATGCTGTAGTACTACATTACTTCATATTTAAAGCATGTGCTCTGATACCACAATAACTCAGTATACAACATAGACAAATAGCAGACTTTGGTTTAATTATATAACACATGTCACTGTGTCACAATCATCAGGTACAATTAAAACACAGTAGTAACAAATTTTTACAATTTATTCCTTACAGATATTGAAACACAAGTGCTAAGTGGAGATGCACCGGTTGGTACTTCTCAAGACTTCCTCATATTATTGGAGGAAAAAGAAGATTTGATGTCTGAAATCCAATCAACATCTACACAAGTGGAGTGCTCCAAAAGACCCGCTTCACCGTTTATTAAGGATGTCGAAAACACACCAAAAGTTAAGAAAATGTGTTTAACTGAAATGAAAAGAAATAATATAAATAACCTCAGTGCTTCAATAATCAGAAGGAAAAATCAGAAGAAAATAAATGAAGATGCCATAACCACAAAAAAGTTAGAAATATTAGATATCCAACATCAACAAGAAGTAATGAAATTAGAAAAAACTAGGATGATACTAGACCTTGATAATGAATTAAAAAAATGTCTTTTAGAAAATGCTAAAATGGACCTAGAGTTTAAAAGGAAGAATTTTAATTTATGATGTTTATCCTTGTTGTGTGTGCATACCTTCTAATTATAATAAATTATTTTTTTATACTTATTCGTTTGTTTTTTATTTTGTGTTCCCATAATATGTATTTAATAACACAAAAGTTTGTCATGTAAATTCAGCTTTAGAGATTATTAAGTATAAACAATACTTCACCAACCTAAAATATTGTTCCAACAATAACCGACGAAACCTGTTCCCTTCAGAGGAAATAGGTTGTTCCAAGGAATCTGTCACAATATCTTCTTCAGGAGCAGAATCAAATAAGACAGTATCATTTTGCTGTCGAGCTATATTATGTAATACAGCTGTAGCGACAATTACAGCTAATGTGTGGTCTAATTTTAATCTCAATTTCTGAGAAAGGCATGCAAATCTTCTTTTCCACACACCAAATGTCCTTTCAACTGTGTTTCTTGTTTTAATTTGTGCTTCATTGTACAGTTTTTCTGCATTTGTGATTGGATTTAGAAATGGTGTCATCATGTACCTTCCACAAGGATAAGCACTGTCTCCCAGGAGGTGACCATTTATCTCATTGTTATCCAGACGTGCTCGCAGGAATGAGTTATGGTAGACTGTACTGTCATGTGTTGATCCATGCCAGCGAGCATCTATGTCACGGATGTATAACTTCGCATCACACACAACTTGCACATTAATAGAAAAGAATCCTTTTCTATTTCTAAATAGTTCAGCTTGTTCACCTCCAGGAGACTGGATTGGTATGTGTGATCCATCTACACAACCAATTACATTTGGAAATCCAGCAATATTAAAAAATTGTGCCTTTACTGCTCTTAGGTCTTCAACAGTTGGCATACTTATATAACTCCTAGCTAGCTTTGCTATTTCCATGCTTACTTTATATATAACTCTGGACACAGTGGTTTTGTGAACGTTTATATCATCACCAATGACTACTTGGAAAGAACCCGTAGCGTAAAATCGTAAAGCGATGAAAATTTGTTCCAACACTGACAATGTATATCTGCGTTGCATAACGGGAGCTAGAGCAGAGCTGATGATATCACTTAGGTATATCACAGTGTTCTTATCAAAGCGATATCTCAATTTAAATTCTTCATCCGTAAACATTTCGAAAGGATTTCTCCTACGTCTTAAGTTTCGGGGTACTGATATATTATAATATAATAATAATAATTTATTTATTTCAGATTTTTTTTTTTTTTACATCCATAATTTGTTCACACATTCCACATTGTTGTTAGTAACGCACAAAAATATTTATAAACTAATGTTAGTAAGGAGAAAAACACAAAATATTAAGCATCACTTAGCTACGCGTGGTTACTTGACTGCGTGCAGTCGTATCCAGCGCGCAAGCATCGGAGATTCCCACCGGTCCGCCAATACGCTCAAGATGCTGTTTATAAATAAATTTTTGATTATAAATAAACTCCAGTACTTCCGAATCAGACTCTGATGAGCTACTCGTATTCATCTTTAAAATAATATTATAAATTAGTTTTCACTTAAAATTCACTGAAAATATAGATACAAATAACACGTAATAACCTAAAAGTTGTAGTTTGTCGCAAATGAAACGTCAAATAAAGTTATGGAACTGTTAAACGGCACTCTTTGGTCAGTTAAGTTAAACTAAGTTTAAACCGAGTATATCTTACATTGTGTAGTTCAGAAACGCATTTTCTAAAGTTATCGAACCGATAGCGCTAACGAATAGATAAACGTCCGATAGAAGTACCTCAGAAAGCGGGCATCAAACAAACAAATAAAATAATTGTTATTTAGCTACAAACAAGATACTCAATATAAATAAGACTATTAGACAAACTATAATAATTAGATATAATTTAGAAAGAATTAAGAAAAAAAAATATTTTTTAAAATATTAATAGTTATAATAGTACATTATGGTACAAGTGTGTAATGTTGGTGATTACCGCTGAGGCGCCATTGAGACCCGAGCCGTTAGGTGAGGGTCTTAAGAGAGCCGAGGACGGTAATCATCAATACACACGTGTATCATACGACGTTTTTCAACACACTTGTGAAGAAAATAATACTAAAAAGCCATTTTATTTAGTGAGTAAAAAGTTTATTTAGAGAAACAATTAGTAAATGTGCAGTTGGTAAAATTATAATTAACTGTTTTTGATGGCATAGCGGTCTCATCAGATAGGATAATTACTGAAATACTTTCATGTTGTATTGTTATTTGAGATGGTTCATTATTCGTGTAGGTAGGTGAAATCCAATCATTGGATGTACTTGGTGTTTCGCCAGTAGGACGCGCCTCAGAATCAAGTCTAATTCTTTTTGTGATTTTTGCACAAATTTCTTTCTTGTTTTGTATGGAATCTTCTACGTATGATTCTGCTACATTGTTAGATCGCCATCCACCATGACGCTTCAAAGTCATTATATCAGCTCCTGAATTAGCCAGCAATGTAGCTGAAGTTCTTCTGAAACTATGTCCAGTGTAGCTCTCAGCATGTGCTAAATCTAAAAACTTAGCGATTTCTTTAGGCATAGAACCAAATTTGTTTATACCTATTGGCTGACAGGTACATTTACCATTCTGGTAATTTAGAAAGAAACGGTCATTTTTCGTTTTTGGTGAACGCAAACTTTCATACTTCTTAACAATTTCATAGAATGGACCGTGTATGGTGAATGACTTAGGTATTTTATTTTTCGTGATAGGTATCTTCACTAAAAGCATCTGGCCATGGTTCTCTATGTCTTTTACAGTTATATTTGTTAATTCTTGTATCCTACATGCACCAGTTACACCAAATATTAAAGCAACCTGAAAAAAAACAAACAATAATTAAGTTCAACACACAACACAGTTTGAAGTCGCGTAGATATATAAAATTAGATAATTTAACTAACCTTAGTAGCCAGATATTGGTTATCTGGAGCATCTTTTATAAATTTACCGTGGATCCGTCGGAATTACCAGAATAAGATTGACAACTATTTAACATTCCCGACCGTAACTTATTAGTAGTAACCTGTAACGGCGACACGAACTCCCCCTGAACGCAAGTAGTACAAACACACACATTACGTTTAGGACAACAACAAAAACATTTTTTTCCGTTTTGAATACAATAACGATTATTATTAACAGAAAAACGATTTTTATCAACACATAAACAATTATTATCAACATCATTCTGAGACACATTAGAATGATTAACCAAAATATTATCATTTGAAGTCACAAAAACATCATTAAACTTATCCTTGTTACACATGTTTGGTGAACTAAAATGATCATTCACAGAACTACTATTAGTATTACACTTTGACTATAAAATACTTTGACAAGAAACATTATTGGTAAAACGTTTACTATAAGGAACACAATCATTGTCCATAGTGAAAACATTTGAACCATAAGGAACAGTAACAAAATCACCCGCGGCATTCGCAGGGTTACCTCGAACTTGGTGAGTAGAAGTTATGCATCGCTCGGGAATCGAACGCGCGGTCGCTGTGCGGCCGGCCGGCATCTCGCTACTTCGCGGCGTCAGCGGTGCGGGCGGAGCGGGGGGCAGCGGCGGCGACGCGTAGATTGCGCAGCGATCGTCGCTATCGCTATGCATGCGATGCGACTCAATGCATCTAGCGGGCGCACGAGATTCATGAGACGAAGTTAGGGCATAAAACGCAGTATGTTCATCCTGTGAACTGACTATAGGACTACACTTCGCACACTTCGACTTTATGACATTCGCGGCACCACAACCGTAACACTTTATTTCCTCACTTTTCGGGTTACTGTTTTCAACCTTTACTAACTTTTCGCTCTTATCTTTTGTGTGACCGTTACGTTTACAATAAACGCAAAACATCTTGAGTTTTTCACTCGAACCTTTTGAGTCGACTGTGCGACTATCAACGGCGTTTGAGCGGGAAAATGTACTCGACGCGGAGGCACGCGCAGGTTCGGCGGCACCGGCACGGGCACGTGCGGCGGCGGCGGGCGCGGCGCGCTGCGCACCTTCGCCATCGCGACCACAAGACGACTTTTGTTGAGATGATTGACCGCGCTTTGACTCGTTCAGCGAGTCCTCAATATTCCGCGCTTTCTTCAATAACTCATCGAACGTCGTAACCGTAGTCCTGTCGAGACGTTTCCTGATGCGGCGGTCTAACAAACCGAAGGTCATATCTAACTCGACGCGTTCGCATAAATCCTCTTGAGGCAACTTGGCTAATAAGGCTCGAACTTTAGCTATGAACAAGTCCGTATTTTCTTGACCTTGAACCAAAGAGAATAACTCGCCGTAAATTCTGAACGGCGGGCGACGTTCACCGAAGGCGCTACGAAGTCTAGTTAGGGCTTCGTCCCAAGACTTAGTAGAATTCTTGACGCCTTGCCACCATGTTCCCGCCGATGAGTTGAGCAGCATGGACATACCTAACAATGCATTCTCGTCATTTATATTTAGGCACGCCTTATAGACTTTTATGGCATCGATAAAGTTCTCTACGCATTCTTCTTGATTGCCGTTGAACCTAGATGAACATTTTGAAAAGTTTGCTGCGGGCCTCATGGCCGTCGTATCTAACGCATGGGGCGTCGATGAGCGAACCTCGCGTAAGAGTTGACTACAAAAATCTGCTTGACTTTGCTGAATGGACGTCATTAAAGCGGTAAGGGCGTCCTGAGTCATTGTTATGTTACTCGATTCTTCTTGAACTGAGTCGTCGGCTACTTGTAACGACTTGCGTCTTCGCGTCATTTTGTAAACAAATAAGTATAAAACTTACGGTTCGTGGTTGTCAAACCAGCAAAACTTCGCAGGAAACACAAAACAACGGCAGCCACTGTCGATTGCAGCTTATTTTACTGCCGAAGTCGGTCGGTCACGAAACTTTTCTTCTCAAAAGTCGTAGGTACTTTGCAGCACGACACTAAAAAGTTTTACCTGGTAACCTACTCTGACCCCTGTTTCTATTACGAAAAACACACGTTGGAGCGCCAAGATATAGTCGGGGTGGGTCAGGTAAATGTTGAGAGCTAATGTTTCACAGTATAAACTTTAATTGTACGACAACAGGAACACACTTTACAAGCCAGTCCGCCATTATTCTTATAACTCTAACAATAAAAGTGTAAAATAAATAATATCCAATCACAGGCAGCGATGCGCCGGACCACGTCTCTCGTTGGTCGGCGCAGAGCGCATGCGCGCGGAACGTTCCGATACACGCTAGGGTGTCGGAGAGTAACGCGCGGGCGCTTTACCTCGAGCAATACGTCCAGGGAGTTGTCGACGTTCGGATACATCCGCTACAGGTTATAGCTTAAAGTATTCGTTTTCTTGACGAAAAGAAGATTGAAACTAAACCTCAAACGTTAATTACAACTTCAATCTTTTACCCCTTACTAACCCTGCGGTCCGAATTGCGATAAAAGTGATAATATCGCGAATCCACCGACTCACAGTATTTCTCTAGAACAAAAAAAAAGAAATACTAATAAACATCTATAAGCAAAATACTAAAACTGATTACTATATATATGGTATAATATATATCTATATATTACCTATACGTATCTATATATTACTTATATCTATATATATTAAACACATGTTTATTATACTTCTATATATTAATTAAGAAACCAAACAATAATAAGAATATATTTATAAGATATCTTATCTAAGGTAATCGACGTTCGTCAATAAACTCAATTGCGTTTCTGTAAATAAAGTTTTTTATTGTATTACAAAAGAGCATGTATTTAATGCGGCAAATAAGTAAAATGAATATAGGTTTTAAAAAAAAATTGAGTGGGTACCATATATGAGTCATTTAATATCAAAAACGGCATTCTCCACTTTACTTACATTTGAAATAAACATGAAAAACGTGTTTTGATTCATTATTTTGTCAAAATACTTTATATTTCGCAAAATTATACTTACTAGCTATATGTTTTAGTAATTTCAAGCAATTTAATAGAAATATTGAGAAAGTATTTAAAGAAATCGTTAAAAAACAAATGGAGATTGCTGGCTTTGTTACGCATTATTGGAAACTTCCGGGTTTGATAGTAACTGTGTTGGAGACTGCCATTTTTGAAACAGTAAACGCCATCTTTGAAATCAAACAATACGTGAGCAAGTTATCTTGATACTTTGCGAAATCCAAAGTTAAAGTCAAGGAATTTAAAGAAAACGCATGAAATGGTTTGTATTGTTATATTGACAAAACTATACGTAGGAACATCATGACCATCTAGGTAAGCAGTAAAACAAAATAAAAAAATTATAAGTACTTACAGGAAAAGTTTTTAATCTGTATGTTTACTTTTAATCACAATAATAATGAAAATAATAAAGAGAAAAATAATCATATTCGTAAAATAGGTTCCTCATTCTGAGATTCGCATAAAACCTCATCGACATCTGTATTCTCTGTCTCAACTAATGATTTATAGTACATCAATCCCTCATCTTCCGTCCAATTGTATCCGTAATGTTTTATTATTAAATTTTTCACATCTGTTAACTTATTCGCATTTACACGCCCAGAAGAAATAATTTCACCAACAGTCATGGTATGAAAGTTTTAATTTTTTTTTGTTATCCCTCTGTACAGTCCGTCACTTGTTTTATAAAATAAATCTCCCTTTACTACTACATCAACTCTAGTCTTTGTTCTTTTAATAAAAAAATCTTTTAGACTTTTGGAATTGAAAGTGCCACTGACCGACATCTTTGACACAAGCCTTCATAGCGCTTCTCCAGTCATAAACTTTGAAGTCAACTCCTAGTTTAATTACAGTACTGTAATTTTCAATAATTTTCAAGTATTCTTCGGGATTTTTGATGATTTATTGTTTGCGTAAGTCTTTTTCAATCATCCCGAATACTCGATCCGGCGGTATAAATGAATGTCCTACTACGGGGAACACTATTTCAACAACTTTTACTGTTTCTGGGGCATAATTTGTCAGCCACTTAGCTATCATTGTCACCATTGACGAGTTTTTATTTTGTCCACCGCAGCCATCCGCAATCAGACGTACTGTTTTTATCCCAACAAAATCTGTTGAACAAAGTCGGTGGAATACAATAGAGGCTATTTCATTTGAGCCTTTCGCAAAAGTGTCTTCAGTCCAGCAGTAAGCAAAAGTATTTTCCTTTGAAAGTTTTGTCTTTGAATTTCCTTGGATAACGGTACAGTTATAAAGATATAATTGTCTAGAATAATACGTGGATTGATCAGGAAGCTTCGGCATGGGACATTTTTTTTGACAATCAAAACAAAACGTCATCATATCAGCTTTCTCATCGCGAACTAAATCAAAAAATGCTTTGGCTCTCAATTTGTGAACTCTTCTTTCTATCATAATAGCATTTCGTTTTGATGTATCTTTCTCTACTTTTAATAACTCATCATGCTGCAAACAAGTTGAGCAGACGTCTCTTCGGGGAGAGCCAAACCCTAAATTAAAATGCGTATTAAATATTTTTCTGAAATATGCCTTCTTCACTTTTAAATTATTTTGTGCTTGAGTGTTATACATACGCCACATCTTGTTAATGTTAAGTTCAGCGGCTAGATAAAATCTTTTTGTTGTCCCCCGACAATAATGAGGCTCATCGCAATTGAAACTACAAATAAATCCCTTTACAGCAGCAACTTTTTCTCTGAATGGTAATTCTTTGCGGTTACCACCACGCCGCCCGTTCAGTTACCAAAGAACCAGTTTAAAAAAAATGTTTCATTATTGCTTGAACTCTATGCTTTGTAATTTGCAATATATTAAGAAAGGCTTTCTGACAAACAGGAACAATGCACTTCTTACTCAAACAAAATACCTTAAATTTAGTCTGCAGTAATTTTCTTCTATTTGAATTCTGCTGCCCTCTGCGCCTTTTTATTTGTTTTGGTTTGCAGTATTTTAAAATATTGCATCTTGAGATGTTTTTTCGGGTTTTTTATAAAATATGTTGTGAAAATACTTGATATCCACCATAGATAATGTTCCGCATTTAAAAGCTTTTGTGTTGTGTTGACAAACTGGACGCTCTGGTAGACCCTTAGAAGAATACCTGTAATATAACAGAATCTGATAAAATACGCATTAATAATAATAAAATAGTTTTCAGAATATTTTTATTTTATTAAAAAAGTAGGTGCTTTAAGTTGTTACTCAATAATGTCTCGAACATCACTGTATAGTTCAAACTAAAGAAGAACGTTGACGCCCAGAATGAATGTTTTACTCCTAATATAATTACTCCTAACAACATTCATTTGTTTTGTAGAAATAGTCAAATAAAAATTACGTTGATTTATTTAATCAATTTTCTAAATAAATCAAAAGTCACTACCAATAAAAGTTTAAAACAATATTCAAGTACCAAAATTGTGTAAGCACTATATACGCACCTTGCCCGTTTCTTGATGTTTACAGTCCATTTTTCTGGATCCTACTGCCGTTTCCTTGACTGTCTGGGTAGACAAGGTGTTACAGGATGGTCCATAGTATAAAATAAACACACGTTTTACGATTTTATTAGGATATTCTTAGTGAATTAATCACTAAGAATATCCTAATAAAATCTTAAAAATACCACGAGCAGTTTCACTGTGTAACGACGCCGATCCTATACTAAATACTCCGCTCTGATTGGTCGAAGTGGAGACTGCCATGTTTGAAATCAACGTTCTAGGAGATTGCCGCTTTTGAAACTTACTCAAAAGTTTAAAGTCATTTTTGGTAGGGAGAATGCTGTTTCTGTAAAAAACTTATTAATCAAGATGGAAGATTAGTTCTTAGAGACTATTTTGGCATAGGTAAGTTATTTTCTCTTAAATGTGGAGATTGCCGGTTTTGATACTATATGACTCATATAATGGGTTGGCAGCTAATAAGGAGTATCGTAATAAGTAATAGGTAGCATATTAATATATCAGTAATAAGCTCCGTTTTAATTTAAACTAGCATCAAGTTTTTTTTTTGGGAACAGAATTAATATCTAAGCGGAAACTTAATGGCGAAAACAAAATAGAAAATGGGCATTCATAAATAATATAAATCAGATTCTATTTAAAATTGTTTGTATGAAGAATAAATATAAACTAGCTTATATTATACATATATTGTGTGCATAGATATCCGGAGATATGCCTTCACTCTACATTTGTTCAATTTCAAGTGTCGCCACTTATTCCCCACTCCTAAAACGGATGAAGGGTTGGTATAAATATTTTATCGATAAAAATATCGATAAAAACTGACTGCAAAAAAGAGAAGTGTTTTTTTTTTTGGCGTATTTTATAGTGTAAATATCGCTATATAGACACTTTAAGAGAGTCTAACCAAAGACTAACGATGTCTATAAATATTTTAAAATATTACATAAATAATAATTAAAAAAGTACAGAATAGTAAAGATTTAAGATTTTTGTCTACACTCATATCGTAAAGTTCTAATTATGAATTCAAAAATAGTACTTTATTGACAGACTTTATGCACATGCAACTACATAATTATAATAAAATTAAAAAGTTTTATAATGACAGTTATTTTTTTAAAATTATGCTATAAAATAACTTCTTTTCAATTTTCTTTTCTTTTAAAAAAAAAAAGTACATTTCGGTTCTTCCAAGAAGTTTTCATATCAATTTTTATAGCAGCCGCACATTATCTATGATGGGCTAGGGCGCAATTGTGTTAGATACGATAATATTTTTATTAGCGCGATGCAGGCCTCGTAATCTGATTGGTCGAATTCATCTATCATCCATTTATTTTTTATTTCTGCATCTTTCAGGAAACTAAAATAAAATGTATTCATTCTTGTAAAACAGGGTTCTCAAGATGTTCTCAAGTATAATTACTTATTTAAATCCTTTTCAAACAATATAACTACAAGGATTAGTAAAATAAAAAGAAAACTATAAAATCTTTAAATTTAGCCTAATAAGCAAATACTACAAAAATAATAGATAACATTATTTTTTATTATTAAGCAAATGTTAATAATAATGAAATAATTCCGTAAGAACAACAATCAATTAATTATATCGATATCCCTCAGCGCTGTGCAACACTAATACCCTGCGGTCCGAATTGCGCTAAAAGTGATATCGCGAATCCGACCAAAGTCAAAATTATTATTATTACTTAATAGCCCTTATATTTTGTGACTATTAAATTTGGTCGGATTCGCGATATTATCACTTTTATCGCAATTCGGACTGCAGGGATACATTGATTTGACAATTTTGACATGGGTCACTCAATAAATGATTAGCCTGACGCCTGTCAAAATTAATTCACAACTAGATATTTGTAAAATCTTTAAATAATATAATTAATGCAGTGATGTTTTACATACCGGTGGTAGGACACCCCACTTGTCTTAAGGTTTGTTGTAATTGTCCTATTTTTGCAAATAAGAACAGAACAATTCGGCATTTTGTAAAAATACGAAATCACACTACACGTTCGGATGCAAACATATGACTAATAGATGCTCATTGACGTCACACGTACTTTGGGTCAATCCGAGCTGATGGAGGCGACAAGTGTCACGCCTACAAGCCATATCCCTCGATATCCGTGATTGTGTGACTTTTAATAGCTTTAAATAAACTCTAAAATGGCATGCAGAAAAAATATTTTGCGGCCTTTATTTTCAAAATTCTAGGTGAATAAATAAAAAAAATAAAAAGAGTAATTACTTTTATTTATTTTTAAATAATCATAGAAGACTGTAGTTATACCTAAGTATTAAAGTTACACAATAAAAAGTTACGCAGTTAGACACAATTAAATAAAAAAATATATATTATTATTGTATTATTAGGGCAGGTTTAGATTTGGCAGGACGCCCTCGCTTTCTTTTTTGACCAATTGGAATCAATTTGGTCTCTAAAGGCGGAGTGGCTAGTTTCAACCTTATGGCGAGGCCTATTATATGTTTACACACATATATTTTAAAAAATTGAGGGCAAATGCACATGCCTTTCTTCCATTCTGTTCTTGGCAGTAGGGTAAGGATGCCGATTATGAGACACCATTTTTATTTTTGAGTATAACGGTAAACTTATCGTACTTAGAACTCTCGAAATTACCATTTTAGATACCGAATTTAATCTAGTATAATAATTTAATTGCCATTGATCCCTATCTATAATAAATTTTAAGTTATATCGGATAAAACAAAAGAAAACAGAATTTGCGTCATAGGCAAATGGTCTCCTAATATGAGATACCAGGAGTTCCTAATATGAGATAGTATCTTTTATTAGGCACCTTCGGGTTCAAGGCTTAGATAATAAATAAAAACTAAAATAACTATAGTTTAAATATGAGCTTTTAATTCCATTTCATTTTTCAATTTTATTTCCATTTTTTACCAGCAGAGGCTTTATTCAAGCTGAAAGGGTGCTTAATATTATTTTTAATAGCTAATTCAAAAGCCATGTACTTTATGTCCTTCAAACGTAAGCCATAAAATCTTTGATCCATTTCCTTTCAATATTGTTCCAGCTCTATCTCCAAATAATGAGGAAGGGCTGGACGCCTCCCCATGCGAATCTTGAGAAGCGTTTCTATTTGACCATCCTTTTTTACGTAGCGCTCCAGGGTACCCTTTGGAACACCAAATTCTTTTGATGCCTTTAAGTATCCCATTTGTTTTTCTCGAACGGCATTTACCGCTCGTGTCATAGCACTATCATATGGTCCCATGATTTTCTTTTCGCTGGAGGCATCTACGATAAACAAAAAGATTATGATATTTTATCCAATATTCCCGTGGCCCACATTTCATATATCCTAATATGAGATACCTCATTTTAGGAACCCCAAAGTATCTCATATTAAGAACTCATCAAAATATTACAAAATGGCTACCTAATTCGTTTTAATAAAGAGAATGTAATAATATTGCACTTATATCGTAAAAATTATCGTATAATTGATTCAGTGAACGTAAATTAAAAGCGTTTAGCCTATTATTAAAGCTGTTATATACCTCGTAAAGATACAACGAAAAGTTTTTTCTTTTTGCTTCCGCACAACTGCGTTCGCCCACGTTATAACACTGTCTCAGTCCGGCGCATGCTATGGCAACTAGGAGTAATACAAAAATTTCGCTAAAATACTGAAAACAGCGCCGTCTAAGAAAAAGTTAGGAGAAACAAAATTACGGTGTTGCTATATTTAAATATATGATTCTTATGCTGGGAGTTTCCATAAAATAGAAATCAATAAATAAAATAATTATCACAAGTTATTGGTAAAGTGAATAAAGAAAAATAATAGTGTAATAAATTCAAGCATATTGAGGTTATTAGCATCAGCACAATAATACAGAAATCATATTTTTGTATTTAAAACGTGCACAGTTTTGTTTTCTTATGGGCACACTTGTATTGCAAATGGCCGGTGTGAGAGTGTTTACGCTCCTGCGCATTTTCCTTTTGCAATAAAAGTCTCATTGTTTCGCAAGTGCATCTGCTATCCACGTTGAGTTGAGCCTCTGTTCCTCCGTGTTGCCGTGCCGCGTTACAATATTTCTTTCGTTTGTAAGTTTGTGTTGAGTTGAGTATCCTCCTCCGTGGGACGACATACCGAAAGGATTAGAAAACTTGTGAAGTTACTGTGGATTACTGACTGCGCATAGGCACTCTTTAGAGTTTGGACCCATAATTGCAAACAGTGAACAGTGAACTTCAACCATGTCACAAAATTCTTGCTGTGTACCAGGATGTGTTGTGGTTAGGAAAGATGGTATGTAAATTTTGTTTTTCTACCTTTATTCGCCTCACCTGGAGGGTTACACTCTATTCGTCATTATGTTTCACATATTGCTATTGTAATAGCCGCAGAGTACATTATATAATATATACCATTTACAAGGAGGCCAACGTTATAACAGTTATTTTTATCAACCTATGTACTACAATGCTACATTAAATTGAAATTGATGTAAATACTAATTGTAAAGGTCTCCTTGGTAATTTAGTGATACAAGGAATATACTACTCTCTAACGACAGCAGGTTAATTGATTATGGGATATCAATTTTACGGTCTAAAACAGAAAATTACTTCTTTTTCAGCGCAAATTTCTCAACAACTTTATGATATCCGATTTTTTTAATGCATAGTTATACATCTTCTATTTGTCTATGCAGTTGGAATTATGATAACAACTCAATATAAATTAGGAAAAATAAAAATCAAACACGTTTTTACGTAAGCACAAAACACCAACTTTTTCGATCACTTGTTTAACTTACTGGTAACGAATAACACTGTGAAAAAAAACGTTAGTACTGGGAATAGTTTATTATGCAACCTACAATTTAATTTTTAAAAGACAATTGAATTAGTACTTTAAAAAAATCCTTATAAAATCATGTACAAAACCGACGTCAACGCTTAAGAATTTATTGAAAATTGCAATTAAGTGGTGAATATTTTAAAATTTGAGGTGTTTATCTACCAAATGAAATTATTTTATTTTATTTTTGACTAAATATTTAGTTGTAATAAAACATCTAAATAATGTCTTATAAGTTGAAGAATTGCAACCGTTGTTTAAAAAAATTAAATTCATAGACTTAATAGATATAATAACATAATAATTTTTCAGTGCAATAATTTGCACTGAATAAGTCGAATTTTCTGTTTTTCGAACTCGAAACTGATAGGGACCCTTAATTATATACATATTTACATCTAACTAGTTGTGTCATTTTTCACACTTGGTATACGGATTGCTGATTGCATGTTCTTAGCACAAATAAGGATGCTGTTGTCCATCCTCTTTACACGATCCCTAAGTCGCCTTTTACGACACGCTCAGACGGAGAGTGGTGGTCTATTCTTTACCGAGAATCACACCGATGGATAGTCGTGTTAATATATTTTATCTACTTTGCAGGATATGGAAGTCTAGAAAAGGAAAGTACCGACACAGCAGATTTACTCATGTTCTTCGATGATTTGTTTGACAGCGTCAATGGGAGTTTTAGCGGGATAAAAGGAGGAAAAATCTACAGGGCTGCAGTGACCCCAACCTCACCTCACCACAAATTGTGGAACTATAGTCTACCTATTCTCAAAACTATGAAATTTATTAATTCAAATAACCAAGGAGTAGTGCCTTCGTTGTCAAGCTGGATCAAAACCATAGAAGGGTTTAAATTAATTGTAAAATATTTAAATTCCAAAGGGATTAACTCTTTATTGCTGCGCAATTTCAATCAAGACGCATTGGAAAACTTTTTTGGGGCAATTAGAGCTCATGGTTACAGCAACATTATGCCTACGTCGTCTGCATTTGAAGGAGCCTTCAAAACTCTATTAATTAATAATATTTCATCCTCACATTCAGTTGGCTCAAACTGTGAAAAAGATGACGGTGTTTGTCTCCAATCACTAAAATATTTTTTAGCGAAACCAGGAGACAACAGCTCTACTGAATGTGAAGGGGAAATTGACAGTGCTCATTTAAATGTAGAACTTTTAAATACAGACGACCTAATACAGAGCCAAACTCCAATGGACGTTGAAAGAAGCGCAGCAATAGGGTATTGCAGTGGGTGGATAGCACAACTTGCCAAAAAGCATATTTATAAAAACTGTGTGGCCTGCAGAAACAATATGGAAGCAGAAGAGCTACAAAGTTTCCACAAATATATAAAAATGAAAGAATTTGGCAACAAAAGGTGGTTGTGCTATCCTACAAGAGCATTGTTTGATTTCTTTGCCCAAGTGGAACATATATGTATAGAAATATTAAAACATCACAGCAATAAAGAATATATATCGGCATATATAAAATTAATTATAAATGTAAATGTAAATTTATCATATATTACTTGTGCTGAACATAAAGATAATTTGCGTAATTATTTAATAAATAAAAGCACAATGTTTTTCATACACAATTGGTGCAAAGATATCAACAATGTTCTCATTGGAAAAATAACCTTTTGGGATATAAATGATCCTATGAAAGAAAAGGCAAATAGACACTATCTAAAACATAAAGGAAGAAAAAGAAAAACACAAAATAACATATTAAATGTATAATTTAGTTTAGGAGTACTTAGACTCTCATTTTGTACCTATAAATTCAATATTTTCCCAGTTTTTCGTATTTTTACATAAGTAAACATTAGATATTGATATAATTTTGATGTCTGCGACAGCAACACATTTTATGTAGATAAATTCAAATGATTGTTTGCCTTTAAAATAGCATGGTTAAATAGTATTCATGTAATGTTTATAAAAGTCGCAAAATATACAAATTTACACCATTGATTGAATTTAGAAGATATTTATAGCATAATAAGTGCATAAAAAAATATTATGTTGATTAATAAAAATAAAAATTTACACAAATAACCAAATACTTCTCAAAAATTTCTCTAACATATGCAAAATAGCAAAAAACCTGGATAAATATTGAATTTTCAGCCACAAGCTGGAGCATCCCTTTAATATGCAGTGTACATAGTTAAATTTATTTTATAATAAATTATGTTAAAATATTAACTGTTTTATTCATAATTTTCAATAACTCTTCCTACGTCACTTGACATATAATACGTACCTAGTATGCAGCGTACAGCTATAGGTATATGTAGCTATAGCTAGGTACCTATACCCTTAGTTCCCCTACCGAAAAAATAGATGGCGTTGCGGTTGATATTAAGGTTAATAATAAAAAAAGGCCGAGCTGCCTGTCTATGTCCGATATACTATTGTAGTCTTTGGTCCGGCGCGCACTGGCACACGTTATAAT
Organism: Allophyes oxyacanthae; assembly: GCA_932294325.1. Classification (NCBI taxonomy): domain Eukaryota; kingdom Metazoa; phylum Arthropoda; class Insecta; order Lepidoptera; family Noctuidae; genus Allophyes; species Allophyes oxyacanthae. The sequence continues at coordinate 11,516,369 of OW028629.1, forward strand.
CTGTCACTACGACGTTTCGAGCGACACTAGCGCCAAATGGCTGGCGTGTATAGTTTTGCCAATACTTTGCTATCTCTTATTGGGCGCCTATCTCATAATAGTCATCTTTACCCTACAACTTTCCAGAACGCAAAGTTTTTTTCTTTATACTCATCAAATGTATGCCATGTTTCGTTATATGCCATATCCGTAGCCCTAGCTTTCTCACTAGGTACTATATAAACGTATTTTGTATAATCCGATGCTAAAGTCTTTACTTTAATGTTCTGCTTTGCCCAACAATATCCTTCTGTCCATTCTTTGAGTTCAATGTTGTGTGTCTCTGGGAATAAGTCTTCAGAGATTTGGTTTGACCATTGGGTAACCATATCACTCGCCACAACAAGGAAACGTGAAAGGGGAAAACGTTCCCGCATCGTATTATGATCTTTGATAGTCTTGTTAAATGCTTCTAAAGCGTTGTTTGTGGTCGGTGAAAGGGTTGCTGCAGCCCCAAAGTACCAGTTAGGGTTTTTGACTAGCCACTCCCTTTTAAAGTATTGTATGAATGCTGTCTTAGTAGCATGTTTGGCAACAAAAGCATGGGCAGCAGCATTGAAAACATCAACTGATGATGCATTATGCAAAGCGTCTATATCTTGCAAAATATCTTTTCTGTATCTTTTTTCTACAAACTTTTCAACAGATTTTTGCATATTTTTTTTAGCATGCGCCCAACACATACGCACAGTAGTAACCAAAAACCAACCAAAAACATGGATAAAAGCATTCTTTATTGCTTGAGCTGCGTCACACACTAATACTTTTGGTTGTAAATCATGATCAAACAGTGAATGAACTTTCTCCTTTAATCCACTAAAAATCATCTCAAAGTCTTCTTCTTGTTCATTAGTGGAAACTCCTAAGCAAAGGGGATAAAATTTTCTGTCTTTATTTGTAGTTCCAACAATCAAAACAGGAAAGCCTTGCCATATCAATTTGTAGGTTGCATCAGCGTGGAAAACGTCAGAAGAACATACAAACTTTAATAATTTTCTTGTTGTCAAAACAAATCTGAAGATCGGTTGGTCACTCTCTAATATCCAGTACTTCATAACAAATGGTTTATCCTCATCTTCAGGAATAGCTTCATGATCATGTATCCACTTTTCTAATTCACCTAAGTGAATAGTGTGGTGTCCGAATTTCACGCGCCGCCTATCACTTAAATAATTATTTAGTTGAACTTTTGTAGGCAACTTTATTCCATCAATTTTTTGAAGAGAAGCCAATATAGCTTTAGGCTTCAAATGTAAGTCAAAGAGTCTGTTGATTTCTGTTTTAGTATGAGCGTCGATGCCGTAGTCGCCTCGAGTGCCAATATTTTCGTGATTATGTTCAGCATCTGTATGATATGCAAGAACATTGTCGGTTCCACTCTCAAATAACAAATAAAGTTCTGCCGCACACTGTGGTCCCTTCTTCCGAACTTTATTACACCTGTAAAAACGTTTTTGCCCCTCTTCTGTCATTCGCGTAAATTTCCGAGACCAAGTATTTTTTGAATTCACGAAATCTTCCGCCTCTTTCAAGTTTGAAAATTTAGATTTAAAAACCCAAAGTTTGTTTCGTCCACGTTTGGGTTTCGTTGGTCCTTGATCCTCTGATTCTGCTCCACTTGAATAGTAATCCGGCACTCCTTCATCACAATTTATTTCACGACTTGGTCCAGCTAACTCTAACTGACTCATCTCCACATATAAATCACTAAATACTGGTAATTCACTAAAATATTACGCAAAATAAACAAAACTAAACATTAACGTGCACATTACCGGCGAATAATGAAAACAATAACAATCTAGAAGTCGCGTGGGCCCGCCGCCCGCGCCGCTTGCTATTGGCCGTGCACCCGCACGCACCCCGCCACCCCGCACTACACTCGTATCCAACCATCGCACCTTCCGCCGTTTTCATGAAATTATGATAAAAAAATATGGGAAATTATATGTTCGGCAACAAAAGTTTTCTTTAGCACCTGCAACCTAGCGTCTTTTTTTATATGTAGGCGACGAGTTAATAGAACAGCTTCAATTATATTAATTCATAATCTTTACTATTCCAACAGAATATAAAAAAACCAGCGTCAATTTACGAGCGTAAATTAATTTGACTCCGAGCTACCGATAAATATATTTACTTCTGATTTGATAACTCAGCGACTAATGTTGTAAGTGAGCTACTTTATATATTTTAGAGATTCAACATCTGTCTGCTAATAAAATCAAATTCCAGCCTCAAAATTAGCAATCAAAGTTTTTCATTCAACAACTAAATTAATAAATCATATTCTTTTTTCGTGAAAGTTTGCAACACAAGCGCGGGAGTGTACCTGACGCTCGTTGGGAATCAGAGGGGCGCGACCGGCCATTTGCACCAATGAGCGAGCTCTATTCGGTGCGTGCAGCAACGAGTTCACGTGTATTTGTTTACATTAATGACACGATTAAGGAGTGCTCGTGTTCTTATTTGAAAAACGTTTGTGATAGTGGTTATGATACGGATTTGTATGAAAGTATTTATTAAGCATGTCGTCTAATAATGAAGTCCCTTTGTACTGTTCTGATGAAGACTCGGAAGACGTTCAGGAGGCGAAGAAAAGGCGTGGTGAATCGAAGAATTGGATGTTTGTGGAGAAATTTTTGAATGTTCGTGCCGCTGAAGAAGTCGTAAAAGTAGAAAATACTTGGTCAATATTAACTACTCATATGACGCTAGATGGAAAAAAACGCTTTTATAGGTGCAATAAAGTACCACGCAAGGGAGAGCAGTGTGCTGCACAGATGTATTTGTTATTTGAGGCGAACTCGGACGCGGTGTTACTCTATCGCACTGATTGCGAGCATAACCACGATTCCATCAAAAGTAGTTACAGTTTTGGTATTTGCGACGAAACTAAATTGGAAATTAACAAGCTTTTTGACCTCTGCTTAAAGCCGAAAGCCATTTTACACAATCTGAAGAAGATAGATGGACTTAAAATACCTACAAGACAGCAGCTCTACAACTATTTGGCAGATCGCAGGCGTATAAAGTATGGGCCGTCCTCAATTCACCTAGGAGAGTTAGAAAAATGGATAATTAACCGCACAGATGTTCCTGACGATGAGAATAAAGTTTTTGTGATAGCTTATCATATTTTAGAAAATGACCCACCTAGCTTCCGCTTCGTTTTGTCTTCTAAGAATTTATTAAAACTGTGCCTTACTGCCGAAATTTTACATGCGGATGCTACCTACAAACTAATCTGGCAAGGGTTTCCTGTTCTAGTAATTGGAACAACGGACAAAAACCGAAAATTTCATCCTATTTGCCTAACAGTATCTACACATGAACGCAAAGAAGATTTTGAAACTGTGTATAAGGGATTGAAAGACAGTATTTTTTCCATTTTCTCATATGCATTTGACCCAAAGGTTTTGATATGCGACGCCGCAAAAAGCATTCAAAATGCTTTTATTGACGTGTTCGGAGAAGAAACTATAGTAAGAATGTGCTGGGCACACGCTAAAAAGCAAATGTGTACGAAATTGGATCAAACAAGTGAGAAAAGTTCACGAAAAGCCATATTGCAAGATATAAACGCATTGCAGTGTGCTACTTCTCCTGAAGTGTTTACCGCCGCTTCAAAAGTTTTCTTGGCGAAATGGCATGAGCAAAAGGTGTTTATGACATATTTTAAAAAAGAATGGCTCACTAAAAACCCTAATTGGTATTTAGGTGCAACACCTATCTCATCACCTGTGACTAACAATGCTCTCGAATCTTTTAATAGGATTATTAAAGATGAAAATACCCTCCGCGAGCGTATACCGTTGTCCCGTTTTTTAGTAGTTGCAGAGGACATGGTTACTAGCTGGTCACAACAGGCAACGGAAGAACTCTTTGCGACGACACCGGTGTTAAAATTAGCTGACTGGACAGCCGGATATCTATGGGCTAAAACCGATACCAAAATTAGAACAATACTATCAACACCAACAACTAATACCTACCTGGTCCCAGGTGACAACTACACGAGGACTACTTTGACGGAGAAAACATTCAACGATTTTGATGAGTACAAAAAAGTGTTTTTTTCTTCTTGGAAAATTACATTACCGAAAAAAGAAGAGGAGTGGATTAATGGCCACTGTGACTGTCCAGATTTTCACCGCAAGTATTCTTGCAAGCATTTGGTGGGTCTGGCTATCAGGATGAAACATGCATTTCCGCCGCCAGAAGCAAAAACACAAAAAATTGGAGTAAAGAGGAAGCGTGGGAGACCAGGTAAAGCACAACCTGCGCTGATTATTCAGTGACAAATAACAATGTTATTCATTATTTGATTGCCTTACATTATTGTAACTTAGGACATAAGTACAATTATACTTAACATAAAAACCTATGCTACTGCCATTAAAATTATCTGATTTACAAATAAAATAGTTGTTTGGTTTTAATTTTCCCTAAGGTGTGTCCAAACAAAAACAAACACAGAGTTGCAGATGTTTGTTTATGATAACAATATTTTTTGTATGTTCATTTGGGTAGGTATAATAGTCAATTACTTATGGTAACATTATAAATAGATAGGCGAATACATGAAATTAGAGCTTTCATTGACCATTATTTGATGACAATAATAAGGAAATTTTATGTTCAAATATAGTAGATTCACTCATCAATTACTTATGCTAACGTATAAAAATAAAGGTGACTCTATGAAATTAGAGTACGTTGATATTATTTTATAGATGAAGTTGATACATTTATTAGAAGCTGGCAATGAGTAGACATATCACAAATTTAGTTGCTTAAGAATTATCACCATGTTGTTTCATATTAACAGTAGCTTGTTTTACAATATATGGTCGCTTATAAACCATTTATTAGACGCTAAAAGTTCGTCGCTGACCTATTAATTCATTAGACAACTAAATATATTTGCAGACTAGAATGACATTTTAAAGAAGCTGCGTTAATTAGCACCCAAAAAATATTAATAATTAACTCTTATTCATTTTTATTGTACTCGTTTTAATATTTAGAGCTGCCCGCAAAGCGAAGCCTGAAAGTGGGTTTTTAGACGGCACGAAATAGTTGGTAATATATTATCTTTGCCACCCTACTAACATTATTAGTCGCCAAGTCATTATTTATAGCTCCTCGCCTAATATTTTATTTGACTGGTATAGTTTATTTGCTACCTAAACGCAGCTGCTAGTTTTTAGTTTTTATAGCACCTTTAATTTTGAACCTTACATAATATAATAGGCGCGAAAATATTTAATCGCTGGCAAGTTATTTTATTTGTTGCAAACATTTAGTCGACTTTTAAGTTATTAGTCACTCGGAAAATAATAAGCTTTACAAAAGGGTTGTTTTATTAAGTAAGTAGGTACCTACATGTTTTACAAAATATTACTTTACCTGTAAATAAAGAAACAACATTCAAAGCTTATAATTTCACGAATATCGTCTCCTTATAATCTTCAAGAGTTTTATCTAACACAATAGTTTTTTTTGTTGTTTTTAATCTTTATTTGAAGAAGGTTTGTTCAAACACAATAGTTTATAACCTCCAATTATCACAATGCATAGAAATACACTCGGGAGCAAAGAATCCGGGTCACCAACATAATGAACCTTAATATCTCGGAAACTAAGAATGATAGCTCATTCAAATAAAGAGTATTTTTTAGACTATTTAATACTACACAAGTTATAATACGCTTCGAGAGCTTGAAATTGTATTGATAGAGGAATGTGAGAATATTCCCCAACATCGCCTCAAACACTTTGTGCCGTATGAATCGCATGACATCTGTATTGACAACACACGGAGGTAATACAAAGTACTAAAAGTGAGAATATGATATAAGTTTCTATTAAAAGTGGGGATATAAAAAAAAATGAAATATTTATGCATTTTTAAATAATGTATTTTTAATAAGTAAAATAAATAATAACTAAGAAGTTTTATTAATTTTATTTAAGTAATAGATATTAAGTAGTCTATAAAATACTTTTAATTAGATTATGCTAACATTCTTAGTTTCCGAGATATTAAGATTTATTTGGTGACCCGGATTCATTGCTCTCGAGTGTAGTACAAGTACATGTATTATCTCTATGTCACAATGACATTCACAACATGACACTGTCACCTCTCTTCACATCAGTCATTCTACTAATCAATCGCGCGTGAATGAGCGCGGGTAAATTCAAATCAATGAAATGATACCTAGGTAATCATTTCATTACATATTTATTAGAATAATTATTCATCATTCATTAATCTAAATAAATAAACTTTAAAATGATTTATCTTTTTCTTTAGTTTTATATAAAGATCATGAATAACACTCACAGTCAGTCCGGTTTCATTAGATACGAGTATTTGTATTATAATCATATCGTCCACTTTTAGGCAGTGCAATAATATTCCCCCCTCGCTTCGATTATATTAGCCTGCATTTTGAATATTAAAACTACAACCACCTTCTCCGTCTACGACAACCACCGCTAATAGATTTAATCACACATCACTAACCAATAATAACAACATTCTATTCGATCTAAATATCTTGAGTCGTAACTGCATCTGTCTACCTGCTAACTTTTCATTTTATATGAACAAGACGAACGAGACATTGCGGTAGGCCGGTTATTATTATCGAACTACTACGGATTTATGAGTAATAAAACTTTAAAAAACGATCACTGCCCGTGATAATTGAACCTACGGTTCACCAATCAATACCAGGGAACGTTATCAACTTAGCTGGCTCGAGACATACGAGCAGTATTGAAATTATGGAATACAATTAGTTGCAGACAACAGTGCATGTGTGTGAGTGTCTATAGTATAGAAATAGAAACTACTTCGTAAAAGAAGGTCGTAAATCAACCCATTAGCGTCAATCTTTTGCTTTGTGAGACTGCTCATGGACTTATGATCCCTACCGTACATTAAAAGAAAAAATGTCACCAGCTACTCAAACATTCTTTACAATGCAAATTAACCAATTCGCTAAGAAACCCACAGGAAGACGATTTACTCTAGATGAGAAGATTTTATGCTTATCTCTGTATAAGCCGAGCCCTAAAGCTTACCGCTTATTAGGCCAACTATGTGTCCTACCTAAACGGAAAACCTTGGACAAATTGCTTAATGGAGTCAATTTACGATCAGGGATTAATGAAATAATATTTCACCATTTAGAAAAGAGAGTAGAGAAATTGGCTGACCGCCATAGATACTGTTGTGTCATATTTGACGAAATTATCACAAAAATTACAGGCTGCGGATTAAAAGTGGTTGCTACGGTATGATCAAGGGGCATCAAACATGGCAGCTTTAAATTTATTAATGAATGCCACTAAAAGAGATTATTTGATAAAGGGTAAAAATTACAATGGCGGATTTTTCGAAGTGGAATCCAGGAAAGTTTATCCTGTATACGACCCACCTCACCTCATGAAGGGTGTAAGAAATAATCTTCTAACAAAGGACTTAGAATTTAAAGAAGGTGGAAAAATTAAGACAGCCTCTTGGTCTCACATAGAGGCATAATACAAACGTGGACCAGGATATAGAGGAGTTAAGCTGGTGAACAAGTTGACAGCTCAACATGTAATTCCATCGGTCATACCTAAAATGAGAGTAAAACACTGTACTCAGGTGTTTAGCGAAAACGTTGGTCGGACAATTGGATACATGGCAGGTTTGTTGTTTTCAATTTCTTTAAATATTTTTTATTTTATTTTAAATACACTTAGATAATGTTTATTAATTTTACCTTTTTATTCAATATAATATCAGGTGACAAAGTAATAAGTCGCATTTTTTTCTAATGAATATGCTTATTCTAACTAAACATGTTTACCTTACCTACACATAGTATATTATGTTCCTTTCACATAATTATGTGTCAGTTCACGAGTTAAGGTACCTTATGGCCGTTTTTAGTATCCAATATATTTAATGTTTTGTAAAAACGTGTAAAAATATAATTTTTTTTTTTGCTTGTTTTATCTCACTAAACATAATTATATAGGCTGTCTCGTGAAAGAGCATAATTTAAATTAATATTTTTTTTAATTAATCTCTCTATAACAACATTAACAACACACGAGGTTGATCTTATGGACTGACACGTATATTAGGTATGTAGGACAACAATACAATAAAATAACAGGTTTAATCTTCATATTAGTATATTTAAATAAATGACAACTTAGGCTGTGTTGATTGCTGGATTCAAATGTTCCCTTTCACATTCGTTCCTCCATGCATGCAATATATACACCAACACTGAGGTTAGATATTACCTTCACACTCTTCTGTTTGTTCCCAGTACTGTAGTTATATAAATCCATAAGCCGTCTTTCACGAGTTTCAAAGAACGACTCTACTTTATCGCGAACTACATGGCAATATCCATATATCAAAGTTAATTTTGATTTTCTCAATTCTTTACAGAGATCGGAAGACTACCAAGAGCGGATCTCCTGTTATTGTTTGACAAGCTATTGACTACGCACATATACCATTCAAATTCGAAGAATTTACAACAAATAGCCTATTTTGGGCACATAGTAAAAGGTTCTTGTTCAGAAATAGTTTTTTTTTTTTTTTTGGCTAGTTTTCCTAGAGTATTATACCATTTTGGAATCTTGGATAGTTGCGTCAATTTTTTAAAAAACTTGCCATAGTTGTGTCTTTACTTTTTTTTTACACCACGATGAGTGAAATTGGACGTAAAGTAAAAATCTATCAAAATTTTAGGGTGAAAAATAATTTTGATTGATTTTTGTGACAAATCTACAGGAATTCTGGGATTTTTAAGGATTGTGGTGGATAGCAGTGCTATTTCCCATACCCATACCCGCATTTTGTACTAGCCCCACAGATGACAGAATTTTCCGAATCGTACGTCCGCTTCTACAAGAAGCAAACTTACGATTACGAAGATTCTGATTCTGTCGCACATTAAAATGCATAAAATAGCGCTATTTCCAGACAAAGAGCAGCCTAGTGAAAAAAATAACTTCATTATATTGACTGGCTAGCTTCATAACTTCCAGGTTTCCGGACCACATTTATCGGCCTGTTTCAGTGTACAAATACAGGGACATAATATGTCCCTGTATTTGTACACTGAAACAGGCGGTTTTGATGTTGAAGGTTCTGGTGATATTATCACCAGAACCTTCAACATCAAAACCGAAACGTCTGACGTCAAGAAATAATGAATATGATAATGAATGATTACATAATGTTTACAATAAATTTTCTTTTTACTTATTCGTCACTTGCGTGAGGTTAATAATTTTGCCATTTTTTGTACAAATCAATGTAGGTATGGGACTCGCCAGGATTCTTTCATAGTTACAAAATTTGAGGGCTATTGAGTAATAAGAATACTTGTGACTTTAGTCGGAATCGCAATATTACTTTTAGCGCAATTCGGACCGCAGGGTAAATCAACAAAGAAAAGACTGCAGTTTGTTGATGTTGAGTACCTATTTTAGTAATTCAAAGATTTAAATTAATATTGAGTGGATTTATTAATATACTATGGCGTCAAAAGTACTTAGATTTGACTACATAACTGCATTTCGAAATTAATTGATGTAATCAAACTCACAACCAAAGGCACTGCATTGTTTCAGATTGATGAGGAGTAATAAAGCACAAATAAAATTTTTGTGTGAGTACATTAACGCGCACCCTGAGTTTGCGGCCGGGGACTACAAAACCCCAAACGGTGCTGCGCAGAACGACCGCCAGTGGTTACTGCTTAAAGCTGCGTTAGACGATATTGGGCCCCAGCGATCGGTGGAACAGTGGAGAACAGTAGGGGAGGCCGGGGTTCGAAGTGCCGGGGGTGCGTTGTTCCGATGCAAGTAGCTTAGCCAAGAAAAGGGATAGCAATAAGTTTGAAGTGCGTCGCAAAACGTCATACCATAGTGCGACGGCGAGCAAGTGTGGTAGTCGCTTGGAGGTACATAAATGACACGTAAGTAAATATTTTCGTATTGAAACTTTTTGGTCTATTTCGAACAATTTTATAGCTATTAATGTGTGAGTTGCATTCATTTATTGGAAAAACTATAGGGATCGTTTCTTTTTTAATCACTGTTGACGTTAAGTTACCTATTTTGCAATATTTTACGTAACCTTGAAAATGGAATTTGGGGCTCTAAGTTCCGCTGACTGGGGGCTGGTTGTGCCGCGGAACAACGTACCCCATGATATGATAACTGATTAATATAAACAAAAAATTGTTTTAGGATGAGAACCTACATACGAAAAACGGAACGTGGTAAAACCTCAGGTGAGCTATTGCAGCGAGCAGCAGACGCTGTAATCAAAGATGGTCGAAAACTCAAAACTGTAGCTCGGGAACTAGAAATATGCCATATGACGTTATTTCGTTATGTAAAAAAGTTAAAAGCTGGTGTAACGCCGACTGTGGGCTATTATTCAAGACAGGTGTTCAACCCAGACTGTGAAAAGACATTGGCTGAATATTTACTAAAATGTTCGTCGATTTATTTTGGTCTTCTTCCAGAAGAAGTGAGGAAGTTGGCATACAACTGTGCTGCGAAATTTGATATGCCTAATATTCCGGCTTCATGGCATAAAAATAAAAAAGCTGGAGCTGATTGGTTCACTGGTTTCCTGAAAAGAAATCCGTCTTTGTCTATAAGAACTCCAGAGCCGACGAGTATAGGCCGCGTGTCTTCTTTTAAACGGCACAACGTTGGCGAATTCTTTAAAAAACTAGGAGATGTTCTACTCAAACATAGCCTGTTGCCCTCAAGAATATGGAACTTGGACGAAACAGGAGTCACTACAGTTTTAAAACCAAAGAAAATAGTAGCTTCTAAGGGTGTGAAACAGGTAGGTGCCATAGTTTCTGCGGAGCGGGGAACCTTAGTAACCGTTGAATTAGCAGCAAGTGCAGCAGGGAACACCATACCACCAATGTTTGTATTTCCACGCCTCAAGTACAAAGACCTATTCATTCGTGATGGACCTCCAGAGAGCATTGGAGCTGGAAATAGTTCTGGGTGGATGACGGCGACAGATTTTCTAATCTTTATGGACCACTTTATTAAGCATACCAAGCCAACTCCCGAGGATCCAGTATTATTATTGCTTGATAACCATTCATCACACGTGGACATTGATGTGGTTGAAAAAGCAAAGGCCAATTCGATTATAATGTTATCCTTTCCGCCGCACTGCACTCACAATCTGCAACCACTTGATGTAGGTGTGAATGGGCCATTTAAAACCTATTGTGCCAAGGCTCAAGAAAACTGGCTACGTAACAATCCAGGCAAAACTATGTCCATATATGAGATACCCGGAATAGTAAAACATGCTTGGCCTTTAGCAGCAACTCCTTCCACGTCATGAACGCTTTTAAGAAGGCAGGTATAAGCCCATACAACCCCGAAATATTCACAGATGAAGATTTTGCGCCTTCTTTTGTAACAGATCGTCCAATGCCTGATTCTAATGTGCCTCAGGAAATAGATAACGAACCGCGCCCAGAAACGCTGCATACGATAAATATCGATGAGCCTCAGCCAGGACCCTCCAATACATCAAAGGACAATGAGCAAATTGGCCCAAAGTGCCCACAGGGTTCACACATAGTACATTCGAAAGAGCACGTTTAGCTGATTATTTTTTATTATGGGAGTAAAAAAATCGGTCCTACAGGAAAAGATATTTTGAGACATAAAGACATTTTTAAGTTTGAACCTAAACATATGAACTTTATGAAAGTTAGCAAATAAAAGTTATATATTCTGGTAGATTACACTATTCCTAACATGTTTTCTTCAGAAACTGAAGCGCTACGTGCGCCATACTAAATATTTTTGATTTTGAAAAAATATGTAATTATTGTTGTGGTTGATTATTAAAGGTGTCCCTATAGTAGACATATAGTGTATTTAAAAGAACACATTGGACACATTATTTTTTATTATGGCAGCTAAAAAATCGGTCCTACAGGAAAATATATTTTGAGACTTAAAGATATTTTTAAGTTTGAACCTAAACATATGAACTTTATGAAAGTTAGCAAATAAAAGTTATATATTCTGGTAGATTACACTATTCCTAACATGTTTTCTTCAGAAACTGAAGCGCTACGTGCACCATACAAAATATTTTTGATTTAGAAAAAATATGTAATTATTGTTGTAGTTGATTATTAAAGGTGTCCCTAGAGTAGACATATAGTGTATTTAAAAGAACACATTGGACACATTATTTTTTATTATGGCAGTTAAAAAATCGGTCCTACAGGAAAAGATATTTTGAGACATAAAGATATTTTTAAGTTTGAACCTAAACATATGAACTTTATGAAAGTTAGCAAATAAAAGTTATATATTCTGGTAGACTACACTATTCCTAACATGTTTTCTTCAGAAACTGAAGCGCTACGTGCACCATACAAAATATTTTTGATTTTGAAAAAATATGTAATTATTGTTGTGGTTGATTATTAAAGGTGTCCCTAGAGTAGACATATAGTGTATTTAAAAGAACACATTGGCTACATTATTTTTTATTATGGCAGCTCAAAAATCGGTCCTACAGGAAAAGATATTTTGAGACATAAAGACATTTTTGTAAGTTTGAACCTAAACATATGAACTTTATGAAAGTTAGCAAATAAAAGTTATATATTCTGGTAGACTACACTATTCCTAACATGTTTTCTTCAGAAACTGAAGCGCTACGTGCACCATACAAAATATTTTTGATTTTGAAAAAATATGTAATTATTGTTGTGGTTGATTATTAAAGGTGTCCCTAGAGTAGACATATAGTGTATTTAAAAGAACACATTGGACACATTATTTTTTATTATGGCAGCTCAAAAATCGGTCCTACAGGAAAAGATATTTTGAGACATAAAGACATTTTTGTAAGTTTGAACCTAAACATATGAACTTTATGAAAGTTAGCAAATAAAAGTTATATATTCTGGTAGATTACACTATTCCTAACATGTTTTATTCAGAAACTGAAGCGCTACGTGCACCATACAAAATATTTTTGATTTTGAAAAAATATGTAATTATTGTTGTGGTTGATTATTAAAGGTGTCCCTAGAGTAGACACCTAGTGCATTTAAAAGAGCACACTGAACATTATTTTTTTAATTCTGGGAGTAAAATAATCGGTCCTGCAGGAAAAGATATTTTGAGACATAAAGACATTTTTATGTTTAAACCAAAACTTATGAACTTTATCATAGTTAGCAAATAAAAATTATATATTCTGGTAGATTAAACTATTATACCTAACATGTTTTACTAGGAAACTGAAGCGCTATGTATATTCCACAAAATATTTTGGAGTTTGAAAAAATATGTAATTATAGTTGTGGTGGATTATTAAAGGTGTCCCTAGAGTAGACATATAGTGTATTTAAAAGAACACATTGGACACATTATTTTTTATTATGGCAGCTAAAAAATCGGTCCTACAGCAAAATATATTTTGAGACATAAAGATATTTTTAAGTTTGAACCTAAACATATGAACTTTATGAAAGTTAGCAAATAAAAGTTATATATTCTGGTAGATTATACTATTCCTAACATGTTTTATTCAGAAACTGAAGCGCTACGTGCGCCATACTAAATATTTTTGATTTTGAAAAAATATGTAATTATTGTTGTGGTTGATTATTAAAGGTGTCCCTAGAGTAGACATATAGTGTATTTAAAAGAACACATTGGACACATTATTTTTTATTATGGCAGCTCAAAAATCGGTCCTACAGGAAAAGATATTTTGAGACATAAAGACATTTTTGTAAGTTTGAACCTAAACATATGAACTTTATGAAAGTTAGCAAATAAAAGTTATATATTCTGGTAGATTACACTATTCCTAACATATTTTATTAAGAAACTGATGCGCTATGTGCACCATACAAAATATTTTTGAGTTTCAAAAAATATGTAATGTCCGAGAATTGAACCCGCGACCCCTAGGTACGAGCAGCACCGTAGATAGACTTACGTTTAACCAGTTTGCCAATCGTGCATCAAAAAGAATCCAAAATATTAAATTATAATGTAATTAAGTTGCTGGGAAAATTCGTAATACTAATTGATAATAACTCTGGAACGGCAGGATGAAATTTAAAAAAAATGAGAATATAGAGTTACACTGATGTCCTTCATCGATTAGCACCGGTGTTAACCGTAGGGGCAAGCTTTTTAATTTGGACCAGCGTCCATAGGAATTTGCCCATCCTCCTTTACCCAACAATGTTCTCATTCAGGCCACGTCCAACATATTTTCGCCTGAAGTTATTAAACCCTTACCAAAAGCGCCGCCAAGGTTGTCTACAGTATCTAGGCGAAGAATAAGAAAATCAGCAATATTGACAGACACGCCTGAAAAGAACGCTTTGGCTGAAGAAAAGGCAAGAAGAGAGTAAGGCAAAAGTTCTACAAAGGAAAAGGGAGTTGGAAAAGGAAAATCATCTGGAAAGGGTAAAGGAAAGGCCAAAGTCACACGTAAATTATCAAATGAAAAAGAAGTTGGAAAACGAAGAGTTCTTCAAGACGATGATCCCGGAAGTGATGATGAAAATGATAGTCTAGAATGGTATTGTATAATTTGCTGCGATACATATTCCAATTCATTACCACGAGAACAATGGATTGAATGCCTCTTGTGTAAGAACTGGGCACATTTAAAATGTTTGGATTCTGACGATGTTCATTCTTACGTTTGTCTGAATTGCAATTCTGAAGAAGAGGCTTCCGAATAGTACATGATAATTTGATTCTATAAGACTTATAATTACTTAAGTAAGCTAATGCTAGTTGATTGATCTCAATGTTAATATTAATACAAGGTGTTAAAGTTTATAAAAGTTGATTAATGATACCTACTTAGTTTTGTTGATTATTTGTCAAAGACAACGAATTTATTTTGTTCTGTAATTCACATTTTTATTAAACGATACATGGATATTTGATTCAAGTACTTTTGTGTTTGATTTCTACATATCCATATACTACTACTGTTTCATGCGATGGAACAACCAGCCCCATGACGGGGTGGGTTGTTCCTTGTGATCTTTTCACAAAAAAAGTGTCCTAGTCCAAAAGGTGTTAATAATTTAATAAATACGTCTACATAATTTGAAACTGGAATAAAATCTGCATCTATATATACCCAAGTGTTAGATTCCAGTCGCATTTTTGACGTTCTTTTTACGTGTTATTTAAAAATCGGCACTTCGAACCCCGGCCTCCCCTAAGTACCTACCTATAGTCAGTATTTTAATCTGACTTAAAGGTAATAATTTCTAAAATAAATCTAAAATGATACATCATTTTTCAGTGCTGGCGTGATCAAAAGAGGAAGGCGAGAGTGGAGGGTGGAGCCGTAAATAGGGCAGCCAACACAACGTGCAACTATGTTGTAATCCCAGAATTGTCTGAGAATGCTACTATCATCCTGGACACAATTGGCCAGGAGATGGCAGTAGGCGCTGGCCCTGCGGAGTCACCCACTGGGGTAAGTAAAGTTGTAGGGAAACTTTTGGTTGCACTGCCTGGGAGGAACAAATACATATTATATGTATTGGCATTACATATTTGATTCTGAGCTTCAGAATGAATGTATGATTATTTGTTTATATGTTAAATTCTTTTAGTTGGGTGCCCTGTGGACGTTATTTAGAGTGTCTACAATGATGCCCCAGCACTGGTACATTTAATTTATGATCCTCTCTTTTTTTAGTTCAGCGGTGATGTACGACCAACGGTTGTATCACCTTATAATATTATAAGACAATCACCACCACCGCCATCTGTGCCGCCAACAATACCAACATCTGTGCATTCCTCACTACCATCAGCCTCAAGACGTGTCCGGAAAACACATCCCCCGGACCGTTTCATTAATGCTCAGATAGAGCTTAATAGCTTAATGAAAGTAAGTAGTCTTAATTTTTTTAATAAATAGGTTCTTTAGCATATTGCTCACATAAGAATCGAACTACCTATTCTCATTTTACAGTTTACAAAAATATCTTAGGGTAAAAACTGATTATTCCAAGACTTTCAATCTCAAAACCTACTCTAACTTGATCCTTCTGGATTATAAAGTGAAGTTGACTCCATGATCCTGAAATATCAAGTATGGTTAGGCAGAATTCTATCTTGGTGCTTATCAATATTGATTGACATTGGTTTCAGGAATTAATTAAAGAAGTATGCCGGGGCAACCATCTTAAAGAGGAGCAAAACAGGCTCCTAATGTAAGAACCTTTATTTACACTGATTTATCAAAAGCAGGTTCAATCAATCAACTCTGCTTTTTGCTGCTCTTCTAATTTGCAATGAAATCACTTTGGTGACACTAAATTATTCTGACCTGCCTAAATTAATTCATAATGAGGTAATAATGAAAGTTAATAGGTATTCATATTATAAAAAATACAAAGAAACAACAATCTACATTCTGGGTCGTTCAAGACGAGCCAAAGCCGACTAAAGTTGTTCGTTCTCGAAGCACTTCAAAGAAGATGGTGGCCACGTTCGTTGGAAAAACCGGCCATGTTGCGACTATTGCACTTGAAGATCGTAGAACGGTTAACGCAGAGTGATACCTATACCACAGTTTGTTTACGACAAAGCAAGCTCACACAGCGCTCGTCAAACGATTGAAATTCTTGACCATCCTCCATACAGTCCTGACCTGGGCCCTAACGATTTCTTTACATTTCCTAAAATTAAGAAAAGTCTTCGTGGTCAAAGGTTCCAGTCCGGTGAAGAAGCAGTCGACGCTTTCAAGTCAGCCATTTTGAACACCCCCCCCTTTAGAGTGGAATAAATGTTATAATAACTGATATGAGCGAATGGAAAAGTGTATTAAGCAACGTGGTGAATACTTTGAAAAACAATAAAAAGTACTATAAGGTTCTAGTTGTGTTTTTTTCTTCAAACAACAAAACTTTAAAGGCACGCCTCGTATCAGTTTACCTAAAAATCGGAAACGGATACGTGTGTAATCTGACCTAAAAATCGGACCAGATCCTCCTTCCTTTTTTATATTTTAATATTAATTTATTTCTATTTAATAAAAAGCGTGTTCTTTGAAACAAACGAACGGGAAGAAGAAAGACTTTATTGCGCATAGGACAACACAATCAAAACAATCATAGACTAATAACTACCATAACATAAACTATATACTAATTTGGATATCATCATAACACCCCCACTATATCCAAATTCTCAAGTATGAAGATTATCAACATGACAATGTTATCAGAATGACATAAAAAAAAAAACTTTATTAAACATTGTTTTACTTTTCTATAATACCAAGAGCTTTCATAAATTTATAATGTTTGTTTGCACTTAAACCCTTAGTTAATAAGTCAGCGGGCATATCAGAAGTAGGCAAATATTTTGTATTAATTATGTTATTAGCAATAACTTCACGAATAAAATTGTACCTCACATCAATATGCTTTGAACGCTTATGTATATGATGACTATTTGCCAACTTCAATGCACTCTGACTGTCATTATATAAATTTATTTTACTTAAAGAACCAGTAAACTCAGCCTCTAATTTTCTTAAGTAAATGGCTTCGCGACATGCCTCAGATAAAGCCATGTATTCTGCTTCACATGTACTTAAGGCTACTGTCTTCTGTTTCTTGCTTTCCCAAGAGATGACAGAACCAGATTTTAAGAAGCAATAACCTGTGTATGACCGTCTGCTTATCATATCACTACCCCAGTCGGCATCTACAAAACCTTCTAGTTCTGTCTTATCTTTGGAATATTGCAAACAATAAAGTTTTGTTTTACATAAATATCTTAAAATTCTCTTTGCATAATTCCAATGTATTACAGAATAGGAATTATTAAATTGACTCAGGTAACTAACAGAGTATGCTATGTCTGGTCTTGTTAACACAGCTAGATACATTAAACTCCCAATTAATTTCTGAAATGGTAAGCGACTTTCACAACTTTCTGACTTTTCTAAGTTAAGCTTACATTCAATTGGTGTATCTTTACCACTACAATCAGTCATATTAAACTTTGTTAATAGTTGTTCTATATAATGCTGCTGATCAATAGTAATAATATTCTCATTTTTATTTATATTAATTCTCATGCCTAAATATGTCTTAACTTCACCTAAATCTTTTATTTTAAATCTAGAACTCAATTCACTTTTAACAAACTCTGTTTCCGAGTTATTATTTGAGAATATCAGAAAATCATCGACATATATTCCTATAATAGTCTTATCACCATTATCATGACCTTTTATAAATACACAAGGCTCCAACTTACATTTACTGTAACCAAGATCACATAAAGCATCATTCACCTTCTCATACCACATTAGAGAAGATTGTTTGAGTCCGTAAACTGCTTTTTTTAACTTTAAAACTTTGTTAACCTTATTCATTTTAATTGGAAAGCCTTCAGGTAAGGCCATGAAAATATTTTCTCTTAAATCACCATTAAGAAAAGCAGTAGCAACATCTAAATGTGTGATATCCATATTCAACTGTACACTCAAAGCAAATAGTAATCTTAAAGTTGAATGCCTAATTACTGGGGAAAAAGTATCATCATAGTCTACGCCAGCTTTTTGAGAAAACCCTTTTGCTACTAACCTGGCTCGGTGTCGGATATTGTTGTCACTGTCTACTTTCTTCCTTAACACCCATTTGCATTGTACTATATTCTGGTTCTCTGGAGCATCGACTATCTCCCACACTTGATTATCTTCAAAAGCTTTTAACTCATCATCAACTGCCTTTAACCACTGTTCTTTCTCTGGTCCTTTCAACGCCTCTTCTAAGGATAAACTAGCATCAAGAACATCCATACCTGTACACATATTTGAGTATCCATATCGTTCTGGTATTTTTCTTGTTCTAGCTGGTCTATTTTGTTCCTCAAGAACTAAGTCACTTGATCCTGAAGAATCTGCATCTTCATATTCACTTGGGATGTATGTACAATCAGAATTATTATCAATAGAACTTTCAGTCACAGCATCCTCTTCTTCTGTAAATGTATCACCCACTGAATTCAAAGTTTCTTCATGATTCACTGGTATAGTAATTTCAGAGTTATGATAATTTTCTACTATTATCACATCTCTACTTGTCATTATGTTTCTTGTCCGGGGATTAAAAACACGATAACCTTTTACATTCTCTGGATACCCTACTAGAATATGCTTCTCTGATTTTTTATCCCATTTTTGTCGCTTCTGTTTTGGCACATGGACCATAACTGTGCTTCCAAATATTCTTAAATGACTTATATCTGGCTTGCTTTCTGTCCATACTTCATAAGGAGTTTTTCCATTCAACCCATTAGCCACAATTCTATTCTGTAGATAAACTGCGGTATTTGTTGCTTCAGCCCAAAATTCTTTATTCAAATTAGCATCGAACAAAAGACATCTTGCTTTTTCTACAATAGTGCGATTAGTGCGTTCACATAATCCATTCTGCTCTGGCGTATAAGGGTTTGTTTTCTGGTGATTAATTCCTTGTTTCTGCAAATACAAATCAAACTCCCTGTTACAAAACTCCAGTCCATTATCACTACGTATAGTCTTGACTTTTTTGCCTGTTTGATTTTCAGCTTTTGCTTTATAATCTTGGAAACAAGATAGAGCTTCGCTTTTGTGTTTTACAAAATAAACAAAAATCATGCGACTATAATCATCGACAAACAGTATAAAATATCTGGAACCAGCAAGAGATTCTTTCTCCATAGGTCCACAAATGTCTGTGTGGACTACACTGAGTAACTCATTGCTTCTCGAACCAATATGATTAAAAGGTAAATGGAATCTGCCGTTATAGAAATCCCAGAATGCTCGATTGCCATGATCATAGGGGAGAAACGATCAGGCAATCCCGCCAACAGCAATGACCCTGTCCACTGATCATTAATTTCGAACCCTGTTCCACTGAGTTTCTGTGCTGTATCGATAATCTGCGTCACATATGACGTCATCGAACTGCAATTCTCTCGGCGAATCGAAATCAAATTCCGCAGCAGACTTATCCTTCGTGAAAATCCGTTATCATCGAATAACTGTTTTAGCTTTTTCCATAATTCTGTTGAAGATCTCACATTCTTCACGTGTACGTATAAAGACGGGTCGATTGTCATTATCAATTTCGCTTTGGTTTTTTCGTCGTCAGGAGTTTTTATTTCTTTTCCGGCTTCTGGTTTTACGCAATGCTTCATGCCCTCCAGGATTAAGAAATTCTCTGCTGCGAAGCACCATTCGTAGTAATTGTCGCGTCCCGTTAGTTTGGGAACATTGACTAGATAGTTCGTAGACGACATTTTGAACTACGATACACTAAACTAGTACACTACGATTCTAATAACAATCCGTCACGACACAGTTCAATCGCGTCTCGAAATCGTCTTTTAACACTTGCTAACGCTGCAAAATACTGGTTAAAGACAGAAATCACGATTAATTATGAGCGTCTGGGCCCATAACCTAATAAAAAGCGTGTTCTTTGAAACAAACGAACGGGAAGAAGAAAGACTTTATTGCGCATAGACAACACAATCAAAACAATCATAGACTAATAACTACCATAACATAAACTATATACTAATTTGGATATCATCATAACACTATTTGTGCTTATAGTAGTTATAATTGAACTACAATATGCCAAATGAAACATTAGCAGACCTTGCATCTGCAGCATCCCTTATGGATATAAAAAGAATAAACTACGATTTATTATTATTATTATTAAATTATGGACGAGCAGCAGGCTTGCTGATGTGTCCACATCAAAGTACTGGAGTAAAGTCTATTTCACATGTAGTAGTCCAATGCATAAAATTCCGTTTGATTCCGTTCCGTTTGTTTCCGTTTCGTTCCGTTTAATTTGTTAAACAAACTAATCCCTAGTTTTGATGGTAACAGTAAATCTTTAAATTTTTACTTGAGAAGTATCGAGAGTGTTTTAACATCACAAGAAATCAGCCAAGATGAACCCATAGCTGTGTGCATGATAAGAAATAAAATTACAGGAAAAGCATTGGAAGCTATTTCGTTGGAAATTGATATAGAGAATTGGCAATCAATTAAATTAGCTTTGTTAAATAGATTTGGCGAACATCGCACGGAAGTACAATTGTTACAAGAATTAATGCGCTGTACAAAGCACGCGACCGAATCTTGTGAACAATTTGGCAAGCGAATAAGAGACCTACTAGACTCATTGTGTGGAGTAGGCAACTCAACGAATAGGTCCAGCGTCTATTATCAGCTAATAGCCATAGATACGTACATTGATAACTTAGATTACAACATTGGATTAGGCGTACGTATAAATAAACCGGAAACACTTGTATAAGCAATTGCCCTAGCTAGACAGGAAGATACGAGAATGAAACAAACGGATAGGGTTAGAAAAACGTTAACCCCGCAACAGCCAAAACCGCCTGTTAAGTGGAATCAACAGCCTAATAATAACTATAACCGTCCACAACCCAATCAGCGTCCCTTGCCGAGTACAAGCTTTAGTAACAATCATTACCCAAATAATCAGGCAATAAAACAAGAACAAAATAGTAAGGCTTTAGTCCCTGTGAAAAATAGATTAAACAACGTAACCTCTAAGGAAGAGTGTAGTGAGGAACGTAGCGAGGCAGAATGCTAATATAAGATAATAAACGAAACCTAAGCGCTACAGTAGATAACCCCGAATTAATTCAGCATTGCGATTATGATTACATTATTAATAAATTACCATTCATATACATACACGAATTAGGTGGCAAGTTTCTAGTTCACACAGGAGCTACCCATTCATTGATAAGCTTACGCATCATTTCCAATGACCGCTATAAAGAATACATTAAAAATGAACCATACACCATAACGACCGCCCATGGTAAATCGCATCACAACCGTGGCCTATATCCCATTACCAGTGGAGATATTCGGCTCAAGTAACGTGCATAAGTTTCTTATAGTAGACTTCGACGAACAATTAAATGGTTTGATAGGGAGTGATATCTTAAACTTATTAGGTTGTCGTATAGATTACAATTACAGAAAATTATACACTAAGAACACATCAGTAAATTTATTATTACATAATAGAGACATTTTACCTAAAATAAAATGTTTATTAAACATACTTACCTTATTCGAAACCTAATATAACATGAGAGTAGCATTCTTGATTTCCTGCTGTCACTAGCCGTGCGGAAACAGGCCAACCACTGTTTGCATCTCGCTCCCACCTATTTCTCCCACCACCACCGCAGGCAGCTCGCATTTCGATCGCGAGTTGGAATCATTGGGTTTTCTCATGTTTTCGTGCCACCAGGCAGGTATTTAAGTTATTAGGTTTCGAATAAGGTAAGTATGTTTAATAAACATTTTATTTTAGGTAAAATGTCTCTATTAAACCTACGTGACCGTTATTCGAAACCTAATATAACATGAGAGACGTGTTTGTTATCGCCTGGTGGTGGTGGCGCCAATGTGATATTATAAAGTGAATAAATGTGAGTTATTTTCTTCAAATGAAATAGCATATATTGAAAAATAACAATCGCACTTTATTTTTAAACAATTTCAAAATAAATAACAACAATTCTTGTTATGACAATCATTACAACAATCATATAAGGAGAGAGCTTTCTGAGACTTACAGAAAAGACAATTATTATTGTACGTCATTCTACGGGCTCAAAATGAGTAGTAATCAAATTAGTCTTTGGAGCATTTGACTATATCTCACGGCAATAGAATTTTTTAAAAGTATTGGCCGATTTCCAGTTCCCTCTTAAAAGTATGTCGTCGAGATGGAACTGTTCCATCCAATTCTTTGAGGCTACTGCTGATCTGAAGCTACCCGGTGTACCTTGTATGCCAGCTTCCTGTAACATTTTCTTCATCCATCCGGCAATTATAGCCCGGGTTGCTGGTTTGGGATCCCCAAAAGTGCTCAAGAATAAGCTGTTTGACAATATCGTGTCTCTTCTAGGTTGTGACAGATGGATCAGGTGTTTGATCCAGTAGACTGGGTCTATACTTTTGCAGTCTTTATTTTGTAGGAGTTTCCAGCCTGATTGTCTACGGTTAGCGGTGTCCGTTTTCGATCCATAAGCCGGCCAAAGAATTATATTATCTTCGGACTGAGTGCAGTGATCTGGCGAGATCCGAAGAAGTGTAAGATCGTGAACACGTCGTCCAGAGCAAAGAAGTAGGATTGCTGCAGTTTGACAGGAAGCTTCGTAAAAGTTAACGGTTTCGGGATTTTTCTGACTTAGATATGAAACAAGCGTATTGACATCCCATATAGGTGGCTTGGTTGGCTTAGGATGTAGTAAAGAAATCGATTTTAGGACTTGCCTTACGAGGGTATGGGAACTTATTTTTGTATGATTATCCGGGTCGCAAAAAGTGGAAATCGCAGATTTGTGGACAAGAATCGTGCTCAAAGAAAGTCCATCTATTTGATGCAGATCAGCTAGAAATCGTGCAAATTGGGAGCCAGTTGGGTTTCGAGAATTAATCTCATTCTTTTTCGTCCAGTTTATCCATCTTTTCCAGGCTGGTCTATAAGTGTTAAGGGTAGATTTACGCCAGCTGGATGATAGAAGAGATTTTTGTTCGGCTGACCAATCCTTCAAAGTTGATTCCCACCCCCACATCTCCAAACCTCGAGCGTCATTGTTGCTACATGTGTTGGAGGGAGACCGGTCGAGACATCTACTAGAACTTTGGGTAGGTTCCTGATGGTGAATGGAGGATCCAGTGCTCTGCTCTTCAGATCTGGTCTCCAATATACTTTGTTCCATCGTGGAGCAACTATTAGGTAAACGCCTTTGGCTTTGTTTAGGTGAGCTAACACCCTGGGTACAAGGTAGGGGGGAGGGAACACCCAAGCTAGCGTGTAGTTCCAGATCATCGCCAGAGCATCGTAACTTCTGGCCTGAGGGTCGGTTCTGTCGAGGGTGCAATAGTCCTGTACGACATGTGCCCGTCGAGACGCAAAGAGGTCGATTTGTGGTATGCCCCATTTTGAGAAAATCACTTCCGTCACCATGGGCAGAAGGTGCCATTCTGAAGGTATCTTCTGACGAGATAGGTGATCTGCGTCCGAGTTGTAACTGCCAGGCAAGTGATAAATGGTCAGGTGAATGTTGTGCCGATCTAAAATTGCGAATGCTTCTGCTGCAAGGTCTACTAGGGCTTGCGATTTCGTTCCACCTTCGTTGCGTAGGTATGATACGGTGGTCTTGTTGTCGCATTGGACAAGTAGTGCTGTTGAGCTTAGGTAACGACAGTGATCTCTTAAGACATTTATTATAGCAATGAGCTCTTTTTGGTTGCAATGCAATTTCTGTTCCGTCACTGACCATGTGCCTTGTAGGCTTTTGTTGTCTAACTTGGCCCCCCATCCGATGTCGCTCGCATCGGTTGTTAGATAGTGTGATGGTAGAGGACTGTGAATGGTGGAAGGGACTCTGTGATTCGCTTGCCACCACGAGAGTTCGGTTCTTGCTTTTGGGCTTAGCTGAGTTTTTGTACGGGTAGGCGTCTTCAGAAGACCATTTGCAAGCATTTGAAGGGCTCGATAGTTCAGCCTTCCTCTCGTTACAACAAAGCTTGCGAAGTTTAATATTCCTATTAATTTTTGCAGTTGTTTCAGGTTCACTGATCGAGACTGTAGTGAATTCAGAACATGACTGTTCAGCTTGGATGCTGTTCTCTCTGGGAGGTGTTTGATGTTTTTCCATGTATCCCATACGATACCCAAGAACTCTAGAGACCTTTGTGGGGCTAAGACAGACTTTTTCCTGTTTATTATCCATCCCAGATGTTCGAGTAAGTTCACTGTAGTTGTAACATGGGACTGCAGAATCGACCGGTTCTGATGAGCCAGGATAAAATCGTCTAGGTACACTAGCGTGCGGATACCTTTCTCCCGAAGTACTTGGGCCACCCAATTCGTTAGAGTTGCGAAAGCTTTGGGAGCAGAACTCAGGCCAAATGGCAGGCATGTCATCTCGTACAGTTTGCCGTTGTACATTAGACGCAAATACCTTTGGTGTGTTGATGTAACGTGTAGGTGAAAATATGCCTGGTGCAAATCTATTTTGGCCATCCAGTCCTTTTCTTGAAGGAAATTGGGTACTTTGCGAACATTTATGAGACGGAATTTGTCGGTGTGAACATACTCGTTTAGGCTTTTCAAGTTGAAAATGGGCCTTGTCGTGCCGTCGTTCTTTTGCCGAAGAAATATTGTCGAAACGAAGCTCGGGGATTGCTTGGCTTCTCGTATTACACCTTGTGACAACATTACCGAAATTATATTTGACATCTCTGGCGAGTATGCCGTTTGACGGTGTCGAAATTGTTGACCTAGTGGTGGTTTCCTTTTGAAAGGGATACGGTAACCTTTTATAATTTTTTGAATGAAGGGCGGTGCCCCGAGCATTTCCCATCGGCTGTGGTAAAATTGAAGTTGACCGGCACGAAAAGGCATTTGCGAGTCAATATTTGCGTTTATTTTGTTCTCTCCTATCCCGGTGGGATGAGGGAGAATTTGCCCTACGGCCTTTGTGATCTTCATAATATCTTCCTCTTCTTCCTCCTCTGCCTCGAAAGGGTTGACGATTTTGATCATGGTTGTTCTTCCTAGAAGCAGGCTTAGGGCCGCGTTTTGGCATAGACATCTTAGACGGAGGGCCATACGACGCATTTGGTGCGCGCTGAGATGGGCCAGGATCGTTCTGCGGTGCAGAGTGTGTGCGATCCTTATTTTTGGGCCAAAACACAGTTTTTACACCTCCTGCTTTTTCCAGGACAGCTGTAAACTTGTCGCTGTCGAATAAGTGTGAACATGACGGTGGAATTTTCCGTAAAGCACTTTTATGATACGGATCTTTCGCCGAGGCTATAATGGCCTCTCTTCTGTATTGTACTAGTTCAGCTCTGTGTCCGCACACAAGCTGAAATATGTCACTAGTTACTTTTGGGTACTCACCTTTAGTGAAAATTTCAGTTATCTTCTGGACAATATTGGCATGGCTTAATTGCTCCGATTGTTGTGCCCATGTCAGAAATCCACGCATTTCATTCTGCATTGTATCCCTTTGTTTTAATAAGGCGTAAGTTATACCTGAAAAAGCTTTTTCCATATGTGCAGTAAATTTAGAAGTGTCATAACGCTTAATTTCCTCATTAAGTTCAAGGTTAGTGAAGCCTGGATCATGAACGTACAGCTTCTGTACATCCGCGTAGCGCACACTGTTCCAATCGGATTGCCCGAGGTGTTGCAAGTCTGTTAGCTGTTCCAAAAACGCTGATGAAGCATGAGGGACCGACGGTTCCTTTAACTTTGTACCAATGCTCAGACTAAAAGAATTATCGTAGCATATTCCGGCATCATTAGCAGATGACGCAGGAAAGGGGGCCTCATTGGTTTCCCCTTCAAATAAGTCACCACTAACATTTGGTTCCAGATAAGGACTACATTCTTCTTGATAAAAATCTCTTGGGGTACAAGTTTGCTGTCGGGACAGCTCGTATTTTAAATTAGAGACTTCATCAATTAATTTGTTCAGCTTACTTGTTTTACGTCTCCTTTTAGATTTGTTCTTACGACGCCTGTTATTGCGATATGTACGACTGTTGCTTGATGAGGAGCTTGAGCTTGTGGATGAAGAACTACTGGAGCTCGACTCTGAGCTTGCAGATCGTTTACGCTTCCTTGAAGCACCTTCAACCGCATCCTCCCTCGTTGCAGTGGATGGCCCTGCTTTTTCCATGTTCGTAGATTCAAAATCACACGATTTAAGATTCAAAACACTGTTGACAAATTAAATAACACGATGCACGTCAACAACGGTTAACCTTAATCAAAAATAAAACGTTGAAAAGATTTTATTTAAACTAAGTACTGTAGTTGTAGGTACCTACATAATAAAAAACTGATTCAATAATATACCGAACGGTAACACCGTTAAAAGTAGGTCACTAATAAATAAAACCAGGGCATTATTACGATGTATTTTACCAATTCTAAGGTAAAAATATCGAATGAGAAATTTTAACTGTAAGCTACAGTAAAGGTGCTAAAGAATATCTGATGGTACTTACCAAGGTGGTGAACAAAATCAATTACCTTAGTTAATAGTTAGCAAGATATAACTTTCTAGCACAGTACACAATCTGACCGCACGACACGAAAAAATAAAATAAAATTACTTGTTGGACAAGTACTTTTTACTAGCGACCGTTCTGGTCGGAAATCAAAACGCCAATGATTCCAACTCGCGATCGAAATGCGAGCTGCCTGCGGTGGTGGTGGGAGAAATAGGTGGGAGCGAGATGCAAACAGTGGTTGGCCTGTTTCCGCACGGCTAGTGACAGCAGGAAATCAAGAATGCTACTCTCATGTTATATTAGGTTTCGAATAACGGTCACGTAGGTTTAATATTACGATTAAACGTAGACTTACGTTACGCCGGCTCCACAAGTTGGCCCCAACGCTACTCGTCCAACGTGTGGATCTAGAAAATTGCATTGGCCCCAACGTTCGGGCGAGCATTGGTAGTTGGCCGGCTCGTGTCGGTTTCATCAAAGGAATCTGCGCGCCAACGTTCGCGAGCTGTCCACACGTTGGCGCTTTGCTCAGTTCTGTTGCAACACGCAGCGAGTGCGTACGTCGAGCGACAATGGCTTCCTCATCCGCAAAATCGTCACCGGCATGGACAAATGAAAACGTTATTGAGTTTATTGAACTTTATCAAGCACATCCAATAATATGGGAAGCATCTCGAAAGGATCATAAAAATAAAAAAATTATAGCTGATGCATGGCGCACCATACAACAAAATATGGGAATGATTTTTTCAATTGAAGATTTAAAAAAGAAGCGGGAATCATTAATGAGCACATATCGCTTTTATAGAAAGAAAATTAGTGACTCTACTCGATCTGGATCATCAACAGACGATATTTTTAAACCAAATTGGTTCGCTTATCAGCTCATGGATAGCTTTCTTGCTCCGATTTATGATAAATCAGATACAGTTACCATTAACACAGAGGTAAGATAAACATTGATGAATTTTTACTTTATTTATTTACATAGATAAAATTACATTGTGACAAATTACATACCTACTTAATCTAAAGCACTTAGTTGTTTATTTCGTTATGAAATAGGTAGGTACACTAAACCACAGGCTAGACGTAACATGTTGACCTTGAGCGCGCCCTTATGGCCTACGTATTATAATGTTTTCGTAGTGCAACTGTAACATACCTACATACATCTGACCTGTGGCTGTGTGTACCTAAATATACATAATAATTTTGTAGGTCGGTAGATTTTTTTATTTAATGTGAATAAAAGTATGATGCATATTCATTTCGTATTTCTCTAGCATTTTCTGTTGTTCTTATTGGTATTTGATCTAGTGATCTTAATTGTTGCTCTTCTAAAACATTATCTATATTACCTTCCGGCATATAAATACGGCTGACTCTTTTTCAAAAAATTATGAAGAACAACGCAAGTGAGTGTTATAATAGATGCTTTTTCGGGTTGTAGTAACATATTGGTTTTTAACACTCCAAATACCGATGTCATTATTCCAAACGCACATTCAATCACAACACGAGCCCTTGATAGTCGACTGTTGAATTTTCTATTTTGTGAGCCAACTGGCGGTGTACCAGGAAAAGGTTTCATGATCCTTTTAGATAATGCAAAAGCTCCATCTGCCACAAAAACATAGGGCACAGGAAGATATCGATCAGGTAAAGGAGCGTCTTGCGGAAAAAGGGAATCAGGTCCATATATTTTGTTATAAAGCATGCTATCATTAAAAACTCCACCGTCACTCATACGTCCATGTGTTCCTACATCAGCAAATAAAAAGTTGTAGTCACTATCAGCTACCGCTAGTAATATTATACAGAAATTGTGTTTAGGGCATAAACTGCGTTAAGCGTGCCTCTCGCGTGTCCACACAAAACCGACCCGCGCGTGCCCATGCGCGTGCACACGCTCGTGAGCCCGTCGGGCGCCCGTCGCGTGATACTTCCGTGCAACGGGGCACGCATGCACGCGACGTGATCACGCATCACGTTGGACAGGTCCACGCGCGAAGCCCGCTAGCGGGTGCACGCGCGTGCTTGTTCAGTTGACAGCGCTATCTCGAACCGACCGCACGCGCGTGCCCGGCCCATAACAAAAAATGACAAATTTTGATACAGAAAGGGTAATTGTTGAAGTTCAGTGTCGTCCTGCCATATGGGACCAATCTAGCGAAATATTTAAAGACCGGGACGCTAAATCAAAAGCATGGCTAGACATTTGTACAGTACTGTTTCAAAATTTTGATGACTGGAGTGCAGCAGAAAAATACATACAAGGTAAGTACCTACACTCTTTATTTATTTTATAATAACGTAGGTTAGGTAAACTATTCTTTGCGCCAAATTTTTATTTTTAATAATCTATGCAATTAGTTATATATAATTAGTTATTTCAATTGTATTTGTGTCAATTAAATGTTTTCAACAATTAATCCAACTATAAAATTAAAACTCGGAATATTTACAATAATTTACCTATGTAAATATAAAATCATGCTTATATTCAAAACTAGTGCAGAGATACTGCGTATTTCTGAACATTGTGAAATTCGTGTGAACAATGTCCCATAATATTGGTATGGTTTTATATTGCTCGATAAATTCCAAAGTTCTTTCTTTCGGCCACGCGGTCGCCGCCATTTTGCGCGTCACGAGACAACCAGTACCTATGTTCACGACTGCGAGCTTCACACTACTTCACACTATCGGTGTATTTAGGGTTCAAAATCATTTTAGGGCAGAAACAGTGGATCGGTAGGTAAATAAATAAAACAATTATCAACTAAAATATTTATTATATTGGTTTTAGAATTGGGCTAGTAACTTTGTAAAATAAGCGTGCGTTTTGTAGTTTTGTAGGTTTTTCTTTGACATCTCTCAACTTTAGTTTACAACAATCTAAGTTATTTGGTTACATCCGATGAATTTAACAAATAAAATCATTAGGTATATTATTAAAATATGCCTGCTATGTTAATAAAAAATGTGTGGTAACAAACCGTGAAAAATCAATTATTGAATGTACATAAATTATAAAAAAGCCAACTATCTTCAATAAATACTGCGATCTTGCCATGACAGCTGTCCGTCTGCAACGAAATAATCTGCGAAGTTATCGCGTAATGTATACGAATCTCTGTGGGTATTTCCAATTAACCCCCGAACTGAACGTATATGGTCTGGTATAATGACAATATCATGAAAGTCATTAATTTGACTTCTTGATCTTATAAAATTATGCAAAATACAAATTGTTTTAAGAAAACAAATTGCTTTGTCTTTTCCAACGTTCAATGGACGATGGAGTATGCGAAATTTATTAGCCATGATACCAAATGTACACTCAATATAACGTCGCGCCCTCGTTAACCTATAATTGAATATTTTTTTTTTGTAGTTTAAATCGAGAGCTCGAGCATATGGCCGCATGACATGGCTAGATAACCCGAATGCTTCATCTCCTACAATAATATAGGGCAAAGCTGCGGTTGCAGCAGTGTTGGTTGGTTTATCATTGTGTATTACGGGCAATGCTTTGGCAGGAGGAATATCTATTAAGTCATTGTTGATTTGTTCGTACAATCGGCTTTGTGTGAAAATTGCGGAGTCAGATTCTTTACCCTGCACTCCCACATTTATATAGGTAAACTCATAGTTGGCGTTACACATTGCAAGCAGTACAATAGAATAGTAATGCTTATAGTTGTAATAGAGGGAACCACTATGTGGAGGTCTTATAATGCGTATATGTTTTCCGTCTATTGCACCTATGCAGTTAGGAAACTGGGCTTGCGTTAAAAAACCTTTTTCAGTCTCTACCCATAGCGCACGGGAAAATTTTGGTATACATTCTTCCTTTAACCTTTCAATTATAATTTGACAAACTTCTGTTACTATTTTTCTGACCGTGGTTAGTCCTGTCTGATACGCCAGATGAATATCGACGAAGGTATGTCCACTAACTAAATATCTGTAATAAAATAAAATACCTGTGTTATTGTTTCAGTGAAAAAGCTGCAGCAAAGATGGAAAACTGCAAGAGACACTTATATAAGAGTGAGGTCTACTAAAAAAAAACTTAAATCAGGTTCCGGTTCCAGGGCAAATAAAACATACATTTACTATGACATGCTGTCATTTTTAGATTCAAACTCGAATACTCAAGGAGAAGAATCGGCAGACGATTTTAATCAGTCAGTAGAGCAAAACGCGTCACCGAGAACTTCACAAAATAATACGATTATTGAAGAAGATTTGATTAATGTACCTAGCACCAGCTCCAGCGTTACCAAAGAAACACGATCTTCCAAGAAACGTAAGTGCGAATCGCCAACTGATTTCGAATTAGAGTTGTTAAATTGCGTGAAGAATAACACTGCAGATAATATGGACGAAGACTTGAATTTTTTTAAGTCATTATTACCAACTGTGAAAAAATTGAGTTGCTTTAAAAAATTATTATTTCGTACAAAAGTATTAGAAGCTTTAATTGATATAGAAAAAGAAATTATTATTACCATTGATGACCTTTCATTAACGCAAAATACGGTAACGAATGATTTAGAATCCTTAAATATAAGATCAGACACGAACAATGAATAAATAGGTAACAAGAAAGACTGAAGATTTGATTAAGACTGTTTAATTATTAAGAACAAAAGAAAGAGAAGAACATGAAGAACTATTTAAGTTAGTAAAAAGCGCAATTTTCTCTCCTGACTCGTCGTTTTCGTTCTCCTGACTCGTCCTGCAGGCCACACCTCCGTACTCTTCTTACATTCCCATCCCACAAAACTGACTACTATTCCTTTTCCCTATCTGTGCATGGGGTTAGGTTGTGGAACTCACTTCCATCTGAGATAAGGAACTGTAAAACGATCTCATCCTTTAAGAAACGTGTAAAAGAACATTATCTCTCCATGTCATAATATCTTCTGTTTGCAATTTATGTATGTATGTATTTGTATTTATTTATGTATATTTTTATATTTATGTGTATTTGTTTGAAGTATGTATTTTGCTTATGTTTTTCTTTTTTTTAATAAATTTAATTTTGTATCTTGATCTATTCTTGTGCATCGCTGTCTACATTTCATGTTTTAAATTCTCCTCTCGCAGGTCTGCTGGAAGAGATTTCTTTTGTGAAATAAGCAGTACCTTTGTACTTTGTTCTCCTATTTTTAATGTTTGCTGTGTCTTTTCTTGTGTGTACATAAATGATTAAATAAATAAATAAATAAATTTTATATTTATATTTTTCTGGTCTCATGTGCAATTATTATGATATACAAGGGCATTCGCCAAAAGTTTACAAGCCTTGAGTGTAATGTTCATAAGGAAAGAAACGGGGTCGATTCGGACACTTTTATCTTAAACCCTATTTAGGGTCAAATAAAAAAGTGTATCAATAGACCCCTTTTTTTACTTAATGGACCTTTTTTTTGAACCTACTCATAACATTGCTCCTTCATATATCCTCTTCTTAAATTTAATCTTTTATGTAGTAAACTGTGATTATGATTGTGATGATAAATAAGAATTTAAAATAATATTAGTACCCGATCTAGTAATAGAAGGGAATAATTAATAAGGGAAATATTCGTATGTAAAAACTTGCAATCAATATGCGTCATTATAATTAATACTTTGTAAGGTAGGTATATTATTATAATTAAGACATTTAGACTTATTGTACTGTTTTAACTGTTATTGTGTTTTTTTTATTTTAAGCTTGAACCTGTGATTTTATTAGTGTATTTCAAATGAATAATCAAAAACTAATTGTAACGTAACGTTTATGCAAGACACTGTGATGACTGTTGTGATTATATAAAAAAATAAGTAAATAAGTAGGTATAGATAAAAAAAACGAAAACGATAAAACTGTGTAATTTAGAAATAACAAAATATAATTAATAAATGTAAGAAACTGTGATTAATATGATGATTAATAAGTGTGCGGTTATGTGTTTCGGCCCTAAGAACAGAGTGCACCACATCAAGAAAAACATTTTAAGCCATATTCAGGTGTCACTGCCGAAACAATAAGAACTTCTTCTTCTTTCTGGCTTGATGTGGCTAAACAGTAGTGTGACTTACATAAATTGGCAAAAAAATATGAGTGTTCTAAACTTTTGTTAAATAATGACTGTTTTTTTTACATGAATAAAGATGATTATTAATATCGAAATGTCTTTACTTACCGCAATGTCATTGCAAATCGTTCCATTGGTGATACGATTGACGTAGATTTCAATCGTAGATTGTTAGTCTTCAAATAGGGCTCCAGTTTTGAATATAATTCATCATAGACTTGTAATGAAACTTTAAAATATTTGAAAAAAAACCTTTCATTTTCTCTTAATATACCAAACTTCACCACGAATTCCCCGCACAGTAACCTAGATTCAACGTACGGGCTTACTGGCTGGCGTCTTTTTTTGGCAATTCGTCGTCGCCGTCGTCTTGATAAATAATACAACATTAATTTATCCATAATTACTCGACTGTACACCTCCAACGTCAAAATTGTACTGAGAAAACTGACGCGCCGATCCGCGCATAAGCACGCGAACGTGCTCACGTGCGTGCACCAGAAGCGTGGCCCGCGACGTGCTCACGTGCGTGCACCAGAAGCGTGGCCCGCGACGTGCTCACGTGCGTGCACACGCGTAACGCAGTTTATGCCCTTATAGTTATAGAACTCTGATCCACTATTAATGGGTGACTGTATTTTAATGTGTTTCCCATCGATAGCGCCCAAACAATGTGGAAATTGCCATTTTATTTCAAATTCTCGAGCAACCTCAAGCCATTCGTGTTCATTTTGAGGCATCTGAAACAGAAAAAAATATGTCAGTGTAGGTAATAGTTAATAATTTACTTGTTATGTTTGAATTTTTAGAGTATGGAGTTTCCTAATGAAGACAGCATTCAAAATAGAAGTTCCACGGCACCCAAAAAACGGCGAGAATCAGAAGTCACGGAAGTACGAGCTCAGATTAAGACAGCTGTAAATGTCCTTAAAAATCTCTCCGACCGACCACGAACTGAAGTGGACGAGGTAGATTTATATTGTCAATTACTGGCCAAAAAAATTAAAAAATTTAATGAGCAACAAAGGGAGGTTATAATGCACGATATAGATTAACTCATTTTTCAGAAACGAAAAGAGTCAGCAACAAGAAATACAAAAGCAAGTTGATTCTTTAGTAGAAAAAGGTATAGTACAGGAAAGTATATCACCATGGTCTAGTCCCGTACATTAAGCGTGTTTACTCATGGCGCGACGCGACGCGATATCGCATCGATTGTCGACATCGGTCAGATATCGCGTAACCTTGCGACCCATAGAAAATGTATGAACGGTCGCACATGTTTACTGACCAAATCGTACGATATGGCGATATCGCTCACAGGTCTGATCGACGTCGAGTCGCTTGTACGTCCTCATGGCGTGCGATATCGCATCAAATGTACGTGGGCGCGCGACCGCTCGACTCCTTTGCGACCTGCAGGCGATTTCTTGTTTGGTATGTCGATGAGCGATTTCAGTTGCGCAACTAGGTAGGTACTTGTATCAATTATAATATAATTTAATAAAAAAAAATACTGAGTAAAATTCTATTCAGTTTGTACCTACAAGAAATTGAAAATCATCCCTGTCTATACTAGGTCTTGATGATGTGGTTAAGGTACAATATTGTACGGGAAGTGTGAGTGAAATTAGACGAACGAGTGTTGACAATGAGCATTTATTTGCAACTAAGATAGTGGGTAAAACAGTGGACTGTATACTATAATAAAACGTGAGGCGCATACATAGTTAAGTATCGACTTTAATTAATTACTTATATGTTGGTATGTAGGTTGTCTTAAAATGTCTTGAAATACCTAACATCCTACCTTTTTAATCCCGATCCCTTTATGAGGTTATTGTATTTATCTTTGTGAACAACTTTTACTATGGGACCAACCCATTCATTTTATTGAACTATTGATAGATATGGAACAGGCATGGAACCGCTCTTGTTCTTTTCGCTATTTCAGTCTCGGCCCCATAGTAAAAGTTGTTCATAATGATGAGTAGGTGCAATAACCCCTTAATGGGAGCGGAATTAAAAAGGTAGGAGGTATAACCACACCCTACCACAATATTAACAGCGCCATGCAACAAAATTAGCATGGAACACTGTTGCTAGAAAAAGCAATACCTACTGGTAAACGCATGGCTACATATCAAGCTATACATTTTTAGTATAAGCTGAGCTGTCATTTTACGGAAAGCCTATACAATGCGAGGTCAGCTTATACTGGAAATGTATAGCTTGATATGTAGCCGTGTGAACCTAAAATTTTTTATTTACTACATTTAACGTCTTATTTTAACTAGGTTGACGGCATACCTTCTTTAACATCCCTTGCTGCCGTCGAACAAAGTCAAAGTCAAAGATTTTTATTTCAACTGGGCCTTTGCAGGCACTTTCAAAACGTCGTGATTCTAGGTGCACGGTTCCAAGTGGGTTGGTCCTGGAGAAGATACCCGCAAGAAACTCCATGGATACTCTTTTCACAAACCAAATCTACAATAATAAATGGGGCCGCGGCAGCGGCCCCGGCTTAAATTCGTCCTGAATTTACAAAATATTAAAAAAAAAGAGCAGCAATGATCATTTATTCCTTCCAATTAAATTTATCATTTTTTCAATTTAATCAATACTAGTAGGTACCTACTTAACACTCACGTCACCCATAAGAACACAAGGGAAGCGTCATTAGAACGGCGAACGATGTGGAAAGAATGTCGAAATTACGACGCAATGTCCACGGAAGGGATGTCAAAGTACCACTGCCAAGCTAAGGTGCATTGAAGAAATAAAGACCCCGACTTCAGAAGCTGTTAAGTTTTATAAGTAAATTATTTTATACTTTATAGATTTTTGAAGTCGGTTTTTACTTTTATTAAAAGTTTATGATATTTTTCTATTTGGAGTGGCATAGATAACACATAAACATGCGATCACAGCAATCGCGAATGATTTACTGTTATCCATTGAAGAGTTCCATTGTCTATCTCCGAAGGTCTTCATAAAATCTAAATGAGACTACTTCGAGAGTATACCCTTTCAAACAAAAAAAGAATTTTCAAAATCGGTTCGCAATTGACGGAGATATCGGTGAACATACATTAAAAAAACAGTACATACGGTCGAACATAGAACCTCCTCCTTTTTTGAAGTCAGTTATATAGTTGGTGAGCGACACAAATCAGTCGAATCGCATCGCGTCGCTCCATCAGGACGTACATGCAATTTGGGTCGACAATCGATGCGATATCGGTCGCGTCGCGTCGCGTCATGAGTAAAGTCCCTAAAGTCCCCAAAAAGGCCGACGCGTCTGGAAAAGTTAAATGGAGATTAGTGGTAGACTATCGTAAGTTAAACGACAAGACCATAGAAGTAAATATCCCATTCCAAACATTAACGACATATTAGATAAGCTAGGTAGAGCAGAATATTTTAGTACAATCGATTTAGGATATCGATATATTCCTAAAACTCCGAAAGAAATAAAATCATTCCTAGGTCTGATAGGATACTATAGAAAATTTATACCCGAGACACCTGAAGGCGTACTCGCCATACAATTTGTATGTAGCGCTGCACACGTTCGGTTTCTAACCGTACAGTTTGAAAACCTAACGTCAGGTTCGAACGCACGGGCAGTGCGTCGGGTCGACCCGACCGGTCGTAAAACCGAATTGGGTACCTGAAGGCGTACTCGCCATACAATTTGTATGTAGCGCCGCAGGTTTGCCCGTACGTACGGTTTTGACTTCAGATCGCTGTGACCAGCGTGCGGTGCGGACGTGCGCGTACCAAAATGTGTGACATTGAGGTGCTCATTATTGCTGTCAAAAAGTATCCATGTTTATGGAACATTCGTCATGAAGACTACCACAATCGTGATGTAAAAGATCTAGCTTAGGAAAATGTTTACTTCGCTTTTTCTTCTTTTTTTGTACTTGTGACAAAAGAAAAGCAATTGCCAACAGAAATTCGTCATCGTCCAACATGTCTTCCAAATTTTTATTAAATTTTTCGTTAAGTGCTCTTCGATGTGATCGTCACGGGCTCTGGCTCACGACTGAGGTGAGGAGCGTAAGACCCGAATGAAAACAACCGTCCGTGTGCGGGGTCAATCCGGGCGCCCTGATTAGGGAACCTGATGCGAAAACCTGACGTGTGCGGCCAGGCTTAGCCTGGCCTAGACTTGATCTCATAGATGCGCTGACAGTGGAGCGAGCGACTCGTGTTTTGTGACGTAGGCACTTAATTTACGTAATCACTTTTTTTCAATTAACTACTTATAATAACAATTGTGTTAGCAAAATGCCAAGGTCTTGTTCCAAAGTGTGGGATCATTTCTATTATTGAAACGGTGGCTGGGAAAAATACAGCAAAATGTAAGTTTTGTCAAATTGTTTACACAAACATGAATGCATTAAAATTCAGAAATCATATACTCTCATGTAAAAGGTTTCCGACGACTACGAAACAACAACTGCAAATAGAAATTAAGATTAATCAATCAAAACAGATGGCTACTACCTCCAGTGCCAGACAGAGTGTCCTTTCCGTTCCTACTTAATTGGTCTCATCGGAAGTATCATCAATTGCATCTGACACAAGTGAGAATTCGAGTAGAAATAATTCACGCCAGCAAATCAATGATGATGATAAGGCTAATATTGATGCTTTACTACTTGAACTTAGGTTCAATAACGATAATAATAAAAAACCTGTCTTAGAGCGAGGCCCCATTAGTGCGTTGCGTCGTCGCTGCGTCGTTTTCCATATATTTTTTATGACATGCCCTATTAGACCGTTGCGTCGTCGCGCGCGACGTTTCAACGGATCGACGGACAAGAGACGAAGTGGGAGGGAGGGTGATGCGCTGCGTTGTCGGAGCTCCGCTGCGACGACGGACAGTCTTCATATGGTTAACCATCCTGGTGTTCCAATAACAATTTATGATTCGGCTGAATTGATTAACAAGGCTTATGCAGCATCCTTTGTACCGAAGAATATTGTAAGCGGATTCGAATCAACAGGGATTTATCCTTTCAACGACAACCAGAAGCCCAATTCTCGTAATTAATTTATAATAT
This sequence comes from Allophyes oxyacanthae, assembly GCA_932294325.1. Lineage (NCBI taxonomy): Eukaryota > Metazoa > Arthropoda > Insecta > Lepidoptera > Noctuidae > Allophyes > Allophyes oxyacanthae. The sequence goes on from OW028629.1 coordinate 11,554,795, forward strand.
GACTGAAAGTTGACCGAACTGAGATTATATTATGAATTGACAAAAAGTCATGTATTCTACTCCTCTTAAAGTTCAGTCCGATTCCAAGATGATGTGGATTCAATCTTCTTACAAACTCATTTCAATCTCATTTTTGACGTTTGTGTATAGACGAGAGTGTCAATTTTATTATCTGTGTCAGACCTAACACTTTAGGGACAAAGGACCAAGGTCTCCAGAGATTTCCCAGTGTAGATCATCCCATCAACACCCTTCATCATGTCGTTCACCATACCGGCCCCTGACGCTACCCTGATCCTCAGCGCTGACAAGAAGTACCAGTATGTGAGGAACTGGAGGGAATGTCACAAAGCGGGAGGAGAGCTACAGGATGCTGTCATCAAGTACAGCGAAGACATGGCCCTGTCCCTCGTGCTCTCCTTTATTGCACCATTCACAACCACCAGTGTAGAGTCAGCAAGGGATGCCATATTCAGTCCCCCCTCCACTCTGAAGTCTGAAGAGTTAGTAGGGCAGGAGATCCTGGCCTTAACACTTGCCTCATACATGACAATGGCCAAGCCTGTCACAACCAGAAATGTGGCTGCATTCTCGAAAAGATGGCAATCAGCACTGTCAGGCCAGAATATCACCGACCTGATATCTACCTCCTCCTGGGACAAAATCACGAAGCTTGCCATGGTCTTCCACAAGATTGTCACAAGAAGACCTGATCTGCGAGTAGAGATAGTAAATCGAATGCTCGAGATTCAAAAGATTGGAGCAGAGGGAGCAATCCATGCCCAGATCAAACTAGTTTGGTCACACGCCTCCCTAAAGTCCGTACAGCTAATGGACTTATTCATCAAGTCTCATTGCCGGGCATTAGAGATACCCGCCGTCCTGGACCAGGCGGTACTACTCCATGACGCCTGGGAGGACACAAAGCAGGAGGAGACTATATGTACAGCCGAGTCCGGGATCCCAACAGTCACCCGCGCCTGAACCAAGCAAACTACCCCGACTTGTACTACGCATCCATCAGCTACGCCAAAATGAACAAGTTGATAGGAGAAAACTTCCAGATGTCAAGCGGACATACATCCGCTCACACGACAATGATAGATAAATACATCAGGAAGATGGCAGCCTCTGAGCTGGGTGAGCTCTCATTGGAAGCCAGATCTAAGCTAACCAAGTTAGGCTATCCTGTACCCTCCTCCAGCAGACGCAGGACCCACCAAGATGACTCCGATGACGAAGACTTAGAGGAACCTCAGAGACGCCGCAGTCGGAAATGAACACCTGCAGCAGATGACGCCCTCCTTCACCCATCCCTCACACCGTGTCTTAGTAATATAAGTATAGCTTTACATCTCTTTAAGTTCAAAATGTTAGCAGAATACCGATTTGCCTTTTATTCAACTTTCGATATCATTACAATATAATGTCACATTTGACGTTGTTTGTTAGGGTAGGAGAATACCATTTGTGACATTTATGACATTGGTAGTAGATCGGAATGAGATCCGAACTATATTTTGAACATTTTTAATAGCTTATTATTTTCCGAGTGACTAATAACTTAAAAGTCGACTAAATGTTTGCAACAAATAAAATAACTTGCCAGCGATTAAATATTTTCGCGACTATTATATTATGTAAGGTTCAAAATTAAAGGTGTTATAAAAAGTAAAAACTAGCAGCTGCGTTTAGGTAGCAAATAAACTATACCAGTCAAATAAAATATTAGGCGAGGAGCTATAAATAATGACTTGGCGACTAATAATGTTAGTAGGGTGGCAAAGATAATATATTACCAACTATTTCGTCTTAAACGTCCTAAAATCGAACTAGGAACAAATCTCTCAAGAAACAATGCGGCATCTGATAGAAAATGTCCTCTAGGCTTCAAGAATATGTTCAGAAAAGAGGAGGTTACACCAGATATTGATTCAAAAAGGAAGAAGAATAAACGCCGTGGAATTTCATTTTTAATTGCATTTTTAGTCCAAGTGTACTGTTTGCTGAAATTGCACTTTTTCTCGAAAATGTTGTAAAATTGTTTTTCTTTTCTGTCGATTGTGTAAAATTTAAGCCCATTTCATTAAAAACAAATCAATGCAATGAATTTTACAACTTAGAAACCTAGTAACCTCATAATTTGCCCAGAAGATCAAAAATATAAGGTGGCCCTTATTTTGTTTTGACGAGTATATATTTTTTTATTTAATTGTGTCTAACTGCGTAACTTTTTATTGTGTAACTTTAATACTTAGGTATAACTACAGTCTTCTATGATTATTTAAAAATAAATAAAAGTAATTACTCTTTTTATTTTTTTTATTTATTCACCTAGAATTTTGAAAATAAAGGCCGCAAAATATTTTTTCTGCATGCCATTTTAGAGTTTATTTAAAGCTATTAAAAGTCACACAATATATGTATAATATAAGCTAGTTTATATTTATTCTTCATACAAACAATTTTAAATAGAATCTGATTTATATTATTTATGAATGCCCATTTTCTATTTTTTTTTCGCCATTAAGTTTCCGCTTAGATATTAATTCTGTTCCCAAAAGAAAAACTTGATGCTAGTTTAAATTTAAACGGAGCTTATTACTGATATATTAATATGCTACCTATTACTTATTACGATACTCCTTATTAGCTGCCAACCCATTATATATGGTACCCACTCTATTTTTTTTTAAAACCTATATTCATTTTACTTAGTTGCCGCATTAAATACATGCCATTTTTAATTACGAGAATTGGGCCTCTGTTTTCGGAGGATGATTTTGCCCCATCGTCAGTCACAGAACGTCCAGAATCACCGAATATAATCACAGATGATATAAATCCCGAACAAAGAGATAATTTGGAAAAACAAACTCTAAATTCTGATATTCATACTATCCAAAAAGATTTGATTCTTCCAGATATTTAAATTTTTATATGAAATCTTATTCTTATCATTAGGGTCAATCCTGAAGAAGAATGATTATTTTGTACTGTTACTATAATAAATTTATGTACTTACCCACTTTTAAATAATACATTTATAATGTTTTTCAGAGAGTTTCAACAACGATCATGACTATTGTAAAAAATGACAGCATGTAGATCACACCTACTGTTTAGAAGTTGTGCATAAACGCTCAAAAATGGACAAAACTGGTAAGTTTCTACTCACTGATAAAGTTGCAAAGTTTAAATAATAATCTCTCTAAAGACGTGATTAACAACAAAGTTGTTGACTTCTAATCTGTTTTTATTTCAGAAATGGACATAGTCATTTCATCATTACACACTGAAAACCTTAATTTACCTTCTACATCTAGATATAGAAATGGAGCCATGGGAGTACCAACAACTGGTAAGAAAAAAATATATCTTAAATATTTATTAATAGTAGTCCAATGTTGGACATAGGCCTCTCCAACCACATGCCATCATCAATAACTTGCTATAACGATTTGAAATGTTAACTCATTAGTTAAAAAGTGGTCATCTGTGGTTGATAACAATAAAAATGTCTGTGTCACATTAAGAATTAAAAAATATTGTATTATTTTTCAGATCAAGTTGTGCATTGTACATCATCAACTAAGAGAAGACGGCGTGTTTTACACATGAAAAATAAGCTGTCACCGCATTGTGCAAGGCTTTACAGACAATACACAAAATCACGAATGCAGCTTAATTTCAATCTAAGAGCAAAGAAAGCATTGAAATTTTCGAAAGATAAGTGTTAATACAAAATGGCTTTGAGTAAGGGATACTCAAAGCATAATTTTATTTATTTTTTATTTATTTAAGTTCTTACATACAGCTACCATTACAGTTACCCAATTCGATAGTGCAGTTCTTAATACCCAACAAAAAATAATAATAACATATACATTCATATAAATTATCAAAAATTATCTACATTCATAAGTAATACATTCTCATTCATAATAACACATTCACATTCATAATAACACATTCACATTCATAAATAACACAATCACAATTAATAACATAATACATGCAACGTTACCCTTACGAATTCGCTCAGTGAACATGAGAATAAATCAATTTTTTCTGCGACTATATTAAGTGTGTGCATCGTTCGCGTGAGGGGGGCGTTGTCCAACAGTTTAGTTCTACCGCGCGGCACCGCGAACAACTTGGGTCGTCGTCTCCGCTGTACGTACCTATCGGGAACACTTAAGCCTATACACTGCAGCACACCCTGATTAATCAAGCTACCCCGGAACACTCTGAGAATATAAGATGCCAGTGCTAGATCCCTCCTTGTTTCTAACTTGTTGTATCCCACCATACCTAAAACAAACAAGGTAGGATACATCAAGGGGTAGAAGGGATATACCCCATAATGCCTTAGGTATATGTATCTCGTAAATTTATTTTGTATGCGCTCCAGCATGAGACTATATTTAGTCTCATGTGGAGCCCATATTGTCGCATTACCCTCCAACTGACTCCTTATAAGAGCGTCATATAACGCCGACATAGCTTAATGCATGAAACGAAACGTTTTTACTTTTTAACTACGGACCATTTTGATTGGGCGATTGTGGCTGCCGCCATATTTCCCCTCCCTCCCTGTTAAAATTCGCCACTTCGCCTGAACCTGACTACACGACAAGAGATGGACGCGCGTCCAGAATAATCCGAAGAAAGTGTGTGCACCACTGTCCTGATCTCTCTTCCAAGTTTCCTGTTCCTCAGGCTGTAGTTTTCCTAATCAATAAGTCTTTTCTAAAGCTCACGGAAAAAATGAAACCCATAACAAAAAAAAAAATTATGGATGCAGATTAAACAATGCTCAAAACAAGCCAGAGGCAGGCGATTGTCAGATGAAGAAAAATTAATAGCAATGGCGATAATGAAACAGAGCCCAAAGTGCTATAGATTTCTTCATAGAATATTTATCTTGCCTTCCAAATACACATTGAATAAAATGATTTCTAAATTAAATATAGCAGGGATCAATGCTCAAATATTTGAAGCTGTGAAAAAGAGGTAATATATTTTTAACGATAATTTAATGAGTAGGGAATCCAATTTTGATAGAAATAGTGCAAGTAGTTGGATTTCCTTTAGAGAGTTCCAAAGCATAAAACAAAAGAAATTGCCGTACCCTTCGGAACATGCAGTGAGATTTTTTGGGATCATCACATAAGAAGGAAATAAATACTTAGAAACTCAACCTCAACAGAGTGCTATCATTAAGAACATTAAAAGTCTGATCAAATCTAAGTATTTATTTGACTTCTTGGGTTGTGAACTGCATAAAGATGATGTTTCTGAATGCTTTCTAGCATTATCTTTAAGATTATCAGTATTTAAGTGGTGCAATGTTATCAATAAATAAATAAATATTAAAAGGCACAGATGTCTCTATATTAGAGAACAAAATATTACCTCAAATGCAATTAAAAGCTTATAATAAGTATAAAACAAAATTAAGGAATAAAAAAATAAATAAGAATGAGAAGTTTTTTATTCCATCATATCCCTCAAGTTCGTATCCTTTCTTTGTAAATTATTTTTTATTGAACTTAGGTTCAATAATATATAATAGTTTTGTGCACGAAGTATCCACTTATATATTGTAAGAGAGCCAATATTTTAGGATCGCATTTTTTAATTTCTATTGGCTCCCATGTTTAATATTTCATTTATATTAACTTGGCATTCGCCGACAGAGGGATCGTCGTCGGCTTCGCAAGCCCTCGTCAGCCACAAGGGTAAACAATGTCTACCCCAAATCATTTTCACAATTTCCACCAGGGGCGTGTAAATAGCCTAACCAGTGTCCACGCCCCGCCTAAACCGCTCAGGTGTAGGGTTTGTGTTGCGGCACCCATGGCTTCTAATGGCACCAAAAAAGTTTTCGATTGGATCTTGGTTTAGGTGCCGCATCCACACTGACGTTATAGCGTATTCTGAATGCATTTTTTTCAGTAAAACATGTATAATTTTCCATTTTAATAACCACAAAACAAAGCTAGCTATACGTAGAAATGTTTGAAGTAGGCAGGTAGAAATGTTTGTAACTTTGTTCTTATTTTGAAAGACCGTTAGGTACGTCAAATTATGCCTGGCCAGCTTTAATAATTTGGTTAAAACCACCACATTTAAAGAAGCAGTATACCAAATTCAGGAACCATTTAGAACCAATTGAAATGATTGGTATTACATTGCGGTAAGTAATTCAAATATCATAATAATGTTAATCAGTTATTCATTTATTATCTTTAAAAACAGTTTAATTTAAGTATTACTATTAGGCAACAAAGCAAAGTTATAATCTTCTTGACTATCATCAGTAAAATTATTAATCGTAGTGTTGACTGAGTAGGTAGCTTCGAATTCATCTGTTTGATACGACGCGGACGATGGCGATGGTGACTGGGCATGTTGTCCAGTTTGATATCCGCCTGCCTGCAATGGTGTTGCTTGATACTGTTGTCCAGTTTGATATCCGCGTGACTGCCATGTTGTTGATTGAGAATATCAAAGTTAGTAATTCCGTAAAGCCGTTCAAAGAAGGCAAAATTCCTTTGAAAAATGATAAGTGGCGGTTTTCTTTCTCTTGCAACGCTTCTAATGTTTGCGCCTCGAAATCATCTATTGCTTGGTTTCATCTCTTACGGCTTGCAGGCACGTAGCGAGAAGGACCTGGGGGTAACGAGGACATTTCTTTTGTAGGAAATGGAGAAGATGATGTTGTGTTTTCATTTCGTTCCGTTTCTTCAGGCACCATTTCAAGGCTACTTTCAGTTTTATTTTGGGCAACCTTCATCAAAAACAGCAACTGATTGTAATAATGATATTTTTTCAATTGTTTTGCCCCTGATCCAGACGAACTGTTTTCTTTTCTTTTTTTTACGTATCGAAAAAAGTTGTCCTTCACGCTTCTCCATTTTTCCACAACCTCGTTACCTGCAAAGAAAGAAAAAAATGTGTAAGTACCTAACTTGTCCACACTGACCAATCTAAATGATAATGATAAAAAATAAACAGGGTGGCCACCCTGTTTATTTTTTGTGTTTCTATTTCAGGTACTTGGGCAGCGGAAATTCGATAACCGACTTGCATTTCAAATTTAAACGTGGAAGAGCAACAATATCTAGAACTATTTCGTTAGTTTGTCAAGCTATATGGAAATATGTTCAACCACAGTACATAGAAGAGATCACAGTAGAAAAACTACAAAATATCGCATTAGATTTTGATCTCAAAGCTAACTTTCCTCATAGCTTCGGGGCAATTGATGGGAAACATATACCTACGTTTAATAAAACCAGACAAAAATGGCTCTCTGTTTTGTAATTATAAAAAATATTTTTCAATTGTTTTGCTGGCGGTTGTTGACTCAAATTATAAGTTTGTTTTTGTCGACGTGGGTGCATATGGAAAGGAAAGTGATTCTACTATTTTTAGAAATTCGACACTGTACAAGATTTTAATGAGAAATGAATTACCATTGCCTGATCCTCAACCACTTGGAAATGATCATAATAACGAGCCATCAAACCCTTATGTACTCATCGGTGATGAAGCTTTTGGTTTAAGTAAGCATTTTATGCGCCCATACGGCGGATACAATCTCAATGTGAAAGAAAGAGTTTATAATTATCGCCTTAGCAGAGCTCGTAGATAGGTGGAATGTGCATTTGGGATCATGGCAAATAAATGGCGCATTTTACATAGGCCAATTGACACATCATATGATTTAACTATTAATATTGCGAAAGCATGTTGTGTTTTACACAATTTTGTTACACATCACGATGGTTTACAACAACAAGACAATATGGCAATAAGTAGGTTCCCACAATTGAGACCCCATATCAATGAAGAATCATTAGCCGAAAATTTTATCAGAGATCAATTTGCTAATTACTTTATGAGTCAAGGTGCCAACAATCGCCAAGCAATAAAATGCCTTATGAATGAGGCAAGAGGTATATTTTTAAGAAGAGGGGATACTCCCAAAGACTCCATCTTTCTTGTAGACGACAAAGAAATAGTGCCACTTTATGATCCTCCTCATTTATTGAAGGGTATCAGAAATAATTTATGAAATAAAAACTTACAATATGAAATTGACGCCAAAGTGAAAACGGCGAAGTGGCATCATCTGGAGTTATTCCACAAAGAAAATCCTGGGTACAAAGGTGTGAGGCTAGTACCTAAATTAACAGATAGTCACATTGTACCCCAGAAAATTGGAAAAATGAAAGTGAAATACGCAAGCCAAGTTTTCAGCGCAACTGTTGCATCAAATACGGGATATCTGGCAGGCAATTGTTTTGTAATTATAATAAATTTTCTGTTAACTGACTGGATGGTTTGGTTCAGAACAAGGAGATTGCAGGTTCAGTTCCCACTATTATGGAAGTAAAATAAGATTATGTAAGAAAGAAACCTACAAGAATTTTGGTTACCCATTGTTTAAAACCATCCTTGTTGTTCCTGATGACCTAAGTACAATATAATCCTAGATTTGGATCAGACTGTAATACATTTACAGTCTGATCCAAATCTAGGATTATATTGTATAATAATAGCTAACTTGGTTGTGTTATTAGGTTAATGCCTGTATAAAAGTGTCTTAATTTCAGTGTAAGTTAAAACCTAATGAAAATTCATTGTTTAAAAACCTCAATAATTTTATGAGTTTTCTTTGAATTTGATGCGGTTTCGCATCAAATTCGGTTCAGTAGTTTTCTAGTGAGGCTCGAACATAGAGATGAACATATTATTATAATAATATTAGTCACTCACAACTACTAATTCCATTTTTTTCTGTTTTAGATAAAGGCGTGCTTTCCGGTGAATGTAAAGACACGGCAGATTTACTACTCTTTGTTGATAAACTTTTTGACTCTGTTAACGGGAGCTTTACGAAAAAAGATTTGGAAAACCACTCTTGGCTCCTGTTACACCAAATTCTTGCCATCATAAAACATGGAGTGAAGGAAAAAAAAAACTGAAGTCTATGGTATTTATTCACGAGTCTGGGAAAAAGGAGATTGTACTAACTATAAATAATTGGGTGTGGACACTGGAAGGCGTATGCCCCTATCCTGTACAGTGCCGTCCCACGGCAGGCGCTGTCAGGACTTGTTACTGACGTTTAAGCTCTCTCTGGAAGTTATTTTTATATTGTATATGTCACACTAACATAGTTTCTAAGTTGGATTGTTACTAACATAAATGGATCATTGTAATCTGAATCTGAAATAAATAATAATAATTAATTCAAAAATTACTGTACGGATACTTCCCCTAGATGTGTCAAAATGTTCACCATATACAAAGTTACTAATTCACATCGCTAGAATAACCGTTACGGAAAAAAATCAAAACTATTTTAATTTCGAAAATGGTCAGCACTGCTTGGCCGTTGGCGCGCTTCATTCTTTGCGGCGACGCCTTCGAGTTCGGATCAGTAAATAGAAATTGTCTTGTGAAACATGCCTGGGTAAGTAAATTACATTATCTTTCCATTTTTCATTGTTTTTCGAGCTTGTTCACACATTTTTACACAGTTTTACATTGAAAAAGCATCATTAGTAGTTTTTTGTCTACAGTTTGCATGATGATATATTTAGCTTGGGCGTCTTTCTTAGTGAATAATTCTTTGGTCTGGGGGGCTAAAAAGGCCGCTTTAGGTGAATCATAATATGTTCCTATTACGATTCTATTTTCAAATCACAAAATAGCCACTTATAGACATTCATATTATGATTCATAATATGAAATGCATCTGTTTGACAGTTTTCTATGGAGATTCGTAAAAAGGCTCAATTAATACGAATTGCTAATGTGAAAAATAGCAGATTCATTAGAAGTTACTCTTTAGCGTCATCTTTGTAGTTCAATTTATTGGTTTCATCCCAATGGAGAATGACCAAATTGGTCCAAAAATTTGTAAAAATAAATAAATTGTGCCTCCAGATTTACCACATAGCTTATTTGAAAGACGGATTCAAATGCAACATTTTCTTCTATGGAGCCGAATAAATCTGTCCCACAGAAAAAAAGATATTAGCTAAAACGTGACCTTGAGAAAAAGTTGCACTCTTTTTTACACACGTAGCAGCAGGTAGTGACCTTTTCTTATCGCAGGGAATTAGCTTACACGCGAGTTTGCTTTGTGTCTACATCCTTGTATAGTTGTGTGAGCGAAAAGGTAATAGAAAGCCCTATTGTATGCGCTTCACATTGCAACTGCGCAGTCTTTCTCTAACGCTCTTCGCTTGTAGTTCTGTACTATGCGATTATTTCTGTGGATATCCTGTGATAATCGTGGCACAACCAGATCAAACCCGTGGCACAACCAGAACAGGCCGAGGCACAACCAGATCTAGCTGAAGTGCCGCATGCTGGTGATCAACGTGGAGCAGTTGTTGGCGAATAAGATATTCAACCTTCTATTATACGGTTGCCACATCTCAGTCGGGCACCGAATACTTCAAACTCTTGCATTGTATTCGGATTGTACAGGTGAGACAAGGCTTCGAATACCAAAGGATATGAAAATCCGTTTGTTAAAAGATTTTAACTACTACGCACCACCTGCTGCACATATTTGTGAAGAACATTTGCTTTTGAATGATTTTGAGGTTTTATTGTCAGCCAGAAATGTATGTCTTGACTTTAACGAAGCTCACATCATGGACATGATGCAGATTTTGAAAACTACCTATGCCGCAAGCGGGTAGGGTGGATTTTGAAAATATGGAAACAATGGATCCAAATGAAGTTTAATTTCTGACTGATCAAAGTGTCGAACAGTTCAACAGAATGTTTGAAGAAACGCCATCTTTATCTAGAAGGAGCAAAAGACCCAAAACCGCTTTGGCGATATATTTAATTAGGAGAACTGATGAACCCAATACAAGACTGGCAGATGTTTCACACAAGCATACCAACTTTAGAAAGAGAAATGAAAATAGCAAGAGACTGTCTAAAAGAAGAATTTATATTTCTACATTTGGGTTGGGATCATATAACAAAGGAACAAGTGCTTAGGCGAAACCTTTTAATACCTAAGGAGCTGTTCAAAAGCCCAGAACAAAACAAATGCAGAATTATACTTGATGGTATATGTTCAAAAAAGTAGCAACTTTCTCTTCCAAAGATGTACGTATTAGACGTATAGCCATCACAAGTTAAAACAACAAGTCAATCTACTAAAACTATTCCTAATAGTATGTTGTGGTGACTATATAATTGAAGTAGCAGGTCCCTATTCAGCAACTACATCCGATACAAGCATTTTAAAGAATTTAATTGATGATGAGAATAGTGTGTTCCATTGGTTTTTCCAAGAAGACGTTCTCAGTTTAGATAGAGGTTTCCAAGATGCCGTACCATATGTTGAGTCTTGTGGCTATGATGCTCATATGCCTAAATCAGTTTCAAGAGTCGAAACTCAATTGACAACGACTGACGCAAATAAATCCCGATTAGTGACGATTTGTCGATGGGTCGTGGAAGTAGTGAATGGCCGCTTCAAGAGATTTTATACTGCTCATGTAAGAGTGGCAGACGTACTTTGGGCACGTATACACATGTGTCTTGTACATGTAATGCACGTATGTCTATCGTGTGGTTTTTGGCGTATACGCGTTATGTTAATATTGACCATCGAGCAGTTTTTAGACAATATTGTAATTGATGAAAATGATTTATAATATGCCCTTTATATAATCTGTGCAGAATGGTTTTCGATGAAAAACATTTAAAATAAATTGTTTGAAAATAAACGGGTTTTAAGTAACTATATATTATGTCGTTAAACATTTAAAATGAATTGTTTAACCATAAACGGTTTTTAAGTAACTATGTCGTTTTTTTATCATTATTTTCCTAATTAATTAGTTATTTATTAAAACAATAATATTTTTTACCGAATAGAAGTAAAAGTGTATCGTTGCAGTGTTAAAAAACGATGAATTACTCGGAAACTGTGGGTTAGAATTTGATGCGCATTTGCACACATAGTTACTCCAACAGAATAAGTTCACCAACAATATAGTCAACCCTGGGGGCAGCAGTTTTTTTTTGGGACCAGAGCCCAAGCAATTTTGGTCATTGTCCTTTAAATTTAAAATGGCAGATTTAGGTCTATATGAATTTTTTTTAGAATACGCACGAGTATTATACATCATTTCTTATCGCCAGCGAAATGAAGCTCTTCGGAACATGGAGCTTGCTTTCGAAATTCCAGACCCCGAGTTTATGGGACTGTTTAGATTAAATAAAGTTGAATGTCTTAGTCTCATACAGGAGCTAGAGCCCTATTTACCCGCCCATCGTGGTGGAATAAGTATAATCTCCAAGGTAAGTGAATACATAATGAATAATTATTGTGAATTATGTATTCTTATGGTTGTGCCTAGGTTAACTTACCTACAATAGGCCAAGAGCCTACCAACCTCACTTATTGCACCAGCATGAGGAGGCCCACCGCCTGTGCCCATAGCAATTTGTTAACTGATTTTTACTGAAACTGTAAGCACCTACTTACAATAGACCAATCTTTGGCTGATTTGGCGGTACCAGACCCCTCAGCATTGAGCAGTGCAGCCACCTCCTGCCAAAGGCGTGTAGGCGTGTAGATTCTGCTCTTCCCCGAGCACTGTTATTGTAACCCCCAGCCCTGACCGGCACACAGTGGTCCGGATTTTAAATATGGTGGACTTAGAACCCAAGGACAATATTTCGCGCTGAAAAAGTTCATACGAACAGATAAGTTAACGCTCATCAACATTTGTTTTAGCGGTTTTTAAGGAATTGTTTACATTTGCGAAAAAAAATAAATGAAAAAAAAATGTATGGAGCAAAACTGAAATATATTTTTTTCTCAAAATGTTCAAAAGTGTTAGCAATGAAACCTTTTGTATGTTATTGCATTACACTTATTGGATCATTCCACAAATATTTTTTTCGCATTCACTTGCAGCCTTGGCCGAAATAAGCATCGGAACTTTCAATGTTTTTACTCCAAGTATTTGTGACAATTAAAGGTTTTTATTAATTTATAGTCACATAATATAAATTTTCAATATCATAAATATTAAAATTCATTATTTCTTGACTTTGAATGATTTTGAAAAATAGATACAATTAAAAAATATATATATTTTACTTCTTAGTAGTTAGCGCTGTTAATCAAAGCGCAGTTCGTGACCGAATGACGCCTGCTAATTTTCCCATTTTTTTCTATTAAATTTCAGTTTGCGAAGGAAACGACTGACTTTGTTAAGCAAGAACAAGCGTCAATGAAGGAAGAAATACAAAATTTAACTATTTCAAGTTGGAGAAACTTGGAAGTTACTCATAAGCTGCACATGACAATGATTGATGGGAAAGTGACTACAATAATCACAAATACTCCATCTGCAGCTACTTGCAATGTTTGTCTTGCAAAACCAAGCGAGATGAATAATCTTTCTCAAATATTTTCAAGACCTATGCGGGAAGATGTATATCAATATGGATTGTCAACACTCCATATGTGAATTCGAAGCATGGAGTGTTTTTACACATTTCGTATAATTTAGATTTCGAAATGTGGAGTGCACGAGGTGAAAACAAGAACCTTAAGAAGTTTCGGAAGGACATGGTGCAATCGGAGTTCAAACAACAGATGGGACTTTGGATTGATGTTGTGAGGCAGGGCTTTGGAACAACAAATGATGGGAACACGGCCAGAAGATTTTTTCGGGAATACGAAAAGACAGCTCAAATAACGAAGATTGATGCTGATTTGATAAAACACTTCGCAGTCATATTGCAAGTGTTATCTTCTGGACAGGCTGTCAATATCGATGGATTCCGTGGATACTGCAAGGAGACTGCTGAGCTCTTTGTACATCACTACCCCTGGTACAACATGCCTTCCAGCGTACACAAAATGCTGATACATGGCGCTGACATATGCAAACATTTCGCTTGCCTTCCTATCGGAATTTTGTCAGAAGAAGCAGCAGAAGCAAGAAATAAGGACTTCCGAAATACCAGAGAGCGCCACACGAGGAAAACGATTGCAAAATAATGAAGACATTATGCACAATTTTTTGATATCTTCAGATCCTTATATTTCTCATCTGAAACCTAAATACAACAATTTTAAATCATCAAATATGTTTCCAGAAGCTTTGCAGTTATTAATAACACATAGACTAATAATTGATACTTATAACCCACAGCTTGCCCGGGCCAGCGGTGAGGGCTCAGTATGGGCGCAGAGGCGAGCAGGGTGGCTTCGTGGGAGCAAAGAGAGTGTCACTTTAGACAGTGGTCTAGAGAGGCTGCCGCCTCTGCCAGTCAGCGCGCCTTCTATGAACGACAGCGTGCGCAGCAGCAAGCGACGCGGGACGCGGAGAGGAAAAAGGAGAAAGAGGAGCGTGAACACCATCACAACGAAATGCGTCGAGAGGCGGAGATGCGTAGGGAGGAGGCAAAAGAACGCTATGAGGAACAACAACGGCGGATTGCCGAAGCGAGGGCTGAAGGGTGCCCCCGTGAAGAGGCTGCACAAAAAAGGCACGAGGAGCGCATGGAGCTAGACAAGCAGAAGCTACAACTCCGTGTAGGCGAGTTGAAAACGAAAGCCGAGAAGGAGGAACGCATCCGCATTGAGCGTCAGCAGCATGCACGTCGATAAACTAAAACGTGTGGCCCGGGCCCCTAGTGGGTTAAATAGGTGATAGTATAAGATAATCATAATATAGCTATTAAGACATGCATGGGCGATGCGGCGGAGTGCTAATATATGTGTGTTGGCACCCTGTTCGCGATCCCAATATCTATATTGAGCAAGATTAGATGTGTTTCTATGTCTCCAATCCGGAGTACACTAAAAGATGCAACGAATATTTGCCAACAATGTCTAAGCAAACAAAAAAGAGCGCGGACCTAGTGTCTGCGGATGTACATATATGTAATGGCAGGAGGTTCAGGTTTTAGTCAGTAAGAGTCTGACACTACCCAGGCTGGCTCACTAGTGAGGCAGCCTGGGTGTCCATGATGGATATCCCACTCCTGCCAATAAAAAAAAACCTCCAATTTGAAGCTCACCACAGATTCGGTGAGATTCAAATTGTCTCGGGAATACCAGCGCAGGGAAGACAAAACAGTAGACCGGTGCGGCACTAGCAGCAAAGAAAAAGGAAAAACTATTCCGTTGTTATAGATGCATGAAGCCGGGACACAGCATAATTATATTGTCAGAAGAAAATCAGTGATGGTGTGAAAGAAAAGCATCAAGATAAGTCTTTATTGGCATAATAACAGCCTCTTCCTGAAGATAAATCTGTCAAGGTTGTTAATCAGCTGGGTTTGTCTTTTACTGGTGTTGTATGACATATTTTTAATATTGTTGTTTGTTCCTAATTGTGCACCTAACTAATGTCGAATGTATAACTATGTAAATAGGTATTTAATTTTAAATATGTGTAATTAAAATCAGCAAGTAGAAAGTGTATTAGTTGTGTAATGTATTAGAAAAATAAACTAAATGCTACTGTCAATTTTGAAAGTCGCCTTTTAGATGTCACTCTCTGTCACTTGCCATTACTTTGAACACACGTAGCCTAAAAAGAAACCTTTGTTCAGATTTACAATCTTTCTTCTCTCGCCTAATCAGGATTCTGGTGGGAATTTGAAAAAGCGCGAATCGGATTTTATTTACAAATTAAAATTTTCGTATATTTTTCGATATTTTCAGCTGAAAGAACTATTAAATTGTTATTGGGGCATTGAGTGAGCGTCATAAATTACTGGAAACGAGGGGGGCGAGGATAACCCGCCCAACTCACACAAGCGTTGTCTGAGGACGGAGCCACAACCAATGCTAAGGATTACAATGGTGGCGGCGCTGAGAGTACGGACTCTGCTTATTTGCCCTATCTAAAACCAAATTACAAGAGACCCAAGCAGCAAAATGTGGTCTAGTAATTGTCCTGGAACCACCATTTCCTTAGAACTGTAACAGACATAAGCAATTACAACCACGGAAAAGGGCCCAATTTATAGGCGTAATTTACCTAATCAAATATCTATAGTAGACTTGGTGAACACTACTTTGACCAATAACGACCTTATAGTTGGACTACGACACTATTGCTAGTGTCACCGCTCTTCTTTAATTTGAATTTGCCGCGTTATCGGCGGAGCCTAACACAGACGACCGGAGAACCGAGAGTTGTGACACTGTCAGTTGACAATTGGAGTGGAAGAAAAAAGTGTGAATTATTATCGAATCTATACGTGTTGTAAAGTTGTATCTTAATTAAAGGCTTTAAATTTTATTTCTTTAGATATAGAGAAACGCAATTTCGTCTTTCATTATAACTATTTACGCCCGCGAAGCTAACTATCAGCACTCAATGGCACCAAACACGACAATAACGACCTTATAGTTGGACTACGTAGAATTGTTTGCTCGCGCGAAGCTAACTATCAGCGCTTAATGGAACCAAATACGACAATAACGTACACAGTCAATCTCTTACAAGCTCATACAAAGTGTTGTGAATTGATGAATGTTGTTGCGCACATTTGTAAAGATTAATATTGATAAAAGGTAAGTTATTCATCCATTTCTTATAAATATTATCTAGAATATCAATTCTGAGTAGAATGTAAGTTAACAATAAGTCAAGATATATGATGTGTTTGAATGTGCATGGCGCACGTACATTTTCGGTGAAGTATAATAAGATTTCTATCAAAAAATTTACACGCCCTTGAAATTTGCGTTTTCATTAAGTTTAATTTTAAAATAATGTTGGTTTGTGTAAGTCATACAACGAAAAGTATTTTTTTTCTATTCTTGTTGCCTCACGTTGCGTGAAAGAGTCGCGAAAGCGAAAAACCGTCAGTAAAGATGTCGGAAGTGATACCTAAAATTTCGTATGAAAATATTGGTATTGCTGTAGCAGTCATTAATTCACACTTAAAGCGAGATCAGACGTGCACCAGTATGACCATCGTTATGGAGGGATCTAAAGAGTATTGGGGAGAACTCAAGAAATTTACTGACTTAAAAACTGCCCTATCCGCCTACTATGCATACGCTTATGCATGGTTTAAGTACGGCATAATTCTTTGGGGAAATAGTGTGGATGTAAATGACTTGTTTATCCTACAAAAAAAATGTATCAGGATAATGGTCTATATTGATGATGATGAAAGCTGTAGGCCACATTTTAAGAAACTGGAAATTCTTACTTTGACATCAATATATATTCTAGAAATCTGTAAATTTGTAAGACAATATCCAAACTTTTACTTAAAAATATCAGACCAACCGCGTCGATATGTACCGCGCTCACGATTTAAAAACATGCTTGTAATACCACAATCTAAGCTGAAATTGCACAGCACGAGTCCTCACGTGACATCAATAAAAATATATAATAAAATACCGAACGACATAAAAATAGAAGAAAATAATACAATATTTAATAAACGTCTAAAAGAACTACTAGTTCGTAAATGCTATTATACACTAAATGATTTTCTTAATGATGACTTCAAAATGTGATACATACCTACCTTTATTTACAACTGAATCCATTAACTAAAATCTAATTTATTTATTATTTTAACTTACGATATTACTTATACTTCGACATACTCAATTAAGTAATTGCCTTTTGATAAAAAAATCATGATTTTTATTTAATAAATGTTTTGTGTGTATGGATTTTGAAGACATTAATTTTAATTTTTGATGATGACAAAGGACACCTTACTTTTAAAAATATGACATAGAATTAATTATTTGCTACTTATTTATAATGATTTATACTTGTAATTTTATTTTATTCTACTACTTAAATTAAATTATACTAAGTTAAATTGTTGTGCCCGACAGGGTCCATGTGAACATATAATTATTATTATGAAGATCTTGTAAAACACATGTGATATGCAATAAAGAATTGAATTGAATTGGAGCATACTTAACATGCGCCTCGGCGTCTTCGTATGATCCAGCCCAAGTAACCATTTTGACAAAGTTGGTTTTCCCAAATACATTAACAAACCGTTATAGGCGTACTTTGTTTAATAATGGTAAATATCAGAACCATTGCTTGGCCATATTGTTTGGAATTATAGTTCCGCAAATATTTCTATAACCGGACGGTTATTTTAAATATTACTATTATGTACCTATGTCTTATTTTAATATTTTTGTTTAATGTTTCTGGACGCGCGTCGATCGCTTTTGACTAAAAGGGATTTCCGAGCTTTAAAAACCTTAAGGTGGCCTTGGAACGAAACGCATTTCTTGTTGTCTCACAAATGTCGTGGTTGTAACCATAAAGTTTCAAAAAATCTTGCAAGATAGCCACGACAATTCGTTCTGAATAAAGAACACAATATAAGATCATTGTTAAAAGAAGATAATTTCTGGTGTGAAAAATGCTGCTTCTATTTTATTTATGACCACTTCACCAGGCACCAGGCAGGTACATCGACGCGAAAAATGTTACCATGGATTCAGTACATGATTCTGAACCTCCATAAGTTGAAATTTTTAGTCGGTTATTAAAAAAAAACTGCTGTTTCATAGAAAAGTGCAAAACCTACGCGGTCAAAATGCATGGAACAGCAATTTGTTCTAAAATAACCGACGATAAATTTCATTGCAGGGGGGTTCAGAATCATGTTACCTACTGAATCCATGGTAACAGTTTTCGCGTCGATGTCCTTCATTCAGAACAGTGGAGTCTTTCGCTTTTTTATAATACATATTAGTAGGTATGGATAGTTTACAAGGACGGGTTTGAGCATTTTTACTAATAGGTACCTATGTTTACTGTTCTAGGTATGGTTTTAGTGTGATCTATGTTTATTTTTTGCAGAGTCTTGCCATGCCGTTTAACGTGGTGCAAACTAAGGAAAAAAGTCAGTTAAAGTTAGCAGGTGTACCATATCTATGCGTACACAATAACGTTCTTTTTTGGCCGAAAAAATCTGCAGAAAAATTAAGAAGACAAGAAAATTGCCAACCCGACGCTTCTTGGGACACTATGGCATGTCTTGTGAAAAGAAAAAGTTTGGAGTCCCTCGTGTGCCGTGAGCCCGACCGGTTCAGTTTCTGTGCGTTCCGTAAGCGAAAAATCGAAGTTGTGGGTTTTTGTGCGAGAAAACCAATTTTTTTATCTCAAAGTTGCGGCTTAGTGAGCAGCATATAACCGTTCAAAAATAATCGAAATCGGTTCAGGGACTTGGATTCTGTGAGCAAAAACATCGAGCTCCGGTCGTAAACAAAGGAACAAGTACCGAAAAGCGCGTGCGCCGTGCGAATTCCCGCGACAACCTCAAAAAGTGCAGTGATTAAATGAAGGATACCGGCCTTTGCCCACACCCTTACGAAAAATCTGATTTTTCCTAGCTTGCCAAGGGTGTTTTTTCACCGCTTTAACAAAACACCAAGTATAAAAAGCAGAAAAAACAACATCTTCTTGACCTGAAAATTCGAGAAATAGTGCGAGGCAAATAGTGCGCAGTGAGTGTAACAACATCGCCGATCATCCCTGCGAAGTTGAAGTACCAGCCCCAAAAATCCACTGACTCCCAGAGGCTGCCACCTATCACCTGAAGCATATCCCATCAAAATTGAATAACGTTATAATATAATTATGGAAACAAGGTATTTGCTGTTTGTATCGTATAACCGATCCCTACTTTTCCCAATGCCTTGTGTAGCCCATTCGTTAAATATTGATATATTTGTCACTTTTATTTTCTTAATTGGACACGCTTTATTAAATTCTTGGCATATTGTAGAGAATAGAGTAGAGTAATTTACGTTGGGGTCTCGTGAAGTGTAGCAAGAAGTGGACACTTTGATTTTAATATTTTTATTTAAAGTTTCCAACTTGTTTTTAGATAAAGATCTTAATTCAACTATTTTATTTGACCGTATCTTATTTTTTGATTCAAAATTCATTAATTGTCCCATATGATCAGACCTAACACCGCTAATCAAAGAAGAGCCCTTTATCATGCAATTCATGAATATATTGTCTATGCATGAGGCTGAAGAAGCAGTTATTCTAGTAAATCTAGTGGCTTCATTAAATATATGATTTAAATTAAAAGATTTAAATAACGACAAAAGTTTTCATTTTTCTGGTGAGTTGCTTAAGGACGTATTCACAAATCTAACAAAAATAAGCAGATTTTCGGTCAATGTTACGACAAAATGAAACTAAATTAAAGTAAACTAATAATAACCACAGATAGATTAGTCTTTCATCTATAAAATTTGCTGACTTTTTTCTTAAAAATGACGGTTTATTATATTGAAAAAACGATTTTCCGTTACCTCTTCACATGAAATTGACGATATCGGGTTGAGTTTAGCTCAATATGCCTTCTATTAAGAACGTAATAAAAAAAATTACCATAGGTACGGGTATATGTTCAACTCAAAATAGTGGTGAAAAAATTAATCAAAATATTACAAATAGTCTCAGAAAAAAATTAAAATCGCGTCTATCTTTTTCACATAATTTGCCATTATATGTGAATCTTAATGGTTGGCAATAAGGGTTATTTTATTTGGTCACTGTCTTGATTTACTTCACAACAATTTCTAATGCAATCTCAGTCCGGGCTCGGCCGCCGTCGTGAGTGGACTCTGTGTCGCTTGTAAGCAGCAGCTCGTGTAAAAAAGATCGCTGTACGAATACAAGAGATTTGACAACACCAAACTAGATACTTTACGCAACTTGGATTTTTTTGTTTTTTTTTTTGCTAGACGTAATTATAGGATTATAAATTCACATTCGTCTAGGACTTACTGGTGTGACCTGAAGGTTTACTTTGGTGACTGCTACTGGAACTCCTAGACGAGTAGAGCTAGGTGTGCCGAGTTTGGGCTCGTTTTGTTAGTTATGATGAGAACTTACCTCCGGACTAGATGGAGTGTACTGAAAGTCTACTTCGATGACAGCTACTGGAACTCCTAGATGAGTAGACCTAGGTGCACCGAGTTTGGGCTCGTTTTGTTAGTTATGATGAGAACTTACCTCCAGACTAGATAGAGTGACCTGAAAGTCTACTTCGATAGCTGCTACTGGAACTCCTAGACGAGTAGAGCTAGGTGTGCCGAGTTTGGGCTCGTTTTGTTAGTTATGATGAGAACTTACCTCCGGACTAGATGGAGTGACCTGAAAGTCTACTTCGATGACTGCTACTGGAACTCCTAGATGAGTAGACCTAGGTGTACCGAGTTTGGGCTCGTTTTGTTAGTTATGATGAGAACTTAGTGAACGAACGAACGTGAGTGAGTAAGTGAGTGAGTGTGAGTGAGCGAGTGAGTGATCGATCGATCGTCACGTCATCATAATGATGATGATCATGGTCATCATCATCATGGTCATAATCATGAATGATGACCATGATGATGATGACCATGATCATGATAACAATGATGATCATGATGATGACTATGATGATGATGATCATGGTCATGATGACCATGATGATGATTGTCATTGTCATGATGATGTTCCATGACCATGGCGATGATGGTCATGGTCATGATGATCATGATGATGATCACGGTCATGATGACCATGATGATGATGATCATGAAAAACATGATGATGATGATCATGATAACCATGATGATGATCATGGTCATGATGACCATGATGATGATGATCATGATCATGATAACCATGATGATGATCATCCATGGGTCTACCGCGTAACAAAATGGTAATGAACATCAGACTCTGATAATAAACTTCAATACTATCGTGAGAGCCTAAACTTCGTGCTACTCTGTAAAAAAAAATACCGATCAGTAAGTTGGGACTCCTATCTTCATGATCGGTATTTTTTTACAAGGAAGCTCAAAGCTTTGACTCTCACGATCGTATTGAAGTTTATTACAAGTGTCGATGTTATTACCATATTAGGTACGCGGTAGAGCGGCAGGATGGATGATGATGATGGTCATGGTCATGAGGTCATGAGGACTATGATGATGATCATGGTCATGATGGACATGATGATAAACATGATGATGATCATGGTTATCATGATCATCATCATGTTTATCATGATCATCATCATGGTTATCATGATCATCATCATCATGGTCATCATGACCGTGATCATCATCATCATAGTCATCATCATGATCATCATTGTTATCATGATCATCATCATGGTCATCATCATCATCATAATGGTCATCATCATGATCATTATCATTATGATGACGTGACGATCGATCGATCGATCGATCACTCACTCACTCACTCACGTTCGTTCGTTCACTAATTTCTCACCATAACTAACAAAACGAGCCCAAACTCGGCACACCTAGCTCTACTCATCTAGGAGTTCCAGTACGTCAGCAGTCACCGAAGTAGAATTTCAGGTCACTATTTAGTCCGGAGGTAAGTTCTCATCATAACTAACAAAACAAGCCCAAACTCAGCACACCTAGCTCTACTCATCTAGGAGTTCCAGTAGCAGTCACCAAAGTAGACTTTCAGGTAACTCCATCAAGTCCGGAGGAAAGTTTTTATCATAACTAACAAAACGAGCCCAAACTCGGCACACCTAGCTCTAGTCATCTAGGAGTTCCAGTAGCAGTCACCGAAGTAGACTTTCAGGTCACTCCATCATGTCCAGAGGTAAGTCCTCATCATAACTAACAAAACGAGCCCAAACTCGGCACATCTAGGTCTACTCATCTAGGAGTTCCAGTAGCAGTCAAGGAAGTACACAATCAGGTCACTCCATCCAGTCCGACAATAAAAATATAATACCTACATATTACAAAAATATAAAATATGACAAAACAAAAAATTTACTTTAAAAGTATCGAAATTAGTTATTCCCGCAGCTATCCGGGCGTGTGTGTGAGTATTTGAGCCGTGTCAATGTAGTGGTGCGATTAGTGCGATTCGATACCTATCCATTTTGCAAACGCCTCCTTAAAAGGTCAATATTCAAGTCGCCATAAAAAAATGTCAAATTATTATTTTTAAAAAGTTTTGTGAGTATTTCTTCCAATAGGTACAATAATGCGCCTACCACACGTGCATGCTTGACCACAGTTTTACTTGCGCATGCCAGCTGGTACACTGAACACTGTGCGTGTAGTTGGTAAAACGGTAGTATGCGCAAACCCCAAAGCTTGGCTTGATGGTTTTTAAACTTGCTTGAAATTCTGGCATGCGCAAGCTATACTTGTACAAACTTGTCTGCGCGTGTGGTTGGTAGTTCAGTGTTCAAGCCGCTCTCAGTTAAGTCGGGTGGAGTAACTTTACGCGCACGGTCGTAAAAATGGCGGATTTACGTACAGTAAGGGGACAAAAGTCCAGTGGCATGTTAGAGTTCATAATCGCATGCTACGGGGCGTACGAGCTGTTTGTGTGAGTGGTGACTCAACGCACACAACGTAATGAGACGTCACCACACACACTCAGAAGTTAAATAAAACGAAAGAAAGAATACGTCTGTTTCACTTGTCAGTATGAATGACCTTGGACGGTCCATTCCACTGTTGTAATTCTATAATTCAAGAAATTGCAATAAGCACCAATAGCTGCATGCGTTATGCGTAGGATTTCGATTTACGAGGCGTGTGGGTTCGAATCCTTGACAAAACCTTGTATTTCTTTTTTTCTTTTTTATTAATTGATGGATTCGCTTAATGATTTAATACTATAAAGTAAGTGATTATTTTCTAGGTCATTATTGCAAAATTAAGAAAAATAAAAAGAATTATAACAATATACGTTTATTTGTTTTAATTACAATAATAATCCTACGACAAAATACGTTTATTTGTTTTAATTACAATAATAATTCTTACAGTAACACTTATTAGTTATTGAGGTAAGCTTAGTATTCGTTTTCTTGACGAAAAGAAGATTGAAACTAAACCTCAATCTATTAATTCTTTAACTACCGACTAACTTTAATATGGCCGGCAATTACAACTTAAATCTTTTACCCCTCCATCGTTTACTAATAAACTCATGGTTGAGTTTATTGTTATCTCTTTTCTTTGATATGAAAATGACAATGAGTGAATAAAAATGAAGTGTTTAATAAGGGGGTAAAGCACTTGCAAATTTTCAACATTTAGTATGATCTCCATTGTTCTCGATACAGTCAAGTAAGTGTCGACACATTGAGCACAAGATTAAAACATATTTACGTTCCTCTTATATTTTCTCATATCTAAAGAAAAGAAAGAAAGAAAACACATTTATTCAGCACGGACAGAGACAACACACGAGAGAGAAATAAAATAAAAATTAACTTAACCTTTAAACAGTAAAAAATAAAAAATAAAACAGACACTGCACGCAATACGACACATATAATACTTTCACATAAATTATTCACTATAGCGTGTGTTATCCTTACACCATAATGAAGTTTTCCCTTTTGGCTAGATAGAATATTTTTTTCATTTGAAAATATAGTAGTTAATTGTCTCAGTTGAAATAAGTATAAATATTCTCTTGCGAAACGTCCTTGATTTTCTATCAAAAAGCTGGTCTTCGGTGATGCACACCTTCAGCGTGGAGTGCATGGCGAACAGTTAGTAATGACGTGTCGAATACTTCTGCAAAATATTTAGTTGGTATAAAACCACTTGTTTGATGTTTCATATTCGTTCACCATGTGTCGTCGCTGCCCGGCCTTCCACTTCGCTCTCGACTTCCAAGGCTACTTTCTTCCTCATAGGTATCTCTTAACCCATCGACTCATAGTATTTTTCTAGAACAATAAAAAGAAATACTATTAAACATCTATAAGCAAAATACTAAAACTGATTACTATTATTATTATATATTCTATATTTAATATTATTTTGTTTCTAATTTATTATATTATAATAATTAAGAAACAAAATAACATTAAATACTTATATTATATAACCTAACTTCCTTTTCCCTGAGGGTCTAGGGCGCCGGGGTCGGGATAATACACCGGGATTTTAAAACTTGTGAAGAAAGTCCGTTTCTATACATTATATTATAATGTATAGAAATAGGTTATATATAAGTATATATTATATATTAATATATAATTAAAAATATATAATTATACTTATAATATATCTAATAATTAAAGAAACAAAACAATATTAGGAATATAATTATTAGAATTCTTATTCATCATTCAATAATCTAAATAAATAAACTTAGAAATGATTTATCTTTTTCTTTTGTTTTATTTGAACATAAACTAAACTATTATTACAAGAACATAACTATTATTGATCATGATCAATAATACACTCATTAATCTTTGATTTAGTTTTATGTTTAATAAAATATATAAATTACTCACAGTCAGTCCGATTTCATTCGATATTTGTGTTTTATTTATAACGTCCACTTTTAGGCAGAGCAATAATAGGTATTCGCTCTCGCTTCGATAATAACACTATTGCCTGTATTTTGAAAAGTTTATCCACAACACTGGTATAATAGATTTAACCACAAATCACTAACCAACAATAACTTCCAACCATGCTATGGCAACTAGGAGTAATACAAAAATTTCGCTAAAATACTGAAAACAGCGCCGTCTAAGAAAAAGTTAGGAGAAACAAAATTACGGTGTTGCTATATTTAAATATATGATTCTTATGCTGGGAGTTTCCATAAAATAGAAATCAATAAATAAAATAATTATCACAAGTTATTGGTAAAGTGAATAAAGAAAAATAATAGTGTAATAAATTCAAGCATATTGAGGTTATTAGCATCAGCACAATAATACAGAAATCATATTTTTGTATTTAAAACGTGCACAGTTTTGTTTTCTTATGGGCACACTTGTATTGCAAATGGCCGGTGTGAGAGTGTTTACGCTCCTGCGCATTTTCCTTTTGCAATAAAAGTCTCATTGTTTCGCAAGTGCATCTGCTATCCACGTTGAGTTGAGCCTCTGTTCCTCCGTGTTGCCCAGAAAAGAAAGAAAACAATGAAATCAAAAAGTATGTATATAATTTAATATAAAACACTATTACTGAATTGCACAATTAAACTGGAATGAAGATCCCGCCCAAGGTTAGGTCATAAATGTAAAAAAATACTTATTTACTTTGAATACTTTGAAAATATTATCAGCTACAATGAGAGGCTAAAACATTATAAAATCACCTCGTTAGCAGACAGAAGGAAACTGGCCGACCTGATATTCCCGCACAAAATATTTAATGGAAGCGTTTGCCGCGAATAAGTAGCTATAACCTATTTAATAATATCCCATGATCCAGAACAAACCTAGGGCATTTCGCCGTTCTGTAGGCAATTTAAAGACATATCAAAATGTTGTGATTTGGATATTGCTCTCAGTAAAATAATGTTAATTTTACTAGTGTTTCTTATTTTTGAATACCTTGACTGCTTGGAAACCACTGGCGTTGTGTTTGCTACCCTAATAATGACGGTTTGAATGACCTAATATATACGACGTTTTTGTTGATCCGATATATTTGTGCAAGATGGGTGTTCTGAACAATTTGACGACCATGGTTGACAGGATATCAGTGATTACTTTGGATGTTTCTAAATATTAGGTCACTTTGACTGCCCCTAACAATATGATGATGACTATACCTAGTAAGTGAATGCTGTGGTCTCCTATAATTGGAGGCGCACAATTAATACCAACCAATGAAATTATTTCAAATGTCATGTGTCTGTGTAGACTTTGTTGGGAGGTCCTATAAATAAATAATATACTTCATTTTTAACTCTTGAATATGTAAATCTTTTTTAAAGCTTGATTATAATTTTGTTTATAAGAAAATACGTGTTTTTCAGGTCCTCGTGTAACTTTGGCGCAACATAAGGAATATAAATCGATTTTGAAAAAGTTAAGAAAATGTGAAAGCGTTAAGAAGTCTTTTAAAGCAAAATACATGATTGCTAAAAAAATGAAAACAACAACTGCATTCAATATTGTTTGTAAGCATATGTCTAATACTGCGAAGTTATTTTGCCAAATGCAAGCGTCTCAAAGCGGCAAGAAAAAAAAAGGAAGGCGATTCACGCTTGATGAAAAAATATTGGCGTTGTCTCTTTACAAACCATCTCCAAAGGCATATCGCATACTGAGCAACATATGTATTTTGCCAAGCCGAAGAACCTTACAAAATTTACTACACAAAATAAACCTGAAAGCTGGAGTAAACAACATAATATTCGAAAATTTAAAAAATAGAGTCGCCAAAATGCCTAACAATTACAAATATTGTGTTTTAACTTTCGATGAGATGGCAATTGGACCCGGTATTTCCTACGACAAAAGAAATGACAAAATATCAGGATTTGTAGACAATGGTGAAATAACCGGAAAAGAATATTGTGATCACGTACTGGTTTTCATGATAAGAGGCGTTGTGAAAAAATATAAGCAGCCTCTGGCCTATTATTATTGTAGTGGAAGCACTAAAACTATGGAATTAAAGAAACAAATAAAGATTATTATAAAAAAAGTGCAAGAAACAGGACTGAAGGTCGTGGCAACAGTATGTGACCAAGGCACCTCCAATGTGGCAGCTATAAACTCCTTATTGAAAGAAACACAAGAAACTTTCTTACGCAATGGACAAGAATATAAAGAGGGTTTTTTTGAGGTGGAAATGGATAAAATTTTTCCAATATATGATCCACCTCACCTCATAAAAGGTATGAGAAACAACCTACTTACAAAAAACCTTAAATTTACCATTAAAGGTAAAGAATGTATTGCAAAATGGGACCACATTGTGACATTGTACAAAAGGTGTCCAGGTTATAGAGGCGTGAAGCTGGTGCCTAAATTAACGGCTCACCATGTATTACCTGCATTAATACCAAAAATGAGGGTTAAACATTGCACTCAAGTGTTCAGCCAATCAGTTGGAGTAGCTCTTGGATTTATGGCAGGTAAGCAGTTTGTTATTTTTATTAATTTATTATTGTGAATGTTTATAGATACATAGCTTTTAATTTCCTATCTGTCTTTACTAATGTTACAATCGTGAAAATATCAGTCAGGTTTTTCAATGATATAGGCCCAAGTTCACCGACAATATAACTTATGATTAGAGCAAAATCTGTCGTTTAAACATGAATTTTTGTATGGGTAATCAGACCATTAATTTTAAACATCTGTTATTTTGTGGTTCAAAATGCCCCGTAGTCTATTATCATACAGCCAGATTTAATTGCCAACTATCGTGATCTGCGGGTCTACCGCGTAACAAAATGGTAATGAACATCAGACTCTGGTAATACACTTCGATACGATCGTGAGAGATTAAACTTCGAACTACCTTGTAAAAAAGAAAAACCTATCATGTAGTTGAGACTCCCATCTTCATGATCGGTATTTTTTAACAACGTAGCTCGAACTTTAATCTCTCACGATCGTATTGAAGTTTATTACTAGTGTCGATGTTCATTACCATTTAGTACGTTGGAGACCCGCTGAATATTGCCATAACCACCACCCTCGACAAAACAGATTTGTAATCGCAGTATGTTAATTTCAAACATGATGATGCTACTTCCAATCTTGTCATAATCTCTTAGTAGATATTTAAAACGCGCACAGAAAATGATAAGGTGGCCATGAGAAGACAAGCAATTGTTATCGATACAAAAAAATAATAATTAAGAAACAAAATAAAATAAAAACACTTGCATCTGAGGGCCATTTATTTATTTATTTAATTACAACGGTTGTGTTACAACCAATTACACTGCCAAAGTACATTAGCTACATTTTTCAGCAGAATCCTTTTGCTTACATTAAGTGAATAATGAGTGCGAAATAAGCCCTTAATAAGTCGAAGTGTGTGTGTGTGTGTGATCATATTGTTAATCAAACTAAGTCCAATGTAAATAAGTTTCGTTCATAATCATCATACTCGCCTGTTAAGTTCCATTGCTGAACATGGGCCTCCCAATGACTGCTACCATAAACGGTCTTTTGGGACATTGCCAGAATCACCACACTTGGTATACGGATTGCTGATTGCATGTTCTTAGCACAAATAAGGATGCTGTTGTCCATCCTCTTTACATGATCCCTAAGTCGCCTTTTACGACACGCTCAGACGGAGAGTGGTGGTCTATTCTTTACCGAGAATCACACCGATGGATAGTCGTGTTAATATATTTTATCTACTTTGCAGGATATGGAAGTCTAGAAAAGGAAAGTACCGACACAGCAGATTTACTCATGTTCTTCGATGATTTGTTTGACAGCGTCAATGGGAGTTTTAGCGGGATAAAAGGAGGAAAAATCTACAGGGCTGCAGTGACCCCAACCTCACCTCACCACAAATTGTGGAACTATAGTCTACCTATTCTCAAAACCATGAAATTTATTAATTCAAATAACCAAGGAGTAGTGCCTTCGTTGTCAAGCTGGATCAAAACCATAGAAGGGTTTAAATTAATTGTAAAATATTTAAATTCCAAAGGGATTAACTCTTTATTGCTGCGCAATTTCAATCAAGACGCGTTGGAAAACTTTTTTGGGGCAATTAGAGCTCATGGTTACAGCAACATTATGCCTACGTCGTCTGCATTTGAAGGAGCCTTCAAAACTCTATTAATTAATAATATTTCATCCTCACATTCAGTTGGCTCAAACTGTGAAAAAGATGACGGTGTTTGTCTCCAATCACTAAAATATTTTTTAGCGAAACCAGGAGACAACAGCTCTACTGAATGTGAAGGGGAAATTGACAGTGCTCATTTAAATGTAGAACTTTTAAATACAGACGACCTAATACAGAGCCAAACTCCAATGGACGTTGAAAGAAGCGCAGCAATAGGGTATTGCAGTGGGTGGATAGCACAACTTGCCAAAAAGCATATTTATAAAAACTGTGTGGCCTGCAGAAACAATATGGAAGCAGAAGAGCTACAAAGTTTCCACAAATATATAAAAATGAAAGAATTTGGCAACAAAAGGTGGTTGTGCTATCCTACAAGAGCATTGTTTGATTTCTTTGCCCAAGTGGAACATATATGTATAGAAATATAAGCAATAAAGAATATATATCGGCATATATAAAATTAATTATAAATGTAAATGTAAATTTATCATATATTACTTGTGCTGAACATAAAGATAATTAGCGTAATTATTTAATAAATAAAAGCACAATGTTTTTCATACACAATTGGTGCAAAGATATCAACAATGTTCTCATTGGAAAAATAACCTTTTGGGATATAAATGATCCTATGAAAGAAAAGGCAAATAGACACTATCTAAAACATAAAGGAAGAAAAAGAAAAACACAAAATAACATATTAAATGTATAATTTAGTTTAGGAGTACTTAGACTCTCATTTTGTACCTATAAATTCAATATTTTCCCAGTTTTTCGTATTTTTACATAAGTAAACATTAGATATTGATATAATTTTGATGTCTGCGACAGCAACACATTTTATGTAGATAAATTCAAATGATTGTTTGCCTTTAAAATAGCATGGTTAAATAGTATTCATGTAATGTTTATAAAAGTCGCAAAATATACAAATTTACACCATTGATTGAATTTAGAAGATATTTATAGCATAATAAGTGCATAAAAAAATATTATGTTGATTAATAAAAATAAAAATTTACACAAATAACCAAATACTTCTCAAAAATTTCTCTAACATATGCAAAATTGCAAAAAACCTGGATAAATATTGAATTTTCAGCCACAAGCTGGAGCATCCCTTTAATATGCAGTGTACATAGTTAAATTTATTTTATAATAAATTATGTTAAAATATTAACTGTTTTATTCATAATTTTCAATAACTCTTCCTACGTCACTTGACATATAATACGTACCTAGTATGCAGCGTACAGCTATAGGTATATGTAGCTATAGCTAGGTACCTATACCCTTAGTTCCCCTACCGAAAAAATAGATGGCGTTGCGGTTGATATTAAGGTTAATAATAAAAAAAGGCCGAGCTGCCTGTCTATGTCCGATATACTATTGTAGTCTTTGCTTCCAACAAAGTTCTATTCGATCTAAATGACTGAGTCGTAACTGCATCTGTCTACCTTACAGAAATCGAAATAACTTATTAAAATTTTTGTTGTCTACCTACTTACTTTACAATTTATAATTGAACAAGACAACTCGGTAGGCTTGTTATTATTATCGAACCACTATGTTAAACTTAATGAATAAATGCCTTAAGACTTAAGAATATTTCATAAAACTTTAAAAAAACTATAACCTCACGTGAGATTCGAACCCACCGCATACCTTTGTTTCAATACACCTACCACAGCACCTTACCCGCTACGCTAGCATGCCATATTCTAAGACGATTGAAATTATGAAATACAATCGGTTGTGGTTGCAGACAACAGTGCGTGTGTGTGAGTTTCTATAGTATGAACACGATATCGAGTATAGAAACTCGTAAAGAAGGTCGTAAGTCAACTCATTAGTGTTAATCTATTGCTTTGTGAGACTGCTACTGCATTAATGACCGAGACTGAACCGAGAACCGAGAATGGCGGATTTACGTACATACAATCGACAGTTCGCTACTGAATTCATTGAATTATATAAATCTCTGCCCGCTCTGTGGAAGATCAAATCCAAGGATTATTCTGACAGGAATAAAAAGAATGACGCATACGAACAAATGATAACTAAATTGAAAGAGGTATGTATTTAAGAACAGAATATTTTTATAGGTAGATATTAAATTTCATAAAATGCATATACTGTTTACAAACCCTTTTTATTATTTCAAATACCAACACGTGAATACGTAATTTAAATTTATGTTTGGTTTTCGATTAAAGTTGAACAATGTTTAAGTATTCAAATTACATTAAGTTTTAATTGTAATTGGCACCTTATTCAATGGTCATCTACCCATTCATATCCTTTTTAGGTAGAACCTGAGGCTACGAAAGATACAGTCAAGAAAAAAAATAATTCTTTGAGAACTTGCTATCGGAAAGAGATGAAAAAAGTGAATGCTTCCACAA
Source organism: Allophyes oxyacanthae (assembly GCA_932294325.1). Lineage (NCBI taxonomy): Eukaryota > Metazoa > Arthropoda > Insecta > Lepidoptera > Noctuidae > Allophyes > Allophyes oxyacanthae. The sequence goes on from OW028629.1 coordinate 11,586,850, forward strand.
GATCTGGAGCTGCCACAGATGATATTTATGAACCGACGCTGTGGTATTTTCACCTACTCGATTTTTTAACCGACCAAGAGACGCCCAGAGAGACAGTGTCAAATTTTGATGACCTCACACAGGTAATACAACATCCCAATTTGTTTTTAAACAAGGTGTTAAGGATTTAAACCAGGATTGTAATATTGTAGGTTACAAAAAAACATTTTGGAAGAGTAGGTAGTTACTTTTATTTTATAACAAGTCTACAATGTGTACCTATGAAAAAATTTAAATCGTATTTATATTACACATTGCATTTTGCCACGATACAGTGCCTTCATTATTAAAATAATTCGAAAATTCTTCTCTTGTCACTTTGGCATCTTGAGAAATGTTTCTATAATGTCCTCCTTGTAATTCTAACAAATGTGACGAATCTGCTCTTAAACCCGATGTTAAAGTACCTTGAATTGTATCTTCAAAGTCCAATGTATTAATTGGCGTATAAGTGGTACTGTATTTTTTTCTTAAAAAATTATGCAACACACAGCAGGTCATGACTACAATGTCTATGTTTCCTGGAGACAAATTAATACTTGTATGAAAGATTCTGAACCTAGATGCTAATATGCCAAAGGCGTTCTCAACAATTCGCCTTGCCCTAGATAATCTATAATTATAAATTTTTCGCTCATTTGTTAATTCCCTTTGGTTGAATGGTTTTAAAAAGTTGGGAGTTAGAGCAAAGGCTTCGTCACCAATAAAAACGTAATTTAGAATTTTGTTAGAATGATTTAAAAGTTCTGGTTCCGGAATATGCAACGAGTTATTTCTCAATTTATCGTAAAATTTCGTCTGCTCAATAACACCTCCGTCAGAATTCCTTCCATTTATACCAAATTCGCATACGATAAATTCATAATTAGCGTTTACTACTGCCATCAAGACCATACTATGAAACCCCTTATAATTATAAAAATAGGAACCACTTCCTGGCGGTGGTATAATTCGTACATGTTTTCCATCAACTGCTCCCAAGCAATGAGGAAAATTCCATTTTTGCTCGAAGTCATGTGCTATTTGTTTCCATTCTTCTTGTGAGCTTGGTATCTGAAACAACATTTTTTTTCAGAATGAAACAAATACAGATGCAACCTTGGATTCACCTCTTCCTCGTCCGCAATCTCAGGCTTCTACGAGCACGTCAGACCATCCATCTTCATACCTTGCACCTACTTCTCCTGTTGTCCAATCTTTACCACCTCGAAGAGTACAAAAAAGGACAAGGGATGACAATAAACTCAATAATATAATAAATGAAGTCGGTAATTGTATCACTAATAAATTCACACAATCACAGCCTGACAGACATGATATTTTTGGACAAAATATTGCATTTAAATTGAGAAACATGACAAATGAGCAGCGTATATATACTGAAAAACTTATTAACGAAGCAATATTTGAAGGAGAACTGGAAAATTTAAATCGTCATTGTTATATTGTCAACCCTGGATCAAGCGCTATAAACCTACAGTCAGCAGCAGCTGACACTTCTGCTAGAAATTATGCAGTAAACTCTGGACCAGACGCTATGAACCTACAACCAGCACCTAACACTTCTGCTAGAAATTATGCAGTAAACTCTGGACCAGACGCTATGAACCTACAACCAGCACCTGACACTGCTGCTAGAAATTATGCAGTGAACTCTGGACCAGACACTATGAACCTACGGCCATCTACAGCATCTCAGTACTTTTTGAGTTATATGCCATAAATACTTGTGTGGTTATTAACATTTACATTTTTTTAATAAACTTTTTAAAACTCACCTTCATGTATTCATTTCGCAACACCATGATAATAGCTCTGCATGTATCTGGAATTATTTTAGATAATGCTTGTTCCGAAATTGCCGCAGAAAACCTCAAATCTTGATACGATCTCCCAGTTGCCAGAAACCTTAAAGTAGCGGTTAATCTCTCGTGAGGGGATATACTCTCACGCATAACCGTGTTTTGTCGTTGAATGAGAGGCGTAACCAAACGCAACAATTCACTATAGGCATTTTCCTCCATCCGTAAATAATTCCGCCAATCGCTTGGCTCATCTCTTAAATCCTTGAGTAGATGTATATGTGAATGAATTTTTCTATTCAACAGCCATTTTTTTGTCCACTTTGATCGTTTACACTTTGACTTTTGTATTTTCTTTTTTTTCACTAGCAAACACTTGAAAAATAATAGCAGAAGAAATAGCTCTTCATCGGGAAACATTGTTTCCATGCCGACGATGTCGACAAGAATGTGCCTTGCGCGTACTTAACTGTGTCGTGTGGTAGACACGTCCGTGTTCAGTCTTTTCATGCGACAAGCATGCGCAAATAAAACTGTGGTCAAGCATGCACGTGTGGTAGGCGCTTAAGACATGAGAGAAAGTTTGATGCAGGTGGTCTATACACACATAAAATAGTATAGCTTTCTATTTCCGCACATGCTACCTCACATGCGATCAACAGAACAGGAAGCTTATCCTATTATATTATAAAGAAAGGATATCTAGAATTTACTTTGTAGTTGTGTAACTTTTATTTAATTTAATTTTTATTGTATTTGTTTCATTATTATTTTTTCTGTAGTTTTATCTTTTCTTTTGGTGGGTTTGTATTACCTGAATAAAATGCATTTTATTTTTTTTACTTTTATTTTTTTAGTCTAAAATTACACTTATCCCTAAAGGACATTGCTAAAGCTCCATACATGATTAGCCCTGGAGTCTACAAAACAAAGATTATGCTTACAATGTACAACTCGATGAAAACAATATGTTTCAAGCAATTTTAAAACACGGACAGTGCTGAATATATTTTTATTCATAAAAATTGAAATTATTTTGAGGTTATGTTTTGCTTTCTTTCAAAAGTTGTGTCATGTCAACTACACTACAACGAAGATTTCAGTCGATGCATTTCAAATGTTTAGAGTATTTATGGAGTGTATGGAGTATTTTTTTTAAAACGTTGCTTCCTTCTAGTCTTCCTGTATCTTGGGGACAGTTTACTAAGATAGGTATATATCTCACATGCACACCCAGCCAGACCCGGAACAAACATCTATAGTCCATACAATAGTACAATAAAATACAATTGAGCTAAGTTAGTCATTATAGGTACTCGAGGCTGGATTGCAGCCCGAACCGAAAGCAAGGGATGGAGCGTAATGGAGCCAAGAATGTAATGACCAATGCTCACGCTTTCATACGACGTTTTTCAACACACTTGCGAGGAAAAAATAAATAGAGTTAAAATCCTATTTTGCGTATTTCTTCGTTTGTGATTGGATGAGTTAGCTATGCGCGCGCAGGATGAAGTATGCGCGCGCAGGTGGAAGAATGCGCGCGCTGGTGGAAGAATGCGCGCGCAGGTCGAATGAGACGCACTGAGGAAGCCGTAAAACCTACTATTAAAAATATAATAAACGGAATATTTGTGTATTTATGTTAATGTTCTGTTAATTACATAAATTCATGTTAATTTGTTGACAAAAACAAATAATTTAATGAAATTAAATTAACGAAAGAAAATACAAAACAAGTCTTGGCAGTATAGAATGTTTATCTCGGTATACCTACTTATAAAATGTTTGGGTTATGTTCATGTTGTTTTTATGTTGTATAAACGATCAAAATAATTTTGAAATTAAAAAAAACAATATCTTATTTTTATTTATTCGAATTTTGTTTCATTGACTTAATTGTAGCTTAATTGTACTACGCTATTGGCAAACAAAAACAATATGGACGATACTATCATTTCCGATAACGTCATTATTGAGTTGATTACTTTTTAAAATGAAAAATGATTCAAGTACTGTCCGCATAAAATGAAATTAATAATAAGTACTAATAAAATACACTTGTAATTGTAGTATATTGTTCATTTTTGTAGACGACGGGGCCAACCGTAGCAATGTCCTTTGACGGGAACATTAAAGGTATTTCGGAAGCATTACCCACAAAAACTAACAATGACAATTTAAACTTTAACCCGTTTAACACAGCTCAAATTTGTAAGCTAATATTACTTTGGTTTGAGACGGTTTATTAAATATTATTTAAAATGTTTTACTAACAACATAACAATCAATATAATATAACAAAACAAAAATTCTGACATATGCAAACATAAAAACTGGGATTCATCTTATATGTTAAGCCCCCAGCAGGCGGACATCACAAATATAATCAATGAACAATTGTCCAGCGCTACAGTCCCAACAAAACCATTGTTTGCACACCATGCATTTGGCTACACGATTTAATAACAGCGGCTCATTGCACTTGTCGCATTCAAATGTGCGCTTAATTATAGTTTTTAAAGACTTTTTAGGCTTGTAAGTCTTAATGTTGGGTTTACTTATGGGTATGGACCAAATTTTTCGCGCACTTTCTAAAAATGCACTGTCCGTGAATTTGTAGAGGGGAAATAAAATATAAAAAATATTAAATACTTGTTTTTATTAATAATGCAAGAAAGTTCGCTATTTACTCATCATGCCAAATTTTTTTCGTATAAAAATTCCAGTACTATTTATATTTTTTTACTGAAAATATAAAGGCGAATATTTTTTTGTCATACAATTTGTTGGTGTCCGTGTACGTAAACTAATCAAAAAACGAATGTTTTTTTTTTTTTAAACGCTGATCGGTTTCTTTCGCATATTTGATGATCTACAGAATAGTATTAACATCATTTTAATATTATACGTGAATAATAATATCAATGCGTTTTGAGTATATTACTTAATTTCAAGATGTCCCAAATTTCAATCCAGTGTGACACTTCAGTTGTGCGACGCGACAATTTGGAATTTATTAATATTATACCGCGAAATACCAATATATTTGAAGTGGTAACACAGCTCCGCGATATTCGACTAACTTCTGGATGCTTCCGCCATTTCGTTTTTGTGTCAGATGGACGATCGTGAAGGAACTCGCTGCGTATCATTAAGAAACCGTAAGTTTTACTTTATTATATTTTGGAAATTTTAATTATTTTCGTGATTTATGATAAAACATTACATATATTACATATGTATTTGTTAAAATATAATAGTTGGAATTAGCTATGCAGTAAGTTTTATGAGTTATAATTTTTTTAAGGAGAAGTCGTGTAGAATTTTTTATCCGTTGTGAGACGAATGACACGAAATTGTGCGATGTGTCACAACGGAAATTGTAAAGCTGTGTCCCAACCAAAGTTTTAATGAGTTTTTTTTTAATAGTAGTCAGTTTAAAAGTACATGTGTATTTTTTGGTTTTAATTGTTTTTTCATCAGATGCCATTGTCTGCGGCTGAAAGGTGCCGAAGGTACCGTGAAAAACTTAAACTAACTAATCCCGAAAAATATGAAGAATTAAAGAAAAAGAACGCTGAGAGAACAAAGGCAAAAAAAAGGAAAATAGCGAATATGAGTGAAGATGAAAAAAAGGCGGTATTTCTTCACTCTTAATCAATAAAAAAAATTTTTCAATGGGGCTGTGATCAAAGTAATTTAAGTATTTGAAACTTGAATATGAATAAATATTTATAGATTTTTGCATTATACTTTCATTTAATATACCAAAATAATTATTACAATAATACACGTGTTTTCATTCAAATTATCAGATGGAATAAATACTTAATTATATTACGTCAATATAAAAAGAATACAGTTCTTGTGCATTACACCTTACAAATTCCGTTGTGCAACATATTTTCCGTTGCGACATTTTCCGTTGTAGTATCCATTGTGCGACTGCGCAAAAAATTTGGTCCTTACCCTTATACGATCACGTTTCAGCGGAGAAAACTTGGAACTTGTTGGTTCGCAGATTTTAGTGCTGCTAGTTGAGTTATTAGAAAAAGAAGTATTGTTCTCTATATCACTATGGTGATACCGGTTTACTCACACTTCTTCCACTTCAGCAGAATACTTGAATTTCTTGTTTGAGTAATAATCATCAATGTCCACGAGCCCTATAGCCGCTTCATTCTGTTGTTCGATTTCTGTTCCTGATATTTCGCAGAATATGGCTCCGACATTCTCATCGGAGTAAAATACGGACTCATCTTCTTGGGGTTCATTTATTTCTTCTGATACTGATACTTCTGGAGATTCTTCGCGGATAAGATGAAGAATAGGCTTTAAATGAGCCGAAATGGCAGGCGGCTGATGTGAATTATTAGGCGATACTGAACAGAAAGATTTTGACCTGTTCTGCCAATAAACCATTCCTGTGTGCAATGTTACTTGGCCTTTGACTGCGCCAAAGTGCATGCTTTTGTCTGCTTTCTTCAGCCATTTTAGTCACGTAATTTTCAGAGAAATCACATATGATTAATGCTTCATTTTCTTGTAATTCTCGTAATCCTTTTTGATATTCCTACTGTTGATGCTTTTCATTAAAATAATGTTTTTTAAATACTTTTACATCGACTTTGAATTTTTGAATTTTTGTAGTAGGTCGTTTAAAGTTCCGGTTTTTGTTGATTGATGGTTTTTTTTTGTTGTAACAATTTTGTCTTGCTTTTTATCCTTATATGAATGGTCTACTCTTTCCTATTTACACCACTTAACCTCTTCGTGTAGTTTTTCTATATTGTGTGCCAATATTTGCGTCTTGCATTCATTTCATTGACCATACATGCAAGAGTAAGATTTTATATCACAAGACAATGTTGACAAAACTTCTTTGATCGTATTTTGGTTAAGTACTCCATTTTGTTTTAGCGTCTTAAGCTGTAATTCTATATTATCATGTTTTACACACAAGCATGTAGGTATTTCTAGAACTAAGTTGTGGAGGAATTACATAAAACGGCTTGTGTTTGTAAAATGTTGAAAACTTATATTTACCACTGTTGGCCACATGCTGGCATGATTTATAGTTTTTTCCTTTTATAAAATTTATATTTTTTATTGTCAGGTATAAAACAGTGGCATATCAAAAATATAAATTTTATAAAAGGTAAAATCTATAAAACATGCCAGCATGTAGCCAACATGCCACCCTCCGGTGTGACCGATCACACCAGTACGTGGGATGGCAACATGCTGCCATCCCACGTACTGGTGTGATCGGTCACACCGAAACCACCGAAACTGTTGATCTAGAACGTTCTTAACATTTGTACGATTCTTTAGAAAATTTAGTGAGAATCTCGTCAGCCCTTACCGGTGCTGCTCGAGAGGCAGTCGCCAGTCTGCTGTTTTCTACCGACGACCCTGCCGTAGTTATGACAGTTCTAGATCAACAGTTTGGAAGTCCAGACATCATTATTCATCAGATCACAGCGGACGTGAAGACCCTACTACCTAGGCTGAACGTGAATGACACTAGTCAACAACTCCACATGTTCGCCAGCCGAGTACGGAACTGCGTAAGTACCATCAATTACTACTCGAGCAACGAGAGTACCTGGCGTCCCCAGAGCTCACCGACTGCATCTTGGGTAAGCTCAACCCCCTTCTCAGAGAGAAGTGGGCAGAGTTTGCATTCCTAAAGCAACAGCAAGGTAAGTTCAAAACTTCTTCACGTTCCGATGACTACGAAGATTCACAACCTTCTAATGTCGTAGTAGCTCATAGTTCATTAGCTCAAAATTCACTACGCCCCTCTTCCTTCGGCGTAGTGCCGATCGGCACCCGCCATTTTTGTACCGGAAATTCGCCGTAGTGCCGATCGGCACCCGAGAAGTACGCTTCCAATTTTACCATAAACTAAAATATCTCGCTTCGTATATCTATTAGTTTCTCTGTCTACGAAAAAAATACAGTTTTTTCTCCGTTTTCCGGTTGGCATTACTTGTTAGGCCCACAAACAAATTCAAAGAGAATTTTGACGTTGAACTTCAGCAACTGTCAGTTCAGTTCAATACTTGCAACGTTCAGTGCACCGGCACCCAAAAAACCTAAAAAGTGTGTTTATTTCTTCGATCTTCCTACAACGGTAAGTTATTTCTTTAGAATAATAGTTTATCTTACATATTTAGGTATAATTTACATGAATTCTGAAGTGTGAACGTAAAATCTTTTGATAACAAAGTCGTAGTACATTTCAAAGCCGTGTTGATATAGCTCTTTCAACAAGTTTTTATGTGTTTATAGTGAATTATGAGAACAATACTAGTGATTTTATCTAAATAATACCGATAATTTCAATTTTCCATTCGAAATCTCAGAGAATTATACTATATTTTGGGTCAAATACCTAAATGTCTAGTTTACCGTTGATACCGTGCATTCAAATATTGCGCGCAATATCCGCCATCTTGTGCAAAATTTCAAAGTACGAGGTGGCATTGTCGATAAGACGTATCGATATTTTTATCGATACTTTCATACTGTGTCGATTGAAATAGATTTGAACGAAATAAATTGTTTGATATTTTGTAGATGACGTACATACAACAATATTGATATTTATCGATGAATCAAATCTAAATAGATTTCTTTAGCAATTTTATTTTATTTTGTTTAGCAAGTGTGATAATTTTTTTTGTAAAAAAATAAAAAAAGTAAAATAAAGTTAGTGAATTAAAATGTATTATGTTTTTAGATGTGGAACCCAGGGCGTGCAGTTCCACAGGAACTCATCGATGAGCTGCAGAATGATGAGTCTGACTCTGGCAGTGAGCTCGAGTTCTCTGACGACGAGGTGGTGGACGATGAGCGTACAGTGGTGGATGAGCTACGGGCGGTGTTGGAGGAGGATGACGATGACTTAAACATTGACGCCATGCCCTTTTACAGCATGGCGGAGGATGGGAGCGTGCAACCTTTGTAAGTATAAAAAATATTTTATTATCTATTCACTAGAATAGACATAAAATCTTTTTATACTTACAATGGTTTCACTGCATGTTCAGTTGCATGGTGGTGCGTGCAACTTGTAAGTACTGATGTAACCGAGTGGACATGACATAAATATTGAAAAAAAATCTTCGTTCTGTGACAGTACAGCAGAACTTTACGTGAGTTTATACGGCTGGCATCCAATGACGCCCATTGTACACAAAGTGCTAATGCACGGGCCTCTCATAGTTAAAAACGCTCTGTTGCCAATCGGAACTTTGGCAGAGGAAGCAGCACAAGTTAGGTACAAACATTTCCGAGATTACAGGGAAAATTATTCACGCAAATTTTCCCGTGAAGACTGCAGCACAGACATTCTGAATAGGCTGCTGCTTACTTCGGATCCATGTTTTAGTTCGATCAGGCCCAGGACTAGGAAAAATTCTAAATCTTGTAACGATTTGACTCTCGTGATGAACATGTATCACTGCAAAATCTCCCAGGTGTGAAATATTGTAATTAATGAACTTAGTACTTATACAGATAAGTAATTAGTCGTTGTACTATTTACCTACAGTCAACATATTCTATCGATTTTCAGGTTCCCAACTAAGAGCTCCAGCAAAGATTGTGTTTGAAGACTCTCCAGAAAATGAAGATTTTTAAGACGATTTACCTTTGTCTGCATTGACTAAAAGAAGGCTCATAGAACTTTTTCCAGCAGATGAGGAGCAACACACACCTTCTAAATCTACATCTGATTCACTGGAAAATTCTTTACACTGTCCTACTATTACTCCGAGCGTAAAGACAACCCAACAGCACAAGTGGCACAGGCGTACTACAAATGAACTTTCATAGTGGGAAAATCGGTAGGGCCTGAAAAATCTACAGTCTCCTATGTATTATTATGAAAGTATGGTGAATTACGAAGTCATAGAATTATTGATTCATGACACAAATCTGTATGCAAGTCAGAAGAATGCCGTAAGTAATGTGACAACAGCAGAAATGTAAGTGTTTCCCCGTTATACGTCAAAATTTCGTATAAATTTACATCCAAAATTATGTTTTATAGTGTATCACACATGTGATTAGCTATTTATTATTGCGATTTAAAATTACTAGATGTACTTTATTTTTGTTTTATTCAATACTGAATCGCCTGCAAGTAAACTTTTTAATAGTCGTCTATCTTACCCGCCGTAATAACGCCATTCCTTTTTCGGGTTTTTTAAAAAATATTTTTTCTATAGCACTATAATTATGATAAAGTAATATATTAAAAACTTAGAAAGAGATCTACTTAAAGAAAAAGTTTCTGTAGTATCTGGGTTAATAAGAGTGGTAACGTTATAATCGGGGTCCCAACCCCTACCAGCTTTACCTAGTCTTACCCCTTTTACCCAGGAGGCAGGTTGCCAAAAGATGGGCACCTGCCAATCGATACTAGATCCAATCCTGTGTCTTTTAAAACTGAGAATGTTACTGAGGCCATATTTATACATATAGTAATCATGTAGCTATGAAGGAGGAAGCCAGAAATGAAAAAGTTCGCGATAAAAATTCAGATCATGAAGTGCCTCCAATCTGTACTATTAAGCCCGAAATCGAATGTATCAGCTTTATATACTCGTCAAAACAAAATAAGGGCCACCTTATATTTTTGATCTTCTGTGCAAATTATGAGGTTCCTAGGTTTCTAAGTTGTAACATTCATTGCAATGATTTGTTTTTAATGAAATGGGCTTAAATTTTACATAATCCACAGGGAAAAAAACAATTTTACAACATTTTCGAGAAAAAGTGCAATTTCAGCAAAAAGTACACTTGCACTAAAAATGCAATTAAAAATGAAATTCCACGGCGTTTATTCTTCTTCCTTTTTGAATCAATGTAACCTCCTCTTTTCTGAACATATTCTTGAAGCCTAGAGGGAATTTTCTATCAGATGCCGCATTGTTTCTTGAGAGATTTATTCCAAGCTCGATTTTAGTACGTTTAAGGGCTGTCTTTCATTGTCCAGTGATCAATTTGTGTCTCATACTCTTCTTTTCAACAGATCCCACATGTGTTCAATTGTGTTCAAGCCCGAACTGTTCGCTGGCCTCGGCAACACTTGTATACAAGCCTCTTCTAGTGTCTCTCTGGTGGCTCTAACAGTATAAGCGCGTGCATTGCCGTGCAACAGCTTGAAACCTACACCCACTTGCTATGTAAATGGCACCACATAGAGTCTTATGACCTCCTGGATGTCACGTTAAGTTGTTACTGTACCCTGGTTCTGAATTATAAGCTCAGTTCTTCCAGTTTGGCTTATGCCTCCCCACACCATAACATTGGGCCCCCCAAATCGATCACTGTTGTGGATGCAGGCATCTGCAAATTGCTCCCTTTTCATCTCCACACCCTTATGCAACGGTCAACACTAAAAACTTTTACTTTGCTCTCATCTGTAAAAAGCAATGTGCTTCAGTCACTTACGCTACAGTCCAATTGTTGCCTTGCGGATGTTTATTGATTTGCATGATGAATACTGGTCTATGGAATTCACACCACTTGACTCCTGGACAATTGCTGGTCTTCATAAAACTGGTTTCTAATTGTTTGGTCACTAAGTCACGTGCGTGTGGCCAGGCACAAGCGGGTTTCCAAAGAGCGGGAAGTGACGGTGCTCTCTCTGCGTGCATGTAAGTCTATGTAGCGGTCTTCCTGAGCGGTGATTCCTCTGGCTGTGCCTAATTCCTGACTTCTGACAAAATTTTGGATCTCATAAAATCAATTCCAGGCACTCTGAATTGCTCGCTGCGAAAATCTCGGCTGTAAAACTACAGATCGCTACGAATAGCCTTCTTGGATGAGTGTTATGGTCCTGGTCGTTGTAGTCAAGTCTATTTGACGTCGAACCTGTGGAATTACGTTCTTAAAATGCCGATGTACGCACTAACTCGACACACTAAACTGTTCTCAGTACAATACAAATGTTAAATGAGCTTAAAGTTCATAAGAGACCCAGGGGCATAATACAAATCTTAGATTCTTTTGATTTAAATGCATTACGCAACAAAATCCACTCTATGTACACAGTGCGAAAATGGCCACATTAAAAAAAATCTTAGCTGCTGCTAGGAGTCAATTAAACTATCAAGGTAGCAAATCGACCGTAAGAAAAATATTAATAGTGGATTTAGATTTTAAATTTACAATAATGTGGCCAGAAACGGCAAGATTTTACAGAAAGGCCTAACATCCAAGCATGGAGAGCGCGTTATTTACGGCGAATAAAAACAAAATGATAATTTCAAAATAGATAAAACGAAAGTTATATTTTTACACTAGTGGCGCCGGCGAACCAGCGGCCGCGGCCTCGCCGGGGTCCTCGAGGGAGCCGGAGCCCGGGCCCTCAACCTCAAGGGAGCCGCAGCCCGGGCCCTCAACCTCAAGGGAGCCGCAGCCCGGGCCCTCAACCTCGAGGGAGCCGCAGCCCGGGCCCTCAACCTCAAGGGAGCCGCAGCCCGGGCCCTCAACCTCGAGGGAGCCGCAGCCCGGGCCCTCAACCTCAAGGGAGCCGCAGTCCGGGCCCTCAACCTCGAGGGAGCCGCAGCTCGGGCCCTCAACCTCCAGGGACCCCGAGCGCGAACCCGAGCCCGAGCCCTCGACGTCCCACTGGGTGCCGTCCCCGTCTCCCTTAACCGCCGCAGAGCGTATCTTGTTGTAAGTACCTAATTCTATTTTTTTTTTCTTTCATATGAACACGCTAAGGTGATGTTTTGTTTCAACAGTGGTCGACCATCGCCGGCGTCGACGCCACCGGTTCCGTCTCCCGCAGCGTACGAGACATGCAGCGGTGCCAGTACTCCTCGGAGTTCGCGGGTTACTCCGAACCCGAGGAGTGCTGCCTTCCGCTGCCGTCGGCCGCTGCTGGAGGCGGAAATAGACTTCGCGGTTAATTATGGTAATTTTTTCTAGCCTACACTGCCATGATTTTGTTGTTGTACATAGTTTAACAAATTCTTCTTGCTTCTTCTTCTAGGCAGCGACTTCGAGACGGGCAGCGAGGGGGACGACGACAACGAGGACGTGGGCTTTCAGATGTTTGTGCCGAGGTCTCATCGTATGTTCTTCGATGACGATGAACCTCCGGCACCAGAACCAGAGCCCGTGCCCGCGCCCACCGTGTCGTCGTCGTCACCGCCCCACGTCGAAGATGTCGACGCCGTACACCACGTACCAGATAATTTATTTGCATTTGTGTGGAGAGACTTCCCTGATCTTCCAGTTTGTATAACTGAGAGGAGAGAAGTATTCTCCGATATTAATTGTGGTCCCACTTCTCCATTCCTCACCCCTTATGATGCTTTTACTGCCATATGGGATCGAGAATTTATGGAGCACATTGTTAACGAGACGAATAGGTATGCTCAGGTAATAACGGACAAGCAGATGGAGGATGGTACACTTGACCCATACAGCCGTATAGTTCGTTGGCAGGATACCGATGCCAATGAACTAAACGTCTACTTTGGGCTGCTTTTGACCTTCGGTTTGGTGGTCAAAGGCAGCCTAAAAGAGTATTGGTCAAGTGACGAAATCCTCTTGACGCCGTGCTTTAAGCGCTATATGAGCAGTAACCGATTTGCATTAATTTCTCGCTGCCTTCATTTTGTTGACAACAGGACTGACTTACGGATAATGCCAAAATCTAAGGCTCGAATTTTCAAAATCTCCCCCGTAGTGTCCCATCTCAATTCAAATTCCAGTCGCTCTACCGACTCGGTCGCAATATTGCGATCGATGAATCCCTCACTCAGTGGAAGGGATGGCTAGAAATTAAACAGTTTATAAAGAACAAAGCCGCATCGGTAGGCATAAAGACGTATGAAGTATGCGAGGCCCAAACTGGGTATTTGTGGAAGTTTAAAGTGTATGCTGGGAGAGAGGAAGTGACGAATGACGAGGTGACGCCTGTCTCTGGGGTAATAGCGACCCTTGTTTTCGAGCTCCTAAACGCACTCTAATTTGGTACAAAAAGTTGTTCAGGCGTCTTCTGAACACTAGCGTACTCAACGCATTAATTCTTCACAGGCACGGAGAACCATCCGACATACATGCGCGTATCATCAATCACCGCGAGTTTTGGCTAACGCTGATTCGTCAGTTGTTAGCCAGGCATAAGCCCGAACGCATTGCCCAACTTTCGGTAGGGCTCGACTCGGGTACTGGGTCCATATACTCCCAGGAACAGTTGAAACACCGTCTGGTGGAATATGGGCTCATCCCGGGAAAGCGGGAGAGAGTTCGGCGCAGCTGTGTGGCGCAAGCGAGTGCCGACATACTGTCCCGCTTGCAACGTGGCTTTATGCCATTTGGAGTGTTTTTGGACGTTCTCTCACAGGCCGAAATGAGTTCCACACGGTCTCATTTCGGCAGAGGAAACGTCTTAGAGCACCCATTCTCGCGGTGTTTCCAGGTACGTCGCATTTCCTCTTCCTACCCTTACACAAATACATTCATACTAAACAGTGACACACTCTTCCTTGTATCCAATGACATAACTACACATGATGTTCATAAGACGTCTGGGCAACTTAGTAGTCTTGTACATGGGTCATTTTCACAAAAACTGTACATTCGTGTTTCGGGTGTGTCCCACAAGTTTTGTATTTTTTTTAAAGAACAATTTATACTTTTTGGAAAAACAAGATTAAAAATTAAGATCTGTGATAAGTTCCTAATAATATTCTATAATGTTGCTGCTTATAAACATAATCTTAATACCTTAATTTTCAAAAATGTTGGTAGAAGGTATCTGTTTTAGCGCTGTCCCATTACCAATTTCAGTAAAACAACGTAACTTTAATGTATTTTGTTGACATAAATATACTGATGTGTTTGATATTTCGGAAAGTATAGTTAAGTACGGTTTGTTTCACAATTACAGAAATGGTGTAATGTCGACCAAAATATTTAAATAATTTTATCTTTGTGGGGGACATATTTGGTTATAGTGGAAAATTCCCTTCTGAAACCACAATTTCTACGAGATGATAGCAATAAAACTACTACTATCAATTTTATTACTGATGAGCAATATTTTTAATACCGTCAAACGGATTCCGTAGTTTGATTTGTCTATTTTGACGGCGACCGGCGAACTACCAACGCGCACCTCAGTAACGGTCTATTTTTGACTTTCCGCAACCGCAACCAATTTCGAAGTAAGTTTATAAGTTTATTTTTTGCAAATTATTTTGATATCTCTATTAGCTTCCCGTGAACCCAATTTTATACTAAACTTGTTGATGTGATGTGTTAGTTTAAAATAATAAAAACAAAATAGTACAAAGGTAGGCTTCCGTTACTTCTGTTCCGTTACCAAAACACAGGTAACGTAGAATTGGAACTAAAAAGTTTCGGAATGGAATTCTTAGGAAGGTTATACATTATACCTATTTGTGCGATCTAAAAAATATTAAATTTATGTGAATTCTTATCGTGTACAAGTGTCTTTTTGTTTATAATGAATTCAGTTTTGAGTTTGTGCGAAATTGTTATTAACAATTTCATATTTTTTGATAAATTTTAAATATCTTTTACATTAGTCAGTATTGTTCCCGTCGTATTGGTATACTGAATCATACAATATTTCAATATACTTTTTTACCTTCAAAGATGCCACTGACGCCAGCCGAGAAGAGAAAAAGATTTCGGGGAAATCTAAAAGAAGACCTCAAGAGATATGAAGAGTATAAGTAAAATTATTTGAATAGAATGAAATGAAATAAAAAAAACCGAATTATCAGAAAAAGAGAAAGTAGACCAAAGGAAAAAAAATGGAGAGCTAATTGCAAAATTTATATTGATTTAATTGTCTTTATATTCTTGTAATTTTTTTTTTGTAGTAACTTTATCTCATTTTTTTGTCAATGTGTAATATTCTTAAGAATTCTATTCCGTTATAGGCACAGTCCATTCCGTGACTGTCCCATTTTATATTTTGTTCGAAATATTTTTTTTAGAGCGAAATATTATATGATTGTTAATAGTTTTTGATAATTTGGAGTATAATCGTTTGATTAATAGAAATAAAAATAGAGTTCCTATTTTGTATCGTAATTGAGAATAATACCAAAAAGTATTTAACCAAGTTGGCCCAAAGAGTAACGTAATGGAAATTAAAATGTTGAATATATTTTTTGCTATTGTTGATTTAATTTTTTATCTAATTTATATTGAAGTACAAAACATCTTGAACTAATTATACTATTTGATAAAATCCAGACGTGTTTTGTTTTATTTCCATAACCGAAAACTATCAGTAACGGAATGGAACAGATTTTGTTCCCCAGGGGTAATAAATGAGTTATATTTCAGTAAATAATCCAGAATAAGACGTTTTATTTGTATTTCCCTATGATGAAAAGATTACCAATTGTAAATTTAAGGCAAAAAACGATTAAGAATAAAAAAATAAAAATCCAGCATATTTTGAATAGTGTACACTTTTTCTGAAAATGACCCACATCCACATTGTGCGTGAATGGAATGCATGCACTAGTGAACGATCGACGCATGAAAGGCTGGAAGTCACCGATGCGGTATATGGATGGGATGTATGTTAGTGAGGGTGAGGGATTCAGGTCGGTAGAGTGACCGTCCCTTTGCTTTTAATTTCCTCCCGTTCTGCTCATGTAGTGCTCATTGCATCCGGGATTTCCTAAGCATACTTGGCCAGACGGTGACTTTTTGTATTTCATGTGTATTTTTTGTTTTTTGGTATTATATTTCTCATATATGTCTACTGTATATGTGATGTGAGGCGTCCAAAAGCAAAACTCGCCAAATTGAAAAAATGGAAAAAATGAGCCATGAATGCCAATTTTTCGGGTTGGCAACACTATTTCACCTACTAAGTTCATTTGGTTGCTAAACTGGTCTATTTCCGTAGAAATTAAGGTTTAAAAATGACTACTGTTGCAAAACTTGCTTACTTTCCATGTGTCACAGAAACAAAACTTGCGCATTTGAGTTTGCAGTTTCAAAATTCGCCTATTCTTTTGAACGCAGCTACAAAAGTCGCCATTTTAGCTGTCAAGTATCAATTGTCATTTTCAATTTCATTGTTGTACCGGCTAAATGTAAAATTATTATGTCTGTGTCGGGAGATTTTGATTATTTTATAATATTATCCATGTCTGGGATCAAGATAATGCAAAATGCATGATAATAATATATTACGAGTAGAACTAGCACAGCTAGCAGTTGAGAATTTAGTTTTAAGTTTTCTATTCCATAGTCTAGAAGTAAGGATAATTGTGCAATTTAGTAATAAATAAAACATTTTACAGTAAATTACTTTTTTATTAAATTTCAATCAGTAATAAGCATTAGTAAAATCCTTCTTCAAAGCTTATAATCTCTTAAATGAGACACATAATAGTATAAAATAACCTTTTTCATAACTTGCCTATACAGCCAATACCTTTTTCATAACTTGCCTATGCAGTCATACCTTTCCCATAACTCGTTACTTTAGGTTACCATTATCAAAACTTGCTTACTTTGACAATGATATTTTTTTTTAGCTTGTACCAATACATCAGCATTTCCAGTTTTTTAATAATGTATTTCACATAGGTAATTAATGTGATTTTTTTAAATTATGCTTTCAACATTATACTCTACATTAAGGCTGTAATAAAAAAACGTGATTTACTCCGTTTACCATTTGGCAAAGTAGACGAGTTTTGCTATTCGCCTCATGTCTACTATGAGTACTGTAATTACTGTTTTGTTTTATTTAATTTTAATAGCGTTTTTTTTTATTTGTGAAAATATTTTTGTATATACCAAATATATTTCACATATATGTCTACTATGAGTACTGTACTTACTGTGTTTTGTTTTATTTAATTTTAATCGTATTTTTTTGTGAAAATATATTTGTATATACGAAATATATTTCACATAATGTCTACTGTATGTCTACGAATCCTGTAATTACTGTGTAACATGTCAGATTTAGAGTTAACAACTTTGATACTGGTAGCGACATCTAGGCTATTTAGAAGGAGGCTTGGTGGGACACATGATGCATAT
Source organism: Allophyes oxyacanthae (assembly GCA_932294325.1). Taxonomy (NCBI): domain Eukaryota; kingdom Metazoa; phylum Arthropoda; class Insecta; order Lepidoptera; family Noctuidae; genus Allophyes; species Allophyes oxyacanthae. The sequence continues at coordinate 11,604,774 of OW028629.1, forward strand.
TAATGAAAGATGATTAAAAAAATAAATAATAATAGAACAATGTAGTTAATCGTAATAATTAATTCCAAATATATTATTGAATTGGTTTTCTTTTTTTTAACTTCTTGTTTAAAGAAGCTGAATAAAGGGAAAATAATAAAACAAGTTAGCTGTCATAGACAAACGTCAAATCATAGAGAAGTTGACACTGTGGAACTTGACTTAAGTATTTTTTTCTCGGAGAGATTATTTTATTGATAGATTGTGGTATTAATATTTTTACCTGAGCTACAAAATATCGTTGAAAGCGATATATTGTAGCCAATGTAAATTAAAGAAGACATTCTGGTGAGTTGTTAAATTTTAATGCTTATTAGTACCGATGGAAATTGATTTTTCATACATTTTCAATACATTTTTCACTTTTCTTTATTATTTACATTGTATTAGTAACTCAGGTTTTTATTAATTATTGATAGGCAGGTAGGTACACTCTTTTTTGTTTTGTTTGTTCTCATTTCAGCCCACAGATTACTAAATGGGTAGCATATTGTTTTGCAATGACACCACATACTGTTTGTGTCCGGCTGTGTTCTGAGTCGACCCGACCGATGTCCCATCAGAATACCAGCGCTGTGACATTTTCTACTTCTAATGCCAATAACAGTCTGGAGGCAAAAAAATACCAAATATGTATATTATAAAACAAGAAATGGCAGAATGGTTGAGAACGAATGGAATCTATTTTGATGATTCTTTAACGAAACCCGGGCTGTACAATGTACGTGCTTATACAAAAAATAAACGGCCAAAAGACTATATAGTTGATAATTTACTGTCGTCTGAGGGACATGAGTTTCTGCGGTTGCCTCAAACAACTGTGACCTTATCCCAATAGAATAAGTGTGGAATTTAGGTAAGCAGAGTTGCAGATAAAAATGTAGAGCAGATAGAAAATAAGGTGAAACAATTAACTTTAGAGGTTTAGGTTCTATTACTGCCGATGACTGGAAGCGGGAGATAAATCATATGGAAAAGCTAGAACAAGAATACTGGCAAAGGGATAGACTTGTTGGTGAAACCTTTATTATTATAATACTTATATGTATGTATGTAAGTATACACTAAATTAATTAAAATTTATTCATATCCTTAGGAAAAAAGTGAAAAAATAAAACTAACAAAAAAGTTGTGCTTATTACTTTTTGACGAAGTTGTACTTTCTCTACATTTCGACTCTAGTAGAAAAACCGATTGTGCGAGTGATTTTGTTAATAATGGGCAATAACGTACAAGGAAAATTGTTAACCATGCCCTGGTATTTATGATGAGAGGTGTGCAAAAAAACTATAAGCAACCTGTTTCATATACATTTTGTGCGAGCACCACACCGGCTTTAGAATTGGTGTAACAAATAAAGCTTGTGATAAGACTTTTGTACATCTTGCATGCAAAATTCATGTAAACTCATGTTTCCACAAATAAAGAATCTTATCTTATCTTATCTTAAGAAAGTATAGATTGTAATCTATTGGGCTAAAATTAACAGTGACTGTATTTAACCAGGATGCTACAAAAAATGTAAGTGCCATTTTACTTATGAGAGACACGAGGGAAGGATAACCAGACAAGGAAATGTTTTGAAATATAAAATATTTGAGTTGGATGGAGAAGAAATCATACAAATATATGATCCTCCACACCTTGTTAAAGGAATAATTTAATCAATAAAGATTTAAAATTTCAAATAGACGGCCAAGAAAAGGTAGCCGAGTGGGGTCACATTGTAGCACTTTATAATGAAAATTCGGCATACAGGGGGATAAGACTGATGCTTACATTGACACAGACATGTAGGGGAACCGAGGGTAATGGGAGCCAGAGGGTAATGGGAGTTTTATTGTAATTAAGTTGAATTAAGTCAAATCAGAAGACTGATTGTAATTGTATCTACTATACGTACTGTGATTTATGGGACTGTGACTGATTAATAGAAAAAGAAAAGAAATATTTGTAACTTATTTAAATACAGATGATTATAAACCTAAACCACTAGTCTTTAATTTAATGTAATGTTGCAGTATGTGTGGCATTAGTTTTAAGAATTAATATATTAAATTCTGTGGGGGACAAACAGGAATAAAAAGTTTCATCTGTCCCCCTGTCAGTGATAGGGACACACATGAAACCGTTAAGGAGTGAATAAAGTTCGAACTGTCCCCTCATTGCTAACAGGGGGACAGATCAAACTTTTTTTTCCTATCTGTCACCTTAAGGGGACAAAGCGGGGTGACAGATCGGAATAATTCATGTGCGCCTAGAGACGAAACTAGAGCTCGTATTGACTCGGTTGCCACTCGGGCCCTTTCGGCACGCTGCGATCGTGTCCCCCCGCGCCGCTCGACTCGCCAGTGCCACGTGTTAGGTGACCCCGGACGCTTGTCAATTTTGTAGTCCGCGCTTATAAAAAATACGAAATTTCATCGGCCAGGTATGTATGAAGTTATTTGTTTGTTACAATCAAACCTTTTTTATTTTATAATTAATCTTATCAATTTTGAGTATCTTTGCGTTAATTAATTAATTTCGTTACAAGCTAGATCCAGTATTTAATTTCAAGATGGTGGTAGTCGGGTAATCAGAGCCTAATAAGCTCTGATTACCCTTTATAGCTCCAATTACGGGATATTCTTTTCAATATGTTTTTTATTTTTTAGACGCCAAAATGCCAAGAAAAAGGTAACGCACCACTACGAAAGCATCTTGGACCGTAGAAACGTTAGAAAATGCGGTCAAAAAACTTCAGCGTGGCGGTACATCAGTATACAAGGTATCAAAAGAGACAGGAATACCCTACAGCACCTTGAAAAAAAGATTCAGATTGGCTAAATCCAACGATGCTAGCTACAGACGTCCTCCTAAACTAGGAAGGCCATCTGTGTTCACTGAGGAACAAGAATCCATTCTGGCTAAACATCTACATACAATGTCAAAAAAAAATTACGGACTGACGAGGGACATTACAAAGAAAAAGGGAGAAACCAGCAACAAAAATAGAAAATGCAGCGCAGAAAAAGGAAAAAAACGAAAGAAGGCAATTAACAAAAAAGAAAAAGTAAAAAGAGTTAAAAATAAACTTTTTGAGGATGAAACGGAGACGTCTGAAGACGAAGACGTTGAGAATCTTTGCGACGATGAGTCAGAATATTCAGAAGAAGAGACATTGTGTGCTATTTGCCGTGATATAGGAAAAAACAATGAGATGTGGTACCGTTGTAGGAGTTGCGGTAAATGGGCACATAAGTAATGTTCTGGTTCTGAGAGCCCAGTTGATTATATTTGCGTTTTTTGCTTAGATCCTTAAATTTAAATGTTACACGGTTACGTTTATATTAAAATTTATATGAATAAGTGAGATTCCAGACTGATATAGAATTCTTTGAGGCTGATTTAATAATTAAGTAGCTCCCATTACACATATGCGAAATTATAGGCTCTCATTTCCCGCAAAGTCGGGTAATGAGAGCAATCCTGTTTTATTCTTTAAGGTTTATTTGTGGCAAAATGCCTAATTATATTACGTTAACGCTGTGATTAAATGATAGTCAAATAAGTAAGGATTTAGTTTCTAATAAAAAGTTAATAAAGTATCTATAAATTTGCCTTTTATTGAACTTTTTCCTTAGTAGGCTCCAGTTCCCCCCTTCTCCCCTAGTACCTACTTACTACCTACCAAATAAAATTTCAAAACTGAAAGTTAAGCCACACATGTATTCAGTCGCTCTGTAACAGCAAATACGGGATATCTCAAGTAAGTAACCAACAGTAAAATTTGTTTTTCGACGATCTGTTCGACTTCCTCAATGAGAGCTATGATAATTTTACCAAAAGAAGGACCGGGAAACCGCACCTTGGGACCAGTGACACCAATTTCGTCAACCCACAAAAAAGTGTGGGGTACAGCAAATAAAATAATAAATTCAATGAAATATTGCAGTAATGGCAAATCTAGTGTGGTACCATCCATTACAAATTGGCTGCAAACAATTGAAAATATTGAGTACATTGTCGATGTTATGTCTAAAAAGTATAATCTGACGTCTCTATAGATGAGATTTCAACCAGGACCGCTTAGAATTTTTTTTGACTGCATTTTTCCCATTGGATTCGCCATACGTCTCCTTCGTGTGTTGGCTTCCAAGCAACCTATGCTTCCTTACTTCTGTGTGGTTGATAAATGTACAAATTTTAAATCACTCAAGGAGCTCTTTTTTAAGGAATCTGAGACGTCAATATATTCTATGGATGTTTATTTTGATGATGGTAACAGTGACACCATGTTTGTAGATCTTGAAATTAAAAGACAAAAGCCAAAGATTAAAGCTGTTAAAAATTATTAAAAAAATATAAAAAATCCTTGTTATAATTAAAATTATACCCCTTATTTAACAGAATAATTAATAAAATGTTCCTTACCTATCCTTGTACGAGTTACCTCACTAATTAATTGCTTCCCAAATATGTTATGTTTTCACAAGTTTAATTAAAAAAGATTGTTAAAATAAAAACATCTAACGGTACATAAAAACAATATTGTCAATTATAATAGATATATTATATAGATTATAGTTTTATTCAATGCAGCGACCACAAGGTGCAATTAATTTCAAAAATTTAAGATTTGTTTTAATTTCTTCATACGTGTAAAGACAAATGAATTGTTAAGTGGATCACGTTCTGATTCTGATCAGATTCTGATGTAAATAGCTGATAAAATTCAAGAGTTGGTCTTCAAATATTGTAAAAAAGATTTAAATATACTATATTCACACTAACTAGTTGTACAGTCAGCCTGAAATTCGGACGGGTGGCTCCTCGAGCTATACCAGTGGTTCATCCAGCTCTGGTACTAGTTCATCCAGCTCTGGTACTAGTTCATCCAGCTATAGCAGAAGTTCAAGCTGCTCCAAATCCACTTTTCGTTTCTTTAAATTGATAAGTGAGAAGTTCCACGTCCAAATAAAATCGTTTAAATGTGATTACGATATAGCGGCTATAAATGCTGTCAGGCAATTTTTTTCTTACTGCCACATATCTGAATGTAACTATCATTTTTCGAGAGCAATATGGAAAGAGGGGAGGGAGGCCTTTGGCCTGCAGTGGGACATTACAGGCTCATACTAATAATATGGAAGAAAGCCAAGCAGATTAAATTGAACAAAATTACTGCAGGAACAAAAATACTGAGGTTAATCAGCCAAATGCCTTTATTGCCCGCTAATCGTATCAACGAAGCATGGGAGTTCATTTTAACTATATATCTCCAGATTGCGGAAAAATTCATTTATTTAAGAGATATTTTGAGCGACAGTGGCTTTAAATATTTTCACCTAATGTATTATGTTGTGCTACATTACTACTGCGCACTACCAACTGCTTAGAGGGGTGGCAGTGGCACCACCATTTGAAAGGGAGAATATCGTTACATTCAAGCATTTATCGTTTCATTTTTAAACTAAAAAAAGAAATCAAATTTTATGACCACGAAATTTCAAAATCATTATTTTGTAAATCGCACAAGTCTGCACGTACCTTTCTGAAGCCAGATCAAATGCATTGTGCTACCTGTGCTTAGCAAAACCTACAGAAATGAACCGCTTAGGTGCTGTAACATCAAGGACTGTGTGCTCTGACATATATGAATTTGGCTTGTCATCCCTACACTCCCGTATAAATTGCATGCGAATGTCTGTTACACATTGCGTATAGACTCGACTTCAAACGGTGGGCAGCGAGAAGTAATGAGCGCACAGAAATGTTGCAGACAAGAAAAATATGTATTCAAAATAAATTCAAAGATGAGCTCAATCTATTGATTGATATAGTGCAACAAGGCTCGGGAACTACCAATGATGACAGGAATACCGCAAGAACGTTTTTTAAGTTTTCCAATAAAACTGCAGCTATTACCGGGTTGGATGAAGAGCTAATTAAAACATTTGCTGTTATTTTGCAAGCAATAACATCTGGCGAGAAGATCGACGTAATCAAATTTAAAGATTTTGCCCGCATAATAGCAGAAAAGTACGTGGAATTATACAACTGGTACTACTATAATCTACTCGCTTCAAAAGACCTGCTACAGTTTTATCGTAATTAGAAGATCATAAAGGTGGATTATATTTATGGCAGATGTTAGGTTCCCAGTATCTAAGGCGCAGTTATTGGATAACGTGAGTTTACTTGTAAAAGACAGACCTGGATCGTCACTGGTTTGAAGCGTTCATAAAGCGACACCCCGGAGTAAGCCAATAAGTGGTCCAAAATTTGACGCATGCCCGTGCTTTAGTCCAAGAAAGCAATCTGAGAGCACGGTTTAAAGAAGCAGTAGATTACTTTCTTATGGCACAACTCGAAGAAGCAACTAAAGATCATTCATGAATATTATTAAACTGTGCTGAAAGCGGTTTCTTTTTGTCACCAACAGATAACAGACGTTTAGCTGAACGTGGAAAATGTTTATCCTCAGCAATGAAAAAGACTGCAGGGCTATTGGCTATTTTTGACATTTCAAGTGACCAACTAGATATTGTCATAACATTGGTATTGCGTATCACATTGGGCGGTAAGTGATTTACGGTGTGTTTACGGTGCCTTTCGGCACTCCATTTGACACCACTAGTTTTAATCGACATTATGCGGCCAAGTTAAAGAATTCCATTCGAGTATTACTTTGGAAAGATTTGAAAACTTTTTATTTTTAGTGGTTTTTATACGCGTTAGACACTTTTAAGTTGTCATATTTGTTTATTTGGCGCTAAACTTTGAATATTTAAACTTGCTAAGAGTAAGAAGTGTTTTGTGCGAGTGTAAAGTTTGGAAAAATTGTGAAATCAAACAATATTGTGTAAGAAGGTGAGTATTATTTAAGTATCGTCTAATTTCATCCACCGCTTGTTTCAAAAATAATTTTTTTTTCTTTTTATGGACATAGGTAATTAACTTTGAAAGTCTAACTCTAGCACACGGAAATTATATAACACGTATTTAAAGTTACTTTTAAATACATAAATGAGGTAAATCTCGGATATCGGTGATGTCAATCCTAATGGAGTCGTAATTTAGTAATTAATTTTTTTAGATGCCTGCACTAAGAAAAGTTTCCCCGAAGCAAATCGAATAGCTCGTGGAGTTCGCAGAGACTCATCCCGACATCGCATTAGGTCGCTTCTCAGGTGGGCCGCTATCTAACCACGCTGCACGGAAAGCTTGAGAATCGATAGCGGTACAACTAAATTCGGTGACAGTGGGTTCCACTAAAACACCAGACCAATGGCACAGAGTAAGTTAAATTAATAAATTAATTTACTTCAATTTTTCTCTTTTCTCAACCATATATCTACCTACATAAAATAGTACCTAGTCATTCTTTCTTTGTTCATTCACTTGTTTATGTTGCATTCTCATACTAAAGAACCATTTTACCATTTTTTGCCAACATACACTGCAGTTATGAGTCACAAACTTGAGAACACTTGAGAGCTTTGGGAATAAAACACTTATCAAAAACGTAAACTCTATAATCTAATGATTTATATGGGCTCATTTTACCTTTTAAAGTTGTTGTGTGAGTTATTTTTAGTTTTACTATATGTACATTTTATTTGTTATATCCTAAAAATTTAAAGCTTTATTTATTTTATTTTGTTTGTACTTAGTACTGGATAGAGTTTAAAGCAAAAACTAAAACATAAGCAGCAGACTCTAGAAGGAATGCGTCGGCAACTGGTGGAGGGCCTAATAAACTCATTCCTCTTAATGAAATAGAGCAGCGGGTTCTGGCAGCATAGACTCCTAGTCTGTAAAGAACCTATTCAAACAAATTCGTTAAAAGAACGGCGCGTGTGCATAAGCAGCAAGCAGTAGTACGAAGAACCGGCATGGGGTCGAGCAGACTGTGAGTAGACTCTTATTCGCACTGTTCCATTCCTTGTCTTATCCCTATAACGTTTAATTGGACTAGACATCGCCATTTAACGTAACACGTTTATTTAGGTTAAAAATCGCCAAACCTAGACTTAGTATTAGTTTATTAATTTGGATTCACATCGCCAATTTAATAGTAGTTTTATTTTTCAAGTAATTTGGACTCACATCGCCAATTTACTACTTTGTGTTAATAACTTAAAAATTAGTTAATTTATAAATTCTAGCGCAACTTAAAGCGTTGTTTGGACTAAAAATCGCAAACTTCGTTATTTATTGACTAATAATAAATTGTGAATAATGAATATTCAACTTATCTCTAAGGAAATTCAAAGCATCATCCCAAGATTTGATGGGGATGATAAGTTACTCAACCTTTTTATCTCCAAATGCGAGTATGTAATTAGAAGTTTTAGAGGGGAAAACAACCAAGCGCAGCTGATTTATTTGTTCCATTGTATTACGAGCAGATTAGGGGGTCTTAATAAGCGAACGTGAAAACGTTACAACCTGGGAAGAACTTAAAGAACTTTTTGTTCAACACTTCGGGGATCCAAGATCCGAAGCTTGCCTTAATATCGAATTAGAGAATCTCAAAATCAAACAGGGAGAGTTTTATATAGACTTATGCCATCGAATACAGAATGTTAGGAGCTCACTTATATCGAAAGTAAACCTTCTCGACGACGGAGGTATAAAAGCAGCGATATATGTAATATATAATAATACGGCTTTAAACGTGTTCCTCTATAATTTACCAGAAGACATGAGAGTTTGTGAGACTTGTGTCGCAACTGAGGAAGTTAACTTCCAAACAAGATACAACGCCCGAAATAAAAATAAAACAATCACTAATAATTCAAACAATCCCAGACCAAACCTTACAACTCAAATCCAGCATAAATTTGGTATTCCAACAAATAATAATCAAGGTTTTAGACAAGTATACGGTTTGAAACCTAACTTTATTTCAAATCCAAATAACAACAACCAAAGAGTTACGAATCCACCGCAAGGATTTAAACCAAATACCAGTAATATACAGCCAAATCAAAAAGCTATATTTCACCAACCACAACAGATTCCACGTACATTTAATAATTATAAACAATCAGGTTTTTTTAAAGCCAATCCGAACCAACAATTCCGATTTGGCATCATCAATCGGCAGCCTAAGCAAAACACTGACGTGTCGATGCGGACGGTTAACAATAACATGATTGAAGAGCCACTAGAACTTGACCCTGAGTCTAACTGCGAACAGGTGTTCTTCTTGAACGACGAGAACCTTGTAGTGTTAATAGATGAGAGTAATGAAACTAATTGTGTGCAAGGTGAAAACGAACCAGCAAATTTTCAGATAGAAGCCTCTACAACAGACCAACAAGACCCGAAATAGAAGTAATAAATTTAAATTATAGTGGCCTTAGGCTACCAGCCTACCACACATCTATTTACCGGAAATGGAAGCAATTTTTTTAATAGATACGGGTAGTACACGATCTTTTATTAACGCCGAACTAGCTGACCAGTACTTTCAGCATTATAAAAGCGAGGAACCATTTGAAGTAATTAGTTAGTACACATGGACGTAGCAAGCATAGCGAAGGCGCATGCATTCCCTTAACGGACACTTTTAACACCGATATTCATCATAAGTTTTATATTTATAACGTAGACAAAGCATATAACGGCCTTATCGGATCCGATTTATTAAAAGAACTAGAAGCTACTATAGATATGAAAAATCTGGTCTAAAGAACAAATACAACAGAAATTCCCATTTTATATAACCCCGCTTATCAGATAATAATACCACCTAGATCGGAAACACGCGTTTAAAGTGCCAACAATGTTAGACAATGGAAATGCCATTCTAAATCACATAGAATTCTGCCCAGGAGTTCGTATGCCTGACGCTTTAGTTAACTGTGTAGACTCCTTAGCTCAAACAGTCATCCAGAACACTACCGACACTGAGAAGACTATAACATTCAAAAAACCCTTTAAGGTTCATAATATAGAACAGGACTTATCAGATAATTGCCTAGTTCATAGTTTAAACCACAACTTTGAATTAAAAAAATAATTAGATCGATATCTTCCATAAAGGCATCATAGAGTTGATAGTCTGGGAAACTAATCGTTATGCCAAGCAAACGATAGAAGATTTGAAAAAGAAAGGGGAATTGAAACCATCGTCTCGTCTGCATGAGTGGACTGAACTAATGTAGACGAGATATATGTCCTTCTTGCGGTGTTCATTTACATGGGGATAGATCCGCGGACATCACAGACCGAATATTGGAAATCAAATGATTATCTTGAATTAGCAAGATTTAAGAGTTTGATTTCCTTCAATCGGTACATGTTGTTGAATAAATTATTTAATTTTGTTGACAGTTCTGACGAGAGTGTAAATTTGCTCAAACTGAAGGAATTTCGTCAACATCACCGATGTCCCGGAGATTGTTCAAGCTATCTCCAGTAATTGAACACCTCGGGAAGAAATTCGATTCCCTTTATAATTTGGGACAGAACATCGCCATCGACGAGTCTTTGACCTTATTCAAGGACGTATTGTTTGTCCTGGGTCCAAACAATAACGTTAAAGGCTGCGGGGCTTGTAATCAAGTCATACGAGCTGTGTGAATCAAACACTGGCTATATGGCTAGATTCCAAATCTATACAGGTAAGTCAGAATCTGTCCTAAATAGTGAGGCTGTTAGTGTTGATCTGGGGGGTAAAAGTACCAAGATAGTTCTCGAACTTTTGCGAGGCCTTGAACGTCGGGGGCATTGTGTGACGATGGACAATTTTTACAAATAGTCCATCGTTGGCACGATACTTCAAAAGTTCGAGTTTCGATTGTTTAGGAAATCTGAGGACAAACCGTCGTAACGTGCCTAATGACATCGCGAAAGTACCGAAAAACGTGCGAAAGGGGAAGTGACTATGAACACACAAATATAGATAATATTTTTCTCTAAGATTATTTAGCACCAATTCAGTTAACATGACAATGAGTTCCCCAGCCGGTGATATTTTGATAGGTCTATTCTTATTTTATATTTTGAACATATTAATTTTTGTCTTGTTACGTCAACCTAACAAATATATAAGTTAACCAATATCCGCTGCCATAGCGTTTTTTGCAAATAAAATGGCGTAACTACTGGTTATGGGCCCAGAAGTATAGTAACTATTTACGCAACAAGTCAACGAAATATAAAAATATGTGTAAGTAGTATGTGTGTCTTCAAAATGACTTCTGCATCATCGTTGCAAGTCTAAACTGCATCCTCCCTCATCATCACGTACCTCAAAGGTGAACGAGGATGCAATTTCAATACCTGGGGGGCGTTTGCTATCGATTGCCACTTAACGGATCGACCATGAGGATCCCACAGCCAAACGCAAGGATGTGAATGCTCGTGCGAAACTAGCACTTACCTATGACCAAAAACCCTATGACAAATCGGTGTCCCCAGTTATAAGGTCAGCTAAAACAGCATATGAACATAGTTGGAGACTCAAAAGAATATAATACGGACATAGTTAGAAGACTCAAAACCTACATTAAACGGCGCTAGGTTTTTAGAATTCTTAGAGACACAGTTTGCGGACATCCTCATGGACCTACCTCTATCATACCGTTGGCGTATGTGGTTCCAGCTCGATGGTGCACCCGCGCATTTTTCTCGAGCAGTGAGAAAATATTTAAATAATAATCTATCGCCGTGGATCGGTCGTGGTGGCACAAGCTTATGAAACAACTTTCAATTTCCTCAATAAGAATACAGGGAGAGATTGTTTTAGTCTTTTAGATTGGATTCAAGCCATTATGGAATGCTTTGAAAAAGATGTTTTGGTCATAAACAAATGTATAGAACAAGAGACAGAGATCAAAGTTCTGGATAAGGAAACCAAACAAAGAGAAATAAAGAAAAAGAAGTCATTAGTAATGAGGAAACAAACCATAGTAGGCAGAGAAAATGTTAGAAAATTGATGCAAAAGTTAACATGTAGTTTTGCGTCCTACATAAAGCACAAAGAAAGAGGGAAAAAAGACAGACGTGCAATAGCTTCCGCTACTATGCTATTGAGGCCCTTCTTACATATAATTGAAGCCTTTCTTCTAGAACTGTCAAAGGATCTACCGGGATCAACTACGAGGGGCGTTCAATGTATTCTCGGTTTCAGCATGAAAATAGAAGTTAATTCAGTTAAAATTATTTTTATTTTTCAATATAATCCCTCATTACCTCAATGCATTTATTACATCTCGAAATTAATTTTTCAATACCCTGTAAAAAATAACTTTCCCACTTCTCTGAAAAATGCGCATTTCTGGCCGCCTTAAGCTCTTAATCGTTGAAAAATCGTTTTCCCCGAAGGTCTTTTTTCAAATTAAGTAACAAATAATAATAACTTGGGGCTAGGTCCCGACTATAGGGTGGGTGGTTTATTTCTTCGAAACCACAATCTCGCACAGCAGCCTTGGGTATACGCGCCGTGTGGACTGGGGCGTTGTCGTGAAGAAGCAACACACCGGCGGTCAGTTTACCCCATCTTTTTTCTTTAATTGCTTCCCGTAAATTTCGCAAAGTGGATGAGTAGGAAGCAGCGTTTATGGCTTCACCTATTTTTGTGTACTCAATCAACAAAATTCCCTTTCAGTCCCAAAAGATCGTAGTCATGACTTTTCCGGCGGACGGAACGACTTTGAATTTCTTAGGGGGGGCACTTCCCTACTTGTGCCACTGCATGGACTCCTGCTTACTTTCAGGGTCATAATGGTGAATCCACGTTTCATTTCCAGTAACAATTCGATCGAAAATACTAGTTGGAACTTCACCACAGAGCTCTAAAAACTCTCTACAACACTCGATTCGCACTTGTTTTTGAGGCGCCGTGAGCATTCGCGGCACCCATCTTGCACTAACTTTTGAAAGGTTAAGGAGGTCATGAAGAATAGTGTGTATGGTACCAACGGAGAGGTGGGTCATGTGGGTAATTTTCGTCTTCATTCGGGATCCTCCAGTACAAGCTTCTCAACTTTTTTCACGTTTTCATCCGTAGAGGCAGTAACCGGGCCGCCCGAGCGAGTGTCGTCTTCAATACTCTCTCTGTCCCTTTTAAATTCACTTGACCACTTTTGAACCATAGATAACGAAGGTGCAGAATCTTGGTAAACAACCACCATCACTTCGTGAACAGTTTTTTGACTTTTTCCTTGTTTGGTAAGGAATTTAATCACAGCGCGGTGCTCGATTTTCTTCAGCATTGTCAAGTTAGCCATTCCAGTTGTCGTAGACTAAGGGTAACTAGCAAACTAATGATCACAACTATATGAAATTTTATATTTATACTCTCAGATAATGTCATTAATTAATTAATTTTTCAAATTACCCATATCATTTATAAATCACCCCCATACCAAGAATACATTGAACGCCCCTCGTATCTCAATAGGGGGAGAAGAGAAAAAAGCAAAAATAACATCAAACATGGAAATTGCTACACTAGACACTGATTTAGCAACACATGTGTCACAAGGGACCGAGGATGCCACGAAATTGAACGAATGCCTCTCACCAGCAATCTTTTGTCTAATGCATCAATTGTAATTGCATGTTTGACCCACTACTACGAATGATGAGCTTGATTCCACCACCTAGTAGGAACGGGCAATTATTTGGTATGATTTGTAAATATGGACATTTGTTCCAAGCTTGGAAAATGATCCAAATTGGCCCTGGGCCTATTGTAAAGAACTCAAATTACTATGCAAGGCTTGAATGGAAAGATGAACACATACCATCAATGAATACAAGAACAAAAGAATGGTATTTAAAACTGAGAGATAAAATAACTGATGATAGAAAATATTTCTATTCTAGCCCAGGAATGTTAATGGGAATGTTGAATGCAGCAAGTACAACAGTAGGGCTTCTTCCAATGAACTTTAACATGAGTAGAAATTGCATGAAAGTAGTGTGCATGAGGTCTAGTGATGATTCAACAACGAAATATTTGTCTAACAGCTCAACAAACAATGTGCTTTGTGTTACTAAGAATAAACAAAATCTCTCTCTAATAGGCATAAACCTGAGCCCCGACAAAACATTTTTCCTTCCTGAAGGAATAGCAGAGTACACATCTTGGTACATAGATGGGAAGTTTGTGTCACAATATGGGACCGAAGTCCCTAGTATTAGACCACAGGGAAAGAATCCTTATGATGATTTATTTGCAATTGCTAAAGGAACATCAACATTATTACACACACTACAGTACTCTCGGATTCCATAAACATCAGATCACTCTCTACAAATGATACATATAAATACCTGGGTATGGCGGAGGGGCTTGGCATCGGTGATAAGGATATGAAACAATGAAGGAGCGCTTCTTTGGCCGCCTGAACAAAGTATTCAAAAGTCTTTTGTCGGGTGGCAACAAGGTACGTGCATTTAACGGTTGGGTCATGCCGGTCCTGATGTACTCTTTCGGCATACTCAAGAGGACTCAAACTGAACTGGATGCCTTGGATAGAAAGGTCAGGACTCTGTTGACGGTTAATCGAATGCATCACCCACGTTCATCAGTAATGAGACCGTACATCCCGCGAAAATGTGGGGATCGAAGCTTTTTAAATACTAAAAGCCTCCATAATCGTGAGGTGTGCAGTCTCAGGGAATATTTTCTCCATGCCGATGTGGGGATGCACCGTGATGTTGTTGCAGTGGACAAAGGCCTCACCCCGCTTTCCTTGGCTAAAGAGAACTGGCGCAAACCTGTCGTACTAAGTATCAATGGCCGCAGGGAAGTATGGCAAAGCAAAGAGCTACATGGACGCTTTTATCTTTTATATATTTATTTTCGTGTTTAATTATAATCTTCGATACTGATTTGTGTTTAATTTTTCTGTGCCTTCTATTTCCGTGACTCCCACCTTTTCCATTTCCTGGTAGGGGTATACAGTGTCAATATTTTTTATTATTTTTATTAAAGGTTTTTGTAATGGTGTAATTGTTTCTGTTCCGACTTATATTACTGCTAATTGATGTTCGTAATTATCCAAACTGTAATGTCCATTCCCGGGTAGGGAATACCTAATGGTGTATTTTTTCCTATACAACGTGTCCCAGAAATCAACGTCAAGCCGAAAACGAGCACTAGGCCAAGTCGTGACAGTTATTAGAAAAATATAAAAAAAATCTTGGTCATGTACTTTTCAAATTTTATGGATTCAAAATCTCAAAAAGTAATACCGTGTGAAAGACGTTCATTGCATAAACAATATTAGTCAGTGACTTAAGAGGTTTTTGCATGCACTACTAGATGGTGGGATTAGTTTGACTGAGTTTGACGTTTTAAACGTTAAAATCGCTATTTTTGCTAATCCCAATAGGATGAAATTGTTTTGAAACGAGCAAATTAATGAACGAGTCTACCAACTTCCGAGCATAGGCATCTGTGTAATAAGTGATTAATGATATTAAAATTATTTTATGTCTATGTTCATAGGGACAACACACCCAGGGGACGAGAAGTTTAAAGGTAAGGGGGATACAATGTACAGCTATGGTATACGTAGCCTCCGCATTCTCGGTAATTCAAAATCACTCCATATTTTTTGTGGCAGATATAAATGTTATTCTAAATGCAGGTGATGTCCTCTATGTTGATTTAGAACCCTTAATTCCACGATATATTAATCCCAGGTACCTACGTTGTGAGGAATTATCGACTGAGATTCGCGTTGGAAATAATTTAGTAACTTTAGAAAATACGACGGACAATTAATTACCAAATGGATTATATCCTGACAGCGAAATAAATAAAGATGTAGCAATTTCAACACTGACGGAACTGTTAAGCGCGAATGTTTTTAATTCGTCAGATAACGACGATACGGATAACGTTCTCTTTACTGGCAACGGCTACGCTGTATGTTTTTGGCGCTTCAATAACCTTTACTATTTATTTAATAGTAGATACGCGGTTGATAAATTAAATAAAAATATTTCAGAATGTGTAGCACGTTTATTTGAATGCCCAAGTTTAAAAACCATTATTAGGTACCCTTTTGAGTTATAATTGCGAATACTACAATAGTCAATACTCTATGAGCAGAGCGCGCGTTATTAATTATCGTTATGCGGAAGATATTCCGTCATCAATAATAAGCATACAGGAGTCTCCTGTTATTTATCTGCCCCCGTTGTCCCATCTCAATCTACTGCAATAACACAGGAGTCTCCATCAATTCTAAACAACTAAGTTTCTCCTCTCTGCCTCCGTTGCAAATGAATTTGTCTCCCCTTCTGGCCCAAAGCAGGACGTTTCAATTCTCTTATCTGTGCTGGAGTTTTCAATTTACGTTTAACAGCACTCATTCGCGATTTGCGTTCCAGCCCTTGGTTTGGTAAAGTCGAGTATTTGACATATGTTATTGAATTTCAAAAGAGGACTGCCACACGCCCACATTTGCTTTAGAGTAGAAGGTGGGGGTCCTGCTTAAAATTTAGATATTGATAAAGTATGCCGTGCTGACATACCCGACGCGTCAGATGCTAATGGCAGGTTACGTAAAGCCGTTCTTTATCACATGATTCACGGACCGTGTGGTCCTGAAAGAGATAACCTGCCATGCTACGACAAAGAAAAACGAAAGTGTAGTAAACGTTTCCGAAAACGCGAAACTGATGTCACCTCCCGAGACGAGAAAGGTTTCATACATTTGCGATGTGACAGTAAGAACGAAGCTGTCATTAAATACTGCAATAAAGAATTACTTGTGGGCTAGTTGAATATATACAAGGTGGAGACGACAATACAACAATAAATTAAACTTCGTATACCTAATGCCGTTCCCAGTCTGCATGCAAAAATTCAATCAAATATATCCAATAGTTTAGTCACAGGACATTATTTTACATTTTTAAGATTTTCTACATGATGTATGTAACAATAAGCCAGCACCGACAGGTTAACGACATCGGCAATAATCTGCAACGGTAATATCGGTATAAACAAAACATGTTGCCAGCTCTCTACTTCAATAACCTTCGCCAAAATTGTTCTTAAATTTTACTTCCCGATGAGAATTAATGCATATTATACCTTATCTCTGAGGCATAAGAGTCATAAAGCGTGTGAAGAAAATTAGATATGAAAATAATGCATGCGGAAGTTATTACTACTTGTTACGCACTCATGTCAATCGTAAATTAAGTATGTGCGAAAGGGATAGATTAGATAGTTTGTTTATTTCTACTTCGCTTTCTTGCCGAAACCTGCAAAAATTGGTGTAGGTCAGTGTGTCGCCGTGATCCTATGACGTCGTACACGTCATTGTTTCGTATCGCAAGCGCAGGTGTTCCGGTTTCGCTGCCTTTAAAGCGGCCGCCCTCCCGCCGCTCGTTTGTTTATGAAATTGTGATTATCTTAAGACGATTTAGTGTGAATTGTGCGAAATTAGACGCTTTATTTAATTAGTGACAGGACACAACGTAGTAATAGGTACCTAATTAAATTGTTAAGTGAATTGTGCGAAATTAGACGCTTTATTTAGTGACAGGACACAAACAACGTAGTAATAGGTACCTAGGTAGTTAAATTGTTAAGTGAATTGTGCGAAATTAGACGCCTGTCATTGTGTGTTATCTAATCGTTTGTTTTTTGTAATAACAATGCCTCGTTTTGGTTACACAGCCATAGAGTACACCGACATGATTTTAATTTATGGGGAATGTCACGGAAACGCCGCTTTAGCAATAAGAACATACCGAGAGAGGTATGGGAACACCCGTGTATGTCCTACGGACGGCCGCATTATCGTTCAAGCTGTCCAGAGGATACGGAAAAATGTACCGTTAATCCCGTATTTGGATAGTGCTACTCCAATAGTAACAGTGACCCGAGACGAACGAGTTTTAAATTATTTTGAACGCAATCCTACGTCTAGTCTACGTAGGGCAGCTCGAAATTTTGGTGTAAATCATAAAACCATACACAAAGTTTTATAACGCGACAAACAGAAGCCTTTTAAATACAAAAAAGTACAGGCGTTGCTACAAAGGGACAAGCCAGTAGGTAAGAGAAACCTTCTGTCGTTGGATAGAAATAAAACATTTAGATAACCCCGACTTCCTGTACAATGTGATGTGGACTGATGAAAGTACATTCACAAGGAACGGCTTATGGAACCGACAGAATCTTCGATACTGGAGCCGCGAAAATCCGCATCTAGTACGGGAGACTTCGCACCAGTACAGATTTGCTATCAATGTGTGGGCTGGCATACACAGGAATACCATAATTGGTCCGGTTTTCATTGAGGGCAATTTAAATGGTGCAATGTTTTTGGAACTTCTCAACGGACCCGTTTCAGATTACACGGATGATCTTCCGCTAAACGTGCACAGCCAGATGTGGTACCAGTTAGACGGAGCACCAGCTCATTCAGTGACGTCTGCCAGAGAGCGTTTGTCTCAAATGTTTGGACAGCAGTGGATTGGTCGTTATGGACCAACACGGTGGCCAGCGAGGTCACCGGACCTCACGCCATTAGATTTCTTCTTGTGGGGTCATGTCAAAAATAAAGTTTATTCAACAGACGTTGATACCGTTGATGATTTAAGGAGCCGAATTATAATATCTTTTAATAAATTAAAACAAATGGCCGCTAATGGCGACCTCTTATCAAGAGTAAGAAATAATCTTTTAAGACGATGTAATTTGTGTGTTCGGGTTCATGGCGGACAGTGAAAATTTAAAAAAATTATGGATACTAAGTCTGAATATGTACGATAAGTGATTAACTGATTAAACAGTGATTGTAATTAATAATTACTCGTGGGTGACTGTGACTATTCAGTTAATAATTTGTGATTCTGTGTAATTGTTTTTGCATTCATAAAAATAAATATGGCGCAAAAAATCACGTCGTCGGCGCGGGTCGCACGACCCGACGCACCACCGATACATTACCCCGCGCTGTTGCCGCTCTTCTCACAGTGAGGTTAGTGAACCAATATTTAAAAATGGTGTTCTGTTTTGTTTACATTTTTATGCTATTTAGTTTGTTTGAAAAGATTTTTTTTTTAATTTCGGTTCTAGGATTTATTTGATAGTTTCAAAATATTCCTATGAACTAGTATTACCAGTGTTTTCATTTATTGTTGTATCGTCATCTCCACATTGTATAAAACTCGATTACAACTCACTCACTGACTCACTGAAGGAATTGTTCTACCAGAAGGAGCTGCGGGGGATAAGTCATGTATGAGAATCGAGTCGTAGTCGGAGGTCCAGTGAGTTCAGGAAAAATCCGAAATGACCTGAAATTGGAACCCTGACCGGAACCTCCCTACGGATCTCGAAAACCGCAAGACTTACTCCCATAGTGCCGTAACTAAAAATGTCGAGGATCCTGGGCAAATCGTCGAGCCGATGAAAAAAAAAAATGGCTACAATGCAAAAAAAGAAAAAAAAAGTTGCTCCGATTCGGATGCAAATTGGCGTCCGGGTTTGCTTCTTTTCGACGTTTCGTACCAGACGATTCATTTGAGAATAATAAATTGATTTGATTAAATAACTCCATGGTCTTTTCATCTTCTAAGATCCTGACGCTGAGGACGCCGCCGCCGCCATCCCCAGTGCTGCGAAACGCCGTGCTACTGAAGACGCTATCCGTCATCCTGCGGCAACTGGGAACGTCATGAATAGTGCTGCGAAACGCCAGTGCCGTACTACAGAAAGCGCCATCCATGATCCTGATGTGAAACGCCAGCGCCGTGCTGCTGAAAACGCTATCCATGATTATCATCGTGCCACCGCCGGCACCGGCGTTGTTGAAAATAGCGCTGTCTGTGTGGCTTCTGGGGCAACACCAAGGGGACGACTTTAAAGGTAAGGGGATACAATGCACAGCTATGGTATACGTTGCCTCCACATTCTCGGTAATCCAAAATCGCTACATATTTTCTGAGGCAGATATAAATGTTATTCTAAACGCAGACGATGTCCTCTATGTTGATTTAGAACCCTTTATTCCTCAATATATTAATCCCAGGTACCTACATTGTGAGGAATTACCGACTGAGATTCGCGTTGGAAATAATTTAGTAACTTTGGAAAATATGACGCGACAATTATTTAGCAAATAGATTACATCCTGACAGCGAAATAAATAAAGATGTAGCAGTTTCAAGACTGACGGAACTGTCAAGCGCGAATGTTTTTAATTCGTCACATAACGACGATACGAATAGCGTTCTTTTTACTGGCAACGGCTACACTGTATGTTTTTGGCGTCTAAATAACCTTTACTATTTATTTAATAGTACGCGGTTGATAAATTAAATAAAAATAGTTCAGAATGTGTAGCACGTTTATTTGAATGCCAAATTTTAAAAGCATTAGCGGATACCCTTTTGAGTTATAATTGCGCATACAACAATAGTCAATACTCTATAAGCAGAGCGCGCGTTATTAATTATCGTGATGCGGAAGATATTCCGTCATCAATAATAAGCATACAGGAGTCGCCTATTTTTCTGCCCCCGTTGTCCCATCTCCTCAATCTACTGCAATAACACAGGAGTCTCCATCAATTCTAAACAACGATGTTTATCCTCTCTGCCTCCGTTGCCCGATCTCAATCCGTTGCAAATGAATTTGTCTCCCCTTCTGGCCCAAAGCAGTCAGTTGTTTCAAACACTAATGTAACAGATTTGTGCCTCGGTCGTCACACAGAGTCTCGTCCCACATAAAAAATTCCCCACTTGTCCCAATTTGTATGCCTCGCTCGTCCCAAAACTTAATTTTCAATATTTTATTCCCCGCTCGTCCCAATTCGTATGCCTGGCTCGTCCCACATTTTTTTCATATGAGTTAAATTTGATTTAATTGTACAGTCAGCCTAAAAACCTGACTGACCAGAAAGATAAATAACCTCATGTTGCGGAAAATTTGATGAACTAATTCAATCCGAGACTCCACTATAATATAAATTATAAAATTACAAGTTACGCCACCATGACAGTTTTTTTCTGATCAAACTTTAGGTTTAGATTGAAGGCATTAATAAAGTACACATAGCCGACCCTAAGTACAAACCCTGTGCACCCCACTGCTTAGACCACTACTATTATTATTAACCTAGAACAAGTTTTTGAATGTTTATAGCTTCGGTATTTTTGTGCGACCGGATTAGAGCTTGCTCTCTCGCTCTGCTTTCTTTGTATTAATCAATTGACCAATGACGTGGCTTTGCGTTATCAGCGCAATCGGAGCAAATGCGGTTACAAAGTGCATCTGCTAATTTTAAATATGAGGTGTTTACATTAAGCGTGGTGTATTCATAGAGTGAGGTTCAATATTTGTGAAGTTTTAAAGGGTAAGTAATAATTATAATTTTGTCGATTTTTTCATATTTTGTGAAGTCATGATAAATGATTTGACTTATATCACTATTGTGGTAATTATTTACTTTTATATTAGTTGCTGTCTAAGGATTATGGTCTTTTATTATATGCATACTTAACTCTGTGCCTCCTGTGAAAAAGAGTACATCGCTACTTTTTAGGAGACGCAAATAAAATTTTGAAAAATATTTTTTTTCCTGTTTCCTAGGTCCTGTCATGGAGTTCTTTATCTATGGCCCTGTTTCACGAAATCGTCTAGTATTTTTTTTTTAAATGAGTAACCCTTTTTCACATTAACTAGAAATTTGAACAAATAATAATTTGATTTGAGCCCTAATTCACATTAATTTTGTTTACCCATTTTAACAAACTTCAAAAAAAGAGGATGTTCTCGGTTATACTGTATTTTTTAGGTTAACCAATTTTGATAAATCTTCTTTTATGTAAAAGCTGGTGCTTCCCATTTGGTCGCATTTTAATTTAGTTAACCTCCTTCATAAAATGAGGATGTTCTCAACTACAAAGTGTTTTCTGGGTGAATCAGTTTTGATGACTCTTTTGATTCGAAAGCTGGTGCTTCCCGTGTAGTCTCATTTCAATTTGGCTCAGTTCTGACAATAGCATGTATGATAAAACCATATTCAACACGTTGAAGTCGGTTTTCAGCTATGATTTTTAATCATTATAGCTATTCACGATTCGTATCTACGAAACGAAACTATTGTACATAGTTTCGTTCGGAATACCTTTCTTAGCCCCTCGGGCGCCGAACGGTGAAATAGCGCAACTCCGTTGAGCGCCGAGTGTCAAAAGCTGCCACACGGCACGGCGCTACCCCTGTGCGTTAAAACTATGATTTCTCGCTATTTTACTATGAAACCTATAGGAACAAGTTCTTGTTTCGTAATCTAGATTAAATTGTCTATCTGATTATCTAATTGTCATGCAATTTGGGCCATCGTATATAATTTTCAAATAATTGCACAATCACAAACTTTCGTAAATTTTCACTTTATTTTCAATTAAAATAGTTCGGAATGCGAAAATAACTAATCTTTATGTAATAAATATGTTTATTTACAATGTTGGTTTCATTAACTACGAGATTTAATCATTACAATACCTTCACACTACGATAAACATAATCTAAAAAATCGAAAGTCGAAACCAGTCGGAACGTGAATTTCGGCGCACGGACGGCCGATAAATTAATAATTTAATTTAATTGAAATATGAATATATTTCGCATTATTTGTGTGCTATATGTGATTATATGTGGACTTCAGACGTTTAATACGTTTATTTGTAATAAAAACAGGATATTTGCTTATTTAAAATCCCAACTTCCCAGAGCGCCGCGTGCCGACTGTCGGCACAAACGGGATTTTATTTTAGTTTCTTTTGAATTGCGAGCTAAAGGTAGAATCTACAGACATGGGAGATGTTTTAAATGATAGCTAATGATATTGTGCACACAATACAGCAGTATTTCACTAATAAACTGAAAATAATTAGAACAAACATCCACATGTACGTAAACGGTCTTAGCAATATTCTTGCGACTGAACGACTTCTAACCACAAATAAAACGTAAAACTGTGTGAACAACCTCAAAAACTTATTATAAAATGGACTAATAATGATCATTCCATAGAATAGACATACGCCCGATCGGAAACTTCAAAATTATTAGTCATTTTAATCAATTATTCGTCATGGGTCGAAATTACGTCACCGCACAAGAGATGTCCATTTTTCAAAAATCGATATTTTTGGTCTATATTTGTCAATGGTTACTAAATTGATATCAAAATGTTGCCAATATTATTAGTCGACGTTTAAGACATCCCCGGCCCTAATCCATCGACTAGTTTTTGAATTATGAGAGTAAGAACACGCGCCGTCATTCCGCGCCGACAGTACTAATTCACGTTGTATTTGCAGGTGATCAGATATAGAGCCGTGGCTTCTTCATCCTGAAACATGGAGCCAGTGGCTTCATCATCCCGAGCTGATCTTCAGACTGGCTGCAGTCTGGCTTCTACATCCCAAGAGATAACCTTTATTGAATCACAAAGAGGTGTGCCTATTATTTTGCATGCCGGTTACGAATATACGAAAAAGCGAGAGAACAAAAATAGCTCAATCGTCTGGAGATGTGTGAACAGAAGGTGTCATGGAGGAATGGTGACTTCAAATAATAATGTGACGAAAATTCTTCGTCATGACATTTGTACGCCCAGCATAGCAAGAAATGACATCAAAGAAGAAATACATCGCTGCAAGCAAGAAGCAAAATCTTCTGAAGGAAAATCGATTCCTTCTGTCTTCAATTCAAGCATAAAAAAATTATTGGACAAAGGTACTGACAAGATAGAAAAATTACCTGAATTATCGAATGTTAAGAACAGCTTGTATAGTGCTCGAAACAAAGCCCAGCAAATAAAGAAAGCTACATTTAAAACGCCGTTTGAAGTAAAAATTCCAGTAAGTTACATGAGTTTTGTTTTATTTGATTATGAGTACAGAAAAACAAGGATATTAGCTTTCGCTGATGTAAATAGTAAAGGACTTCATCAACACGTGAAACATTACCTTGCAGATGGTACATTTAAGTGTGTAGTGAAACCATTCAGACAATTATATGTGATTTACGGTGACCTTGGCAGCACAAGTGAGAAAATTCACGTCGTGCCCTTAATATACATCTTATTAATGGACAAAAAAGAGTTCACATATGAGACTGCGTTTGCTCTTATCAAATCGCAAATTCCAGAATGGCATCCGATTTCATTCAGAACAGATTATGAGAAAGCAGCCATGAACGCAATCCGTAACATCTTTCCGGATGTAATATGCAAAGGCTGTTACTTCCATTTTAGTCAAGCACTTTGGAAGAGAGCAAAAGCGTTAAAGTTAAATAAAAAGAGAATGTTCAAAAAGCATATAGCTCTATGCACAGCGTTAGCTTTGCTACCACCTGAACTTAAATGCGATGGATGGCTATATATAATGGAGGATTGTCCGAAAACTCTCAATATTGAGAAATTCAATGACTATTTTGTATCGGCATGGCTTGACAACGAATATTATCGAGGCAAATGGGATTTTTAGGGGGATATCTACAGAACAAATAACCCAGTGGAAGGCAGTAACGCTAAATTAAACAGAACATATTCGGGAAAGCTGAACATCATTAGCTTTTTGAATGTGATCAAAAACGACGCTGTTCTTTCTTTAGCTCGCCAAGGTAAACCTCGGCGTGCTGATGATATAGCTCATGACAAATATATATTTGATTCTGTAACGGCAATGTTGAATGGCACTATATCACTGGGCCATTGCCTGGAAAAAATCAGCCCTTTTGTTTATTAATGATATTAATGTGTCTATATTAATGATAAGTTTAAAAATGTTGATTTTTTGGAGATTTAATTGTTAAAATACTACTTTCTCATAAATAGTAGGTTGATTAAAATACTGTGATTGTAATTTGATTGTGATATTAGTTACGTAATAAAGATTTTTAAATATAAATATTTCAATTTATGTTGAAATACCACATTAACATAAATAACATAACGTGGTACTTCTATAAGGTACATATAGGTAAATACAAATGTGTATACGGTCTATAATTATTTGACTGTTACTTATATACAAATGTTGATTTTTTGGAAATTTAATTGTTAAAATACCACTTTTTCATAAATAGGAGGTTAATTAAAATACTGTGATTGTGATTTGATTGTGATATTAGTCACGTAATAAAGGTTTTTTTAAATAAGTAGTTCTAATTATGTTGAAGTATCTCAGATAAATATTACATGTGTAATACATATATATATCTTAACGTGGTACTTCTATAAGATAAATACAAATGTGTATATTGATAGGTGTAACTAATAGTACTGTGATTTGGATTTGATTGTGATACTAAATAATAAAGATTTTCCTAAATTGCAATAGATCTTTTAATTATTAAAATTAAAAACATGCATCGCGGATGCATACCTAGAACTGGAAGTATTTAATATCTTTATGTTATTAGAAAAAACTATTATTTCAATTTATTGGAAGATATAGCAATATTTTTTGTCAACTGTACTTTGAATTTGCCAGGAATGTGGGACGAGTGGTGACTTTAAAACTCAAGTGGGACGAACGAGGAATTCTTTGGAATGTGGGACAAGATAGTGGGACGACAGAGGCACAAATCATGTAACAACTATCCTCGAATCGAGCGCCGTTCAAACAAAAAAATACGAAAGTAAACCAGTGGTTGATATTGAAAAGGTAGATGTCTTTGAACTGTCGGTCCTAAAACCCATTGTTGTCATTGAACCTCTGACAAATAAAAACTAACGTCGCTTGTTATCCCAGAAGGAGCCGCGGGGGGGTAAAAGTCATGTATGAGAATCGAGTCGTAGCCGAGGTCCAGTGAGTTCAGGAACAATCCGAATGACCTGAAATTGGAACTCTGACCGGAACATCCCTACGGATCTCGAAAACGGCAAGACTTACTCCCATAGTGCCGTAACTAAAAATGTCGTGGACCCCGCTCAGATCGTTGAGCCGGTGAAAAAACATGGCTACAATGCAAAAAAAAAAAAAAAGGTGCTCTGATTCGGATGCAAATTGGCGTCCGGGTTTGCTTCTTTTCGACGTTTCGTACCAGACGATTCATTTGAGAATAATAAATTGATTTGATTAAATAACTCCATGGTCTTTTCATCTTCTTATGATCCTGACGCTGAGGACGCCGCCGCCGCCGCCGCCATCCCCAGTGCTGCGAATCGCCGTGCTACTGAAGACGCTATCCGTCATCCTGCGGCAACTGGGAACGTCATGAATAGTGCTGCGAAACGCCAGCGCCGTGCTGCTGAAAACGCTATCCATGATTATCATCGTGCCACCGCCGGCACCGGCGTTGTTGAAAATAGCGCTGTCTGTGTGGCTTCTGGGGCATCACCAAGGGGACGACTTTAAAGGTAAGGGGATACAATGCACAGCTATGGTATACGTTGCCTCCACATTCTCGGTAATCCAAAATCGCTACATATTTTCTGAGGCAGATATAAATGTTATTCTAAACGCAGACGATGTCCTCTATGTTGATTTAGAACCCTTAATTCCTCAATATATTAATCCCAGGTACCTATGTTGTGAGGAATTACCGACTGAGATTCGCGTTGGAAATAATTTAGTAACTTTGGAAAATATGACGGACAATTACTTAGCAAATGGATTATATCCTGACAGCGAAATAAATAAAGATGTAGCAATTTCAACACTGACGGAACTGTTAAGCGCGAATGTTTTTAATTCGTCACATAACGGCGATACGGATAGCGTTATTTTTACTGACAACGGCTACACTGTATGTTTTTGGCGTTTCAATAACCTTTACTATTTATTTAATAGCCACGCGGTTGATGAATTAAATAAAAATAGTTCACAAGGTGTAGCACGTTTATTTGAATGCCATAGTTTAAAAGCATTAGCGGAT
The DNA here is from genome assembly GCA_932294325.1 of Allophyes oxyacanthae. NCBI lineage: Eukaryota > Metazoa > Arthropoda > Insecta > Lepidoptera > Noctuidae > Allophyes > Allophyes oxyacanthae. Next base: position 11,631,688 of record OW028629.1, read on the forward strand.
ACCCGTTTTAATTATAATTGCGCATACAATAATAGTCAATACTCTATAAGCAGAGCGCGCGTTATTAATTATCGTTATGCGGAAGATATTCCGTCATCAATAATAAGCATACAGGAGTCTCCTGTTATTTTTCTGCCCCCGTTGTCCCATCTCCTCAATCTACTGCAATAACACAGGAGTCTCCATCAATGAGGAAGATGTAAATAAAAATAAATCGCGTTTTTTTAGTCTTAAAAAAATCTTTAATTAAACATAATAACAACTGTGAAAAAATTATGAAAACTGTTTTTTTTTAAAATAAATCAACTTGAGAGCTTCGGAATACTTCTAGCGCCGTTCGAGAAATCACTATGACGTCACATCGCCGGTTCGTTGCTATCCGCGACTCCCGACGCGCGGCGTTTTGCGACATACGCGTGGAGAACTTTCTTGTTATTTCATTTTCAAACTTCAAAGTTCAAGCTCTGCATACGTACAATTTTTTCATTTGTACGTAGAACTGGTAATCGTGCTATCAAAATGGAACCAGGATTTTCACGAGGACAAACAAATAATCTGCCGAAAGTTGATCTTCTTATGGTTGCGGATTATTTCACGAATCACGCGAAATACATTAGTGCAGAAATCCAAGGACAAAAACTTGCAAAGTAAGTGCTTTAATTTACGTACCTATTGTGTTACAGTGCCTAAGTAATTTATAATTTGTAATAAAGATCTATAAAAATGACTTTATGAAACTTTTGTGACGTACAATATTGTGTATTATGAATTTAAAGTAAATTGAAACCTTTGACAATGGGCTCGGTTTTAGTTCCCAATTGGTCAACAGATTGCGAGCTTACCTTTTTGTTAGTGTTTATTTTACTATTACTGTTTATGACTTTTGTTATTGTAATACAAACGCGCATGTGCAGCAAAACTAACTGTACTTTTTGATTAGGTCTAGTGCTGTCCGAGAGTCCGCGATTTTTGTACTGCATATCGATAGAAAAGTGTTCTTTAATACTCAATAATTTTTACGTTTTATTTTTTACAGATCGGGACGCTTATGAGTTACTTTCGTCTAACTGAAGATATACACAAAGTATCAAAACATTATTTAGTTAATCGGTTTAGAAAGGAAAATGGCGTCAAGGATCGCAGACAGATTTATTTTATTTTGTAAAGGAAATTTGCGATCTCAGCAATGCGATGCGATTGAGGAAGCAACTAGATCACAAGCAGACTGTCGATTATGGTACGAAATGAGATACGCTCGTATCGCCGAAGAATGTATTATAGACATAAAGTACCCAGCATCAAATAATTTTTTAAAAGATTATGTGCAAGATGGTGTGGTATCTCAAAAATATTATGCACAAGTGCAAATGCAAATGTTCTTCACAAAAAAAGAGAAGTGCTTATTTTGTATTGCACACGATGATTTTGAGTCGGCAAAAAATGTTGATATATATGAAGTATGTTACGACAAAGATTATTGTGAGGAGTTGATAAAAAAATGTGAAATATTCTGGAAGGAAAATATATTTAAACAACTGTTCCAATGAATGGTTGCCATAGTCATTACTTATTTTTAATGTTTCTTTCTTTCTTTGTTAGTCTAGCTGTCGCAAATGAAATAACATTTACTTTACGAACTTTTTCTTTATCTTTATCTTTAAGAACTTTTTTTTGTAATATTGTGTAAATTCAGGTCAAATTTTAAATACAACAATACAATACATTTTTGAAAAGAGTATCCATGGAGTTTCTTGCCGGTATCTTCTCCAGGATCAACCCACTTGGAAACGTGCACATAGAATCACGACGTTTTGAAAGTGCCTGCAAAGGCCCAGTTGAAATAAAAACCTTTGACTTGACTTTGACTTTGAACTTTAAACTAATTTGCTTTGTAAGTTTACTAACCCACAAGATATTATAACGACGTCATCTAACATATTAATAACTTTTGTGTCAATGCATGCATGAGGTGAAGTCATTTTAAATTCTCGTATACGACCAATCGCCCGTTCGACGTGAATACGTAGAGCCGCAATCCGTTTCGTTTCTATTACTTCCTCCTTCGTACTTGCTTTACCAGCGCTGACGCTCGGAGGTCTCACAAGGTGGCAACCATACATCTCTACATTTGCTGCAATATTTTTGAATCCTCTGTCAGCCATGATTGCACTTCTCTTTGGCATCAACTCTAAAATTTTGCAATCTTCAAAAATATCTGTGTCAGTAGCCCTACCACCATAACCGTCGGATATAAAGTTGATCATTCCGTCTGGCGTTATAGATACTAAATACTTTATAGTATTGCAGCCTTTATACTGTGACCACGATAAAGCTTGGTGTAGAGCGTTGGAAGGCTTTTCTATTCTGATTTCGAAGCAGTCTATAATACTTACTGTATTATTATATCTTCTTCGAAAAGGAATGGGAAGCTTTTCTCTCACGGCTTCTTTATTTGGGAAATAAATTAGTTGTTTTATACACTTGGCTAGTAAAAACACAGTTTTTCTAATAATCCGACTCACATTTTTGGTATTTAAATCAATTTCCAAACGTTGATAAGAGTCATTCAATTTAATTTTTTTGAGTGTGATTAATATATTAACTAATGGGCAACTAATATTTTCTACTAATAGACTAATGATGAAATATGATTGTTTTGGAATACCCAAATAGAGTTTAGATTTTTTTTCTATTTTTAAAACGGTGTTTTGAAGATTATCAAGATATACTTCGCAGGTTTCAATAGAATCACTGTATGATGATGACGAATCTGAACTGCCGCTACAGTCCCTTCCATCACTGCTATAACTTGTGTCCAAATTCCGTGAAAGCGATTCAACATTTTCCTTCTTTTTTATGGTCTGAGTTTGGGCGTCTTGTTTTTGCTGTTCTACTTGGATCCTCTTATCCCTTGTTTTCTTCTTTTCTATGTTAGGTAACTCTATCGTAATAGTATTGTCAATGGGTAGTGGATTAGTAACCTCATGCACATCCACAGGTGTAGTATCAAAAGAAATAAATACAGTGTCTTGCTGAGCTACTGACGGCCGCACTTCTTTTGTTAGCAGTGTTTCGAAAAAATCTATTCTCTGTCTCTTGTCGTATCCAGGCCGAGTGACAGTAGATGTTCTTTTTGTTTTCTGACAGTCAAATTTGGTTGGTACCGCGCCTTGTTTCAATTTCAAAGTTCCGCCGCATAGTCTCCATTTCATATAATTTTCTACATCTGATTCAATCTGTAATAAAAACTTGCTATTGTATATCACAAAATTTTACTGCAGGTGAATTCTGATCAAAACACTGTTTTACCCGGGTATAAAACCCGGGTAAAACACATCATCACACATCAATCTCATGATATTTTTTTTTCATAAAACATGCAAAACTTGTCGTGAGTGGAACCAGCATCGACCACATAGCTCAAGCAACCAGCGACTGCTGGCTATTACTTAGAGCTAAGCAATTTAAAAGACTAAGTGCCTGATTATAAAAGACCAAGGTCCCAGGTACATTCTAATGGGTCACAGTCATTTTAGTATTTTCCTACTAAAGTCTAAAATCAACCTAAAACTAGTATCAACTAGTTACAATGATGATGATTAAATTAATAATTACTTTTAAGTAAGTTGATTATTAAATTGGTTGATTGATTGAAGTTTGGGCACATTTTCTATCGATAACATGAAGCTTATGACAACACTATCGACATTCAACTTAATAACGAACATCGGGCTTTGTTTCTTGATGAATACGTAGCCATCCCTGATCTTTTAAAACTTTACACTAAATATTTAACTTAAGATTAATAAGATTAAATAAAAAATAAGTACTCACATTAAAATGATCTTCGCAACAATGTCGACTTGTTTTTGTAGATAATGGCTCCCTTCTCATTAGCTTACACCACTTATTTCTCATTTTTTTGTCATTTGGGACATGAAAAAAGTATTTTTCCGGAGTACTGATTGTTGTATTAGTACAAAGAGGTACTATACAATATCTATATGCAAGTTTTTTTTCCATATTTACCAAAATATATGAAAATAACGAGAGTAACGCAAAAATACTGCCTGAGATTGTACGGGCGGGCGAGTAATGTCCTCGAGCCGTAGAGCGATGTGACGTCATGAGCCGAACGGTCAATCCGAACGTCGCTTTAAGAACTCCGAAGTTTAAAAAATTGTTAAAAATACAGTTTTTAAGATATCGTAAAAATTATTTCACTAGTATTTTTTGTATTTTGTGTTTGATTTTTCTAGATCTTAAAATAGTCAAACTCATCTTCCTCATTCTAAACAACTATGTTTCTCCTCTCTGCCTCCGTTGCAAATGAATTTGTCTCCCCTTCTGGCCCAAAGCAGTCCGTTGTTTCAAATACTAATGTAACAAATATCGCCGAATCGAGCCCCGTACAAAAAAAAATACGAAAGTAAACCAGTGGTTGATATTGAAAAGGTAGATGACTTTAAACTGTCGGTCCTAAAACCCATTGTTGTCATTGAATCTCTGGCAAATAAAAAACTAACGTCGTCAACAAAAAGGGGCCGACTGAAAATACGAAAACGTGGTAGAAAATCAACAAAAGAGAACCCACATCGTGATGCGGTTACAAAATATAATTCCAGAAAACTAGAGGTACATCAGGCCGCAGTAATAGCACAGTTTAAATATATACTAAACAGTTGGTAAGCTACGTACTTACGTTCCGAATTCAAACACACACAGAGACGTGTGCTCTACAGGGATTTCTCGGTTAGGTTCGGTAAGGTAACAGCGAAATATTCAAAGGTTGTCAGTCGGTGTTACTTCGAGACAAAGTCGGTCACGATTTGTGTTGCTCCCATATTTTCCTATATTAATTATATTGACAGGACTATATTGTAGTGTTTACGGCTGCTTGAACTCCTCAATATAAAATCAGCAGTTAGCTTTTTTTAAATTTCCCGCTGATATCGAAAGGTATAATGAATGTTCAACTATTTCTCTACGAATTTGTTGTCAATATTGACCGATTGCTTTAAAAATGCGTGTCTTCTCTGAAATCGTAATTATGGTCAGAAATAAAAAAAAATGGCGGCCATTTTGATCTTTTTTATTACTGGACCGATTATATACAAAATCGATATCTGAGAGTTCGTATAGTCTCTAAATCCATATATAAAGACGGAATTTAAAAAATGGCCGCCAATTTGGGCATTCTTAGTTACTGGACCAATTGCTTTCAAAATCGATATCTGAGAGTCCATATGGCCTCTCAATATTTATTTATAGTTAGAATTTTAAAAAGTTGCCGCCTTTTGATATTTTTAGTTACTGGACCAATTGCTTTCAAAATCGATATCTGAGAGTCCCTATGGCCTCTGAATACTTATTTATATTCAGAATTTTAAAAATTTGCAGCCTTTTTTATCTTTTTAGTTACTGGACCAATTGCTTTCAAAATCGATATCTGAGAGTCCCTATGGCCTCTGAATACTTACATACAGTCAGAATTTTAAAAAGTTGCCGCCTTTTTTTATCCTTTTAGTTACTGGACCAATTGCTTTCAAAATCGATATCTGAGAGTCCCTATGGCCTCTGAATACTTACTTATAGTCAGATTTTATAAAGTTGTCGCCTTTTTTTATCGTTTTAGTAACTGGACCAATTGCTTTCAAAATCGATATCTGAGAGTCCCTATGGCCTCTGAATACTTACTTATAGTCAGAATTTTAAAAAGTTGCCGCCTTTTTTTTCTTTTTAGTTACTGGACCAATTGCTTTCAAAATCGATATCTGAGGGTCCGCGTAAAGTGGGATAGTTGACATTATCTTTTTCAGCCGGTCCAAATTGCTTCGTTTGATTTTCCGAGAAGATTCAGTAAAGAAACCGGCACTGAATTATCGTGTTTCTGAAGAATTCTTTAACGCTTAGGATATTTTACCAGGAACAAATCGCAATTATTAAAAAATATCCATTCCCATCTTTTTTTTTAAGAATCATCACATGTTTTTAATTCCTGTTTAAATATCGTCATATAGTTTACATACTACTTACGTACTTACGAGCGAAGCCCTGGGCCAATACTAGTATTAATTTATGTTTGCAGTAGGTAAATGTAACTAAATAAAATAAAAACCATTTTCCAAAAATATTAGTGACATCCCTAGCGCTCCGCTTGTCGATGTCACAAAAACGTCTTAGCTGAGTTACTGTATGTAGTATATATATACTGTGGTAATAGTATAGAAGTACATCAGGTGCAATCGCTTCTAAATCTGTGTTGGCGTAAGTGGCAAATGTGACATTTTATTAACTTAGTAAATAAGTAGAAAAGCGGCACATTTAACAAAATGTGACATCGCAATTTTACTTAATATAATTCACATGGTAAAACAACGACTTATTTGACAGATGTGCCGTTTCAATTAGATGACGTAAATGATATTGGTACTTATGTAGCGAGTTTGATTAGTGTTTTTATGTATGGGTTAGAAGGCAGGTTGGCCTACTCTAAGTCTCGGTCTAACTTATCATTATAAATGTTAAAAAGGCGTTAGAAGCCCAAAGTAGCAGTTTTAGAGTGGACCGACCTGCTCTCCCTAATCTTTGTGCTTATCAAAATCATAAGTTTATACACGTAAAATTTTAGAAAAACAAATAAGTCGTTTGATATACCTACTTATTGTAATAATGGCGAACCGAATGGAGCGATTCGAATTAGGAATAAAAAGGTTTGACTGCAGCACCTTTTTCTAAAACCAATCCTGACTTAAATATAAGCGGTATGTATCCTAAATATTTTTTTATTATCATTTCATTTTGAACATTAAAATTTAACAAAGGTTATATTTATTACATCTTGTTATAATTAATACATCGTGCTATCTATACATCGCTTATAATCAAATATTTTTATAGGGTAAACAGCATCATCAAAGACAGTCGATATAATTGAACCTATAGCTTCGACCAGTAAAGATTTGGCGGAAGTTTCAATATCTCCTTTGAACAGCAATACTTCTGATAATATATGTAAATGTTCAGGAAATAGATGCTATTTGCGAAGGTACTGTGAATATGTTTTATAAATTGTATTTATGTAATTAGTCTAATATTTTTTTTTTTTTTTTTTTTTTTTTTAAAAACATTGCCCCTCACTAGGATTTCTCCTGTATCGAGGGTACAGTTTACAAACATACATGTCACATGCACACACAACCAGACCCGAAACAACTATCTGTAGATCATACAAATATTTGTTCCGTGCGGGGATCGAACCCGCGGCACGTAGCGCAGAAAGCTAATCGCTTAGCCACTGCGCCAACCGTGTCGTATTGAATTAAGATAATTATACTTAAGGTACCAAAGAAGATGATCAATCAAGTGCCACAAAAGCGGAAACGTTCTATATCCTCATCGAGTAGTAGTAGTTCTAATAGCAGCTCAACGTCTTCATCGAGTAATTCATCCAGTAGTTCTTCAACGTCCAGTAAATCCCGGAAAGGAGGTACGTATATTAATTAAATACCACAATTATTTTCGGTTCAAAAGACAGCAAAAAAAATTCTGAAAATGTTTTTTTATTTTATTTTATAACAATGCTTTTACAATTTCTTAACCCTATACTTGGCATAGTGAACTTAAATACACATTCCGTTCAGAAGTTTTTTCTGGCAAATAATAATATCGAATCGTTTATTGTTTCATACAAACATAGTTTCCGAACGTTTTTGAACCCTCGAAAAAGAAAACTATATCTATCTCACTTACGCTGCCAGTGGTGATCAAAATGGCGAACCGTCTGTCTGCTCCCACGCACTTTAAGGTAAATATCCATTTTAATCTAGATTTATGTAACTTATTCAACAATTATTGTCTTAGTTTTACATTCTACAAACCCTAAGCTATTGGTACGAGGTGCATTCAATAAGTACCTAGCCTCATCGCCAGAGGGCGCTGTAGTTTCAAAAGAGTTTTACCACAGTGTAGCACATTCTTTTTAAATTCTTTTTTCAAATTTTCATTCCAATCCCTTCATTTGTTTTAATTTGACTACTTATGGAAGCCAACGTGTCGATCGGTTTTACAAAAATGGAAAAAGAGCAATATCGTTCGGTGATTCGATTCCTATTTTTGGAAGGGAAAACGCGCATCGAAATCAAAGAGCGCTTGGATGCTGTGTACGGTGACTCTTCTCCATCGATGGCCACCGTCAAGAATTGGTTCAACGAGTTTGCACGTGGCCGTACGTCGGTTTTTGATGAACCACGTCCAGGTGCACCGAAAACAGCTGCTACGGAGGAAAACATTAAAAAAATCCATGATCTCGTATTGGCAGATCGCCGATTGAAGGTTCGGGAGCTAGCTGAGACTGTAGGCATTTCAGAAGGAACAGTGCATCATATTCTTCACGAGGAACTCGGCATGAGAAAGCTGTCGGCGCGATGGGTGCCGCGTTTACTCACACCAGAAAACAAGCGCAACCGTGAGACCACATCGGAGACGTGTTTGGCGCTGTTTAAGCGGAATCCAGCGGAGTTTTTGCGTCGTTTTGTGACCGTCGATGAAACCTGGATCCACTGGTACACACCAGAGACCAAGGAGCAATCAAAACAATGGATCCAGACCGGGGAACGTGCTCCAAAGAAGGCGAAAACTGTAAAATCGGCCGGAAAAGTTATGGCCACCGTTTTCTGGGATTCACAAGGTGTGATCTACATCGATTACCTCGAGAAGGGTAAAACAATTACAGGGCTTTACTATGCCGATTTATTGGGCCGATTCGACGCCGAATTAAAGAAAAAACGACCCCATCTGGCGAAGAAAAAAGTGCTGTTTCACCACGACAATGCACCGGTTCACACGTCTGCCGTTGCCATGGCCAAATTGGTCGAATTACGCTACGAATTGCTGCCCCATCCACCGTATTCTCCAGATTTGGCCCCTTGTGACTTCTTTCTGTTTCCTAATCTGAAAAAATCACTCGCCGGGAACAGATATGGATCGAATGAGGAGGTCATCGCCGCCACGGAGGCCTATTTTGCAGAGTTTGACAAAAACTATTTTTCGGACGGATTAAAAAAGTTGGAGCATCGCTGGGCTAAGTGTATCGAACTAAAAGGAGACTATGTTGAAAAATAAATTCCCACTTTTCCAAAATTTTCGTTTACTTTTTGTAGGCTAAGTATTTATTGAATGACCCTCGTATGTAGTAACATTTTTGGAAAATAATTATGTTTTTAATTTCTCATTATTTACGACTTTTAAAACTATTTTGAAACCGACCAAATTGCTCCCCAAATGGACAAAAGTGAAGTTACTAGGAACAGCAGAAATAAAAGACACATTATTTGAACCTACTGATCTTGAGAAGTCACCGCTTGATTACTTCAAACTATTTATTTCGGATGATATTGTAGATTTTATAGTACATCATACCAACCTTTATTCAGTACAGAAAAAAAGCTCATCAATTAAATGTGATCAAAAACGAAATAAGAGATTTCCTGGCGATCAATATTCTTATGGGCGTAGTAGATATGCCAGCGTACACTGACTCTACTGGTCCAATGACTTTAAGTACAGTAAAATTGCTGATGTGATGACTTTAAAAATATTTCAGGCTATTCGCCGCTGCATACACTTCAATGATAATATGACAGATGATGGTGCCTTACAAGGTACTTACTGTAAAATAAGGCCACTAGTGGAAAATCTCCGTCGTAACAGCTCATCCAATATTCCTGAAGGAAAACGTTTTAGCATCGACGAAATGATGGTGCCTTACAAGGGCACAAGAGCCGGCAGTCGAAAACAATATGTACGGAATAAACCCAAGAAATGGGGTTTCAAGTTATTCGTTCGTGCTTCGCCATCTGGTCTAGTCCATGATTTCATAATTTACAGAGGAAGAACGACACTTTCCGACACCATACTTTCACTGAAAAAGAAAAAGGTATGGATGGGCATTGGGGCCAAAGTTGTAATAGCTCTGGCCAAATCTATAAAGCAAAAACCATGCTCCGTACTATACTTCGTCAATTTTTTTACATCGGTTGAATTGATGCATCATTTAAGGAATGAATATAGAATATTCTCCTTGGGAACTGTCAGGTCAAATCGACTTCGAGGGGCAGAAAAGGCCTCCTGATCAGAAGGTCTAAGTAGCACAACGTCCAACATCGCGAAACGTCTAATGAGCAGTAAGTCTAATTAGCTAAATGTCCATGTAGCAAAACGTCTAACTATCAGATGGTCTGTATCGCAGAACGTCTATTTAGCAAATCGTCAGATTCTCAAAATGTTTGGATACTCAGGCACAAAATTCAACACACACATTGCATCGGGAGAGAAACGGAAACGGCATTATAATATGTACATACAGACTCTTTGGTCTATATATTCGTAGCGTATATCATATCTTTTTAATGTTGACTGACACTTATTGTCATTAATGCTATTTGATTAGCATTACTCATTTGTTTTTAATTCCTGTATCGATTGCTATTCATTACAAATACAATAGTTTTAGCTTCTAAATTCTAAAAATGAATGGAGAACAAACATTTACTTTAATTGAAAGTCAAAAGAAGAAGCGTGTGCTGCTGCTGGGTGGTCACAGGTACAATTTAAATATCACAAATAAGGGAGGGTCAACTCTATGGAGATGCTCCCAGCGCAATGAGTGTAGTACATCTATTACAATAAATAAAGACGAAAACAAGATAATTCGTCAGTTAAATGGGCATACTTGCAAAGCCAATTTTGATAAAAACAGGACTGACATAGTGATGGACAAATGCAAGAAATTAGTTCGTCAAAAAGCAAAACCTGTCCAGAAAATTTTTGAGAAAGAATTCGGAAAAATGGATGAGATTCAACAGATACCAGATTTTAACTCAAAAAAAGACACTCTGTTCAGGGCTCGTCGCAAATATTTAAATGTTTGTAAAACTGAATTCAGAAATTTGAATGATGTTACAATTCCAGAAATAATGGCTGACAGTTTCCTTGTTTGTGAAGATGGATGTGACAATAATAAAATCTTAATATTTTCAACACCTGTGAGTAGACAATGCATTAAGACATTGAAAAATAAGATGTATTTCATTGATGGAACATTCAAAGCTACACCCAAGCCATTCTACCAGCTGTTATCAGTTCATGTTGATTTGAATAGCTGTGATGATTTAACTTGTGTTATGGGAGTTATATACGCGTTACTACCTGACAAGAGACAAGAAACCTACGAACGCTTATTTGGCCTCATCAAGCAGCATTTTGAAATAGACATGTTGGCCATTAAATGCGATTATGAGATAGCGCTTATCAATGGAATTAAAGACGCTTTTCCAAACACTCAAATAACGGGCTGTTATTATCATCTTAATAAGGCCGTTTGGAAAAAAGCGTCAACATTGGGTCTTCCTGAAAACAAAGAGTGTAGAAACATTGTCAGCATTGTTGAAAACGCCACGAAAGTGAAGAAATGGTGACTTTTTTAAATTACTTTAAAAAACAATGGCTTCAGTCTCTGGCAGATATAATAAACTGTCCTAGTAATTATAATTTTCGCACAAACAATGCACTCGAAGGGTGGCACAGGCGGCTAAACACGAATATAAAATCAAAGCCAACCCTGCTACTATTCCTCAATGCTCTTAGAAAAGAAGCGCTCTGGCAAGATCGCAAATACAAGAATATGTTATTTGAAGGAAATAAGAGAAGAAAGATCGATATTATGTTTAATGCCAAATACAAAAGAGAGCTGCAAAAGCTTGAGGGCCAAAAAGTTAGTCCATTTGAATTTTTGATAAACCTTGGCCATATCAAAAGGATATTAGGTAAATAAATGCAGGGGGATTTGTGCGCCTAATATCATAATAATATTTAAGAGGCTACTAGGCTTTTAGCCCAGATATTTTTTTTAAGAAATAAATTATAGTAATTTACAAAATGACTTTTACTTTCCATCATGAGTGTACACATTTTAAAAATGACGATTTGCTAAATAGACTTTCTGCGATACAGACCATCTGATAGTTAGACGTTTTGCTACATGGACATTTAGCTAATTAGACTTACTGCTCATTAGACGTTTCGCGATGTTGGACGTTGTGCTACTTAGACCTTCTGATCAGGAGGGCAGAAAAGAAACTACCAAGTGACAAAGAATTGAAGAAAAAAGGAAGGGACATGCATTTGTGATAGTGAAAAATGACACAGGTTCTTAGTAAACTAAAATTAAATTTAAGAAAGCGTGCTACAAAGTGCATCGAACAAGGCGGTGGTCATTTTGAAAGTTTATTGAAAATGGGACGAAGAAGTAGTGTATATTAGTGAAAATTCTGTAAGTACCTATTAATACGATTTTATTTTAATTACTGTAAATATTATGATTCAAATCTTTTAAACACGCCGACTTTGAATAATTTTTTACACGTAATAAACGGTAAACACGACTTATCAGGGGTTAGAGGGTGATGTCGCGAAAGTTACGCGTCTGAGATAAATAAGTTCTGCGTTCCCGGGTGTCCGAGGATAGTACCTACCTACACGTCGGCGCGGCGGCCGGCGGCGCGCGGTGGGCAGGGCGCGGTGGGCGGCGCGGGCGCCGCCGCCCGGGCGCTCCGCCCTACTTTACTGATAGGTACATCACAGTCGGGCAAAATGTCGCTTGGTTTAAAAATGCATCCCCGTTACTAAGCCTAATTAAGCCTAATATCCTATATTCGTATTATTAATGTAGATTACTTAATACAATCGTAAAATTAAATTAAATTATTCAAAACCGCCAGTCCACAGCCTGTGAAAGTGTGATGGAATCATAATTTTACTTGCTAGATAACTATCAATAGTTACATGGTGATATCGCTTATCAATATTAAGCTACGTGTGACTTGTTACGTAATATTCGGTCATTGAACTGACGTACCCTAGCAGTGCTTAGCCAGCTGGCGGACGAACTAGTGTGCGCCCGCCGCTATGGATGTTACTATGAGTGTGTGCGTAGAGAATAGTACGCTCAAACGTTTTACGTTTAGTCAGGACAACTATTTTATATTATGTGATTTGGTATGGTTTAACTAAATTAAATTACAGATGTTATTTTAGTTTTATAATTTAATATTCTAATTGGCGTGTCTGAGGTCTTGTGTTTATTCCGTTACATGTTGTATAAGGGTCTCAGCACACATATGGGATCGGAAAGGGATCGTCACCGTATCGCCTCGAGCCGTTCAGAATGGTTTGTATTAAACTCCCTACTGCAACGCACACTAATCGGAATAATAACGTAATCGCCTCGCCTCGGAACAGGCTCCGAACTTGAATTCCCGCGCTTACGGCTCATCGTCCCCGCGCTTACGTTTCTCCGTCCCCGCGCTTACGTCTCTCTGTACCCGAGCTCACATCTCTTCGTCCACCCTTTCCCCTTTCCCCTCCCGCGACTTGCCTGCTAAAGATGCCGCCATTCGCAAGGAGTATTTCATTCGTGTTGCGCGTATGTTTTATTTAAAATTTTAAGTTCGATTCAAACACAAAATAACGATGCAAAGGGAGAAACTTATTGAAGAAGTGAGAAAATATCCATATTTATATGACTTAAGTGATGCTAAATACAGCAATACTATAAAAAAGGACGAGGCTTGGAAACAAATAAGTATTACTTTAAAGCAATCTGGTAAGTACCTACTCCTATTTAATTATTTATTTAATGTTTTTCGCGTATGTAGGTATGTATGGGAAATAAAACAGTTGTGATTAATATAATTATAATGAAAAATTTAACTGGAATATCCATTAAGAATTAACATTAATATTTAAAGCTAAAAGCTACTGCCATGGAACTCGTCCGGTAGAAGTTTGAAAATATGTTTTGAACTTTTCACGTACATTAAAAGCGGTAGCCATATGGGCACCACTAATACTTGGTAATTGACTTAACAATCGGTCTTCGCCGAATTCAACTGTAATTTCCTGTTCTGTTCTGTTCGGTTCCTGTAAATTCATCTCAATGTTATATGTCCTCATCATATTGTGTAAAATGCAAGTTGTTAATACCACTTTATCTACAAACTTTGGATGCAATTTAATATTTTTGTTGTAAATCGCAAATTTTTGATATAAAATTCCAAAAGCGTTTTCAACAACCCTTCTAGCTCGTGATAAGCGGTAATTATATTGCCGTTCAGGATCTGATAGTCTCCGTGTATTTGAGCGAGGATATGGTCTTAATAAATATGTCTTCAATGGAAATGCCTCGTCTCCCACAAATACATGTGGCATTGCATGATTAGTTCCTGGTAATGGTTTGTCACATGGAATATTGAATGTGTTTCTTTCAAGTGCCTTTCCAAATGTAGATGATGAATAGATTCCGCCATCGCTGTTTTTTCCATAGGCTCCTACATCAACCGCTATGAATCTGTATTCAGGATCAACTATAGCTAACAAAACAATAGAAAATGTTTTTTTATAGTTAAAAAACAACGATCCACTATTGGGAGGTGCAATTATATTTACATGTTTGCCGTCAATGGCGCCTATGCAATTCGGAAAGTTCCATTTATTTTTAAATCCTTCTTCGATTCCTTGCCATGTGGCTGTAGTTGGTTGAGGTATATGAATTGGCATTAATTTATTTATTATTGCATTGCACACATCTATTACTATCAAACGAATAGTTGATTCTCCTAAACGGAAGCTCGATGATAAATTAGTAAATGTAGATCCAGTTATGAAGTACCTGCAACAATAAATGTATATTTAATATACGTTTTATAATACGTGTATATGTTTATGTGAATGTGTGTGTACGTACTCCCTTTCACACATACATGTGTAACTACATGCGCTTGATATAGTTAACCATGATTTATTTTATTTCAGAATCTGAGTGCAAGAAAACTTGGTTAAATCTTAGAGAGTCTCACCGACGAGCTATGAAGAAGCGTAAAACTAAAAGTGGTCAGGCAGCCCCGACGACGAAAAAGTGGACCTTTGAAGATGAAATGAGTTTTTTAGTACCTCATTACAAAGAAAGAAATACGATCTCTTCGGTTGATGATGATGACGGTTCAGATGTTAGCAGTTTCTTGGGTAATGATGATTCACAGAACTCAATAAACATAATTCAGTCTCCAGAAAACTTACAAGCGGAAACTACTCCACTTTCGCCGCGTCCTGAGTCTTCTGCATCTTCAGTTGCATCCAAAATTTCAAAAAAAATAAATCTTAATATTGAAAAAAAATCAGCGTCACAAACTTTAATGAAATATTTATTAAATCACAACGAAACCAAAAAAGAAGATGAGATAGATACATTTTTTAAGAGCATTGCGGCAACGGTTAAAAAATTTTCAGAATATAACCAAGCTGTTATGAAAAGTAAAATATATAACGCAGTTTCGGAAATGGAGTTAAAAGAAATCGCAGAGAAACAAAGCTATTATAGTTATCGCAACCCTTACATTCCCCAAAGAGAAGATGACATGCCTCGAGGTTATACCACTCTAAATAACATTAGCCACGAGATACAATCAACATCTGGCGCTTCAAACATTCATGATTTTAATATTTCAAACTTAGAAGAAAATGGCGCGTCAAATGCTGACGATCTTGATACTTCAAACAATCTTTAATTTATACAATGATTGTATTTTTGTTGTGGCGCTATTTTTGTTTAATTGCCATAATTTTTGGATTTAATAATATAGTTTTGTATAATAAAAAAATATGTGATTTATGGGTATTTATTTTTTACCTAAACTACAAAAAAGTTGCATTTACTAAAATACCTTACGCAATCACACAAAATATATACACACATACACCAGACATAAAACGTACATCCCCTGTGCACACCTGATCGCAAATGAGGGTTATCGACAGAGGATAAAAATTAATCTATCTTGTAGTTTCGGAACCGAGTATTTTTTTTGTACACTTAAAAAAAAGAACAATAGAGATAATACAAACATTAAAATTATAGTACAAATATTTATGTAGACCAGATTAAAAATTCCAAAAACAAATGCAATTTCTCACCTTAACGTTACAGCTAGTTTTTCTTCGGGCGATATTGTTTCTCTTAATGTTGTATTCTTCTTCCTTATACATTCATCTATAGACTGCAATATGTTATAAAAGAGATATTTCGGCATATGAAAATAAATATAAAATTTCTCTTCATCATCCATCAAATGTTTTTTTATAGTCCGAAATTCCCCTTCAGTACTCCTTGCTTTATTCATACTGTGTACCCAATATCTTTTTCTTTTTTTCTTGCTATTTTCTTTTTCCTCTTCATCAAGTGCTATGGCTATGATAGCCAACTCACGTATTGTAAACCAAGACATAACCGTGCGCTACACTTAACGTTTGGATTCAAACTGATCTGGTGCCAACCAGGTCAGCCAGGGGGCGGCGAGGCGTAAGCGCGGTGTCGCCTAGCCGTAGCCGAGTTGACGTACAGGCGCTGCTGATACGCTTTCGTTACGTGCATACGGTAGGTTGACGCCTGGTTGACAGCGAGGCGAAAGGCGTTACGGTTACGATCCCTTTATGTGTGCTGAGACCTTTAAGCTCCATTACCACTGACTCAGTGACGGAATTGTTCTCCCAGAAGGAGCCGCGGGGGGGTAAAAGTCATGTATGAGAATCGAGTCGTAGTCGGAGATCCAGTGAGTTCAGGAATAATCTAAATGACCTGAAATTGGAACCCTGACCGGAACATCCCTACGGATCTCGAAAACGGCAAGACTATGGGAGTAACATAGTGCCGTAACTAAAAATGTCGTGGACCCTGGTCAGATCGTTGAGCCGGTGAAAAAATATGGCTACAATGCAAAAAAAGAAAAAAAAGTTGCTCCGATTCGGATGCAAATTGGCGTCCGGGTTTGCTTCTTTTCGACGTTTTGTACCAGACGATTCATTTGAGAATAATAAATTGATTTGATTAAATAACTCCATGTTCTTTTCATCTTCTTATGATCCTGACGCTGAGAACGCCGCCGCCGCCATCCCCAGTGCTGCAAAACGCCGTGCTACTGAAGACGCTATCCGTCATCCTGCGGCAACTGGGGACGTCATGAATAGTGCTGCGAAACGCCAGTGCCGTACTACAGAAAGCGCCATCCATGATCCTGATGTGAAACGCCAGCACCGTGCTGCTGAAAACGATATCCATGATTATCACCGTGCCACCGCCGGCGCCGGCGTTGTTGAAAGTAGCGATATCTGTGTGGCTTCTGGGGCAACACACCAAGGGGACGAGAAATTTAAAGGTAAGGAGATACAATGCACAGCTATGGCATACGTTGCCTCCGCATTCTCGGTAATCCAAAATCGCTACATATTTTCTGAGGCAGATATAAATGTTATTCTAAACGCAGACGATGTCCTCTATGTTGATTTAGAACCCTTAATTCCTCAATATATTAATCCCAGGTACCTATGTTGTGAGGAATTACCGACTGAGATTCGCGTTGGAAATAATTTGGTAACTTTGGAAAATATGACGGACAATTACTTAGCAAATGGATTATATCCTGACAGCGAAATAAATAAAGATGTAGCAATTTCAACACTGACGGAACTGTTAAGCGCGAATGTTTTTAATTCGTCACATAACGACGATACGGATAGCGTTATTTTTACTGACAACGGCTACACTGATGTTTTTGGCGTTTCAATAACCTTTACTATTTATTTAAAAGCCACGCGGTTGATGAATTAAATAAAAATAGTTCACAAGGTGTAGCACGTTTCGACGGCAGCAAAGAACAAAAAGACAACTGCATTTTTGCGAAATTCACTTTTTTGCATAATTGAATTCAGAATTCTTTTTTACATCTAGTGATATTTTTTTTTCATAAAAAATCTTGTTTTTTACTTATATTTTGTCGCGTATTTAAAGACAGTTACACCTATTTTTACGAAGTAACGAAGTACACACGCACACCTACAATTGTTTGTATATGCGTCGTACAATTTGGCGCGTCGAGTGCCATAAACAAAGATATCAGTTACTTGAACGTTTCGACAACGAGTGGTCGACTTTTTTTAAACTTGCGTGCTTTATTATTTCTGCAACCTCAATTTTGTTAATCTACATTTCATAACAGTACATTGTAAGAAATATATATAATAGAAGAAATAAGTTATTGATAAGTTTGGCAAAAAAAAAAAAACAGAGTGATGTTTATAATAGTGAAGATCTCTCAAATTTGATAGATAATGCAAATATTGAAAAATTAAATGAAGGTAAGATTGTTTACTTATTTGAATTCAACATAACAGTACCTAGCTTAAAGCATTTTATCCATAATACTATTATTTTTTAAATTTGTACTTTGAGGTTAAAAATCAAAGTACAAAAAGATATCTGTCACTTGTTCGTTTCTACTTTGGTTGATTTATCAATTATCTCAATGTACTTCACGGTTTTATATTCTATTTGCGTTTCTAAAGTAAGTTTAATGTAAATATTTACGCATTTATTCTAATTTAAAATAACTCAAATGAATTGTATCTATTATTGACGAATTTGCAAGTAACTATTATTGACGAATTATTAAGTATTCGATTTGTTTTAATTGCAGCATGTTTGTCTTTCAGAAATCACTGATGACTTCCTGCAGTCAAACAGTGCTGGCTGTGAGTTATTTGAAAACATGACAGTCGCCGAAGAGTCAGATAAGTTGGAACTGTTCGGAGATGATACTTTCAAAGAGATCCTTGACGATGTGGATCATAATACTACAGGCAATATTTTGATACCAAGTCTAAATATTGATGACACAGTTCCTGAAAATGATAATTGTAACACACAAGATTACTTTGAACCTCAGATACAGAATAAACTGTTAGATACTTCCAGAGCTGAAGCGTTGTTAGATACACCGGTATTCAAATCAAGATCTTACTGATCTCCTATCCCTTGTGATATTGTTTCCTTTGGTTCCAGTTCTATAAATATGTCTCCATGTAATAGAAGATATACAGATAGACTAACGTCACTTAATCAAGTTGTTGATCGAATCCAAGAATGAAATACTACTATTCCATTAAGATCTCAGGAAACTAATACGTCTCAACATGAATCAGGTACTTTAAGTCCAAGGCCACAGTCACCATTTCAACTAAGTACCAGTGCAACAACCTCAACTGTTGAAGCATCTAGTGAATGTTCCACGCCATCATCAGCTACAGGAAGAAAGCGTCGTAAGTTTATCATTGATGTCACTAAAAAAAAGCGCAAATGTAAGAAAGATAACTGGCTAGATACAAAAAGAAAATTGTTGGTCAATCAAGGTAAAACCCATATATCTAGAGGAGGTAAAAAGCAACAGGGCAAAGTATTAAAACCAATTTGCCAAAACTGTAAATTCAAATACCATAAAAAACTTACTGCAGAAAGTCGAAACCGAATCTTTAGCTTATTTTGGGCTTAGGCGATCACACAAAGCAATGGCAATTTATAGGAAAAAATACAAAGCGTTTTACTAAAAGGCGGGTCACTACTGATAATGATACAAATCGAAATTATTCTGTCCACTACTTTTTACCTATTAATTTGAATGAAGGTACTGTTATAAAAGTGTGCAAAACCATGTTCAAAAATACTTTGAACGTGAGTAACCAATTCATTCAAATTGGAATGGATAAATATAATACTACTACAGGAGTATGCGAAAGTGAAAAAAGGGGTGTACATTCCAACAAAAAGACGGTTTTAACCGATGCTGTTATTAAAGTGTGTGTGAACATGTTAAATCGTTTCGCTCCGTTGAATCACATTATACTCGAAAAGATTCAAACAAGATGTACCTTGATAATAAGGTAAATTTTGTTAAAATGTTTAAAATGTACCACGAATGGACTGCTGAAAATCATATCCATGACAAAGTAAGCACACTTAGACAATATCGGGATGTAATCAACTCGCATTTAAATATAGGATTTTTTATTCCTAAAAAGGATGCATGCGATATTTGTACTACTAACACAAATAAACCTAATACTGATGAATCAAATATTGATTTTTTAGATCATATAGAAAATAAAAATATCGCTAGATCACTAAAGTCTGAGGATAAGAAGCTCGCACAGTATAAGCCGACAGAAGTTTCAGTTGGAACATTTGATTTTCAAAAAATTCTTTCTACCCCGCATGGTGAAACTAGTTCGTTTTACTATAAGCGCAAGTTATCAGTATTTAATTTCACAATATTTGATATGGGTTACAAAAAAGGACTATGCTATATGTGGGATGAGACGATTGCAAAACGAGGATCCAATGAAGTCGCTAGCTGTTTGTACAATTATATAACGAAAATTGCAGAAAAGGGTATAAAAGACATACGTTTATGGTCTGATAATTGTGGTGGCCAGAATCGCAACCGCTCAGTTTTTTTAATGTACTTGTATGCTGCTAAGAAATTTAAGGTGCATATATGCCACAGATTCTTAGAAAAGGGACACACTCAACAGGAGGGTGACAGCGTGCATGCCCTTATCGAACGGTCTTCCAAAAGGAAAACGATATACACGCCTCAAGAATGGTATACTTGTGTAAGATGGTGCAAAGTAAATGGTGAGCCTTATGAAGTAATTGAAGTGTCTACGGAGGACATTTTAGACTTCAAATCTGACACAAAACAATACACATGGATCAAAAATTTTGATAATGAAAAGGTTAAATGGAATCAAGTTAGAGAAGTAAAAGTAGACCCAAAAGATCCGTCTGTTATTAGTTACAAATATGATTTAAACGAGGCTCCGTCAATGAAAATAGATTGCTGTCGACGAGCAAATACCAGAAACAGGCAAACTAATATTGTACCACTTAATAATGCTTACACTAATACCCTTCCTATAAAATCAGCTAAATATAAAGATTTGATTTCACTCTGCGAACAGAATTTAATTCCTTCAAGATACCACAATTTTTATAAAAAATTAAAGCATACAACGATAGGTAATAGTACGATATCCGATGAAGAAGACTGAAGAAGAAGACTGTTTTTACATATTTTTAACTAAGTCGATAATTAGATTAGAACGTTGATTATTATTAAGATCATGCCATTCAAGTAATTATTTGTGATATTATTAAAATAAGATTGTAGAATAAACACTGAAGTCAGTTTTATAATAATTACTAGAGGTCGCGCGCTGCGCGGGCCGCAAGCGTCCCGCGACGGTTTTTTAGGTGGGGTTTGTAACATGACGTAAAATAAATATGATATTTGGTTTTGTATGGCAGCCATGTTTTTTTGTATGGAAGCCATATATTTTTCACACGAATTCAGTTGACCCTCTGTGTACGCACGACTCTTTCTGGGAGAACAATTGCTCCAAAATATAGTGCCACAAACTTAACTGACTCGGTTGTGGCGTCGCTGCCGTCGCTTTTACTAATGTCATCTCCGTACAAAAATGACACTTCGATGTCATTTTTGAGGTACTTTATATCTATTTATTATCTCTTAGATGCATTTTTGTTTCGTAGCGACGTTAGTTCCAATTTTGGTCACTGGGTCAGATAAGTTTGTGAAACTATAAAAGTTTGTATGGCGGCCATATTAAATTAAACACCGGAAAATCTTTTTGTCTATTATTATTATATAAAATATGTGAATGTGAACACAAAAAAAAGGAACAATCATCCTCCTGACTCGACTAAGGTCTGATCGGTACTCGACGTTTTGATACCGCAGACTCGACTAAGGTCGATTGGACTTCGCCTAGACTCCGCGTACTACGTCTCTAATTTTGCCTTTTAGTAAAAAAAAAATTTTACCTTACAACCTTACAACAATTATTGTAAACCTCCCTTACAACCTATTACAACCATAGACATCATAACAATGCTTACAACATGCAACACTTGTCTACCATAGAGATAAAAAAAAAAGCATTTGACGATTGAAGTTTGAAGTGGCAATCATAGAATTTTATAGTCATTACTATGTCTATGGTGGCAATTAAGTGTCTGTAGACTGTGAATTGTGATTGAGTCATAGATAATACATAATGGATTGAGTGGGTATCTGGATGTCAAGTGTATGTAAACATAATCCGCTCAAGTGTATTTTGGTCTAAAATTTGTGAAAAATGTGGTTTTTCTTGGATATCTGCAAGTTATTTCTGTAGAATAATAGTTTATCTTACATAATTAGGTATAATTTATAAGAATGGTGGTTTCAATGTAAATTTTTGGCTTTATCAAAATCGTAATACATTTTAGGGTGTTTTTACCAATTGCGCTACTTTCCAATAAGATTATAATAAATTCAATTCGTAGTTTAAAATAAACTTATAAAATTCCAATAAGAAATTTAATAAGGATTACAATTATTTTACCATCATTTCTAATTATTATTTTTTCATTTTTTTTTTAAATTATTTATTATTTTTGCCGCCATTTTCATTTTTGAAAATCATTCTAATCGGTTATAATAGCTATTGGACGCCAGTACGTCGTCATTAAACGCGCGAAAATGTTTCTACATAATTGTAACGTGACAATCATGTAAGTATTTTAATAATTTATTATTGACATAACTATGTATAATTATCCCCATGTAAAACTATAAACCATTATGTATAACTATAAACCATAAAATAGAGAGATTATTAGAACCCTAGAACATTTAATACAATGGCCTATATTTAATGACTTTTACAAAACAATAATCAATAAAATAACTTTAGAGTATGACAATATCATAATTGATCCAACTATTGACATAAAATTCTTGGGCATTACTGTATTACTGTACTGTATGTACTGCAATTGGAAGTCATACATAAATAACGTTTGCAAAAAAATTAATAAATTCATTTATGAACTCAGACATCTATGCACAATAGTTACAGAAAATACAGCAAACACAGCTTACCATAGGTATGTTAGATTAGTTTTGCGATATGGTTTATTGTTGTGGGGCAATTCAACTTTGATAAACAAAGTCTTTCTGTCTCAAAAAAAATGACTAAGAGCAATATGCAATAGGTACTGAACTTCTAGATTTCTGTAAACCCTTTTCTATAAAAACAAAAATACTAACTTTATGATAAGCTCTCTTTATATGGGTATTTGAAATTGGACTGTTTGTTAGGAAACACCCACAATTGTTAAAAAAAATTGTTAGAAATGTCTGTTTAGTCAGAGATCCTACAAAGATAGTTATCTCAAAATGTAGAATTACCCTTTACCATAAAAAAAGTATATTTATGTATGTTAAAGTTTATTATAAAAATACCTCAGATTCTAATAGAATTACTCATAAGATTATTTCATATACATTAAAAAAATAGCGAACAGAAAAATGCTTCTACACAATTAAGAATTGTTTTGAATGTAATAATAAGTATATTGTTTACTGTAATCTAGTCTTTCTTCTTCTGCCTATAGTATATTTTAATTAAAATTATTGTATGCCCAAAATAGGTTAATTGATGTATCTAACACTAACAAAAAGTATAACAACTGTACCTATTCAATCAAAAACAATAAAATTTACTTTACTTTACTTAATTAATAATTTATTTTCACAGACGCGTCTGTGTTTATTTTCATTTAAACTTTATTTGAACTGTTTTCTTTTTCACCTCTCGAATTGAAGCAAATGTTCCACGATTTAAATAAAGCAAACCTTGAAGTCGAATTTCGGATAAATATGGCAAAAACTAAGCTCATGGCGAATAATACAGCGCATAGAATCAATATAGAGGGTGTGATGATTGAATATGTTCATGAATATTAATCTATCTTGGCTAATTAAACCTGGATGAGTGGAAGAAGGAAGGGGAGGCCTTTGCTCTGCAATCTGACGACATGGACTGATATTATTAAACTTTATTTTTTGCTAATTTACAAAATTCCTAATTATAAAGTGGAGTGCAGACGGCAGATTATCAATGACGCATTTTTTAGTACGTGAAAATAGAACCTAAGCAATTATATGTCGTAACGTATACGACACGCAAAAAGTTATACATTTTTGTCAGACATTTTGCGTGCCACAGACTCGATCGCACAAAAAGTGTGTCGTCTGCGCTGCACCTAAAAGAGTTTTGTTTATATCTGCTGTCAAGTTTATTTTCTTTTTATATTTTTATTTACATAGACATAATAATAATGGAGGAATTAAAAGACGCGGGCGCGGCGGCAGGCGCGGGCGAGGGCGCGGGAGAGGGCGCGGGCGCGGGCGCGGGCGGCGCCATGACATATTGCAGCCCGCGACGGTCGCGCCGGCGCCGCCCTCGGCGCCTCCGACATCTATGAGGCCTGCGACGCTCGCGCCAGCGCCGCCGACGACACTCGCGACACCCGCGAGTCCTGCGACGCTCGTGCCAGCGTCGCCGACGACAGTCGCGACACCAACGAGTCCCGCGACGCTCGCGCCGGCGCCGCCAGCATTTGCGACACCTGCGACGCTCGCGCCGTCGCCGCCCGCGGCGTCGCTCGAGACATCATTGTCTAATGTAAGGGTCTTTACACATGTCACCGCAATGGTAGCATGTATTATATTATTGTATAAAAATAAGACATCGTTTATTTGTATGTATATATTAAAACAATAGTTATTGGTTATGCAAGGTTGCAAAGTTGTTATTTGGTGCGAGTGCGTGTATTGAATACCGAGTAAGCGAAGGATTTTTATTCGCTATTCTAACTCGCTTCGCTTGTGGTTTATAAATAAAATCCTGAATGTAGCGAGGTATTCAATGGCTCGAAACACAAATAATTTTGCAGCCGTGTGAAACATACAACAACCAGGAACTTGAAACGTTACTCAACATTTCGGTATTTTTACATTACATATCGTTATTTTAATAACGTTATAAGCCTGTTTTAGTATACGCAAAATCCCGTATGCTAAAACAGGAGGGCTTATAGCGTTATTAAAATAACGTTATGTATCGTAAAAATAACGTTATATTGAGTAACGTTTCAAGTCTTTGCATACAACTTTTCATCTCACTAAAGCGAGGAACATTTTAGATGCTTAATTATATTTGAATTGTTTTTCACCACTCTACACTTGTCCAACGCGCCAACCCCTCAATCGCGGCAAAATGTTCTCGTGATTACAACAGACTTGGGGCCTTTACACCATAGTTCGTTACGTTCGAATTTTGAATAACTTTTCTACGCTAGCGGTAAAATAGACTTTTGCGCTCAGATTTCAAAGAATAAAGAAATCCTTTCCGAGTTAGTGAGATGAAAAGGATATTATTTATTCAAATTCAAAAACAACGCAAGTGAAATTGCGGGTAAATATTTATTTAATAATATTATAATGATAATTAAATCTAAGTTATGGAATAAGATAAGATAATTGTGTTTAAATTGATTGTAATCATTATTTAATATTTATCCCACAGACGAACATGGAAGAATAAAAATAAAATAAGAAAATTATTTAATGTCTTTCATTTTCATAAACAATGAATAAAATTAATACAAGTGTTTCTTTATACAGTAAATTATATACAAAATTTCAAATGGTCTTGACTAATCCAAAAGGAACATAACAACGTATGTGAAAGCTGCAGTGGTCAAGAAATTGGGGCTGCGGCAGACTGGCACAGAGAAGATAGGTCATATGTTATTCGGGTGTTTGTGTCTCCCTCTACTCAGCCGCTAAAATGAGTTCTGCATGCCAAACATCATATGCTGGCTGTGTGTTCTTAAGAACACGAAAGCATAAAAATGTACATGTACTTAACAACACTTAGAATAGAATATCTTTTTTTTTTATCATCACAGAAACTTAACAGAAAATACACGTATAATAGAGACTGGTGTCTGATGTAGGTAGAACCTGTATTACAGATCACCACCTACGTCGTACCCTAAAAAACACTACCTACTACTGTTTTCAACATTTAGAATGATAATGTAAAAAAAATTCAACCAAAATGCAACCCAACCATTTATTGTACCGTAACTTTTTCAACAATTCGTATTACGATAAAGATTAGACAACAAGTTGAGATGGAATGTTATTATGATTGGAACGTAACCATCGTCAAACTAAAAGTTTTGAACAAAATTGAATGAAATATACTTCTTTTTGTGGACTGTTGCTCGATTGTTATGTGGTTTTCTCATAATGGGAAGTGCTTTCAAGTGATAATTCTTGTAAAATACGTACATACGTAAATGTACGCCTATATAGATTTATTATATTATTAAGTATATTAAATAAATACATCAGGTTATATTCTAATAAACCAAAAAAAAATATGGACCAACACCGTGGCCAGCGAGGTCACCGGACCTCACGCCATTAGATTTCTTCTTGTGGGGTCATGCCAAAAATGAAGTTTATTCAACAGACGTTGATACCGTTGATGATTTAAGGAGCCGAATTATAATATCTTTTAATAAATTAAAACAAATGGCCGCTAGTGGCGACCTCTTATCAAGAGTAAGAAATAATCTTTTAAGACGATGTAATTTGTGTGTTCGGGTTCATGGCGGAGATAGTGAAAAATTAAAAATTTAATGGATTCTAAGAAAAATTAAAAATTTAATGGATTCTAAGTCTGAATATGTACGATAAGTGATTAACTGATTAAACAGTGATTGTAATTAATAATTACTCGTGGGTGACTGTGACTATTCAGTTAATAATTTGTGATTCTGTGTAATTGTTTTTGTATTCATAAAAATAAATATAGCGCAAAAAATCACGTCGTCGGCGCGGGTCGACTCGACACAAAAACACAGACTCGATCGCACAAAAAGTGTGTCGTCTGCGCTGCACCTAAAAGAGTTTTGTTTATATCTACATTCAAGTTTATTTTCTTTTTATATTTTTATTACATAGTGCTTGTTCACGTTGACTCGCGGGCGCGGGCGCGGGCGCGGGCGCGGTCACGAAATATCAAACACTTGAGTTTATATCCAAGTGTTCACGTACAAAACGCACGTGCGGTCTAAGTAGCGGGCAAGCTAGCGACCGACGCGCGCGGCCCGCTCGCGGCCTTATCAAACGACTGAGACGTTTGTGTGTGTTCACGTCGAACTAGCGGCGGAGCGCGCGATTCACTCGCGACGTCAGGTAAGTTCAACCAGTTTGAACTTGTCGCTAGAAACGATAGCACGTTTCTTTCATGTCGTTCAATACAGAAGAGTTTATTAGTGCTGTTCAGGCTAGAACTCCTATTTGGCAAAGTAAACACAGTCATCATATGAACAGAAATGTTCTTAATAAACTATGGAAGGAAATTGCTGGATTGTTTCCTGATATGGAGGGTGAGTAAATGAAATACATATTATTATGCTGGAAATATGATATATTTGTAGGTATTTTAAACTTTTTATTTCCTGAAGACTACAAAAGATACATAATACAAAGGCGACTACGTGTATATTAAACGATTGTTTTCCCAAAAATATTTCGTGAATAAATTCCGAACTTGTTTAGCCCGATTTGATGGATTGTTGTTTCTTCCAGTTCTAGTTTGTCGCCTTTGGTGTCGAGTTGGAATTGTGAACTCATTATCACAATCGTAACCATCTGTATCAATTACAATATTATGCAATAAGCAAGCAGTTTTTATAATCAGGCGTGCATGTTTAACATCAGTTTCAATAGGTTTTAACAAAACTCGCCATTTATTGCATAAAATTCCAAATGCACACTCCACGGTTTTTCTCGCTCTTGACAATCTATTATTTAAATTTTCTCTCTCTTGATTCAATGTTCTTTGTGGGTATGGACGCATTATATATTCTTTAAGAGGATAAGCTTCATCGGCTAATATAACATATGGAGCTGTAATATTAGAATTAGGTAATGTTCTTAGTTCCGGAATATTAAATGCACCTCTTTCGAGTAACCGGTTCAGGGACGAGGCATTAAATGTACCGCCGTCGCTTTGCTTTCCTCTACCTCCCACTTCAATAGTTAAAAATCTTTTCCTCGCATCAGCCACAGCTTGCAAAACAATAGAGAAATAATGCTTGTAGTTAAAAAATGCCGATCCTGATTTTTTAGGTCGTTTAACCCTACAATATTTACCGTCCAAACTGCCAATGCAGTTAGGAAAGTGCCACATCTCCCTAAAATCTGAAGCAATATTCATAAGCTGGTCTTCAGATGGCTGTGGCATGTGGACATTCAAATTGTTTTTCCAAATAGCTTCACAGGTACTATAAACAATCACAGACACAGTACTAACACCCATACGAAAGCTATATGCCAAAGATCTAAATGCCAATCCAGTGGAGAGATATCTGAAACATAATAAAAAATGTAATTATAATGTAAAACTTAAATATATTTACACTAATCATCAACACTAAACAATATTTCTGATTTTACAGAAAAGGCTTTAAGGAAAAAATGGAAGAACATTCGGGACCAATTTATGAAAGAATTTAAGAAAATTCCGGTTTCTCGTTCTGGTGATGCTGGAACAGATCAAAACACTTCAATGTGGCCATATTTTCAAATGATGCTGTTCATAAAAGATGATGTTACCCCAGAAATAAATGAAGGCAATTTAGATGAAACTACTGATGAAAACAGCAATAATAATGATGATGATGAGCGGTCCTCAACTCCCCAATCCATAGCTGGTGCATCTTCAAGTACACAATATACGAGCACCAAACGTAAATGTGCACAAGATGTAAGACAGGAATTTATGGAATTGGAGAAGAAAAAGTTGGAATTATTACAACTTAAACTGTCACAAAGCAGCAAACAACACGAACAAGATTGCGAAGATCTGTTATTTTTTTAAAGTTTGTTGCCGTACATGAAAGAATTATCTCCTATGCAAAAACTACGCGCTAGAAACAATATTACACAAGTTATTATGGACGAAATGAATAGTGGCATGACGCAGTCTCACCATGGATATAATACGAGGTGCATTCAATAAGTACCTAGCCTCATCGCCAGAGGGCGCTGTAGTTTCAAAAGAGTTTTACCACAGTGTAGCACATTCTTTTTAAATTCTTTTTTCAAATTTTCATTCCAATCCCTTCATTTGTTTTAATTTGACAACTTATGGAAGCCAACGTGTCGATCGGTTTTACAAAAATGGAAAAAGAGCAATATCGTTCGGTGATTCGATTCCTATTTTTGGAAGGGAAAACGCGCATCGAAATCAAAGAGCGCTTGGATGCTGTGTACGGTGACTCTTCTCCATCGATGGCCACCGTCAAGAATTGGTTCAACGAGTTTGCACGTGGCCGTACGTCGGTTTTTGATGAACCACGTCCAGGTGCACCGAAAACAGCTGCTACGGAGGAAAACATTAAAAAAATCCATGATCTCGTATTGGCAGATCGCCGATTGAAGGTTCGGGAGCTAGCTGAGACTGTAGGCATTTCAGAAGGAACAGTGCATCATATTCTTCACGAGGAACTCGGCATGAGAAAGCTGTCGGCGCGATGGGTGCCGCGTTTACTCACACCAGAAAACAAGCGCAACCGTGAGACCACATCGGAGACGTGTTTGGCGCTGTTTAAGCGGAATCCAGCGGAGTTTTTGCGTCGTTTTGTGACCGTCGATGAAACCTGGATCCACTGGTACACACCAGAGACCAAGGAGCAATCAAAACAATGGATCCAGACCGGGGAACGTGCTCCAAAGAAGGCGAAAACTGTAAAATCGGCCGGAAAAGTTATGGCCACCGTTTTCTGGGATTCACAAGGTGTGATCTACATCGATTACCTCGAGAAGGGTAAAACAATTACAGGGCTTTACTATGCCGATTTATTGGGCCGATTCGACGCCGAATTAAAGAAAAAACGACCCCATCTGGCGAAGAAAAAAGTGCTGTTTCACCACGACAACGCACCGGTTCACACGTCTGCCGTTGCCATGGCCAAATTGGTCGAATTACGCTACGAATTGCTGCCCCATCCACCGTATTCTCCAGATTTGGCCCCTTGTGACTTCTTTCTGTTTCCTAATCTGAAAAAATCACTCGCCGGGAATAGATATGGATCGAATGAGGAGGTCATCGCCGCCACGGAGGCCTATTTTGCAGAGTTTGACAAAAACTATTTTTCGGACGGATTAAAAAAGTTGGAGCATCGCTGGGCTAAGTGAATCGAACTAAAAGGAGACTATGTTGAAAAATAAATTCCCACTTTTCCAAAATTTTCGTTTACTTTTTGTAGGCTAAGTATTTATTGAATGACCCTCGTACATACGATTATAACACGACTAATTATGGAAATTAAACTTTGTATAATTGATAACGATAATATTAATTAAATAAAATAATAAAGAGGAACCTTGTTTGAATTTGAATGACTGCAATATGTATCCCGATAAAAAATGATAATTTACTTAACTACTTACTATGAAAATTATTTTTTTTTAAACTCACCTTATAGTTACAAACAGTCTTTCTTCGGGCTTTATACTTTTATGAAAATTTGTGTCCACTTTTGAAATATCACTCCTTATTGAATCCAGTATGTAATCAAAACAGCGGACACTCATCCTGGTATATCCAAAAAATCTTGAAGGATGTTCTCTCAAATTACCATATAAAGTATGAAATTCACCATACCGTTCTCTTTCTTTATTAATTTCGTGCACGCCAATTCTAATTTTTAGCATCTCCCACTTTAGGTATGAATTTTCGGTTAAAAATAAAAGATCGTGGTCCATATTTACAACCTCTGACAATACGTCACACTCGCGCGAACGCCTGGCGGTTAATGTGAACACGAGCTCGCGACGTCTACCGCGCCTATTTCGCCACCGCGCCCGCGCGTTCCAACGTGAACAAGCACTAATGTAACACTATCCCCGAATCGAGCGCCGTACAAACAAAAAAATACGAACGTAAACCAGTGGTTGTTATTGAACCTCTGGCAAATTAAAAACTAACGTCGTCATAATATTGCAGTTGTATTATTGGAAAAAGGACTGTTGGAAGCTGTGCTCATGTGATGACAGTTGTCTGGTATCTCGGATGGGCTCGGCATCAAAATGATATATCTCCACCAGCACAGTTTCTCGATTACATATTAATAAGAGAAGATATTGAAAATGAAGAAAATCAATAAATGAATGTTTAAACCTACCAAAAGTTTTATTTCTATGTAACACAAATCAGATTAAATCATTAGTTCAGTTTAAAAAACTATTATTTGTTGAGAGGCTTTTCATCAAAGCGTTTTTTGCAGCTCATAGAGCTTCTAAGCCTATATTCCAACTCCTAAGGCAACTCACTGACCTAAGCTTTTAATCTAATATCGACCCTGATCCCTAAAACGATAACAAACTTTCTAGTGTCGAGCGGAGCGGACGTCGTCAGCGCGTACAGTCATGGCGAATCGCGAAGTGGATAGTGGTCGAGTTATCGATGAGGTACGCCTGAGGAAGAAATTGTGGGATGCATCCGATCCACTCTACAAAAATAAAGATGCAAGAAAAAAAGCCTGGGAGGATATTGTGGACACATTGTTCGAAAATACACACTCGCTTTGCCCACGGACTCCGCTGCCTACTTGTTTGACTACTTTGCTCGTTTATTGGACTGTGTTTTGCATTCTGATTTGGACTTTTTTTACGTGGAGTGTAAAAGATGAGTTACACGTTAAGTGAATATGCAGAAATGCATTATTTTTATAGAGTTGCACAAGGAAACGGCCATGAAGCAGCGCGACTGTATCGCGAACAACTTCAACGTCGTAGTGGGCCGCAACCTGAGCGCTATCCCGACCATCGTGTTTTTATAAACACGCACAACACTTTAATGGCATGCCGCATTCCTGGTCGACGCGGCAGTCATGAAGGAATCCCTAGAGCGAACCCGGATCGCAGAGAAATGGTGCTGGAAGAAGTTCAGCGAAATCCGTCTACGAGTACGAGAAGTATGGTTCGTGCTCTGAACATCCCAAGGACTTCTATCCAAGCCATTCTTCACGATGAAGAATACCACGCGATCCACATCCGACGAGTCCAAGCTTTACTGCCTACATATCACCAATTGCGCGTTGATTTTTGCCAAACCATGTTACGAAAAGAGCAAGAGGATCCTGGATTTTTCAATTAAGTTTTATGGTCAGATGAGTCACGATTCGAGAGATCCGGAATATTCAATATTCATAATTACCACACGTGGGCGAATGAAAATCCACTCGAAGTGAGAGCTTCAACGTTTCAAAATCGATTCAGCGTTAACTTGTGGTCTGGTATCCTCAATGGCGAACTAATTGGTCCGTTTGAACTGCCGTCCAGCCTTGATGGAGAAACCTACAAAAACTTTTTGGAATATGAATTTCCATTGTTGCTGGCAGATGTGAATCTCGAACTTAGACGAACCATGGTGTTACAAAATGACGGCGCTCCGTGTCACTACGCAACCCAGGTCCGAAATTACTAAAATGAAACATACCCCAACAGATGGATCGGACGCAGCGGACCAATAAGGTGGCCTCCACGCTCACCTGATCTCAACCCCATCGATTTCTTCATTTGGGGCTAGTACAAGGAAATAGCATACGCCAGAGACTGTTCAAGTGAACAAGAGCTAAGGCAGTTGATTGATCCCCAGTGATGCGAAACGTCGTGCTACATAAGACGCTAACCGTCATCCTGCGGCCACTGGAGACGTCATGAATAGAGCTACGAAACGCCAGTGCCGTACTACAGAAAGCGCCATCCATGATCCTGGTGTGAAACGCCAGCGCCGTGCTGCTGAAAACGCTATCCATGATTATCATCGTGCCACCACCGGCGCCGGCGTTGTTGAAAATAGCGCTGTCTGTGTGGCTTCTGGGGCAACACACCAAGGGGACGAGAAATTTAAAGGTAAGGGGATATAATGCACAGCTATGGCATACGTTGCCTCCACATTCTCGGTAATCCAAAATCGCTACATATTTTCTGAGGCAGATATAAATGTTATTCTAAACGCAGACGATGTCCTCTATGTTGATTTAGAACCCTTAATTCCTCAATATATTAATCCCAGGTACCTATATTGTGAGGAATTACCGACTGAGATTCGCGTTGGAAATAATTTGGTAACTTTGGAAAATATGACGGACAATTACTTAGCAAATGGATTATAATCCTGACAGCGAAATAAATAAAGATGTAGCAATTTCAACACTGACGGAACTGTTAAGCACGAATGTTTTTAATTCGTCACATAACGACGATACGGATAGCGTTCTTTTTACTGGCAACGGCTACACTGTGTTTTTGGCGTTTCAATAACCTTTACTATTTATTTAATAGCCACGCGGTTGATGAATTAAATAAAAATAGTTCACAAGGTGTAGCACGTTTATTTGAATGCCAAAGTTTAAAAGCATTAGCGGGTACCCTTTTGAATTATAATTGCGCATACAATAACAGTCAATACTGTATGCCGAGGGAAGTCATTCGGACAACATTATTTTTAGGTCTTAAAAATTCCTGTTTCTACTTTTTAAAAATAAAGGGTGTCTCAGTAAGAGTGCACTTTTTTCATGCAAGTGGCAACTCTGATATTTGACAGCTGTCTCCTTTGTTTATTCCGATTATTAAAAATGGAGCGCTTTTCGAAAGAATAACGCGTTATAATTGTGAAAACTCATTACAAAAATGGGGAAAGTTACGCTGAAACCGCTCGCTAACTTCGCCGAGAAAGTGCACCTAATGTGTCAACCATTCGAAGAGTGGTCAAAAAATTTTAAGAAACTGGGTCGATTATGTATAATAAGAATCCTTTGCGTCAACGGACCGGTCGGTCTCTTGAAAACATTGCTGCTGTAAACGAGAGGGTCGCCGAAAACCCGAAAACATCAATTCGGCATAGTTCTCAACAACTTCAAATTTCACGAAGCACTACGCAGCGAATTTTGACTAAAGACCTCCACCTTCATGCGTACAAGATTCAGCTAACTCAGGAGCTCAAACCAGCAGACCACGGAAAGCGCCGGCAATTCGTTCAATGGATAATGGAGCAAAGAGAAGTCGATGCCAATTTTTCGAAAAAAGTCATTTTCTCCGATGATGCGCATTTCCATATGAATGCCTTCGTGAATACACAAAATCGTCGAATTTAGGACTCAGAAAATCCTCATGCAATCCATGAGAAACAAATGCACCCACAACGAGTAACTGTCAGGTGCGGATTTTGGTCAGGCGGCGTGATTGGACCTTACTTTTTTGGGCCACCAGGAACACGATATAATCGGTCGGCAAGCGGATGGTTTGACGCAACTATTTTCGAGTATCAAATTAAATCAACCGCATTGCCTTATTTCAGAGGTAAAGAGGGGAAGAAGTGCCTCATAGGTGATAACCTATCCTCGCATCTGTCATTAGATGTGATTAAGTTGTGTCACGAAGAGAACACATTACGTTTGTTTTTTTACCTGTAAATAGTACGCATCTGACACAACCATTAGATGTGGCCTTTTTCCGTCCGATGAAGATTGCGTGGCACAACATTCTTTTAAAATGGAAGAAAACCGATGGAAAGACACAAGCATCGGTTCCAAAAGGATGCTTTCCAAAACTTTTGAAAAAACTTATAATTGATCTCAACCAAAATGCCAAAGATAATATATTTTAGCTGGTTTCAGAAAAACAGGCATATGGCCCATTAATGAAAACAAAGAAGATGCTGTGGAAAAATCTGTCCTTGATATTCTCAAAGAAATGAGATATGGTACTATGAATGTAACTGAATTATGTGTAAATTGAGGTGGAATTTTAGCCGGGGCCGCTCCCGCGGCCCCACATTTGTTGTGTAGTAAGCTTGATTTCTGAAAAGAGTATCCATGGAGTTTCTTGCCGGTATCTTCTCCAGGACCAACCCACTTGGAACCGTGCGCCTAGAATCACGACGTTTTGAAAGTGCCTGCAAAGGCCCAGTTGAAATAAAAATCTTTGACTTTGACTTTGACTTTGAATCAAAAAGAAAAAGAAAATTAGATGTGATTCCAGGAAGAAGTTTTGGCACTGAAACTGAAGAGTATGTGGACACAGAGGAGGATAATTTGGAAAATACCAAGAAAATAAAAACTACTGAAACCACTACAATAGCAAGGGGAGAGGAAAAAAAACTAAAAGACGAGACCAAAACATAAATGGAACCGAAGAAGGTAAAATAGAAGTTGCAGATACAGAAACAATGCCTAGAATAGAAGTTGCAGATACAGAAACAATGCCTAGAATAGAAGTTGCAGGTATAGAAACGATGCCCGTAGTGTTTGAAGACCGTTATTCGGGGAAGAAGTTGAGATCCCACGAGACGACAATTCAAAATTTGGCGATTTATATATCAGTGAGAACTTGGAATTGAACCAATTGATTGATAATACCATACATGAAGAGGCTTTGTCTAAACCTAAAGCTTTATGTCCTGAAGATAGGAGGGAGAAGATAAAAATTATCGCCAACGAAAAATTATCGCAGGAGTATTTTATTACCATGAAAAATAAAATACCATTACTTTTACCATTACTTAGGTTGTGTATACTGGAAAAGAGAAACTGTTACTATCATTACCATGTCAACATCTAAATTATGTATTTATATAGGTATGTATGTTTTATGTAACATGTTCATAATTGAATATTTTATTTAATAAGATTAATGTTTATCTTAAATTGTTTACTTAATTTAATGCTTAGGTAAGTGTAGTTGAAATTGTTCTATCTGTGTAATAGATGTTCCTATAATGGATAATAAATATAAACATATTTTTGAAATTTCTATTTTCGGTATTTTATTTTATGTGCTAAGTTTACTGAAGTTAATCTCCTAAGCCTGGTTTAATGTTCTGTGACTGAGGTATTAGGTTTTTCAATACTTTATTAAGCTGCTTACTACCAAATTCTAAAAGTATACCAAAGTATACAATACAATACACTTTATTGCACAAAGTGTTTTTTTTTCAATAATTCCTCTAAACATTAATTAAACTGTTTTAATGTAACAAACAAAAACACTATTAATATTGCAATAAAGATTCATATGCCATAATCTGTTTTATTATTTAAAATTAGCAATCGAGAATTTCGCTATTTTTTGTTTTAAATATATTTTTAGGTAGGTTACATACCAACAGATAATTAAAGTAATTCCACTTTGCCCCACCAAGCCCGCCACCCTGGTGTGGCAAAGTGGACTGCCTAAAATTTTGCAGTGGAATATTCTATTCTGATTTGATGGGGCAGATAACACTAGCATAAACACTTTGTGGATTCTGCCCCACTAGGGTTGGCACCTCAGGATTTGTGTATGAAGGTTAACATGTATTTTTACATTTGTTTGTAAAAAAAATAAATGTAACCACTGACGTTAGGATTTGACAAGTCTGAGACAAGCAAACGTAAATCTAAATACATCAAAATGGTTATTTAAACAGTGTATTAAGGTCCTACTTTTGTAAAAAACTGTCACATATTAAATCTTCCTGGATTTAAATCAATACATTATATAGTTTTGCTGTATTTATTCAATTTAGTCTGACATAGCTGTGACATTTGCTATTTGTATTCCATTTACGTTCCGATCCATCCGTTGCAAACATTAAATGATTTAAAAATATATTTAGATGTTTGCCCAGAAATTGATACATTATCACTGTTGATAACTATTAAATAACAAAAAACGAAGAGAATAATGTACGAGAACACTATTACTAAAGGGATAATTTAAATAATAATTATTAAAAGAAATCGTAAATACTATATTACTAGTATCGAAACGTAACGTAACCACAGATTGTGAAAGAATGCGTTCAGAAACGCTTTATGAGAGTTATAGTTTTATGTTAATTTATTAAGTCTAGTTATTAAGTCTTGTGATATGTACTTGTATTATTGTCATATTATTATTTTTTATCTTTAAATAAATCAAATACTTATTAAATAATAAAAAAATGCGTTGAAATGCATTCGAAAGTAATAAAAATATCGGAAGGATTTAAGTTTAAAAAAAAATCTATATCATTTTATCCCGGCTTCGAAAAAGTAAATAAATACTTGTAATTATAAGCTCATAAAATTAGCTACGAGTCGTATGGTTACATCACTAATTACGCCGCGAACACAAATGTCAAAATAGGTCTATTATTTTGAGGTCCTTTACGTACAAACATCATGGCTTCATTTGTTTGTTAGTATTTTTTTATTTA
The DNA here is from genome assembly GCA_932294325.1 of Allophyes oxyacanthae. Lineage (NCBI taxonomy): Eukaryota > Metazoa > Arthropoda > Insecta > Lepidoptera > Noctuidae > Allophyes > Allophyes oxyacanthae. The sequence goes on from OW028629.1 coordinate 11,668,810, forward strand.
ATCTGAGATTAAAACATGCTGTTGGAGTAAAAATTACTAAACCGGTTATGGTTCACCACTGCCTCGCCCACCGCGACTTATCGGTTGTCCTTGTCTGACATTTTTTGTTTCATTCTGTTTGTTTACAAAATAGACGGACATTTGCATTTGTGGAGTGGTGGTGAGTGGTATTGAGTTTATTGTAAGTATTTTCGTATTTATTTTTCATGGATGCTGATGATTTGTGTAGATTTTTTTTAATAAGAAATTTTTTGTGTTTTTCAGCTTTACAAAAATGGCAGAAGACTCTGTAGCAGGAAGTTCTAGTGGGCAAACTGGCCTTGAATTTATAAATGATGGAAAATGTATTATTAGAGCTGGGCATCAATACTATTTCAAAAGAAAGTACAAAAATGCATCTGAAATTTGGGAATGCAAAAACAGAAGGAGACAAAAGTGCAATGGGTCGATTGTAGTGAAAGTAAGTCCCTACTTATTAGTAATTATTTTTACTGACTCACTTTTAGTAATACGGGTCTAATACAATTTAAAATAATAATAATACATATACATATAATATTACTTGAAGTTGTGCTATGTTATAAATATTTTCTAATACCTACATTTTTTTTGTTTTCAGGGAAATATACTTTTAAACGAAAAACCTCACCAATGTCAACCTGATTTTGACCGAAACAAAGTGACAAAATTAATGCAGAAAATAAAGAGAGAAATCACTTCAGCAGACGTACCAAGCATTCCAGCAACATACGACAAAAATGTAGCTTCCTTATATTTAGAAAGTAGCAACAGCAATATTGTGAGTAAAATTCCTCCATTTTGTAAAGTAAAGTCTGCATTGTATAAATACAGAAATAAAAATGCTAATGTAAAAAAAATATATTACAATACATTATCAGAAATAGAAGTTCCTGAAAAATTTCATTCTTTTTTACTTGCCAAGTATATTGACGAATATATTTCTATTTTAATATTTTGTTCAGAGCAAGCTAAGAATTTGATGAAAACCTGCAAACATTTTTTTGCCGATGGCACTTTTAAAAGTTGCCCACAACCGTTCATACAATTGTATTCGTTGCATGCTGATTTGGGTAGCTCCCAACAAACAACAAATATTGTGCCATTAGTATATGCTCTTATGAGTACTAAATCAACCAAAGCTTACACCGCTCTCTTTTCTGTAATAAAATCACAGATTCCGGATTGGCAACCACATAGGTTTCAGTCGGATTTTGAGGCAGCGGCTATGACTGGTTTTAAAAATGTCTTTAAATCAGCATCAATCAAAGGGTGCTTTTTTCATTTTTGTAAAGCAATTTGGAAAAAGGGGAAAGGGTTAGGGTTGACAAAATCTAAATATTTGCGAAAACAAGTAGCGCTTAGCGCAGTCTTACCCTTATTATCAGAAGAAAAGATTTTGGAAGGTTGGTTTTACATAGCCGCACAAAGCCCAGATGACGAAAAAAGTAAAGAATTTAGAAAATATATGCTGCGCAATTGGCTGAAAGATGACTTTTTAAAAGTGTGGTGCGTATTTGGGGCAAAACACCGCACAACTAATGCCCTCGAAAGTTGGCATAATAAACTTAACAAAAAAAATCTCAAAAAAAGCCCCAGTTTATTAAGACTTCTTAATGTCTTATACGAAGACATAACGCTTTCAATAGTTAAATCTATGCAGAACCAACCTTCCAAGCTACGCCTTGATAAATATATACAAAACGATCAGAATATACAAGATGCCCAAATGGAGCTCATAAACGGCGACATTACGGTTGGACATTTTTTGGAAAAACTAAGATAGTTTTTCCAAGAAATCTATTTTAGTTTTTCCAAAAAATGTGAACTAAACAAATACAAAATCTATGATTTTAGATGATTTTAATTCTTATAAATAGTCAGTACTCAAACTAATATAGTGGCTGTTTGTTATGATAATTATTTTGTCAACAGTCAGTATTTACCTACTTTCGTTAGGATGTTTCTTATTTGTATTAATAAGACTTTTTGCTATGTAAAATTTTATCATTCTATAATTTTAGTTTTTGTTTTTTAGCCGGAAGTAATTTCGTGGCTGTTTTTTTTGCATATAAATTGTTTTTATTCATAAGGTAATACATAAGACTGTTTTATACCATGTCGATCAATCTGTGATTCTATAATCTGTGACTCTATAATCTGTGATTCTATTTTTTGTAACAAGTAATTTAGTGGCTGTTTGTATGTATATAGTTTAAATTTATTTTTATTATTTATAACGTAATCAGTAAGAAAATACCTATATCTACACAAACCATACAAAATGATGACGAATCTGTGATTTTGAATAGTTATGTAGTAAATATGTTTCGTTTTAAGAACATATCATAAGAACAAATCATTGTTTAATTTCTGATTATCAAGATTTATCTTAGTAAGATTTTAATTGTAAATAGTATACCAAATGATGACGAAACTGTGATTTTGAATAGTTATGTAGTAAATATGTTTCGTTTTAAGAACATATCATAAGAACAAATCATTGTTTAATTTGTGATTATCAAGATTTATCTTAGTTAGTAAGATTTTATTTGTAAAAGGTATACCAAATGATGAAGAATCTGTGATTTTGAATAGTTATGTAGTAAATATGTTTCGTTTTAATAACATATCATAAGAACAAATTATTGTTAAATTTCTGATTTATAAGGTTTATCTTAGTAAAATTTTATTTGTAAAAGGTAATTAATCTGTGATTTATAAACCGATTCCTTCCAGAAATAAATAGTACATTAAAATTATTTATTTATTTTTTACTTTTATTTAAACCACTTCGCTACGTATTAAATCTAAGCTTCCAGCACTAATAACGTTTTACTTACAGTTATAGGTATACATTTTTTTTTTTTACAAACAAATGTAAAAATACATGTTAACCTTCATACACAAATCCTGAGGTGCCAACCCTAGTGGGGCAGAATCCACAAAGTGTTTATGCTAGTGTTATCTGCCCCATGAAATCAGAATAGTGGGGCATATTCCACTGCAAAATTTTAGGCAGTCCACTTTGCCACACCAGGGTGGCGGGCTTGGTGGGGCAAAGTGGAATTACTCATAATTAAACATAATTATACAAATCTAAAATAATCGTTTTTAAGAATAAAATTCGTTTAATGTCTATCAAATCTATATAGATATTCAGGTATAAAAACTTTATAGGTAGGTACTCAATTTTCTCAAAATGGCAGTTGTGTGGCTTGACACAGTACTGCTTATTTCCATCCAATTGTGGTTGAGACGAATCCATGCCCAATTTTATCAATTATGAGTAACCTTTTTACTTACCAAAATCACCCATCAGTCTGACCAGATGTGGCTAAATATCAGTATTTTAAACAGAGGGACTGCCACCTGACCTGTACTACTCAATTGTATGTAATTAAGTGTATCATTAGTATGTATCATTAGTATGTATCTAAGTATTTATTTTGTAGTAGATTTACCTATTAAAACATAATATTGATAGTTTCAAGTGTTTGGCACTCATTGGTTGCAGCTGAAAACCAGCCTCAGGTGGCCAGTATCACTGCTATCATAATATCACTGCCTCCTGAAATGATGCTTAGCTGCAGCCTTTTGGCACAATAACTCATTTAATTTTATGTTTTGGTTGCATTTGCTTTTTTTTGGTTGTGCTAATAAATTGTTTTTATTTCTTCTTTCTTTCTTATGATACTAATAAACAATGATATCCTAAGGTTAGACCAGTTGTCAGACTTTTTAGGCTGCAGACTATCATAAATATTCATATAATATGATGATCAGGACCAACGACTTACATTTTACTCATCAAAAATATTTTTTACAGATAAGGCCGATGTCTCCTATCAGACTGTCCCTTAAAAGAATTGCTGACACAAACCCAAGGCCTTTTAGGTCCAAATATGGAAAAGGGGTATGGGTAATAATGACTAGAGCATTTACCATGTTTTTGTGTCTGGCAGAGAAAGCCTTAGGCATTAAGACCGCCTTACATAGTTGTGTGACAAGTTTTAAATAAATAAATAAATGTCTTGATTGACACGGAACTGCTCTAGATGTCTATGTGATGATAGATGATATTTGATCTTGAAAAGCACCTTTATTACCTTTTTAAGTCTAACATCAACCTACACTTTACTTGAACAATTTTAAAGGTGGTCATTTGCCATCATCCTCAATGACTACAAAAGTGCCATCATGGATTGTTGTGGACTCCTTTGTTTCCATACTGCCAATAAATATCAACCAATTTCAGAATGGTGGGCGATGGAGTCACTGGTTGAGAAAAATCCTTGCAAATAAATAGTGAAAGGAGTTTGTAAAAATTGCTTGCGAGTTAATAGCCACGTATAACGTCAGGCAATAAAGAATAGCTAACCACAATGAACCATACAACCCCACAAAAATCTGTTTTGCAGCAGAATTGATTTTCGACCCCACAACAACGACACCAACAACACAACAACGAACAACCGTCGTTTTTGGACAACGAAGCCCCGTTATAATTTCGACAAAATTTATTTAGATGTATTGTTATAATTTCAGCATAGAAAAGACAACATCACAAGAACAGACCAAACTTCATACACCAATAACTTTTTCAGTAATTTACCAGATCACATCATACAAGACCAAGAGAACCACATACAAAATACGTTACTACAATCCAAGCGACATGTTTTTTCTTTGTAAATGAACGCACTGATTGATGTTACTACTTATACGGATATATCCTCCCATCTTCCTGAAAGTTTTGTCAATACTCCATTACTTAAAAAATAACAAATAACCAATAGAATAATTTTAACTAGCCACTCAAAAACGCAATTTTAGTATTTCATGGCGGACGACGACGGCTCACGGCGATCACGGATCATCACAGACAGACACAGACAGTGTTGCCATATGGAGGAGGATTGAAATCTGTATTTAAAAAAAATCCGTTTAACCAATCTGAATAAAATTCCGCATGAATGGGGTAAAAAACTGCCTTTTGCTCACTTTAGATGTCGCTACTGTCGGTTGTACCAGAAATTTGACAGATAGCTGTCAACTTTCATACTATTTTTATAAACAATCGAATTGTTATAAGAATAATTAATAAAATGACGCTTTGAACAGCTGTTGGTTGCAAAAATCCGGGAGTCCATAATATTCCCTAAATAAGCCAAAAGAAGAAAAGTATGGGAAAAGGCCCTTCGAAGGAAAAATTCGAAGACTATAATAAGTCGAGGCTAAGTGCTATGCATTTTAAACCTGAGGAATATTTGGGGAGAAATTCTTACACTAGTTTTATAAAACAAACATTCATCATCATTTCAATGCTCCCTTTTTATTTTAGGCACCGCTATCAACGTATTACAGTGTATATTTTTATTATTTTATAACTAAACTTCTATTCTCGTACAGAAGTCTTCCTTTGGGCGGTACTTGAAACCTGAAACAACATGTATGTCGAATTTAATCCAAAATATAGCCAATCCACAAGGAAAGATGAAAAAATTATAATTAAATAGCATTCTTACCTTTCTGCAAACTGTTGAATTTGGCGTTAAGACAGCGTTGGGAGATTTGTGCTGGCATTTACATCCCTGAACTTATGCAGTGCCGGAATGTTGACAGTCTCATCTTCAAGCACGTCTTCAACACCAATGAGATTATTTCGATCGTAGGCCTCTAACCGCCAACGAAAAAATAGGGCTTTACAAAAAGAACACAATATAACCTCCTAACTTGTTTATATAATTATATCTATTTACCGTGCAATTTATGCTGCTTTTTTACCAATGCCAGAGGCATTCCTCTTTCTTAGCTCGTCTTTTAATTGTATTACACTCCACGTAGAATACATTTTACTAGTATATTATGGTTCTAAGTAGGACACGAAACAACAACAAAAAACAATATGGCGGTTCTCAGGAACAACCGCTAGTGGCGCCATCTGCGATGAGCTTTCAGTTTCTAACCTCATTCCGTATAAAAATGAAACTAAAATTATTTAACTTAAATTTAGTTTAGTTTGTGAACAAGGGAATCGGTAGTTCGGTTATTCGGTACCAATGACTGCCTCGTTGGTCTAGTGGTCGCAAGCGCTACTGCTCAGCATGAGGTCCTGGGATCGATTCCCAGGACGGACAAAGTGTTATTGGGTTTTTTCATTAGGGTTTTCTCAGTAGCAGCCCGGAATCTGGATTTGTGCCCGGTTGATGGCTAAAGGCTCGCCCCCTATTACATGGGACTTAAACTTAACTGGCGAAATGTGGGTGAACTATATAGGTACACCTCTGCCTAACCCTTCGGGGATTACAGGCGTGATGATATGTTATGTTAATGAATACTACAAAAAAATATATCGGAATATGCTGTGCTCTGTACTGCATCTGCCTGAGGTTGAGTCTATCTGTGCGTAAATCCGTATAAAAATCCGTAAGCATGATTTATCCGTATTGGACTTCCTAAATCCGTACAGATACGGACAAATCCGTATATATGGCAACACTGGACACAGATAAACGTAGGTGGTCAAGTAACGGTTATATACTCCACAGACTACTTAGAGATATGAAATACTCTTTGGTAATAAAATTATACTCTTTGCTTTTTGGACAAAGAGTGCGGAGTTGGCACAGCCGCCTGATTACGTATGATAAATATACGTCCTATTCCGTATCCTCTTTTGAAAACGTCTTTAAGCGAGAAAGGGATGCATTGTTTGTTGGTCGCTCTGACTGTCAGATTTTTCATACGTAATCAAGGCACAGACCTGCCTTCGCTAACGCTCAGATCAATGACTAAAGAATCCTCTTAAGTCATTGACTCAGATGCTTAGGCTTACATTCAGAGACGACCGAAACGAGTCTAAGCGTGAACTTACGCTTCCATATGTCAATTTTACGAACAAATTTTGACAGATGGAAGCGTAAGTTCACGCTTAGACTCGTTTCTGTCGTCTCTGAATGTAAGCCTTAGGCTACATCAAGAGAGGATTCTTTGGTCATTGGTTATATTTATTTATTTAATATATTTGAGTATTATATTCCTTGGGCAGTTGGCACTGGGCTACAATAATAGCCAATATAAATAGTCTTAATATTATGACGGCGCGGGATAAACATTTGTCTATGAGTCAGTCAGTATGAGTCAGTATGACAACAGGTAAAAGAACTATTCTATTGTCCAGTTGTCGCTTAGTACAAAAGAGATAAAGTATCCTACCCATCTAATGGATTCATGTTTGGTCTGCTAGGTACTGCGGGTCTACCGCGTAACTAAAATTGTAATGAACATCGACATTGGTATTAAACTTCAATACGATGGTGAGAGCCTAAACTTTGAGGTAACTTGTAAAAAAATTACCTATCAGATAGTTGGGACTCCTATCTTCATGATCGGTAAAAAAAATACAAGTTAGCTCAAAGTTTAGGCTCTCACGATCGTATTGAAGTTTAATACCGATGTCGATGTTCATTACAATTTTAGTTACGCGGTAGACCCGCTGGTCATGGACCATGGTACTGGTATTATATGTTTGTGAGGCAGACAGAGTTACTCTGTGACTGTGTACGGTTCACGGTTTATTGTGAACTCTTTTTTGTAGAATCGCACAAATGTCAACGTAATGTTAGTTATTTTTTGACGATGCACCATCGTGATGTCCCATTCCCATCACGATTAGTTGAACTATCATGTAGGTGGCCCTACAAGCGCCACTGAAGCGAAAATATTCTAAGTTTATGTGTAGGGCAGTGTTTCCCAAACATTGTTCTGCCATGGCCCGGTAATTTTCAGGCTGCCCATTCGTGACCCACTTAATACCTACTTTTAAACCCAAGCTGGTTCCATTAGGGAAAATAATACACATTTAGTAATAGTAAAAATTTTATAGTACTACATATTTTGGTATCGCCTATTTAGTCACAAAATTTTAGTGCGAAGTATGGAGCTGCTGCTTATTTTTCACTAACCCTGCGGTCCGAATTGCGCTAAAAGACATAATATCGCGAATCCGATCAAATTTAATAGTCACAAAATATAAAGGCTATTGAGTATTATTAATACTTGTGACTTTGGTCGGATTCGCGATATTCTCACTTTTAGCGCAATTCGGACCGCAGGGTAAAGAATCCAAGATCGCGGAAAATGACGAAAGTTTTATCCTGAGGTCTCGCTTACCACACGAATATTTACGATGCGTCGATTGATAGTAGGTATTATTTTAAAAACAAGACGGGAATGTTGCGACCCGGTTTTTTATTTTGATGGCCCGGTACCGAGTCGCGACCCCGCAAATGGGAAACGCTGATGTAGGGCATAATAGCGTAGTGGCGGCAGCGATGTCATAATTATGTCTTAGCCACTGCCCTGTGATATGTGCCCGGTAAACCGAACACGGCAGTTATTATGTTCTGTGATGTGATCCGCACTTTATTTATACATTAATATCAATAATAATAAATATGTAGGTAATTTTATTATTATTATCAATTCGTTCGTTTTTTAATAATTTTTGTAGTAATAAAAAAATTAATTACCGCGGCTTCGATTTGTCTCAACTCAACTCAACTCTCAAACCAATCTTCTCGCTCAGCAATACGAAGAATGAACATAGTGGAACATAGGCATCATGTGGATTCAATTCAATTTCAATTTATTACAATAAATATTCACAATATATATAATTACAATATAAAATACCTTTCATTGGTCCCAAACTAGGCTAGGCCTGTAACTTGGGCACCTTTGGGGGTAATTGACCCCCAAAGGTGTAAGTGTGTAAAGGTAATAGGTATGAGGGTACGATGATGGCGGCTGCCACGTGCCATCGTGATAGCCGTCGCGATAGCCCATCGTCTAGAGGCGGCATCGGCCGTTGAGTTCCCTTCATTGTGGTCGAGCTTGGCGACGCTGACGCATGCGTCATGCTCGTGAACGGGTGCCGTCGGAAGCAAATAAGCGCGGAGCTTTAATACCACTGAATATAGTAGAAAAAAGGTTGTTGCGATCTGTGTTCTTCATCTCGCTTGTTGATGCTGATCTGTGTTAGCGACCTAAATATACTTATTTATTTATTTACCTTGTTCAAGCACTCTCAAGTGTGGATTTTTATTTTTATTTTATTGTTGTTTTGGGTTTTTACTGCTTTTTTTTTTTGTTTTGTTTTATCCATAAGTCTACTTTATTTCATCCAGATGTTATTGAACACCCGCACCCATAGATTATAAGTTAAGTAGAGACTAAGGGGCGGGCTGAAAACCAGCGTTGATCCGTGCTGTAGCCATGCTGCACACGGTTCAACATCCGCTGAGCCCACTCCTATTGCCATACTACATAATTTAAAGACGTGTATTAGAGTTTTAAGTTTTCTTTGTTTTTGTTAATGTGGCAATAAACATTTTTTCTTTCTTTCTTTCTTTCTTTCTTTCTGTCGGAACTGGTCAGCTTGTAACTGCCATGGCAATCTTATTCACAGGCAAATCATTATTATCCTAGTCTTATTTTTATTCACATTATATTACATTAAATTTCTCGCAGCTCTTACCACAACATTGTTTTGATAAAGATTATATCTAATCTATTTTTTTAAAAGAGTTACCATGGAGTTTCTTGCCGGTTCTTCTCCATAGGGTCTACTATTTGGAACCGTGCACCTAGAGTCTCGACATTTCATAAGTGCCTGTATCTGGTTTACATGAAATAAAGATCTATTCTATTCAAAATGATCCTGTTTATCATAGCAACAAAACGGGTAGGAGGATGATAATTGATGAAACAGTAGTCAGTTGGCTCCTTTGAAGTTTTTTCAATGCAGTGCAGTTCAAATCGTTACAGAAGGGCAAGCACGGCGCGGCAAGGCGCGCGGCGCGGATGGCGGGTGGATCAACCCGTTTTTGAAGTGAAACTTTTATATAGACGGTGTTAGGATTTTTCTGTCACGAAAAAGCGTTACGGCCGCGTGGTGGACGGGGTAGACGATATATTGTCGGTTGAAGTTTCACTTCTACTATGTGTCCCAGCACACATTTCGATTTTCCATCCTTTGTCTCCTTGACGGAATACAAAACGAAAAATCGAGAATGAAAACGGTACCGGTAAAACTTTCCAACTTTGCCTAGTACAACATCGGTAAATCTGCGCGCCTGAATTAGGAATCACTTTGCCTCGTACTTGCCTACAACATTTCTGGACTAAAAGTTGCCATTATTATGACAAGATGGAGCAATCCATGGAGTTTTTTGCCGGTATCATACCCACTTGGAACCATGCACCTAGGTTCACGACGTTTTGAAAGGCCCAGTTGAAATTAAAAAATCTTTGACTTTGCATGGAAGACTTGCAATCCCAAGTTAGGAGTCTAGGCAAAGTTGGACAGTATAATGATAAAGAACTGGTTTTGACCCAGATTTTTTTATCTCCCCTCTATTGCCGTGCTAGCCCTACAGTAGTAGGTAAGATCACGGAGAAAAAGAACTTCTTACCTTCCTCCGTGAGTAAGATATTCCTCGAATTTTATCCGATGGCGATCGTGTATTTAGTTACCCGTAAACGACTTGTTTTGACAGCTGCTGTGTACTGACGTCATTAAGTAGGTACTTCCCACACGTGCCCGCTGTCACGTGAATCCTCGTGACGTACACGGTACACCCAACAGTCTCTAATAATGTACATCATCACCCTTATGAGAAACATTTTGTCCGTCAATATTATGAATAATGACGACCTGAAACAATGGCATAACATAACTGTGGTGCAAGGCAGGACCGGCAAAATGCAAGGGGCAGGCAGGGTTGCAAGCCGTAGTAGAAAAAAATCGCATTCCAACTAGTTAATTATTATTATCATACAATAATAAACGCATAATAAAGTTATGGTGTAGACACACAATTACATATATTATCCAATGCCAAGCCCGCGGGCCGGATGCGGCCCACCCCATAGTTTATTTAGTATATTGCATATTATTTATATAAAATTATTTTGGTAATGTTTACGTAAGTTTATATAGTTGTTTTTAAGTATAATAGTTATACCCATAGGTTATACCTCTCATTTAGATTTTTTTTTTTGGTTAACTGCTTTCTTTGTCTCTGCATCACCCTAAGGTTGTCTGGTAGAGAATGCCTACGGCATTAAGACCGCCTTTGTACATTGCACATGAAGCATTTTAAATAAATAAATAGCCCACCCTGATTTCTAGACCCGGCCCGCGGAACATATTAAAAGGAGCGTGGATAAATAAAATGTCGGATCACGCCTACAGGAAGTCTCACTTCATCACTTGAGAGTAACATTCTTCTCGGAAGATAAGGCGCGTTAGGCGCGTGTATAAATTGAGTTGATCGTGCCAAGCTCTGCGTAACATTACATAGGTATCAAGGGATAGCCGTCTTATTACTCATATTGTGTACCTACGTGAGAAAATTGCATAAAGTAGTCGATAAACTACTGACTATTTATAAACAAAACGTTCACTCACTCTTGAACTTGTCTCACTCTTATTACACATTTCTGTTGACATAATTTCGATGTGTCGTCATCATGTATTTATTTATAACAAGCCTGCGTTTCTGCCTCATAGTTATCGTCATTGGTTCAGCCCCGTTAGTAGGTACCTACTAATAGAAATAGGTCTATAAAATACTTTTTATTTTAATAAACTATCATTCTTAGTTTCCGAGATACATTTAACATTTTTTTTTTTTTTTTTCTTAAGTTTTATTATTAGTGACCCAGATTCATTGCTTCTGAGTGTAAGTTACTTTTTTAGCAATCATACTAGGTACATATTGAAGGAGAAAATCCAGTACCTAATTATTCTCATACATTCATCTAAATCCTCTTAGTATAATCTGAATGTAGGCCTATGAAAAAAAATTGCCATCATCTTTCTAAATGGTAGGTAGTATCTACCTAGGAAGGTGCTTACGTAAATACACTTGCTTTACTTTTTCTTTCTTTCACTTTTTTTCTTTCTTTCTTTCTTTTTTTCTTTTCTTTCTTGCATGCTGGAAAAGCAAAAAACATAATAGTGCTTAATTTTATGCATACATAAGACCTGTATATTATATGTAACTATGTTTTGAAGCAAAATATTTTGATTTGATTCGATTTGATTTGATTTGTGCGGAATTGCAGAAAATAAATTACCTACATAGGCAGATACCAATAATTGTTGGATGAGATGCTGACGGCGGCTGAGAGCAATCGCTGCCCGCCAATCACGACGCTTTTGGATTTGAGTCACCGCGGTCGTTCAATATTTAAATCGTATTTTCAATCGCAATGTTATTTATTTACTATTTGCGACGGCATTTTTAAAATGCTTTTATTAGCTTCACTTGTAACTAACTAACTATGTAAAAAAATCTTGGAAGTTTAATTTGCCCCACTTCCCGGTTTCCGACCGAATTGAAATTTTGCAAAAATTTAATTTAATTTTTTTATTCTTTTGAATTATTTTTTTTACACGTTTAGTTTCGATGACAAAAGCGTTATCCTTAGTTTTTTTTTTAAACTATAATATTTATTATAGCATAACTCGACTTGTATATTTTGCTATTTCTCTACTGTAGAATAAGTAGATCATCTTATTTAAGGCAAGATGCTTGTTAATGGTCGTTTTGGTCAGTCGCCAGCAAACATTCACCTTTACCCTTTTCTTAGAGACTTTTGTTCTCAAGCGTACTCAGATCGAATAAGTACATAGTTAAATTTCATGTGCTTTATGAGGCTTTTACGAGTGATTTAACGAGATAAAGCATTACTCCACTGGAAGTTTCAAAGTTATTCGAGAGATACAAAAGATACTTGCCCCGGCAAAACCTCTTACAATGGAATTTGCGTTATTCAGACTAATTATTACAAACATTTATTGTCAGCCATGATAAAATACCACTGCGCTATAAACACTATGCAAGCTCATGATTGATATCAATCATAAATTACACACAATAATTTTGTTTCCATCATAAAATAATAATATTAATTATTATTTACGAAAAATCACCACCTGCAAGTGTAACAATTCGAAATGAATAGCTAGGGACCAAACAATGCTGTCATAAAAGTTCATGTTCACATCTCGTCCGAGACCGATAACATTCGACCTCACCAATAACCCGACCAAATTTAAAACAGCTATCTAACTGGAGCATCTTATGTACCAGACAGGCTGCCGCATTTGATCGGGTTGCTACTGTCTGTCAAGCCTCCACTGCCTCCAAAGTGAATGCAAAGTAACGATCACAACCGAAATCACCCGAACCGCTTCGGGCTCCAGAGGTTATATTAGACCCCGCTTGGAAAATGACTCTTCAGTAATATTCAGTGCGCGGTAGGGGAGAACGCTTTTCCCAGTCCCCACGCGCCCGCCAACAATAACATTGCATATTGTTATGTGAATAGCGCATTGTATCCAAAACAGTAAAATGCCTGCGGACATTATGTCGAATACATGTCGTGGTGAGAATTTCGGCAGAAGTTTCAGTAAGAAAACTAGCGAAAGTGAAATAAAGTCGGGTTTTTTGGTGCTGCTGGGACCCGGCGGGATGCGCCAAGACGTGAGAGTCGTCGTGTACAGAACATCTTTGGAGCATTTCGCGGTAATCTACCCGAGGAAAAGGGTTGCAAAGCCCATCGGAGTGGTGAACTTGAGGAACACAGCTGTCGAACCAGCCGAATCAAACAGCGGCTTCATTGTCCGACAGAAAGGCTACGACAACACAATATCTGCGAAGTTTGTGTGCTCCGAGCGCGAAGTGGAATCGTGGATGTCTGCGTTCACGTCGAGAACTTCGCCATACTGCGTGCACACAAGTCTACCGGTTTTGGTGGAGACAGAGGAGAGCTAAGAATAAGATTTTACAACCGCTAAAGGTCTGAAGTTATCTTCCTAATTTTGGCGCGCCACGTCAAAACGAGGTTATGTTTGTTTTGCAATGGGATGCGAAAGTGAAAGTACCTAGCGTTTTTTGCAAGCACTCGAAAGTGTCTCGGGTACGGAGCTCAATTATAAGAACAAGTGTTACCCACAGTCTTCGTCGTGAACTCGTGACTCATCTAGGTTACACCATGTTATTGTTCGGTTCATAGAAGCCATGTTATTTTGTTTTGCAAATGAGAATTGCGATTGTGTACGAACAATTACGTCGGAAAGAAAGAATATTTTGCGAGGTTGTTCACCTTACAATTTTGTTTTACTCCCGATATACGGTACGTCCTATGTATAAAACAAACACTTTACATAATTTCAAGGTTTACCCAAACAACAGATAAACATGCGGTTTTTAGTAAAACAAAAATACAAAGATGTAAATTAAGTTATTTCAAATTATATAATTTTTGATACGGTGCGACCGCCAAAAATCCCGGAAGTGTTAATTACAAATGCAGATACAATCTTAATTTCAATGAGAAAGGCCAATGTCCAAACGGCTACCTTTCAAACAGCTCGTAGTTTGTTCAATCAGGAACAATACAATGTGATCAGATTGATTCAAAATCTTCACGAGTTTCATTTCAAACCACAATGTTCTTTGCGGTCTGTAATACATTGTAATTACTTTCTAAACAATATTGTCTAATCCGTTCAGCTTCTGAGCAGCTTCCGTTCGCTTACATATTAATAGCTTTATCTAGATATTGTCGCCCATTATTAATAATATCTTTATCTAGATATCGTCGCCCAGCAGTGAAAACTTTATAAATCCAATTTTCTTCATAGATTGATAATTTGGTTTTTTATTTATTTATATTTATTACAATGTAGATTTTAGTTTGGCAGCACCTCGACGATGCTGCCGAGGATTTATCCTATTTATTTATTTTTTCCTACTGTAAAGTTTTTACGTGGTTTTAACTACAAATCAAATTTCTTTAAAAACGTTTTATCTGTTCTTTATATTGATCTTAATTACTTATTTCATCCTCTTGTAAAATTTTGTATCTTACATTTACGAGGTTTTCATTGCCGGACGACGACGTTATGGACATGATCCAGCTGACGATACTATAATCATTATCATTAAGAAGATTTCCTCACTAATATTGTCTTTATTCAATCGAACGTATCACAGTATTTACACAATTATCAGCCTTCCGCATCAAGTCATCCAAAGCTTCGTTCTTGATGTCATCAACTTGCCTGAGGATCATTTTCAAACAATTTTTAACATAAAAACTTTTTATTTTGAAGAGGCTTCCGTTTGATTGATGATAAGCGATGATGCAGTCGAAGATGGTGCTATCGGGAATAAGAGTCGAGCAAGGAATTCCACTCTTTAGCAGTAGGTACGCATAATCTTACTTCAAAGTAAAAAATACCATTTTCTCCATCTGTATGGCATCTGCTTATGCAAATATAATATGTCCGCGTATTGCCGGTAGGTCATGCTAAAACCGTAATACCTATGAAATTATTTGAGAAGTAAATATAATTTTAACTGTACTCCTCTTTTCAACTTCTAGCTTATTTATTTGTTGGGACCGGAAGTTAAACCGTTTGTCCCACGCTTATTTTTCTGTTCGTTGCAAAGCAATTTAACTTTCTCGAGAGCTTATAAGTTATTTATAATGCTTGTGTTGTGTTCACGACGTTTACTTATTTTAAAACTGTGGTTGTAATTTAAGCAATAGGAAATAGGGTACACAATCAAATATATCCCTAGATACTGTAGATACGTTTATTGAAGTAAGGATTTAGGGCCGTGTTCACCGATAAAATAACCAAAAACGGTCGTTTAAACTGAATTTTTTTATTGGTAAAAGGTCAGTTTTATTTTAATCGTCC
The DNA here is from genome assembly GCA_932294325.1 of Allophyes oxyacanthae. Classification (NCBI taxonomy): domain Eukaryota; kingdom Metazoa; phylum Arthropoda; class Insecta; order Lepidoptera; family Noctuidae; genus Allophyes; species Allophyes oxyacanthae. Next base: position 11,684,615 of record OW028629.1, read on the forward strand.
ATTATTTTGTTGTGAATATGGCCACTATAGAGATAAATAAATCCATCATAATTGTTTATCTCTCCAAGGGCCATGTTCACGAAATAAGGGACGATTAAAATAAAATTGACCGTTTACAGTTTTTTTTAACAAAATTAATTACTGTTTACTTTTATCTTAGAAAACCTTACTATGTTCTGGTTTACCGTGTGTCGGGAAGAAGCAAAATAAAGATGATATCTAATTATTAAAATGAGCTTTGTATTACTTACCAAATTATTCAAATGTAGACATTGGGTTGTTATAATTTGTATTATAATAATGTAAATAAATGTAATGGTAGCATAATACCGTTTTATGGTAAAGGACGAGACTATTAATCGTCTAATATAGATAATAATGAAGTAGGTACCTAGGTATACGAACAATGGTACAGTGGTCTCAAAAATAGTTTACCATTTTTGGATGTCAAAGTATTAAACTTTAGCTTATACTTAATTCAAATGACATTATCAACCTTAGATATTATATTAATTGCAAAGGACATGTTTCACAAAACTGGTTGGCAACTTTTTTGGCCCACCGTAAATAGAATACTTATAAACGATCCCCTGTACCTACTGTGACTTTTTGTTCGCCGTGTGCTTTTTGGCATAGGATTCCACAAGCGCCATAGCACACTCGATACTTTTAGCATCGGCGACAAGCGATTTAGTTGTTTTATGGAAGCTTGATACCGCAACTGAACCCTACACTCCACACATATTCGGAAAGGTTTTGATACCGAGTCACCAAAACGCGATAACAGCATCCATGCAATCGCAAAATCGCTAGTCGCTAATGCTACAATTATTGAGTCTATGGCTATAAGATCACGCGTCGCGGCAAAAATCTCGTCGTTGGCAATTTCATAGAGAAGTAGCAGCGATGGCTGGTATTATTATGAATTTATGACGGTAAACTAGGTAATGTTGTTCATCTGCGTCAGAGAACTTTGAAATAAAATATGTCTGTAAAGCTCAACTTATATACAATATCGTCGGGAATAGTTTAATAGCCCGTAAGTACTGGGCTAACCTACATACTTACTGCTTAAGTGGCAAATACCTGCAAATTTTTTCAGAAGACAGATTCTTCTAATCATCGTCAATCTCATTTTGACTAATTTTGTCATTTACGCAGTACCTATTTATTAATGCTAGTTAAGTATTGTACTTGTTTACACTTTATTAGATACTTTTACAGAGCGCCGCGCGCCGCTTGATACATATTACTCGGAGGCCATCTTTATGTGTAATAGCGGATAACTGGCAACACCCATAGTGTTGCCAGTTATCCGCTATTACACAGATTCCATATCTGTGCGCTATTACAATAGGTAGATATGTTACAAGTTACGCGGTATTGTAACTACTATCCTCGACGAATAAATTTACAATTTTAATACACTACATTACTTTACGATTATTCCTATTTTGACATGAACTTTTCATAATATTGTGTCGACAGTTACTTTGATATCTTCGATTGTTTCGTTTCTTTGTTGTTCAGTGTACATTTTTTCTTTCAACTATCTATTGTTTAAAACACTGACTATGAAAGTCATTTTAAAGTCATTATTGTATAGACATCGATGTTGTATGCATGAATTTGAATTCTGAGAGATACTGAAATGTTTTATCTCGTTACGAAGTTAGGAAGTGAATGGCTACTCTGAAAACAATCATTGTTCGAATTTATTTCGAAGATTTAAGACAAGACATTCCTTTAGAAAAGTACCTAATTTATGTTATGCTATTCTAACAATAGCATAACATGTAGAAACATTTTTATAATGTTTTTATAATTATCTATATATTAATACGTGAAGAGAAAAGTTTGTACCCCTTTTTAAGCATATTGCGTGCACGGAGGAGTGTGAGATTTGGCATGGTTAAAGTTTAGGTATATGAAGAAGGAGTGCAGAAAGCTAAAATTATGGTCAAATGTCGACCATTGGGCGACCACTAGTTATTATAAACATTTGTAGATAACGTTCTTACAAAACGTCGTAACTCGTAGTTCTTCCAGTAAATAAAACAGTAAGTAAGTAAGTAAAAGATTTAATTTAGTTATTGCCTGTATCGGCGCCATGGCCTACCGATACATTTAATTCGTTTATTATCTGTATAGCACCAATGAACCATATCGACCAAACTGTAACGTAATGCTAAATCGTCGTTAACACGTCAATATTGTAATTTATTTTTAAATTACAAAGCGCACGCATTTGTTATGCGGAACGGCCTGGTTTTTTTAAACGGCCAACGCGCTAGAACACTCCATTTTTATTCGCGCCAACTTGGCTCGTTGTTGGAATTATGGAAGTTTCATAATTAATACATATTATGCTCCATTATATTTTACCTTATTGCATCGATACTTTTTACGCATAACACATAGTATTATGTCTGTATTCCCCAAAGGGTTAGGCAGGTATGTACTGTACAGGTAAGTTGAAAAATAATGAAAGTTTAATGAACTTTTGAACTTAAATATGCAATTTTTTTATTGTTTTTGATCATAGAGATAATATATAGATAGTACCTATAACTGATAGCTTGACGATCAAAACACTACCTACTTATCACTATTAAAAATCTAACCATAGATCATATTTACTGGGTAGGTACGATTCTAAACTCCGTCAGCTACTCAGAATATCCTAACAGCAACTCCCAATTTAAACTCCGTCAGCTACTCAAAATATCCTAACAGCAAATCCCAATTATATGTACTTTTCTGACCTGGGAATCGAACCCCAGGAGCCGCACTAGCAGCCGCACTTGAGACCACTAGATTAAAGCCGTTTATTTTATCCACATGTTTTTTTTTTGTATTTTTTGCATATATTTTTTTTGTATTTTTTCGGTAACTTACCTTATTAGTCACGCAGTTAGTTTTTAACGTTTCCGAGATGTAAATACTTCTGAATAGAATTCGTGCACTACTAAATACTGTAAAATATTTCTTGCTCGCATGACGGATTCAAATTCGACGCGGCGCGGGCGGCAGCATTCGATGCTATTCTACGAATAAAAAGGATAGATTACATCCTATTTAAGTTTTATTACATCATTTAGAACCTTTTATAGAACGATCTGAAATTTAAAATCAATGTCATTAATACTATGTTTGTAAAGCGATGCTATTCTAAATTCTAATGCAAAGTACTTCTCAAAACGGCTAATTACATGTAATAAGAATGTATTGCAATTGCAAGTCTATAAAATTGACTTATTAACTGGTGTCAAATTAGCGTAGATTGTAAAAAAAACCGGACAAGTGCAAATAGAACTCGCGCCCTGAGTGTTCTGTACAAACTTGTCGATGCTTGAAAATGTTTTTTTTTTTTCATGTCAAATTATCGACCTGGGGGTCTACCGGTCTTGTAAACAAATTACTGATCATGAAGATGGGATTCCCAACTTATGATCGGTAATTTATTTACAAGGTAGCTCCAAGTTTAGACTCGATCGTAATGAAGTTTATTACCAGAGTTCTTTACCATTTTGTTACGCGGTAAACCCTGTAAATTCCCGGTAAATTCTGGACCGAGACTGATAATCTCGCAGAAATCCAATTATTCGTGGTTCGATCGGCTTGACCTGAGGTCTTAATTATGAACTTATGTCAATTTATAGTCCGTAAGCTGCCAAATTATTATACAGAGTAACTGCGTAAAAGACTTACGGTTGGCCCGAATTCGGTCAGAGGACTCAGAGGTGATTCGCCCCACTGAAGATGGAAAAGTAGACTATGTAGTTTTTGGAGTTATCACTTCTTTCACAACCAACATTAATTATTTATTGATTAAGATTTATCTAAGACTTGTCAAAATTAAATTCATTGACTCGATTTCTTCATGAGAATTGTTTAATGAGACACTTGGTTCTTCCAGGTAATTCTGAAGTGAAATCGATGTTATTTTTTTATATTTGAAAGTGCAAGTGTCGTCACTCGTCAATGTCATTAAAATGAACTTGTGGGCGGAATGTGGGACGAACTTCGGGTTTTTTTAAGTTCGAACTTTTGTGGGCGGTTATTGAGCCATTGGTAGATCTGTTGTTTCTCTAGATTTGTTTAAACAATGTTTGATTGAATTAATGTTATAGTGTTCGTAAATAAACACGAAGTTGACTAATAAAAAAGTACTTAAGTATTAACAATATGTAAGTAAGTAGGTACCTACTTACTTACTACGTACTACCTTGTATTTACGAAGTGGTTTTTCTTGTTGCTAGTCCTAAAACTCACATGGGTGATGGGACTTTGTATCGTCATTTGGAATCTTCAATTATTACAGGCATCACGGTTTAATTATAATAAATAGATCTGAATTGCCAAAATAAGTAGATATCAAATTGATTGCTATACATTTTTTTCTTCTACGTATCTTCATTTCATTTTTCCTGTATAAATTTTGCCCATCCTATTTAACATTTTAGTTATTTCCCAAGACACTTGAAATCGTAGTTCCTTCATTCGCGTCCTTCCCCACAATTGAATTGCTTATAATGCGAGAATAATTACTGAGCTCGTGATTACGTCGATACTATCATCATAAATAACAATTTAATATCAGTACTTTGAAATATAGTGAAGCTGTTATTCAATGAGCAAGATGGCGTCTTGATAGTCCTATTCTTGTTTGGCACGGATATAATATTATACACTGGTTGAGAGGGTATTTAGACGGGAGTAGTCACATTACAACGAAAGAACCGATCTCTTTGTAGGTATGCATTATGTAATGGCGACAGTCATTGGATTTTCTATTGTAAAAAAATAGAGAACTTTAATGTGATACGTAAAAGTGTGATCATATTTTAGTATTATTAATAAAAATTAGTATTTATCGTATTTAATGTGCCCCTACAGTTACCTACTTATAAAAGTTTGTTTAATAATTGTAGGGCCAACAACTTTCTATAGTTTTATTATAAGTATTATTATCTAAGACTTATTTACTATGAACCTAACTTCAGCGATCACGATCTTATTTTAAAAACATAACATTATTCTATAAATTTATGTGTTTTTGTAGAAAAAATAAAATTGTATTACAATTTAAATGCATACTTAGTTCGATTGACGATACACAGGTATGTAATATGTAGATACTTTTCCTGAAATTAAAATAAATGTATAGCTACCTTACGTACTAGTTAGCAATAGAAAGAGGAATCGCAATCGAAATAATAATTAAACATAAACACTGTAACTTAGGCCCAAGTTCACCGACAACATAACAGATGATTAGGACAAAATCACCCGTTTACCATGAAATGTATAGGTAAACAGCCGTTTCTATTTTATCATAATTATTATGTTATGTTGTCATTGAACATAGCCCTTAGATACTATGATTAAACAAGATTTATAAGTCAGGTGATTAGTGTTTAATAAAGGATCGAATTATAATAAATTGTACTGTGTTGTTTTATTTTTAATATTATTTAATTAATAGTTGCAGTTCGTTCCGCCCGAGCAGGCCCAGTTGAAATAAAAATCTTTGACTTTGACTTTGTTCGTTCTTGGTCGAGCCGAATTTTCCTACTTGCCCCGATTTTTTTTCGATTTTTACTATTTACTAAAAATACTACGAACCAAATCGTAAAAGTTTTGATAAGACCAATGCAAAATTCTAACGCTGAGGTTTCCAGAATCATGTACTGAATCTATATGTAGTATTAGTTTTCGTTACGATGTCACTAGTTCCACCCTGTATAAAACCGTTTAGGGCCCACCCACACTCGATACTTTTAGCAGCAGAATCTCGCGTTTTCGTGTTCGTTATTTAGTTTTGTAAGGAAAAGGCAGCCAAAGAACGCGAAAACGCGCGATTCTGCTGCTTAAAATATCGACTGTGAATGCACGCTTACCAAATCGAACTTGTGGTTGAATAGTATTAGCGCAGTCATAGAGATAATAATATAATAGTATGTAATATTTCTATGAGCGCAGTCTTTTTAAGATAAGTCAGTTTAGTTCTGTCAAATAATGCCACTGCCGCCGTAACTACGACAATAGGATCACAGGAACAGATCTTTATTGCATTTAAACCAGATACCTACAGCAAAGAATACTCACTATTATATTACTACGTACTACAGTACCTGCTACTCAAGGTGCGCGATTCTAAATAGCAGGTAGGGAGGTTCTATGGAGAAGAAACGGCAAAAAAAAATCCATGGAAACTTAAAAAAAATAGATTTAAGATTCCAATGTTGATTAGTACTATTCAGTAGGTAATGATGAATACTATAACCATTAAAAGATCCTCCGCTAAAAAAGTGAGACTTTTACGTGGTATTTAACTATGTTAGTTACGCGGTACGGGACTATCAACGACGATATTGCGAATATTCGGATTAACAACCCATATCAAGATCGGTAACTGCCTCTAAACTATGCAGTACTTGCATTGTACACGTCATTCTTACTTTTTACCGCGGTTTCATTTGATATTTTCTTTTCATTTTTTCAATAATATTAAGAGATAATGTCAAAACAATTTGTAGAGATAAAGATAAATAATATTCAGATTCGGAGACGTCGCGTCGCTACGACGACTATTGGGAATACCGGACTTGTTATAGGCACATTGCTAATCTCTTCAGTTGCTTTTGGTGACTGAAATACCTTATAGTCACCAGCGCGAAAAAAAATGGCTCTGCGAATACCATCTGCGTTACTAGTCTGCTCCGGCTTCCATTGCATAGCATTGGACACCTACGTTCCTTTTACACTGAGTAGGTAGGTACTTGGGTAGAGTGGATACGTTTTACCATCCACTGGTTTTGAGATTTTTTTTATATAAATATATCACACAAACACAGTAGGTTCTACAGTTTTATTGCAATCTGAAATCTGCTAACGACCAATTAAATACAATCGGTTACTGTAAAATGAAGATTAAAACAAGACGCACGCGGCAGCAAGCGGACGCCAAAATGCTTCAATCCATATCAAATTTGTTTATGAGCGTACTGTTTTTGCTATTTGCATTTGCGTTCTATCTAACAATCTCATTCACTCCGCTTACCAAAGAACAACAGATGGAGAAGCACCACAAATTGACTGACGAGGTCGAACCTTTCAGAAAGAACTTGACGGATTGCGCGCGTCAAGTAAAAGCATCCATGGTAGACGTCGAAAACTTTTTAAAAAGGATCCCGCAGGCGTCGTTACAAGGTAAATGTTTCGTCGCTTGTATATTAAAACGCAACGCGATAATCAAGGACAATAAGATTTCTAAAGATAAATTGTTGGAACTGAATCACGGGGTCTACGGTGAAGATAGCGAGGTGATGACTCGTCTGAACATGGCTATACGGGAGTGCACGAAGGCAGTCGATGGAATCTTCGAGATTTGTGAATATGCTTCGGTTTTTAACGACTGCATGCATATCAAGATGGAGCATATCTTGGATCAGGTGACTATGGACCGGCGCATGGAAGCTGTGGCACAGATGACGTCGAACCCAGACGAGTGGAGCGAAGATGAGGACGAGCTTTTGAAACTGGTGAAGGATGAACTATAGTTTGCAATTTTTTTATACTTGTTGAGTTATTTTCGTACCAATTTATTTTACTTGCTTGAATAATTAATAATAGATATTAATTCATTGACGAAACGGGTGTTTAGGCGTTTAACACCACGTGCGGTTTGGACGACGGTGTCAATCGCCCAAGTGCTCTTTTTCGAAGGGACGATTTTGGTATAAAGAATCGAATGTTTTTTGTACAGCCGGATAGAAAATCGGTTAATAAAAAAGATTAAACAGTTCCAATAAAATACTTATTATAACAAAAATTGTGGGCAATTTACACCGTAGGCACGTAAGCCCAAACACTCCATTCAAATAGAGAAATTGGACGATTGACACCTTAGAATATAGACTGAGTTTATACCATAAACTTATTATTACTCTACTACGTTTATGGTCTATACTCTAAGCTCTAAGATTGACATCGTGGTCCAACGTCCAAACCACATGAATAAATACCTATCACAATATATTTACTCAGTGGTGTGAAAGACCTAAAATACTTATTATAATATGTACCTATATCTAATGACCCGACGAAACGGAGATGTTAATTAGTATTATTCTCGGTCAGGTGTCCAATCGTTAGCTAAATGATTTAAAATAAAATAGATGTTTAAAATGTTTTTTGTTTTTGTTGAAAAACACGAATCTTGATATACCTACCTATATAACGTTTTAAAATCTAAATTCAAAGAGTTTTAATGGAATAAGCACTGAAATTTAATACCAATACCAGGTATAAGTACCTACCTATTGATAATATGATTGAATGCAAAATAAATATCTAATACTTAGGTGTGTACTTAGGTATCACACTCGTTCTTTATTGAAATACCTACTTGAGGTACCTAACTATGTAAGTATTGGGAACCTCCATTTGTATAAGAATAAGATCGTTACACATCTATTTACAACAGTTGTATGCCAGAAACCACCAGCCGGGTAAATTGTGCCAGTATCTAATCTAAGTGTGAAAGCTATCATACTTGCGGCACGGCGCCGACTACCCGGGCATGCAGAATGCACACCGCGGTCATAGCAACAAGAGATGTGTAAATAGGGCTTCAACATTGCACATGCGCAGTTTAGTGTCTGCATAAATCAATAAAAATATCTGTAAAGTTCACTGTTCAGGTGCTATGCAGGGCTTTAGCCCACATTTTCCTGTTGATTATAATTTTGTAGAGCCCGTTGCGTTGTTTACAAATACCTAAAATAATTACGTATTGAATCCGAATAAATAAAACTATTTTAATCATTTCAATGGGATTGACTTTTTATACATTATGTAGGTAGTTTACATTCTGAAAAGATCAGCGGGCCTACCGCGTAATTAAAATGGTAATGAACATGGACTCTGGTAATAGACTTCAATACGATCGTGAGAGACTAAACTTTGAGCTACCTTGTAAAAATATTACCGATCATGAAGATGAGAGACCCAACAGCATGATCAGTAAAAAAAACATTATATTTCAGAAACCTTGAATATAAGATTAATAAAAAAACAAAAATTACAATTTCGCCAGACGGTCGATTGTGCTAACGAAAATTTTATCTTATTTCAAGGAAATAAGTCTCAATTTTAGATGCAGTACCTAAGTAACGTTAACGTTAACGCTCAACACTATTTTCCATAAAATAATAGTTAACTTTAAAAAACTTAAGTTTTGGTTATATTATCATACTTTTAAGTCAATTATTCTAACTGGTGTGTGAGGTTTTGAGTTAATTAAATTACACGTTGTACACGTAACATGAAAGCAAATAGGTGTGTTCCGCCAGAAGACTCGCTCGTTACCGCTTCATAACACTACACTCACATGCTTGACCAAGGTCGCTTCGCTCAGGCTTGACGTGTTCAGACTATAGTTTGCGCCCGGCATCCACAAAAGCGAAGAGAAGCGGAGATGTGTCGTGAACTCGTGACACCCTATAGGATTTTATTATTGGGGCAGAGAGATGTAAAATTCGCCGATTGCGATAAGACATTGTACAATTGTAAAATGTTAATAGTAATTATTATGTTATTGCTCCTCTTTTATCAGGTGTACAATAAAGAGTAGGTAATTCTATTCTATTACGATATGCGTCTTAATAACCAATTGCTTGTTAATTAAGCTGAGCTGAACGAGAGCGCGAAGCTTGAGCAAAGTAAAAGCCGACAGAATTACCTATATAGATTGATTGTAACTCACAATAGTTTGTTGTGTGAACAACAACGAATAATCGTCATCGATATAATGCATTTAAAATGAACGTGTTTTTAAATAAAACAATATTTGTTACGAGAAATTTTAATTCTTTTCGAAATCACCTAATTATAACTTCGATATGATTCACTTAAAATTTATAATAGAAGCGCACATTACAAAACAAATTGGACACAAATTTGCTCCACATATTTTATCAAATAGTTACTTGGTGGGTACATCGCGTGGCCTTTCGGCTCCACAGATAATCTTCAGTTACTTTTCATTTTACGAAGTGTTCGAGTGAATAATATTTTCTACATATTTATGACTATTAGCTACAATGTCATATGTAGATATTACTGGGAGTATCATGGAAAGACGTCGGCATTTGACAAATCAATTGTCACGTTACAAAATTACAAAATATTGCATCAAATCATCAATACATTGAACATTCAACTGACATTTCATAAAGGTACATTTTCGAAAAATTGTTTTTATTTTTTGTTACACCATTTCTAGAGAATCAACATTTGTGTCCCGGTTTCAGAGAAGAGCATTGAACAAACTTCGTTGTTACAGTAAAGGTACTTAGTATCTAAAAGTACAATTTATAAAATAAAATAAATACGTTTAAAAATCAGTTCACAACAAAGTTTCGTAAACAACAAATTTTTAAGGAAAAGTGTATTTACACAGTCCCACTAAAGTAGGGTTTACACTTCGACACTAAACTGTCCTTGTGTGTACACTTGTAACTACTTGACAACTATAATATGTCACTTAGCCTCCCACTTCACCAGCCGACCGCTCGCGCCCTGGAGGAGCGTATATAATGCCTGTAGGTATTTGGGCAAACTTTACATTGACATTGGGTCTAATTCAAAATTCACGAAAAAAGTTTCCAGAGTTTACATGTATTTATAAACTTGAAATACTACCAAAATAATTAAAATCCTATGTCATCATCACAATGCCTAATTTAGTTTGCAAAGATTTTTCATCATACGAAGATTCGACTGTACGGCACTGACTCATTGACGTGTGGTTGCTAGCTCGCCCTAATGAAGAGTGACGCGCGATTAGTCTACTTTTTCGGGTTTTGGTGTACATTTGGTTGTATGGTCCATGTGATTGTACGTCAATGACACTGTATCAATGTTGCAAACGAGCGTCAAGCAAGAGACGCGAAGTGACTCAATAAAGTTGTCGAGTAATATAATAATTGCAACTTTATTATATTGCGTATAAAAAAAGTTGTAGACAGTTGTGTCGTAGTCTAAACCAACTGGAAATTCGCTACTCAATCAACAGTGCGATTTCTATATCATACACAAATATCAGAACAAATCAGTTTATCTAAACTAAAGGACTAATATACCTGTTTCATGCACTTCCCTTTATACAAAATACATAGAAGACATCGAATGTACAATCGTTCCTATATCACTAGTACTAAAACTAGACCCAGTGGGCACTTGAGCTGTTGTTCCGTAGATAAAAATAAGACCATTTTTATACACCATTTCTGCCATAGACTGACGACGTTTTACTAAAAGTTGAAAAAAAGAAATACTAATATTGATTGCTAATTGAATTTTATTGTTTAAAATATTGAATGTATTTGATCTATTCGAGATTAAGATCAGATAAACCCAAAAACATAAATCATAGATATAATTGTTAGCACAAACGAAAGATAAGATAAGAAAAGATAAGAAGAAGAGAAGATAAGATTTTTTATAACTGGACACTAAAACTTACAGTGAAGGTAAATAATTTGATTTCCTCTAAAATATTAAAAATCTAATAAACCGAGTAGATCGCGAACAAATATAAATTCAGTTAAAAATTCATATTATTATCAAGACAACACATCAGACCACAAAAAATGGGTACAACAACGAACATCACTCAAATTTTTATCTTAAAACTAATTTACCAAACCAAGTCATCCATATGAAAATGGTTAAATACACTTATTTTAATTACCACATGATACCTATTAACATTACATACTAATAACTAAGGTATCATACAGTCTTAATTTCATCAAAATTTTATTAAAAACCCAAATTAATATTTAAACTTTTTATATAAATTACCATTCACTAGATAAATAGTTTAATCAACTATTTGTCATAGCTAATAACTAACCCTAATCCTTGAAGTCCTGTTGTATATTTTATAACTAATATCGTTAATAGAAAACCAAAGTAAAGAAAACGATAATATGGCAGTGTCTTAAAACAAAAATAATATAATGATGTTAAAAAATAGTAAGCGTATATTGAATCCTAATGATTAATTGTAAAAATATAGTTAAAAAATGTAAAATAATATTAACTATTAGTTCATCTAGACAGTTAAGCTCAAGATATTAAAAATATTCTTTATTTGTTTGAAATTAAAAACTGGTATCTAGTGTTGAAATGTTTATAACTAATTTAAATATTTTGTTACTAAACTTGAAAGTATTCGATGCAGTTCACATGCACGCGAGTATATTTAAAGCTAAAAGTGTTTTATAACTAGAGACATTACAAAACGAATGACAATGAAATATTTTATATGCCCGTCTTGGTGACTTTGTAAGTATGGCTGCCAGGGTTGCCAATTATCAAAATAATTATGTTCATTGATAAAATATATCCGTTATTATTATCCGAGCCCATAAACCACATTTTTTTTGTTTTAATACACTCAATCTTAAATACCACATTGGATATTTATTGCTCGGCATTCTGATTTATAATTTTAATATTTATCTTCGCAAGTTTACTCAGCACTCATCAAACAATAACGACGAGGAAGCCCCGAAGTTTATGTTTGTCGGTTGACTTGACATTGGCTAAAAAAACACAGAGGGGAATCCCCTCACCCCGCATGAAGCTAAGACTTTTATTGTAGACAACACTTAAGGCAAATAAATTATTATTTTGTTTTAGTTTAGTCCCGCGTTCGGATACACGCTATCGATCGCGTCGCGGTTGTGTGATACAGTATTACAAACAGACAAAATGGTTATTATTATAATCATTATCAATACGTTATTAAGTTATTAAGTATGTTTATCTTTCGTTGTGCACTTGAGTCTTTCCTCTGAACCTATTCAATTTACTTTTTTACTCGGTTTACTATAAGAAAACTCAATTTTAAGTTGAGCTCGCCTATGTACTTGTACATGTATTTTCCTTTTATGTATTTTATTTGTGTTTATGTGTACAATAAAGAATAAGAATAATTATCAAGATAATTACCAGGATAATTATCGTTTGCAACCCTAGTAAATGTCAAGAGTTCTTGGGTTCGATTAGGATTTTAGCTTATGTCTGTCTATCTTTAGGACTGATACCTAAAATGCAATTGATAAAAAATTTAAATAATGTGTCATCAAACCAATATTTTAATAAAACATTTTGCAGTCGTGTCTCTAATTGTCAAACACTTATATACTAATATAACAGCTATACAACTAAATTAAGATCAAAATATACACACCACGTGCGTGGTTATTATTATCAATTTAATTTTAATACTACAAAAATACTTCATTTTATCATGGACTCTTTATTTGGCCCACATTGTTTGTTTAAAAAATAACTTTTTCCAAAGAAAAAGGAAGATTATTTACAGAAATTCGGCAGTAGGTTTCAGTCACAAGTGAATTTTAACTAAATTAAAGCTAGACCAACAATATTTGCATCATGGAAGGAAAAAGGGGCACCAAATATCGTAAAAAAAAACAACATTATTAAACGAATTTTTCGATAAAACCTATTTGGCCTAACTTTACGGATTTTTTTCTAGATAGATCCAAATATTTAATCTAACAATATTTAATTTAAAGATATAATAAATACATAATTCAACAATTCATTATTGATCCTAAAAACTCTTAAAATTTTTGACATAATATTTAAAAACTGCCATTCTGTGAGCATTCACACATACAAATATTATATTGTGACATTCAAAAGCGCCAATCAGTTCGCTCTTGCGTTTGTGTGTAATTCGCAACAGGTTCCCTACTTAATTTAAACTAAGGTTGTCATCTGCATTTTATTTTTACCCGACTGCCCCAGAAAGACGGTAATGTTTTCTTTATTGAAAATGTGTTTATAACAAGAAGCTTACATAGAACTATGGAGTTTGCAACGCAAACAATGCTCTGAAGCAAAGAAATGTGACCTTGAATGATGTCACTAATATTTTTTGTCTCTTTTTTAGGGTGATTCTCAGTTTCCCATAGTCTCAACTCAACGTTGAGTTCTGAGGAAGCTGAGAATCAGCCTAAAGAAACAATATTTATTTGCTTTCAAAGTATTGTTTGCGTCGCAATCTCCATTGGGTGTACTTTGAAAATAAAAAAATTGTATTGTGAATGCATAAATTTAAGAAATCTTATTTTTTGTTAAAAAACATCTGTACTTTATATGTATGGTGTTGGTATACCAATAAATAGGTAAATAAATAAAAACTTCAGAACAAGCTAATATTTTTGTTTTGATTATCAGATAACAACCTTAGTCCATACAAAACTGTTATTTCTGAGAGTAATTCGTACTTCGACCTACAAAATATTATCATTTATCACTTTTACAATGTATGTGACCAAAGTTATGTTACCTGTGGGCTGTGGGCCGAGCACGAATGTTTTGACGTATCATAACGTAAACGTAACCAAATTTAGAACCAAAAATACACGTGTAATCTATGATTTTTTTTTGGAAATACATGCAATATTTTTTCAATTTCATGAAACAACTGTTTTTGTAGCATAAAATTTAACAAAAATGCGATAGGTTCATCGTATTTTATAATCAAAATATGCTTACGTTTACGTTATCATACGTCAAAATATTCGTGCTCGGCCCTCTGCTTACATTAACAATACGATGAGAAATGGAGGATACAAATAAAGTTAAATTATAAATAGTGAAACGATCGATAAAGAAATACAGTTTATACGAATCTAAGCAAGCTTGTTCGAAATGTACAGTCGACAGGCTTTTTCGGTCGACCAAACGCAGACTTATTAACTCTATGGGCCATGATCACGGACACTATAACAGATGTTTAAGATTAAATCGGCCGATTACCCATACAAAAATTGATGTTTAAACGACTGATTTTGCCCTAATCATCTGTTATGTTGTTGGTGGACTTGGGCCTAAGTCGTTCAAAGCATTTTGTTTGTGAAAAGTATCACCGCGAATTATCGTGACTGTACCGTTAGGTTACTGGTGTACTGTTAGGTTAGTTGGAAAAGGTATATTGTACTCATCATTATGAATAACTTTTACTATGAGACCAAAATAGATATCACGAAAAAAAAGTTCTAATTGAGGTGTATGCATTTTTTGTTTCACTCTATCCTGTCGCATGTCTGCTGGCAGACATTTCTTTAGAAATAAGCAGTACCTTTGTACTTTGATATCTTTACTTATTTCTTTTTCGTGTGTATGTGTGTACATAAATAATAAACAAATTGTAGTAGGGCAATCCCTAATAATAAATAAATTTATTTCAAGTATCAAGACTGATATTGTTAGTTAATAATAAAATTACACTTGTATATCGCTTTCTAGCTAACTTAGGTTCATACAAACTTATTCTTCTTGAAGGCGGCACTTCATTTGACGTATTTGTACAAATATTCGCGTTTTTTGGTTAAAAACAAAATCCATATTTGTGTAGTTTACAAAAGTTTTCTTTTGCATTGGCCATACAGGGTGTCGCAGATGTTATAACACTAAATGAAACCGCATTTATAGTGTCATGTTCTGTGACAATACACAAAAAATCAATTAAATCCAATCTGTAGTTTAGTCACAGGAACTATATAAAAATTTCATAATTTTACACTTATCACGATCTTTAGGCAAAGTTTGTAAAGTCTCCAACCTATTCTAACCAAAATTATTTTTATTTACACGTGTAGAACAGATAAATGTGACATAGATTTCTACTTTGATGTTCCTTCACCTACTCGAATGACAGCAGAGTGAAATATGATGCAAAAAAAAAAACTTGCGTTAAATTCGCAGATTTTATGTACACGGCTTCAGAACATGATACCAAATACGTGGTTTCATTTAATGTGATAACATCTGCGGCACCCTGTATAACGCGAATATTTGAATAAGTACGCCAAGTGACGTGCCACCATCACAGTCGACTGTCAATCGGAGGCCGAATTTTTGTCGGCGAAAATGGATCAATGAAATTCCGTACTAAAACGCACTTTACAAATCGATGACAATGGCCAACGGACCAATTGTTAGCGAAATAATTATTTGAATTGAGAATTAGGAGCTACAAAAACTCGGTTGTAATTCACATATTTTATCTTTCTTCGTCCTACTACATTAACTGTTATAAGAGCGAAACATTCTACATACTGGGCCATACATTTATATCACCTGTTCCCAATTTCTCATCACAATTATGTACTAAAATAGAGTCCCAAACCTCGAGGGTGTAGGCCTTTGTCATTCTTGTGGGCAACTTTGTACGAAAGAGGCGGGGAAGAGGCCCGTTCGACCGGTGCGTTGTAAAGTCCCTTTGTACCAGCCGTCGCCTCTCTTTTTCGAAACAATCACTATGTCATCCACTTTAAGTTCCAATTCGTATTCCGAATTCGGCGGGTACGGCACTATGCAGCGGAACCTGTGGTGACGAAATAATGTTAGTTAAAATATTTGAAGGGATAGTAAAGGCGTACTGAAAGCACTTATAGAATAGAATATATTTTTATTTCATGTAAACCATATTCAGGGACTTATGAAATGTCGAGACTCTAGGTGCGCGGTTCCAGATAGTAAGTCCTATGGAGAAGAACCGGCAAGAAACTCCATGGAAACTCTTTTAAAATAATATATACTAATATTATAAAGAGAAAAGATTAGATTTTTTGCATGTTTGTTTGTAAGGATAGATTAAAAAACAACTGGACCGATTTAAAAAGTTCTTTCACCAGCGGAATGCTATATTATCATTGAGTAACAAAGGCTATAATTTATAAAGATATCACGCGGGCGAAGACGCTGGCGGAAGCTAGTTTTAAATATACATATTCCATGATTTTATTTTGATGATATTTTCGTCAACAAAAGGATGGGTGTTTAAAAAGGCCACATTGCGAAATATCTATGAATCTTCATAGAGTGATGATTTCCAAAATATGAACCTTACGCTATTGACATAGAGTCGTCAATTGATTGGATATTTAGACACTCATAATGTGAATCATATATTATTATACATCTATAATGAGTTCAAAGCGTGGACAAAGGAATCCAAGAATCCCTACGCATTGAGTCCACAGACTTTTAATATTAAAAATTGTTATTTTATATTCTTTTTGGAACGTGTTTTAAATTTTTTACTTTCTTTTTGTCTTCGTTTTTTACTTTATTTATTTGTTTTAATTTTTTACTTTTTATGTGTGTCGTAATTTGTGTAAAAAAATAAATTGCTTTTCTTTCTTTTGCTTTTTTCTTCTTTCTATAGGTCGTCTGCTGTAAGCGCGACCCTCCCGATAGTATGCGGGACGCGGAGCGGCGGGTGTGCACCGATACACACGTTATATACTGTGATAGATATCTAGTGATAAATAAAATACTATAATATACATATTTTGTTGTCTTTATTAAAATATAAAGCGGCTTTTTTACACTCCAAGATAAAGAAAAACATAATAGTTTATGTAATTACCTCTCTTTAACCGGTTGCGAGTGGTGCCTATCTCGTCTCGTAGCAGTCACGTCTAGTGACTGTGATTTGCGGTGTTGTGACTGCCAAGGGTTTTCTGTGCCCGCTCTGTAAATTTATCAACACATTATTACAACTATAGAGAAGCCTAATCTAGCATTCAAATAGATCTAGGGCCTTACTCTTGAAAATAATTCTAATCGATATTGCGTGTCTGTTAAGCGCCACATGTTTAATTTTGAGGGAATCAGCGGATATTTATTGAACTAAAAAACATTGGAATTGGATTGTCATTGAAATTATTTTCGACGACTCATTTATTGTTAGGTTAAGCAGTGATAGCCTGGCGGTTGAACGCTTGCCTTCCACGCAGGAGGGTCCGAGTACGAATCCGGCCCGCACCTCTGACTTTCGAATTCATTTGCAGATCAGAATTTGATTATCAGTTGCGTTGACGGTGAAGGAAAACATCGTGAGGAAACCTGCACATCTAAGAGCGCCTCATAAAGTTCTCTTTGGTGTGTGTAGTCCGCCAACCCGCACCAGGCCAGCGTGGTGGACTAATGCCTAACCTCATTCTGAGAAGAAGGCCTGTATAGCAGTAGTACAATAATTGGCTGGATTTTTTTTGTTGTTTTTTATTCTCTATACATAAAACATTACGTTGTGGTGTTTAACATTAAATTAATTTCTCAATCATGGAAGTGAGGGTGAAATAAAGCAACATTGCAAACGAAAACGTCATGCTCAAAAAACCACAAACAACATAAACCTTCATATTTCCAAGACATCTTAGTACCAATAAAAAACAAAAAAAGTTAAAATTAACCAACAAGAAACCCGTATGGCTCGTATGTACACACGAGCCAGTTAATTTTGAGGAAACTTTATTGTTTCTTTTTTTTGAAGAGTTACCCTGCGGTCCGAATTGCGATAAAAGTGATAATATCGCGAATCCGTCCAAATTTAATAGTCACAAAATATAAGGACTATTGAGTAATAATAATACTTGTGACTTTGGTCGGATTCGCGATATTATCACTTTTAGCGCAATTCGGACCGTAGGGTTGGTTAAATTCATCAAGTCATGAACACATTGAACTTTATTGTAATATCGTTTGTTCAGTGCAATGCAATGTCGAAATCAGTAAAATGAGAAAGTGTGTTGTGTAAGTAATCGTCACAATAATTGTTGAGGCGAGTTGAGGATGATTTGAAGTGTTTGGTGCAGTTGATGTGCAATAAATCTGTTTATGGATGATGTGTGTAGGTCGCTCATTGTGGTTGTGTGTGCATACAAGTGCATACAATGCACAGATGTTGGTGGTGTTCGTGCAGGGGCGCCGGTGCAGGCTGCTCCTTGTGCCTGCGGGTGTGTGGGAGGGGTTGTATGTGTGTGCATACAACCTGTGCAGATGACGGTGGTGTTCGTGCAGGGGCGCCGGTGCAGACATATCCTAGTGCGTGCGGGTGGTTATGTGTGTGTGCATACAACCTGTGCAGATGATGGTGGTGTTCGTGCAGGGGCGCCGGCGCAGGCCGCTCCTTGTGCGTGCGGGTGGCGGGCGGCAGCGCACGCAGCAGTTGCGACGGGCATGAGCCCGACCTGTACCCACACCGTTAGTTTGCCACAAGCCAACATTGATATATCAGAACAACTATTGAATTTACAAGATCACAAGTGTCATAAACTTAATATTTGCATTATCTATCTATAACATTACGCCTGTAATTGCCATAAGGGGTAGGCTAAAATGTTCAGGTATATATACACTTAGCTCGCCGACGATAGAATTAAGGTCGCGTGTAATCGGGGGGAACCAAATACCATTTGACGGGCTGATTTCAAAATTTCCTTACAGAAAAATTAAATATGCTTTTAAACTAGCATAAATAACAGACCTAACGCCTACTTCCGTGTTATATAAAATAAACTGTAACCGTTGTCCGCATTTTGTTTTCTTTTTTAGAAATACCGTGGGAGGGAATTAAAATTATAATAAAAAAATCAATGTAATGTAAAAAAATCTAATAACTCAGAATTAAGATGATGAAACCGAAAACAAAATAAAAGTAAATAATATTCAAACTTGGCTTGTCGCAATGGACACACGTGAAAACAAATGCAGTGACAATGAGTGCTGTTAGAACTAGTTACATTCAAGCACACACATGGTTGAAAACACTCAAGAAACATTGTTAGAAACACACAATATGCATTACGTAAAAACACATAGAAACCTGCCTACAGACATAGTGATTTCAAACACAATAATAACACCGATGATAAGCTGTCCAACGAGATTTTCCCAAAAGACTAGGCATAGGCATCAGTGGCGAAAGGTGACAGTTTAAAAAGGGGAAGACGTCCCAAAACCTTCCCTCTAAAAATTTCTGCAATTAATGCTGCAAGACAAAAATCCATACCATCTCTTGTAATCTATATATAGTCATGTCTGTAAGAGCTCGACTTAACTGAATAACAAGCCATATTACCTATGTTGGTCTATGGCATAGACTCTATGCACTAACCAATTCCTAAAGGGAAGCCGATGGGAATCGGGTTGTATGGAGTCTTCGCCACTGATAGGCATAGGGTTCTTCAAAAAGGGAGTCAAAAAATTATTATAGGTTTGGCAACCCACGCTTGACGCCCCTGGTGTTGCAAGCATCCATAGGCTACGGTAACCGCTCACCATTAGGCGGGCCGTATGCTGGTTTGCTTGTTTGCACAGCGGTATAAAAAAATTCAATGAAATTTCCTAAAGATGCGTAAGTTTATGATAAAATTATTTTATTTATTTATATACTTGTTATTACCAGAAAATCTTTATAACAGTTTGTCCGTCCTGGCAATTAAACTTAGGACCTCATACTCAGCAGCTACGTGTGACCACAAGACTAATGAGGCTGTCAACTTATGCTATTTTTATTATTTTAAGTGCGTTTGGCAGCACCTCACCTGATGGTTAGTGATGATGCTTTGTCCTAACAATAAAAGCGTGGACACTCCAGAAATACGTCCCCCAAATTTCATACTAGTCATAGTTGTAGTAATAAGTGTCTGAAGTCAGAATGTAAGTAGGCACCTTAAAGTAACTGCAAGCTTGATTGCATACTTACAACTTTAAGGAAATAAAATAACATACCAACTCAAAATAAACCAAAAAGAAATGAAAAATCGAAATGTGTTGGGAATGCATCTACGAGTATTACGAACGCGTTAAGTCATATTTAAGTTAAGTAATATTTTACCTATACTTTTCGGGCTTATTTCTTTTGGATCGAACCCTTTAAAAATGCAGCTTTTACGACACCCATAAAAGATGATAACAGGTGATAACTTGATAAGAGCAATATTTGTAGTCTGTAAACAGCTGTTTCTATTATTAGACTTAGGGCCATTTTCACCATTTTTACTTTAGCTTTCACTTTCGATGAAGAAACTGACCTATTATAAACCTTTTTGCGATGGTGTGTTGTTTCATATAAATCTAAAAAGGTTTTATACCCTATCATTCCTAATTTAAAATTCACTTAAGTATCATCAACTCTTCAAACTGACCTGACATGTACAGGATGGTGTTGTTGTGGCAAGTTTAGCATCAGGGACGTCCCGGGCCCGTCTTCAAACACAGGGTTGTCCATACTGTAGCCGGCTGGGGGAGGTGACTTGCACTTCTTCATTGCGGCTAGCCGTTTCATCAAACTGACGCCCGTCGATATTGACGATTTCTCTGCTTTTGATTTTTCTTTTGGCTAGAAGAAAGAATATGCATTTAGATTGGTTCGTCATAAGTTGTTAGCATATTAATTTTTATATCTGTTATTTAGCACGCAAATAATTTGGGCAAAAAACGTATACAAGATCCTACGTTTCTAATTCCGATCCCTTTAAGGGATTATAGTACTCATCTTTATGAACAACCTTTACTAAGGAACAAACCAATAAATCGTGAAAAATATAATATACTGACCCATACAAATAATTCAATATTATTTAACTAAATGTATCGAACAGCAGTTTTTTTGGCGATTTCAGGATTGGTCCAATAATAAAAGTTGTTCATAATGATGAAAAGCGTGTTAATAAGACAAATTGAAACTAATTAATTGTAAAATTATTAGTTAGTATTGTAAAATTGTATGTATTTTAAAATCAGCAAATATTTACAGTAAACAGTTTTCTTACCTTTTCAGATCTAGGTGTGTTTTGTTGCTGCTGAGCAGGCGCATTCCATGGGTACGCCAGTGGTTGTGCTGTAAAATACACATTTAATAATTAGTTCGTCTACTTTTTTTACCAGCGTATCAGTTCGTAAACGTCTGTACTGCAGAAAATTATCATTGTAACCGTTATGAAAGGTGACGACACGCTTGGCGCAGTGGCTAAGCGATTAGCTTTCTGCGCTACGTGCCGCGGGTTCGATCCCCGCACGGACAATTATTTGTATGGCTTACAGATAGTTGTTCTGGGTCTGGGTGTGTGTGTATGTGACTATGTATGTTTGTAAACTGTACCCTCGATACAGGAGCAATGCTAGTGAGGGGCAACGTGTGATGGACTTATTTATAATCTCGCAGTATTTTGTTTTTAATCTTTTTGTCGCTTGTTAATCCACGCGTGGAAGAATATGGGATATTTTTTGTCGGTAACGGCGCCGGCCGCACTGGGCGCGCCCGCCGCCGTCACCGCCGCCACTGTCTGGGGACCAACACCTGTGTACATACCCAGCTGCTGCGCAGGCTCGCGCGCGCGCGGCGGCGCGTCGGGCGCGGGCGCGGCGCCGGCCGCACTGGGCGCGCCCGCCGCCGTCACCGCCGCCACTGTCTGGGGACCAACACCTGTGTACATACCCAGCTGCTGCGCAGGCTCGCGCGCGCGCGGCGGCGCGTCGGGCGCGGGCGCGGCGCCGGCCGCACTGGGCGCGCCCGCCGCCGTCACCGCCGCCACTGTCTGGGGACCAACACCTGTGTACATACCCAGCTGCTGCGCAGGCTCGCGCGCGCGCGGCGGCGCGTCGGGCGCGGGCGCGGCGCCGGCCGCACTGGGCGCGCCCGCCGCCGTCACCGCCGCCACTGTCTGGGGACCAACACCTGTGTACATACCCAGCTGCTGCGCAGGCTCGCGCGCGCGCGGCGGCGCGTCGGGCGCGGGCGCGGCGCCGGCCGCACTGGGCGCGCCCGCCGCCGTCACCGCCGCCACTGTCTGGGGACCAACACCTGTGTACATACCCAGCTGCTGCGCAGGCTCGCGCGCGCGCGGCGGCGCGTCGGGCGCGGGCGCGGCGCCGGCCGCACTGGGCGCGCCCGCCGCCGTCACCGCCGCCACTGTCTGGGGACCAACACCTGTGTACATACCCAGCTGCTGCGCAGGCTCGCGCGCGCGCGGCGGCGCGTCGGGCGCGGGCGCGGCGCCGGCCGCACTGGGCGCGCCCGCCGCCGTCACCGCCGCCACTGTCTGGGGACCAACACCTGTGTACATACCCAGCTGCTGCGCAGGCTCGCGCGCGCGCGGCGGCGCGTCGGGCGCGGGCGCGGCGCCGGCCGCACTGGGCGCGCCCGCCGCCGTCACCGCCGCCACTGTCTGGGGACCAACACCTGTGTACATACCCAGCTGCTGCGCAGGCTCGCGCGCGCGCGGCGGCGCGTCGGGCGCGGGCGCGGCGCCGGCCGCACTGGGCGCGCCCGCCGCCGTCACCGCCGCCACTGTCTGGGGACCAACACCTGTGTACATACCCAGCTGCTGCGCAGGCTCGCGCGCGCGCGGCGGCGCGTCGGGCGCGGGCGCGGCGCCGGCCGCACTGGGCGCGCCCGCCGCCGTCACCGCCGCCACTGCCGCCGTCTGGGGACCGAACACCTGTGTTACACAATGCACATCGTCCTCTAACCCTTTGTCCTAGGTGAGCGTTATAAGGTTTCAACACATCATAGTAATATTATAAAGAGAGAAGTCCTGATTGATTGACTGACTGACTGACTGACTTATCATCAACGCACAGCCGAAACTGCTGAAGCTAGAGTCACGAAATTTGGAGGGTAGGTCCCTTTTGTATTGTAGGCAAGCAATAAGAAGGGATTTTTGAAAGTTCAGCCCCTAAAGGGGTGAAAAAGGGGGTGAAAGTTTGTATGGGAGTCCCTTCATTTTTGAACTGAGAAAGATGAAAATTGGGATTTAGGCTTTTGGTTACAAATAAAGAAACACGTGATTCTGCGTTTTTGGAAATTCATCCCCGAAAGGGGCGAAATAGGGGTGAAAATTGTTTTTGAAGTGTAATACGTGAATATTGGGATTGTTTTTGAAGTGAGAAACGTGAACATTGGTATTTCGGCTTTTGGTTAGAAATAAAGAAACACGTGTTACCCCTGTATTGGAAATTCATCCCCCAAAGGAGCGAAATAGTGGTGAAAATTGTTTTTGATGTGAGAAACGTGAAAATTGGGATTTAGGCTTTTGGTTAGAAATAAAGAAACACGTTTTTCTGCGTTGTTGGAAATTCATCCCCTAAAGGGGTGAAATAGGGGTGAAAATTGTTTTTGATATGAGAAATGTGAAAATTGGGATTTAGGCTTTTGGTTAGAAATAAAGAAACACATGTTTGTGCGTTTTTGGACATTCATCCCCTAAAGGGGCGAAATAGAGGTGAAAATTGTTTTTGATGTGAGAAACATGAAAATTGGGATTTAGGCTTTTGGTTAGAAATAAAGAAACACGTGTTTCTGCGTTTTTGGAAATTCATCCCCTAAAGGGGCGATATAGGGGTGAAAATGTGTGTTGTGCCCGACAGGGTCCATGTGAACATATAATTATTATTATGAAGATCTTGTAAAACACATGTGATATGCAATAAAGAATTGAATTGAATTGAAATTGTTTTGAAGTTATAAACGTGAAAAATTGAGATTTAGGCTTTTGGTTAGAAATAAAGAAACACGTGCTTCTGCGGAAATTCCTCTCCTAAAGGGGCGAAATAGGTGTGAAAATTGATTTGAAGTAAGAAACGATCGATGGTTTAAGAGAAATTAAAAGTTCTTTGAAAGTTGACACTAATTTTACATAACGTAAGGACGGCGACGTTGTGATATACGGTGCGATGTATTCGAGAACGGGGACGTTTTGTAAAAGGTCAAGAATAATTCGACCTATCCGTAGAATAAAGTCATTTTTGCATAATCTCAACTTTACAGGAGAGCGATTTGAAATTTGTCATGCACAAAATTTGCTCTAACTTTTTTCTTAATTGTTCTAGAGTATTGATTCTTTTACCGAAGTTGTTAATCTTTATTATGCATTCATATTTATCAAAATAATGGATTTAAAGCCCATATTTTGGAATTTAAGGGGTCCTATGTGCATATGTAACATTTTATTGTGGATGTCTTTGAGTCATATATACTTATGTAACCTTATTCTTGGGAAAAGGCTGATCACCCAACGGTTTTATGTGATAAAAGGGTATATAGATATATGGAATAAAAATGCGTGTATTTTTTAATTCAGTATTTCTATTAAATATTATCAATTACTTATTTAATTTCTTTTACAAACTATCCGATTTATATTTTTTCTCATACGTAGTTACGTAGAACAGAAACGCGTCTGACGATATGACTCGGCGCGCGCGGTTCTTTGGAGAAACAAACCACATGTGCCTATATTCGACTGATAACTTCGAAACTACGTAACTTTTAAATTATTTTTTTTTCACTAGCAAATCTAGATGTCAGTATAGACTTAAAAATACAATAAAAGTGATTTGGTTTCATAATCATATATACCATTATTCTATGTATAGGTCGTTGATGAATATTAAAAAGTATGTACCGCTAACTTTGTACCTACCCGTACGAAGTCGGGACGGGCCGCTAGTATATTTATAAAAGTGAGCTTCATGTGGACTGATGTTTCAAGTGCACTACCTAAATAGTCATTAGTTAATATATTTAAACAGAACACCTGCTTTAGTGGGCTATAGTACTGAAATCACGAAAAAAATTCTGTTGTTCCATCGAAATAATTCAATATTATTCAACTAAATATATAGAACAGCAGATTTTTTTATTGCGATTTCGAGTTTGGTGCCATAGGAAAAGTTGATATTATGAGAACAATAACCCCTTAAAGCAGGTGTCTTATTGCCAAAGGCATCCTGCATAGACAATAGACATGCAATTTTATCCGGTAAACCATTGATTATATTATTTATCCAATGTGTTACCTTATCATGTTTGGGCCTGATATTAGAAGCGGGCGCTACGTAGTTCCCCGGGAATACACCGCAGCGCTGCGATCGTTCGGAACAGCCTTTATACCAGCCATCGCGACAACGCTCCGTCACCGTGTAGATACCTGCACAAATAACAATATTTATTAAACGAATTGTGTGCAAAATTACCAGTAAACTCTAAGTCATCATCTGCCTGACCTTTATCCCAACTGCGTTGGGGTCGGCTCCCAGTCTAACCAGATGCGGCGGAATAACAGTATTTTATACCAGTAAACTCCAAGTCAAATGTATTTTTATTTAATATCTCCTGATTCGATTAATTAATTTATATAGTTAAATAAATAATATGTTAGTATTTATTTTGTAGTAAGTATACCTATTAAAATATAATATTGATAGATTCGAGCGTATGGCACTCGTGGGTTGCAGCTGAAAACCAGCGTCAGGTGGCCAGTATCACTGCCCACTGACGTTATGCTGAGCTGCGGCCTTTTGGCACAATATCTCATTTTCTTTTATATGTTTTCTTTGTATTTGTAATTTTTTTTGTTGTGCTAATAAACTCTTTTTCTTTCTTTCTAGATATCTCACCTCCTTTCTTAAGCTCTAGTTCGTCAGGTTTCTGCGGCTTGTACGGGTAGATAGCGACGTACGCGGCCGGGAGCGGTCGCTCGTTGCTTCTCGATCGTCGTCGCCTTCGCTCACGTTCGCGTTCCGTTCTAGTTTCTACTGCATGATCTAACAGACTCGTTGCTAGGATCTCCGCTGAATGTCTGAGGATAAGATTATGATAATAGTTAATAATTAAGAACAATAACGACATTGACAACACTTTTGCTTAAAAAGTGCTATTATTCTATGTATTTTTTTTTATCGATAAATTCTAGATTTTTTTTATATATTTTTATTTGACGTCTTGTTATTTCCTGGTATTATTAATTTTATATCGATTTAATTTAATTTATCCAAATGTTTACATGCCTATATTAAGGAAGAGTGCGCGCGTTGTTTACAACAAAATAAGAAAAGGATGGAAGAATGGTAAGGACTAGAATATAGAAAGGAATAGACTAATTTGACAGTTCGAAATGTTTTCTGTCCTTTTTCAATTAAGTTTAGAAAAAAGAGATGTAGTGAGATTAATATTAGTTTAGTGCGATTTGTAATAGAATCGGCACCATTGTTTATTACTTTCCTGATTGTGTGTGCCGTTATTTTGTGCAATTATAAAACAAATTTCTAACTTCCTATAGACCTATTAAACTGAAGGATCTTCACAGTAAATAAAAACGGTACTATTGCCACTCACCTGTTTGGCGTATTATGATTCCCTTGTAAATGCGTAGATGGCGTCAAACTATGCCTCTTCTCTCTTTCTCTGTGGTGGTGTTCTCTATGGGCTCTCGTCACCATGTAGTTCCCATCTTTGCCGTGAGAGGGCGACAGCGCTGCCTGCAGCCCTAACCCAAAGTTCAGCAAAGAATCGGGACCACTCGAACGCATCACGTTTTTACTAGACGACGGCGCATCAAGTCTTGAAGGCTCATTATTGCTCGCACCTTCTTGATTTTCAGTTTGATTTTGAGACGTATTACTTGCTCCCGATGCATTCAGTTTTGGACTCTCAGAAGGTGGCAAGCTAACGTTCAGAGAGGTATTTGTTGCCGTCGAACTTTCGTTCACACTCAACACTCCCATCGAAGTGTTGAGAGACTCGTCGTTATTCGTTTCCTCTTCAGGTGGATTTTGATTTTGAGTCGTATTACAAGCTATTACGGTTGCGTTTCGATCGGTATTATTATCAGGCGAACTTGGCAAACTCGGTTCGGCACTTTCACAGGTACTGGTATTCGAACTCGTGTTTGGTGTAGTTGTGGAACTAACACCGACAGAGGGCGTGTTCATACTCGAACTAGAATCCGAACTAACATTGTTCGTGTTAAAATTTGCTACGGAAACTGGAAAATGTTCGTGTGTCCGAACATTTTGGTATGTGGTGTCGACTTTATGTACTGGAGTGGAATTATAGCTATCATACTTTACAGTTCGCAATCTATCATAATTTTCTCCGATCCGAGAAACACTTTGTATGCCCATAGTTCCTTGATGATTCTTATTGTGCATGTTCGTGAATTGTATGAGATCCAAGGAGTGTTTTGTTTGCGTTGGTTCCATAATATTTCTCGGTACAGCCGTAGTGGTTACAAGCCCCCCATGCGATATCGCAGTGACGTGTTGGTTGATGGGTTGGGGCACCAATATTTGGGCTTGTTGGGCCAACATTGTTTGGGCGGCGTGGTAGTTGGGGTGGGATTGGCTCATGGTCGCCATGTTTTGGTAGTTGCTTTGCACGCTTGCTGGTGTGGACATCGACATTTGTTGGTAACGGTGAGGATGCTGTAATAACAGAATAAACATTTGTTATAATTAAATAAGTATCTCTTAGTAGTAGTGTCTATTTTTCGGTGTATTCGAGCAACAATGTAATCATAATGTAATTCATTAATTGATTTTATCGAAGAACTGAAAGCCTAAATCTAGAGATTTATGCAATTTTAGCAATCGATTTTGTCGCTTTATCGATATATTAAGGGTACAATATCGATCGCTATTATTTATTCACACATGCCAATCGATAAAAAAATAACGAAAATTAAAAAAAATTGAGAGATTTTTCTAGGAAAACAGAGAGCAAAGAATGTGAGTCTCGCGCTAAAGCTACTTTCTTCAAACAAACAGTATCAAACTGATAGTTACCTGTACGTGCCTGTGGTCAGAGTGAGAAGGACGAGAGTGTTCAGGTATCGGCGGCACAGGACGATTGAGTGGAGCGCTGCAATTTATAACAACTTCTATTATTAATATAAGACCTTGTCCAGATACCGCGAAATACGCGCGTAGTATTGCGTGCGCGTACGGGATTACTGGACCATACAAATTATCCCAAGAATCTCGATTTGCGCGAGTATTTTGATTACGCGGATTGCATGTGTATGGTATGTACTGGCTCTATTGGCTCCTGGTATCCACTAGCACGCGTTTTTCGCGCCATCTGGACAAGGTCTTAAGATAAATACATGTCAGAGGGTGTGGCTCTCCTATAGATCGCTTTAATCTTACCCCCTTACTAATAAACGATGATTAAACGTTATTTAAACTAGCTCTTAAGTCTATTGCCATCTCCATTTACTGGCATAAATGACAAGGATAGGTATAATTTAATAGGTGTTAAATTACAAGCTTTTAACATTTTTTTGTGGAAAGATAATTTCGTCTGCGACCACTACTTGAACCGGCAGGTCTACCGCGTAACCAAAAGAGGCTAAACTTTGAGCTACCTTGTAAAAATTACTGATCATGAAGATCCCAACTTCATGACTGGTATTTTTTTTACAAGGTAGCTCACAGTTTGTCTCTCACGATCGTATTGAAGTTTATTACCAGAGTTGATGTTCATTACCATTTTAGTTATGCGGTAGACCCGCTGCTGGTGTACTGAATCAGAAGGTAGCAGGTACGAGTCCTGCTCGCAGTAAAATTTTTCTTTCCACAAAAAATAGGTAAATTCGTTACGCAGACGTAATGCATTCTTACAACTAAATTACTGGTTTTTATTAGTAAGGGGGTTAATTATATTATTATCTAGCGTATAGTTATTGTTCACCTGTTCATCAGCTGGCGCGCGGCCTGGTTTAGTTCTACGAAGGCGATGGGGAAGATGCCGACGCGCTGGTCTAACCGACCCTCGGCCCAGTTGTCGTCCACTCGACGGTGTACCGTTATTATCGCTCCTGAAAAATTAAACAATACATCAGAATTGTTTACTTATTTATTTAATCAATTAAATTAAATTTGTTTATTTACAGATAACATAAATTAAACCGACCGATTACCCATTCAAACATTCATGTTTAAACGGCTGATTTTGCTCTAATCGTCTGTTATGTCGACGGTGAACTTGCGTCTAAGTCTAAGTGAAAATCAAGTAGCAGCTAAGCATATTGTAACAGAGACTTAATACAAAAAAATGTTTAAACCAAGTGCCGTAAAACCTAGGTTTTAATATATTCCCGTCTCTTTTTAACCCCCGACAAAAAAGAGGGGCGTTTTAAGTTTGAAGTGTGTATCTCTGAATCTGTGTATCTGTGTATCTCTGAATCTGTGGATC
Source organism: Allophyes oxyacanthae (assembly GCA_932294325.1). Taxonomy (NCBI): domain Eukaryota; kingdom Metazoa; phylum Arthropoda; class Insecta; order Lepidoptera; family Noctuidae; genus Allophyes; species Allophyes oxyacanthae. Next base: position 11,714,496 of record OW028629.1, read on the forward strand.
TTTCTGTGGCATCGTAGCTCCAAAACGGATGGACCGATTTCAATGCATACATCATACATATTCGGCAGTTAGTTATTTTGTGTTCAAGTTATAAAAACATACCTTTGTCAAATGCCAGACAGCCTTCTTCGTCAGGTGCGGACATCCGGAAGTCGTACAACGCTTTGCACAGCGCTGTAGCGACGGGGAGCGGCACCACCACCTGCAAACAACACATTTATCTATTAATTCCGTATATTTACATATTATTTGCGAAACGTTATGTTAGTGTCACTCTAAGGCTCTTTAAAATCCCTAATACAATGTCCTAGGTTCTACCTTTCTAATCACGATCCCATTAAGCGGTTATTGTACTCATCGGTTATTGTAGAGTCATAGATATATTTAAAACCTGGGTTTTAGTAGACTTGCTTTATACAATCTTTTTTTAATAAGGTGGAATAACACTTGCCCGGGACTCGAACCCTGTCTTCACGATCGGCAGTTACGTTACGCTTGCGATCACTAGACCAAGAGACAGTAATTATTACATTTCTGCTATTAAGCTAATTAAAACTGGCGTGCCCATCGCCTGCTCAATGATATTGCGTGTCGTGCGTGGCAATATTATCATGTAAATATTACAAAAAGCGGCTCGGGTGAGTGCCTCAGTAAGCCCAGTTTTCTCAGACCATTAGCTAAACAAGTTTTTCTATAATTTTTGCGAGCTGACTATAAATATGACGGCACGGCTTAGGCAGTGGTCAAGCGGTTGACTTTCTGCGCTAAGTGCCGCGAGCTCGATCCCCGCACGGATCAAATATTTGTATGGCCTACAGACAGTGGCGTGCACTCCATAATGACAAAAAGACGCTACCTACCCTAATAAATTAAGCATTACGTATACAAACGTTAATATATCTGTAATATCAGTTAATTTAAGTCTTAGGGTGAGGTGGCCAATCACAAACATCATTTAACTTGACAATACAACAGCAAGTTGTTTTTTTACTACCCTGTAAGAAATGTCTGTGCACGCCACTGCCTACAGATAATTGTTCCGGGACTGGGTGTGTGTGCATGTGACATGTAGGTTTGTAAAATTGTACCCACGATACAGGAGAAATCCTAGTAAAAGGCAAAGTTGAAAAAAAAATTGGTGATGTAACCATGATTGTGTTCCTGTGCTTAATCTTGAGCGCCGAATTAATTAATTTATGTTTCACGACTAAACGGCTGAACCGATGTTGATGACATTTGATAAAGAAATTGTGTGCATCTTGAGGAAGGAGTAGGACATAGCTAGACTCGGAAGCCATAAGCACTTAAGTCAAATCATGCTGGGAAAAAAAAACTTAAGTCAACTTAAGTGGTTTATATCGCCGCTTGATGTGTTGATAGGACTTAGGTTATATGGTACAGTCTACTATTGTGATTGAATTCCAGTCGATGGATAATCCAAAAACATGGGTGCTGTGACTTTTAAAAACTTTGCGCAAAAATTGACTTAAGTACTTTTGGCCGCCGCGTCTAGTTTTTTAATAAGCTCCCGAATTTCACTCAGACGGAGTCACGGACACAGCTGGTCCTAGACAGGATGAGATATTGGATCTCTATGGCAGCTAGAGTTACTAACCGTTAGGGATTTAAGGATATTTGAAAATTGTTTTTTCGGACAATAAATGGAATGAAGTAAAAATAAAAATTGATTTTCTTCCGGGCACAGTTTTAATCTCAAGACTGCTACAAAAAAAATTCTAGCAGAAAAACCCGATAACACTTATTGACCCGGAAATAGAAGCCGGGACATCACGATCAACAGCCGCGCTTTCAACCATTGAGGCAGTTACTAATACTAATATGTATGACAAATTGACAACAAACCTGTACATAGGTGATAGGAAACATTCCAGTCCTGCCGGAACATTCTCCTTGGTACCAAAACGGATCCAATTTCTTCTGCAGTAACACGGTCTCGCCTTTCTTGAACGACAGGTCCCTGTAAACAGAAAGCTGATGTTATACTCCAAAGTAAATAATAATAAATCGAACCAGGGGCCTATAAGGGCACAATGAGCAATTCATCTACTGATCTGCATAGTAACTGTCAAAGTGATGATTACTGAATATGAACCTTATGCGGATGACATTAAGAGTTGTGAATTATGTAAATATTTTGACATTTGTAATATGAATCATATTGTGATTCATCTAAAGTGGCCTTTTTAGCCTTGGTTACAGCCATGCGCGTACCCATTATACTCATCATTATGAACAACTTATGCCCAACCCTGAAATCACGAAAAAATCTGCTGTTCCATATAAATAATTAAAGAAAAGAAAAAGAAAGAAAGAAACATTTATTCAGCATAGATACATTGACAGCTCAAGAGAGAGAAGATTAAAGATAAAAAATAACACTACAAAAAGAGACAAACAAGAAAAAAAAGAAAAAAACTTAAAAATATATAGGTATGCTGTCAAGCATGCCATGCCGAAAGGGTAGCCAGCTCAGCATTTGCTGGGTGCGGAGAGGCCAACGCTGATTTTCAGTTGGCACTCCTGCAGTGACGCACGGACGAAGGTAAAATATAGGTAAGTGGGTAGGTTCAATATTACCCGACTAAATGTATGGAAGAGCAGATTTGTTTTTTCGCAATTTCAGTGTTATCTGTAATCTTGTATGAAACTTAAATAAAAAATTATGAAACAGCATAAACTTTACATTGCCAGTATAGTCATCGGAAAACTATCATAAACATAACCATAGAATTTGTAAATAAAAGGATGTTAAGCCGCCGTCTAGTATCATATTCACATAATTATGATGCGCGTGAGTATCATGAAAGACGACTGAGGTATTAATCAGTGGTGGATTTACCAGCAGGCTGAGCAGGCTGGATCCTAGAGCCGCAGATTTTAGGGGCGCAAAATTTGGGGCCAAAATTTACGTATACCTAAGTTATTAGTATTTAGACGTGGGCGCCGATGCCGGCTTCTGAGTCATCGGCGTAGATGGTTGGACGGATACGGTTGTTTTAGATACAATGCAGACATATACTAGTAAACTAAACACGAAATGTCTAAATACCTAAATATGCTTATTGGTTTATTTCGACGTATTTGTTTACGCAAATTCAATAAAATATATATCTGTGTTGGAGCTACGATGCCACAGACAGATACACACCACAAACTTATCTCCCTCTTTTTTGTCGGGGGTTAAAAAGGCATGGCCGGAATGAGATCAAAATCGTGTCTTTATTTATGTACTTACTTAACACTGCACATGGTAACATGCCGATCAAGAACATTACTAAGCGCACTGAATTGATAGCCCATGACTCATAAGTCATAATAACAATAATGCACCAAGTTCAATGATTACTAATTGAAAATAATTGGTAGTGTTCCAACCTTAGGATATTTTCCCCTAAATTTAGGGAGTTTTTCATGGTTATTTAGGGCATTTTCTAAGAAAAGTTATTTGGAACAGTTTCAGGTATCGAATGCGTGGATCGGAACGTAACTACTATCTTGGTGTACAGATGTACCTACCTTTCTCTAGCAGCAAACAATATATAAAAGTACTTTTAATACTCTAAGGACATTTTGAAGAGTAGAGACAGGTTTAATAAATAATAATTAACCATAATTAGTGTTTTATTTTTTAATTTTAAATGTTTAGAGAAAGAAGTTTAAAAATAATTATGTTTACGAGATGACCTAGGGAAAAACAATCAAAGGGTGGCAACACTAAGTGGTTCCTACAGCTCGCGGACGTTAATCACCAGCAAGTCTTACCCCGCTGACTCATACAATTCGGGCAATATCAAGCAGCTTCTTAATATTCCAGAACTTTACACGTAGTTGTTTTATTTTTAGGTGGTTCGATTAAATTATCACTTGCGAACCACATTCAGGAAAAAAATAATCTTCTTGGATTCTTCTATCTCTGTCCTTAGAAGAGGTGATAACTACGGACATATTATAATATCATATGACAATTTCCTCTAAGCCTGTTTATTGAAGGTTACTGGGAGGCTCATATTCAGCAGTAGATTCCATTAATAAACATAAGTTCGTCGCAATTTATTTACAATAATTCTCATATCACCTATAACCGTCATTTATGGACCTGAGCATAAATATATCTAAAAGTTAACATTATCACAACAATACAAATAAATCAATAATTTACTGTCATATCACACTACACAAAATGATTCATATTTTGCTTAGTAATGAATAAATAAACAATTCTAAGGAATTGTAACAATGGTAATCTTATTACGTGTATGGGAAATTCTATTAGTTCCAGTAGATCCCAAACTTTTTTGACCAAGGACCAATATATTCTGTTCGGTGCAGGGTTCAAAATACAAATTCCGAGAATTTTAAAACAAATTTCAATCATAACTTAGTTAAACTTATATACCTATATTTTTTTTTTTTTAATATTTTAAATTTATATCAATGTGATTACATCTTACAGCCTTTTTCCAAATTGGCAGCTAATTCTATTTCTCAATGAATGTGTTTAAAACTTTGTTTCGGGGACCTTAAATTTTGTCATCGCTTACCCCTGGCGGCCCACAGGTTGGTAGCCGCTGGGTTCGCAGAGTTAGACGAACCGTGTAGTGCGTTTGTGCAGTGCATTCATGCATTTTCTACGATTACTATAAATGCTAGGTAAACGAAATAGAAACTTGTTGTTCTTGGCATAATTTAATTGGTATAATTTAATTTCACACGAATATTCTCACGCGTGATTTTGCGAACATATTTGTACAAATAGATTAGAACGAAATATTTTTTTACACACTGCAGGCCAAAATAACATGGTTCTGATTAAACTAAACTTTTTACATAATTACGACTTTGACATAATACACGGTCTAAGTGAATAACCGCAAAACCTGAATCTAGTTTGTTCATAATTGATTACAGAAACCATTTCAGTAACTTTTAATAGAGGTATTTTTTTGATAAAATATTATTATTCTTAATAATAATAATAGTTACTTTAAAAACTTGAGTTTTGGTTATTGAATTATGATTTTAACTAGATATTCTAATTGGGATGTGAGGAATTGCGTTAATTAAATTACACGTTGTATACAAATCTCACATGCACCTAAACCTAGAAAAATATGAACGCTATAATATGATCGTAGATTGGTTTCAAATGCATGAGAAAACCTTGCTTTAAACGCCTCTGTCTACCTTTGTAAAAGTCATAAATTTGATGGTAAGGTTATTAAAAACATAATGAGGTCGACTCACCCCGGCTCCTTGGATATGAAGTCGTGTAGGGCCCTCGCGTGCGGCGGTAACTGCTTACCGCCCTGCTGGATGCCTTGTAGCGCCTTGAACAACGTAATTAACACAACTTAAATTAAATATTTTTACTTTTTATGAATATACACAGTACCAAAGAAATGTGGCACAGTTGTTACCGAACAGCTTTTAATGTTGTAATGACTAATAAAGAATCCAATGTACTTATTTCAATTAATTCTAATACCAACCAACCCCGCTAGAGCCTACTTTCTTAAAACACACTGATTGTGAACTTATAAGCAATGTCACATATCAAGTGCATGTTTCATCCATATAATATTATACAACGTGTAGCAGAAATGCGTGGTCATAATTAAGGGTGTGAACAGACCATCAAACTGAACATATTTCTCTATAAGACCAACATCGTAATCGTGAAAATATAATCAGCTGTCCCATACTTCACTTCAATATCTACCCGACCCAAACTAATGGGAAAGCTGATTATTTTTTCGCGATTACGATGTTGGTCCTGTAGAAAAAGTTGTTCAGTTTGATGGTCTGATCCACACGCTTAAATATGACCACGCAGTTCTGATACACGTTGTATATAATGGCTGGTCTGGTGAAGGCATGCTACGAAATGGTAACCGAACGTTCGGGAGAATAATATATTTGCAATGCTATTTTATCAGCTTTTAGGTGATGCTGCTACTTCTTGATAGAGCCCTTACTATCTAAAAGTAGCAACATCATATAAAAGCAGCACCACATGAACGACACTTTGTCAGCGTCAGGGGTAACTGCAGCCTACAGTATCGACGGCAGCCCACATCAAAGTCAGCCGTCGACAAGCGGCGTCGGCTGCAATAATTACACCAGTCGACGGCGATGTGCCGCTCGTCTGTACAGCGGGTTAACATCACGAAACAAGTGTCGCGAAACCGAAACTTGACCCTCATTATCATCGCATTTGGATCTTAAAGTACAGCTGTGTTTTCTCCCTATAACAAAGTTCGCGGTCACGCGATAATACAAAAGAAACGTTATACAGCTGTACTTTGCAAATACGATGTTATTGAGGGTCAAGTTTACAGTAGTCAAGTTACGGTTTCGCGACAAGTCTAAAAACAATCTTCGCCTCACCTGAGAATGTCCACTCCTCGACGTCCGCTGTACAGTGACCAATTTCCTCGGAGCATTTTTCATGCCCTCGAGGATCCTCATGAGGAGAACGTTTGGAGGCAACTCCTCCACCTTCGCTTCCACTAGGACTCTGCATTCTGGGCATCGAAGCTCCTTGTGGGATTCTACTATCACCTGTAAAAGATAAGATTTTTTTTATAGTCGCATTCTGTAAACTTCGGCTGTTGAACATGGACCTCAACAAAGATGGTTTCTTGGAGACAACGCAGTATCCAGGTTTACCAGATAAATCTCTTCTATATACAAGAGCACACTGCTTTCCGTCTGTTTATAAAATTTCTTTATCCTGGATAGCGCGTCCAACAGGCGGGCTAGGACAGGTCGCAACGCAATGCAAAAATCTGGCTGCTATACATTTTGTATAAAACTCCGTTGACTAGAAGCGCGGCGGGACGGAGCGCGACGGAATCCGTCGGTGGATCTCTGTGGATGCGGAAATCTACCAGAGAATGGTCGTAAGCTCACTTATCACAGCCACGACTGTCGGTATAATTTAGCCTATGCGGCCCGGCACGCCTTGTACAACGGACGCAGTACGGAAAAATGCTCGCCGCTCCGTTGAGGCAACATTAATTAATTAATTAAAGTAAAGGGCAAAAAGAGACAATCGACAAAACGGTCTATTAATATATATTAGCACATCTATTATTTACGCAACTTGATGAATAACCTCAGATGTGGTCTAGTAATGCCGTAGACAAATAAGATGGATTCATAAATAACAAACATTTCAAGTCCCTATGATTTACTGTTCATAAATTGCTGGGAAGCCTAATAAAATGTGGAAGTCGCCGAAATGAAGGGCGTTTATCATCCCACGCTAGTTAGGGCAATAAATTAAGGGAAACGAACTGTTCCGATGGTCGTGGGCGATTGTTTTACTAGGAGGTACAGTCGACCAAAGAATTGGTCCACCACCCTAAGATTGCAATTTGTTTGTACGCCATAAAACAAAAAGTCTATATTTTCTTGTCTAAATATTAAAGTTTCAACTTTAGAGAAAAAAAGGCTACTAATTTCTACTATAATATCAATCGTGTCAGAATGGTTTAGTAATTGTTCAACCAATTTTGACTTCTATTGCACATGTAATAGAAGTATGCCTAAATGTATGGACCACCTGATTTTGTTGTTCATAATGATGAGTACAATAACCCTTTAAAGGGATCGAGACTAGAAAGGTAGAACCTTGTATAAGGAAATTCCAATAAATCGTTTTAAATCAGCATTATTCAAATGGCTTATTGATAAATTAATACTTTTATACTATGGATGAGTTTCATGAAATTCCCAATTGACATACCTACTAAATTTTATTTATATTGGATATTCCTTTATACAATAATAATAATGATGTGATGTGAATAATGAGGTAATGTACCTATAATGTATTAAGAATTGCAATGTTAATTTTAGCTTCTTTAATTTAAATATTTTAATAATGTATTAAGTAATTTTGCATACTACATTTAGCAAATTGTTCTAGATCTTTATAAAACTGAATAAATTATACTACGGCACCATCCCTGAAATCACCAAAAATATAATTATATCTGCTGGTCCATACAAATAATTCAAAATTACTCGACTAAATGGATGGAACAGCCGTTTGTTTTCGCGATTTCAGATTTTTTCTCACAGTAAAAGTTGTTCATAATGATGAGTAGAATAACCCCTTAAAGGGTTGGGGACTAGAAAAGTTGGACCTTGTATACTATAATTCTTCCAAAATAATAAACATTACATTTCATAATGTTTTTCTGACGTACTGGCTTCTATATTTCGCCACGATGGATTCACTTTCTTTGGCACATGTAGGTATTCGTATATTGCCGTATTTTAGTTTTATTCTAAATGTGAGAGAAGAGGAAAATTAAGGATTTCTTTCCCTCACAATTATTGGAATACCCCTTTTCCCTATAATATAAATGAACTTTGTGCCTCGACAATCACGTGAACTCATTTAAAGCCGTTGAGATAAGGAATGAAACGCAAGGAAAACATTTACTTGGTAATAGTATTATAACTAAGTAAGTTTTAATTCTACATTATTGAACATAATTTAGGTAATACTTATTACTTACTTAAACGGGGCGTGGGCGAATAAATATTATTCAATATTTGACGGCGCGTTCGGCGCAGTGTCTAAGCAATTGGCTTTCTGCGATACGAGTCGCGGGTTCGACTCCCACACGGAACAAGTATTTATATGATCTACAGATAGTAGTTCTGGGTCTGGGTGTGTGAGCATGTGACGTGTATGTTTGTAAATTGTACCCACGACACTATACAGGAGAAATCTTAATGATAAGTTAAAAAATAATATCCAGTCTCCGGGCCGCTACTGAATTTTTTCTTAGAGAAAAACCCAATAAAACTTTTCCTGGCTTAGAAATCTAATGTAGGACTCATGCTTACGACCATCATAATAATGAGACAGTCAGAAAAACAATAATGTATGCACATACTAATTCCTCAGAATGTTTATGAATGGAAAATTTATATAGTTATAAAAAAACGTATTCCTTAATTCAGTGTAATGTTATTAAAACAAGAACTGAAAAATGGAAATTGAATTTAAACTTCTCGTTTCGAAACTGCTATTCTTGTAATATTTTCTTTGCACTTCGTGGGAAGAGCTTGGAAAAAGAAACAGTATGAAATAATTGGATATTACTAGATGTTAGAGCAGATGAGTCCTTTAATAGAGACCACAAAACGGGAAGGGGGCATCACCTAGCAAGCTGGACCGACGCGGACGACATGAAAACGGAAGTTGGGGTAGACTGGATATAAAAGAAGGAGAGATGGGTGTCGTGGAGCACTAGGGAAAAGCCCCATGACCAGCAGTGCGCTACGATAGTCTAACAGTACGAATCAGCTAAGGAGTTACATCAATGTGCCTGATCGAACAACCAGCGCTGATTTTCATTTGGCAGACTGCTGAGTGCTGACGCTTATTTTTCCACTGTGGTATGAGCAAATCCCAGGTGAAAACTGAGAGCCCATTACAACATAGAAGAAGATTCAGACAACAATCAATAGTACTATCCTACTATCGTGAAAAGGCAAAATTTGGGCAATATTTTATTTACGAACAATTTCCTTGAAAAACATGAGTCTTCGCAGACTCGCTAGTGAGTCAACAAAACCAATTATCAAATGGATTCGTGTTTGCGACAGTATGACATGTCCATCAATTAACGTAGGTTGCTGCCAAAACGGTCAAGATCAATGTGACGTTAATAGTAACGCAGCAATGTAATTGTGCAAATCGTTTCACTCGTTTAGTTCGTAATTGGTAAGACTGAAAGATACTAATAGGTTCATATCATCCCACACAGCATGTAGGAATGAAACGAAGAACTTTGTTTTTCGTGTGGTATTATGGACTAGACTAGGACAATTGATTTTGTAATTAAATTACTATTGTTTCAGACATTTTTTATACCTCTAATGTGGCATGACCCGCCTGATGGTAAGCGGTTATCAGAACCTATGGACGCTTGCGACACCAGGGGCATCACTCACACGTTGCCGACCCTTCTACTTCCCCAAGGAGCACTGGCAACCTCGCCTACCTTTAGGAACACAACACTGCAAAAGAGCAGTTATTAGGCTAAGATATTCTGCAAGATGTAGGTACTTCCTCAGTCGGGCAGATCCAATTTTGAGCACAAAGTCCCGCTATGTACTTCTCTTACTTAAATTCAGAGCATTTGCACAAAAACAAAAGGTATATTTATCTATCAATACAAATACGAAGGTTATCTACGACTTTATCTAATCAAACAATTATCGGCAAGTTTTGTAAGTCAAGGTGTAACGATTGTCGTAGGTGTATAATAGGCATGATGTATATAACTTCGTTTACTTCCGTTTAGATCTGTCTCAAAAGAAAACTTTGCATATGTTTATGGCTAAAAGCCGAAGCGCGCGTCCTAAAGTGCATAACCAATCCATTTTCATAGAGTGGTTGACGGAGCCCGCTTTGGGGACTCCTTTCACGGCGAGATGAGTAGCTCTGATATATTCTTCGTTCCAGTATTCACTCCTGAGAGCGCATGCTGATATTTTGGTGCTGGTTACAAACTATGAAAAGTTGTTTAGGACTCACTATGTCTCTTTCAATCAAAAACTTAAGAAAAGTATGAAAGTTATTTAGTCCTGTCAAATTAATCCACTTGCTTGTTATTAACGTGATTTTAGTCGCCATTGCAGTAGCTCGCGCCTAATTTTCCGTAAATGGTAGGGGCATAGACTAATTTGAAAGTTCTATTAGTTTTCTGTCCTTTTTCTATTAACTTTGCAAGAAAGAGATGTAGGAAATAACTTATGAATGAGGAAATGATATCTTTTTTCAAAAATCGCTGCCTCTGAACTCCTCGCGGCCGGAATGGCGGGCACAGGTATTTCTAGATATAATAGTTTATTGTTTAATTGTGTATTTTTTACGTTTCTACAACTCAATACCTGCGGTCTGTCTAAAATTAAACAACGCTCTAGTTGAAGATCTTGGAACCCAAAGCCCAATTACAATGCAAATGCATTCTCTAAATGCTGTAACGAGTCTTATGTGCCAGAGAGTAGAGTATATGACCTCTTTGGCACAATACTCATCGTAATAGCTATGGTTAAGAAAAAAATAGCTAAAGATGAGTTTATTATGGCAGTTTATGTCGTGTTTCATAACTCTAGCAAAACAAATGGGTTTGATACACCGCTATTAATTAAAGATTACTTGGGTTATTCCGGTTTTTGATTAAAAAAAACTTTTGAAGTTACAAATTATTACTTTTCGAAGCTTTTTGTTGAATTGAAGACCGACAAGGGACTTGCGCGTAGAATTTATACAGTCTTTCCTCGACATGATATAAGAAAAGTGAAAACTGTAACAAAATTCAAGCAATCAATAGTTCAATTAATACCGATTGGTCCGAACAAGCTGACAGATCCAACTCAGACGAGAACTCTGTTTTATAATGTAGCAATATTTTAAATAAAGTACACATTGACTCTTGACGTTACAAAATGTAGTATACCAGTAACATGGTATTGATAGTACAGTGAATAACAAAATCAAGGATTAATTATTTTCTTCTGAGAATTTTCAATCAATTCCATTCCTTGTGTCTATTTACCTTTAATAATCGGTATATGGTCATAAAGTAGGTAATACATGGCTCTTAACTTAAATACCTTCTTTAAATACATTTACTTTCACGAAATGAAAACTAAATCAGTTAATGGAGACATTGGTAGGTCCCACTGACAGCACACCTCGTCGCCTCTCCATCCGTACACTTAGTATCTACAAATACAGTACTTTGGGTTTGACAGTAAATATAAATAAACAATCACGACCCTAGACATCCACGCCAGAACGTTCTATTTTTACTTCGGCCCCGTCTGATGTATGGACGAACAACCCACTGGCACACCGTAAGTAGGACAACTGGTGATCAATAACATTCCTAGACTTGTACTGAACTAAGCTTTATTAATTTTGGACTTGTTGGAAAGGCTGTGAGACTATGAGATATAAATGTGGTGGCTTTGTGTCGGGTCGTCGAGTTCCTTACTTTATGGTTGAGCTTAGCGACGCTGATGCACACGTCATGCTCGTAAACGAGTGCCGTCTGTCAGGACTATTCTTATTTTTTATTTACATTAAATTACATTATTCTCGCAGTACTTACCACAATATTGTATTAATCAAGATTTGTAATAAGTATTATGTATTTTAAAAGAGTTTCCATGGTATTTCTTGCCGGTTCTTCTCCATAAGACCTCCTATTTAAAACCGCGCACCTAGACTCGACATTTCATAAGTGCCCGAGTCTGGTTTAAACGAAATAAAGGTATATTCTATTCAATTCTCAATGGAATTATTATACCTGATTTCGGAAGGTTGTAGAAACGTGAGAAGGTATAGTTAACAGTTTAACAGAAGTTCCGAAATAGACATTACCGTCCAAAAACAGTGGACTTTTCTACGAATTAAAATGGGAAGACAATGGATCTCCAACCCCCTCGGTGAAGACTACAGTATTGCCATAAAATTAAAAAAGGGAGTTCTATACATTATTTTAAGGTATTGCCTCCATTTTTGGATAAGCCACAGACTTTTTCGTCTCTCGTAGTATAGTCATCCACTACTGGTTAGCTGAGGACTGAATAGTAAAAAACAAAAAATAGGACGATATTTGTTTTACAACAAATTCATGTTTATCTTATTAATAATTATTATAACAAAAGTCTGTCTAAACGAAGCCAGCCAAAACACAGAATAGTAATAGGTATATCGGATAAATATTCATGGATACTTGTTTAAGGACAATTGAAAATGGGGCAAATGATAATGTTTTATCTTATACCTTATTATTTAATACATTTATCGAACACTTAGCCGCAGTGACATCACCAAAGCCAAGATTACAGAATCAAGCAGTGAAAGTGAACCAGTGACACGCAACAGCGATCGATAAAGTTTAAAATAAAAGCGGCCAAGTCGGCGTGTAAAATATACAGAGGTTTACTGTAAATAGGTTTTACAAATGCGTCACAAAATAATAATAGACTTTGAAGCTCGAACGAGTTTACCAATGATTTCACTAAGTGTACTTTGAAACAAAAATCTAAGTCGACATACCACCTTAAATTTAACCGGGGGACAAAGTGCTCCATTATTACTTTATTAATTTATAAACCATAGAAAGTGACCATTATTATTATTAATTGAAACCGGGGGACATGAGCCGGGACAGAAAGTGAAATAATTCGAAGTCTATACTGCTATCGCATGAACTTCACCATAATGATAAATTCACCGTTTTATACAAGGACGGAAATCTAATCTAGTTCGTGTTACATTATATAAAAGTTGTTAATACAATAACTCCATAAAGATCGGGACTAGAAAGGTAGGATCTTATATTATGTAATTGTCTTGGTAAAATCCTTAGAAAAATGAACTGGTCTCCCATAACTTTTACCGGTTATCGCTCGAAATTTTACTGTGGAGAGTTACGTGTTCATGCAATAGTAACATTACGAGAAACGCCGCTGCCATAGACTCAAATATACATTTGGATTAATCGGAAGTCGTATACGGAAACAATACTACACGCATTACACAATAAGATTCCAATCAAATGAGTATATCAGAGGAAGTATGATAGTAGCACCAGTGACAGAAAAGATGAGAAGTAACCGTTTGTCGTGGTATGCATGTGATGAGGAGGGATGAAAATCATGTAACAAAAAGAGCTTTAAGTATATATCGACAGTGGAAAGGCAAAATTACTAACACGCCAATTCGTTGGCAAAGTAACTTAAACTTTACAGAAGCACATTTTAAAGTTTGCCAGCCAGCGAATTGGCGCTTTAGTCATTTACCTTTCCACTGACGACATGTATGGATCTAAGAGAAGAGGCAGACCCAAGAAAAGATAGATGGATTGTGTGAAACACATGAATAATTAAGAACGTAAAATTTGAGACGATGTCTAATAGAGATGAATGGAAGAAAACAAATTGCGCCGACCCCAAATTAAATGGGATAGTGGCAGAAAAATAATGAGAATGATGAATAAGACTTCAATCAACGACGACAGATAAGCTTCTACTGCAGAACATCGACCTTCTCCTTAGGTCGCTGTGAACATTCCTGGGAGTGTTGCCATAACGCTTAGCAAACAATTTGGCGATCGTAGTATGATACAATTTTAGTAGTATTATATAATTTCAACTCAAGAAGCATCTCAAGTCTCCAGGATTCCTGTTTGAAGTGCATGGCACGGCTACAGCTTGTGGTGCGAAATTCAATACTTTTTCCATTTTTTTTGATATTTTGCATATGGTAAAAGAAATTTTTGAGAAGTAATTTGGTTATTTATGACAATATTATACCTAGCTTAAGCTTAAATTTCTTCTAAATTCAAACAATGATGTATACTCGTAAGTACTTAAGTAGTATTTTCTACGACTTTTACAGTAGGTCGCAGTTTTTTTTTTTTTTGCAATATTTTCTGCGAATACAATTCAGGAATAATATTTAACAATGTTTTAAGGCATAATCATCTGAATGTAATGTAATGACATGTACTGTGGTGTGTGTGTTTGTGTAATGTAATTAAACGGGTTATTGTCGCTAACATCAAAACTCTTATCTAAAGTGAAATAAGGTCAGAATGCAAAAAAATACCATCCCGGATGTTTGTAAGGCCAGTTGTCATAGCATCTCATTACAGCCATGTATGTATTGTTACAGCATCGTTCAAGCCCCGATTCCGTCAGAAACGACTACACCAAAGCAATTTAGATTGAGAAGACGTATAAAGTACGCTTGCAGGCGCCAGAATCAATTATTGTAAGGTCGTTTTAATCTTGTAAAACAAAGCTTCTTTTAATAGGACTCCACCGTTATTGGATACTTTTTGATCAATTTATTCAAACGTTAATCACTTTCCTTGAATACTATGACTAATATTTATAAATGGGTTTTATGGTAAGGCTTCTATGAAATAACGGGGTTCTAATGTTCGTTGTCGGAATGAGATTGACATACCAACTAAATCTACTGTCAACAATTAATTTAGGCAAACAATTTTATCATACACAATTATCTACTAGAATAGAGATTAGATTAGAGAAAGGAAATCAAAGAAACCTTTTATTTTTATAATTTTATATTTTTAACCTCCGAACAAAAAAGGTTTGTTATAAGTTTGTAGTATGTATCATAGCTCCAAAACGGATGGACCGATTTCGAAGCAGTTTTTTTAAATTGAAAGCTAGTTTAATGGGGTATCATCTTAGCTATGTTTCATGAAAATCTGTTCAGCAGTTCAAAAGTTACAGCTCTTTTTCTAGTTAGAGTCGGAGGTTTTTGGCTGTTAGGTTATAAATTATATCTTTTTATTTTATTTAAAAAGTACAATGTATAACGGCGATCTTAATTCCATAGGCATTTTCTACTAGTCCTTAGGGTGATGTAGACAATGAACCTTTGTTTTATAACACTATGTTAGATTGAGTCATCATATTAACCATAACACGTCCATTGAGCATGAGCATAGACATCTCCCATAAATATTCATAACTAACGGTTGTGTGTCCCCCAAACAAGATGCAGATTTCCCATCCTCAAGGAATACAAACGTCTGACATAAGCCTATCGACTGGTCGCGTGATTCATACAGTCATGTCAGTTCAATATATTGACATTTCCGTTCTTTGGCGATCGAAGATTTCATCACTATTGTTATACCTATATGTCATTTCCTACCTTGACGTTGGCAAAATCATCGAACTACGATGGAGCCATGAATTAAAAGAAGAAGAAGAAGATTTTCATCTTGTGTCAAGACATTTATGATATTATAGTTCATCAGACTCATTACACAAATACATTATCAGGATTTATTAATAAGAAATACTGCTGGACGTAACAATTATCAGTAATTGACTCGGTTACACTGGCACAACAATTTAATAAGTTACTGTTATTTCATTTCACATATTTAAGTAATTGAATAACACTGATTCAATTTAATTCATAATTTAAAACACTGATCACGAATGATTTATAATTAGGAATGCAGCGTGTGCAATGCCAAAAACGCTGGTAAGTCTCAGTAACTTTCTAATGGCCAGTCTCGTTGCAAACAAAAAGTTGATTTTTTGAGAAAAAATCAACTGTTCCATACAAATCACTCAATATTACTCGACTAAGGGCTGATTTTTCAATTGCCAAATAACTTTATCCGAGGGAATAAATATGAATTTTTGACAGATTTCCTATATTTACAAAATTTTGTTTGTCAAGAGTCAAATTTATTCCCTCGGATAAAGTTATTTGGCGATTTAAAAATCAGCCCTAAATGTACGGAACAGCAGATTTGTTTTCACAATTTCGGGTTAGGTCCCATAGTAAAAGTTGTTCGTAATGATGAGTGCAATGCCCTCCTTCAATGTTTTCCTCGTCACCCTGTATAATTTGTATTTAATCTCACACACCCTCGTGGGCGCAATATGCTTAAAAAGAGGTACAAAGTTTTCTCTTCACGTATTAATAGAGATTTTAGACGACATCAATAAGTAGATTAGTAAGCAAAATCATAATAGCGGGCTTTGGAATTACACGCATTGCTTCATGAGCTCATGATACAATGCATACCTACGACTATGACTATGACTATGAGTATTACTTGTGACGTGAAGGATAGATTAACAAATCTTATTTCATGACGGGGATGACTGTCCAAGGTGCGTACATGTAATTAGTTATCAACTACAAATTCTATTTAAGGAAATTGATCAGCTAAATACGAAAACAAGCAGACGCTATTTACCGCACTTTTATACGATGCAACCGCAAATCAACCTAAGCGTATACAAAAAATAATATGACAAAGCTACCAATTACGCTGCCGCGCTGTGACGCCAGTGTAATAGTGAAGGCACGTAGGGTAGGGGTCAATGCAGACACAATACTTTTAGCATCGGCCATTAGCGATTTTGTTGCTGCATCGATGGTGCATCGCGTTTAGGCGACTCTGCGTTCGCTCTTGATATCAAAATCCCGCGTTTTGATTACATCGATGCTGCATCGGATGGCGAAGAGGTGAAGGTCACCGAATTACTGCGACTGGCATTAGAATGTCTCCGGAGTAAAGTCTATCGTTTTAGAAACTGGATGCAGATTTAACTTCCGAAGCAATACTAAACTAAGTTCGATCACTGCATCGAGTTCCTAAAAAGCGATTAAATCGCCGATTGCCGATGTTAAAAGCAACGAGTCTGCATTGGCTTTAAAAAATGAATGAGTGAATGATTCAGGCATGACTCAAAGCGCCATTTAGATAGGACGGGCTAACTACTGCTTATTTACGCTGGCGGATACAGCAGGATGCAGTGAGGGGACATGTCATATTAAGTGATAGTACAATAACATCATAATCTGACATGTGAAGAGATACAGTAATGGTTGATTGTTTTTAAATGTTTTTTTAGGTTATCATATCAGCCCACAAACAAACATCCACCGTTAAATATCGCCCTATGAGGTCTCTTAAAAAACCACAAAAATAAACAGTTGTTATCTATAGGTAATACAATATTAAAGAGGTAAAAATTTGTTTGTTGTTTGGGAACATCCATAAAGTACGTCACACGTTAAAAGGAGGGGAGGGGGTCGACGAATTGTGACATCTAGGGGTGGGAGGGGTCCTAAGTTTCATGACGTCACATTTCAAAACCATAAAAAAATAATTTTAATGGAAATAAAACTAATTTCAATACTGCTGTTTTAATTTCATAATTTCTAGATGTAAAATTCATAAATATGTGACGTCACACTAGGCCTAACAAACGTGATCAACTGTGACAAGGACAGGAGAGGGGTAAAAAAATCACGAAATTTGTGTGAAGTACTTTATGGATGACCCCTTTGTATGTAGGAGTAATCTCCATCTACTGAACCAGTTCTAAAAGTTATTTCATTAATAAAAACTACACTATTCCTGAGTGATATAAATAAATAAAATAAAAAAGCCTTTATTTGACCACGCTACAGTTTATCTTAGTTACTAAATTGATTTATTTACTAAAAATTCTAGGTGTATAAACAATTTTTTTTTTCCTATTTCTATAACTGTTTAATCTAAATTACTTAATTTCTAGATACCTTATTAATAAATTCGGTATGCATTAAGCTTGGTCCCCAGGTTGGGTAAAGGCCTCCTTCAAAGATGCCCATTTCTCTCTATCCTGTGCTATATGCCACCAGTTTGAGCCAGTGAGTGATATAGGCTATAAAAATAAAACGCTCGAGTGAATCCGCGGGCAGCAGCAAGTTAGATATAATCATCACTAGTGGTGGTTATACATAGATAGTTCAGTCGGTGCCTTTCAGAAGCGACACTATTAATTAGCCCTCAGGAGAATGTGCTTCTTCCTTCGCTTTGTTCGATAAGGTTCTTCAGACTTTTGTTTGCAAAAATTCCAATTATCTGACTTACTGTCTCTTTAACCCAGAAGCGGTAAGCCCTAAACAATGACCTCTACTTTACCGCTAATCAACCGATTATATAAAGTTACCAATGAAAATACTTCGTAGAAATAATATTGGTAAACACGTTGCTATTGACTGTATTCCGGTAGTGCTTGTTTATATTACTGTGCCCTATTTCGAGCGGCCGAACATATGACTATGTTACAATAATGTTGTAACTACACCGGCTACGATTTAATGACGCAATATTTATTATAAAATAATTACTAATACCTTACGTTACTTAGTTAGTTTGAAATTAACGACAAATAAACATGCTAGTTCAAGGAAATAATGCAAAAGTAACTAGAAGAACTTTCGAGTTTTAAAATTCATGTTTATAGGCTCAAGACTCCTTCGCCGTGTGATCTTTATGAAGGTACTACTTTCAGCCCGCGGCTTCGCTCTCGTGGATCATTCCCGAATATAACCTAACCGTCAAAAACCCCCGACTCCAACTAGAAAAAGAGCTGTAACTTTTGGAAGGCTCAACAGATTTTCATGAAACATTGCTAAGATGATACCGTAATAGGTCTATCCGTTTTGGAGCTACGATGCCACAGACAGATACACAGACACACACTAAACTTCACCCCTCTTTTTTGTCAAGCGTTAAAAAGTATCCACGTCCTTCCCCAGCATCCATAGCATGACCATTTCTATTTCTATTCTTCCAAGAATAGACAAAGTTCTTTCTATCCATCTCGACATCGCGTTTCTACGTAGACAAAGTCAAAATATTCTTTCCATGGCAACGGGGAAATAGTTAGCCGCTCAAGTGTCGAAACGTAGACCATCATATTGTTCTGGTCGCAGGACTCTCGCCGCTCAGTGAACTAATTAAGAAGGAGTATAATCAACACCGACGTACTGTGTTCATAATATTAATAAACAACGATCAACAATCCAACAAGCGACCTGAATGTGGCTAATGGATTGCTAGAATAACTGTGATCCGCGATTGTACTTCGTGACGGACAATGGGAGAGGCCGCGGGTTAACATAATTCCGCGGCGGATCCTAAATTCCACTACCGTGCAATACGACGGACGTACGGCTAGATGTCTGCCCCCTCAGACAAAATATCAATCTCCCATCATCCGAGAATAGAAACGCTAGTAAACTTATACGGGTTTGACATTTACAGACCACGTGACCTTTTGACAGCATATATGCTGATTCTGTATAGTGCCACAAACTTATCTGACCCGGTGACCAAAATTGGAACTAACGTCGCTACGGAACAAAAATGACATCGAAATGTCATTTTTGTACGGAGATGACAGTGGTAAAAGCGACAGCAGCGACGCCACGACCGGGTCAGATAAGTTTGTGGCACTATACGTAGATTTTGTACATTTCGCTGGCGTTTATATTCTTCGACAGCCGAAAATTATCATCTTATTGACAGGCTCTAGTTCTTTGTTCATAAGTGTACCTTCTTCTCGCCTCTACATTCCTCATGCGTGTCGCTGAACTAGCAGCTCGAGTGACATTCCTTGCCTGTATTTCCAAACAATTAACTTTAGAACTTGTGTACCTTCAATTCGAGCGACGATAGGCCTCATGCGGACACTTGGCGGGTTAAAGGCACTGTTCCACCTTAGATCACATCACCACTTACCATAGATAGGCCTATTGTATCTATGATAAGTAGTCAAAAGTATTCCTTTTACCAATAAAAACTCCAATTATCTTGCCAAGCGGGGTGATGACATACCTAACTATGTTTTTGTCCTATATACATGTATTCTTATCCTAACCAAACCTAACCCCTAACATACTAACTCATGTTGTGCTGTCTGTTTGTATGTCAGGTGCCTCAATCACTTTACTAAAGAGTAATTAACTGGCAACCATTTCTCCGGCCAATCTCCACTCAACTTATAAAATGTTCTATTCAACCTTGACATTGGCAGAATCATCGTCAAAACGATGGAGCCATAATCCTAAAATTTGAATTGAGGTGATGACAATATCCCACTGCGACTTTTCCTCGCGGTGGCCTGTGATGCGTCACAGTCTTATTTATTCTATAGATATGTATACTGTACCTATGTGCACTTGTGCAGTAATGACAGCTGTTAAATGATAACCGGACAGAAGTGGGAAACACAACCCGCAAGTGGTACCTACATAATTATTAGTTAATTTATCTGCAGTTTTTCCTTACAGGATAACAAATCACGAGTGGGATAGTAACAGCTTTTTACAGGGGCCTTATTCTCTATGATAGTTGACAAATACGCTCATATCTTGCTAAAATCTGTTAAATTTTGTATGAGAATGACGTTGATGAGCGTGATTTTACCGTGACAAGACGTTATAGGGAATTGATAGCCATGATCAGCCATGATGTTTATTGTACATCTGCTAGTCAAACTTATCCATAGCTTATGAACTCTATTCTTTTTAATATTGACTTTTCGTGTTTGTATTCTATCTACAAAATCAGCGTACAATCTGTCGATCCATAACAACATGCTCATAGTTTTAATCAACTGAGATATACTGTTTTTCTTTCATTACGAGTTCAGCATTGCAACATTATTTCGCAATCCTAACCGAAATTACACCTTCATTGCTAAGATATAGAGTTCTAAATCGAAAACATTGTTTGTATTAGGTGTTATTAATAGCCCATTGAATGTTCTGTTCAGCTTTAGTTAAGAGATGGCTGCGTCACAAAACATAGACTGAATAGGTCCTTATAGGGATGTTACGGAGCTTCGACATCTCGAATTCTGGAAATCTTTTCTCCGGTTCCGATTCGGTTTGGAGTCGGGGGTAAGATTTCAATCATTCGAACCGGAGCTGGATCTAATATACCAAAACGGGCGGAGGTTGAAAGGATTATTAATTTGTTAACAATTTTAAATTTCATTACTGATTTGTTGTTTGTTGAAGCACACTGAAAAACCTGCTAGTAGCCAGTTTGTTCTTACTAAGTCACCAATACAAACTTCGTAGCTATGTTTTTTTGATTACTCAATTATAACGTAACTATCTTTTCTTATTTTCGAAGTAAATATTGTTTTCTACCTACCTACTTCCATTCATTGATTTAATGACCTCCGAATTACGTCCGACTCCGAGTAGGTCATTATGAGACCTCAGATTTCGCCTCTTCCGATAAAATCACCTAACAACCCTAGATCCTAATGCCTTGCTACAGAGCGTTGTCAAAGGTTATCATTCTGTGATGGAGAACAATGGATTCTAAGTATTCCAGTGGAAGGATGTAGGACCGGAGACTTGAATGATGCATCGGTAATAACTACTATGACTTATTTGTTTTGAAACTTCTAGTTTCTCAGTTATTATTTTAGAATCTTGAAGTCCTTTCTAATTGCCACTCAGTTGCCAGTAGCCGCCAGCTATTATTTTTTGTACTTCGAACTCGCGACTAACTGGCAATTAGAGATCAAAGTCTGGTTTCTACTAAAAAAAATCAAGATCTTAAGTGCGTTTGTGTAGGGTTACCGGTAGGTAAGGTGCTGTCCATTAAGTCGCGCCCCACTCTTGTTCCTAATCGTTTCCAGTACGAGTCTGCAACATTCCGCTAGTATTTTAGTTTTGTCGATACACACTAATTACCTATGAGTGCACATGCACTATGACGAATAGACTAATCACGAGACCGTTACTGTTAACTGGAAAGATGCGTCAAAAATTAGTTGGGGGGCGTCTTCGTGGAATGCACTATCTGTACCCCGCGAATATCTATCCCCCCCAATCCAAAATCCAAAATTTAAGTGCTAGGCACTTGTCGGTGTAGCAATTCCCATTCAGTCCTATCCAATGCCAAATCTTTTAAATCTTCATACGTTTCTATATTAGCTTTTTCTGTCAGCAGATCAACGTAGTTTCTTCTTGGTGGAAGACCAAGAAGAAACTACGTTGATCATCTTTTTTTTTTTGCCTATATTTCTCCTTCTATAATGTTGGTAATGAACATGAATATCTAACCATTTACGGTAAAATCCGTAATCACTGCGGTGTTTGATGGAGATGGCAGAATCAAAGAGGTGTGATGGAACTGAAACACGATTTATTTGTTAGCTTGGTTCTGCCTTATCTTAGAAAAACGGTGGGAGTTTACATGGAGTCTAACAAGTATAGAATAATCAACAGTTGTACAAGAAAATCGATTCCAGAGCGCTTACAACTTGATACCTAGAATGGTATTGCAGGATCCAGGAGATTGATTGATATGGCCTTAAATTTGCCTCGGATGATGTTACTAATGCTCTGTGCTACACGGGATATAGGCACAGATTACTGAATTGTTGCTACGTGAAGAGAGGAAGTGGAGACCTTTGCCTAGAAGTGGGACAATATAGGTTGAATAAAAAAGATATTATTACGGTAATGATTTATGTATGCAAAATGGTGATGAAGATCTCAGATAAGTATAGTGCCCGCCTGATGGTAAGCGGTTACCGTAACCTATGGACGGTCGTAGACTCTGTACAAATCTTTTCACTGCCTTTCATGGTTGTCTACCACTGGTTAATATATAATAATTCTCGAGTATGGAACACGAGAATTATTTTCCGATGAGTACACAACCAGTTGCTTTAGCAACGCGGATCTTGGCAGTAGGCCGAGGTCGCCATCGTGTTGTCCTATCATTATTATATTATTTTGATTGTAATCTCAATACATAAACAGTCAATAAAGCTCGGTAAACTCTAAAAGGAGTCATTAGACCCTCTCAAGCGCCTCTCGTTTAACGAGACCGTTCTTTTAGTGAAGATAGAAACTTAACTTCGGAACTTCGGAATCCCAAAACATTGTCATTTTCTATCTCTGAAGTGAGAATTGAAAGTACGTAGAAGATAGACGCAAGTCCTAATTGAAGTACATTCCTTTTTTTCTAATTTTATACCTCTATTCTTTTGAAAATCTTAATCTTGCTAACGTTGTTCAAAGAGCCTGCACAACAAAAAAGAGGAGAGAAAAACCGGGGACAGAAGCACTTCTTTCTCGATTTTTCGTTTGTCTTCTGCCATGGAGACAAAAGGTGGAGAAAACGGGTTTGTCTACCCGCCGTGCTAGCCCTGCAGCGTGCGAATCCAGAATATTTTTTTTCTTTCTTTCTTTTGCCTAAGTTTCTCTGTCAGAGACTCTGATCCTTGGACTATTTCTATGGTGAGTACACTGCGTGCGGGTGAGATTAACGTGTAAAAAAGCTGTGTTTCTCCGTTAACCCATACTTATGGTTACTATTATTATGACTTACCTTCAAACATTTGAGACAAAAGGTATGCTGGCACGGCAAGACACGCGAGGAGGTGTCGAGTCGCTCCAGACAGACCGAGCACTCGAGCAGGTCGTTGAGTAGACCTTCATCCATGCCGGTTGGGGCACTGGAAACAAAAACACATCATTATTATTTTAGGAACAGCCAAAACTGCGTGAATAACAAGAGGCCAAATAGTCGGCAGCTGCTAGATAGTGGCTCGAGAGGACAATAAATAATTTTATAAAAAAAATCACCGATTTGTCTCACGGGACAAAATTCATGGGAGACGAATGGACTAACTCAAAAAATAGTGCCATAAAGGAAGTGAATATTCCACACCTTGCAAAAATAGATTGCTGTTATAATCCTGATGATCCATAGGATAACATATTAAGCATGTCCAGTATAGCCACAGTAGAGCTTTGATAGTGGCTTGTTATCAACGGCTACATAATATTTATAAGCATAATATTATAGTCTCACTGCTTATCGAAAATACATAAATGTCACTTGCAGCCAATGATATTCTCATTAGTATTACTAGTAAGCAGTGGCGAAGGGTGACGGTTTTAAAATGGGACGCCATCCCAAAAATGCCCTCTAAAAATTGATGCAATTAATGCTGCAACACAAAAATACATACCGTCTCTTGTAATCTATATAAGGTGCTTCCAAATTAGGTACAAATATTTTAAGGGCTGCTTACTTACCTAAAACCAATCGCGTTCAGCACAAAATAAAAACCAAAATTAGTTGAAGGTGTGAATTTTTCACAGAATGATGTACTTATTTTACGTATATAATATGAACAATTTTTTAATTTTTTTTACGTAATTTAATATGAAATCTTTTTTATTTTATGCATAACGGGATTGTTTCGATGTACTTGAGCAACCCTTAAAATATTTGTACCTAATTTGGAAACACCTGTATAATGAGTCATGTCTGGAAGAGCTTGATCTAACTGAATAATAAACCATTTTTTTGTCAGTTGGATGAGTATATATAATATATTATTACGTTGGTCTACGCACTAACCAATTCCTAAAAGGAAGCCGATGGGAATCGGGCTGTATGGACTCTTCGCCACTGCTAGTAGATAATATAAATGTGAAAGTGTGTCAAGATGTTTTCAGCCGAACGAATTTGGATGAAATTTGTCAGACACACCATATCCTGCCGGGCAAATATGAGCGCCGCGACATAATATTTTTATCGTCGCATTATCTCGTGCGGAAACAGGTTTTTAGAGGCATTATCTCGTCTGGTCATGACGACAAACTTCTGTCGCGGCGCGCATATTAGCCTAGCAGCCTAGCTGGATTAATACTCCCTACATATCAGATACTAGAAGCCTAACAAAATCTAGACTATAGACTAACTTACTATTACCAAAATATGTTTGACTGCCTCATTGGTTTGGTCGGAAACGCGACTGGCAAACTTGGTGTCTTGGATTCAACTCAAGCAGGCCATGGTTAGTAATTGGTAGATGCAGGATCAAACCATGTAGGGACCTACTATTTGGAACCGCGCACCTAGTCTCGACATTTCATAAATGCCTGTATTTAAAATGAACATGAAATAAAGATCTATTCTATTCTAGAGGCCGCTGGACAAATCAGAATCAGGACCTTTTAAAAATGTACTTTTTTTATTTTTAAAGACACTCGATTCTGATTTTCAGCCACATTTTAGACTGGCAGCCAACCCTAACGAAATTGGGTAAAAGCTAGACAGATGATGAATCTGTTGACAAGAGCTAATAAAGCACACTCATCATTTTCATTAACTTATTGAGACATCTTCATTGAGACCAGTAAAGTATGAATGCATGCATTGATTACCTACTTCTGTTGTAATTTTCATAACAATGACGTGTTTCCTTGAAACTTCACACCTGTTGATTTTTGCGCTATACTTTCAATGGATTTAAGAGTGACACTGTGTTAAGTGTATGTTACTCTTGATCTTTCTTTTAAGCTGAGATTTGACAGAGCCTGTTTAAATGATCAGCATTTTTAAAACCAGATTTTAATTGACTGAAAAGAAATATTGTCCATAACCATTACAGGAAGTGGCAATTATAAGTATTTTTTTTTTATAATCTCATTAAAAGCATACAAGAATAATAGGTATTGCTTTATTAATGCATGTTTAGAAAAACATGCTTTCAGTATTAAAACAATGAGATTGTTAATCCTTGTATCAACCTAACGATCAGCTTCAACAGGAGTTATTTAACAACATTATGAGTGCTACATTATGTTCGGATCGCAATTTGATTAGCCCTTGCGATTACAAGGAAAACATCGTAAGAAAACCTGCACAGCTGAGAGGGCCTCATAAAGTCATCAATGGTGTGTGTAGTTCGCCAGCCCGCACCAGGCCAGCGTGATAGACTTAAGGCCTTACCCTTCTAATTATGAGGAGCCTGTGCCCGTGCCCGGCAGTGGGACAGTAATAGGCTGGATATATAAGACTGCTACATGCCCAAGAACTACCAAAGTGTGAAAGAGTGAGTGATACCTATGAATGTGTGAGAGAAATAAACACAATTTTAGTATTCTTTCTAGTACTCTTATTTTACAATAACATGTGGTACTATGATCTTAGTGTGAGGCTAAAAACTTACATAATCTATATCTATACTAATATTATAAAGAGTCTAGGTAAAGTTTATTTGTTTTTTATTTTATTTATTTTTTAAATTTTTTTTAAAACATTGCCCCTCACTAGGATTTCTCCTGTATCGAGGGTACAGTTTACAAACATACATGTCACATGCACAAACAACCAGACCCGAAACAACTATCTGTAGATCATACAAATATTTGTTCCGTGCGGGAATCGAACCCGCGGCACGTAGCGCAGAAGGCTAATCGCTTAGCCACTGCGCCAACCGTGTCGTCTGTTTGTTTGTATGTAGGGGGGTAATGTCTGAAACTACTGAACTGATTAAAACGTATCCCACCTGCTAGTTTAGTAACACCAAGAAGTTGCAGAACAGCCATTGTATAGTTTATAAACCCCAAATACGAATAATTTAGTATTGTATTAGAGACTAGCGACCCGTCCCCGGCTACGCCCGGGTGCAATTTCTCTATTATCCTTACATTAAATATGAAAGAATTATACATATAAAACTTCCTCTTGAATCTCTCTATCTATTAAAAAAATCCACATGAAATTCTGTTCCATAGTTTTAAAGATCTAAGCATACATAAGGACAGACAGCGGGAAGTGACTTTGTTTTATATTATGTAGTGATATATTATTATTAGTATTTATTATGCGATAACTTGCAGTGACCTTATGACATGGGGTCAAGTTTCTTTCTTTAGTTTGCTTTTCTTAACTCTAAAATGAAACTGGATCATTGAGGTGTGAATAACTTTTCTAACAATTTGCTTTATGGAATAATGTGGAAACTATAACAAAACTTCTACAAACTCTTGGCATGAAGTTAATTATAATTACATAATTTAATATTTCTAATTTTTTGCCAAAGGATTTCCATGTGGGTTATTCACATCTACTAAGTCATAAAGCTTAATCACAAACAATATTGTGTGCCTCAGTACCTACTAATAAAATTATTTGAGGATTCCAATAATTATAACTTGGAAGACATGAGATATGATTATGGATAGAATGGATGATTAAAAGAGCGAGACTAAACAAAATGGAAAGTTGACATAAAAATGTTGCGGGCGGCAACTGGATTCTAACTACCAAGACACTATTAAAAATAACGGTAGCAGAGCGTGGTTTATTCAAAAGAAATACGTATAATCACAAATACACAAGAACAATAATTTACAATAAAATCTTATAAAAACAACCAATCGTTTTTATATCTTGACACGAGAATTGACAATCAATAGGTATGCAGTTGCTAGGTAACCCAATTGAAGGTCCAATTTTAACATCTCCTCTCAACAAATACCTATCAGGTCAGAGATCTTTCTAATCCTCGGTCTTGCTAGTGGCTTGGTTAGAATATCTGCCAGCTGATCCTCACTTGATACCTTATCAACTTTTAGCTCACCGCCAGTCACCAATTCTCTCACAAAGAAATGTCGAACCCGGATATGCTTCGTCCGTCGATGGAATTCAGGATTTTCAGCCAGCCTGATTGCAGCTTCGTTATCCACTCTTATGCATGGAATCTCCTTAAGAGTGACAAGATCGTTCATAAGCCGAGATAGCCAAACAGTCTCTCTGGCTGCTTCACTAGCGGCAACTACTTCTGCCTCAGTGGTCGAAATTGAAACGCTTGCCTGTCGTTGGCTTAGCCATGACACCGCTCCTCCTGCATACATGCAAAGCACTCCAGTAGTGGATCTACCAGTGCTGATATCTCCTGCATGATCAGCATCACTATAACATTCCAAAATGCCTTGTTTGTAATTTTTCTTGTACATGATACCTAGATCTGGCGTATACTGCAAAAATCGCATTATGCGCTTCAGTCGAACACAATCTGCTTCTTCTGGCTTTTCCAGACTTCGTGAGACTACACTTACAGCATATGCAATGTCAGGTCTAGTGCATACCATCAAGTAAGCCAAGGCTCCAACAATTTGCCTGTAGTTATCTTTCATATAACTCATGTCCACCTTCTCGCTCCATGTGCCGTCTTTTACAATCGGCGTTGAGACCGGTTTGCAGGTGTCCATTCCGAATCTCCGCAAGATCTTATATACATAAGACGTTTGGAATATCTTAATTCTATCTCCTCTGCTTTCTATCTCTATTCCAAGAAAATAGGACGCAGATTTCGTAGTTATTTTAAAACGACGTTTGAGCTCCTCCATCAACTCGTCTATCAGTGCGTCATTGGATCCGACGACCAGACCGTCATCCACGTACAGAGCTACTATAAGCTTTCCACATCCTCTCTTTCGTATCAGAAGACAAGGATCTGCCTCACTTGCCTTGAAACCGATGTCTTTGAAATAATCTAGAATACACCGGTTCCAGCACCGTGGTGCTTGCTTTAGCCCATAGAGACTCTTCTTTAGAAGACATACTTGACAGGAGCCGTCATTATAGCCTTCTGGTTGTTTCATGAAAATCTCTTCATCTAAAGAGCCATACAGGAAGGCAGTCGAAATATCGAACTGTCTCATCGACATGCCTTCGCTCGCTGCTGTACTAATCACTGAGCGAACAGTTGACATTCTGGTCACAGGGCTAAAGGTCTGCAAGTAGTCTATACCTTTCTTTTGATGAAAACCTTTTATCACCAATCTAGCCTTGTACTTGTCTATAGAGCCATCAGCATTCATCTTGACTTTGAAAACCCACTTACTAGGTAAAGCTTTTCTGCCCTTGGGTAGATTCACAAGCTTCCATGTGTCATTTTCGTTCAAAGAACTGATTTCGCTGTCCATGGCTTTTTCCCATAGCTCTTTATCTGGGCTTCTGATCGCATCTTTGTATGTTTCTGGTTCCTTATATCCCATTATCGCGTTCATAACAAAGTCTTTGAATCTATCTGGAGGACGTAACAAAGAACGGTCTTGAAGTATCATCTGTTCCGGGAACACATCTTCACGTTCATCTGCGATAATTTCATCATTGACATCATCTTGATATTCATCAACGACATTATCATCTTCGTTAACGTTTCCATCTCCCTCCGATTCAATAGACTGTTCAGTTATAACATTTTCTGCGTCATGAAACTCTTCTCCAACATCTAGATTTTGTTCACTTATATCCATGTCAGTTTCACCGACTCTTTCAATATTAGGCATAACAGGAGTTCTTTGTCCATTATCTCTCAAAGCATCTCTACCAAGTTCTACTTCAATTTCATTTTCCGGACAGCAGGTTGCTTCAGGGTATTCATTCATTGAAGTCTCTAGCGCTTTTTCTTCGAAAATAACGTCCCTAGATCGGACTAATGAATTTCTTTCTCGATTCCAAAGTCTGTAACCATCATCATTGTCGTATCCAATTAAAATACACCGTGTAGCTTTCTTTTGCAATTTCTTTCTCTTTTGTTTTGGTACATGCGCATAGCAAGGTGAACCGACTATCCTCAGGTGCTTTATCTGAGGCTTCTTGTTAAGCCACAGTTCAAAAGGCGACTTGTGGTCCACTGAAGTACGTCCTGTCCTGTTTAGTATGTAAACAGCAGTGTTTACCATCTCAGCCCACAAATTCTGAGGAATCTCCTCATGCGCGTGCATCATTGCTCGAGCAGATTCAACTATAGTGCGATTGTCTCTTTCACTACACCCATTTTGTTCTGGAGTGTACGGCATTATTAGTCTTTGCTTTATTCCAGCTTGTCCAAGTAGATCTCGTACTTTCCTGTTATCATATTCGCCTCCATTATCACTTAAAACCTCGATAATAGTATGTCCAGCATTTTTAGCCTCAGACATCATCTGTTTTAACTTTTCAGGAACTTCAGATTTATTTTTAAGGAAGTATAAATATCTGTATCGTGTGAACTCATCCTTAAACAGTACGAAGTATCGATATCCAGAGACACTCCAAGGAAAGGGTCCACAGACGTCTGAGTGTATGCGCTCACCAGGTTTTGTAGCCTTTTCGCGAACACCAAATGGTTTCCTGTGCGCTTTACCAAAGATACAACCTTCGCATAATTCTCCACTGTTAGATACCTTAACCCTTAATTCCTTCTCTATCAATCTTTTGATATGTCTCTTATCTTGATGTCCCATACGCTCGTGCCATAATTGCAGCGTATCTTCATGCTCAATTAAGTTGACTGAAAAATCAGCACCTAAGGCTTTGCAGTCTATCTTGTACAAACCGCCATACCTTTGCCTTTTTCTTGTTAAGACAACCTTACCATTGATCTTTATGGAACATGTTGTAACCCGCGACTCAAAAATACTTGAGGGGTTTTTATCCTGTGTACTAAGCACAGAGAAAAGGTTCTTGCTAATCTGGGGAACATACCAAACATCTCTTAACAAAAGGAAGTCACTTTTTCCTTTAACATTGGCCTCTACACGGACTGTGCCTTTTCCAACAGCCTTTATCATGTTTCCGTCAGCCGTAGTTACTGTGTGAGGTTCACTAAAATGTTTAAAATCTTGAAATAGATCACCTCGACTTGTGACGTGATGTGTCGCTCCATTGTCTATGTACCAATGATCACAATCACGGTTAGTGCCAGAATCTGTTGAATTCACCGTCAGTAACATCATGTTGGAACTGTGAGCTTTATTTTCCTTCTCTTTCTTGCCATTATTCGGGCAATCCTTCTTAAGATGTCCAGACTCTTTGCAAACAAAGCATTTGTACCTCTTATTATTTTGCTGGTCTCTTTGGTCATTTCCTTTAGCAACTCTTCTATTCGTTTTTACATAAAGCGCACTTTCGCTCGATTCAGCATCAGCCATCGTTGCATTCAGCGCTTTTTCATGTGCACACAGTTGGGCCGTAATATTGTCTACTGTTCTTTCCTTTTTAGACATCAATAGCCAACTAGACTTAAAAGAAAAATAAGTTTCTGGCAACGTATCCAGGATCTTGCAAATCAAGAGCACTTCAGGCATTTCAACGTTCTCCTCTTTGAGCAGTTCTTCCTTCAGACTGTGCCACAAATTCTTCAGTTTCGATACGTGAGTCGACATTTTGTCTGACGGATCCCTTTTAAGTTTGAAGAAGTCCAAACATAAGTCGTAGAGCCTGCCCTCATCAGGACCCTCATACAGCCTATGTAGTTCTTTCCATACTTCCTTGGGAGTGGACAACCTTATTACTTTCCCTAGTGTTTCATCCGTTACATTGTTTGTTATTAACAGTAGGGCTGTGCTCTCCAATGTAACAAAATCTCGTAAAGTTTTATTGTAAATTTCAACTTCGGCATCACCACTGCCTTCCGCAGGTTTCGCCGGTTTTTGTGCCTTGCCTTCCACAATCTCCCAAATTCCGTTTATGCCTTTTAGTAGGGCAACCATTCGGTATTTCCAGGCGACCCAATTGTGGCCATCAAGTTTTGTGATCTGTATTTTTGAAAGCTCCATTTTATACTTCTGCGTTCTGGGCCCATAACCTATTGGAAATTACGGTAGCAGAGCGTGGTTTATTCAAAAGAAATACGTATAATCACAAATACACAAGAACAATAATTTACAATAAAATCTTATAAAAACAACCAATCGTTTTTATATCTTGACACGAGATTGACAATCAATAGGTATGCAGTTGCTAGGTAACCCAATTGAAGGTCCAATTTTAACAGACACAAGGAAAAGGAGAAGATTGAAGGAGGCCTATAGACACCAAATATTTGGTTTGATGGATGCTGAAGAAGATTGGATAGACATATTATACATTACACATTTCTAGAATCCCCTGACTAATAAATTGGGTAAACTTGTATGTTTATCTAATCTATCAGCTGTAAGCAAACTTTATGGTCAATGGACAATAGTTTGCTCAGACATACAACATAGACTACTATCTACATGCCTAACTATTATGTATGCATGTTTTTAGTTTAAAATGTGGTAATAATAAATAAAAAAAATCGTTTAGATTAGAAAGTACAAAACATAGGCATTTTATTTTTATCTTGAGTGATACAAGATAAATTGATAACAATAAGATAATAATATGGAACACTTTCAAACAATGATTTTTAAATTAAAATTTAAAAAAGAAAGATTAGTTGGTGCTATGGGTGTTTGTACAGGAGTATGTTTTTTATTTGTATGGCAGTTTTTCAGATACTTAATGTCACAGTATCAAAATATATATTATCACAGTATCATATCACTATAAATCAAAGCTATAAAATGATTATCATGTTGATATCTAGATATATAAATGATGTATACTGTATGATTGAGTAAAATTTATTTTTTATGACAAGCCACTGGACTTCTGAAAGTCGAAATTCTCTACAAAAATATAAAAGTGGTAGGTAACAATTTATATTTAAAAAGTCTAAATTTCAGAACCGTTGTCTGCATTCCTCAGAATACAGGGAAGTGTTGGGAAAACAAAAATATTTGATTTTAGATAGCCCGACTAACACGATACCGAATAGAACATCGCAACAATGCAAGTTTTACTTGATATTTTTAGAACGACATGCACGTTCTTCTTTTTACATATATACATCTAACGTTAAAACTCAAAATGTTGATGACTCACCGAATGTTTTAAATTCCAACGATGTTAGCGGGAAGTATGACCATTATTGCACGGCACAATGAAACAAAATCCACGGGATACCACCCCAAACCAGTCACACAAAAATTTTTCGACACATATCTATTTAAAACGGCACATAGTTCAACACTGTAAAGGGATAATTACACCAATGAACTAAAGGTCGGGGGGTGAAGGTGCTGCTGTGAGAAATATGCAGTTGTTCACATAAAAACTGATACAATTTCACGCACAAATGCCATTCTCGCCGTTTCTTCGTTCGACCGGACGGTGAAGCGGGGGCGGGAGCAAGCGACTATCACCGTGGGGTGCACATTACATATTACAGTTTCTACCAATTATGGTACGTTACATTACTGATTTAATTTGGCTGGAAATAAAACGATTATTTTTATACTTCTGAAATGTTCTGAAAACCAAAAACACAAACACAGAAGAAACTGTTGTAACTATGAGTACCTACTAGTAGGTAACAAATTAATAGTAAGAACCTAGAAGTAATTAATTTTAAGTACCTAGTCACTTTACACATAAACTTTAAAATATATAAAATAAATAATAGGAATAGAAGAACTTGTTCACTTTTTATAGCAGAGGGCATCCATCTCCACATACCTACCGGTTGGTTAATCGCATAATCCCAACTTGGGCCTAGTATGTAGGCCTAGTGTATTGTAGGCTCTATACTTTGGCCTTTTGCTTGCAGCTTCCACAGGCGCTTTTATTCTGTTCTGTGGATTACGTTATGATGAATGGTCAATGTTCCGAGCATCCATATTTTTTTATAAGACCTTAGCCCTTAAAGCACTTAACATGGACGTGGGCCACATTACTTGTACATATTACTTTATAATTTGTGGGCCACATCTGCCGTGCTTTTTTATGTAGAGGGACTTTAAAGCAGGGACTTGAAACGTTACTCAAAATTTCGGTATTTTTACATTACGTAACGTTATTTTAATAACGTTATATTGAGTAACGTTTCAAGTCCCTGCTTTAGAGGTACTTATTACGCTAGGTAATAATCATTTCTAAACGTAAACGTCACTGTCATCAGTTGTCAGGGTTGATAATTTGACATTTGTCAATTTTATTTAATTGAAGCTGTCAAAATATGTCAGGCATTCTTGCGTAGATTTTTATTTTCTTGAATTTCTCAAAAATGTCACGCGACAAAAGCGTGTGGTTTGCAGAAGAGATACTGTTGGATGCTAAATTAATTAATTTTCAATTGGAAACGGGAGAATGGGACGCCGTGGAGGAAATGTTGCGAGCAGAGGCGCAACTCTCCAGAGATGCAGAGACCGGACGATTGCGCCCGTAAGTAATGAAAACATGTGAAAATAAACATTATTTATTGGTCTATTATAATATTTCTTTCATGTTATTTGCATTTATTCTCCACTAAAGTCTGTCCTCTACAAGGCTGGGGATGTGGCCATGCTGACAGAAATTTTCTTATATCAGCTCTCTTTTGACTATCAGTCGTATACCTGATATTATATTCGTTGAATTAGCTACGCATTCCCTGGGTTCTATAACTAAGGCATTCCCAGACTCCCATTTTCACCCAGATATTGTCTCAAAAATAAAGTAGTGAAATGTTTGGTTAACTTTTTTCAATGCTCATTTATCTAATTTCTCACATTTGAATTTTTTAATGTTATCTGTACTCTTTGCTATGATATAAAGTCGTTAAAAATATACTGGACTTCATTGATTTTAGTATTGTTATTCTTATTTCAGGAAAAAAGCATCCGAATATACATTACGACTCATAGCAGAAGTTCTACACATAATGCGTCTTGATGTCGAGCAAGCCTCTTACAACAGGAGCACGTTAGCTGTAGCAGAACAATGTCTCCGTTTAGTCCGCTCCTGTGCCGCAGCAGGCACTAAGATGCAAACTTACATCTCTAAAGAATTGTCTATATTAGATTCCATGCTTATCTTAGCTACGGAATACCAACACCCGAGCGTTGACTTTGTTAATGAAGAATTACAGAAAAAGTTTGAGTCATGCATGACTGTACTCATGCAGACCTTAGGAAACTTGGTTGTCAATAATCCTTTTAATCAAATCATGATTTGGAATAAATTTGATGCGAACATTTTAAATAGTTTTGTTGGGTCAAATGACAAAATTGCTACAGCAGCGGCCATGATTGTTTACAACATATTGCTAGGCCAGCCAAATGTGTTGCCTGATGATGTCGCATTGCTAAACTCCCTGGCTTACATGTATAGTAATGGCAACACTGAATACCCACATTTAATTATAGAATACTTAATTGGTGTTGAGAATACTTATATTGAAAAGTTGTATTCAAAATTGGACCCTGAATGTCGAATGCTGGTGTTGAACCTAGCTTACAATATATTGATGTCAACGGAATCTCAAGATATTAATGTGTCTGTAAACTTTGTTAAGTTCATGGCTCATGAGTTTAAAAGTAAATCAGATTGTATATTGAAGACCGTTGATAAGTATGTGAACTCTATTGAGCCCCAAGAAGTTGTCTTCTTGTTGGAGATCGTAGCCACTGCATCCAGTATGGATGCATATATGGATTGTTTGCAAACTGATAGTTCATTGTTTATTAATTGTGCATGTAAGTTGGATGTT
Organism: Allophyes oxyacanthae; assembly: GCA_932294325.1. Taxonomy (NCBI): domain Eukaryota; kingdom Metazoa; phylum Arthropoda; class Insecta; order Lepidoptera; family Noctuidae; genus Allophyes; species Allophyes oxyacanthae. The sequence goes on from OW028629.1 coordinate 11,750,064, forward strand.
ATTTATCTTATTTGTAGACAGACACTTAAACATTAACATTACAGTTGTAATCACTATAAGCCCTAAAATGTTTATAAGTCAGAATTTTTTTAATTTTCTACTCTGCTCTATATGAACAATAATGAACTTTTACTATGGGACCAATGCTGAAATCATAGAAAAAAAAAAACAGCTGTTGCATATGTTTAGTTGAGTAATATTGAATTATTTGTATAGAAACGCAGATTTTGTTTTCGAGATTTCAGTTAGTCCCATAGTAAGTTGTTCAACAAGATGAGTAGAAAACATCATAAAAAAAATTCTGGTCATAAAAAAATTGTGGTTTATAGACACTGACAAAGAGTCAATTTCCTATAGGCCAGCGAGTTCGTTCAACACTCCCATAGTCCGCGGGCGACGGGGGACAGGTAACAATAAACGACGTGCGGTACAACAGATGCTCCTGCTAGGCGGCCCGCACACCCGTTCTCTTCTTGCCACCCCCCCGCAATCTATCGTCCCCCGTCGCCCGCACACCATGGGAGTATAACCAACCAGCTTGCCGACTTATACCTACGCTCGTGCACCACACTGCATCTGACATCGCACAGTTTTGATCATACTTTCCTTTTTCTTAATGATACATTTTTAATTTCAGTTCTTCTCCGCGCGATTCACAAACTAGGCAAAGAGAGCAGCAACTTTTTTTCTTCACTCAACAAGCTGTATGAGGCAACAGGCAAGACTTTGATTAATGACGAGAACTTACCAATGAACAGCCCTTGTGAGAGTGAGTCATTGATTTTATTTAACAAATTAACAACTAACTAATTTTGCGCTAGTACAGTATTCTCTAGGGCGGTGTGAACGGTGCAACCGCACTGGGCGCCGTCGCATGGGAGCGCTGAAAATGCAATGATAGATCATCTGCGCAAAAAATAAAACCCAAGCACCATTATTACTCATTTATAATATTGAATTATTTTTATGGAACAGCGGACCTTTTCTTGCGATTTGAGAGTTGTTCAGAGTAAAAGTTGTTCATTAGGATGAGTACAATAAACCCCTTTTGGCTTTATATACTCTTTCCGACTATCGTGTATAGGAAGGCATACATAAAAAGAAACATTTTTGTAAATTATGGCCTATGTTACTCCGTGATAATAAATTAGTCCAGTATTTTTTGAGTTTATCCATTACAAACAAACAAACAAAAAATCAAATCTTTTCTCTTTATAATATTAGTTTAGATAGATTCAAATAAAATTCATCTAGATAGGCAAGCTTATCTCAAAATTGAGTTTTCTTACAGTAAATTAATAAAGTAAACTTATTACCTAACTTAACATCTACTGGCTATGTGAAATAAAGATATAAAACTCAGAAGTTAATTTTACTCACAAAAAAATCGTATTAATAAACAAATGTGTGAAATAGACACTTAAATGTAATAGCTTTACGGCGCTAATTATAAAACCAGTAACCGACTTACCGTGTAATCGCAAATCATGGCTTTACAAACACCGCCTTAATATAACAAACTGTTGAAACTAATTGATGCGCGTATCGAACATGGAGCAGTTACGAAATGAAGTCCTTAATTATTTCTTTAACAACGTACGTTTGGTCATTGGAATATCGTACTGTGGCTATGCCATGTCCAAGAATTAATCATTCTTCACCTGCCTCTTGAAATGGGTTTGTAAACATCGACTTATCTCCTTACAACTAAACAATGATTAAACGTTATTTAACTAAAGGGTCATTCCATGTAACGAGTGTTACAGGTCGTTCACATTAATTTGTATTTTGTCAATTATCTTCTTTTTATTTATTTTTTTATTTAAAAAACATTGCCCCTCACTAGGATTTCTCCTGTATCAAGGGTACAGTTTACAAACATACATGTCACATGCGCACACAACCAGACCCGAAACAACTATCTGTAGATCATACAAATATTTGTTCCGTACGGGGATCGAACCCGCGGCACGTAGCGCAGAAGGCTAATCGCTTAGCCACTGCGCCAACCGTGTCGTCAAAGAAAACATTATTTGAATGGTGAAAACACACCACACAAAATTACGTGAATTAGCCCTCTGAACTGCAAGCGTGCAGCACGCGCGAATTGTGCGAGCCTTGCGTGAGTTCCAGAAAAGAGACGCACCAAACAGTTCCACTATCTGCACGCGTGCGGAGCATTCGCCACATATGTATAGACACTAATCAGTTTAAAAAAAAAAAGTTTTTATCAGTAAGGGGTTAAGAGTCAGGCGGATGTGCAGCAATATTCTTTTATGTATTAACAACAACAAACTGCGATTACCAATCCGTTTACCAAGGATGGTGATTGTTTTTCACGACCGGTCGTCCGTCCGTGATAGCAGCCTAGTAGGACGCGTAGACCAGCATCTGTTCCAAGTCAGCAGAGTGGATGTATAAAGAAGAGCAGGAAGAGACGTAGCGCCATTAGGTGTATTTCCAATTGACTGTATTCGTAGCTATATACTGTAAAATCCTTGAGTGGTAAGCATTAGCACTCCATTTGTTCATACTCTATTTTTCTAATTTACAGATCCTCTTACCAAAAACGACTCAGCCGACAACATGCTATCTTGCAACGAAACCACATCTGAATGCACGGAATCTGAAAGCAGTGAACAATACTTCGAGTGTAATGAAAACCCGACTTACATGGACAAATTCGACGCCTTAGATAACATGCAACCTCTAAAATTCGCCGACTCGTTTCCCGAAGTCAAAAACGGACGGAGTAACTCCAATTCCAACGTTAAAATCGAATCGGATCTATCAAAAGTTGCGTATAAAAGAAGTAGTTCGGTACCGAAAAATGACGACCGAGTCCCTTTGCCAACGAGGCGGATCAGTTTAGAACATAAAATCGATATAGGGGACGATAATGAACCACCTTTGATCATAGATGCCGCGTCCCCAAACGGCAGTATGAACACAATCGCTGAAGTGATCCCAGTAGGTTTACAGCCCAGACTTGATTTGCAGCCGACAAGTAGAACAGAATCCCAAGAAAGTACTCCAAATGATCCGCCAACAGAAATACACCTTACGAAAGAAGAATTAAAAAGCGAAGTGAAGGCGTCTCCCAGTGAAATATCGCCGCCTTTAGCCGAAACTCTGGCAGAAGCGGAGTCACAGAAACAGTCCCCAGATACGCCGAAGGAGGTGAAGAAAAGTCAGAATTTGTCGACGGATTTCGATCTAAGTGAGCAGCTGCAGAAGATTTTGGGAATATCGTCGGAGAAAACTCGAGGCGACGCTAACGCTGAGAAGAAGAGTGAACCCACTAAGGAAGTAAAGATTTCTGATGAGAATGCTAATAATAAAGTGCCGTCAGTGAAGATAGATTCGCCTGAGGGACAGAAAACTAGGTAAGCTTATCTTTGCAATATGATGTTATCAGCGTTAATTATCCTTCTGGTATAATGAAACAACTTAAGCTCGGGTGAGTGGTACCGCTATTACGCGGCCGTAGTGGCGAGGACAGACATTTTCTCACAAAAACAAAACAAGTTAGTGTTGTAGTGTCAAGATAAATGATGTTTGTGATTGGCTACCTCAAATATCCCTAAATTAACTGATATTACAGATATATTAAGGATTTTTTTTTTGTTGCCCCTCACTAGTATTTCTCCTGTATCGAGGGTACAGTTTACAAACATACATGTCACATGCACACACAACCAGGCCCGAAACAACTATCTGTAGATCATACAAATATTTGTTCCGTGCGGGGATCGAACCCGCGGCACGTAGCATAGAAAGCTAATCGCATAACCACTGCGCCAACCGTTTCGTCAAATATCCTGTATAACTTAACGAAAGCATGTGATGTTCTAAAATGGACTGTAATAGCTTGAATTTATTTGATTTCTACTTACTGCTGTCCGAGGCAGGAGGGGGTCGCGATTTATAAAGAACAGCCACCCATCCGAGGATAAGCCGCAGCAAGCGCAGCCGATAGATCGATCGATAAGCACGGTAGCCATTCAGCTAAGACCGTCTATAAATAGCTTAATGTTTTATTAAATTTAATTATTATTATTAATTTATTTTCTCCTTTTTACCTGCAATCAGTCTCTGGGCTATAAGCGGATTTGTTGAGAGCAATGGCTATAGCAGAAGTAGAGGCCAGTGCCTTTCTTCATTAATTGAATAGAATATCAGCTCTTTTTAGTCTTCTGACATCATTGGTTGTATCCAACAGTTTGGTGACGAGGATTTGGGTGACATTGAAGTCGTTCTTTGTGGGTCATGCTGTAAGTTGCTATGTTTAAAATAATGTGTTTATTTATTGCAGGCTAGGCGCAATCGACATGACGACTCCTAAGAAAGCCATCACGAGCGTGGAGACCGTGGAACGTCACGTGGCGTTCGGCTTCAAGGCGGCGCTCGTGAGAACACTCGCCAATCTCTGCTGGAAGAACCAGGAGAATAAGAAAATTGTTATCACACTTTCTACTTCTTAAAATCTATTTTTTTTTGCTCATCAGAATTTAACATAATCTACTATATTCAATAGATACGATCATGAGCACGGCATTAAGACCCTACATAATTTTAATATATTTTCTCAATACTATAAAATTGCTTGTTGGCCACGTTACGGCTACAGAAAAGATATCTGTTTGAAAATATTTGCACGTAGATGTAGAAAGGTTGGATCTACCCTGAACTGAACTGCCAGTGACTAGCTGTTCCCGCGGAACTGCTTGGCGAGTTCTTAGTTTTCTGGAATGAAAATATACTCTACAGTCCGCGCGCTAGCTCCGAGGAATCGGGGGCTGAGAAAGCGGGCACTGTGTGCTGCGCCCGACCGTCGCTCATACCCCGCACTCTCCCAGCACCAGTGTCTCAGTCTCAGTGCGCTTTCTCAGCCCCCGATTCCTCGGAGCTAGCGCGCGGACTGTATATGTTATTCCACGATAATTCTACCTCAGAACAAAATTGCAACGATTATCTGTTCATTATTAATTTTAATTTAATTTTATTATGGTGAGATAATAACTTCACCATCTTTCCAGATTCGTGAGCTAGAAGTCATTCCAGTATTACTTGATTGCTGCAACATCGACGCTCGCAATCCTCGTATCCTTTTTTACCATCGAATTTGGTTGGAGTTATACATATATTATATAACACAGTTATAGCTACGGGCAGTTCCTTCTTTTTCGAAGAGGCCTTTGTCTAGCAGTGGATTTCAATAAGCTATTGATAATTATAATTATCTGAACATCGCTGTATGCTACATAGACGTAGAAACACATGGACTTCGGGTCAGCGCTCAAAAATGTCCAAACCGAATGTAGACTAAACCGTGAATAAGTAGACTAATCGCATCAGTCTTCATTTGAGCGAACGAGCTACTACACGTCATTGTGACAGTGCGGTGCAGTCGAGTCTTCGTAATAAGTTAAACATTCTTGCAAACTAAATTAGGCATTGTGGATCACCATATAGGATTTAAATTAGTTTGTTGGTATTTCTAAAGGTACATTATAATGTAAACTCGAAGATTTTTTTCGTGAGTTTTGTACAGGATCTTGGTCCATATTATATGTTTCTACGTCCTTGATAATACTACCTACAGTATTATTCCTTAAAAAATGTACAGTGATAATGCAGTGGGTCATCTTCGCAGTGCGCAACTTGTGTGAGAATTGTCCAGAAAATCAGGTATGTAAGGTGATTTTATAATTTATTTTTGCCAGAAATCTAAACTCCAACTAAGCTATTCTGCAAACCAACTTGCATGTCGATTCGAATATCTCTTCAAGAGTAGTAATAGGAGCTGTGAACATGACTAGAGTATGTTCATAACTCCTGTTATTAAGTTATCGTATGTCAATTCTTCAAATATCAATCAACCAAGAGTGAGGTTCGAATCGAGATACGAGATGTTCTTACAGAGTACCTATGAAGGCTTACACTGACAATTTCCTATCAGAAAACACCATTAATTGTTTGCCCGACGACAAAAGTATTGAGGACCAGTCCAGACCAGACAGACCAATCCCTAGGTATAGTACGCGGAAATCTTTATGAGCCCTCGAACTCTCTCCCTCTCTCCCTCTAGCACCTATAATAGTACGCTTATTATAGGTGCTAGAGGGAGAGAGAGAGAGAGAGAGAGTTCACAACTCAGTTCAGGGCTCATGAAGATTTGCGAGTACTATATAAAACGCAGTTGTAGCCCAGTAGTCGTCCTCAAAGTGCCAGATTTATACTGTTTTTATCATGTAATATCTTTAATATAATTTGTCATAAATATTGTGCCGCCCCTACTTCCTACCTATCTGAATCCCTCACTTGAATCTTGATGCGAGCGCCCTCTAAAATCTGCCGCCCATAGGTCGCGGCCTATACGGCCTATTCGCAAATCCAGCACCGAGTCATCGCCGCGACTTACACTACTACGTACTACGTTACCTATAAGTTCGAATCCGAGTGGGCACAATGTGATCGGAGGCCCTAATGTAGTTTCTTTTAAAAATTTCAATTTTACTCTCGACCGCGTTCGTCGCTCATTGGTGAACAGCTCGCAACGGACCAATCAGCACGCAAAACTAAGCCGATCGGTAAAATCGAATTTTTTATAACAAACTTCTCTCTGATTTATTCGTAAATCCACATATCTTAGTATCAATAACTGTATTTGCGACTTCTACCTATCAGCACTAGGCCCGCATAGTGAAATTACGGTCCAATCCCTCACCGAGGTAGATCTAAAATTTATGATGATTATAAAATTAATAGATAAAATTAATAAATGTTGATTAAACTTTCTAGGAGGTAATATCGAAGATGACTCTCCAAGCTCCTGTGGACAACGAAGTCCTTCAAGAGATGGGTCTTACTCTCCATACGGACTCTCAAGGCAACAACATCAAAATCGTACCAATGTCGCGCGGGTAGACTGAATAGATACATGAAAAATATATTTACATCCTACCCTCCTTGTGCATCTAAACTACCCAATATCTCATGACATGTTAGGTTCAGACTTCAAAGTCGTTCCTACAAATGTTTTTTGGAATAGACAAGTCAAGCTTTGCAAAATGTTCGGTGTATGTCGAAAATTCGAATGCTAATGAACTTTCGGCTGACGGACGCTGACGTCTAGAGCACTAGTTCTACTATTAACGCTCGCTTCAAAGCGCCTAATGTGTACCTACTAACATTTAAGGCGTTTTGAAACGCGCACTTTAGTAACGCGCGTTGTAAATTACGAGATAATAGTATGGACCGTACACACACGAACACCGAGCGTCCGTCAAGCGCGCGCTTCGATTTTAGAGACAGCGAGCATAGCGTGGGTGCTAGCCGCGCGCGTCAAAATAAATAATCATTATGCTGTCCATTCTAACCACATTCTAACGCATGCTTTTATGACGAGTGAAGAAATATCCGGTCAAAATGGAGCACAATGGACGCCGAGCTCAACGTGGGGCGAGTGCGCTACCTACGCGCGCCTAACGCAACGTCAAACGCCCAATGTGTGCTAGCTCTTATTGGCTCCGTCTGCTTATTAGATGGAACTTTTATTAGTATTGGGGGTAGTCATTATTACATCATATACATAGCTTGGCATGTAAAGCCAGTATTCCTGTAATACGCAAATTAATGAACTATAATAGTTTCCTTTGCTTGTTGCAGAAGAATATATAATAAAATACCTGATACTATAAAAAATATGCCCTTACTAAAATTCAAAAAGGCATTACAGATGTTATTAATTGAGAAATGTTATTATACAATAGATGAGTTCATAAATGACAAATTACCATAATTATATACACATATTATAAACTAATACTAATTACTAACCTATGCTATTTTAGTTTCTATTATCACTAGGATTACCTTAGAATTAAATAACTTAGAATTGTATAAAAAATATATTACAATATAATACTTATTATTTAGTTTTAAATTCATATTTGTATGCCTGAATGGCAAAACATAGCGCACCACCTATTTAGTTTATAAGATCTTCACCAAAATACCTATGTTTAACAAATAAAATATTTTGATTTGATTTGATTTGATTTGATTTGCAAGTTACAATAAATATTTATATTGTATCCAAGATTTAATAATAATTTACTATGTGAATAAATTATAAATACTTATTACTTAGTCCAGTTTTATTTTTATATCTTCAAATAGCTTTTGTCAGTTCACCTGATCGTGTGGTTCCCGGAAAAAGAATAGGTCACCCGTATCTCTACTTGTGGGTGTCCTAAAAGAAGAATTTTACTGCCCATATAATTATTCTTTAGAGAGTAGAGTGTCTTTCGGTGTAGCGAAAACCAATCCATCTGCTAAGTGTGGTGATTATGGTAGTAGCTAGAGATTATTGGGAGGGTTTGGTTCTTGATATTATAATTCATCGTTATCGGTAAAGGCTACTATCTAAGCTACGAGACCACAAGTTATACAAATATTCTGATCACAAAGGACACTCAATAGAAGATTTGGATATATAGAGATATGGTCAAAATATAGATGGTGAAGGCAGTGCGTTTAAACCATAAACTTATTATACTACCACTAGTATAAGAAGTTTATGTTTTAAGCTCTGATGGTTTGTTCTATGAAAAGAGGAGAAGCATGACACAAGCCGACTTTATGAAAAAAAGAGGATAAAGGGGTAAGGAGAGAACACTTTTAGAAGTTTATTTTCAAATTGGGACATGTTGTAGGCATCCATACCTTAGGCGTACCTTATCGATCTTAAAAGACTTGTATTCCAAACCAAAAAAGTTGAATGACATTATGATTGTGACAGAAAAAATTATCAATATTTGACATTGACGTTTATTATCGGTGTTTTCGTGTTGTTATTTGCAGAATATCATATATTATACCTACCTATACAATTAAAAATAAGTGTCAAAGATGGTTAAAATCGCTCTCCAAATCAAGGCGACGTTAGAAAGTATCGAAAAGTTATATACAAACCATCCCTACTACCAATGGTTCTTGAAACTGAAGTGTGGAAGCTGCGGCGAAGTGACTGAAAAGTTTCACGATCTCACTGAGGCCGAGAAAGTGCCCCAGAAGCACAATAGGTCGGAATCCAACCTCATAATAAAATGCAAACTGTGTTCCAGAGAGAACAGTATGGATGTTATTGAAGGCAGCAATGGTATGTTTCAATCAAAGTATCTTATACTTAGGCCCAACTTCACCGACAATGCAACAACTAACAGATGGTTACAACACAATTAGCTGTATGACAGTAACTTTTTGCATGGGTAATAGGCTGTTTTCATTATTAACATCTGTTATATTGTCTGTAAACTTGGACCTTAACTTAACCTGTTTTAAACCTTATTATTAGATCTTTACTTAGACCCTTTGTTCTTCTGCAGGCTTTAATTTCAGCTTAAGTTCATCTCCTGTCATCTGTTTAATGATCCTCCTTGATTTATATTCCTTGTCTTTTTTTTATTGTTGTCCTACTTGAATTTCTCCTGTATTGAGGGGTTACAAACACATGTCATATGCACACACACCCAGACCTGAAATAACTATCTGTATAACAAACAAATCTTTGTACCGTGCGGGGATTGAACGCATGTCAATATAATATTGTAGATAATCATTTAGAAATCTAAACATTTTCAAACTCTAATAAAGCAGGTATTTAGCTCAAGCTAGCTGGACCTAAATACCACCTAGACCTTACGTTAGATATTAATTATTAAATAGTCATACAGTCTTCCTTAAAATTATTCTATATTATATATTTGAAATATCAGTTGTAATTATTATTTAAGTTTATCATTATGCATCTTTCAATAGCCACAGGTGTGTGGTAAATAGAGAATCAATGTTAAAGTATCAATTTCATGTTTCAGGTGTATTTACCAGCAGAGATGAGGGCAAGTTCAAAACACTTGTGATATTTGACTGTCGAGGAGTGGAGCCTGTTGATTTTGAACCTAAATCCGGATGGGTAGCAGTTGCTGAAGATGATGGTTGGCTATTTATATTTAAATTTTATTACATTTATATAAATTATTGTTATCCTTTCTATTATAGAAGTTATAGGTAGTTAGAGAGTTCTGAAACTAAACAGAAACTAGGTATTTTTTTTCCTGTCAAATATAACGTAAAGAAATATGTTGATTATTTATTTTATTATTAATCTGTAAATATAGGCATTACTGTCGTGTTACGTGTATCACATTTTGATCAACATACGACCGATTACTGATATGTAAATGGCAAAAAACTAATTTAGCGGGCTACCTTAGTTAATTCCCTGCAATTAAAATATATGGCCTAACTTGATTCCTAAGAATTATGGAGATTATTCTTTAAAATGCTATAATTGCATCAATCCAATTTGAACCTTATATCACTGTAATAAAAGTCACACGACGCACACTCGAGAATTGCAAGAACTATAGTAATATTGTAAATTCTTATTATTGTTTCAGGAAAAACATTTGAAGACGTAGATTTGACTGAGAAAGAATGGGTTGACTATGATGAGAAGAACAAGACTTCTGTTGGTGTTTACGAATTGGAATGGCAATTTATTAAAGTCAAGTAATATAATCGATAATATTAAATTGAATACAGGTGTAACAAAAATCCTGTCCTGGCGGAAAGTTTATTTGATTCAGTAAAAAAAAAATATAAAAACGAAGCATCTGTTGCTGTTAATGGTCAAGCAATGTTATGGTTTTTTCCTGAATTAACAACTCTTTTATGAGCAGTCGAGTGTGTTTTAAGGGATTTACACGATTTCTGTTACATCCTGTATAATTATCCAGTAATGCAATATGTATGGCAGTTATCCCTTCCTTTCACAGTCCAAGGTCAATTCTGGGTCATTGTGTCCCACATGAGGGACCCTGGACTATGAAAGGGTTTAATGGACTTTGCTAAAATGCATTTATTGAATTTGAGAATGCTTAAAATGCAATATGTGGTCTTGTCAGAATTCTCTTTAATTTTAAGATTTTACATGGTATTTATGATATTTTACTTATGATCAGTTTTTTAAATAAATTGTTATTGCTATAGTTTGGGTTTTTTTTTACTATTATACTGTTACAAGGATGATTTCAACACGCTGATAACTTGCGTGAACCATACGATTTTGACGGGCGAAGGAGTCCCTTTGGGTGCAGGCATAGATAATTATCTGTTGTATATATTTGAACCAACAGATAATTTATTTAATTCTAGTATGGACCCACCCTTAGTATCTTCCACGCCCCATTTGTGAGCTATAACTATTACTAGGCAAGTTCCTGGCAGGAATCTAATTAATCATACAAACATAAATAAACACGCCAGTTAATTTGCATGTTCTAACCATAAATAAATGATTTATAACACGAAAAATGTAATTGCTACTGTCTGTTCCATTTACTTCAGGTTGTTACTTCCGAAAGAGATACATCACGCGATGTATGCCGTGGCATACATTACAGATACAATACTATTTCGTACGAGGAAGCGACAATACACGGCGTTTCCACTGGATTCACGTTATAATTAGTAGGAGTAATTTACTTGCACTTGTAGCATGAACATGATATTGTAAGTTAAGAGTGGAGCTACACGGCCCACAGTTCATCAACCGATGTTTAGTCGTAGGTCAAACACTGGTTGAATTGGTGCCAGAATTTAACAGGTATTTTTTATTTTGTTCGAGTAGTATTTCTCTTGTCTCGTGGTTACAGTTTACAAACATACATCACACATGCACATACACCGAGAGCCGGAACAATCATTTGTAGGCCATACAAATATTTGTTCCGTGCGGGAACCGAACCCGCGACACGTAGCCGTAATCGTAACGTAACTAATCTACTACTATAGTAAAATTATGAATTTAATTGACTATACGATATACCTACTACCATGATCTTTACAACCAACGGTTGGCAGTTCTGTAGCTCCGGTCTCACAACCACTCGGTTCTATAGTACCTAGGTACCTAGACTGCAAACTTCAAAGGTCGCAAAGGATGCTCGATAACAGCTTTGAGGCTATTTATCACAGACAAAAGAATTAAATACCGGTACAATAAGGTATGGGCATATGCATATACAGACAGACTGACTTCAAAGGTGGCAAAAAATTGTATTGTCTGTGCTATTTATTATGAACTCTATTGTTCAATTAAATCAACTCAAAGGACCATCTCTGATTACTATGCATTCCTCTACCTATCTAGTTATGATTAACAAACAAACGATAGGTAGGTAGGAAAGGATAAAGTGGCATTACGTAGTTTCTCCCTACCCGCATTACACATGTAACTGTGACTGACAAGTGACAACATGATTTTTTGCTTCGTAACATATCTAACTATTGCGTTTGATTGAATGAACCATGTGGCGTTATGTTTTCACGCGCTAACTCGACTGTGACTTCACTTTCGATCGCGCTTCCTATTCCGCAGTTAATCTTCGTGTATTAACATTTTAATTGCATGACCATAAAAAGTTGACTGCGTATATTTCACCTCATGGCATCATTGTACAAATCAATCACAATTCACATGTATATTACTACACCTACTGCTTTAGGTATTAACTAGATAATAGCAGTGTTTTTATGAAAACCACTCGAGAAAATAAGATTATGTAAGGAGAGGGCTATAATTAGTAGTGATAGATTTCAGCTGTGGATGATGATGACTCGACGCTGGCGCGATATCATCTGTAATGTAGGTATCTCGTTTCAAATTCGGAAAAAAGTAGGTACCTATTCCCCCTAATTACTTACGTAATGCTCGCAATCAGAATAGCCTACATTTCGATAATTGAAAAACTCTCCTCTCGACAAATAAAGGCCCTAGGCAAGTTTCTCTTAACAATAGAGAAAAGCTCGGGGCCGGCCAATAAGAATGCAGAACGTGCACGATGTGTAAACTCGAAATAAAATTGTTAAAAGAAGCTTACACTGTGTATAGTTGAATTTTTAATTCGATGGAGTAGGTAACATAACGGTCCAAAGTAAAACTTTTAATAGTGATATATCGTGTTTTGATCGTTAAGTTATCAAATTCAATAACTATTTATTTTTCATATAGGTATCTAAGTTTCTACAATATTAAGTTCATTAAATCTCGTTCACTCTTTTTTCACCTCAATACCGTTTTTGTCAAAATTGGTATCGCTCTGTCAAGGTACTTCATCGAATTAAAAATCCAACGATAGGGCATCAGAACAATGCAATGAACATTCTAGAACTTTATAAATTGAAGCGATTCCAATTAAGAGGTCCTTTTTCAAAGCCTGATTATCTCATAACTAAATACTTTAAAAAACAAAAATGTTGACCGAATTGTTTTCGATAAAAACCAATAATTTTTCAACCGCTCAAATTCTTACACGCCGTGAAATCGCATTCACGATTCGTTTGCACGTACTAATGAACTCATAATCGGTTTGTCACGAAGGTGAGTGACATTATAACAGCATGTAATTTTGCGCTAGCTCTGCTACGCCTAGCGGGTTTACCATTGAACTTGGCCGAGCTTTCAATGTTGATGATTTCAGTGTTTTATAATGAGAATTTATGTGACTCCATAGAGGAACCGTGCAAGATACCCAAAAAGAGCTTTTTGGATATTGACATGAAGGGCAAAATCCAGGCCGTTATCGATGGTGAACAAAAGAAGACTCATTTCTATGTCGGGAACCGCACCTTGGCACAGATGTGGGACAGTATAGTCCTAGGTGCGACAACCGTTTTTTTGATCAAGAGATTCTTCCTACACTGTGAGACTGACAGACCCCAAGTTGGGCAGGTAGATACTAGACGTTTTCCATTTACCAAGTACCTATGCAGCTCGGAATTGGACAGAGTCATCCCATACTACATGGGGTATAACACTGTTATGAAACATGTGCACATCAGCATCTAGGTACCTGAGTATGTACGCGTGACGGATATGCATGATTGCCAAGGCACTTGCACTTTTCATAAGTGCATATGCATTTAGTTATAAAATAGGTTTCATAATCAGCTCAGCTCCAATAGTTTTGAGCTATCGCCTAGCATTTCATTACATTATATTGATGCACTGAAATTACCTAATTTCTAATATTTATGTACCTACTCAATTTAGTTAGTTACAGCTAGATAAATATTTGAACGATTTATGTTACTATAATCACCGTTATAAAGTTACTGTCCATATATGAAGCAGTTGAAGTATAGCCATTACGATACTTATTGGAATCTGCTTATAATTCAACTGCATACTTGATAACGACTTAATAGTGTCGATATTTTCCGCGGAACGACCAAAATCACCTACCTCCTCTATGAGAAAGCCACTACCATCCCCAGAAATCAAGTAACTGGCAAATATCGATATACCTATACTAGTTGTAAGACTTTCCTACCTGAGATAATTATTAGTCAAGTGCCTAAAAGCCGTGTCAAGAGTTTGTTAAAATGACAACACGTTGAGTATCACAGCACCATTCATTTACTCATAATCAACTTATATTAGCATTCCACACACACCACAATAACTTATCGATAAAAACAAGGTACAGTATTCTAGTGGTTCGTATGTATCCACTGTGCTCTTAAGAACCAAACTATTTGAATATCTACAAAAAGTCCAATATCTAACTAGCGGATGTGGTCGATATCGTTGTTTCCGGTGTGTCAGAACGAGACTGGAAACCGTTAAAGCCCGTATTACCATGCACAGTGACTGTGTGCTGTGTACTAGACAGTATAGGCGAATTTTCAGTCACATAGTTCCCTCCATAACTGATATATTGATCATCATTACTATACACTTGGTACGGATGATGAATGTATACCGGCACTTCCACAGGTACCTTTACCGGCACTTTGACCGGTACTTTAACCGGAACTTTAACCGGATATGGTACTTTGACCGGATAAGGAACCCTCTTTTCTACCGGATAAGGTCTGGGCACGTAAACGGGCACTCGTTTCTCCACTTCTACTTTCTGTGGAACAAGCACTTCAACTGGTACCGGCACTTTCTTCTCCACGTGGACTGGATAAGGCACTCTCTTCTCGACGGGCACCGGAATCGGATGCGGAACTTTAATAGCATACGGCTGGGGATACGGTACTCTAATCGGAACGTGTTTTATTACTTCGTATGGCTCTTTCACTTTAACTTCCACTGGATAAGGCACTTTCGTTTCGACAGGGTACGGTTGTGGGACAAGAACTTTGACGGGCACCGGATAAGGAACTCGTTTTTCCACGTGCACGGGTACCGGGACTGGCCGGTCGACCGGATACGGCACTTTAACTTCCACCGGATACGGCACCTTCTTCTCCACGTGCACCGGCACCGCATGCGGCACTTTCACTTGTTTATACACTGGCACCTGGTGAACTATCGGATACGGTTTCGGTATGTACTCCTTCTCGACAACTTTTACAGGCACAGGGTGCGGTATTTTGATTCCTATTGGATAAGGAACCTTTTTCTCGACGGTTACCGGGTACGGCACCGGTTTCTCCACCACTTTTATCCTTTCGACCGGCACTGGGATTTTCTTCTCCACATGAACCGGATATGGCTTCGGAACTTCGACTTTATATGGTACCTTGACAGGTTTCTCGACAGTCTTAATGTATCTGTGATGGTGGTGGTGATGGTGATGTTTGATTTTGGTGACGACTCGTGGGTGACTGTGGCTGCCATCGCTCTCTAGGTCCCCGTACGTGTAGTGCATCGGCGAGCGTCCCCGCTTCCCACTGTAACCATAATAATACGGGTTCAATTGTCGTTTTGGTTTGAAGAAAACCATTTTTTTTCTGGTCATAGCTGGAGGGTTTCGAGAATTCGGAACTGGGACGAGCCCAAAAGATTGTAAGTACATCATTTGCTTACTTGGATTCGCGGCGGGATTGGCAGTGAATAGATCCGATCGTTTTACTATTGGAGTCGGTAGGGGCCTCTTGAATTTAGGGTAATGTGAGGGCAGTATCGGCACCCAATCGTTGGGTTCGATTTGATGAGTGAAATTGATCGGTGGTAAAGGCGTAGTGGTTTTACTTTTAATCTTTCTGGTGACTGGGCGGTATACCCGCGGAGTCGATGGCTGAATGATCATCGTCGTCGGCGCCACAGTCGTGGTATTTTTGTACACATATCTAATTCGGTGGTTTATTATACTCTCCGAGGTGTCACGATCAGGTTCGTCAGTAGTGTTAGTTTTTGTTATAGTCGTGTTGTCTTTAGTCAATGTCGTGTTGTGTATAGTAAAGTTCACTTTGTCTAGCACTCGTTGGGGCCATATTCTTTTAGTCCGCAGAACTTTCTCAGTAGTGGTGGTGGTAGCTTCGGTGGTTGTGGACGTTGTGGTCGTTCTTGTCGATGTATTATTGATTTTCGGCGGCCGGACAAAGTCGGCTCGGATACCATTGATCACTTGGACGGGCAAGCTGAACTTCGGGCTTTTTGCAACTACAGGTTTGCCTGTAGACGCGGCAAACACTAACGGTCGGTTAGGTTTGAAATAGTATGCCCTATGGTGTGGCGGTAGCGGGATCACTCTGGGAAACTTGTAAATAGAGTTTGGTGAATGATGCAGCTTCACCGGTTGTTTAGGATAGAGTCGTGGCGGCGGTAGTTTTTGTATCTGTCCGTGGTGAGGTCGTGGAATGTTGACTTTATAGTTTTGTTTCACTGACTTATCGGGGACATTGGGCGGTTTACTTGGCGGTCTTTGTTCAGGTTTGTGAGTGGAGTCAGGTCTCGTCAGTGACTGGTTATGGGGGTTTGGTTGCGCTACGTACGTTGGGTTATGTATTATAGTTACAGCTCTGTTCTTGGACTCTATAGCGAGTTGCTCGTCTACATTGTCCTCTTGCGCCGTCACGCCACTTCCTTGATTGACGACGATCACTAAAGAAATGATCAGGAATGCCGTCTGAAAAGAAAAAAATACTTTTCAATTGGTAGCCAAACATTTTCTCAAATAGAAGCTAGAATTAACTAAGTATGCGAATCAGCGGCTAATCACAAGATATTTTCGGTCTTCCAATATTTTAGTGAAAGAACTTCATTTGTATAATCTTTTTATTAAAAAAAGGTTGACCTATTTGATCATCATATCTATTGAATTTTAGGACGCAAAAGTATTAATTGGGGTCGATTCTGTTGTGCACATTGACAGGACTAAAAAGGGCATTGTCTCTCTCTGTTTTAATAGAAAAAGAAAGTGACAGATAAGTTTACTTTAGTTTAGTACCGGTAAAACATCCCAACTTTGCCTTGCCTCCTAATTTTGGATAGTGTAACATCGGTAAATCTGCGCGCCCGAGTTAGGAGTCACCTTCCCTTGCACTTACCTACAACATTTCTTGACTGAGTGCTGCCATTATTATGACAAGTACATCCCAGACAAAATTAGGACTCTATTAGGACTCTAGCAAAGTTGGGTAGTTTTACGGTACTGACAAAATGCGCTACAGAATCAACACAATTGATTCTAAAGTTATTATTTTTATTTATAATGCAACCACTCTAAAATTCTGTCAATATCTTAATCCGCGAGACACTCTTAAAAGATATTGTATTTACTCTTTACGATTTTTTTTTTAATGTATTATACGGTTATACCTAATACGTGTGCTTTGCATGTTTAGGTTCAAAAACGGAGACAAAAATTCTTATAATCCATCAACGTCTTTTAAATTCAGCTCGTGGCAGTGATAAGAAATTTATATTACAAAAAGACGATTAAATAAGGCATGTTCAGTGCAAATATCTCGATGTTTTATATTTTTTTGTCAGTTTTTACTGTCGACGTCGTCGGTGCGTGCGAAAAGTTTACACGCGATCTATCTTTCCGTATTCCATTTTAGGTGACGTACAACGTATGGCAACAAAGCGCTGAGAAGTTCTCCATTGATTTATAAAAGAACGTAGTAAGTAGATAGATAATTGTTATAACGCACCCGCACTGGTGTTATTAATGGCTCTGGATCCTCTTCCTCATAAATAGCGAAAGGTTTTTTGTTTGAAATTATTGGAAGGTGCGATTACTAACTATTGTGTATTTTTTAACTGATCGGTGTATTGACAAAAAATATTCATCTTGTAATTTAATTCTACATATTTACCTACACTACCTAGTAAATATCTTTGTCATCTAATCATTGTAATTTTTTTACAGTATTTTGAAGTGTAAACTTTCTATAATAGCTAAACATAATACTCGTATGTATTTAAATACGTTAAGATAGGACTTACAAGTTCTTTAATATAATTTATTATTAAAATCAAAGAATGATGGCCAAATAAGACCTGACCAAAAATGGAAGGGGCCATTGATGGATGCTACGCAGAAATGTATATTGATAAAGGAGAATTTAATTACAACAATTTAAAACTTTTATTAGAGCGGGAGTAAATAATTAATTAATTATTTAGGACATGCCATATTTAATCGTGTTAATGGTTTTGAACGCATCTTATTATTACGCAAAACATTCCGTTTTGTTACAAGCTGTAGCGAAGATGTTAATAATTAATTTATTTTCCTTTTCCAATGTTTACTACATTTATTGCTCTATGTGGATATTTTTTTACGGCCGATGTGGGTGTTTTCTGGCAAATAAACATAATTATTGTATATTCCCAACGAACTATAACGATGGGACCCATTTTGTAATATATAAAACAGATAAAACGAAACGGATCGTTTTTGACGCTAAGTGATAGCTGTCAAAGATATGTCACTTAACGTTCGTGCCTCCGTAACGTCGTTGCGTACCGTGCGATTACTAGTGTTGATATTGTTTGTTTTTGTGTTTTTACGGACTCCAATTGATCCCTCCACCTTTGACGACCCTGCTTACGATTCTCGGACTCCGTGTGATACCTCCCATAGCTGACGATTCTTGGCTTGCGCTTATTGGAAACCGACTTCCTACGCTTTGTGATTTTCAGTGAATCACCATGCAGAAACCGCATTCACGTACCAGCACAGTACACACAGTACAGCACGTACAGCAGCGTGTACTTTGTGCAATAGATAAAGAGAGAAGAAGAAGGGCGAGAAGGCATTTTAGAGTGTTGTTGTAACTGTTTATGGGACGTCGCACAATAGGATGTTGTGCGCATGTCATGACTTTAGTGTGGTACCTACCTTGGATGTGCTAGATTTCAGCCAAACATAATTATCACCTCCAGCACCATTTTTGGACGATGTTTTGGAAGATTTAGAATAAAATAAATGAATATTATAAAACTTATTATTTTATTGTATCCTGTATCCACCTTTCTTCTGTCTCTTCTCTACTTCAGTTTTATTATACCGTACTTACACAGGACTATACCGTATAGAAAAGAGTAGGTATACACTGAAATCGTATCCTACCATGTTAGTTGTAAGTACCATACCAGGAGGTTAGTCAGCTCGCCAAGGATTGACTATAATAATTAGGTATGTTAGGGACATGTCTAGAGAAGAGGTACATGCCACAGTAGAAAATAATAGACTAACTGTGACTGTTTTATAAATAATGGCGTCACAGTCGTATTAAATCCTAACCTCAAAACAAAACATAAAAAATGTACGTATTCACTGGTTTAAAAAAAGTAAAACCAATAAATATTTTAACATGTGCCTAATGAACAATCAATTAAGCCATACTTCATTAATGGCCGCGTCAATTTACGGTCAGGTCATAGTTTGTATGAAACTGGCCGACCTTCTTTAGGCCTTTTTACTAAATAAAATATATAATAAATAATTTGAATGAGGTTAGACATGTTGGAAAAATAAATAAATAAGTAAACATAGTTTCCAATATTTTCTTAGTGCAATGCAAAACATTTCAATACTAAAATAAGTATATTTGCACAATTAAACATTGGTACTTGCTAATATTTATTTACTTACTAGATACTAATATAAATAAAATACGTTAGCCCGAGTCACTAAACATTGAAGCATGCATAGAAGTAAATATTTAATAAATAACAATTATTTTGTTACGCAACACATGTTATATCTATTAACTTTAAATAATATAAAATATTTGATTATACTTTACCACACTAATAGCACTTAAATCACAATAAACACAATTCACCTTTATTAAAAACTATATTTTTCATCTATACTTCATATCGTTTACTTCACGTAAACTAACTTCACAGATCACTGTTTTCCCGCCAAAATTCCTCGCGCCATTTTTAAAACGTTTTGTTTTTCCAATAGTATTTTATGTCAAAATTTCTTGAGGTTTGTTTTTTTATTCTAGAAAACGTTTAGTTATTTAATTGATGTACCTACCGATAAGTGTTGCATATTGCAGTGCCTGCGGCCGATTGCAGACATGTACGTAATGATAGATCCGAGGAAGCGCCACTCACTTATATAGCATTCGCGTAATGGGTGGCTGAGTTACAGGACGATTACTTTCTCTGCCAATATCATTGTTATCCCTTAAATTAGAAGTTCTTTGTTCTGGACTGCTAATACCAAGATTTTATGGGCACAAACACATTTTAATTTAATTTTCACATAGTGTGACAGACGGTTCTCCGCTTTAAGTTCTAAGACTTGAAAAATGTAGCAGGTGACAGGCTGGATACGACAATAGGAGAACCGGGTGTTGTGCCGCATCTTAGGAGAGGCCTATGTCCAGCAATAGGGTACACTTTCTATATATATAAGAGGAAAACCTTATATTCTCGTAAAACTTGTAAGTAAGTACCAGACTTGTCGCATTCAAAGAAACGAAACGTGCGATCGAAATTTTTAAACGGCTTAATTTATTCCGGCCGATCTAAAAGCAAAGCCCACGATGAGGTTTTAAGAAAAATTCTCAACGTCTGTCTGCTAAGAGTTTTTAAGTACCTACTTACGTAGCATACTTATTTTAAATTATTTGTTATCTAATTAAAACGCAGAATAACAGCAATAAATAATAATTTAAAACAGAACGAATAAAAATCATAATGTCGTCTACATACGAAAATAATTAAGAATTCATTTTTACGTAAGCCATTAATCAATATTATAATCGTATTAATCAATTCGCGACTGTGCTAAAACTGTTGAGATTTTCTCAGTAATTATCTATCCCCCGAATACTCAAACACCACTTAACTTTAAAGCGATTTTAAGTAATTCTGTCGCTACAGTCAATGTGATAGCATGAATAGAAATTGTTTATAAATCGGCAATTGGGATTTTTCTATCACTTTTACCACAAATTAAAGAAGAATATACTTTTACAGATTTTTTATATAGGTTCTAGATGAAGCCGATTTTTCCTGACTACCTCTGAGAAGAAACACCGAAGCAAACTCAGGGGTCACGGTCTATTTTAAAATCCAGCCAAATTTTTGTAAGGCTCAATGTGGGAACAATGTAGGGTAGCGTCTGCAAAGGCCTTTTGAGGAAAGCGCCATAGCAGTTTGAGATCTCATGTCCTGACAGACAGACTTAAGACTTAATGACTCCTTAAAATTGAGAAGCGTTTGGAGTATTCAGCGATAAATCACTGATTACAAAAATGCACATACTTCTGTTCCTATAACTGTTAGTCACATCTAAATTAGTAGCCGTACGTAAGATTGAACTTACGATTTATTCCCGCCCAATCCGTTATTCAACAATGAATTGTTGCGCGAAATCAGTTATATGTATTTTCCTGCTTCCGTTTATCCGCACGCACTAAAGGTAAAAATGTGTGTAAATAAACTTTATGCAACCAAGTAAATAACACGCAAATTGGTTCAGGCGTTGTTTCTCGCCTTTTCACGTAAATAATTTATTTCAATCACGCATTAATGTCGGTAGTCGAACATTCGAATCTATAGGTATAGGTGTACATATACCTATAGATTCGAATGTCACACACATACATGTTTAGAGTGACACTGTAGTGTCACGTGTCACTCTGATGATCTAATGATATAGCGGATTTGTTTCCTAGCTTGAGATTGTGATGCCCATTGGCCGCCTCTCTCAGCCATCTTCCTTTCCCTCCAAATTAGTTATTGCAGAAATATCCTGCCAACATCACTGGCCACCGATTCCCACCTGAAAAAGACTCACTGAAATTACGTAGACCACTTTCTATCTTGGTAGGTTCATTAATCATTCAGCCCATTACCGTCCCATTGCTGGGTTCGGGCCTTTTCCAAGAATGAGGTTTGGCTTTAGTACACCTTGCTGGCCTGGTGCGGGCCCAGCCGGACTATTCACACCATCGAGAACTTTATCAATTATTTTTTTTGGAATTAAAGAAATTCGGTGTTTAATAATTTAATGGTGTCGATTCTTTTGCGTATTTTGACAGGACTGAATTAAACTAAGGACGTTTGTCTCTTTCTCAAGTTCTCAACCTTTAAGAAACGTGTAAAAGAGCATTATATCTCCATGTCATAGTATCTTCAGTTTGCAATTTATGTATTTATTTAAGTATGTTTTTATATTTGTGTATTTGTTATATGTAGGTAACTATTTTACTCAAGTTTAAATTATTCTATATAATTTGTAGTTTTGATCTATTCTTGTACATCGCTGTCTACATTTCGGGTTTTAAATTCTCCTCTTGCAGGTCTGCTGGAAAAGATTTCTTTTGTGAAATAAATAGTACCTTTGTACTTTGTTCTCCTATTTAATGTTCTCTGTATCTTTTGATATGTGTACATAAATGATTAAATAAATAAATACAATATTTAATTTTAATTACTGTATTTCCTTTAATATCTTAAGCCTATATTTATCATCAGGGAACCTCATCTTCACAATCTGTCTGACTTCTTCGCAGCTATAGCTTTGGATTTTTTTACTATCCTTGTTCCACAAGTCCGATATTTCTAATAACTGTGCCCTCAGCAACTGCGGCAGTTTCGTGAATTTCGACCAAATGTTGATCTTTGTTTCGAATTCTATTGGCTCCTGTAAAGAAACACGCATATACATAGTATTATTCCCTAAAGGTTTAGGTAGAGGTGTAGTATTGTACACTTACATTTTCCATGTAAAGCTGGGTACAGATTATTTGCAACGCAACATGCAATGCAACACGACGGCCTTCGCGCACTTAAACTGCGAACGTCTGTTCCCGGCCGTTTTTAACGCGCGCGCCATGGAGCTGATCGATTTTGAAGTGTTCATGACTATTATTGGTGATTATTCAATTATTTTATTACACCAGTGTAGATTGAGGTCAACAAAAGGCTTTGTTTTCAACCCAGTCGTCATCGCCAGCCATTTTTAAATATTCCATCAAAATGGGTCCGTACCAATAGATGCTTGTTCCGTTGACCGTCCAAATCACAATGCGCACACTCAAAGCGTTCGTCGAAAAATCCGAAAATCTGCGGAAACCAATGAGCGCGCTACGAATGAACGCAGCGTGCGCGCAGTGCGCTCGCGAACACAATAAAATGTATGGACATTGCATTTTACCTTACAAACCTTGTGTTGCAATTAATCTGTACTCAGCAACAAGGCTATTGCCATCTCAGGGCCGTAGCACGCTTGCTACATTTTGCAGCAGAATCGTGCGTTTTTGCGTTCTTTGGCTGCCTTTTGCGTACAAAAATTAATACCGAACGCGAAAATGCGCGATTTTGCTGCAGAAAGTAGTAGCTAGGGTGCTATGACCTTTATTTCCGGGCAGTGACGAAGAATTTTCATTTAGAAAAATTACCCCACACTGCACGAGAATAAATATGTCATCAATCTACATAATTAAGTATATATATCTTACTAACCTCAAACAGCATATAAATATCTTCCAATGTACTTTCCACCCTCATCGCTAACATATATACCAACTCTTCACTGACCGGCTTACTTCCTGCCAGTACTCTCTCCAACACTGACTGACATAGCGCCTGGACTAGTGTACATACTGACATCTCATACATCCGGGCAGGCAGGACGTTGTACCAGCAAGATTTTAGGTCCTTCATTAAGGTGATGGCATTGTTGATTGCACAATCAAACTGCTCATATGATTCGTGGGTCCAGGCAGTTCCTGTAATTTGAAAATTGGTTCGGTTTGTATTTTGAGGATCTACAGCCGGGTCTCCAGGGACCATATTTTTGTTAGAAATAGGCCTTAACCTGATTTTATAACAAAATAGCGATTTGGCCTAAGTGTTTGGTCGTACAAAAACACATGTAACATATCATTTTGTTCGGATGTTTTGTTAGATTTTTGGCGCAGGAGACCCGGCTTAAGAGCAGTCCACCCTCTCACTGCTCCTCAGTTTCATACAAGACGACAAAGACTTGTATCGACGTGTTTCACACAATGTATTTCTAGGGTCGTAAATCGAAAAATTGGTTGCATTCACGGATATAGATTTAACTTTTTATTTAAATGTATATCTGTTGCATGCGTCCGGATTTACGGCACCCATAGAAAATATGAGATTTACTATGGGTGCCGTAAATCCGGAAACGAATCCAAGCGAAGACGAAAACAACTTAAAGCGTGCTCATTAGCTATATTTCAACCAATTATTACATGTGGTGATTCGTGGCGTCTCGCGTCAGTTGATTCAATACTACAGTTGTTTTTTTTCTTAAATGCCTTATTATGTAAACAATCTTTTGGTGTACTTTTGCTTAAAAAGTAGTAACTAAAAAAATCTAAGGTGAATACCGCAAAACTTAAATGATTTAAATGCGTAATAGCGTTCATTTTCTCTAGTGATTGTAGATCGCTTAAGGGGGCTGGTTTGAAAGTTGCATAATAGTTATCAGCCATCCATTGTATTGTGCTTCCTTTATTACCTACCTTTAAATTAGGTGCCTAATCTCGAAATCGGCTGAGACACAGTTCATAAGTTGCATGTGTTTTCTATACATAGTAATCGCAACTCAGTAGCAAGCCATACAAAATTTGTTCAGTGCAGGAATTGAATATGATATGTAGTGCTGAAGTCAATCGCTCAACCACTAAGCCTATAAGATAAAAATATAGTAAACTATAAGATCTTTACCATTAGATTCTATACTCTGCATGATGCTACTCTTCTGGTTTTGCAGATACAGAGATATCTTCTCTAGCCCCAACACCCTCAGGTCCTGGATGCACTCCAGCAGCACCAGAATGAGCTGATCAGCCAGGGTCTTAGGCAGAGTGTTGCACCATGGAGGTCCGAGTAAGCCATGGGCCAGGTAAAAGCAGTTGTTGAAGAATAAAGCTGAAATGTGTAAAATAAGTGCTTTTAAGGATTATCACAAAATGAAGTGCTAAAATTAAGACTCCAAACAACATATTTGTGCAAAAGGCTAGTTATAGTAGTAGAATAATAATTTATTTATTTATTTATATATTCTTTATTGTACACCAGTAAAACATAACATTATACACATAAAACTTGCACAAACAAAAGGTAAATAATTGTACTAATACTACTATGTGTACTTGTTGTGTTGTTGTAATAATGTTAGTCATAATACTAACTAACACATTCATTAGCATATTATGTGGTGACCTTATATACAGGGTGGAGCAAGATTTGGGTGGGTATTCTTTGTTGCAGTAAGAGCGTTGGCCATAAGAAACTACATCAATTTTGAAGATATTATTAACACTTTGCGGGACGCGGCCCGCATATAGACGTGAGAACAATAAAACTTCTATTGTTTCTCATCAAGTGTCCCGGAAAGTGTTTAAAACCCCATCATTAATTTTATTGTAAAAGGGTATGGTCAGCAAGTAAATTGTAATTTCTCAAGAATCTTGAGTGGGGCTTAATGAACTTTTTTTCTCAATAGGACTATTTCCTCCAAACAACCAACAAAATTGTACTTGCTGAAATTGAGAAAAATACAGAAAACAATTTCTCATACATGTTATATGAAAACATACCTTCATATGCACATAATCTAAAATCACTTTGGCTGAGTACTTTCTAGTATTATAAAAAGTTAGTATACATATTATTTATTCACTTATAATTTTATTTAATAATAATAATAAAACTAACTAATAATTATATACAATCATAAAATATAAACTTAAATATGTACACTAATAATTATTGTTAAATAAATAAATCATAAAATAAAATAAATATAAAACTGTGTACCTAGGCGTCAAAGTACTCCTCCTCCTCGCTGTCAATTGGCAGCGTGCCCAGAAGACTGGCAGCATTGCCACGTTGAATGGCAATGCTTATTCTTTGACCAAAGAATAGGCCAGCCCTCGGGTCACGCGTAGCGTCGACCAACCGTTTTGCAATGTCTCTGAAGAGGAGACATGCATTCGGTCCCCATGGCCCGAGCGTTTCGACACCAAACGGCTCAAATATATAACTACCGATAAGGTTATTATATTTGCGCCGTTTGAGTGTCTCTGCGGCTGCAGCTGCAGCGCCAGCACAGCCTGCCGAGCCAGGAAGATGGGAAGGTGCAAGAGTGTCGACGCAAGTTGCGTCCCACACCATGGGCCTACCCAACTTCCATGGCAATAACGACATACCATCGGGTCTCTTGCCATCGTCGCGCGCCAGGCCATTGGGTTCTAAAACAGCGGGCACGCCAGCGGTGACAAGGGCACGACGGATAATGTCGTTAATATTGGCATGCCGTGCTATGCGACCTGCACTTTTGCAGCAAGACAGGCCATGGTGACCGAGGCAGTCGACAGCTTCCCCACAGTGACAGCGATGCGGAGCACCACAAGGAGCGCCTAGGCGTAGGCAAGTAGCGAGCCGAAACGTAGTATCGTCCAACATAGTGCCTATATTGGACGATGGAAGTGCCTGTAACCAAAGACCCGACTCCCATTTTCCCACAGCCAGGAGACGGGCACGCTCAGCAGTATTGCGGGACGTATTAATTAAATCATTTTGCACTAAACTGCAGAGCGGCCCATCCCACTGTCTCTGGGACGACGGATTTTCGGGCAGACTTGAACTCGGGCAAGCTATTTTCCAGGCGTTCATAGCATCAGTCAAGCACGGTACCTCAAAATCAACCAGTATAGATGCTAAAATTTTCCTGGTTAATTTTTCAGTACTGTGAACCGAGGACAGGAACGCCGGTAAACTTACGCTAGAAATTTTGCGGATGCCGAGGCCACCCAAACGAATGGGCAGGGTTGCTTGCAGCCAAACTCGGTCATCCAACGCCACATTTAAAATGGATGTCAAAGAATTTCGAATAATTTTATCAGCTTTCTCTAAAAGTTGAGGATGTTTCCAAATATGAGAACAGCGGAGGTTATAAATAAATTTAGGGCCAAAACAACAGTATCTAATTATTGTAAATGCCGAATGTAGGGTAATTTTGGAAAGTCTTTCCGAAATATCACTAAAATTTTGGATTTTTTCATCCATGAAGGCTGAAAAAGATTCTTCTAAGATGGGGGACCCTAGAAGGTGCAAGGAATTTTTTTCAGTAACTTTAATATGTGGGGCTATTGCGTTAAATTTTAGTAGGGTTGAATGTCTGTCAGTGCTGTCAGGTAAATAAATTTCACATTTAGAAGTATTAAGGTCCAGGCCGAGTAATTTGAATTTTTGTTTTAAGAACTGTAAGTCTTGAAGAACGGTATCTATGTCACCTCCCAGGGTACCGTCATCTAAATACCATACGTTGAATTTAGAATTTAGTTGTCTAATGACAGGATGAATAGCTAAACTGAAAATGACTGGCCCGAGGGGGTCACCTTGTTGACAGCCAACTGCGGATTCCAAAAGGTTGTCCTTGTATAATAATTTTGATGGGTGTCTGTAGCACTGCCAAAGAAAACTGTAAATTTCAGGCATTTCATTTTTGACTTCTGCCAACAAGGTGTCCCGGTAATAATATTATCACAAATATGTACAAATGTAATGTTTTAAGTAATTAAAATATATAATTAATTTATTACATTAAGATTTATAATAATTCTTTGAATAAACATTTTTGCTTACCAATATCAGCCGGGCAGCACTCTAAGTTAATTTTAAACTTCTTTGGTACCAAACTCTGATACATAACAGCAATATCTTTGATGTACCCAACCAGCTTTCTACTGTACTTCTCCGGCAACTTTTCACCCTCCTCTAAATGTTCAACAATCAATGACATTATAGCTTTAACGTTCTGCGATATAACACATTTAGGGAGGAATAGGGGCTTATTAATATCCCACAAAACATTGTTGTCTGAAACATCTATTATAGAATCGTTTTCAATATTTGTTACGGAGCCAACAACAATAATACCATAAGAAAGACTTTCAAGCAGCAGGGTACGGACGTCAGAGAGTAGTTTATCGCATTTCTTGTTATACAAGACACATTCGGTGTCATCTATGTATTTATTTAAAGGTGATTTGTCAGCTTTAACAAATTTTAGGTCAATTAGAAACTTGTTGAAAGAATCTAATTCTATGACAATGTTTTTGTACTGCTCATAAGTGCTATCACAAGACGGTAATTTCATTCGGATACAATCTGCAATAATTTTGTTAAAGAACTTTTGTTGTATAGTTTCAGCAAAGATCTCTATGAATGTTTTCTCACTTTCAAATTGTGATCCAAGAGTCGAGTGGAGAAATTCGAATATAGCAGTTAGGTTATTAAAAATTGTTTGGTAATTCGGTTTACTGGGATCATTTAGATTAAGTTTGATGTTGAAAACAATCGCTCCGGTATGGTCTTCAGTAAAAATATCACAATTGTGTCTTATAACATTGTGAAGTAGTTTGTCGATGAAGAAATGGGAAAACAAACCAAGTTCAGCATGCATTCTGTCAGCGTCATGTAAAGTCTTCAATATTTTCTGAAGTAAGATTTGGTCACTTTGTTGTACTGACAAAGAATAAGTTAAGAATTTTAAGCCTTTTTTCTCTGTCCATGTAAAAATGTCCTCCCATTCCACACTTAACTGCGCTATGTACAAAGCTAGTTGGTTCTCAGCCTGTGCATTGATATTCGTTACAGCTTTCGCCATATCACCTTCGAATTTTAAATTCTTTAATTCTTTTTTATATTTTGTGACAGATAAAATTGCGTCGGCATAGTTATATCTACCGAATTCATGATTTGCCTTCTCCATAATCAGTTTTCCATCAAGAATGATGCATAAATCTTTGAAATAATCAAACGATTTGGTTAGTTTTGTACAATGACTTTTAAATTCTTCATCGTTTACTTGGAACTTTTCTCGCAAACATTTGATGTCATCCATGCATTTCGAGTATAGGGAAACTGCATGAGCTTTTCGATTATTAAAATCATAATGTTCTAAGCTTTTAGTAACTGTAAATTCAACGTAAGTATCGATAATATTCTGTTGTAAGCCCCAAGACAGTAGTTGCACACGATGGGTTAGACTTTTTATATTAGGCAAGACTTCATCTCGATCTTTCTTCAACTCTTCTGTACTCACTTTGTCCGCTTCTTGCAGCACAGCACTTAACAAACTCATTATGTTGACAAGAACTGAGCAAAATCTTTGAACTAATTACAAATACACTGTAAAAACTTAATGTTTAATTTTGTTTCAGTTAAAATACGATTCATAATTCAAAATTTAAATGTGATTTGACATTCAATGTCAAATCGTTTAGAAATGGCTATTATAAGAGCCGCTAAGAGCGAATCCACTAGTAATAATAACTTTATGGAGCGAATACGTTTTGTTTTCCTTTCATTTTTCTACATAATTCTGCACTGAAATCTTCTATGATCTTCTACGTAATAAATAATACGTAATATTATTTATTACGTAGAAGAATAGAAGAAGAATCTTCTACGTAATAATATTATCACAAATATGTACAAATGTAATGTTTTAAGTAATTAAAATATATAATTATGGCACTAATAATGGCGTTGTATTGCATATAGCGTTAGGTACCCAGATACCCAGCTAGATTATGGAAATTGATTATGCAAATCACTCGTTACGAAGAACAACCACGGTTGCCATAGGTTTGTATAATCAATTGAGCTGGGACTCAAGGGCACCACTGTGTTGTGTTCACTGCAGCAAAGCTTCGACAATAACTAATTTTAAAAGTCATAATGAGCGAATGTGAAATTGAATGTTTGAAAAGTGAATTGGAGCATGAAAAAACTTGTAGGTCAGTAAAAAGTAAAATAACAATGTAGTGATTAGTTATTTTTACTTATTAGAAGTAAAATGAGATCTGCACCATAGTCCATATAGCATATAGGTATCTACCATTATCATCCACAGCTTAAATCTACCTACCCACGATTTCTGTTTACTTTAAATGCCACTTTCGTTGGTCCTGTGTTAATCGCTGATCCACATTATGCCTGGCCTGCAATCACCTGCAATTATATCGTTGACACATCGAGCTGCTGGACTTACAAGAGGAAGCACAGGGTGGCACGGCCCACCCCAGAATTTCTAGTGACCCCCAAAAATTCTGACGTCATTTATTGATGTAAAAACTTAACAAGAAATAAACGCTCTTATGAAGTAGTTCTTTAGCTGAAAAGGGCGGCTCTGCTGTTTCATATTTAATTTGAACTTGCATACAAAATTCTAAGTCATTGAGAAGTTTTTCAACAAGGAGTGCCCGCCCACCCTAGGAACAAATTGCTATTTACGCCCAATGACATTTTACATTTACGCCCATGCTGACACCAAATACTTACTACTTAGCAAATATTTAATAGGTACTTACTCAATACGGTTTTAATTCTAACTAAGTATGCTTTACTAGTCATTTATTATCTTCTATATATTAATATACGTGAAGAGAAAACTTTGTAGTGAACCTACCCCTTTTAAGCATATTGCGCGCACGGAGGATGGAGAGATTTGGTTTAAAGTTTATATGGAGAAGGAGTGCAGAAAGCTAAAATTATGGTAATTCCGACCATAGGGCGATCACTAGTACCTAATATCAATTCCATAATGTCATTTATTTAAGTACTGCAATCTGTTAGTTTATTTCGGCCCGATTTATTGGGTCAGGGTCGCGAGTCACGGGTCACGAGACTACTTCCATGTAAATTATTTATGGGATTGCATTTCATTGACATAGATACACGCTATTGTACAAAATTAATCTAGGACTACTGCATAACTATATAGGTAGGTCTAGTATACTTAATTCTTCGGTAAACTGCTTTTTATTTTACGTTTGGTCTTTCACATCTGCTTACCCCTCAGAGAAGAAAAACGGCGTTCCTGAAGCTTTCCATCGCTTTGGATTTATCCTTTAATTTTGCAATTCAACATAGGTAACTTCGGAATTGATGGACCTACCCACCTAGATAAGTTGGAATGTAAAATCGCTAGAAAATAGTAACGCCAACAAAAACTTACGAATCACTTGATTATTCGAGAGTTCCATTCAGTAGGTACTTACATTTTGCTGGCGTAAATTGTACACTTGTCTACAGGTACTGTGAACCAAGCGCTTGTCAGCTACGACCAGACCAATGCTGCAACATTGGTCTGGTCGTAGCTGACAAGCGCTTGGTTCACAGTATCTACCTTTTAGAAAGAAAGAAAAGATGTTTATTGCCACTTTAACAAGAAAAAAAGAGTGTAGTATGGCAATAGGTGTGGGCTTAGCGGATGTTGATCCGTGTGCAGCATGGCTACAGCACGGGTCAACGCTGGTTTTCAGCCCGCTCATTTAGTCTCTACTTAAATCTAATCAATAAATGCGGATGGTTTTACAATATTTACTTAACTTTTGTTATATCTAACAAAAGTTAAGTAAATATTGTAAACCCCCAAATTATACCTCAGAATAATCCAAAGGGTCGTTTAGGTAAATTTTATTCCATACTTTTAACAGAGATTCAGCAGCATGGCAGAACGGGGAACTGGAGAAGCAGATAGTGTTGGTCCAAGACGAACTCCGCAAGAGTGACTACGTCTGGGATCGTGACGATGACTTGATGAAGGAAAGCGCAAGACACAAGGTGTATCTGGATACCATCGAAACGTTGAAGGAACAGCTGCCGGGTTTGAAAGAAAAGATTAAGAACGCTAAGATATGTGGAGCCGGTGAGTTGGTTAATTGAAATAAGTTCATAAGGGACACAGGGAGTCAATCTCTTTATAATTGCATCACGTTATGAACTAGGTCGCGGTCAATCTTTAAGGCCACTTTGATTGCGCGTATCGATGCGCAGAATGCGTATGAGCGGGACGGACAGACGTATCAATATTATAAAGTACCGAGTGAGCAACTGCAGAGCGGCCATAGAGATTGACGTGACCACTACTTGACATGGAAACTTCGTTGTGATAATTCTTGAGGTCCTCCTTGAGGAGAAGTCCAAAGTAAACTGAGAGCAGACGCGCGAGGATTCACTGCCCATGAAGCGCATAGTCATACACAATCATGTGATGGTTCCTAAGGGCTATTCTGTCACCATTTACTAAAATAAAGTGTTATAGAAAATTACGAACATGAGATAAGTAAATAGTTAAAGTAGGTACTTAAAAATCTGATCATGCGCCTTTTCATGTTACAGATTGTAAATTGAAACACGATGATCTCAACATAAATTTGGATATCCTAACACAGGTAAGTAGTTACCGCATACTGCCTCCCTTACAGCTTTTAACACACTGCCTCCCTAATCCCTAAACCTTCATTTTATTACTAGTGTGGTGAGAACCCATCTTGAGCTATTCTCCGTCCGTAGGAGGGACGGGTGTGACAAACTTACCACGGTAGTCCACTTTCAGCCCCTGATGGTGGAATTCGGGAACTCTTAAAGACCATGCTGAAGCTTACCACGGTGCGAACCCTGTTAGGGCACATACGGGGGGGGGGGGGGGGGGGGCTGTAAAGGAGTCCTCCCGTTACCCTCGCTGTTCAGTGCACGGCGACTCCTGCTCACAATGTATCGTTGTCTTCTTTGGGTGAGATCGCAACAGAGTCCCCCTTCCCGCTGGCCCGGCCCGCATGGCCCGCCGCCAGAAGTTTCTATTATAAAATGACATAGGTAGATCCTATAGTATTTTTAATTACTATGTGTTCACGATCACAATCTATCATGGTTGTGGGTCTTGATCTTCAATTAACAGTGATGGAAAAATAGATCATTCCTCAGATCTCGGGAAGAAATTTTCAGATCTGAAAATCTTTTCGAATGAAATACATAGTTAGGTACCTATTCACGAATGATTATTTACAGGCAGAACTGCTACGTACGGTGAAAAGATTTGAACGCCTCAAAACTGACTTGATAAGCACTCTGCGTAGCAAGGAGTGGCGACTGGATTCCGAGTCTAAGGTATGACCTAAGTTCTTCATCTTGAGCTCACAGGCATCCACTGCTAAACATGGCATCCCAATGACGACTTTGAATGGTCATCATCACATTCGGTAAACGGATTGATGATTGGAGTATCATGTATGCTATTAGCATAGGTACCTACAAAATGCTAGTGTCCATCCTCCTTACATAGAATTCAAAAATAACATCATGAAATAATCGTTTAAAAAAATGACGAAATATTAAAAGTATAAAATAATTTTCATAAAAACTTATCAGCTTCTGAAATCCGTGCCACTGCCAAGCTAAGGTGCATTGAAGAAATTAAAGGCCCAGATTAAAAATAAAAGGAATAATTAATATCGGTTCACTTGGCGACGATAACACAGAACAAGTTAACAAAGAAGTCGGTTAAAAATACCTAACGAATTACTAACATTTCTATTACTTATTTCAGTTGTTCGTGAGAGTGAACGACCAAAGATCGTACTTGCAAAACGAGTTGATGATATGTCAAAACAATATCATGAGATTGCACAAGAATAGCACCTATTGGCAGTAAGTACTTATGCAAATAACTTAGTACTCTGATGATAAATACTAAACTGGTGAAATCTAGCTAGATATAGGTACCTAATATAAATGTGATTGTCTGGATTGACTACTAGTATGGGCAGGGCATCCACACACCTACCTAAGGCATCCATACAAGATTGCCTCGTCAGTCATCGGCATGGATGAGGGGATGAGTTTGAAATTTGGGAAAGCTGGATTTTGTACCAGTAAATTGGTATCATAAAGAAGTAAGCAAATGGAGTGATGATGTGTAAGACACTATGTGTAATTCATAAATACGATTGCGTACCATTACACTACTTACTGTCGCAAATACGATTCGAAGAATGAGCTTTAAGCTAATAATAGCTACAACTTAACTTAACTCAAATACTTATTAACACACTATACGTTGGGTTTTTCATTTGAGTGAAAGCATTTCAAACTTTTTAATTCTGATATAAAAATGTCGTGCTTTTTTTTTGTTGTAGTTCTCTAATCATTTGGATTACAGTTCAGATTTGTTTTGTTCTTATTTTACTGGTGGTCTGTTCCAGAAATGTGGCCAGAAAGAACGACGAGCGAGTGTTGGACCCAAAGCGAGGACCTATAAAGAAGATTCTAGGCAACGAGCGGCTCCCACCCATTGCCACATAATATGCTCAAGATTATTATTGTAGAGTTTATTTTCGTACACAGAAGAAATTTATATATGTTATTAATTTTAAGGTAGTATTCCGCTTTTACTGCTTTGACGAAGATTTCTTTCAAAACGAAAAGATGAAAACGCAGCGAGAGAGATATGCCAACACATTGACTGCTACGCAGCAGACCCAATACAAAATCTATTGTTTGTCGTTACGGATGACTGACAAGGCGCTCAAAGGGTTTAGTAAAAAAAAATGGTCATAAGTAGAATTTTTCCATAAAGCAGTGAACACAGCAATTTGTGCCCGATGTACATCCGAAACGTATCCTGAACAAGTACGCGAGTTGTAGTGCACATGTGTTCGTAGTTTTGTGCGTACACTTAGCCCTCTCTTTTTCTCTAAAGTAAAGGAATAGTGTTATTTTAAATAAGGTAATTTTAATGGTGTATTTTCGGTGAGTGGAATTCGTAGGGGAAAAAATTATATTAGCACTCCATTGACTTAATACTCCGTGATGTTGTGTGCAAGTGATTACTGTACTTAGATCTAAATAGGATTTCTTAATAAAATATATTCTGGGACTTAGATTAGTGTATGTAGTATTAAATGTATATTCACGACTGCAAATAAATAGGTACCTAGATTATATTATAATTTTACAAAATGTCTATTAAAATTACGAAGAGAGAAATACCTACTAATTATTCACATATTTATTGATATTACCTACACGTAGAGTAAAATAAATAGTACAAAATATATTAAATGTTTTATTTCCATTTAAAGAAATACACAAAATAATTTAACGTCTTAGGCTACGGCCAGACAGCGGTTTTCCGCTCTCGGTTTTTTTGCTTCCGCATTCCATCAAAACGCGCGTGTAGCACAACGATATCCGGATGTGGAATTTTTTCTTTGGGGATGTCGGAATTGATAGTATCTCGGTATATTATGTCGGATTATTAACCTATAGGATACAAAAAACCAATCAGCCAGCGAAATAACGCATTCTAGCCTTAACTAAAATCTAATTATGCAAATATGTTGAACACTAGTTGGCAGTATTGCTAAGTATTTCGTATAGTTTTTGTGTACTTGGTCGGAAAGTCTATCGTCGTACTCAAGTATTCTGAATCCAATTCTCCCATTGGTCTTCGGTATAATGCGGCTGAAAAAAAAAAAACGTACTTATATTTTAGAATCAGCAAGCTGTAGCAGGTTCAATGGTGGTCTTGCTCCCAAATACGAAAGATTTATCGTCATGACCTGTCATTTTTTTTAGATCAATTCGAAATGATGGATATTATAGGTTGACCGCTGTAAGTGCGGCCCTCCTGATGGTTCACGGGACGCGGGGCGGCAGATGTCAATTAACGGATGCTAGTGCAACTGTGACAGATATCAGTGAGAAGTAAATTATTATACATTAACTATATTATTGTCTTTATTACAATGGGAAGGCATCGGAAGAGCCGCGCTCATGCCGGTCGAGCTATTGATTCAAAAGGCAGGCGGAATATACTAAAAGCTACACCCAATTAATTAATTAGCTAACAAATGGACACCTGAGCCCGAAAACAATACTATTTTTTGCGTTTCGTCCCATAATGGAGTAATTGAAAGAAGTATGTAGATATATACCTACCTATATTTTCACCAATAAAGATTTAGAATAATCTATAAAAAATCGTAAACAATATCAAGATAATTATTATTATACACTGTCGATCCGTCTGTTGCCGTCTCAGTGATATAAAACGACGGCAGCTTTTGACGACAAATCGTCCTTTATATGTATAGGGGGCTTATACATCACCGGGGTCATTATACCAACGTTTTTGGGGACCACCGCGTCGACCTTAGCCCATCAGTCTTAAAGATTTGGCCAGCAATGGGACTAATAAATATAAAAGGAACTTACGAGTGACACAGTGATGCTTGTCGAGATGCAGCCGCAAATGTCTTGGACAGGCGCACACGTACCCGCCGGCCGTGTTCACGCAAGAATGGGAACACCCATCTGTCTCCAACTCGCATTCATTTATATCTGTGAAATTATAAATGTTACTGTCATAATTTATTCAAGTCAGTCGTAATTTATTCAACAAAGTAAAGTCATTTATTTTTTGACGTGTCTTAAAAGGTGCGATATATTTATTGCAAATGATCTTCAAACTAAATGTTTGGTCCTTCGAGCCGGATTCTCTATATACCTACACAGCGCGTCATGTAGACGCAAATCAGCATTGTGTCTTACAAGCAATACATGCCGATAGAAGCAAAAATGTTGGATATAACCCTAAACTTGAATGATGAATTGATGATGCTTGCTGTTGCTTGATCCGACTCGAAAACCAAAAATATAGGGTGTTCCCTACAATTGATGCTTATTGGTCACTGTATCTAGTCTATTGTGTGATATCAGGGATAATTATGTTTCGAAACATAGTCGCGCTCCGAAGCACCAAAATTAGCAAGTATTCTCAGAAAAAAAACATGTTTTCAGTTGGTCCAGGGCACGCACGAAATTGTCCCTTCTGTCATCCGAAGATCTTTGATCTTGTTGCTTGATCTGAGTGCTACTTACCCAGACACCTCTGGCCGGCTCCTAGCGACAGATATCCAGGTGAACAAGAGCACCGGTACGCGCCCTCCGTGTTGACGCACAGCTGCGTTGAGTGGCAATGATTTGTGTCTACCATGCATTCGTCCACATCTGTACATAACGATATAAAAATGCAAAAAAAAATTAAACGCTTTCCATTCCACAATTATTAGATATTTATTGAGTTACTTAATATTTGTAATAAAAGAATCTAATCATAACAATGACCGAGATGATAATTATGATGATAAGAAGTCAGGAAATTTGGTCAAAAATTAGGGATTTAATCAGGAAATCTTATTTTTGGGTTTGGTAACCTTACTCGAAAGTCAGAAGACCTAATAACTGAGCAAGATTTTTTTAAATGCGACCACGAGTCGTTTCGCCTAGCGTCGGAAGGCCCCTACTAGGAAATGACCTGGTAAAGGTCACGTGGTGTTCTAAAACGAAAGCGTTCAGCAGTGAAAGAAAGAAAATTGTTTTATTTTGGACTCTTACAAGAAATAAAACAAGATAAAAAAATAAGAAAAATACACAAAATTGAAGCCACCTGCACGTGACCAAAAATGGCCCCTATATCAGCATAATGATGCGACATTTGGAGAATTTATATTTATATTATAGAGATTAATATGATACCTACATAGCTAATTAACATTTATTATACAGTGGAGGTCCAAAGGATGAAAAAGAAGTTGACAACTACGAAAAGCAAGACATGTTATTTTTACTTAAATTTTTGATTTCCAATGGAGTCAGCTTTAACATAATAAACAAATAAACATGGAACTTACCATCGCATGTGTTAGCCGAAGTGTTGTGCCTAAATCCGGGGTCACACGGACCTCTCTCACTGTGGTCTAAGTTATGCGTTACATTGACGTCGTAGAACACTGTCGACGATTGTGAACCTAAGACATAATCAAAGTGTAAAAACTTATAAAAATTCAAGATTTTTGATTTTCTTCTATTCCCCAGTGTAACGTGACTTCGGGTGGTCTTATTAATAAGGATTGCGACCACCCGAAATCATGTTACGTTAATTATTGTAAGTTACGCATTTTACGACCTCTCGTAAAATACCGATTTAACTGCACTACACACAAAAGTTTGTTTTTCTTTTTTTATTATTATTATTAGTTAGTTGACGTAACGTGATTTCGGGTAATCGCAATCCTCATTCATAAGACCACCCGAAGTCACGTTACACTAGGGAATAGAAGAAGAATAGTGGTGAATAATGTAGTGCAGGTCTAGGTAGATACTTCTGTTAATACTTTCCAAATAAATGAAAATTAATGTGTTAAAATCGTTACATAACAAAAGCAAAGCCTCCGACTTTTCCCGTACATTTTGTTTAGACCCGGAATAATGATCTCGGGTCAATAAACCGCGAGTTTTATAGCTCGAGCCTTTTAAAAATCAATTTGTCTTCATTTAATAAAACGCTTTTATTAGTTTCACTTGTAACCAACTATGTAAAAAAATCTTGGAAGTTAAATTTGACCCACTTCCCGGTTTCCGATTGAGCTGAAATTTTACATACACGTTTAGTTGAATAAGAATAAGAATAATTTATTTTGCATGATAATGAGTACATTAAGTTGGTAGGTATACTAGCATAGTATTTTGTCCGTCATGATCAACCAGAATGTGGTGTACAAAAATGAAATAATAAAATAAAAAATAATTAGTCAGTCAAATAAAAATTCAGATTCCAGTTACAATTAAAATATCAACATGTCAAAATGTTCCATCAATTACTAGTAATAGTCAACTACTGGACTACTGGTACTAGTTGGATGACAAAAGCGTTTTCTTTAGTTTTTTTTTAAATTATTATATTTATTATTTTCATAATCTCGTACTTAAGTATTTATTTTATTTTATTTATTTATTTAAGGCACACCAACGACAGTTTAAAATTAGATGATTTCTGATATATTTTACCTGAGGAACTGTAGATTTCTTCGACATCTGACGAGTAATGTGACTTTATCATCTCGGGCTGATTCTCAAACGTAACGTCTGGTAAGTACGAGTTCTGAAATAAATTTATTCTACTTAGCCGATCACCGCACTTGTCAGTCACGATTGAAGTTACGGGTGCCTAGGATGCCGTGCCGATTCAAACCAGCGCGTATTTATAAGTGGAGGGAACTCACTACAATCCTTAGTAATATTATAAATGCGAAAGTAACTCTGTTTGGTTACATAGGTGACATGTTCATGTATGAACAAACCTTCTTCAAATAAAGATTAAAAAAAAAACTCTGTTTGTTTGTTACCTTTTCACGACTAAACGGTTGAACCGATCTTGATGAAATTTTACAAGGGAATAGGATGCAACATGTACTTCCTGGACATATATATTTTTTTTTTATCACAGCTTCCCTCTTCCTCCCTGACGAAGTCGCGAGCACAGCTGCTAGTAATATAATTATTATTTGTACAGATGGCTGCATTAATAATTAGTCACGTACAAACTTAAAACGTAACTTACGGTTTACAGGTTATTCAGATAGGTATCTTTACGTGTTAAGTAACTTCTTGAATAGGAATTCCTGAAAAGTCTAGTGTAAAATATCGTTGAATATAATTATGTGTATACTCACAACATCACTGCTATCTTCTTTGCTGTCATAAACGTCGTTTTCCGTTGGATTCGGACTGGGGTTACATAGAGGAAGGTCGGCACATTTTTTTATCTAAAAAAACATCCGATCACATAAACTCTAGTCATAATATTCAGGAGAACGTTGTATTATGGTTGATTGTATGTACCAAAGGAATATAATTATGTAAATTATGCAAAAATGTCAGAGTGCAGGCGACACGGATTTATCATTATACACAGTAGGAGCTGACCTCGCACTGTATAAGCTTTTCGTACAATGAAAGGTCAGCTTATATTGGAAATGTCTGGGCAGTTCAATTTCGGCCCTGGAGTTCGTAGTAAGCCCCAAGATCATTAC
Source organism: Allophyes oxyacanthae (assembly GCA_932294325.1). Lineage (NCBI taxonomy): Eukaryota > Metazoa > Arthropoda > Insecta > Lepidoptera > Noctuidae > Allophyes > Allophyes oxyacanthae. The sequence continues at coordinate 11,790,057 of OW028629.1, forward strand.
AAATAAACCAAATAATATAGGTGTTATATCGGGTTTCCAAAATGAGCGGTTCCGCTATCTAGCAGTGGTCAGTATTTTTAGATGTGGCAGGTGCAAAAAATGGCCTTTTAAATGATGACCAGAGATCTCAACCCTGGTCAACGTTCAATACAGTTTATATTCGACACTTCTGGTTATCGTTTAGAAGGCTGTGTTTTACACCAACCATATCAAAAAAATTATACGGCCCTTAGATACCGTTCTCAGACCCGTATAGGTGTTCCCTTTCCACTCGTACTACATTTATCATAAGAAAGAGTGAGATATAGGATACTAAAGCTTAAAAACCGAGCGGTATACTGCTACGCGCCATGGGCCGCGCGGCCCATAGACGAATTATTTTACCAGTAATGATGACGTCATGGGCCGCGTGGCCTATGAGAGGACGAGAGCCCTATGAGTAAATGCTGTAAGAGTTTCCAGAAAGCTTAAAACCCTGAGTTCGAATAGTATAAAATGTTGTTTACCTGTACATTATCCCCATCGCACTTGGCCTTAGTCTTGCATCGTCTGGTCCTGGCCTGTGTACCAACACCGCAGGTCGCTGAGCATTCCGACCATCGCGACCACGGCGACCAGCGAGGCTTAGATTCGTCCACCTACAATATTAGACCCTACTTCAAGATTTTTCATTACTGGGAGACACACGTTTTTAGAATCTAAGTCATTGATAACATTCGAATGTTGCTAACCATGTCAGAATTTATTTCAATTACGTAATATCTACATGAGATTTTGTTATACAGGATATTTTTTTATGTAGTGCGCATAACGTTTAGAGTGATTCAGTGTCTGTTCCTAAATGAAACCGCAGTATTGGGATACACTTTAAAACAAAACGAAAATTCGACTTAGTATGGGGCTCATAATTTACTAGCGCAAGCCATAGAAAATCAAAGTATTATTTGGTTTTGGAGTGAATTTAAGTTCTGCGGTTGCATTTAGGAACAGACAGTCAGACACTGAATCCTATACCACACTATACCTTTTTGAAGCGAGTGTTATATTAAATACTCACATCACAGGGTGGCATATGACATTTTCTTTTGTCCATTGTCGGGCCCTTACAGGCTGATTCATCTAGAATTATCTTCTCTGATTTGGTAGAATTATCTGAAATAAAACTGCTTGCATAAGTCAGTAGGTTAACATTGGTCCCAGAGATGACCCTTGTGGTACACCTTAACGAAGAATAGCCGCAAGAAGACTTGTATAGCTTATGGCTACAGCATGAGCTTTATTTCTGAGTTAAAAGGATGATACCTTCACCGGATGTGAAATTAAAATACTTCTATCTTTTTATCTCTGTGGAATTAGACGATATCCTTTATCAAAGGCTTTAGAAGAATTGAATGGTTCGGTTTAACAAAGTTCCTTGAGAATAAAAAAGGACTATCATAGTTTCTGAACTGTTTTAAATCACTTTAAGTAAACGTTTTCTAGACAAGAATAATAAAGAGACGCGGCACATTGTGTCACGGCGCAAGATTGACCAATCAAACGAATCTGTTCAAGAGTGCGTCATATCAGAACTAGTATTAATTGGCTATGGCGCGTCACGATATGTCACGCAAGTATATTTCTATCTTTACAATTCTTCTCACCAATAGTATTGTTATTGTCGTCGATATAGTGACAGGACCTTGACCTCTGCTGATATCCTAGTCCACAAGTGGCGTTACACAGCGACCACTGCGTCCAAGTACTCCATTTAGCTGGCACTAAAAATAATAATCTGTGTTAGAAACTTATGTTCACCAGGGGAATAGAATAGAAATACTGTTTATTGTACAATTGGCAAAGTCAGCGGTCGACCACCCTTAAGGTCAAAATCGCTTGGCAAAACCGTTCGCTCTAAGCATAAGTGTATCGTGACTTCGTGAGATGTTCAAAGCAAATTGTTTGTAGTGGTCGACCGCGAGCTTGCTTGACTGTAAATCTGATAAAATAGGAGCAATGAACTTAATAATTACAATTAACATTTTAAGATTATACAATGGGCGATCTTATGGAGATTTCTTACAGACAAACTTTGGATGGACAAGTACAGCATGTAAAAAAACGAATGGGAACGGGAATAGACATCAAGTAGCATTCTATTATATTTAACAGTTATTATTAATAAAACAGTTTTAAAAAGTTGTTCCTAATTGCCTTTCTTGTGCAGGGTTAAACCCCCGAACTAAATTAATGGCGAAATCCTTGGATTAGTGGCGGATTTACACATTTGCCGCCAGTAGGCTATTCAAATTTTGCCACCTGACTTCTACAATTCGATACCCTAGTCCACAATCACATTAATTACAATTTTCTGTATTCAATTTTCTCAATAACATTATTACATGTTGAATTGTTTGTGTGGGCCTAATAACATTTAGGTATATAAATCTTTTAATTTAAGTACCTAATACATTAAAAATATTGTCCCATGTTTACCGCCCCTAAAATTTGCCACCCTAGGCAGAAACCATTCCTTGTATTAGGCTTGATGAAAAAATATCAATACCTACATTAATATTATTTGTTCGATGTATCTTTGAGCGATATTTAATGTACCGATATATCGATTTATCGATATAAAATTCCAACTATCGAAAAGGTATATAAATCGATAATTTATTTAAAAAATTACATTTTATGGTCGACTCTGTTCCTTTTGTATTTGAAAGGAAGCCACAAAAAAAAACTTGATTTAGTTGCGGGCACTACTATTTTTTAATAAAAATATTAATTTCGATATTGATATTTTTTAATATATCGATATTTTTTTGCATTTCAGACATCCCTACCTTTTATGGCCACATTAAACCTCCGATGCGCCGTGCCCGCCTCGTTTTCAACCACACAGATGTACTGGCCTGCGTCTCTGACGTCAGCGCTCCATATCGCTAATAAACTGTTACCCAACACTCGCTGTATGTTCGATAAACTCTCACTCAGTGCTTGTGTATCCTGCGAATATTTAAGATATTTTTTATACTGAAAATACAAGATAGGTACTAATTGTTACCCGCGGATTCATAATATAGCCTGTATTAGCGTTCGTTTACAATCTATACTTTTAGTAGCAGAATCGGGCGTTTTCGCGTTCGTTGGCTGCCTTTTGCTTATAAAAAGTGAATAACGAATGCGAAAACGCGCGATTCTGCTGTTAAAACTATCGAGTGTGGATGGGCCCTTACTCAAGGATATTGTAGCTTTCTATTTTAGAATCAGTTTAGTAGTTCCAAGAGATTACCCCCTACATACAAACAAACAAATTTTACCATTGTTTTTTTAAAGTCCAAGGTACTTCACCTTAATAATAACTTTTACAGAAACAGTACCTTCAACCACGAAATTTTCGGCATTGGATGTCCGTCCGCTTCACATTTCAGTACAACGCTTCTCTTCATCGGTACAACATGACCTTCCACGATGTTGGTGTCTACATTGCCAGCGATGGACGGCGGTTTTTGTACGGTGACGTCGAACACGACCTCCGTGGTGCCTACTTTATTTGTCATGATGCAGGAGTATTTTCCACTATCTGATACTTCGGTTTTGTTGATGGCCTAGTTGAAGAAAGCAATTAATTTCAACGCAGGAACACCATACCTAGTTCCTCTACATATTGATTGTAATAAAGATGGTTTGTTTAGTGAACATAATAAAAGCGATTTAAATAATCTTTTAAAAAAGTAAAAACCGACTTCAATATACTAAAACGTATTATAAAACATAAACATAGTATAATTAGTGGTAGAATAAAATAATTTTCTTAAAAAACTTAAATTCTGAAGTCAGAGCCATATATAGCCAATACTGTATATTATATAAAAATAAATAAAAAGATACATTCAAATTGAGAACCTCATCGTTTTTAGGAAGTTGGTTAAAAATTACATACCAGTGTAAAATTGTCATCAGACAGGAGCATCCTCGTATCCCCACCGATTTCGGTATAGGGATGCTTGATCCACATGACGCTGGGCAAGGGACTGCCCACAGCTGGGCATGCTAACACCAACTGCTTCCCGAAGCCAGCCGTTACCTTCTTAGAAGATTCCTTGGGTGGAGGTGGTGGTACTGGAAATATCATTTGTCATTTGCGGTTTATATAATTTTACGCATTTTACAGCTGCATGCTAATAGTTCCTAAACTTTTATACGTTTTCTAATTTGCCTTAATATAACGGGTCCTAAAATAGAACCCTGCGGGACACCTGCTCGGACCCGTGGTTCCATGCGACTGTAAGAGATTATGTCAAGACGATTGGCAGCAGCATCTTACTGCGTGCGAAATATCCCGCGATAGCCAATCCTTGTATATTTACTCCTTATTTTATTAGTAAGGCGGTTAAACGGGGATTACATTAGGCCAGAGCTAAAACACGTAATTTTATGCCGCGCCGATCATATTGCAGTGACGCTCGAACTTGAAGCTAAGAGAATACAGTACGGCATTTTTGATATGTATTCTGTCGGTTGACAAAACAAAGACAGGCGCGCGAATGGAACTCTTTTTTCGTTTTGGAACTCTTTTGGCTCGGACACTTTTGAGCGCGGACCCAATCTCCATTGTAGTAGTAGGTCAATGATAATGAGGGTCAACTTAATTGTTTCGCGACACTTATTTCGTAATGTAAACTTTGCTGTATATTAGAGGTCCCATTGAGCTGTGGAAGTTAACTATCTATGAAGATAAACGATATGAATTTGTAAAGCACTTACCCAACACATCAACTAAATACACAACACTGGTATTGGCAACTTTATTCTTCGCCACACACGTATAGTTCCCCGTCTGTTCTTCCCTAGCTTGCTTCACCACAATCACTTCCCCGAACTCAGTGGACTCCATGGCGTCATCAAAGAACTTCAAAGGAACATCATCTTTGAACCAGTATACTTCGGGTACTGGGTTCCCGTACGGATGGCAGTGTAGGTAGAAAGATTGGCCCAATATCACTTCTAAATGAACTTCTTTGTCTGTCGTGTTGGCATTTTGGAATAGTGTTTGGAAGATTTTTGGTGGTTCTGGAATAGTAAAAGAAGAAAGAAAATTAATAGTAATAATCTTTTTTAAAAACAAGCTTTTATTTAAATTATCTAAAAAAAAGAAATTAAATGAAACCCACCAATTTGTTACATTACACAATTTATCATATAAATTATAAGTAAATTTCGCGACAAGCTTTTATTATATAAATTGTAATTGTGTACCCGAACATACAAAGATTGCATGATAAATATTTAGATATTTGTAATATGAACCATATTATGATTCATCTATCACACGTGTAAATTAAGATTATTCTGGTATGAAAAGGTTAGAAATTTTTCAAATTTCGCCTAGAGATCGTTATAATATGTGTAAAATTAAGAAAATTTTAATTAGTTCCTGTGGCTAAACTACTGATTGGATTTGATTGAATTCTTGTGTACGGTCACAGAATGTGATACCAAATAATGGGATTTAATTTAATGACGTAACGTGGTCACCGTCCTGTATAACTTACCAAGTACATCAAGTTTCAGCTTCCTCTCGCTAGTCCCCCCTTCATTAGCAGCCACACAAGTGTACACGCTCGCTTGTCCTATCTGAACATTGTTGATCACCAGGTCAGCATAGTCGATGTCGTAGGAATTCTCGCTGACTACCCTCCCTTGCTTTATCCACTGTATATCGGGGACGGGGCTCCCTGTGGCTTTGCACGCTATTCTTGTGCGGGAACCTTGCTGGAAGAGAAGACAAAACAAAGGTCAGGGGGCCTAAAAAGGCCACATTGAGCATTTCATCTAATGATCTGCATAGTAACTGTCAAACAGATGATTATTGAATATGAACCTTATGCGGATGACATTAAGAGTTGTCAATTAAGTAGATATTTTGACATTTGTAATATGAATCATATGTGATTCATCTAAAGCGGCCTTTTTAGCCCCGCAGGTGTTGGTAGTTTTAGTTTTTTTACTACTATTTCCTGACGTTTCGTGTTCATTGTATTAATAGGCTTCCACTGCGAAAGGGTAATAAGCAAGTAATAGCTGGACGCAACGGACACTAACTAGCTAAAATAGGTGTTTCCTTCCATTAAGAAAGAGTTTTGACAATTGCCTTCCACTGCAAAAGAGAAATGAAGAACGAGTTCGTTATTAATTATTTTTACTTGTCCAGTCCTCTCCGCTGGACTCTTTGTTGCTGGAAGCATTTCTATGAAGTTTACCGTTGTGAGTTAAAGGGAGTCCATACGGAGCCCGCTCCGTTGCCAGTGGAAGCTATTGTTGTTAAAAGATGTTCTTAATTTTGACAAAGTCACAAGTCAAAGTTTTATATTTCAATTGGGCCTTTGCCGACACTTTCAAAACGTCGTGATTCTAGGTGTTCCAAGTGGGTTGGTCCTGGAGAAGATACCGGCAAGATACTCCATAGAATTATACTGTTTATTGATTGCATAATAATACTACAAAGCTTTGATAGTAAGCTGTATTCACAGTAGCGAAGAGTCCATACAACCCGATTCCCATCGGCTTCCCTTTAGGAATTGGTTAGTGCATAGACCAATGTAATAATATATTATTTACTCATCCAACTGACAAAAAAAGGCTTGTTATCCAGTTAGGTCGAGCTCTTCCAGACATGACTATATATAGTTTACAAGAGACTGTATGGATTTTTGTCTTGCAGCAATTTTTAGAGGGCATTTTTGGGACGGCTCCCCTTTTAAAACTGTCACCCTTCGCCACTGGTACTCACCACAATTTCCACTGTCCCATCAACAGTGAGTCCCTCGCCGTCACTGAAGGCCACGATGTCCTTGACCTTGGCCCCGGCTACGATGCTCACTCGGTACACTATATGAGTTGCCCCAGCCTTGTTGATGGCGTCGCATCGGTATAGTCCTTCAGATTGAGTCGTTATGTTGGTACTTGATATAGATGAGTTGTTTTTTTGCCAATTTGTGTTACTGTGGAGTAAAGTTTTAATATAAAGGATATTTTTTATGTAGTGCGCAAAATTTGCAGAGTGATTCAGTGTCCGTACCCAAATGCAACCGCAAATTAACTCCAAAACAAAATAAAAAAAATATTTTGTATGACTTGCGCTAGAAAATTATGCGTATCCCCCATACTAAGTCGAATTTTCGTTTTCTTTTGAAAGTGTATCCCAATACTGCGGTTGCATTTAGGATTACTTGAATAGAGACTGAATCACTCTACAAATAATTATACGCACGACATAATCCTGTACATAAGGTCCTACCTTGCTAGACCCGATCCCTTTAAAGGCTTATTGTAATTGTTCCGACCTGTATAATGTGTGCTATACTCGCGATACAAGAAAAATGGTTGAGGAGGCTTCGTTTTAAGAAATCTGCAGCGTAACAATATGTAATTAGTCTAACAGAATTTATTTAAAGTCTAATAAAATAAGGGGCATGATCTTTCTTTCTCTCTCTAACGCTGAGTTATGCACGATGTTATGCTGCGCGTATACAATAAACTTTTACATAACTTCATAGTGCTTGTACTTTATCCCTGGGATAACCTCTCTCATAGGTCGGAACTGTTGGAAGCAGTTATGAGTAAAATACAAACTTGTAAGTCCATGACAAGGTAGGTGCCGGCGTTCCCTTCGCGTTACATTCTAACGTAGCGTTGACTCCTGCCTTCAGCTGCACATCTAGCATATCGAACTCCGATATGAACGGCGGTACTGAAAGTAAATGTTAAAAAGGGTTTCTAGTTACATGGTCATGTGTTTCTGGCTATACAGGGTTATTTGTAAAACACCGGCAATGCTATAAGGGGTGAAACTACACATCAATATAAACAACTTTTACTATGGGACAAACCATGAAATCGCGAAAAAAAATTCAAACTTTTCATACAAAAGATTATAATAACCTTCCTCCATCAAAATGTATGAAAAGCTTGAATTTTTTTTCGCGATTTCATGGTTTGTCCCGTAGTAAAAGTTGTTCATATTGATGAGTAGTTTCACCCCTTAAAGTATTGCCGGTGTTTATATAAGTGTATAAGGTCTTATTTTAGTTATGCAAAAAATATTTTAAAGCTAGGCTCTATGAATAATATATGGTAGGATTCATTTCAAATATCAAAAATAAAGCTGCATTAGATTCAAAAATGATGTAGGCATTAAGATCCGGCGCGGCAACGCAATGCGTGTATGTGTCAGAGTAGCCGAGCCCGCCAGGTCATGTGGTCGAGTTCATGACCTTAGTGACATTCACAATCGTAGAGGAATAAAGGTTGTATGCAAACGGAAAAATCTATTATTTTAATTAATTTTGAAAAACGTATAAAAATATGTCGATATTATTAAAAATTTTGTTTGATGAAAAGATCTTTTGTAACCTATAGATTTACCTCCTTAAATATTTTGCATTATTAAAATAAGACCGTATATTTAAGAGAGGTAGGGCATAGCGGGACTTATGCTCAAAATTGGAGCTGGGCGACTGGGGACCTCCACCTTGCAGAATCAATACATTGGTATAGTACGCGCAAATGTTTATGAGCGCTCTGAACTCTCTCCCTCTAGCACCTTTAATAGTTCGCTTATTATAGGTGCTAGAGCGAGAGAAAGAGAGAGTTCAGAGCTCAGTTCAGGGCTCGTATAGATTTGCGAGTACTACGTCTCCCTTACCTAAGACATTTAACGTGAACTGCTTAACGATGGTTCCATGAACATTGCTGACGACACATTTGTATGTCCCGGTGTTGTGTGACTGTATGTCGATCAGTTTCAGACGGTCCTTATCTTCGAACACCAAAGGTTTGGAGTTGAACACCCATTTCGTCTGGAAAATAGGATAATCACATTTTTGATTAATTTACAATTACATACATGATTTACATCCTGTAAAATTAGTTGTTATTTATAATATAAAATATCAAGAAGAAAGAAAATACTACTAATGTTATACTATAACTATAAGTAATCAATTTACTAAAAAACTGTCGCACAACTTTCCATGAACAACGGACCGCAGATTGTCATACCACATTACTTTTACCAAAACTGTTGCCAACGCCATCTAGCGAGAGATAAAGATGCCTACTGGAAAACCGCTCATTGGCCAATGTTATGATGTCGTAAAATACTGACCTTAGTTCTCGGTTTCGCGTCAACAGTACAATCAAAGTACCAATCATCTCCTCTGACGACCTCCACATCTCTGGTCTCATTTTCTACCCACGCTGGTGGCCATTCTACTATAACTTGTACTTTAGAGTACGCAGAACCGACAGCGTTTGTCACGACGCATGCATACGTTGACGCATTGTCTCGAGATACGTTTGATAGTTGAAGAGGACCGATTGATATGAGTTTTGCGTTCTGAAATGAAAAAGTTAATAACCACCTCCATTCACCAGTGTAAATTGGACCTGCGTAGTTACTTAACTCATAGATAAATTTTCGATTTTCTTTAGAAACCGAGCACCGGTCTACTGCGTAACTAAAATGGTAATGAATATCGACACTGGTAATAAACTTCAATACGATTTTGAGAGACTAAACTTCGAGCTACCTTGTAAAAAAATACCGATCATGAAGTTGGGACTCCTATCTTCATTATCAGTAATTTTTTTACAAGGTAGCTCAAAGTTTAGTTTCTCACGATCGTATTGAAATTTATTACCAGTGTCGATGTTCATTACCATTTTAGTTACGCAGTAGACCCACAGAAAGAAGACCAAAAATATCTGACAAGGATATCGGTTAGTTTACACGACAAGTTGGTGTGCGGAGATCAAACAGCATCAGTTCTGTTAATATGGTTAATTAATGTCCCTCCAAAATTACAAGGTGAAAGATTTGCAATGTCCAGGGGTGCTAAAAAGGCCGCTTTAGATGAATCACAATATGATTCATATCGTCGGCCTAAATCGTTAACCTGCTAAGTACGTTTTGACATAGTTTACAGGACGAAGAAAAATCTGAATAATATCTCTATTAATTTAGCAATCAAAATTCTGAAAATCCCGTTGGTTTCTATAATTTTTCTTGATATTTTAACACTATATGTAGCAGCATAACTTATAAACATTTTATAAAATTTAGGAAAAAAAAAATATATTTAGCAGTTTGTCGAATGAAGTTTCAATATGTTTGAGGACTTAGCAGTTAAAGTATGGTGTATGAACTGTGCAGTAAAACGAATTCAATCAGTACCTAATCAAAGTATTTATTATAAAAAATTTAAACGATACGGTAGATATTAGATTGAACTTTTTAATTGGTATAAAAAGTAAATTTTGCCAAAAAATGGACTTAGCGGGTTAACGAGTTAGGCCGACGATATTACAAATGTCAAAATATCTACTTAATTGACAAATCTTAATGCCATCCATCGGCATAAGGTTCATATTCAGTAATCATCTGTTTGACAGTTACTATGCAGATCAGTAGATTTTGAGATTAGATTAGTAGATTGCTCAACGTGGCCTTTTTAGGCCCCCTGAAATATGCTAATACAAGGAGATCAAATTCGTTTTATTCTGTCTATGATAACCGATATTAGGAACATAAAAATGGAATAAATAATCTGAGAAACGTTAACTTTATAATGTAACATCGAACCTTATACCATTTGATCGAGTTGTGGTTCGCTCGTACGGGACACTCGACGGTTGCGTTCGATCCTTCGACCAGCGTCATTGTGGAGAGACTGTCTTCAGATTGCACGTGTGTTGGGATAGCTGGGAAAAGAATGTCAATTGGAATTAGAGTGACACTGAAATTATTTTCAGGAGTAAACCATAGGTCAGTTGAAACATCATCATCATCGCTAAACCTCCGAATCAGTCCAGGCGTGGATACAAGATTTCCTTTAGGGGTAGGGGTAGGGGGGGGGGGGAGGGGAGAATTAATCTTCAAGAAAATCCGTTCGAAACAAAAAAAAAATGTTATTCATGTAATACTTGTATTTGAATAATTACGGAAACCGAATAACGTTCCATTATTTGTTTTTTGTATGGAGAAAAAACAAGCGAAAGCAAGAAGAACCTCAAATTCTCCATACAACCGCTACGCTATCACTGCTTTTTTACGGGCTAATATAAATATATTATTATGATTACTAGAATAGAATAGAATCGATCTTTATTTCATGTAAACCAAATACAGGCACTTATGAAATGTCGGGACTCTAGGTGCGCGGTTCCAAATAGTAGGTCCTATGGAGAAGAACCGACAAGAAATTATGGTCATTGTATCTAGAAAGGTAACAGTATGCTCACAGTATATTTCGACGAGCACTGTCTTATTGACAACACCAACGGAGCTCCTGGCTGTGCATGTGTAGTTCCCACTCAGATCTTCAGAAGGAGACTTTATAGTCAGTGTTCCGTCTATGTCTATGGCGAACCGAGGATCTGAAATTAGTAAATTCAAACCATTATTACCTATATGATTATAAAAGATCGCGCAGAGGGAGCGCCAGCGCAGACAGACAGCAAGTGTTTTGCGTTACGAAATATTAATATGTTCCCACTAAAGTGGCAAATAAGCTTACGGACGGCCTGATGGTAACACAAGGGGCTAGCGCAGACACATAACAAGTGTTCTGGGTTACAAAATATGTGTTCAATATTCCCCATACATAGAGACCATTTCATTTTTATCACTAAGGTGGGTTACAAACAAGTATACGGCCCGCCTGATGGTAAGCGGTTACCGTAGCCTATGGACGCTTGCAACACCAGGGCCATAAATCGCGCGTTCCCGACCCTGTAAAAATCTTTTCACTCCCTTTTTGGAGGACTCCGTGCTGTAGTCTATTGAGAAAACCTCGGTGGGGAGCTGATTCTACAACCTGAAGCCCAATTCTCGTAATTAATTTATAATATGACTGAAAGTTGAACGAACTGAGATTATATTATGAATTGACAAAAAGTCATGTATTCTACTCCTCTTAAAGTTCAGTCCGATTCCAGTATGATTTGGATTCAATCTTCTTACAAACTCATTTCAATCTCATTTTTGACGTTTATGTATAGACGAGAGTGTCAATTTTATTATCTGTGTCAGTTCAAAATGTTAGCAGAATACCGATTTGCCTTTTATTCAACTTTCGATCTCATTACAATATAATGTCACGTTTGACGTTGTTTGTTAGGGTAGGAGAATACCATTTGTGACATTTATGACATTGGTAGTAGATCGGAATGAGATCCGAACTATATTTTGAACATTCTTAATTACGAGAATTGGGCCTCTGAGTAATTCACATAATTTTATGACTCGAACTTGACGCGAGTGTATCTCACTGAAGCTAAGAGAATACCAAATGTGTTGTTTTGATCAAAATTTTACTGCAACTGCGCGGCTACTGCACTTCTTTAGTTACGTGAACTAGCCTACTGAGCGTGTGTGGGAGCAGAGATATGAACCTAGGACCTCATATTCCGCAGGCGCTCTTTAGGTAACTAAGGTCGTCATATACGATCTGGTTTCCCCTTAAGTTGTGCCTGACTGTATGAATATAAGCACAAACCAAGATTACAGAAACACATACAAACCTTTGTCAAGATAAAACTCGTCCTTAGACCACACAACATAAGGTTTAGGTTTGCCTGTAGCCCGACAGGCGACTGTCAGTACTGTATCCATATTAGTAGCCACGTACGGCCCAGTGTAGTTATCGTCCAAGATTCTTGGTGGTTCTGAAACAAAACAAAGTAGGTAAGGCAGGTGTTCACGGAAAAGGGTAGCTGACTACTATTAAAAATGGATAAATATTTTATATTCCCCTATAAGGCAGATAAATAAAAGATGGCCACCTTAGTGGAATACAAAATAATAATAATTTGAAGAAATGTTTACCATTGACTTTGATGAACGTAGTTTGTTGGGCGGCTCCCCCGTTGTTCTCAGCGATACACGCGTACAGTCCTTCGTGCTTGGAGCTAGCGTTTGTTATGTACAAATTGCCTATCTCGTTGAAGCTGGAAGTATAAAACTAAATAAAGTAACACACTTCATTCCAATTCCCAATGTTTAAAAATTCACTTTTTAAGTTGTAGTAGTCATTATTTATTAGTATGATTTTTTTTATACCTATTGTTATAAGAAATATATATTTGCTTGCAGTTGTGGTATTAGTTGAAGCAAATGTTAAATTTCCCATAGGAGCAAAGGTTAATATGTGGCTTCTTAATGTATATATAGTACATATTTTGGTGCATAAATGATGAATTTGAATAAACCAAATTACATCGTGCCCTGCATATATTTTTCAACATTCTGCATATAATTTTAATGTGTAATTATAGTTTCCTTGTTTAATAATTTTTACAAGTGCTTCTGAGAGGGACAGCGCGAACGCAGTCCCTCACTACCAAAAATTACGCGTCCGAGTTATCCACATTAGGGATAATCGCAGGGGTCAACCCGCCCGCAGTGCAATGGGAAGGCCTCGCCCTGGGGGAACCGCCTTCATGATCACGGTGTCCCCTACGCCAGGTAAGTATGATTAGACATGATCTCGTCGCGACGGTGATGAAACGGCGGAAAATCTTAACACCGCCGTTCAGAAATGAGGGGGGGGTGGCACAACGCCATCTATTGAGGAATTTGGAACTAAACTGCTGTCGGGCGAGTACTTTGTCAAACTGAGTGAAACATGTTCACCTAAGAAAAAAGTGGCGGAATTGTTTATAATATAGGATAGATTTTTATATTTTTTATGCACCATTTTTATGTATGGTATGAAATAGTTTATAGATGCTGCAGTTGATGATTTAGCTGTGAAAATGTATTTCATCTCATTTTTTTTAGGTTTTTATTCATTGTATTTTTTATCCTATTTTTTATTCACATTAAATTACATTATTCTCGCAGCTCTTACCACAACATTGTATTAATCAAGATTGTAATCTATTATTTTAAAAGAGTTTCCATGCAGGTTCTTGCCGGTTCTTCTCCATAGGACCTACTATTTGGAACCGCGCACCAAGAATCTCGACATTTCACATAAGTGTATCTGGTTTACACGAAATAAAAGATATATTCTATTACCTTAAATCGGTGGTATTTTTTGTAAGGAATTCTTCCTCAAACTGCCACTGCATACTTGGTATTGGAAACCCGATGACGTCACATTGTAAAGTAACATTTGAACCGACCAATAGTTCTTTTAAATTTTCTAAGGGCGGCGCTATGTATGGCGGTACTGAAAATTAAGTACATATTTATTAGTGAAATTAATTATTAATAAAATATTTTTTTTCTATATTTATTTATTTATTTATTAATAAGGATCAGCAAACAGCTACACTATACAGTTTGACAAATAATTTTTACAATATACAAATAGTCGATAATGCAGCCCACGACGCTGTTCACAAGTTAGATAAAATATAATATATAATAATATAAAAAAATAATATATAATATAAAGCCTAAACAGTAAAAGTTGCAGTTGCTCTGTGTAAAATACTGATATTCAGCCGCATCTGGTTAGTTAGACTGGAAGCCGACCCCAACGTAGTTGGTAAAAGCCTAGGCAGATGATGAAAGACTAAACAGTAAATGATGCCTATTTCTCGCCAATATAAAAAGTCATTCGGTATAATCGGTATACCAGAAATAGGTCACAATATTTACCCCATACGTGTAACGTGTAGGAGATAGATGTATTTCCGTATATATTTTTTGCAGTGCAGATATACTCTCCGAAATCGGTTATGTTGGCAACGAATCTGAAATAATACACGAAAACATAAAAATAAAACATTGAGATTTTTATATATACCTATATAAAAAAATATATATATATAACATAATATAATATATGAATATTGATTAAATTTTGACAGAGCAACCATTTTGCTTGCGTTGTTCCAACTGAGGAATGAAGCGATTTTTAAAGCATATTGTCTAAAAATGCTGGATTATTCTGAACTTCAAATTACGTAAGAAATTACTGACAGCCACAACAACCAACAAATAGTGCATACCTTTATCGCTTGTGTATATTTTCTTAAGAGGATACGGCATAGCATGTTTCTTAGCAACAGAAACTGTCAGATTATCTTTTGTAATCAGGTCCCTTTGTGGCCACGATCATCCGTCCGGATTACCGTGATCACAGAAAAACCGGGGATCCGGATTAGCGAGGCCCTACTGACTACTGGGGGGCTAAAAAGGCCGCTTTAAACGAATCACAATATGATTCATATTACAAATGTCAATATCTACTTTGCATAAGGTTCATATTCAGTAATCATCTGTTTGACAGTTACTATGCAGATCAGTAGATGAATTGCTCAATGTGGACTTTTTAGGCCCCCTGTACTATGATCTCTCACCTCAATCCATGCTCGTCCACATACTTCCTGTGGTCACTCATCGGTTCTCCATTCTGTGTCCACTCTACGATGGGTACGGGCTCTCCTTGAGCTGAACACGGCAGTTCCACTAGCTGGCCTTCCAGTACTTCTAGTACGGGGTCAGTTGTAACAGACGATATGGATGGCGGATCTGGAAAATATAGAGAATAAACCGTAATCTCCATTATTATTGATTCTTTTCTCTATACAGGGTTATTTGTAATTCACCGGTAATGCTTTAAGGGGTGAAACTACTCATCAATATGAACCAATATTACTTAATATATAAACTTTTCATACATTTTGATGGAGCAAGGTTAATCTTTTGTATGAAAAGTTAGAATTTTTTTATGTCTGTACATTAATCTAGTAAAATTTGGCTGTGATGGAATTAGCCCATGGAACTTCTCACTTGTGTTGTACTGGGGGCTTACTACGACCTCTTATAGCAGGGTAGAAATTAAACTGCCCAGACATTTCCAGTATAAGCTGACCTTTCATTGTATGAAAAGCCTATACAGTGGGAGGTCAGCTCATAATGAAAATGTCTGGGCAGTTCAATTTCTGCCCTGCTATGAGTTCTTAGTAAGCTCCCAGCAGTTTAATTTAGATTGCATAGTACGGGAACTGTAGACAAATATATTTACCGTATACTGTCAATGTAAAGTTTTTGTGAGCGGCACCCATCGCACTTGTTGCGTTGCATATGTACGACCCAGAGTCGTATCGCGTCGTCTTTTCTATTACTAACTCGCTTGTGTTTGTTAGAAATCTGTCAAAATATAATATTTTATTTAACATTTATAATCGCCATGTAGTATATACTCCACTAAACAATTTAATTTCTTTTAATTTCATATATGCGTAGCTGTTTAATTACAGCGCAGATCAGTCGTTCACCGAGGTTAAGCAGCGGTTGCCGCGGTAAGCCGTTGGATGGTCTAGACCCCTCCATGCCTCAGAACCAACTGCTTATCGTGCTGATACCCTTTCGATATGGGCGTGCTCGTCAGTGCAGTAAAATCAACTATATATTTTTTATCTGTGTTTGTTTGTTATTATTTCTTATTATTATTTTTGTTTCTTTCTGATCTCTGTTTCAATTTTATTTTATTTTTGTACTAACGATGTATGTCATTTATCGAATAAATATTTTCTATTCTATTCTATTGATAAGCAGTTGGTCCCGGTGATCATATTTAATTTAAGTTTATTATACCTATTTAAGTTTAAATTTATCAGAGATCAAAGTTAATAATGTAAGTTGACTTACAAGTTGTCAGTATAGACGACAGGATGTTTGTCTTTAGTCCATACTATCATAGGAGGTGGCAGACCAACTGCTTGACATGAGAACTTCACTTTCTCGCCCACTTTGACATCTTGAGGTTTTTTATCTCCCTCGATAAATTGTTGCACAGTAAAGCGTGGTGGGTCTGAAAGTAAAATGTTATCTATATAATCTATATATTAATACGTGAAGCGAAAACTTTGTACCCCTTTTTAAGCATATTGCGCGCACGGAGGAGTGTGAGATTTGGCATAGTTAAAGTTTATATGGAAAAGGAGTGCAGACAATTAAAATTAAGGTCGAATAGGTCGAATTTCGACGTCTAGGCGACCACTAGTAGGTATTGTTGTACTAAGTATTCAGGATGGCGCAAAATTTTGGTTCATTAAACCTTTTCTGTTATAGTTAGAGAGTTCTGGTCTTAAGATGATGATGGTGATGGTGATTTTAATTAATATGTGGTATTTTATGTTATTGTTATTTGTGCATACTTTGTTATGTGATGGATCTCTGTTGTCTTGAAATAAATGATTATAATTATGATTAAGAAACTTCAAGTGAATTTTGAAGATATTAAAAACATCATTATTAGTTTTTTTTAAAGTAACAGTCATTTTCTCTGGATACCTTTTTTCAATAAAACTATTAAGTAGCAGTAGTAAATAGAGCGTACTTAAACTTTACTCAAACTTTGCTTTGGATTTAAGTATTTTGTTTATTCACTTTTAGACATTTTTTAGATTTCTTTGCAGTTTTTAAAATCGAAAGCTAGTTTAATCGGGTATCATCTTAGCTATGTTTTATGAAAATCTGTTCGGCCGTTCAAAAGTTACAGCTCCTTTTCTAGTTGGAGTCGGGGGTTTTTGACGGTTAGGTTATGAACATTTTTAATACCGAGAATTGGGCTTTTGAAATGGTTGACTTACATTGAACCACTAGACTAACATCATACTCGTCATTCCCGATCACATTCAGTGCAACACAGCGGTAGACACCGGCATGGTCTTCAGTAGTATTTAATATAATGAGTTCCTTCCTATCATTATCCACTGACACTCCTTGTGGGAGAGTGGAGAAGTCTTCGGAAGAGTAAGTTTTGTACTGCCATGATATTGTGGGCTCTGGGTTGCCTTCGAGGATTCTGGAACAGGAATAAAGACTTAGGAACTGGCCATAAAGTGACAGGTCAAAGACATTCGAATATGTATGAATAGATCTTTAATTCATGTAAACCAAATACAGGCACTTCTGAAATGTTCAGACTCTAGATGCGGTTCCAAATAGTACGCGGCCGAGTGCGCGTGGTAGTGCGGTCGTAGTTTTGTATGGGACAGCTAATAATTTTTCGCGATTACGATGTTGGTCCCATAGAGAAAGTTGTTCAGTTTAATGGTCTGATCCTTTTCCGTAAATATGACCACGCATTTCTGATACACGTTGTAGAGGATAATAGGGGGCAAATCTTTTGCCATCGACCGAGCACAATTCCCAACTCCAGGCTGCTATTGAGAATTTTATTGCCCAGTCTGGGAATCGACCGTTTGCGACAGCAAAATCTTTACGACGAGGGGTCATCTTATACTGGATCTTGTCTACTAGTATTAATAAAAGTTATAACGATACATAATCTCACCTACATGTGATTATAGTAGACGATTCTGCGCGCGTCGTATGTCGCGATGGTTCCTTAGACAATATGGGAGACGCTGGAAATAGAAAATATGTTGTTTATTTTCACTTAAATTAACATTTAACAACTCAACGATTTTCTTCGTTTAAATTACGCAACACAGCAGTGGCGAAGAGTCTATACAACCCGATTCCAATCGGCTTCCCTTTAGAAATTGGTTAATGCATAGACCAACGTAATATTATATTATTTACCCAAGTTACTGAAACGATGTTCACGTGCTTTTACCTAACATAACGCCTACAATTTTTTGAATGGCCATCAATTGACCCCATTTCATTTATACAATAGTACTCTGTGATTGGCCCTTCACAATTGACACTTTCTTTGACTTTATTTTACTTTTTTTTTTTGTTCTCAGTGTCTGTTTCATTTTTTATTTTTTACTGTTTAAAGTTTAAGTTAATTTTTATTTTATTTCTCTCTCGTGTGTTGTCACTGTCCGTGCTGAATAAATGTATTTTCTTTATTTCTTTCTCTTTGACAAATTATTATACATTTATTGGTGAGTGTTTTTTTTTTTTGGTAGGGAATATTTGCGACGGCCTTCCCTTTGAAAATTTTCACCCTTCGCCACTGCAATACGGAACACAGTTCTTTTTATCTTATAATATCATTGCCAATGACTCACCTAATCCATCCACGCTTATAGTTCCATTCACAGTAATATTTTCGAATCCGTTTTCCGCCTCACACACATACATGCCCAAGTTATCAAAATCAATTCTTTTCAAGTATACAGTGGAATTATCTTCATTAATATGAACGTTGGTACTATTGGCTAGTTCGGTACCGTTGTGGTACCATCGTATGCGGGGTGGAGGGTGAGAGTCGACGTCACAATGTAGTTCTACTTGATAGTATAGCTGGACCGATTGGTCTGAAAGTAGAAGATTATTTGAAAGAAAAATTACACAAAATACAGGATATTTTTTATGTAGTTCGGATAATTTGCAGTGTGATTCAGTATCTGTAACCGCAGTATTGTGATGTACTTTAAAACAAAACGAAAATTCGACTTAGTATGGAGGATACACATAATTTACTAGCGCAGTGAGCGCAAGCTATACAAATACAATTTTTTATTTGGTTTTGGATTCAATTTGAATACTGCAGTTGCATTTGGGAACGGACACTGAATTCCTCTGCAAATTATGCGCACTACATAAATAAATATCTTGTATGCTTGAACAGTTGTCCTTGTATTAACTTCATTTCCGAACCGCACCGTACCCCCGCACTCTAAGGCCCGTATTAATAAACCAATCTCAGTTCTGAGTAGGCTCTTAAGTAACCACATAAGATGCTGGACTATATAGTTCCAGCATCTTATGTGGTTACTTAAGAGCCTACTCAAAACTGAGATTGGTTTATAAATACGGCCCTAACGCTCTCAGGAAACAGTAGCTTAAGAGAGCGGTATCAATATCCAGCGGCCGTAAATGTGATGATGCTGGCGTAAGAGACAGCCTTCTAAACGGTAATTGCAGCTGTCGCATATGAACCGTATTGGCCGGGGTTGACATCTCAGTATCAGATCAGTGGGTAGTCAGGCCATTTATATAGTTATCGCAAAACTTTATGAGCTCTCGGAAGTTGAACGCGAGAGGATGCGCAGTACGCTTATTATAGGTGCTAGAGGGAGAGAGAGAGAGTTCAGAGCTCAGTTCAGGGCTCATAAAGATTTGCGCGTACTATTACACCAGCTACATCTAAAACTAAACACGGAGCCCTTAGATAGCCGTACTGTTCTCTTAGGATACATGAGCTACGTATAGTATTATATTATCTGTGCCCGAGCATGGGGCAGGTGGAAACAAAAATAAGTGACTTATTTGGGTTAGAGAGTTTAGTTACCTTTGAACCTGTTGATAAATGTCATCTTTCTTCTCACGTTAACAGTCACACTGTCCTGGTGAATCCCTTCGGAGTTCTCTCCGAAACAAAAGTAAGTGTCCTGTACGGATTCGGCGCTGGAATTCAATGTTAAAACGGACCGGTATACATTCGGTTTGGTTTGTGTTATCTGGAAACAGCGAGGATTTTAAAGAAAGAAAGATAATTTTATTCCGTACGGGATAATGACGGCGCAACATTCACAATAAACGAAACACAAAAAGAAAAATAGGCACACTTGTAATAAAAACAATAATAATATATAGATTTAGTAGAATGAAAGAAAGAAAAAAATAACATTTATACAGCACGGACAGTAACAATACACGAGAGAAAAAATAAAATAAAAGATAACATATTTAAAACAATAAAAATAACAGGCACGAATTTGATTATTTATTGGTAATACAATTCGATTATCTACGTCTAATAAACGGAAAGCTTAGGGGAGTTAAATATAGAACCTCCTTCTTTTTGGAAGTCGGTTTAAAAGAAAAATCGTTTCACTCACAGCGTGATTCAAGAACTTCTCAGTCTCTCTGTGCCACAGTATCCTGGGCGGAGGCTTGGCTGTCACTTCACACGTCACCTCGATCACAGTGCCGTTCAATATGGTGATGTTCTTAGACCCTATCATGCGTACAACCGGCTTTATTAGTACCGTCACGTTCACGGAATCTGAACCTGAAATAATAATAATCTTTTTTTTTTTAAATTACACCAACAGTATAACTGTTCTCAAACCAGTGATATTATAATTTCACAAGTAAAATTATAATATCACTAGTGAAATTATAATTGCACGAGACTTTGTCAACCGCCTCCATTTCTCACAATTTCACGGGCTCATTTCAGTGACATTATAATTCCACTGGACCCACGCAGTGATATAGCAAGTAGCAAGGCAGTAATATTTTGACAATTTCACTGTATGTGCAAGGCCGTTAAATTGTGAGACGGTCAATGATTGGTCATATATAACCTAAACTAACGTAGGTAACTAATTGTCAGTTACTTTTTATTTTTTTAAATTATTATTTTTTTCTACTTAATTTTACACTGTTGCCATCCTAAGAAAAATGTCTTCTCTGTCTATGCACCAGTCCTCTTCTTATTACCTATGTCTATCATTCTAGTGTGTCTTGTATTTGTAGCAAATAAATGTTTTTTCTTTCTTTTTTTCATTGAAAAGGGACCATTCGGTCCATTCACCGATTTCAATGTAGTTTTTTTTATCGAAAGCTAGTTTAATCAGGTATCATTTTAGCTATGTTTCATGAAAATCTGTTTAGTCGTTCAAAAGTTACAGCTCTTTTTCTAGTTGGAGTCGGGGGTTTTTGATGGTTAGGTTATTAAATGATTTAATCATACCTATACGAGTTCCTCTGATTGCCGAACACGTCCAAGAGCCATCCTCAGTAACATTCTTCACATCCAGCACATCGTTATAAGTCCCATTAACGTCATGACTCTCGACTTCCCTGTTAGGCGAGCTCCACACGATTTTTTCAGCGTTCTCCACAATACAAAGCAGTTGGAAGTTCGAGTGTATTTGTTTAGAGAGCGTGTGGGGGCCTAATATTTGAGCTATCGGGTTTACTTTTATTGATATGTGGGTTGACTGGTTTGTTTTTCCTCCTGGCAAAGAACAGTGTGAAATAAATGGTGTGCTTTACCTATTGTCTAAGGAATAAGCGATGTTTTTCCATGAGGCTGTCATAAAGGAACATGGTTAGACGGCTACATATCAAGCTATACATTTCCAGTATAAGCTGACCTCGCATTATAAAGGCTTTCCGTACAATGAGAGGACAGCTTATACTGAATATGTAGCTGCGTGTACTCTAAATACGGTGTCATCTGTTTCCTTTGCCTTTTTCAAGAATTTTAGGGTCAGTTTGTGATGTTTTGGTTTTTTAATCGCAATTCAGGTGTTGCTATTACTTTCTATGGCACAAACTGACAGTCTTTTCGAGAAGAGAACCACACAAATGTTTGGTTAATTTTATGTCGATCAATCAGTCTACTCAGCCTATCCAATGGACAAAGGCTCTCATAAGTTTTTTTCTAAGCCTTATGGGATTTAATCTACAATGAACATTGGGTCCGCGCTCAAAAGAGTTCCCAAACGAAAAAAGAGTTCCAATCGCGCGCCAGTCTTTGTTTTGTCAACCGACAGAATACACGTCAAAAATGCCGTACTGTATTTTGAAAAAGTTGAATAGGCTGATAAATTGTCGCAAGTAAAATTATGCTGTTTAGTAATGATGATACGGTTTGAATAAGGATGTTATAGTTTTACATAGGTATTTCTTTAAATGTACCTACCAGTGGCGAAGGGTGACAGTTTTAAAAGGGGAAGCCGTCCCAAAAATGCCCTCTTAAAGTTACTGCAATTAATGCTGTAAGACAAAAATCCATACCGTCATGTCTGGAAGAACTCGACCTAACTTAATAACAAGCCATATTACGTTGGTCTATGCATTAACCAATTCCTAAAGGGAAGCCGATGGGAATCGGGTTGTATGGAGTCTTCGCCACTGGTACCTACGCTTATATAGGTTGTCTCGGGACACATTTTTCGTGAATTTTGTTCTAGAACCGCCGACTATTGTAGTAGTAGGTCATTAGATAGGTTAGATTAGAGTAGTAGGTTTTGAGCTGTGGCCTTTTGGCACAATAACTCTTATATTTTATGTTTTCTTTTTTATTGGTTTTATTTATTTTTTGTTGTGCTAATAAAGTATTTTTCTTTCTTTCTTTCTTTCTAGATTTAAGCATCATATTTTCCATACGTACCTCTATTAGCAGCCTCACAAGAATACACTCCAACATCTTTGTCGCTAACTTGTATGGTTTTATTGTATGTATACAGCCCTTCCATGTTAGGCTCTTTGTTTATATCAATAGCTGTAAAACAAAGAACGTTACTTTAAAATATAATGTACTTAATAGGGAGCCCGGAGCCTATCTATGTATATCTACAGCCGTATACGCGAACACGAACATCGGTCACGAATGTGTTTAAATTAGAAATAAGGTTTATTGTAAGTTAGAGAATTAAGCAGCATTAAAAGAAAAATATTGAAAACGATGTTTTAAAAAAAAAAAAAATGCTCGTAATAACTGTTTTGGAAAATTACGAATATATTCCGCAACAAAACGTTTTGATCTTAGGTATATATGGACGCAAATTAGCAAACAGAACACGAATACAATTTGACTAGGGTTTTGTGAACAATCCACTTAAAAACGTAACGGCTAGAAATAAACAAGTCATAGCTATTTACAACCGAGTACTTGGTTCCGATGGAGCCTGCAAAGTGAACATATCTACACTGAAATAACGTAACGGCTAGAAATAAACAAGTTATTGCTAATTACAACCGAATAACTTGATTCGGATGGAGTCTGCTAAGTCGTTTTTTCCATATGAGAATACTTTGACTTAAAATCTAAGGCATGTTTCATCTCAATATGTTAAGTAGAAGCCGAGTTACATCTTGATCTCTCTGTAGAATGTGATCTTATACAAAGAGAAGATCATGATAGATTGGTCATCGCACGCTGAATATTTTAAGAACTTACCATAATGTGCTTTTGTCCCGTTGAAAACCAGTCGGTTGAGTATCAATAGCGCTTCACTGTACACGGTGCAGGATATTGTGACATTGTCGCCTGACTCAACTGTCACATTCGCAGGCTCTATTGTGACTTGCGGAG
This sequence comes from Allophyes oxyacanthae, assembly GCA_932294325.1. Lineage (NCBI taxonomy): Eukaryota > Metazoa > Arthropoda > Insecta > Lepidoptera > Noctuidae > Allophyes > Allophyes oxyacanthae. The sequence continues at coordinate 11,814,038 of OW028629.1, forward strand.
CCACCACTGAAATATATAATAAGAGAGTGAATAGGAATTATTTTGGCGTGATCCATCCTTGGCATCAGGTAAGGTGCTGCCAAACGCTCTAGAATTTATAATAGATCTTTATTTCATATCAACCAGATACAAGCACTTATGAAATGTCGAGACTCTAGGTGCACAGTTCCAAAATGTAGATCCTATGGAGAAGAACCGGCAAGAAACTCCATGGATACTCTTTTAAAATCATAGATTACAATCTTGACCAGGGGTGCTAAAAAGGCCGCTTTAGATGAATCACAATATGATTCATATTACAAATGTCAAAATATCTACTTTGACAACTCTTAATGTCATCCGTATAAGGTTAATACATAGAGATAATACATAGTACCTATTTCTATGGGTTAATATTCAGTAATCATCTGTTTGACAGTTACTATGCAGATCAGTAGATGAAATTGCTCAATGTGGCCTTTTTAGGCCCCCAGATCTGTTTGACAGTTATTATGCAGATCAGTAGATGAATTGCTCAATGTGGCCTTTTTAGGCCCCCAGTACTCTCTTGTATGATTTGACCTTACCTATAAGGGTGAGTTCTGTGCTCGTCTTGCTGAGTCCCGCGACGTTGTGTGCAGCGCACCTGTACGTGCCGACGTGCTCCTCGTTCATGTCCTCAATCACATAATCTATTGACGTCGTTTGTCTGGAATAGGCCAAACAAATATTTGTTATGTGCGTGTAAAAACCGAGTGTTCAACCACAAAGCCGATCGGTCGTGGAGTGGAGTGGATTATAAAATAAATTCAAATGTGGTTTCGCCTGACATAAAAATATAATTGTTTTGGGATAAAATAGGGTAGGTTATTTTACGGGATTTAAGTTCCCTGTCTGCATTCTTTCAGTTCAGCGGTTAATTCGTGAAAATGCGAAAAACAGACAGAAGGACAGACAAAACCTTGATCCCCATTTTATTATCCTATACTACTATTATTAAAAAAAAAAAACTGGTCCCTACTAGCAAAAACCAGAAGTGAGTGGAAAAAGGAGAGGGAGGCCTTTGCCCTGAAGTGGGACAACATGGACTGAAAATAATAAAATAAAACTATTATTAATTTTTATGATAGTGAGGTTCTGAATTTGGATGTTTGCCGGCGTAACGGATTTCTAAGAAATTTTGCATACATTTGCATGCTAACTTAAACACATAACTTAAACACATATTATTCTGGAAAATAACTTTATTTTCCAGGATCTCAAGGAGTCGCCGGCATAGGTAGGAAGTAATCTAAATAAATAAAAGGTTGGGATCTTGACTCTTACTATCACGCGGGCCATATGCTTATTTGCCACCTTAGTGGTATAAAGAATACTTTGATATTGCATGTAGGTACTTAAATAGAGTCTCGTACTTACAAACTAGTTATCTTTCGCTGTATTTTCGAAGCATCTTTGGTCCACGTAGCGGTGACGGGTACTAAGCTTTCCACATTGCATGTTAGCACCACGCGGGAGTGTGAGTGGGCCTCCACCTGAATTATACATAATATATTGCACTACCTATAAGGGTATATTAAGCCGAAAGGGCTAGGGTACTCATTATGAACTACTTTTACTACGGGACAACCAAAATCGCGAAAAAAGAAACAGCTGTTCCATTCACATTATGTCGAGTAATAATAAATTATTTGTATGGAACAGCAGATTATTTTTTTCGCAATTTCAGGTTTGGTGCCATAGTAAAAGTTGTTCATAATGATGAGAATAATGACCCTTTTTCAGCTATTCGGAACGGTTAGTCGGAACCGTGTTTTTCTTTAAACCATAGTTATAACATGGTACTAAGGGTATTCATGTTTCAGACATTTATGTTGAACATAACGTGAAAATTTATATTGAATGAATAAAAACAACTTCTCATTTATAACCGGCATATTCCGTAGTATTATAAATCAATAAATAAACATCCTATCTTACCTTTCGTGGAGCTGACAAAAAAGGAACATCTGAAAAAAAAAAAATAACTTTCAAAAACTGGATCGAAAATAGCGGAGGTGATATGGCAGTCGCTCTGTCTAAAATGCTGATACTCAGTTGCAACTGGTTAGACTGGGACCTGGGGGGCTAAAAAGGCCGCTTTAGATGAATCACAATATGATTAATATTACAAATGTCAAAAAATCTACTTAATTGACAACTCTTAATGTCAACCGCATAAGGTTCATTTTCAGTAATCATCTGTTTGCCAGTTACTATGCAGATGAGGAGATAAAATGCTCAATGTAGCCTTTTTAGACCCCCTGACTTCAACGTTTGAGGGAAAAGGCTAGAAATCTCAACCAATGTTGTTAAAACCTGACCTGGTAACTTGGCCTGAATAGCAGTCGCGCCTATCCTCCGTAATTCTTGATTATATTGATCACGTCCGTTGATCTGAAATGAGGAGAAGAATTTATCATTCGTTGCAACTTGCAGCGGGCTATATTATGTGGTTTTATTATCTCAAACGTATACCGCCCTTTGTACATTTCTTTTTCTAATTATTGTATCTTTTCTTCTATTACTGGTGTGCAATAAAGTGTATTGTATTGTATCGTACGCACGGCTACCTACATATCAAACTATAAATTTCCATTATAAGCTGACCTCCTATTGTATAGGCTTTCCGTACAATGAGAGGTCAGCTTATTCTGAAAATGTATAGCTAGATATACAAGGTTATTGGTGATTATGTAGAAGTGCATTATGGTGTTATAGTAGGTACTCAACATTTTAAAAAACTTTTTAATTTTTAAAATCGCTCTGCAATTTGCGGAGTAACCGCGTAACAAACATTAAAAAAGAAAAATACAGTCGAATTGAGAACCTCCTCCTTTTTTTGAAGTCGGTTAAAAAAGACTCTGGAAAAGAGTAGTATGTGTTAACAGGCTTATGACATTATGTATAATTTTATTATGAGTAGGCTATTGCTCAATGGAAACGTCTTTAGCTATCCGTCATTATAAAAACATATTGCTTTTACTCGAAAATATTTGGACATATTTCCAAAAGGAATTAATTGACCGTAAGTCAATTTCAAATCATGTTCTCTAGTCGGCAAACTTACTGCTATATAGAAGAAGTCGTCGGGCGGTATGAAAGGCTCGGCGATATAAATGTGGTTATTTTTATCAATTTCCTTGAGAGGCAGCTCGAACATTGTGCGTCCGTCCAGAGTGACCACCTCTGCGTATTGAATATTAGCGGTCACGTTGGGCTGTGTCAGCGATATCATCATGTGGTTATATGTGCCTGAAAACAATTGTTGATTATTATAATTGAGTCGGCGCAATGGCTCAGCAATTGGCTTTTTCCGCGTCGGATCGCAGGTTTATTTATATTTTATGCACTATGTACAGAGGCAGACTTAATACCTTAGGCATTTTCTACCAGTCAACTTAAGGGTGAGGCAGAAAAATAAGAGGACAAGATAATTATACTGAAAAAAGTAAATTAAGCATAGTTACATATAACGGCGTTAGCTATAACGACTTGACTTTGATCTCGCGATCCAGATAAGTGGACCTAACTACGAGTAGGAGCGTCCCTTAAAATCTAAAGTGTTTAGGGTCTTCTATAAATATCAACGCGCACTTGATTGTAAAAATATAATAATATTTTTTAGCCTAAAACAAAAATCAATGTCAAATTCAAACTGTTCTAAGAAAACTGCTATGCGCCAGCCTCTTTAGCAAAGCACGTCGCACGTCGCATCTATGTGGTGATGTGAGCACCACAAGTGTACTGTGCCGTACTTACCTCTCAGCGGCCTATAGCTGGTCTCCTTCATAGAGTGCGGCGTCTCCGCAGAGAAGCCATGGTTGAAGGTCAGGTTGGAGAGCCCCACCACCTTCACGGAGTGTTCCTCCTCGCTGCCCACTGTTATCGTCCAGTTGCCTGGTTCCGGCTGCATTACTTTTACCACCTTTAAATATAATCAAGAAACGGTGAAGAATATAAGTAAGAGCGTATATGTAGCAGGTCAGCGGGTCTACCGCGTAACTAAAATGGTAATGAACATCGGCGATGGTAATAAACTTCAATACGATCGTGAGAGATTAAACTTCGAGCAACTTTGTCAAAAAATTACCTATCATGTAGATGTGACTCCCATCGTCATGATCGGTAAAAAAATTACAAGGTACACGTTTAGTATCTCACGATCGTATTGAAGTTTATTAACAGTGTCAATGTTCATTACCATTTTAGTTACGCGGTAGAGCCGCTGATTATAGTCTTCCAAATCTACTATTTATAGTTAACTCCTTTAGATGATCGTCTTTTGAAAGGAAAAGATTACGAAGGCAAGAAATATCTATTTCTGTTTTTCCGTCTTCATATGAGGTGTCCCGCGCTACGTTTGGCAGTCGCTTTCCACTTTTGCAGTTCGCCAGCTATCCAGGGGGTCTAAAAAGGCCGCTTTAAATGAATCATAATATGATTCATATTACAAATGTCAAATATTCCCTTAATTGATGACTCTTAATATCATACGCGTAAGGTTCATATTCAGCAATCATTTGTGTGACCACCATGGAGATTTGTAGGTGAATTGCTAAATGTGGCCTTTTTAGGCCTCCAGGGGGGCTAAAAAGGCCACTTTAGGTGAATCACAATATGATTCATATTACAAATGTCAAAAGATCTACATAATTGACGACACTTAATGTCATCCGCATAATGTTCATATTCAGTAGGTAATCATTTGTTTGAGAGTAAGTATGCAGATTAGTAGAAGAATTGCTCAATGTGGCCTTTTTAGGCCTCCGGACTCAGCAAGGAGGGATGTTAACGGCTTTTCAGTTTAACGTGTAATAATAGAACATATTTACCATAATCTCGGAAAGATCTAGCGTGGTGATCAACCTGGGTGGGCCGGTGAGTTGCTTCCCCTTGGGGTCCACCACTGTGATCTTCGGCTTAGACCCCGACACGGATACCGTCACCTCGCCCAGAGTACTGTCCACTGGAATCTGAAGAACAAAGAAAATTTACGGGTTTCCGGAAGAATACTTTACTGTACAAGAAACTGATTCGAAACTAAAATGCTAAACTAGTGATATTTCGAGCGATTTCATGTATCAATACACAGAATATAAATAAATAAATAAAATCAATATCGACGTTAAGTAGCAGTATGCATACGTAACTATTGCGTTTCGTACGGCGAGTGTAGAGTGCCGGTGGCCCAATTCCTCCCTTAGTCCCCTCTCCTTTCCCTTCATTTTTCCTAACACCATCCTAAATAAAAAGTCGATAACGCATCGGTGACTCCTCTGGTGTTCGCTCATTTGCCCCCTATATTATAGAACGACTTCGCAGACCCCATTCGAACCATGTACCTAATTCGATTGTAAATAGCAATAACTTGTTTATTTCTAGTCGTTAGAGCCGTTACGTTATTTCAGTGTAGATATGTTAACTTTGTAGGCTCCATCCGAACCAAGAACTCGGTTGTATATACCTAGTCATGCCTTGTTTTTTTCTAGCTGTTACATTTTTCAATGAATTGTAGCTACGATGAAATGTCCCTGATTAACGTTGTCCACAGGGGCGTATTTACCATAGGGCCAAGGGGGCCATGGCCCGGGGCGGCAGGCTGCGAGGGGCGGCAAAGCCGCCCCTCGCAGCCTTCTCTGGGCGCCTTTTCTTGTCAAACTTACCTACATAATATATTTTTTATTATATTTTAATTGACATTTAATAAATTAAAAACAAACGAACTCTTCTAACCGCCAGTGTCAGAGTCAGAGCCTTTTATGGCCATAAAAGGTGACTCTGGCAACTAAACCGCTTTGGTCAGATATGAAGCTGCAGGGTTGATTAAACAGTTGAATTCCCTGGAAACGGCCATCTTGTCAGAATTTTGGGGACTGGAGAGCTATTTTGAAGCAATTAAATATAGCTTCAAAAGTTCTGCTAGCGGTTGACTCAGACCTGCAGGGTAATCAAGATACACACTCGCAATCGGAATCGATTCAATTTTGACAGTCCAAAAAACTACAATGCGCGGTATGCTTTTAAAACCACTACACCCTACAATTTGAGCAACGCAACGAACACTGTTGTTGTGTCAAAATTGAGTCGATTCCGATTACGAGCGTGCATAGTGATTAGGTAGCCAGAGGTCGTTTCTAACTTTTATGTCTCTTTAATTAATTTCATTCAAAATAAAATATAATGTTTTGACGATTTCGAAGAGGCGGGTAAAACGAAATCACTCGAAGAATACAAGTACAACCAAAAAAGAGTTGTCAAAAGAAGGAAACGTGATGATGAGAGTCACGAAGGAGAAGTGTTACTACCGGGTCGTGACCACTTTCGAGTAAATACCTTTTTCATTTCTCATACTCGGAAAGTAGTGTTTGTTTGATCCAAGTAGCGGGTGGAAGACGCTGCTCCAGTGCTCTCCGCCCTTGGGCGGTAAAGACTTATAGTAATTGGTTCCCTCACTAGGGCGGGAATGAATTTTAAAAATAGAACTAATGTTGCTTAGGTTGACGGCTACGATTTTTTTTACATAATTATGAAAAATCATATCATAGTAATATTATAAAGAGAGAAGTCCTGATTGACTGACTGACTTATCATCAACGCACAGCCGAAACTACTGAAGCTAGAGTCACGAAATTTGGAGGGTAGGTCCATTTTATATTGTAGGCAAGCAATAAGAAGGGATTTTTGAAAATTCTGCCCCTAAAGGGGTGAAAAAGGGGGTGAAAGTTTGTATGGGAGTCCCTTCATTTTTGAACTGAGAAAGATGAAAAATAGGATTTACGGTTTTGGTTACAAATAAAGAAATACGTGTTTCTGCGTTTTTGGAAATTCATCCCCTAAAGGTGTGAAATAGGGGTGAAAATTGTTTTTGAAGTGTAAAACGTGAATATTGGGATTGTTTTTGAAGTGAGAAACGTGAAAATTGGTATTTCGGCTTTTGGTTAGAAATAAAGAAACACGTGTTTCTGCGTTTTTGCAAATTCATCCCCTAAAAGCGCGAAATAGGGGTGAAAATTGTTTCTGAAGTTAGAAACGTGAAAATTAAGATTTAGGCTTTTGTTTAGAAATAAAGAAACACGTATTTCTGCGTTTTTGGAAATTCACCCCCTAAAGGGGCGAAATAGAGGTGAAAATTGTTTTTGAAGTTAGACACGTGAAAATTGAGATTTAGAATTTTGTTCAGAAATAAAGAAACATGTGTTTACTTAGTGAATAACTGGTTAACTTTTAAGAAAAAAAAAAACATTTATTATTTCACACCACACAGGTGGTACCGACATGTATTGCAGGTTTTTTCTTTTAAATAAAATACTTTCATCGTCAATTAATGGGGCGGCAAAGCTAACTGGCCCGGGGCGCCAAATCTGTAAATACGCCTCTGGTTGTCCATAAGAACACCATACGCAATTATCGGACGATCTGTAAGCCTTTGTATGGAGCATTCAATTCAATATTTTGAATACCTACCGCTTGAAGGAAGAATTAATAGATCTCACCTCTTGCGTGTAGTTGTAACCCGGTGGGTTTGACACAGACGCGAGATTCACTGTTCGGCCCTTTATTGAACTTTTCACAAACTCCAGCATCTGGAAATATATGTATTTAGGTAGATTTAACATTGGTTTGGTTACTGTGTTGCATGTTCTTCAATTAACGACATTTACCTTATGCACACTGGCTTTGTTCAAGTTGAATATTTGTCCGGAACTAGCAGCTGCAACTTGCTGGTACACTTTATAAGAAGGACGGTCCAAATCGTTGCAATGACCGGTTAGAATGAACACCACCTGAAAAGTATCATAATATTATTCTTTACAAATAGATACCTACTTCGGACGTTTCTCATTCTTCTTCTAGTAAATCCGAAGTTTTACGAATATCACCAGATTGTTGAAATTTCTTAGAAAAAAACTCGATGTATAAGAGAAAATTCAAGATCAGCTGGTATAAACTGAATGCTAGGAATAGAATAGATATTTTTATTTGTCTTTTAAATTACAAAGAAATTACACTATAAGTAGCAAGGAAATATATCATACTAGAAGGTAAAACACAAATTAACTTGGACTCAGCATAAGATGGTACCGCGAGGCATGCTCAACTGCTCTTATTCTGTCCAAACCAGTCACGACAACACAAGTCCTCGTTCTACGCCCTCCCTTTGACCAACAAACTGACTCTCCACCCTGGATCTAGCACTTACTCCAAGCAATAAGGCATGTGGGGACAACCTTAAAAATTAAAGACCTTTTAGTAGAAGTTGAGTTGACACTAATATTATATCCAGCTTACCTGACTCTGTTTCCTCTGTATCGTGTCCAGAACTTTCCCGACGATGCGATGGTCGGCGGCGGTCGCGTCAGTGAAGACGTACAGAAAGGACCGAGGCCTGCTGACGTTCAGCGCTAGATGTATGCCTGTCAAAGACTTTTCCGGACAGTCCCCACCGCCCTGCACGTGGACCATGCTTAACGCTTTCTTGAAGACATCCTTCCTACGAGTTACTGTTACTGGACCAACAGCTGTGAAAGAAGTTGGGTCTCAATTCGTGGACTTAGATAAGTATTGAAGTATGTACGACACTAAGAAGTTACATCGATGTACCTGATCGAACAACCAATGGCAGTCGCTCGCTTAGATAATTTTAAAATTTATTGCGTCAGCGTTAATATTTTTCTTTACAGCAGACTAATAAAAAAAATTGGAAGTCGCACTCTGTTCGGAAGTGATCGGTTTCACGTAGTTGGCCGATACGACTTCTTAGTTGTGTTGTATTATATGCAGGTGTTAAATTGAAGTGGTGTTCAGAATTTGTATTTTGTCGTGAAGTTTGCAGGAAATCCATCTTATTAAAGGTGAATCTTTCGATCTTTAGCTACGTGATTTTGTGGGATCCTATGTACAATACAATAAACTTTATTGCACACCAGAAAGAGAAGAAAAAATACAATGAATGGAAAAAGAGATTGTAAAATGGGCGCGCCCAGGTAGTAAGAAGATGTATTTTTATCTAAATAACAGTAACACACTGATTAACTTATCTCATTGGCCTACGACAACTTAAACGACCATAACATTATGTCGGACAAAGCAAGACGGAAGATAAGTAGATCACTAAGGGCGGTCAAGGGCGGGAGAAAAGATTTAAAAAAATACAATGATGTTCAAGAAGAAGCACTATTTATAATACAGTTGGAATAAGTTTTGGTGTCAAGGTTAGACCATCAAGGCCTGTCCTACAATAGGGTCCACGTTACTGCCAATTTTATTGAACCATACTGAACAAACGTACGGTACTTTTCCAAAAAAGAATTATCGTTATTAATAATTTAGGTACGTCCTGTTCCCGTCGTAAAAGAGACTAAGGTATGTTAAGAGCATGGGCATTAACGTTGGATTTTTGTCAGCATGAATCAGGATCGCAGAATGAGGTATCGTCCAAGCATCGGAGCCGCTCTTTTGTGGTACAAAACACACGTCTAAAATGCGCTGGGGGCTTACGAGCTCTTATAGCAGGGCAGAAATTGAACTGCCCAGACATCTCCAGTATAAGCTGACCTTTCATTGTACGAAAAGCCTATACAGTGCGAGGTCAGCTAATACTGGAAATGTCTAGGCAGTTCAACTTAGTTCTGCCCTGTTATAAGAGTTCGTACTAAGTCCCCAGGCCTATATCCAGCAGTGTACGTAGAAGGGCTGATATAAATAAACGTCTACGATAAAAAGATAGCTACTTAGAGGACAAAGCTACCTACCAGGATCATGGAACGGCACAAACACGAAGTCAGCAATAACATCACTCTCTTTCAACGCTGTGTTCAGGATCATCTCGGCACCTTCCCTTAGCTGCCTCAAGTCGTTGTACATTGACCCAGTCACATCGAACACGAAGGCCAAACTACTCTTCGCACCATCTTTATCCTTCGCTGACCTCCTTTTAAACTTCTTACACTCAACTGCAGCTAGTACACAAGTTAAAAGGAACAAACACTTCACTACCCCAAACATTTTTAGTACTAAAACATTCCTCAATTTTAGTTAATAAATGTTTTTTACTTGAAGTGTTCAGTCTAAATTCAGAATCCGGCTGATTGGACTTATCTGTAACCTCTGACTGAGTTATCAATGTGGGTTGGAGTAAGAAACAGATGTACTTGGGTGTATTTATGTTATGAATTATAGTTTAAATTGCAGACTAGTATATACTCTGGATTACAGTCGTTCAGATAGTTAAAATTACACAATAATTCGGTTGTACTTGTGATATACATATAAGTTAACACACAAGTACAAGTGTGAAGGCACAGTTGACGCTATGGCTAAGCGATTGGCTTTCTGTGCTATGTGCCGCGGGTTCGATCCCTGCACGGAAAAAATATTTGTATGATCTATAGATTATTGTTCTGGGTTTGAGTGTGTGTGCTCATATTATTTTCAAAACGTTTTATGTCTCCTCGATTGACGACTATCGTCATAAAATCAAAATTGGCGACGAGAACAGTACCATACTATGGCGCTGGAGAATATGGGATAACAAGTTGGATGGTGTGTGCTTCGCCTTTAGGTACAACACGATATGTGCAATTTTGAATTTACTGAAAATACGCAAGGGCTAGTAATAGGCAAGTTATTACTATTTACAACCGAATAACTTGGTTCGGATGGGGCCTGCAAAATAGTTTTGCTAATATAATTAAGTTCGCAAGTGTACACCCACACTAAACAGTGAAATAACTCAATTGTATAATCTTGAGTCCGAGTTAGTAGCTCCTTTATCTGTGTCATATCTAATGTGGAAATGGAAACAATTACTAATATACTAGGTCAATTTATTTACTTAAATTATGTATATTTAATGGGTACGGAAATTAAATATAACTCTAAAAGCGTGTTTTGCACAGAACACAGAAAGAAGTAACCTCTTTTCTGTGTTCTGTGGTGTTATAATAGCATTGTTTAACACAGAACTGGGGCGAAGGCTGAAGTACGTAGGTAATGTTATAAAAAATTCTTCTAAGCTTTGACACCAAGGTTACACATATTTTCATTTAAGTATTTTGATACGAATAAGTTCAATTTCAATTTCAACCCTTTTATTACACTGACTTTCAACAAATGTAAAATTATTGTATGTGAAACATTGTAGGTGTACTAATCAAGGGCGTATAACTCATAATACATTAGGTAAAATCAGGCAGTAATTCAATAAAAAATGTATATTAAAAATAAAATCTTTATTTAAAATTCACACTCGACATCTGTATAGAAGACATTCTGTTCTTAAACACAAAAAACAATCAACTATTCACCTATACTACCTATATAGCTCAAAATTTGCTCCTTATAAATACACCGTGCTTCGTATGGTAGGATTTTTATAAAGGAATTTTATTCTACAGTACGAGTTTTTCTTTGTTTCCAAGATGTAAACAAAAGATGTATATCATTGAAAAAAAAAGCGCTTAATAAGGCTAAGTTTGTATTCGTAAAATTTTGTATAACTCATTGGAGAAACTGATAGATAAATCAAAGGTACCCAGTGTTTACAATCTTGGACATTAGAAAAACAGTAGTATACGTGTGAACTTACAATGGTTTCCGGGGTTAGTTTGTTTATCATACAGTTAAAGACAAATGTTTATGTTCTGATTAATTGCAACTAAGTTATCGTAACCGCAGTCATCCAAAAATGGACTTTATTGCGTATAAAACTCAACAAACTACGTAATATTTTAATTTTTTAAATCTTATCCTATTCAAATTCCCTAAATTGTGTATGATTTGATACTTATTATTTATTATAATTCGGTATAAGAAATCATGTAAATTACTTTACCAATAGTATTAAAATGCGGAAGTATATTTGTGAAGAAATCTTTGCTAAACGCAAATGGTCACAAAGGCTGCCGAGTGTTATTCTGTGCTCCTGATGACCTTATTTTAATTGGTGATTGACATTTGGAATTTTCTGCAAGAAATTTCTCGATGACCACATCTAAAACCGAACAGTAGATGCACTAGGAAACAATGCTACGGAGCTTACATGCGGTTATGTAAATGTGTCCGACATAGCTTGTATATAATCCAAAATGAAGTAGTGTCGATGGAGCAGACGAGTCCTTGAGTAGAGATTGCGAATCGGCAAATCGACTGCATGAACCAATATCTACTATGACATTTTTCTGACAGCTCTTAAGTCTATTGCCATCTCCATTCATTGGCATACAAATGACAAGGACAGGTTTAATGTCGGCAGTTGCGATTTTCGAAAAGTTTTTCAAATTGCAACCGGCCACATGAGGCCTTGAACGATACTAATGTCTGTGTTTCGTCACTCGATGAGTCAAAGTATAAAAATTAAAAGTCTTTATTAGTAAAAGGGATACACAATATCGTTTTATGTCACGATCAAATCACGCTCCGCGTCATTCTCCTACAAAAATTGCCAAATCGTGGCATGAGCGTGAGTTTCATAGGGCCATAGCACATTAGCTACTTTCTGCAGCATAATTGCGCGTTTTCGCGTTCGTTATTCACTTTTCTTGCCGGTATCTTCTCCAGGACCAACCCACTTGGAACCGTGCGCCTAGAATCACGACGTTTCGAAAGTGCCTGCAAAGGCCCAGTTGAAATAATAATCTTTGACTTTGACTTTTTGTAAGCAAAAGGCAACCAAGGACCGCGAAAACGCGCGGTTCTGCTGCAAAAATTATCGAGTGTGTATGGCCCATAATGAAAAAGGATCTTCCTTTAGAAAAGGTAAGATGTTATTTGATTGTTTATCAAGATTTAGCACAAACGGTTTTCATGACACGTCTCCACGCACACTCGCGTATTGTCAAATTTCTACATGAAACAACATTGACAGTGATCCGAACTAATAAAATGTTAAAATATTAACAAAGACAAAGAGATCTTAAAATACTTGTCTGTCTTTATATTTTGAGCATCCCTAAACTACATATTATTAATCTAATTTTATAATTACGTAAAAAAGAAATCTTAAAAATGTATTGCAATTCAAATCCATAGACATTAAATAATAATTAATTTAAAAGGTCGAATTAATAAAATAAAAATGTATTTTTACTAGCCAGCTTCAAGCAATAAGTGTGTTAAATGCTTTTGGAAATACCATTTATTTTTTATATAAGGAAGCATAATAGGTACTTATTTTCTGCGATTTAAAAAAAATATCATTTATGCGTCCTGTTTGGGATATGGGTAGAGTACTAGGCATGTTCTGTTCATAATCTGCTATAAAACCAACATCTCTAAGGTTCGATCGCTTTCATCGATTGCTTGAAGATGACAAAGTTCTTAAAACTATTATGATGTATTTTCGGTGGTTGCGGAATTTTCACAAATGCCAGATGAAAAATAAAACTGTCAAACAAAATATATATGGGCCCGACGAAAAATATAAAATGACTGATAAAAAACATGGACAAATACATTGAACATTTGTAAATTGTTAGTCTTACATTAATGAGGTAAATTAGAAATAGGCAGATATCGGCTATATATTTCTTACTGGAAAATATTGCTGGCATGTAAACATATAATCTTGAAAATGATCTAGTATAAAATACTATGAATAGATTGTCTAATCCAGACAGGCTGAAAGCCAATATAAACAGGCTTTTAAAGACGATAGAATCGCGTCATAATTGAATTGTTTGATTCTCTCTATCGTCCGCTGAGACATCAGGGACATAGAACGGATTTTAACCTGGTTATCAAACTTGAAGGAAAGCTGGATCTTATATGACGGCTTTTATTGTACAGTCAATATATTTACGAACTAAACGAAATGGTAAAACTATTGTATTACACTTAGATTGGCAAATATTATTTGACACATTTATGGAATACTAGTGATCGCCCAGTGGTCGAAATTCGACCACATATTCTATAAAAAAAAATGCTTTCTGCACTCCTTCTCCATATAAACTTTAACTATGCCAAATCTCACACTCCTCCGTGCGCACAATATGCTTGAAAAGGGATACAAAGTTTCCTCTTCGCGTATTAATATATAGATTTAAAATCATCTACATTAAAGTACATATATTTTTAGTCGGGCATTGCACAAAATATGTTAGTATAGTATTATATTATTTTATGAATAACTTTGGCAAGTGTATAAGCTATGAAACTATATAAAATGTTTACGATTTGTACTTGCATCCTGCAAATCTCAGTCATGGTTAAATATCGATAGTGGCGGACTGATTTCAACTTCAACTCTTGGTTAGTGGGTTTTGTGGTGGAATCACCACAGTTTCGCCAACGGACTGATTTCATGATAGTTCTGTTCTTTTACACTCACACACACGTAACATTATAACAAATATATTAAAATTATCCATTATTGCGATATGACCACAAAATATTATTTTTATTCTATATAGATATTTTTTTATAATAATTATACGCTCTATAATAATTCAATATTACTCGAGTAAATGTATGGAATAGCAGATTTTTACCGCGATTTCATGCTTGGTCCCATACGTTAAAGTTGTTCATAATGATGAGTACAATGGAGGGTCCTTTAATGTTGTCCACGTCCAACCAATCACCCTGTATACTTGCTAAGAAGTTTCGGATATAATAATAAGTCCATTACATTATTCATACAGTTCTTTATTAAAATTACTTAACAAAAATGAATGCAATGAAACAGGATTAAATCCGAGAACTTTGTACTTGCAAATGAATATTTGCCAGCTACCAAAGCAAGTACCTACTTGCAAAAATTATTCATATAATTTAATCCACATGATCAAACTTTTCTTGTCGTGTTCATGCATGATTTCGAAAATGAATTTGACTCATACTTTATAAAATAATTGCGATCGATAGTTGCGAATTCACTAGCGTCATTTATGATTAATTTTGGCATGATCACCGAATATTTATTGAACTAAAGGCGTTGGAATTGTATTGACATCGAAATTATAAGCCTACTAGCCGTGTCCGCAAATCCATAAGTGTGAACTTAGGAGGAGAAGATATTCTAAAAAAAATCTCATAATTTCCTCAAGATCGGTTCAGCCGTTTATTCGTAAAAAGTTAACAAACAGAGTTACTTTGGCCTTTATATTTTTCTGTATTTTGTGGTCATATCGTACGTAAAATTGGTCACAGTATTTTCATAGAAAACTTTTCTGGTTCTATTTCATGTTTTTTTACTACAAAATGCGGTTTAATTAAGTAGTTTAGTAAGCAATTTAAGCATATAATTACGTGGTCAAATTCGAGATACTAATTATTCTATTATGTATAAAATTATATAATTTTAATATTTTTTGTGTACAATTATGTATAAAATACATAATAAATTCTATATTTATTTACTAATCCGAACACATTATTATGGGGCAACATTCCCATAGAATCAATAATTATTAATTTAAATTAATTTTATACCAAAAGCCAAATAATTATAGCCGAATAAGATTTCGAGACATTAAAATAAAAAACGAAAATCGTGAATGTCGTTAAAAGATCGAAATTTATGGTTCGCGACAGAGTAAAATGTTTCACATACCATTAGCAACTAACTACTTTTTATAAGCATAGACTTTTTTAATGAAGTAAAAAGGAATCCATTTGATTTCTTTATTTGAATTGTATGTTCATGATCTTCAATATAACAGTCTATGCTAATAAATTGACGAGCCCTATTGACTCGTATGCCATTGCAATAAGACTCACAACTGCGTACAGTCTTGAGTGCAATTGACTAAGTTATGTCGCTATAGAAATAAGTTCACTAACATGAACACGTCGTGGTGTGTTTCGTTCAAAGTTAATGTATGTCGTCGGCCGCAATCTTGGGCGGACTCGGTCCCTTTTGGTAAACCAATATATTTTCGCTTACCTCGCCTTCCGGGAACTGTGAAAAAAGATAAATGTATGTAATTTTTTTTGTTAAAATTAGCTAGAAAGAACGTCCTGGAAAATAACGGATATTTCTTAAGAATACGGCGGGTCTACCGCGTAACAAGATGGTAATGAACATCAGACTCTGGTAATAAATTTCAATACGATCGTGAGCGCGTAAACTTCGAGCTACCTTGTTACAAAATTACTGATCATGAAAATGGGAGTCCCAACTTTATGATCGTTTTGTACAAGGTAGCTTTATTATTAGGTGAAATTAAATAGTATAAATGTTTTTGAATTCTATTATGTAAAAAGTTCTTAAAACGATAATTGGCAAGAGTTTAAAATCAACCATTACTCAATATTTGTACGCCACATGGCAAAACATAGTGTATTCTTATTCTTTATTCTACACAAAATATTGATATACAAAAAAATAAACAATTAAAAAAAAATATGCACAAAGGCGAGCTTTACTCAGAATGAGTTTTCTTCCAGCAAACCTTTGGGTGAAAGAGAAATGAACATATTATAGAGTGAGAAAGTCAAGCGTACAATACAATTACATTACAACTTAAGTATCAAAAATAATTATATAACTACTTATATAACATAAACTATATATCTAAACACATACCATGTATGTGTGTGTATCTACTGACCCATTGTAACATCTCACACATTATTGTAACCCACCTATGTTATATTATATTATGTTTTGTTTAGCAGAACAACTTTGAGTGTAGATACTCAAAGCAGAACAATGATAATTTTTAGTATTATGTGATCTTGGTGTAAGTTTATTTAAGTTTTGTGCGTCATACTGGGCGTAAAAATAAAATCTTTTTCTTTCTTTCTTTCTATGTTTACAAATAAAGCATTCTGATTCTAAGTTGTACGACACCATCCAACCCTCATGGATTGGAGAAAGGCTTTGGGATCTTTCATAAGTGCCTGTATCTGGTTTACATGAAATAAAGACCTATTCTATTCTATATTTACCTGTGTATGCGGAATCTTGTGCAGCAGCGAGTATCCACCCAGTAGATTTTCAACCCTTCCCTTCAGTCTGTCGAACATGACCACGAGTGAGGGCGTCTGCCTCGAGGAGTACTCGTTGCGCCACCAGCGCTGCGGGTTGTTGAAGAAGGCCTCCGCCTCGTACGTGTCGCCAGTCTTGTTGAGAGGAGGGTCGCAGTTGAGGTAGCGAGTCGTTATGTTCAAGTGGAGGTGGCTGATGGAACAAAGTTATTTTTATTAGTAAGCTAGCGACCCGCCCCTGGCTTCGCTCGGATGCAATTTCTCTACTATCCTTACATTAAATATGAAAGTATTATACATATAAACCTTCCGGAAGAAATGCTTGAAATGATGGTGAAAACCGCATTAAAATCCCTTGTGTGGTATAGGAGCAGTTAGCGGATATACAGACGTCAGTCACAAGCGGAAAGCGACTTTATTTTATACTATGTAGAGATTTTAATTCCTGAGCGACCTCTGTATCCTTAGCGACCTGTTCTGCTATTAACAATGCCAAGGAACCGACAATTTATAAACACTGATTAAAATAATATCTGTCCTTATCATTCGTATACCAATGAATAGAGATGGAAATAGACTGAAGAGCTAGTTAAACAATGTTTAATTATCGTTTATTAGTAAGAGGTATATTTCATAAATGAAAATTTAAAATACTCTCACCTGTACAGCGGCGTGGAGTGGCAAGGCATAAGGAAAGTGATGGAGCTCCTGTTATTGGCAGCTTCTCTCAGCAGCGGCATCACCTGCAGAGTACCGGCCTGGTGCACCATGCCGAAGTACACCGCGGGCACCGCGTTACCGACCAGGATCGAACCGGCCACCAGGTATAGGTGCCATCTGGAATCATTATATTTGAACTAGTAAATACACACATTATTATGAATAGACCATACTCTTTTATGAAAAACATAAATATACAACCCGTTATATTAAACAAATTTTGGAAAAATATCGAAATAACTGAAACATTGATGAATTTTGAGGACAGCAGAAATTATTTATGATGTGTAGTGTATACATGATGCTAACAGAGCACCTTTTTGGTGCATCCACAACACTAAACTCAAAATATACTTATAGAAATGCTTATAAAAGGACGTAAGGGCAAATCAAATCTTTATTGCTGAACACAGGTAGGTACAGTTTAGTACATTGCAAGATGTTGGGTGAATGCGCAGTTAACTATGTTCTACCAGTTTAGGCATGCTACATTAACTGGGGTAGGTACACAATTATAAAATATTAATATAATTATTTAAAATGTCACAACAATCAATTTATTTAAATTGGACTTATTAAATATTCACCAGAATGTCAAAAAAATTTAATAAAAAAACTAATAATAACTAATTAAATATTACTATCTGTCAAGTACTCGTTTGTAGTATAGTAGTTATGTCTTATTTATTAACAGATCTAATATTTGTTTTTCAAATATATCTATATTGTTGCTCTCCAATATTGATTTTGGCCTGACAGGAATGTCATGCGGATTTGCGCCCGCATGCCCATCTGACCCGCAGTGTACCGCTTGCATGCTACCGTATCATACATGCGCATCCTGTCCCGAGTGGCCCGCAGCGCGCTAACTTACGCATGCGGACCAGACGTCATAGATTACAGAGGCCAAACACGCAAGCGGGCGCAAATACGCGTGACAGAACATAAGCCCTATCTCAGAAAAATTTACTACATCAATGATATCAACTTAAAAATATGTATATTGCACATAACCGAACCAATTTGGACAGAGTGGTATGATAATATAAAACTGTAAGACTCATGACAGGGTTATGTGGACTCCACCTTAGGGCTTACAACAAACTTTTATACTAGGGCAGAAACTGAATACTCCAGATATTACCAGTATGAGCTGACCTCGCACAGTATAGGCTTTTCATATAATGAAAGGTCAACTTATACAGGAAATTTCTGGGCAGTTCAATTTCTGTCCTGCTGTAAGAGCTCGTGGTAAGCCCCCAGGCCATGAATAAAACTCACTTCTTAGCCTTCCTGCTCCACGGTACTATGACATCCTGCGCCAAATACATCAGTATCGGCAGCAGCGGTAACACGAACCGGAACTCCTTGTGCGGTATGAAACTGTAACAATAACAATATACAGACCGAGCCAAACATTTGATTACTGGTCCATACATAATATTATCATCCTTATTCACATATATATAAGGTTCATATGTCGCTTTGTATAATGTGCATTACCTTTCACCCAGTATAGGATTTTTTCGACTTCCACTATCGTTCTTCATTGGTAGTCGATTTTCAACC
This sequence comes from Allophyes oxyacanthae, assembly GCA_932294325.1. Lineage (NCBI taxonomy): Eukaryota > Metazoa > Arthropoda > Insecta > Lepidoptera > Noctuidae > Allophyes > Allophyes oxyacanthae. The sequence goes on from OW028629.1 coordinate 11,833,280, forward strand.
ATACTATCTTATATTTAAAGAACATATTAATACAAAGCGACATGTAACGCGACCGCTGCCAACAATAAGCTCTTAGAACTTGCTTTTAGTCGTCGCCTTATTGGCCTATTCAAAGTCAAAGTTTTTTATTTGAACTGGGCCTTTGCAGGCACTTTCAAAATGTCGTGATTCTAGGTGCACGGTTCCACGTGGGTTGATCCTGGAGAAGAAACTCCATGAATCATACAACTTTCAATCTTATTACTTAATCTTAAGGTACATACCTGTATAAAGCGACGTGTAACGCGACCGCTGCCAACAATAGGCTTCCGATCTTGTTTTCCTGAGGATTTCGTACGATCTTGCTGATGCCCCACAGTACAGGCAGTAGGTTGATGCCCAATACCGCCGGGATGCCTTGCGTTAGGTACCAATGCCTGAGTTTAATAAAAAAAAACATACAATCCATGTAATGTAGGGAAAACTTAAGAAGGAAATATATTGTTTAGTATCATACTAATAAAACGTGAATGTTAGATATTTTTATACTGGAAATTCAGTTATTCTATGGTTGGAATGCCAGGCATTGCTATTTGTCTATACTAATGTTATAAAGAGGTAAAGTTTGTTTGTTTATTTGTATGTAGGGGGTAATCTCAGGAACTACAGAAACGATTCTAAAAATTATTTCACGAAAGGAAAGCTACATTTTATTTTGATTAAAATAAAACGCGCGGTTGAAATCGCGGTCTACAGCTATAAAAATAAATTACTCCAGAGCCCATTTAATAAATGATGTAAGTCAGTAAGGAGTGCAAATATCTTCTCTACATAGTATAAAATAAGCGTCTGTCTGTCTGTATATCCGCTAACTCCTCCTAAATCACGCAACGGATTTAGATGCGGTTTTCATCATCAGTTAGATAATCTTTCACGGAAGGTTTATATGTATAATATTTATAATATTATGCAAGGATAGTAGAAAAATTGCACTCGTGCGAAGCAAGAGACGGGTCGCTAGTAAATAATAATAGTAAAATGTTACTGTGTACAAAAAATTATTGTTATTTTCAATGTAGAAAATATTCAAAGATCAACATCTGGAGACAATAAACATGTGTGCTAACAATAATTTATAATCATTATGTTAATTATTCTAACAAAATTTACTAGCAAATAATGGATTCCTTACAACAAAAATATTTAACTGTTGAGCTATAAAATAAATTCACTACAAACCATGGGTGTTGTCCATAGAAAGAGGCGATGTCATACAGTACATTGAACCTAAAGAACTCCCACGGCGTGACGATGAAACTGCCGTAGTAGTACGAGTCTATCGCTATGAGGGCGCCACCGGCGATCAGGCTGAAACAAACGAGTATTTATAAAAACCGTGAAGGCACAAAATGACGGTATGATTGCCGTATAGTGCCACAAACTTATCTGACCCGGTGACCAAAATTGGAACTAACGTCGCTACAGACCAAAATTAACTTCAAAATGTCATTTTTGTAGGGAGATGACATTGGTAAAAGCGACGGAAGCGACGCCACGACCGGGTCAGATAAGTTTGTGGCACTGTAGATAGTTGATACTGGGGTACTGGGGGTCTAAACGGCCCACATTTAGCAACTCACCTACGAATCACCATGGTAACTGTCAAAGAGATGATTGTTGATTATGAACCTTATGTGTATGATGTTAAGAGTCATCTATTAAGTGGTTATTTTGACATTTGTAATATGAATCCGATTCATTTAAAGCGGCCTTTTTAGACCCCCAGGTATGGGTGTGTGTGCATGTGAGTTTCATATCCGAATGCTCAACACCTTCCTCACGATACATGAGAAAAAGAAGAAAAGGGCAATTTAAAAATAAAAAGGCCTCTGTTCCTAGCACAGCGGTTATACCATGTAACTAAAATTTTAATGAAAATTAACTCTGGTAATAAAAAAAAAAACTACCGAACTAAAGTTCCGAGCTACCTTGTAAAAAAAATAGTTCGTAATCATCGTAATTAAGTTTATTACCAGATTTCATGTTCATTACCATTTTAGTTACGCGGTTCACCCGCAGAGATTACTCTTAGGTGTTAAGAAACATTTCAAAAGGTGGAAAGGCCACATTAGGTCAGACTAACCTATACGCCATTCTCAAATGAAACTTACGCAATAGGCACGTAAGTGCGCACAAACAGCTTCAGTCTTCCTTGGTTGGTAGTGAACAAGTTGTATGCCCCGAGCACCACCCATAGCGGTGCGGATGTGGGACGCAGGAACACGCATAATACAGCCAGCCATATCCACTGCGGGTTTTCTGTTATAAGTATAAACAATTAACTGAATATACCCATGACATAGTTGCATGCATTTGATATTATTTACAACCCGATAAACTTGAGGAAAAACATAGATTTACAATTTAATACTTATTATTATCGGAGGTTGTTAGAGGAAAATATAATAATAATTATTGTTTTTATTTATCATTGAGACAAGCATAACAATTGTTAGAAAACTGTAACCAATGGACTCTATGAGGTGGATTCCTATTGAGGTATCTAACTATTTTAATTTCGAACTTAGATTGCAATATCAGTTTTTTTGAAAGGTTTTTTTTTGTATAGCGGCAAACAAACTTGGTTCACCTGTTGGTATGTGATCACATAATGTAATGATTGGGGTTATGCTTGAATAAAAGTAAGTAATTTAATTGTTGTAATTGAGATAAGTTACATTAGGTAAATACAGCAATTTTTACCTTGTTCATAATATCCCAACTTGCCACCTTTGAACGGAAACAGAGACAAGGCAATAGCAACAAGTGCAGTCTCCAATGTCTGCAGCAATGTTCTACCCGAAGTGTAGAACCAGAACCATGAGGTGAGGATCAGGAATAAGGCCCACTTGCGGTTGCCTGTCCATTTGTAGAAGCTGTAGTCGGCAGCTGTACTGACAACAGCTTGCAGGATGCGAGGCAGGAGAATCTACAGGCAAACAGAAGCTAAGGTAGTAAGGTTTCATAACAGTGAATAATATTGTACCCTCCAAAATATACAGTACTTATTTCGTAAAAGAAATAACACAATAAAAAAAAATTCTCCATCTCAATCCAGAGCAAGTTAGCATAAAGTAAATGTTTATAACTTTTGTTTAAATGCCAAATTTCTTAATGTTCCCCTGCCCTTATGGGATCTGTGAGTGTGCCCCACTGACGCCTGCACCCCTGGGGCCAGCCCTTAGCTGTGACACTGATGAGGAAGGCCTAGACTGAAATTTGCTGAGTTTATACCAATTTGACAGTGTTTTATAGCATTATAGTTTTTATTGATACTGTTACTAAGTAATTATTGTTTGTCTGTCTGTTTCAATATAAACATGAGAATGTATTGCAATGAGACTACTCCATTACAACCATTAACTAAGCTAGATACTCCAATTACAAGCAAGGATACTGTAACACTATCTAATACTTAGTAGAAATATAGTTGGCATTTGTGACATTCAATACTTATTGTAATTTTATGGAACATTAAAATCATTGTATTCACAACAATAGGCTAAAAAGTTAACGAGATTTTTTTTATAAAAAAAATATTTTTTCCTTTACTGGCTTTGCAGTTAGTGTTCAATACCTACGTAGCAAGACAAAATGAAGCTGTTCTTTTCGCTTAGTCATGGTGTGTGACTATTGCAAGCAGTATGACTGCACTGGTGGCATGTTTGAAATATGATGAGCTTACCAGTGCTTCAGGGTAGTCCAGTCCAGTGTATTTCAGTACAGTGTACAGAATTCCCACCACACTCGGGTACAAGTAGCTCCTGATGCCCTTTTGCCATTCCCAAGTCAGGGCTCCATACCCAAACACTTGCTTGTGGGCGACTTCCAAGGTCTGCCAGTACTCATCTGGCACATACCACGTCTGCACCAGGAATACAGACAGAATCCTCACGAACAATATCACGAAGGCCACCTGTAGCGGCCTCAGGCCCTTTGCCAACACCATTCTCCCGCCTAAATCAAAAGAGGTTAAATGTGAATCGTCTAAAAATAGAAAGCTATGGTGTGCTCAATATATACAAATTATGAAACCATAAAACAAAAAGTAACATCAAATACTATCACCGTTATCAAATCATTGGTCCAATAAGAAATCTCGATGTTGATTATATTATCAAACGAAACAAACTTTACTCACAAAAATGTCAACTAACGCGTCCCTATAATTAACGTTAGAATTGAATGAATAGTGCCTTTTTAACACATTATTGTTATGTAACTCTATTTCTTGATTGTATTCATAACTATTGTATCGTTTGATTTGTCTACTAATAAACACAAAACAATTTTTTCGTAATTATTTCACTAACCTCAACAAAACCCGCCGCCACCGCGAAGTAGTGCTGTGGTAATCGTTTTTTTAGTAGGTAGTTTTTTAGAAGTTTAACGGGATTTTATAACTTGATTAATTTTTGTTCATAACTACTTCAACAAATACTAGGATATTACTAACAGATTTCAGTGAAAATTTGTAGTTATTTATCTTGTCATCGTCAAGACATCAATCCAATTCACTTCAATAATAATTTTATATTCAATCGACTAAACTGTATTCTTGATACAGTTTAGTCGATATAAAAATAGCTTGTTCACACACTAGTACGTCAGTGCGTCAGTGCAAACATGTTCGAAAGCTATATTTATTTCCATAATTCCAACAAAAGAATTATTTACTTCAGATGTGGTTAACTTACACAGTAACTTCAAATTTAAATTTAAACATAAATAAGAATTACAGTAATAATATTATTATTTCTAAACAATGAACGAGTTCAATAGAACGAGAGCGAAAAGAGCGTCATCCATCATAGACATTCTTAGATTAAAATTAGCAACATGTTCAGAACGTCAATTTACGAATGTTGATTTTTACGGAAAAATTACTTGAATTTCTTTTCGTTAGAGAAATAAAATATGTTGTATTAGGTCTAAAATGAGTAAGTCTTAAATTTCATGGCTTTGGAACAAAGTGGACCAATTATAATAATGCGTTGTTTGTTGATAGATGAAGCAAAGAAAGACACGGTGGACCTTTCGAGGCGTGGGTTGAAAAAACTAGAGAAAGCGCCCGTGGAGGAATCTAAAACGATTATTAATTTGATTCTAGATCAAAATGAACTACAACGCCTCGATAATATTGACACATACAACCGCATCGAAAATGTAAGATGAATTATATTTTTTTGGAATACATATATAAACTGTACCTATATTGTATGGGGATTGTTGTACTTTACATTATTAAGGAAAACAAAAGATGTAATTTAATATCATTGAACACAACACTATTGCCCACCTTTAATTATTATGGAGAGAAAGAAAACTTGAAATTTTAGGACACAAGAAACAACTTCCAAATTATGTTTTTAGCTATCAATATGCAACAATTTTCTGCTACGCATGCATGGAGTCTCCCGTTTGACAAACATCCGCATTCTGGCTCTGAACAACAATGGCATACTACAAATAGAAGGACTCAAAGATCTGATATATCTCAAAGTATTAAAACTGGCGGGTAAGTTGATGCTATACTAATAAATATTTATTATGTATTCATTCATTAAGCTACAAACGAGTGCTGCACACGCGAACAATAGATTTTCTATTGTAGGCACTATGCATCACTTGATGGTTTAAATAGATATATTATGAAGACAGTTTACTTGGTCTGAATGTTCTTTAAATAGTTGACTATCAATGGATAACTGTGAATGTCTGAGTTTTATCACTCAATGAATTAGTATTAATATCAAAGTAATTGATTCATACATTCAGTGTGTGCAATGAGCAATGCGGGCCGGGCATGTATTATAAAGTGTTCATTTCATCGTATATTGATTGTGACATGCTTCAACTATAGAATGTGGCCAACAAGATATTAGGGCAAGACCATTTAAAAAATAAACTTTTCACTCCCTGTATCATAGGTATACAGTCCTTCCATGTTAGGCTCTTTGTTTAGCACTACATGCTATCTCTGTAAATGAATACATGTTGATACTATCTACAACAATCTATAATCTATGAGTTTGTATTTATTTAAAAAGGTTTATTAATACTGGTTCAAATGTGTGTTAGTACTGTTAGTGTGGTTCTTATTTAATGTTAGATATGTGTTAGCTTGCTCTATTTATTTATTTTTACACAGACCTCTTTCAGCTAAAGGGCTCTAGCCCCTTCCATTTCTCCCTATTCTGGGAAATCTCATCTATGTTTTCTCTACTATTTTAGTTATATTATGTCATTAGCCTAGTGTTCCTGTGTTCTACTACTAAACTATCAGATCTCGGTCATATTATTATATATATCACCCTGTTTATGTTCCCACTGGAACTCTGAGTCTCCCAATATATTTCATAACAATTAGAAACACCATTTTTATATGTACATAAAAACCTAATGAGAAAAAACAGAGAAAAACCTAAAAAGATGAAGAGAAACTAGCAAATACTGTTTACTAATCAATGATAAGTAAGCACATACAACATTTATAACTGCGAGCTAACATCCATCATGTTAATGGTAGAACATCACACATGAATGAGATGTGTATGCTATGCTGCATTAAGTATGACTACTTTCATGGATAGTATGGTATTTTACATTAAAAGTAAGAATAGAACTTGTAGATTATTTATTCAAATGAGGGTTCATCATGTATATTTAATTACATATGATCAAGATATTGCAGTGATAGCCTAGATGTTTAACGCTTGCCTTCCATGCAGGAGGGTCTGAGTTCGAACCCAGCCCGTACCTCTGACTTTTCGAATTTATGTACGGATTGCCATTTGATTATCATTTGCGTTAATGGTGAAGGAAATCAACGTGAGGAAATCTGCACATCTGAGAGGGCCTCATAAAGTCTATGATGGTGTGTGTAGTCGCCAACCCGCACCAGGACACAGGCATTTGTTTGAGCCCAACTGGTGTGTTTAGTTGCGTTTTTACTATGGACTTTTGTCTCACAATAACGATCATTTATTATTATCATTAATTAAACAATTATGTGCCTCCTACGTAATATGTATTTTCATCCTTTTGCAGGCAACAACATAAAATCAATAGAACATTTAAATCACAATATACATCTTGATCATCTCGATTTGTCCAACAACCAAATATCATTCATAGCTGATATATCGTATTTGAAGAATTTGAAGGTTAGTACAGAATTACATAAATAAAATATTCATACCTAGTTCATATTCAGAAGGACTTTAGATGTCCAGTCTAATAAACTCTTGGTATCCAGTGGAAGAAAACTGTAGTAGTGTTGTCAGGAAGACCTTTTGAGGATCAATCCTTAGACTAACATAAACTACTAAACAACTTCTCCTTCCAGCATTTAAATTTGGAAAGGAACCGTATATCAGATCTGCGGCAATGTGACCGCTACCTCCCTTCACACCTGGACCACTTGGGCCTCGCTCATAACCATATCCAGGACCTGAATGAGATCAGTCACTTGGTGCACTTGAACAAATTGGAGAGCTTCTCTATACAAGGTAACCCATGCGTGGCGATGGCTGGGAAGGATAAATTGTATCCTTTTTCAATTGTTCTTGTACTTTTTTTATGCAGCGGGTCTACCGCGTACCTAAAATGGTAATGAACAGCGACTCTGGTAATAGACTTCAATACGGTCGTGAGAGGATAACTTTTGTGCTACCTTAGAAAAAAATTACGATGGGAGTGCGAACTTCATGATCGGTATTTCTTTTACAAAGTAGATCAAAATTTAATTTAGTGGTTAAAAAAAATTGCCTTAGTTACTCCTTATAACATCAGCTATCTGCCAATGAAAGTACCGTCAAAATAAATCAATTTAGTAAAAAGCTGTTATTTTTACTTTACAAACAGACACTTCAATTTTATTTATTTGTATGTATAAATATTAGATAAATAGTAAAGTCAATTTCCATTTATGTTAATTTAGAATTGTTTCTTCTACAAACTCTTTAAAAAAGTTGATTAATCTTAAAAAGATTAACCCTAGTGTTGAATGGAATGTCAGCAGCAAATCTGTCCTTGGAACGAAAAAAAGCACAACTTTTTTTTTTTTTCAAAATTGACTTGTATACGGTATTCCTTTTTTTTCCTGAAATCAAACATGAACATAACTCAATTTTGTATAAAATATAAGTTGTGCCTTTTTTCTTTCTGAGGGCAGAAATAGCCTTTATGAATTTGAAATTCTCCTTGACTCTGCTCCAACAGAGGTTTTGACTACCGACCGTTTGTTCTCAATTGGATTATGAGCGTGAAAACTATCGACGGTTTCGTCGTCAGTGCTATAGAAAGGTAAGATTTTTAATATCAATAGAACCTTATTAAATTTAAAAAATTATGCAACATTTGTAAAATCAACTGATTCTCTTATAAATATGTTCTCAAACTACATAAGATATACACAAAATTTAATGAACTTATTGCAATTAAATGCTGTATTCGTCCTAAGTTCTCTGGCTACAAATACTTTTATATTAAAATGTCGAAGATGTATACACGGTGAAGATTTTGTCACCTCTAATCATTATTATGAACAGCTTTTACTAAGGGAACAACCCTGTAATCGCTAAAAGAAAATTGCTGTTCTAAACATTTTGTCGAGTTATGTCAACATATGGAACAGCAGATTTTTCTTCGCGATTTTTTGTTTGATCCCATAGTAAAAGTTGTCCATAATGTGAGTAGAATCAACTCCTTAACGGATGCAGATGAAAAAATCGCCATCCTGTACCTCTACCATGAGTTTTCCGTGCCGTCTAACGTTCATGTTCACATGCAATATTTGTATGGGTATTTATTCAGCGCCTCTAGCGGTATAAATAGTGAACTAAAGTCACTATACAAATATTGCATGTGAACGTGAACTTTAGACGGCACGGAAAACTCATGGTAGAGGTACTGTATACATCTTGGACATTATTAATATGAAAGTATTTGTGGCGAGAGAACTAGGGAAGAATACAGCATTTAATCGTGATCTGTTCATAATGAACAGATCACGATTAAATGCTGTTTTGTGTATATTATGTAATTTGAGGAAATGTGAGTGAAGCAGACGATTTTGCAAATGTTGCATAAAAATGACAATGATAATACCATTGACATTAGAGACTCTAGTTAACAATGCTAATTATGTTGTAGGATGATTTAAAATAGCGGATTATTGCGAAAATCCTGGCTGATTGAAAAGGTTTGGATGGTAAGACACAAGTGTTTTGCAATTATTATAGCTGGGAGCTGCTGCGCCCCCCCTCCCTGGACCTAGCTTGCCTCCCATTTTCCCATATGTGCCTAAGCCTAAGAAAGGACAATGGGCAAATTGGCCCAAAGTGCCCACAGGGTTCACACATAGTACATTCGAAAGAGCACGCTTAGCTGATTATTTTTTATTATGGGAGTAAAAAAATCGGTCCTACAGGAAAAGATATTTTGAGAAATAAAGACATTTTTAAGTTTGAACCTAAACATATTAACTTTATGAAAGTTAGCAAATAAAAGTTATATATTCTGGTAGATTACACTATTCCTAACATGTTTTATTCAGAAACTGAAGCGCTACGTGCACCGTACAAAATATTTTTGAGTTTCAAAAAATATATAATTATTGTTGTGGTTGATTATTAAAGGTGTCCCTAGAGTAGACACCTAGTGCATTTAAAAGATCACACTGAACATTAATTTTTTTATTATGGGAGTAAAATAATCGGTCCTGCAGGAAAAGATATTTTGAGACATAAAGACATTTTTAAGTTTGAACCTAAACATATGAACTTTATGAAAGTTAGCAAATAAAAGTTATATATTCTGGTAGATTACACTATTCCTAACATGTTTTATTCAGAAACTGAAGCGCTACGTGCACCGTACAAAATATTTTTGATTTTGAAAAAATATATAAATATTGTTGTGGTTGATTATTAAAGGTGTCCCTAGAGTAGACATATAGTGTATTTAAAAGAACACATTGGACACGTTATTTTTTATTATGGCAGCTCAAAAATCGGTCCTACAGGAAAAGATATTTTGAGACATAAAGACATTTTTAAGTTTGAACCTAAACATATGAACTTTATGAAAGTTAGCAAATAAAAGTTATATATTCTGGTAGATTACACTATTCCTAACATGTTTTATTCAGAAACTGAAGCGCTACGTGCACCGTACAAAATATTTTTGATTTTGAAAAAATATATAAATATTGTTGTGGTTGATTATTAAAGGTGTCCCTAGAGTAGACATATAGTGTATTTAAAAGAACACATTGGACACGTTATTTTTTATTATGGCAGCTCAAAAATCGGTCCTACAGGAAAAGATATTTTGAGACATAAAGACATTTTTAAGTTTGAACCTAAACATATGAACTTTATGAAAGTTAGCAAATAAAAGTTATATATTTTGGTAGATTACACTATTCCTAACATGTTTTATTCAGAAACTGAAGCGCTACGTGCACCGTACAAAATATTTTTGAGTTTCAAAAAATATGTAATTATTGTTGTGGTTGATTATTAAAGGTGTCCCTAGAGTAGACACCTAGTGCATTTAAAAGAGCACACTGAACATTTATTTTTTTATTATGGGAGTAAAATAATCGGTCCTGCAGGAAAAGATATTTTGAGACATAAAGACATTTTTAAGTTTGAACCTAAACATATGAACTTTATGAAAGTTAGCAAATAAAAGTTATATATTCTGGTAGATTACACTATTCCTAACATGTTTTATTCAGAAACTGAAGCGCTACGTGCACCGTACAAAATATTTTTGAGATTCAAAAAATATGTAATGTCCGAGAATTGAACCCACGACCCCTATGTACGAGCAGCACCGTAGATAGACTTACGTTTAACCAGTTTGCCAATCGTGCACCAAAAAGAATCCAAAATATTAAATTATTATGTAATTAAGTTGCTGGGAAAATTCGTAACACTAATTGAATATAACTCTGGAATGGCAGGATGAAAATAAAAAAAAATGAGAATATAGAGTTACACTGATGTCCTTCATCGATTAGCACCGGTGTCAACCGTAGGGGCAAGCTTTTTAATTTGGACCAGCGTCCATAGGAATTTGCCCATCCTCCTTTCTGATTTGCTTACACCCTGGGGCAAATCTTGGCCTTTGCCTGAGTCAATTCCTGATTGCCCCCCTCTAGGTCAAATGCTGAGTAAGACATGAAAGGAGTATAGGAGTTTCGCAATAATCCACTTTTTCCAATTATGTAGGATATCGCTTATAATAGGATCTAGGCGTAGGAAGGGCCTTGTTGAGATAAACAGCTCGTATCATGTGACCAACTCGCGCATTGAGACTGAAAAATGACCTCATTTCAGTTTGAAAGCGGAGTGGCTGTACAGTCAAGGCAAAGGTCGGCATTACCACGCGGGCCAACATCAGGAGCTCTGCGAATACTTAGCGTCCACCTGTCCGCTCACAGCTGACGCGTTGGAAACTGAGGACCAGAGAAAACTGCGCCTTATTCTCAGTAAGGTAAGGTTTACATCACAGTTTGAAAGCGATGTGGCTGTAGTGTCACAACAAATGCTTTCAAGATCGAGGATTAGAGTAAAATGCGTCTTATATTCAATTACGTTAGGTTCGATTTCGTATAATGTGCATGTCATAAAGCCTTATTTGATATTTTCAGTTCTCAGAATTAAATTAATGAATGCCTCCGTACCAAATATTTTAACTAAATTGGGCTACAAATATTTTTAGGGGTTCAAATCTGAATAAATCTGACTCGTTGGTATTCGCCCGTAACCACGATCTATGCCTCGTAGAATCATTGCTTAGCGTAGCTTAGCCGAGCTTTTATTAAATATTTAATAAAATACAGGTTTTTTTTTATGTTGTGCGCATTTTCAGAGTGTGTCAGTGTCTTTTCCCAAATGCAACTGTAGTACCAAAATTCAGTCCAAAACAAAATAAAAATTTGATTTTGTATGGCTTGCGCTAGTAAATTATGCGTGTCCCCCATACTAAGTAGAATTTTCGTTTTGTTTAAAAGTGTATCCCAATACTGCGGTTGCATTTAGGAACAGAGACTGAATCACTACAAATTATGCACACTACATAAAAAAATATCCTGTATAGACAACTAGTTTTTGCCCGCGGTTTCGCCCGCGTGGATCGTTTCTGGAATAAAAAGTATCCTGTCCTTCCCCAAGTTGTATTCAAGTTGTATGCCAAATTTAGTTGAAATCGGTTCATTAGTTGAGGCGTCATGTAGGAACAAACAAACAGACACACTTTCGGATTTATAATATTAATATCGATTATTTGTCTGCAGGCACAACATCATCAGCAGCAACTGAAAGACCAGAACCACAGCCCCTTGAAGCCAAAGCTACAGTCACCAAGAATGCAATGTAAGTACTTCAGCATTTACGACTTATAATGTACTAGCGACCCGTCCCCGGCTTCGCACGGGTGCCATTTCTCTACTATCCTTACCTTAAATATCAAACTATTATACATATAAACCTTCCGTGAAAAATTATCTAACTGATGGTGACAACCTCATCAAAATACGTTGAAAGGTTTAGAGTAGAGTTAGCGGATATATAGACAGAAAGACGCGGAAAGCGACTTTATTTTATACTATGTAGAGAAGATACATGTAGTTTCTGGGTATCTCATTAATTCGCATAAAATCTGAAATCCTAATGTCAAAAGGCATAAAATGTTAAGCATAATGTATAATTGGCATACTTGTTTGTGAGTATAATGGTTTCATCGAAGCGAAACATTGTTACAGTAGGTTTAGGTGCCGCGAGCATGTATACACAAAAGAATTTCAGCCAAACGTGAAAATTGTCATTATGACTAATCAGGTTATTCGAATAGACGTTATGCGAAATGACTTGTAATTATATGCGAGCCAATATGGAATCTAGTTTCTGTCTACCCCGTGGAAAACGCGCAATATTATGTATGTAAGGAATGTACGTAATGTGACCTGTTCATTAAAATAATTACTGTTATTGGAATTTGTGGAATTAACATTCTCTCGTGGATTTGTTGTGTTGCTTTTATTTACAACATTTTAGTTATGTACGATAATTATTTAAGAAATGTCAACGTTTATTTTGTTACTAAAATGAATCGATAACCTCTGAAGGGCGGTTGTTGACTTCACGGATTTTACGGATAACGGACGCCCCGCTCATACATCATTTATAATTGTGTTTATGTTCGGGCCGTAGATTATAATTCATAAAATCCTGTGATCTGCATAAGCTCCCTAAGTTTCCACAAAAAATTAATACAGATTGGGTTAACATTGTAATTCACGATTGTCATTTCGGGTGGACTAATGATTTATAAAATTTTCGTTCAGTTCCGGATCCGGAGATCCGCTTTTCTTCTTCATTAATACGTATGTTATTTATGACAAATAGTAGAACAAATTGGAGATTCACTGAAAGTCTTTGCACTAGATGACAGTATCGCGCGAAGTCGACGCATGATGTGACATACTCGTGCCTTTCATGGGCCGTTTGCAGCGCTGATAACGCGCATTGACTGCTCGCAAAAATGGCGTCCTGTGCGAAGACTCTTAAGTTTACCATCTTAATGGCAACAGCAAAACATAGTATGACATTATTAGCACATATTTAATCGGCAAATGTAACACCTCTAGGAATATGTTGGCACTTCGATTTCGATTAGAATACAATGAGACGTTTACCAATACAATTTTGTTTTTTAATCTGCTTTTTTTTCTGATACCACTGTTATTTTATTGACGCTGTGAAACTCGCGTTCAACATGTTTCTTTTATGTGTTAACACAGTAACAGTGGGTATCTCATTCTTCCAATGTCTTGCAGCACGTATATCAACGCCACGTCACATGGGCCGGTCACCCGACCGCCTGACGTCAAGCTACCACGCAGCGCTGACGAAGACAAGTTCCCCGTCGCATCAGATGTCGTCATCTCTCTGTGGCGACCTGCCCGGCATACCCACGGCCATGAGTCAGAGCTTCGACTCGCCTGGACTTATGTACGCCACGGAGAAACGAGACAGCGCTAGGGAGAAGGAGAGAGAGAAAGCACAAGGTATGTGTAAGAGCCTTAAGTGTATTGATTATCGTCGGGGTAATTGTAGCATTCTTAGGGACCGTTTATATTAAATTGTACAGTATTTAAACATAAACACTAAGATGAATCAAATCTTCATATACACGAAATAAATTATTTGATTTAAAATCTAAACACTACATGAATATACAAAAGAAACCTTACCTGACATCGTATTACAGATGAAACAGTGAAATTTATAGCTATATTGCTTTTTATAACTTAAGTGTAAAGACACACACAAATATTCACACAAAGTTATATCCATAGTTCCTGAAAAACATTATATATATAATCCCTATGTTTTCTACCTTTACAGAAATACCGCAACCAAAGCCAGTAAATCACTCACTAGAAGCCGCGTCCAAAATGGTGCCTGTACCTGAATCACTAATGAGTCCCGACTACCAAGACCCTATCTACGACATTCAAAGAACCATACCAAAGCCAGCCAACAATTCTGTGCACAGCATCTCCAACACTTCGTCACAGTCAAGCAACAGCAGCATTCACGAAGACAAACCGAGCCGGGTCAAAAACATGAAAGGCTCTCCAAAACTACCAAAAAGCGCAACTTCATCGCCAAAACTGAAAACGAAAATGGACCAAAGAAAAGGCAGCTTAACCAAAATCGAACTCAAAAACGACGAGAAGAAACTAAACGGTATGACAAACGATGCTGAACAGCTGGGCGCCGACATCATGAAGTTGGCCTCTAATCAGAGACGTCAAAAGAAGTTGAGCGTGGAGTCAATGGCTGCTGTGACCATACAAAAAATGTGGCGAGGGTACAGAAGCAGGAATTTAAATAAGGATACGCTGAGGATACTCCACGCGATCCAAGCGGCGCGGGCCAGACAGCACATACAGTAAGTTAGACTTCTCAATTTTATGCTCTAAAGCCATGTACGGACTGCGCGTTCTATAGTATTCACGTAGTCGGGTAGGCGTACCCTGGGCTCTACCACGAATGTTTTTGACGTATCGTAACGATAACGTAAGCAAATATAGAATGAAAAGTATAATAATTCTATCGCAATTTTGTTTAATTATACGCAACATACACGCTTATTTCATGAAAATCTAAAAATACTGCATGTTTTTCCAATGAAATATGGATTTAACGTATATTGGATTCAAAGTTTGCTTACGTTAACGTTATTATAAGTCAAAAACGCGCCATGCCCTCCATTCCGCGATCTTTGGTTTTACCGGTAAAAACTATTTGCAGGAGGTTGACCTGCGATATGGAAGCCACGAAGGCTGCGTTGGAGAGCGAGCGCAAGATACAACAGCTCCAGATGCAGGCTATCAACGCGTTATGGAAGAAGGTCTCCACTCTACAGGCTGCTGGTGAGTTTACCATTCGATTTTTTACGAGCTTATGCATAATATAAACAGGATATTTTTTTATGTTGTGCGCATTTTCAGAGTGTGTCAGTGTCTGTTCTCAAATGCAACTGCAGTACTAAAATTCACTCCAAAACAAAATAAAAATTTTATTCTGTATGGCTTGCATTAGTAAATCATGCCCCCCATACTAAGTCCAATTTTCGTTTTGTTTTAAAGTGTATCCCAACACTGCTGTTGCATTTAGTAACAGAGACTGAATCACTACAAATTAAGCGCACAACATAAAAAAAATATCCTGTATTTTGATTTATAGTTCAACTGTTTTAGGTTAGCCCTAAGACAAGTCGTAGGGCTAACCTCACACACATGCACCCCCTCTACACTCACATCCACACCTATACAAACTAGCCACACACAAACACACACACACCTCACACATCCACACACACCCCACACACCACACACACCCACGTGGCGCGCGCACGCTCATGCATGATACCTTTTATTATTTTAAACTAAAATATTCTCATTGTTTTTGTTCATTCACATTCAAATATGTAATTACTTTTCTTTAAAAGCTTAGATTGTAACCAACCGGTGGAGGAGCGGAACGTCCTAACACAAGCATTCTTTGCTTAAAAGGACGTTTCATATTTTAATACTGTAAGCTAAACTTAGTTACTGAAATAAACTATTTTTATTTTTATTTATTTTTTACTGTAAAATATGTCTATTTGAGGAAATAAATAATGCTGAATAGCATGTAATAATTTTATTTTATTCACAAATAATAGGTTAACATTTATGGTAATTTGAGGGACCAGATGGCTAGCACGCTATAAAAAATAAAGTTCGCGACCCTGTTAATAACTGTTTAATGTAGTAGGTATCAAATGGTCTAAATAGGTTCTGGCCAGTGTGGTCACCATATGAAACCTAACATAATGCGTATTGTCTTGTTGTTTGGCTCAATTATAAAACCAATGGTCCCACATTTGATACCTACTACTTTGAAAAGTTATGAAATGGGCCGCGGCCAAAAATTTTGCGGGCCAGATAATACCTAACCGAAATTGAAAACAGTTTGTGAAACATAATGTCAACAATTTCCATGGTATATTAATATTTGGTGTCTGTCTATACAAACTTGAGGGACTTG
This sequence comes from Allophyes oxyacanthae, assembly GCA_932294325.1. Taxonomy (NCBI): domain Eukaryota; kingdom Metazoa; phylum Arthropoda; class Insecta; order Lepidoptera; family Noctuidae; genus Allophyes; species Allophyes oxyacanthae. The sequence continues at coordinate 11,849,935 of OW028629.1, forward strand.
TAAGGGGCTATCGTGTGAAAAGAAGCATTGTTTTTTTTTTCAAATTTTCTGCCCCTTTTGGAATATCTAATGCGTATTGAAATAATATGACATATTATTCTGAGAGTATTAGGTTGATAATATCTAGTCGCCTCTTAGGGGGAGTTGATCTTTTCTTCATCAAGAACCATACAGCAGATATCGACGTCAATTCTTAGTACTAAAGGCATATACTCTTTCAGACAGTCAAAAGCAGAGGCTATCGGAATCGGAGGACAACACGGACGTGTTGCGGCAGTTGACAGAGACTTGTTTCAGCTTACAAGCGCAGGTTAGTACCTAACTATTCTTAGTACGACTGTTTTTGCAGTCAAAAGTATTTTTGATCGGCTCAGAATTTTGACTATAACATACATAATACTTACTTCGTCATCAGGTGGTGGAACTCCAGGGCTGTATGCAGGAGGTTCTGAAGGCTGTATCGAGCAAGAACCATGCAGAGCCGGTGGCGACGCAGACGGACATCACTGCCATCATCACGCCGCAGGTTAGCACACACTAGTAATACAGGTTTTTTTTTATGTAGTGTGCATAATTTGTATAGTGATTCAGTCTGTTCCTAAATGCAACTGCAGTTTTGGGATACACTTTAAAACAAAACGAAAATTCGACTAAGTAGGTCACGCATAATTTACTAGCGCAAGCCATACAAAATATTACTATTTTTTTGTGGAGTGTATTTTAGTACTGCGGTTGCATTTGGGAACGGTCACTGAATCACTCTGCAAATTTTGCGCACTACATAAAAAAATGTCCTGTATATTCGAGCGTTTTGATTGGTTTGGCACTTAGACTGCGTTTCAATTGAGGCGGACACAAACGGAATGGAGAAAAAGTAACCAATAGAATACGAATATTATCGCGTCACTTTGGTGAGCGGAAAAAACAGGAATCTTTTTAGTTGTCTCCTAAAACACAAGCCTATGGCTGCATTACCAATGAAGCGGAGGGGCTTCAGGGGAAATGCAGCCATAAGCTTGTGTTTTTAGAATTCTGATTGGCTCATCATTAACCGTTAACGGTCTCATTACAAAAGATGTGTTAAACCTGAGTTTAGGCCAGGTCTAACAAGACCAGGTGTCAAATTAAGACCTTGGTTTAAATCTTACAATACAAATCTGAGGAAAAACTCAGGTTTAGGCTCTGGTTTTAGAAAATTGTTATTACAAAACAAAGTTTAACGAAAAAACTCAGTTTTATCTCGGGTCTAAGATAAACCAGGCCTCCCCCTGGTTTTGCCGTGGTTTAAGTGACATTATCCCGGTCCGAATTACGATAAAAGTGATAATATCGCGAATACGACCAAATTTAATATTCACAAAATAATAAGGGCTATTGAATAATATTATTAATTGTGACTTTGGTCGGATTCGCGATATTACCTATCATTTTTAGCGCAATTCGGACTGCAGGGTATCACTCCTTTACTTTTGGTTTTCCATTTTATGTAAAAAGACAATTAACTAAAAGCCCCGTAATATTTTTATGATTTTTTTTAAACTGAATTTGAGATGCGGCTTCGACCTACTACCTACTAGGTTTGATGTAGAATTTATAAGATTTTTTTTTTACTTAAACTATTTTCTGCATTTCCTGAATACAATAGAGATGATGAAAAAACCATAAATACCTATAATAAAAGATATATCGTCCGTATGCTGACAATACCTTCTAACATTTTTATCCAAATATTTATTTTAGCGCCATCTGTTAGCACGTATTATAAATATTCAGATGGCGAGGCGTTCTAAACAATATTTCGTTAAAAATGTTAGTTAGAAGGTATTGTCAGCATACTGTCGATATATTATAATATTCTTTTGGTACCGTAACATAATATATTGTAAGTTTAAATCGCCATACATAAAATAATGTCGGATTTAAACCAACGTCTTAGTTTGATACCTGGTCTAAACTCAAGTTCATTACAAAATATGTGTTAAACCTAAGTTTAGGCCAGGTCTAACAAGACCAGGTGTCAAATTAAGACCTTGGTTTAAATCCGACTTTATTACAAAATCAGTTTTTTCCGAGGTCTACTAAAACCATAGTTTAGACCGAGCTCGGACCAATCAACGTCGAGTATTAGTTTATCATTCACTCATTCACTCCAAAATGCCACAGATAAATATTCCAAAGTCACATCCTCGTAGAAATGTTTCGTTTCATGCAGATTTTATAAGGATGACTTTAAATAAATTGTACCTTACAAGATTTGGATCATTAGATTATGATGAAAGTAAATAATTAAGATAATATTAAGTTTGTTTTGACTACAAAGAGTGCGATTTAAAAGCTTTTATAAGTGTTACGATACCAAAAAGAATATTTATTATAATCACTAGGATTTTTAGGCATATAATGTATTCAAGAAAACGAAACGTAGGTAGATCACGTCACTTAAACCACGGCAAAACTAGGGGGAGGCCTGGTTTAGCTTAGACCAGAGATAAAACTGAGATTTTCCGTTAAACTATGTTTTGTAATAACAATTTTCTAAAACCAGAGCCTAAACCTGAGTTTTACCTTAGACTTGGTTTAAACCTTGTTCTGTAATAAGACCGTAAGAGTTTCGAATGATCTGATTGGGTGTGCAGGGGTTGTTTCTAGCGCTCTGGGGGCCTAAAAAGGCCACATTGAGCAATTCATCTACTGATCTGCATAGTAACTGTCAAACAAATGATTGCTGAATATGAACCTTATGGGGATGACAATAAGAGCCGTCAATTAAGTAGATATTTTGACATTCATAATATGAATGATATTGCGATTCATCTAAAGCGGCCTTTTTAGCCCCCCTGATTGGGTGTGCACTGGCAGGGCTTGTGTTTCTAGCGCTCTGATTGGATTAGCTCTTTTGTAAGGTCTTCCATGTGTGTTGTTCAGGAGGAGCGCTGCACGTGGCTGCGGCGGCCGCAGTCGCTGCCGCTGTGCGGGGCCGCGCGCGCCGAGCCCCCCGCGCCCCTCGCGCCCGTCGCGGCCCTCGCCGCCGAGCGGGAACACGTGTGAGTAATCAACATCATAAAATATATTTACTTGTGACTGAAGCTTTGTATAAAAATAAGATTTAAAAAAAAAAGGTAAAAGCTTGAAATAAGTTTATTTCACGTTTGTTAGTAAGGGGGTTAATATTGAAACTAAACAAATTAGAACCGATAGTGAGGTTGTTTGTCTCAGACAACGTCATACATTTCTTATTTTTTTGTATTATGAAAATATTGTGATAAAGATAACTCTTCCACGTCACAAATGTCCACATGTACAATGTGTATCAGAAATGCGTGGTCATATTTAAGGGTGTGGATCAGACCATCAAACTGGATAACTTTCTCTATGGAACCAACATCGTATTCGCAAAAAAAATATCAGCTGTCCCATACTATACTTCAATACCTACTTGACCCAAACGTATGAGATAGCTGGTTTTTTACGCGATTACGTTATTGGTCCCATAGAAAAAGTTGTTCAGTTTGATGGTCTGATCCACACCCTTAAATGGATCCCGCATTTCTGATACACATTGTATAATGTAAACAATATTGCAGTGAAAAGTCAAACGAAACGGCTGCTCTGGGCATAGAGCGGACCGAATCCGTTATAGAAGAGCGATTGACGGAAACGACCGAAGTTGATGACGTCGACACGAGGACACGTGACGTCATCGTCGACTGATAGGACAAGAGATCTATGCACTTATTAAGCCGAAACCAAAGGTTACTGTTAAATATCTTTAACGTTGTTGTAAAGCTTCGTGTCAAAGAGATAGTATACAAAGTTAGGGAGAAAAAATAACATATTATCAAAGGTGACTACAAAAATGCTCAGTTTTATCGATTGATAAGTTTAGTACGATCGGGAAAATAGCGCAGAATTAAAAAAATATTTAAAGATAAGTCATACGTTTTGTATGAGATTTTAAATTCTACTTAGGCCCGTTATCACCAAGAAGTCTTTATGTCCAAGAAACGCATTAGTTTTGTCGAACGATTTGATGCTGGCAGCATTATTAGAACGGCAAATAAACTTGTTTGGCACATGCCTGACATTGAGCTCTGAAAACTGGATATTTTATTCTCTGCTGTATGTTACCACCCCAGAAAAAGCACCATTTAGCTGGGCGTGGGCTTGGTGGAGTAGGTCACGGCGTCGAAGTCACAAGTTGGTTAAGATTGTTGGGTTATTCAGGTTAGACCATTATTTATTTATTTGAAGAGGTAGGGTACTAGGCCCCTTTGTCACTGCGACCTGCGAAGATCTATTGTAACGCCTCTTGTTTTATTACAGCACTCCCTCTAGCCGTAAGTCAATGATAAAATTGACTATATTCTTGGGGTGAAGGGATTTAATCTCATCTGGTGAGATTATGGTGAGGTTAGACCATACAGGTTCTTCTAATTGAAATGAGAATAACCAGTGTGTATGCCATTCTACCGATCACTAGAGAATCTTTCTGGACAGTTCCACGGGATAAGGCTTGATTAAGTAAAGCGTCTTATTAAGAGTCAGTGTAATTTTTTCTAGATTTTTTCTTCTCGATGTACGGATGACAGCTGTAAAGGCCACCTCGTAATGCTTTGTTCTTCACCTTTACAGTAACTGTTTGAAAGTCATAGTCGCGCGCTAATACCCTCGTTCTCTCCCATACTCAGCTATAGATTCATCTGGCTTTTGGTTTCTTGTCGTGCTAAGACCTCTTTCTTTGGCTTGACATAAATATTATGTCCTATCTAGGAGCTTTACGGCTTCGTAGTAAGTCTTAAAATCACGCTAGTATGGAAAAATTTACGCTGAGACATCATTGATGACCACAGGTTCGCAGCATCGGCCGTACTCTCAGACAATTCTTCAGACAAGAAATTACTAAACGTACTTATATCACCAGTGGATCCATTTCAAATTCGCATCTGGGATTTAACGTCAAATTTTTCAGGTCTTAGTATTTTGTTATAGAATCGGGTCCAGATATCTTTTCATTCGCCATTTTTAGTTAAATCGATACAGAATAAACGACAAACCAACTCGAATATTGGTAATTACATAGTGAGACTGAGAATTATTGGACAACATTAACAATTTAGAAATAATAAAGTATTCAGCTTAGAGTATCTTGCTGCAGATATAGAATCTTATATCAGGATTTTATCCATACCAGCATTTGAAAAAGCTATTAAGATTGACTTAGCATCCCAGTTGGTGAAATTAGAGCGTAGGTACACCAATGTTGCCTGAATTTAAAAGCGCCCTTAGCACATTTTTGTCCTAATATTTGCTACGAGCCAAATATAAACAAATATGGAAGCGTATACTATCTCTTTACACTTAACTTAATATATTTTGATGTGAAATCGGTTTCGGCATACCAAAAAGGGACAATTGGAAGGTCTCAAATAAATTGAAGCTATTTATAATATTTGTAAGGTTCATATTCGTGGTACGCTAAAGCGAAGCTTGGTTTGTAAAGTGGGCTTGTTAAAGAAGTAAGGTATGACATAATAAATGTTTAAGATGAAAGATAAATCATGGCTTTTCGATGATGAATGTAAAATATTTGAAGGCATCTCAAAATGTTGCCTAAAGTTGGAGATTTGCGCTCATATTTTTGCACATATTTTTTAATTCGTTTACCGCAGCTATCTGTATAAATATTGCCAGACTTCTTTTTTAATATGAATGCCGACCATCACTTTATTCTTTAATATTATATTATAAATGATTTTTTCTTTTTTAAGCCATACAGCTACTACTACTCTAAAGCATAATTTTAAAGTTGATTCTATGTTACATACCAAAAATGTGATAGCATTGTAAAAGACAAATAATTTAGTTTCCGAATTAAATACGAAATTAATCTAGAACATGTGTAAATACGTGTAAAAAAATGTTTAAAAATACTTGGCTTCGAAACAAGGAAATTCATTAGACTGCTCGGAACTAAAAATGACAACTTGATCTTATAATTATAGATATAAGGTGCTGGCATAAGTGTTGATTTATTCATAATTGCATTTTTAAAAGTCGCCGTTTGGCACTTGCAAGACGAATTCCAAAGAAAAAACTAAACGCTGTACAATATCTGTTGCTAAACGAAATGTTTTATATCGCCGGAGCTTGGTCATTACTCTTGCATTTTACAAGACCAATTGAAACAAGACTGTAACAAGACGAAAGTCTTGTAATTCGCTGGTATACTTGCCTATGCTCGTTGAATATTTCTGCTTATATTTTATTAAAATTCACGCTCTACAAATAATGAAAAGCATAATTATTATAGCTATTTGCCAACGCAACAATTTTTATAATGATACATTTTGTTAAATTATTTTGCCTTATGTTTTTAGATATAAATGTTAAAGTGAGCGTATTCATTTAAAAAATAAATAATATTACAATAGATTTATAAGTTATTATCACTTTAGAAATTTTAGGTTTACGTGTTCAAAAAATCGTGGTTGTTCATTTTGAAACGAAATATGCTGTAATATTTAATATTGCACTATTATTACTTATACACTGTGAACGAATCGGTTCTCAGTTAAAATAAAGAAAAATGTTATTGATAACACAACCTGCTTCGTAACTAACTAAAGTACATATTTCCGCGTCGTTACACTTATTTAATTTATTGATACAATATATACACACAATATCCTAAGAAAAATTTGCTGCCAAAAAGAGTGATACGCAATATAAATTAATATGTACAGTGTATAAGTCACTTATAGTTTACGCACTGACTTCACTGCCATTTTGCAAAGTAACAATTGAATTTATACATTTGTATGACATACCTGTTGTATATCACAATAATTGTACACAAATCGGCTGATAAGGCAGTATTAATTGTTAAAAATATATTTATTTCTAGTAAGTGTGGTACATAAATGTTAATATTTATTTAGATTAAAATTATACAAAGAATAGATAGAGTTCCAGAATTTCTGGAACTTGTAGTTTTTAGAGTTATAAGGACGAATAAGAATCGTTTATCCAATGTCACTTTTAGATTCAGAATGAAATCACAATTCTATGGTTTTAATGTAATTAAATCTGGATAATACACAAATTTTCGAATATACACCAGTACAGCACAATAGGAACTATGTTCATTATTATTTAATTAAAAATGTCGTGCCGTTCGATTCTTAACAAAGTAAGTGTCCTAAATAGTACACTAGAATTGGGAAAGACATATTGCGAGATTAATTCAAACGGAACTGACTGACAAAATGTTGTTTTTATGTGTTGTATGTTTACTATATATACTAAACGCCAGTGGCGTATACACAAAACACTGTCTACCCTGATAAATTACACATAAACCTATTTTACTTTATTTGATTTATTTTTCGTAGGTATGTGTAATTTATGAGGGCAGGCAGTGTTTCTTTGTTGCTATGGAGTGCACGCCTATGTCAAACACCAAAACTGGCGGCAGTCGCGGTCTTAAAACGTACACGGCTGGACGTCGGTAGACACACAACTAGTATAATCTGGCCTCGCATACTATTAAAACTACCTATTACACTAGGCCAGCTGTTTCTACAGACGTACAGCACATTGTACGTAGGGTTGCCAGTCTTAATCTAAAATAGAGTATTGTACTCTATTTTATGTAGGTGTACTTTATAATCTATAACATAAAGTACGCTATTTATATTAACTTTGAATTTTTGGTGTCAGCCAAAAATAAAAAAGAAAGTGTTTTTAAAGGTCTGCAAGTTCGCTTTATTTACCCTCTCTGAAATAAGATTAATATTAACCCCTATGGGATTTCTAAAAAACTCTTTACCGAATCTCCTGTCGTCTCGGTCCCATATTTTAAAACCGCCCCTGCCACTAGTCTAATGGTAACTTTGGCGTTATGCCGTATCCACACCGGCCGAGCGAGCGCGAACGAAGGCATCTCTCGAACGGGAGCGAAAGAGATGCTCCAGTTTGAGTGAATGATAAAGAGAGAGATGGCTTCTTTCACGCTCGCTCGGCCGGTGTGAACCCAGCAGTGTAGTAAACTTATTTTGGCAAGGATTACTCAAGTCGTTCCTACCCTCCACTTGGAAATACCAAGTGGTGCAGTAAGGAATTGAATGGAATACAGGTCATTTAAAAACTTTCTATAAGTATACATTATCACAACCAAAAGAGCAATTAAAAAACCACTGTATTATTAAGAAGTTTTAATTAATTTTATAGTCATTGTAAAAGGTGAAAACGAGATGCCTTGTGTATTGAGCTTTATTTTTGTCGCGTTTTTTTTTTAATTTTCTATTTTTATTGGGTGTGTCTACTAGTTATCGAATCTCTACGCTTGATTTTTTTTTGGATATTTTTATTTTAATCTTAAAAATTGTGACTTTTTGAGTACCTCTCGAAACTGATAAGTATGACATTAAACTGATTAAGTGATATTTCTAAAGTGAACAAAACTCCAGGTCTCAGATAATTGCGAGTATTGGGAGAAAAAATACCAAAAACTATCAAACTTTCAGGTAGGTACTCAGATTCACAGTCACAATGTATATGGGAGCTCTAATATGCTAAGTACTAGTCATTTTTAACAACGCATTGTCATTTAATTCGTAGTGGTCAGTGCAATTAATTTTAGCTTCGCGTTACATGACTTTGAAGTGTTCACACATTTTCTCATTTTTCTAGTTGGGTAAGAGCGGGTAGCTGAATAAATTGTGTTATCACGTTTTACTGTACTTTATCATTTATTACAAGTAACTTTTACCATTAAGATGTGAGACTTATTAATATAATATTTGATGGCACGCGGTTGGCACAGTGGCTAAGCCATTAGCTTTCTGCACTACGTGTTCGGGTTAGATTCCCGCACGGACCAAATATTTGTATTATCAACAGATAGTAAACTGTACGTACGATACAGGAGATATCCGAGGACGACGCAACGATTTAAAAAAAACACAATTAGTATCAAAAACATCAAAGTATTTGAGGCATTGAAGTTGTATGGTAAAATGTTGCAATTCACAGTGAATTCACATTGAAAATTGCACTCGGATTTCTCCCAGACCTCACTGCCCGATTAATGATGGTCAATAAACATTTTAAAATAAATACAAACGATTTAACTAACTTCGTAAATAGTATGTATGGCAGGCAATGTATTTGTTGGTACACGCTTATAACGATCAGTGGGCCTACCATGAAAATGTCCATCCGAAATTTCGGAGCGAAACGAAGCACGAACGAAACACGAAGCATATAGCGACCATGAAGTTTCTTCGGATTTATCTCTTTCGTTCGGGAACCATAAAGTACGTTCGTGATTGAATGAAAGATGAGAAGTCTGTTCTCGCATACAATAGAACTCTGTTATAAATGAAGTGGTATAAACCGGACACATTAAAAAGTACATTCGTTTGTATTAGAACTATGGTAAATTATGAACCATTGAAATTATCCGTATAAATGTGTCACAATCTAACATAAATATACCGCGAAATATAAACAATTTTTTGTTCACAGAGCTTATTATTTATTATTGTCGGTGTAAGTTTAGTATTTGGTAATTATTTGTGAAAGTGTCAGTCAAAGGCTCAAAACTCTTGAGAGTAAAGTTGTCCCTTATCAGTTTATCAAAGATACTGTCCAGGAACTGTGCAGTGTTGTGTTGTGCCAGCTTTCAAGAAATATTCGATGGCATAGATATATTTTTTCAGTCCCCAGGTAAATCAGAGTGATAATAATATTAATGCTTTATTTCTCTCTGCACAACGGTGATAGTGTAGGTGATAGGTTCATAATATTCGTATGCTCCTTTGTGAGTGACTGAATTTGGTACTAGGAAAACCCTGACAGATCACCGTGTACATTATTTGTTTATAACTTCATGTGTGTTTTGTAGAGTGTATGTGTCTCTGTTACGATATTTAAACATCGTTCTTCTATAATTTTACTAACGATATACACAATTAGGTATACAATAAGTATGTTGCGAAGAGACCATCAATCAACACGACTGTGGTCTATAAAATAAATGATAACTATGATTGTATGACACCCCAATTTCATTTTATTAACTTTACGCGATAGTTAGATAGGTACCTACGTAAATAAAAATAAAAAATAGGTAGTAGGTTTTGTTCATTGATCAGCTGAAAGAAAAAGCGAATATACAAACATATAAAGATTTAAAAGATTTGGCATTAGATAGGACCGAATGGAAATTGCTACACCGACAAGTGCTTAGCACTTAAATTTTGGATGGATGGAGTAGGTTTTGTTAGTAATTTTAACATTTACAAAACTTGTAACGCATTATGGCTTAAAAACATCAATACAATCACGATTCAATCACATTTATGACCATTATAGCACTTTTAAGTATAAAATTCACACTTCCGAAAGTAAAAAGTTACCTATTTAGCTTTCGTGCAATTCGAGGTTAAATCACGAAAGAAGTCCTGTCAAAACTACGTTACTTCGTTTGATCGGACCGCTTCATGGTTGGGTTTACGACGAACGAAACGTCACAGTGCGATCTTCGGGATCGATTTCGGAATGAATGTGTATCATGGTACGAATCACACGAAATTTCGGTCCGAAACTTCGGAATTACGTTTCATGGTAGACCCACTGGTCTCTGTAATATTGTGCCTACAGTCCGTTCACTGTAAAATGTTCTTTTGTTCAGAAGTTGGTAGGCCTCAAATTGTACTGTATTATCTCGTAAATAAATACAATTTAAGGCCTACCCACTTCTCAACGAAAGGACATTTTATATTAAATGAACTGTAATAATTGTAGATTCCTTGGATACTTGGAAGAAAATGTAACAAAATCAGAATGTCGTCACGTGTCATTCGCATGGCTTTAAAGTACAGTAAAACGTGTTTTTTTACAAAAATGATGTGACCGAAGATGTTAAGTATAACAAAAATGTTAAACGTATAATCTTAAGATAACTTGATGTAATATCTTTTGGTGTCTTCACAATTATTCCATTCAAATCTCGGCTTGCCTTGCGAAATGTTTAAATTCTTGCGAACTTATCCATTTCCTGAATAGCTATGTTACGTTGCGTTATATCATGTTTTCAATGTATGCTTGTATGCTACATCTACCAAATTATGTTCATGTTTGGAGTTATTGTGAAGCCACCAATGGGATCCAAAGACACTTGCCGTCCTGTGTAATTTCAATTTCATCGCGTACCCACCTTATTTGTTGTCCATTACGTTATAGCCTGTATTTATTATGTTTTATAAAACAATTTTAAAACATTTGTCGTTTTATAATTTAAACCCGTAGTAACGTAGCGATTGAAAGATTGCCTTCGATGTAGCCTCCTGCATCACGAGATACGGGCTAAGTTGGAACTCTGACCCTCATCTGAGTTACAACCTAGCCCGCACCTCGTGGCTTTTCGAATGCATGTGCGGTTCTGGATTTTTTATTGCACTTGCGTTAACGGTGCAGGAGTATGTGAATCGTGAGGAAAGCTGACACGAAGTTAGCGGTGCGCGATTACGAGATGTATAAGTCGATTGTTTCGATTGTTCAAACATCTCGAATACTCTCGATTGTTTTCTCTCGCACTCGATGAATTTATGTCCGACTAAGGCGCGAATGATGCCTATCGCCGAAGCGCGGTCGATGGAACGAGTCCATTTCATTCGGTCCTCGGAATCTCGGAAACAGTCATTAAGCCATCGTGGACATGCACGATTGAATGATGAGATTATAATAGACCCCGACTGTCACAAACTTCGACGGTTAATGATTCAAATCTTTGTTAACAGGAATGATGAATCTGTTTATTTAATTTTGTGAGGATTAGAGGAACGATGAAAACAAATACCACGGTTACTTCAATCTTCAATATTTTCCCAATCTGACCTATCAATGTTTCCTGGTGCATTGGGCAAAGAGGAAAGGGCTGCTGAAAGTAGCAATTTCATTTTTGTTAATCTTTCCTTCATAATCACCCCTGAGTTCCATCGTGTGGGTACACCTTGCTTCAACTTCAATGGATCACATCGCTTTGGCGCGTGAAGATTATTATTATTTAGCGATAGAGGTTTATGGTTTGAGTCCTTTATAAACCACTTTTTTTTTGTGTGTATATTTTCCAGTATTTCGTCGTTAAGAATAGTCAGTCCACATGTTTTGCCTTTGACTTTGTGAGTGCCTTCAATTGGTACATTTTCATTATTCACATTTTCATGTTCAGTGTTATTTTTAGTTGCATTATTATTTTGTATTATAACATCTACATTGTCCAAATCATTGAAATTAAACTCCGGTTCATTAAATGACATTGCATCACACATATATTTCTCATCCCTAGTTAAAACTTCGTCACTTACTAAATCCTCGAGAATTATTGGCTTTGTATTGATATCAGTTGTTGATCCTTCCTCATAACTTTTTATTTCTTTACTTGGTTTGCCTGTTTCACCTGTTTGTTTTAATACATTCATTATATCAATTGGATATTTGTCTTCTTCCATATATTTTTGTTGCTTTACTGTTTTCTTCCCTGTTCCTTTTCCTTTATTCTTAAAGTTTTCTTTGCCTTGTTGTGTTTCGTCTGCCTTGAGGCATTTTACTTCAGTATCATAGAAAGCATGGTTTGCAGACATAAATCTTGACGAAGATAACAATGTTACTTGTTCTGAAGGTTGTCGTTTAACTTTTTCCTCCTTTGATGTGTCCTGAAAATTAAAAACATGCCATTAAACCGTATTTAAAAATAATTGTTTTTTTTTAATAATTGATTTTGAAAGGTATTTCTTAGTTTTTTATTTGTGTTGAGTTTTGTTTGACCCTATACATCATAAAAAATCATAAATCTCTTTAATATTTGCTCTCAAATGGACATTCACCTCTAAGTCTTAATCACTCTCTCTGTCATCTATAATGGGTTCATTCGAAAAATCCGCATCTATCAGATCTGAATCACTATGACAACTTATACTGACATCACTCTCTGTCGTAGTAGAACTATCTATTCTTTTGAATCTTTTCGCTGCTGGTTTTTGTTTTTTCAAGGCTTGTCGTTTGTTACTGCATGATGCTTTTGATTCTTTCATGTTCTTTAGTGTAGTAACAATCACAGCAGATGTTTTTATGGCAATCAAAGCAGCTGAGCAATTTATATTTAATTGTCGTGTTGCCATCCGTTACAATTTGATGCAGCTTCATTGTTCCTTTTATAGGAATTATATTTTCAGGGATATTTTTGGTCATCTTCTGAATGTCGTTTTCATTTATATAAAACATATTTACTTTACTGTTAACCATTAAATAGTCATATGCTTCTTTTGCGTTGGTTATGTCATTGCCATGTGAAATATGATTGTCAAGTTGGCGCTTTAATGCCCCACCAACCCCGTCAGCTGGCCCTTTGCCGAGAGAGGCTTCAAAAAAATTCCAAGTGGCATATTCAAATCCGTATTCTTTTATATTCTGTTGGAACAAGAAAAAAATAAGTTTTTGGTGGTACTGAGTTGCAGGTAGAGTTGAAAACTGCGGAAAGTTTCCGAAACTTCCGGAAGTTTACCGGAAATATTCCCGAAAACTTCCAAAACTGCGGCAGTTTTGGAAGTTTTCAGAAATTATTTTATACTTATAAAAACAGTAATTGGGGATACTTTGTGCTTAAAATATGTTGCATTTAGCTAGATTTTAAATATTCGAACACAGCGAGCACAGGACGGGACGCGGGGTAGGGTACATGTTAAAAATGAATATTTCCAAAACTTCCGTCATACTGTTCGGTGTTTAGATTATGTCCGTTGCCTTCGTATGATTTAAGCCGATTGAATAAAAAACGTTATTTCATCAATTAGCTTCAATAGGTATCATAAATAATTAAAATAATAAAAGAAAATAGAATTAAATTAAAGGATAATTTTCATTTGACGTTACTGATTCTGAGTAATCCCAAAGCAACGAATTTGTTGATTTCATGAATAGAAAAACATAATTTGAAAACTTCCAAAGTTTCGGAAGTTTTGGAAGTTTTCAGGAAACTTTCCTCAGAAAAGGAAACTTTCCTGGAAGTTTTCAACTCTAGTTGCAGGGCTATCAGAAAATAAATATATGAATCTTTATAATGGTAAAGTGTTGGCATAGTTTCATTATTGGATATAAATGGGCCCAGATTGCTCCAGGACCGTGTTCATTATTTGGGGATATGGAGCATATCGATTGGGGATTCTCATTTTTCTGTAAAGGACGCAAGTGTGCAATGTGACTTGGTTTCTAGACCCTCCGAAGTGTACCTACCGCCTGAATTTCTTCAGACTGCTTGCACGAAAAGTTTTCTGAAAAATCGCAAATCAATGCAGCTTCGTCTTCATCAAGGTTTTCAATACACTTTTTCCACGCTAAGTACTGATGTTGAACATTGTAGTAGTGAGTTTTAAATGAACATCATTTTAAAATTCTTTTATCAATGTATTCACTGTCCCTTTCATTACCTGTTTTGAATACTTTTTCGTCTGTTTTTCTACGCATTTATTTTTGTCAATTTTAATATAAGTGTGTGAGCCCATTTTCCATTGAAGCCACTCCACAGGGTTGTCTTAATTTTTTGTGAAATTAACAGCTAGTTTCTTATTTTTGCATTCAGAACACTCAGAGTACATGCATTTAAAACGTTTGCTGCAAGTGACATTTTTCATAAGTTCGTCAATGTCAGATGTCTGAAGCAAGCCTAGCTTCTTCAACGATATTGCCTTGAAAGATAAATTACTATGCTTTATGCAAGCACAAGTATTTCTATCTTGAAGTCTTGGTTTCACAACGAAGAACGGTCGAAAACGATAAAAAGTGTGCAAAGACGCTTTACCACCCTCTATCCTGTAATTTCTATAGAGCTTGTATATTGGTTCCATTAAATATCTCTTTTGCACTTTTTCTTTGTTTCTCGTTATGCACTCGTTTTTTCCCGCACTAGGTCTACTAATGTGACGTCAAAAATCAAACGTCGCCATCTCCAACATAAACATAATCGCGAAAAAGTACGATTTTATTATTATGGTATAACAGTCATGATATCATTATGTACTTTGCATAACAATCTAGATCAATACATTTAAGTGTTATAAAGTTTTGGTTTCATGGTTCAGTGTGACGTCAAGCCAAAACGCCTCAATACGGTCAGGGGTATAAGACACTGTAGAGAAACCACTATTTGTGTGCTGCATGGGCAGCGATGAGATAAATTTATTCCACATACAGTTACACCAACAAATAATCAATGAGTAAGATAATATTTTATAATGCAAGCTGCAATGGCGTCTCAAATTCACAAGCCAAGCCAGAGAGTGAGCGTCTAACGGTAACAGTGTTGCCAACCGTTCTTTAGTGTAATTATAGAGGTGTGGCGATGATATACGCCACAAAGTTAAAAGATTTAAAGGTATAAGTTGTATAAATACACTAAAAAGCAAATTTAAGTCTGGAGTTGGCCACTTATGATTTGTCTCAATGGAGATGGCTACCGTTGAATTATATTCACGTGGAGATAGCCATGAATGATTTAGCGCATGCTCAGCACAGGGTTGGCACTCCATCCATCCAAAATTTAAGTGCTAAGCACTTGTCGGTGTAGCAATTTCCATTCAGTCCTATCTAATGCCAAATCTTTTAAGTCTTTATATGTTTCTATATTCGCTTTTTCTTTCATCTGATCAATGTAGTTTCTTCTTGGTCTTCCTCTTTTTCTTTTTGCCTCTATTTTTCCTTCTATAATGTTGGTAATAAACTTATCGTGCCTAATCAAGTGACCAATCATGTTTCCTCGTCTTTTTTCTGTGTTTCAATATTTGTCTTTTCTCATTTACTCTTCTTAGTATCTCTTCGTTGGTCACTTTTTCTGTCCAGGACACTTTCTCCATTCGACGCCAACACCACATTTCAAAAGCTTCAAACCTTTCTCGATCTCTTTTAGTGAGGGTCCATGTTTCACAAGCGTATAGGGCTATGCTCCTTGTTCGGGCTTGATTGGGTGAGTTAATGAAAATCTGACTCCGTTTAAAAACTATGTTTAATGAGACAAGCTATGACAAAGAAAATAAAAGTTACACAATTATTGTTCCGTGTTCGACCGACATTAACTAGGTACGTCACTTCGTGAGCCTTGCTTCTTCCATAATGGACGAGCGGCGGACGCGCACCGCTGGGCTGGCTGCGCGGGGTCGCGGGGGGGCGACTAGGGCAGCGCATCGACTGGGTAGAGATGCGCCGCCGGAACATCCTCCGGGGCCTTGGAAGCCTCAGCTTCCGATGTAACATCTGGTGGGTCCAGGAGAGGACACAGATATTTGATGCCTCGTCTGTATGTGCCTGACGTTGTCTTTACTTCAGCCACCCGTCACACACCATCCTTGCCTGGAACCAAATATATAATTCTCCCCAATTTCCAATTCATTGGCGGAGAGTTATCGTCCTTTAATAGTACTAAATCTCCTGCATGTAGTGGTTTACAGTGGAGGCGCCACTTGTGCCTCTGCTGCAGCTCAGCTAGATATTCTGCCTGCCAGCGATCCCAAAAGTGTTGTCGGAGTTGTTCGAGCCGTTGGAATCTATCCAATCTGTGGACATTCATGGTCTTTAAATCTGGTGATGGCAATGATGTCAATGGTCTTCCAATAAGGAAGTGCCCGGGGGTTAAAGGACTGTGGTCATCGGGACAGGAGGATAAAGGATAGAGAGGTCTACTATTTAGGATGGCCTCTATCTGGTTGAAAAGAGTTGCCAACTCTTCATATGTCAAATGAGAATTTCCTAGCACGCGTTTCAAATGAAATTTCGCTGACTTCACAGCTGACTCCCACAAACCTCCAAAGTGCGGAGCATAAGCCGGCTGAAAATTGAATTTAATTCCCTCCCCCGAGGCGAAGCCTACAATGTCATCAGAGTTTCCGGTGAGAAAATCTGATATTTCCCTAGAAGCAGCTATAAAATTGCGGCCATTGTCGCTGAAGATCTCTGCTGGTTTCCCTCTGCGAGATATAAAACAACGCAGAGACAGAATAAAAGCATCCTTTGACAGCTCACTTACAGCCTCTAAGTGAACGCATTTGTATCTGAAGCAAACAAAAATGCATAAATAGCATTTGCTGATCTTGCAGCCTCTACCCTTCCTATCAGCAATAAGAAAAGGTCCAGCAAAGTCGACACCAGCAGTCTCAAACGGGAAGCCTGGGTTTACTCGCTGCGAAGGTAGCATACCCATTATAGGCGCTGACGTTTTGCCGCTTGCCCTTCTACACACGACGCACTGCCTGGCTGTGGTGCGAGCGAGATCTCTTCCAACTATCGGCCAAATAAACTCTCTGATTGACGACAATAGCAGCTGTGGACCAGCGTGAAGAAGACGAATATGTTCCTGCTGAAATAACAATTTCGTGAGTTTATGTTTTCCATGTAAAAGCATTGGATGACGTTTGTTGTATGAGTAACAAGAATTATCTAATCGTCCTCCAACCCTTATAATATCATTGTCTAGAAATGGACTCAAAGATATTATATTGCTACTAGAATTTAGAGGTTTATTGGAACGGAGAGCCCTTAATTCCTCTGAGAATGATTCATACTGGGACAAACGACCTAAATATTCAAAAGATCTAGTGAGTTCATCAGGCTGCAAAATGCCAATGTGTTTGTTAGACGGATTTTGACAATTATGAATAAATCTAAGACAATATGCAATCAAATGTTGTAATCTACTTAGTTTCGAATATTTATCAAAATCGATTAGTGATTGTTTTGTGTTTTGATCATGTGTTGTAATATTTATCTTTACCTCGGGTAAATCATTAATTAGATACTTATTAGGCCCACCTGTGGGCCATGATGCTTCAGATTGCAGTAAGAATGTGGGACCGTACCACCATAAATCACATGTTTCAATTTTATTCGCATCTACACCACGTGAAGCTAGGTCTGCTGGGTTTAAATCGGTGGGAACGTGACGCCACTCCCGTTGGTCAGTTAATTCTAGAATAGCGCCTACTCTGTTAGCCACAAAAGTTTTTAATTTGTTATAGCTCATACTCAGCCAAGATAGAGTGATGGACGAGTCAGTCCAAAATACCTTACGTGTAATGACACACCGCAAAGCGGATACTACGGCGCCCACGAGTTGCGCTCCTAGCAAGCACGCGCACAGTTCAAGCCGCGGAATAGTTGTCGGCTTTACGGGTGCAACCCTAGCCTTAGCACATAAAAGCCTGACCGTGACGTTACCTAACTCGTCTGTTGATTTAAGATAAATACATGTTGCATATGCGTTCTTGGAAGCGTCACAGAAGCAGTGCAATTCAATGCTAATAAGTGAACTACATAGTGCATGCCTAGGTATACGTAGCGTGTGAAGGTATTTTAATTTTGTTACAAATGAACTCCAAGATTGGCGGATGTCATCGGGCACTGGTTCGTCCCAATTAATATTCTCCACCCACAAACGTTGAATTATAATTTTTGGTGTGACTGTAAGTAGACTTAACAAACCTAATGGATCAAATAATTTACAAGAGTCTGACAATATGGATCGTTTTGTGGGATATGAGGTTTTATGCTCATAGTTGATAGGAAAGTTAATGTAATCATCATTTGGATTCCATCCTACACCCAATGTATGCGACGATGAACTAAGTGTTAGGTTATGCTGATTGTTTTGTGACTCAACTAAAGCACATGGCAAATTAGACCGATATTTACGTAAGTTGAAACAGCCAGGTACGTAATACGCTGTCTACAGACTCCTTTATGTACAATAAATCACTGCTTCTATCACTCCCGGTCAACAAATCATCAACCAGGAAGTCCTTTTGTATGATTTCCTTAATGTTAGGATCAGCACACTCTTCACCTAACTACCACAAACAACGTGTGCTTAGAAAGCTTGAACTAGCGTACCCATATGTGACAGTGTTAAGTTTTAGTAACTTTATTGGATCTCCTACATTTTCACGCCATAATATTATTTGTAGATTGCGATGATCATCCTGTATTTCTACTTGCCTGTACATTTTCTCTATATCACCCGATATGACGTATGTGTACTGTCGAAATCGGAGTAAAATGTTAAAAAGATTGTCTTGTATATGTGGCCCTATCATTTGTATGTCGTTAATGGAGTATCCAGAGCTGGTCTTGGCACTACCGTTGAAAACTACCCTTAGTTTAGTAGACTCACTAGTGGGCTTCCAGACTGCGTGATGAGGAATGAAGTAACAGTCACCTGACACTGAATTCGCCTCTGACCACTGAAGTATGAAACCTATGGAAATGAAACGTCAACAAACATTGCGCGCCACTGTGACGTCATCTGGCCGCTAAAAATGGCGGTTTTAGTGCTGCCCAGAAGATTTTAATGTTATTAGGTTTTATCGATAAACGTTCTTGACTCATTTTATTTGAAATATTATTAATGATTTGTAGAATTTATACTTTAATAGGAAGTAAGTATATTGTTAAGTGCAAAGATACTTTGATTTAGATGTGTGAAATCTAAGACAAGTTCGTGCTTCAAATTTGCCAAGTAAACGGTATGACGATTTTTAAAAGTTGCTACACTGATTTTTTATAGTTGTCGTTTGACAACTCAGTGACCGCAAAACATAATCATATGGCGTAGTCACTGAAGTACTGAAGTATGAAATCTAAGGTCTATGGGCGTAGTACAGTGCTATCTGCCCATCTCTAGCATGCTAAATTTTATCGTCGTTTCGCTAAGATCAAATACTATAGAGGGAGTATATCAAGTAAGAGCAGGAGACGTATATATGGCCCTACTCTCACTAATGTATTAGCTCTATATAAGCAAAGTGAGATAGCGATAGAGTTACTACGTCATCTTGAAATGCTGCGTGCCATCAGTCGAGTTGTTTTCATCAAGCTGGAGGGCTCGGTGCGTTAAGTGTTATGTGAGATTATCTTTGAAAAAATCAAGTGTGTGGTGATTTTAACTATTTGTGCACATACAATAATGACAATACTGTGTTCAGCTACCGGCTGCAACAGCCGGATGGGTGTTTTGACTGAAAACGGTCAAAAAATATCTTTCCATCAGTAAGTCATTTCCAGTAAATATATAGATGTTTCTATAGTACAATCTATTTCAATTGTGTTGCTGACTCTAAAGTCCGTAACACACTACCGCAACGCACCTCAAGATAGATGCGCCGCACCATAAGTGAGAGTGATTCAAATTTTAAACTTATCAAGGGACCGCGTGATAAAAAAAATCAAAACACCTTCAGAACATTTATTTAATTACAAATGTCATTCCTTATGACTTCCGCTCTAAAATCACTTAATCATGCAATCATCGCATCATCTCGTAGTCGAGTCACATCCAGAGTTTTGTTGAAACATTTATCATCAAAATGTAGCGAGCAAATATAAGCATCTTTTACATTTGGCTTTATATTTTCCATTCCAATGGCTTCAAGTCACTTTTTCTTTTTACGCTCATTTCTTGAGATCCTGTAAAATATGTTTTAATTATTATTTTTGTATGTTTTAAGCGGGGTAGCATGATAAAATAAGAAATTTTATATAAGCAATCATATTAAATCGATATCAAAGTCGATAAATAATGTACAACCCCAGCTAATAAATTAATATTATTTAAGCGTAAAAATATAGTTAAATAAGTCAAATCCATTCATGACCTTTATCTGCACTTATGAACCTGGCTAATTATAATGTAAATCTTCCTTTATTTTCCCGGCAACGTTAGCAATAACCAATATTTTTAATGTTAATCATAGCGTACCTGTGTATGATTAAAGATGGCTGATTTGGTGTTTTTCTTATGCCGCACCCTATTACACTACACACTGGCATATTTGCGACGTAATTATTTACATTTGACTTCAATTATTTTAAATCACAAGCAAAATATTGAAAGATAATTAGTTATTTTGATTTATACCACGACTTTTTGACAAGACAAGTACCGGCTGAACTGACTGACAATGACATTTTTCTGCGCTGAACATGGCGATTTTCGACCTCATTAGGTATTTTACGTATATTCATGTTTCACTTTATGTACGCACTGAAATACTGTTATATTGTTTTCCTGCGAGTGACAGTGCTGAGTAAGAACGAGATAGATATATGTTTATGTGTGTACCTTCAAAATGGATGCTATATATATAAGCAATTGTACGTATAGAACTATATGTCGCGTCCGTATATATAAGTCAATGCCTCTGACAAGTGCCCCAGCTCTGAGTATTCCTGAATAAAATTAGAATATAATTTTTTAAGTTCCTGATTTTTTTCTAAGCACTTCTCAAGTGCTAAAAATTGTCTCTTGGCCTGTTTAAATGAATCTCCTAAACAGTCTGGTTGGGTAAGAAGAGGTAATTTAACACAAAATCTTCCTTCCTGATTGCGGTAAGTATGGTTGACAAACACCCGGTTTCTGAATTGAGAATTTGAAGTTGAAAACGTCTCAAATGTCTACTTAAGTATGAACTCACCATTTTTTTGTTTCTGAATTGAGTATTCTTCTACCGTAATCAAAATTTGAGTATTTGCTTAATATTTGACAGATAGCGTGCTTGAGTCATGCTCAGGGTCATCATTTGCGTTCGTTTGCGTTTCACAATTAAGAAAAACGCCTTTGACAATGCTCAAAGCGTTGTCAATGTCAAGTACGGCAGTTGAAACTTGAGCAATCAAATTCGGCTACCCAAACTGTAATCATTTATGTGTTTACGTGAAAAAAGTGGTGTAATTATACGGAGCAATCATATTATTAACCTGCCTACTGGATCTGCATTGATTTCTAACAAAATGAGTGACGACGATAGTTCCCTGTCGTCTTTGGAGATGCCTCAACGCAGACTGCCGCGCGTACGAAGAATCGCAGGAAATCGACCCGATTTGTTATTGGAGTTAAGCGATGAACAATTTAAGATCCGATTCCGCTTTACGAAAGAATCGGTTAGATTTATTTATAACAAAATAAAGAATAAATTAAATTCTAACATTCAACGCCGGGACTGCATTTCACCCATGCTTCAATTATTAATAGCTCTTCGATTTTACGCGACTGGCAGCTTTCAAGCTGTTGTGGGGGATACAGTAAATGTGAGCAAGGCGACAGTGTGCCGTGTGGTAGAGAGGGTGTCCAGTGCGATAGCTTTCTTAAAACCACAATATGTTCGTATGCCCACTGCTCAGGAGAGACCATCGGTGGCAGCACGATTTTTTGAAATTGCTGGATTCCCTAGAATCATTGGTGCTGTAGACTGCACTCATGTTAAAATAAATTCACCAGGTGGGAACAGAGCAGAGCTATATAGAAACAGAAAAGGTTTTTTTTCTGTTAATGTCCAGGCCATTTGTGACTC
Organism: Allophyes oxyacanthae; assembly: GCA_932294325.1. Lineage (NCBI taxonomy): Eukaryota > Metazoa > Arthropoda > Insecta > Lepidoptera > Noctuidae > Allophyes > Allophyes oxyacanthae. Next base: position 11,872,326 of record OW028629.1, read on the forward strand.
CAATTTAAAAATAACAAGTGTTATTGCTCGTTGGCCAGGATCAGTGCATGATACTACTATTTGGAATGACTCTCCACTTGCAGCTCAATTTGAAGCTGGCCGATTTGGGTCATATATTATTCTAGGTGATAGTGGTTACCCATGCCTTAGATATCTTTTGACGCCCTTTTTAAATCCTGCCAGTCCATCCCAAGAAGCCTATAATAGAGCCCAGATTACAACACGGAACACAATTGAAAGATGTTTTGGTGTTCTGAAAAGAAGATTTCCATGCTTACATTCAGGAATGCAACTTAAACTTCCAAAAGTACTGAAAGTGATTGTGGCATGTGTAGTTTTGCATAATATGACTCTTCACCTTGATGACTACATTGTTGAAGATGATGAACTTGCACAAGAAGCGAACAATAATGATTCGTTGTCTCAAGCTCAACACACACAGCAGTTTGCTGCAAGAACAACAATAGTAGAAACTTATTTTAACCAGTAATATTTTTTTTTGGTGTTGTCTCTTTTCTTGAGGGTCCCCATGTCGTATGTGTTCGGGAAAACCGCTGACGGAAGTTGATTCCACAGTTTCATGGTGCATGGAATCTGGCATAATCCGAACTGGAAGAACTGAGCTTATAATTCATAACCAGGGCGGGTACAGTAACAACTCAAGGATAAATCCAGGACGTCATAAGACTCCATGTGGCGCCATTTGCACAGCAAGCGGGTGCAGGTTTCAAGCTGTTGCACGGCAATGCACGCGCTTATACTGTTAGAGCCACCAGAGAGACTCTAGTAGAGGCTTGTATACAAGTGTTGCTGAGGCCAGCGAACAGTTCGGGCTTGAACACAATTGAACATATGTGGGTTCGGTTGACAAGATGTCTGAGACATAAATTAATCAGTGCACAATGAAAGACAGCCCTTAAACGTGCTAAAATCGAGCTAGGAACAAATCTCTCAAGAAACAATGCGGCATCTGATAGAAAATGTCCTCTAGGCTTCAAGAATATGTTCAGAAAAGAGGAGGTTACACCAGATATTGATTCAAAAAGGAAGAAGAATAAACGCAGTGCAATTTCATTTTCAATTGTGCATTTTTAGTCCAAGTGTACTTTTTGCTGAAATTGCACTTTTTCTTGAAAACGTTGTAAAATTGATTTTTTTTCTGTAGATTGTGTAAAATTTAAGCCTATTTCATTAAAAACAAATCATTGTAATGAATTTTACAACTTAAAAACTCAGGAACCCTATAATTTGTAGGTAGTACCTATATAATCAGGTTGGTTTCTAATGGATCCCTAAGATTGTCTGGACAAGCAAATCTACAGTTTATCCGTTTCCTCTTTATATTAATGGTACCTATTCATGATTATTATGTAAATAAAACATTTTTTACTTAAACTGTAGTATATTTTCATCATTATAACAAACAAGAAAACAATCTTTAACAGCTAGTACAATTTCTTCTATTTAGGCCTTAGTTCACCAACAACATAACAGACGACTAGAGCTAAATCAGACGTTTAAACATGAATTTTTGTATGAGTAATTGACCGTTTTCATTTTAAACATCTGTTATTTTGTTGGTGAGCATGGCCCTTACTTGCTTACATTATAGTAGAAATCACAGATATTCATTATAATTACGGTAATTTGAAATAAATAGGTATCTACAGTTTTATGTAGAAACTTAATAAGCTAACCGTCAATAAAACAAAAGTAAAAGTAGACTTCAAAAAACTAAATAGTATAAAATAATTTTCTTAAAAAACTAAACAGCTTCTGAAGTTTGCATTGAAATCAGTCTATCCGTTTAGGAGCTACAATGTCACAGACAGATCCACACATACACACTACAAACTTATAACACCCCTCTGTTTTGTCAGGGTTTAAAAATAGGATCTACCTACTTGTAATTAAAATTGTCTGTCCGTGGTCAATACCTATACATTTTCTAATTCACGGACTACATCAAATTCTTTTCAGCATTTTCCAACTGTTTTTTTAAAATTCGTATTTCCAACTGATGCTTCTTCTGTTCAAATCTAAATTTTTGCATCTCGTTTTTTTTCTGGTAGTATGTTAATTCTATTTTTTTCTTAAAATAAATTTTCTTCAAAGCTTCTGCTGAATGTTTAATGTGTGATATGTTATCTATTAGTTTTTTTCGTGGAGCCACGTGTTTTGGTTTTCTTTTAAACTCTGGTTCTGGTACTGAGTTGCACTTTGGTACTGAGTTGTACTTTTCGGGAATATCTTCAATTTTATCTCCTGAAAAATTCAATTTGTAGTACATAATTATGATTTATATTATTCTGTGGTTGTACATACAATATAGATCTATACCTACCAAAATATTCGGCTGCGTCATCATATGGATTCTCGTCTGGACGTATTTGATCATCTAAGACCGAAAGGATTTGATGATCAGCATCGGTTAATGTTGGAGAAAATGACCCACCACCAGTTTTCTTTAAATTTTTCTGAAAAAATATCAAGTTTATGGTTTAAACCAACTTCGAAAATGAACTAGAATTGATAATATCACCTCTGCATTTCTCAGGTAACCTGTTCGTCAGTCCACTTCTTCTTTAAATCTTTTAATAAATCTTTATTGTCAATTACAACCTGGCAACCAGAAAACACAATCAGCTAAATAAGCTGCGCCAATGGAATAAGTAAGTATATTCATAAATAATTGGTCAGCAGACTGTATACTGAACTATGAATAAGTTTAATACATACATTGTCATTGTTTGCAACTTCCACGTTTTTATTATTTTGTGGTGGGTGGGAGACATCCACAATGTTTGTTACTTCTGAAATTGAAGTGAGGTATCTTTTCTTCTGAAAATAATACATATAATTATTATATTATAAAGTAATATATCTTTGTTACCCTAGTTACCTTTTGCCGACTGTTCTCAGCAATGACCGATAGTCAGTACGTAAATACTTGTCATGCTCACATTTTCATTTGCAGAATCTTTTCTTGCACGGTGTTTAATATTGTTATAAAAATGCTTTAGCATATTTATGTCTCTGGGTCCTGTCGTGCAGAGACTATTATAATATTTTGTAACCAACTGCCAGGCTTCCTGTTTTTTTTTAATATAGTATGCCCCTGTTTTCTTACATTCGATCACATTTTGGTAACTGAAGCAAAAATAATCACAAGCATCTAGATAAGTACCTAACTACAGTCGTGAAACGTTAAATGCGATAGGTAGGTAAGCATTTTTATGTTAACTAGTGGTCGCCCAGTGGTCAAAATTCGACCGTAATTTTAGCTTTCTGCACTCCTTCTCCACATAATCTTTTACTATGCCAAATCCCGCACTCCTCCGTGCGCGCAATATGCTTAAAAAGGGGTACAAAGTTTTCTCTTCACGTATATAAGATAAATAGGTATGTAGGTACTTACTTTGCTATTATTGAGAGGAGATTTTCTTTCTCCTCGAGAGTATAATTCGGGGATCGCTTTTTCTTGTCATTATCCATTATGTACCTACGTAGTTTAGCTACAATAACATTATTAAAAAATTGAATTTATATGAACTGGTTTACTTTCAGTTTGACATTCACGATCCTTTTCATACTTCAAACACGTCAAATATAAAAAATTATAAAATTGGCAAAATATTATTTCTAACTTGAATTTGGTAAACTTTAATGACGTAATTAAACAATAACTAACTTTTGAAATCTGTATTTTATTTTATAATAATAAAATTATGCAATAATATGAATTTTCGATAAGTACCGGTTATTGCATGTATATCGGATCGCAATAGCTCTACTCAAAAATACTTGAGTAAATGATCAGTTGATAGCGGTTTGACAAAATTCAATACTGACTAGTGAAACGCAAAAATCTTGAGTACATACTTAAGTATTTGTGAATAATCAGTTGAGATTTGCTCCTTTTCTCAATTCAGAAACCGGCTGAAAATGAGCTACACATTGAGTTTCCTCATCAGTTTGTTGGCTACTGGTCAACTGAGGAAACTGCTCTAATTCCCAAAATTTCTTAATATTCTCATTTAACGTTTCATCAGAAGTAAAATTCTCATTGGATTGAATAGTTGCATGATTACATTTTATAGATTTTTTGTGTGACACATTACTGTTGATCATTGGGCCTGCCAGTATCCAACCTAGTTTCGATTCGCGCATGACTGGCTGATTAGGGCCAAGATTAATTTGTCTTGATTGAATTAATACCCAAAATATATCTGCACCTATCAACATATCAACAGGCTCAGACTGACAGAACGAGGGATCTGCTAGCTTAATATTATCAGGCAAATTTATTTGTGTTATATCTATGGGCTTGTTAGGAATATTTCCTGTTACCTGTGGCAGCACTAAACAAGATATATCTGTCTCAAAGCTAGTTGTTTTTGATCTAATCTTGAGAAGGCAAAGTTCTAATGATCTGGATGACAATGCATTGCCTATACCTACTACATCAACATGAGTTGGCTGAGAAGTCAACTGCAGTGAATTCTTTAATCCTTCTGTTATTAAAGACGATTGACTCCCACTATCTAACAAGACTCTAATAGTCATGTGTTTGTTTGTGTGTGTGTTGTATGCTTCGACTAAAGCATTCGACAATAGTACACTGTTAGCAGCTGTGACAGACATACTAACTATGTTCTCATCGTGTGATGTCTGCTCACCTTCTGATTCACTCGCAATACTTGTATGAATATTGGACATTTTGTTTGCAGCCTGAGAAGTGGTTCTATGTAACAAAGTATTGTGCCTACCTTTACATTTGCAACAAGATCCTAACTGACATTGGCGCAGAGAATGACCCTTTCGTAGGCAGTTCACACATAGCTCCAACCTCTTGACATCAGACATTCTCTCTTCCACCGGCTTAGCCAAAAACGAAGCACAGTCGAACAACCGATGATTACCCTTGCAGAGGAAACACTCGGGTGGAGAGGGGCTGGCATCAGCTGAAATGACAAATGATTTTGAGTGTGACTTCTCAGGGTTGCGATGAGGTGAGGTTTGTTCATATTTTTTGTTAACATGTTGAGGTTTTATTTTGTTGCTATGAACTGATTCCAATATGTCTGCACGGGATTTGAGAAATTTGAAAAAGTCATTCAGAGCCTTGATCTGCTAAAACTACTCTTATACTCTTCCCATTTGAAACTGCTACTGCCATCGAGCTTTGCTGCAACAAGATGAATGACTAGGGTGTCCCAATGGTCAGTTGGTTCACCAAGAGTGTGCAGCGCTCGCAAGTTTTTAGAAACATGGTCTATCAAGAACCTAAGATCCTTTGCAGAGTCTCGAGGTATAGGCTGCATATTGCACAATGAGTTTAAATGATTGCTTATCAATTGTTTCTCGTTGTTGTATCTCTCGCAAAGAAGATGCCATGCTTCATCATAGTTTGCCGAACTAATCTCTAGATTACTGATGACATTAGAGGCCTCCCCTTCAAGGTAAGAATTCAAATAATGGAATTTATGAATAGGTTCTATTTTGTTGTTGCTATGAATAAGAGAAGTAAATGTGTCTCTGAACTCAAGCCATTTAAAGTATGTGCCATCAAAGTTGGATATTTTAATAGTAGGCAATTTAAAGCTGGTGTTAAAATTATATGAATGACTGTCATCTGATTTTGATGAACTGTAATCCTTGGTCTGAGGCTGATGTTTGTCTATGAATACCTGAGTCTGAGCGATGAGTGTACAAAAATCTAACTCAAATTCTTCTCTAATATCAATTTCATCTTCTAAGTTAGATGAATTTAATATTTCCAATTCAGATTGCAGTTCATTGAACCCTACAGATAGTTCTTTAAGTCTTTCAAATCGCTGAGTTAAAGCGCACAACTCTACTGGTGAAACTGACTCTGCCTTGATAAAATTACTGAAATAATTTTTATATTTGGTTATGCGACACTTAGTAGAACTTCTTTTCACAATTAGATCGTTTAGAGACATTGTGAATTTATGAAGCAACAACAAGATAATAGAAATAAAATTAACAATACGTAAATGGCAATCCGGCTTATGCTCCACGTGTCTTCAGGGTCAGCGGTCGAACAGCAGATTCCACCAAGCGAGACGAGGGCAATGTGGGCTGTGTGAGCTTGGTACTTGCACACTGGCCACAGCTGGATTGCTGAAATATGAAAATGTATGAGATCAATATAATTATTATATTGAAATGTTATCGTATCGTCGCTGGAAAAATGGATAAATTAGGCATAGGTACCTATATGATTTTGAATTGGATATAGGTAGGTACCTAGTATGCAAAATAATGGATGCAGCACTGTAGCTGTGGCCTATCAATGAATGCGAGCACGTGGTAGTGTCGTTCACCTCTGCGATAGGCCTGATAAATATAGGTAGATACCTTATATGAATAAGCCAGAAAGCTTGTTGCATTGAATAAAATGAATGTTGTTAGTGGATGCAGCACAGCGGCTGTGGCCTAACAATGAATGCGATCACGTGTTCGTGTCGTTCATGCTCCAGCTAGGCCCCTTGTAAGCTTATTCGCAGCAAAACGTGGTCGTGCACTTGCGTGGTCCGACAATTGATTAGTTGGCTAGGTATAGCTAAATGCAAATTACATGCGCACACACGAATAATCGGCAACCCAAGACAACCAAATAAGATAGGTTAGAATAGTATTGGCACTGAGGATAAAGAAAGGATGGGCACTTCCCTGCTAAACCGTTGCTGCGGCTGGATGATTGGCTGGCTTCAAGCGAAGGGTTGTCCTGATCTGCTTCTATTTCATAGGTACTGTTCGGATGGATGCTGGCTTGTCGGGTGGATTGCACGTGGTTTCATGGTTTCTTGTATTCTTCACAAAATGGCGTCAGTTGTACATCGGCAGGGCGTGGCACGTGCGTTTTCGTTTGTTAGTCGCGTCGTAGGTCACCATGTTCGGGCTTGATTGGGTGAGTTAATGAAAATCTGACTCCGTTTAAAAACTATGTTTAATGAGACAAGCTATGACAAAGAAAATAAAAGTTACACAATTATTGTTCCGTGTTCGACCGACATTAACTAGGTACGTCACTTCGTGAGCCTTGCTTCTTCCATAATGGACGAGCGGCGGACGCGCACCGCTGGGCTGGCTGCGCGGGGTCGCGGGCGGGGCGACTAGGGCAGCGCATCGACTGGGTAGAGATGCGCCGCCGGAACACTCCTAATGTCTTAATTAATTTTTTCCGGATGCTTTTATTAATTCTAGCTGATAAAAGGGATCTTTTTTTGTGGCTATTTAAATAAAAAATAATATGTAAGTAAATGATGTATATTAGGGTAAGTCAGGGAGAGTTGCCTATAGTTTAAAAAAGAAAGCATAATTAATTATATATCTAAGATACTAAATGAAATACGCATAGTTTATTTGAATCACTGTTTATTTATGCCATTCAGATTAAATTTGGAACAATTGTGCAACATATTTTGAATCAAGTTTTTTTTTTTTAAATAATCTAAAATAGGCATCTCACCCAGGCATGTGGGTGAGTTGCCTATAGATATCAGGGATAGATGCCCACAAATAATTAACACATAATCAGACGTTACACGTAAGGCATTCCGCTGAATCTTCACTGCAGTCTTCATGAAACCACATTTCGCATTGAACACACTGTAACCAGTCGCATTTCTTCTTAGTGGCGTTATAATACTCTCCACACACTACGCAAATATCTCCAAGAATTTCGTATTCTATGTCCCTTTCTGGGGAACTATCATGGAGAGAAATATGATCGTCCTCAATGCTCGAATCATCTGAGTTTTCTTTACGATTTTTGGCATCTTTTTCTTTTTTAATCCTCTTTGCATAATTTCTATTCGATGGTGGTCTTTTCTTTGGTCCTTTCCCCTTTGATTCTCTACTAAGGCGGCTCTTCAAATCCTTTATTTTAGTTTTATTTCGAATTTTTTCCAAGTTTGCTGGTGATGTCAACACCTCAGCGTGCTGTTTTCTTTTACTCACAACCTTAACTCCATACGAAGGAACTGGATAAACTTTATCTAAGATCTTTGAAGGAGTTTCTTTGTCATCGTCACCAGTTTGTTTCATTATGCTCTCTAATTTCTTGGGAGTAGACTGATTTTCTACATTTTCCTTATTCACCCCGCTAGTCGAAGGAACTGGATTTAAATAGATGTTGGTCCCACTTGTGGAAGGAACTGGGTTTTCAATAGTATTGGCTCTGTTGGTTGAGTGAGCCACGTTTTCTGCAGAAACATCATCAGTTGAGAGTTCACTTGCATGGGCAACATCAGATATAAAAGCGTATTCAGGAATTGCATTTCTGTCAGGTGGAAATACTCCACAAGCACGAAATCCTGATGCACCATTATTTTGGTTAGCTGATTTGCCCCAAGCTTTGCCTAATAAATCTCCAAACTGAAGACGCCCTAACTTTCTGCTGGGGTTGTTACGAATCCATGCATTGGTTTCATTGTTAAAATTAGATTTTAGAGATTTAAAAAATGCCCTATCCAAAGGTTGTAAGTAATGAGTTGTATGACTCGGAAAACAAAGTAGAATGATATCATTACTCTCACAAAATTCTAGCATCTCTATTGAGTTGCAATGTGAAGTGTGTCCATCCAATAAGAGAATCACTGCTCCAGGAGGTTTCCTAGGATAAAAATGTTCTTTCAACCATTTAAAAAAGAGATCAGAATTGATATAACTTGATTTCTCGTTCATATATACTTCACTTCCTGGAGGCATTCCATCAGCGAACTCTTGCTTTTTGTTTTTTCCTTTGAAAATTGCAACAGGTGGTATAAAATTACCTTCAGCGGAGCAACAACAAATTAAAGAAATATTTTCTCCTTTTTCTGCAGAAGTTAATTGTGGAACTGATTTAGATCCTTTCATTGCAAGAACATGAGACGGTTTGTTATTTAACTGCAAACCTGTTTCGTCCATATTGAAAACTTTATTTGGATTATTAATAAAATTGTGTTCCTGAAATAGTGACTCCAATAAATCAAAAAAAGGATAAACTTCCTCTGTTGTCATTCCTCTAGCTCTTTGTAGAGACACTCCTTCCGATTTCCTTAATGAAATTTCCGGATTTCTACGTAAAAAAGATTTAACCCAATCATATCCTGCTTTACCCGTTTCCTTGTTAAAATTATTTTTAAGGTTTAAACTTTCAGCAAATTGAACAGCCAACTGGCGTAAATCATTAATAGTGGGTGCAAACCCACGGCTTTGCAATTTTTGAATATGATTAACTATCTTTTTTTCTTTGTTTCCAAACAGAGAATCAGGTCCAAGTCGTCCTTTTTTAGTATTGCCTGTGAGAAACCGACGACGAAGAGTTCTGTAAGGAATATTGTATTCTTTACTTGCTTGAAAAAAATTCAATGCTTTATCTTTTACCAGAGTAATAGCTTTTTCCAAGTCTTCTTCACTCCATGTAGCTCTATTAGAGCCAGAAGGCTTTCTTCTGTATTCATTCGGCATCTAAAAAGATAAAAGACCAATAATAATTACTGGGCATCTAACACTGAAACATCATTGGGCATCTCTCCCGATCATTAGGGAGAGATGCCTATTGACTCTGAACGCACCCTAAAGCATTTGCAATACAAAATGGCGAATTGTCAACAAAACAAGATTAGAATGTTAGGTTATGAAACAATTTAATACTATTTACGTGAAGAACTACTTAAAAAAAATTACTGCAAACAATCTCAATATATTCTAACGTTTTAATTAACTACACTTACCTTATTTTAAGAATAAACACCAAAATATTATTTTAAAATCCATATGTTGGGAATAAAAAGTTTCACACTGACATCAATACTCGACTGACATAATATGGATGCGTTCCGGTTCACGCAAATTTTATATTTAATTTTTTAATTTTAGTGGGCATCTATACCATATAGGCGTCTCTCCCTGACTTACCCTATTATTTATTTATTTATTATAAAAAAAACATATGTAACTTAAACAAAATTGAGTACTTCTTCGCAATCATTAATATTATCTTCTTCTTCAACATTTTCATTTGAGACGATATTATCCTGTAACTCTAACATTTTTTATAAAATTCTAATTCTTCATACTCGTTCTTCCAGTTAGGCCCATAGTGTTTATCCAGTAATTTTTGAACGTCCACTAGTTTTGCAGATTTGACAGATACACCTGGCAAAATGGGTACCGGGTCAATTTGTCGAGTAATTTTGCCTCTTTTGAGAACCGATTTTGCCACACTAGTGTCGTTATTATAAGAAATTTCGCCTCTTACTCTTATTTTGTTATTATTCCTTTCCAAGCAAATTCTCTTAATTTTACTGATATGAAAATGCCACGATTAAGTTTTCTTTGCAAATTTTTTTCCAATCTAAAACTGATACTTCATCTGTCAATCTGAGAATAGTGGCATGTTCAGATACTACTTGGACGTAATCTTCAGGTTTAATGATAACTTCCTTGCGTTTGATTTTCTTTTCAATTAAAGCAAATACTCGGTCCGGTGATAAGTAAGAGTGACCTGTAACTGGAAAGATAATGTCCATATGCTTTATGTTAGAGGGTGCCGTAATGAGCCATTTCATTGCCATAGTGATTAACATACTGTTTTTATTTTGCCCACTGCATCCGTCTGCCACTAATCGCATAATACTTTTGTTAGTGTAATTCATTGCATTTAGGTAATGGTAAACGCAGGAACAGATTTCATTAGATCCTTTTGCAGAAAGACCCTCTGTCCAGGCATATGCATGTACATTATCTTTTTCCAGTTTTTGTTTAGATGAGCCCACGACTATAGTAAAATTATAAAAATAAATTTGTCTGGAGTAATATACAGCTTGATCAGGAATTTTTGGTAAAGGGAGGTTTTTCTGGCAGTCATAACTGATAGTGACTAAGTCATCCCGCTCTTCTTTTAGATATTTAGTAAAGGCTTTGGCTCTGAGTTTATGAATTCGTAGTTGCGTCATTAAATTGACTTTGTTTGCATCATTTTTTTCAATTTTAATTCTCTCCTGTAGCTGAAGACACGTTGAGCACACATCTTGACGAGGTGAACCGAAGCCAATATTAAAACTAGTATTAAAAACTAGTCTGAAAAGTCCTTTGCTAACCCCAAGACCAACTTGTGCTTGGTCATTGTACATTTGACTGATTTTGTGTATATTTAGCTCAGGATGCAAATACAGCCTTTGTCGATCTTTGCCCCTAGTGTAGTGGATTTCTAATGGTACAAAGCCTTGAATAAATTTTTCAATTGCTTCGCGTTTTGAATAAAGAATATTTTTTTCTATCACCACCACGATTTTCTTTAGCCACAGATCTCCTTTCCAAATATCTTTTGGTAACACCTTGTACGCGCGCCTAAGAAAATTTTTCTACATACTGGTATCAGTTTGCCATTAGAATGCCTTGGAAAATATTTAATAGTTATGTTTTTAGGACTTTTCTCAGCAGTTGTCGGTCGTCTACGCTGAATTTTTGCTATTTTACAATGCTGAAAACATAAAAAAGGTAGAGTGGCAAATAGGCTTTTGTATGAAAGGTAAAAAAAACTTTTTAAAATATCAAAATATTTGGTAATAAGTATGATTATAGTGATAATTCTTCGTTATCTTAAAGATTAATATTCATCCTACAAAATTGTGTGTTTTTTTTGTATGATTATTTATAAATAAATAACTTTTGAACTATTTCGAAGCACACTTTTTTTCAAAGATGTACATGTATTTTGAGAAATGCTCAGCTTAAAGTTTAGCATGTTTCTGAACAATGCTGATGCCAGTCTCATCGCAGTTCCATATTTTATAGGGGGAGAAATTAAATGTTTGCATCAAATTCTCAAGGCCTTCAAAGAAGCGCTCTACCTGAGGTCTGTTAAAACCTACTGCTCTCATTAAACTAGTTGATTCAGCAGTCCGCAATGATAAGTTACTGTGTCTTTTCATACAAGAATAATAGTAGTTCTTTCCCGCTGACAGGGTTATCAAGTGGTCACAGAAACCTTTTTATACTTCTGGACTAAATGTAGCGTCATATCTACCTAGCTTAGTTGCACATTGTGATTGCTGCAACCGGTATCTTAGTGTTGACTCAGTCATTCCTAAAGATAAGGCCACTAGTCTCCTGCTTTCTCCTTTTTCAATACGATTACGAGCTTCGTTGATGGTGGAGGGTGACAGAACTGCACGGTCAATTTTGCGTAGTCTTCGTGACATTCTACAACAAGTGAAGTGCTATTTAAAATATTTGAAAACAACCAATATTCATTAATATAAACAAATGTTACGCAGTGGTGTGTAAGTTTGCGCGCGCAATATTATCCACCCCCTAAATGCGCAAATTTACACACTTGGCCGCCAGCGCAACCATCTTGATACTACTGCCATCTCTTAGAAAATGATTGAACTACGTTGTAACTAGTCGAAATATCAAAGGTAAACACAAGTAAAACGATCAGCAAAACATTGTAATTCCAACAGGTTTTTTATCAGTTATACTTGAAAAATATCTTAGGCCGGGTTCCCACTATGCCGGACCGGCAGATTTACCGGCTCGGTAAATCTGCCGGAAGGGCTAGTGGCTGTACAATTTATATGAAGCTATTCACATTATCCCGGATCCGGCATTTTTGCCGAGCCCGGCATTTTTACCGAGCGTTTTGTCACTACGAATTGCCGGTAGAACGACCGGGCCCGGAGTAATGTGAACGAGTTTGTGCCGGTATCTGTCCCCCGCTCGCCCCGCTCGTGCTCCCCTCGTCCCGCCCGTGTTCCACTCACGTCATTCGGCTCGCATTTTCTGGTAAAAGTAGACGTTTAGCATGGATATTCAAGCAGAAACTTTAATTACGCTTGTCCAAGAGAAACCTGTTCTGTGGGATAAGACCGAAGACGTCTATAAAGACAAAAACTTAAAGTTAGCAGCATGGCGTGAAGTATGTTTAATACTGAAACCAAACTTCGATGAACTGGATGAAAAAGAAAGAAAACAGTACGGTGAGTTTTTAATGTTTTATTGATAAAATGTAAATGCATTGATAAATTTTATTTTATAGCTGCTGCCTGCCACGGAACGGAACCAATATCCGAAACAAAATAATTAGTAAATGATGTCCGTATAGCGTTGGCATTAGGGCCACCTCGACTCGACACATTCCGATTCATGGGTGTCGTTTCTTGTTCTTGTCTATGTTCTATATTTTGGTAACTTTCAAAATTTATACCATCTTTTTCTCTTACAAAATTATGTAAGACTGTACAAGCTTTAATTACTTGAATTGCTGTGTCTACGTTCAGATCTATAGCTCGATGGATTATTCGCCACTTATTTGCCAGAATACCAAAAGCGCACTCAACATACCTTCTTGCTCGACTTAGTCTATAGTTAAAAATATTTTTATCAGTATTCAAATGTGTACCTCCATATGGACGTAGGAGATTAGGTGTTAAAGCAAAGCCTTCATCGCCAACAAGTATAAACGGTAATTCTTCGTGCAAGTTTTCATGAAGCGGTCTAGGCTTTGGTACATTTAAAGTACCATCATTGATCTTTTGCCAAAATGTACTATCCTTTAATATAGTAGAATCGCATTCCTTGCCATATGAGCCCACACTAATAAAAATAAATCGGTACTCTGAATCGACAACTGCCATTAATACAAAAGAATAATACTCCTTGTAATTAAAGAACATAGAACCACTCTTGGCTGGTTTCAAAATTCTGATATGTTTGCCATCTACTGCTCCAAGACAGTGAGGAAAGTTGGCTTTTCTTTCGAATCCTGAAGCGATGTCCTCCCATTCTCTCTCAGTATCAGGCAGCTTAAGGAAATCTGTCTTTAGGTTTTCCCAAATGACGTGGGTCATTTCTTTTATTAGTTTACTTATTGTCGAAACGCCTACTCTGTATGAGTAATGTATTTCTTTGAATGAACATCCTGAAGCTAAATATCTGAAAAAAAAAGTATTTTTTGTTCTTACATTATTACTTTATACGTCACCAAGAAACAAATTGTATTGTTTTATGATATTTTTTTATTGATTTCAGGAAAACAGGTTTCAACTAAATGGAATAATATACGAGATTCGTGGCTTAAGACAGTAAAGAAACAAAAAGATGAGTCTAAATCTGGATCTTCGGCCAAAAAGACACGAAATTATTTATATCACGAGCAATTAATGTTTTTGAAAAAAGTCTCCGAACCTCGACCACCACATGAGTCAGTTTCAAAAAAAGCAAGAACCGAGACTGAAGTAGGCATGGAATCAAATTTTCGTTCACCTTTAATTAAAGATAAAAGAAAAATTGATAATAAAGAAGTAAATGACAGGATGGTAAAGTTTTTGGACTCCAGAATAAACCCAGAAAAGGAAAACCATCATCTGTCTTTCTTCAAAGGCATTATACCAATCTTGAACACTTTAACTATCGAAGAGACTTTAGAATTTCAAGCTAGCGTCATGACAATGTTGCAAAAAATTAAAAGTAGGAATTATGAGAGACCAAATTATGGACATTGGCGTGATTCATATAATCAGATGACCGGACCAGATCAGTATTCTGGATACTACACACATAATAGCGTCAATCAACAGGCAACACCTACGCAAGATCAACACCACCCTGGATACTCTACGCAATATAATAGTAGCAATCAACAGGCAACAACATCTATACCATCAACTTCATCTCAGACATGGAATCCGATTCCAGCTTCGCCATCAGCATCTAGTAATCATTCCCTACATTCCCAAGACTCAGATTATTTAGATTTTGAAGGGATTTAAGTTTGAGTACAAATAAATACTTAAATAAGTTATTTGCATTTTTAATTCATAATGATTATCAAATACATACACCTTCCCACACTCACACATTATATATATTCACATTCATCAAACAAACATACATAGCAAACATTCATTCATTCATTCAGTCTTAAGTAGGTACCTACGTCAAAACTATTATTACGCAATCTAGTGCATAAAATAATCTTACCTTAGACATATGGCTAATCTTTGTTCTGGGCAAATACATTCTCTGAAACTTGTATCTCGTACTCTTATGTCTAGTCGTCCCAGTAAATCGTCAAAAGTGGTTGCTGTCATTCGAAAATAATTGAAGAACTTTGATTCGTCTCTTCTAAGTTCACCCATTAATGTTTCAAATGTTCCAAGTGAAAATCTTTCCCGTAAAATAGGGTGTACCCAATGTTTTCTTTTATTTTGCCTTCTATTAAGATACCACCACAACACAACAATTTCGTCGTCCATTGTGCGCGCAGGTCCAAATTCAACTGAGTACTTGACTGTCTGAATTTCTTCCGGGATCCGATGTAATGTGAACACTCTGTCCGGTGTCCGGTTTCCGGCAGATCTGCCGGTCCGGCGTAGTGGGAACCCGGCCTTACACGTGATCAAGTCCTCGTAATTTTTTTTCAAACATATTGAAAACAACGTTGAAGGGCTTGAAATCGTTGATGTAGCATCGATGGCATTATCCTTTTTGTGTTCTTTCTATCTCTTCAGAGCACTTTGGTCCAATTTATCTTCTGATACAACTGTTCTATTCAAAGGAAATATTCCACCTTTTTTAAAACCATTTACCAATATTTTTTGGTCTAAGCTGCGCCAAACTTCTCCGACAATAATGGAAAACTCCTTTTTCGACAGCTTTTGGCCGTAATTGCATCTTTGCAATTTCATTATTCTGTCGTCCCACTTGTCTTTAAATAGCTTAAATACCGACAAGTCGAGTGGTTGCAGCAAATGACTGGTATGGGGAGGTAGTTTGATGATTGTGACATTGTTTTGTATTGCTGTTTCTATTACCGCCAACTGAATGTGTGTGTTGTGCCCATCAAAAATGAACAGAGTTGGTTCGTCTGTTGTGCCTAGCATTGGCATGAAACTCTTTGAAAAGAATTCAGCGAAAGCCTTGCTTTCTATCCAGCCATTTTCTGTAGCTATATGGGTCGTTTTCAAATTTAAGGCCAAAAAAGTAGGAATTGCATGAATTTAAAACTTAAGATATTTTCGTATGTTTTAGTATTTAGGTGCATTCATTAATTAAAAAGACACCTAACAATCAAAGATACCACTTATTTATTTCAATAACACGCATAAATGAACTTTTATAGGTGACACAAATGAGCAACATAATTTCTCTAATGATATTTTGTGATTTACTGATGAGAACTTTGGTTACACGAATGATAATATTTTTTTTTATATCTATTATAAATATTTGTAACAAAATTATTAAAGTAACGTAAAACATGTAAACTTCTTATAAATTAATTATCATTAACATATTTCCCGTCAGTATTTGAACTATTCAGGGTTCTAAAAAATAATCATTTATCATATTTAACTACTAATCATTGGTAGGTATGTTTTTAATTTCAGTCTACATGATTCATCACGCGCTTCAGTGGACTTAACTTCGGCAAATAATAACATCAACAATCAAATTAATTAATTTAACTGTTTGCTCAAGTTAAGTAACTACCCCTCTCCTTCAACTTTTTAATTTTTTCTTATCACGCATTATACTCCAGAATCATTATCATCTTTAGAGTTTCCAATAAATTTAAGGAATTCTTTTTCATGCCCCGACGCTTTAGTATGATCTCCTACAAAAGATTTGTTTGTCCAGGCGCGTCTAACGCTGCGAAGACTCGTAGTTGGTGGTGCGTTGTTATTTGATGTTGAGGCTATATTACCATAGCTAATTGTAATATCGCTGAGTACTCGGACTTTTTTATTTTCTGGTACTATGTTTACATTATCTATTGCAGACTCAATAGGAGATTTATAGATTTTAAAAAATCTTATATGTTTGTTATGTGTGCAAGCCTTACTTAAGCATTCGAAACAGCTCTGCTTCCTAAATTCCAAATATGTAGAGTGTGAACTCCACACCACCTGAATGAAAAATATAAGTATTATAAAATTTTCTAAAATATATATAAATAAATATAAGCATTAGATGAAGTAATTTTTACGGTATTTACCTGATGAACTTTCATAGTACCCTTGAAAGTAGCGATATCTTTAGGCAGCATTAATTCCTTTGTTTTAATTTCGTGTTCTTTAATAATTTCAATTTCTACGTTTTTTACGTTCTTTCTAATTATGTCTATAAATGAAGCAAAAGTTCCAACATCCTGTTGACACTTGACTTGGTAATCAGCAGTCCTTTTTATTACTGCACCAATACCATCAGGGGCACCCTTCCCATGCCCAGCTTCTTGATAATTCCAAGTTACAAGGTTTAATAGTGGGAAATCATTCTTTAATTGTGTTAAAATATAGAAAATAGATTTATTTCGATATTGGCTAGAGGGGCCATCTGTCAGAATGTGGATCCGATCAATTTGTGGTGATTTATTGTAAACAAATTTTATCAAATGATTTAAATGAGCCCATACAGCCGCTGCATCGTGACGGGTGCATTCACTAGCTGTACAAATGGAATAGGTTTCAGTCGCACGTAAATCATTTTTTAAATAAACCACCGCTGTTTGTAGGCTTACTTGCCCACGGCTGGCACCAAAGTGCATGCTTTGAACTTCCTCTGCATATTTGTAGGCATAATTTTCGGAAAAGTCCATATGAATCAACGATTCGTTACCATTAAGTGATTCCTTCAAACGTTTAATAGTAACATACTGGTTGACAATGTTACTTGTGTGCGATAAAAATTTAGGGAACATATTCTCTAGTTTTATTATCAAGTTACGTGGATTAGATATCTTTGGCTTCTTTTTAATTATTTTTATGTCTTTGGTGCCTACTTTCTTTATATCTCTTTCCCATTCCATGTATTGTATTTCTTGATCATTTCGGAATTCTTTATATGGTACCGTCTTGTCTTTACAAATAGCGCACTTATGACTAAGGCAATCTACATTATATTTATCACAACAGATTTCCATAATCAAATTCTGGCTATCTTTTACATGAAGTATATTATTCTTATTAAGAGCTGCTATCAATAAGTTAAAATTTGTGTGCAATGTACAGGCACACGTATCACGATCATCGACTGGAAGAGAAATCCAAAATGGCCTGAGTCTTGTAAATGTAGTGTAACTCATTTTAATATTCGTATTTTCGGCCAAAAATTTCTTATGCAAGTTTTTCATTGTATCTAAAAGATAACGTATTTGTTTGACGGTTCCATGCTTTTTCTTATATTGTTTTTTGCCGGGAGTAATGCGACTATTAATATCGTCTTCATAGAAACTCTGTATCAATTGTTGAACATTTATGCTCTTATTTTGTGCATTTTTCTTAAATCTTTCTCGAAGGCACACTTTACGAAGATCAGTAACGAACACACACACACACACAAACACACCGGGTTGTGTTCTTAAGAACACGCAGCCAGCATAAAAATGTACATGTACAACTCATTTTAGCAAAGAGTAGAGTGGCACCAGCTACCAAAAAGATGTCATTGCCTAGATTAGAACTTATGGGAGCTCTTATCGCATCTCGGTTATATAAAGAAGTTGTGGGGTCTGGAATATTGGCTCAATGTAAGAAATGCAAAACCTATTTTTGGACCGATTCAGCAGTAGTGTATGCATGGATAAAAAGACAAACACAATGGAAATTATTTGTATCCAATAGAGTTAAAGAAATATGCACAACTACAAATCGCAACGATTGGCACCATTTACCAGGCGAACACAACCCGGCTGATTTGCCGTCGCGAGGATGCAATGCACAAAGATTATTAGAGAGTCAGTGGTGGGAAGGCCCTACTTGGCTCAAAAACAGTATCGAAGATTGGCCTAGATCATCGGTGGGTGACCTGAATGACGCCTGTGAAGAGTTGGTGCATGCTGAAATTAGTACGAAGGCTGTAATTTGTACCGACGTCACAACTGTTCCATTTAGTCAGAGGTTAATGTATTTTTCTAAGTATAACCGTATAGTCAGACTTGTAGCATGGATTTTACGCATGAGTTGTAAAGTAAGAAAGAAATTCAATGTATGTACATGGATCAGATATAACAAATGACGAATATATAAATGCAGAGAATTCGTTGATAAGATTGTTACAGAAAGAAGATTTTACTCAAAAAGGTTTACCGAAGAATCAAAACACAATTATGGATGATGAAGGAGTAATCAGAGTAAAGACAAGATTGGAGTTGAGTCATGAAGATAGGAAATTCGTGAATCCAGTACTGTTGCCTGGCAGAAATGAAATAATACAACGGCTAGTACGACAGCGACACGAAAAACTTAATCATGCAGGGAC
The DNA here is from genome assembly GCA_932294325.1 of Allophyes oxyacanthae. Lineage (NCBI taxonomy): Eukaryota > Metazoa > Arthropoda > Insecta > Lepidoptera > Noctuidae > Allophyes > Allophyes oxyacanthae. The sequence goes on from OW028629.1 coordinate 11,891,607, forward strand.
ACAGCTCTTGTTGTCAAATCTCAGAAATTGTTTCTGGATTTTGAACATAAGACGTCTCGCCAAGAAGATCGTGGCGCGATGCGTAGTATGTAAAAGGGACAAATGTAAACACTATGAAGTTCCTGAAGCGCCGTTGCCTGCGGACAGAGTTGAAGTATCTGCAGTCTTCCAGGTGACGGGAATAGATCTTGCAGGACCAATGTATCTTCGTAATCAAGAAAAATGCTGGATTGTACTATTTACATGCGCAACTTACAGAGCAGTACATTTGGAATTGGTAGATTCCTTATCTACTAATTGCTTTTTGATGGCTCTACGTCGTTTTATAGCACGAAGAGGTCGTGCGAATGTCATTTACACTGATTGCGGTAGTAATTTTCAGGGTTCAGCTAATTTATTAAAAGAAATAAATTGGTGTGAAATCGAGGCTGCGACAGCGATCGTTCCACCGCCAATCAAATGGCGGTTCTTACCACCCAGAGCACCTTGGTGGGGAGGATGGTGGGAGCGTCTTGTCAGGGTAGTAAAGGATATGTTACGGAGAATTTTGGGTAAACAGACTGTGGCATGGATTGAGTTGTCGACTTTACTTTGTGAATGTGAAGCAGTCATAAATAGCCGTCCATTGACATATGTAGCAACAGACGACTACTCATTAAAACCGCTCACTCCCATGATGTTTTTGCATCCTCTACATTCTACAGATACACCTGATTTGGATCAAATAGATTCAAATAATATTAATATTCGTTATCAATATTTAAATAAATTACGAGCCGATTTTAGACAACGTTTTAGAAACGAATACTTAGCCTTGCTTTGCAGTAGAAACAAGTGTGTACCAAATTTTCCTAAAGTTAATGACATTGTTCTAATAGAGACAGATTCCAAGAGATTATATTGGCCTTTAGGAATAGTAAAAGAATTGTTAACAGGTGCTGATGGACACAGCAGAGCCGTAAGAGTACAGACTGCGAATGGTGAATTGGTACGAGCTTGCCAAAGGCTTTATCCCCTGGAAATATCAACTGTTTCCGAGGAGTGGCGTAGAACAGGCAGCAACACAGGTAAGCCTGAGACTTTTTTACATAATGAGGATTTGAACTCCGGGGGAGCGTCGAGCTCGGACTTGGACAACTTGACTCAACCGCCCTCCGTGGTCACTAGACACGGAAGAGAGATTAAAGTGCCAAAACGATTTTTAGAATAGTAATTAAATTTGTCGACCCCGATTCTGTTGTTGCTGTATCCCGCATATTATGTTACGCGTCCACATAGTATTGCAGTACCTTATTGTTATTTAATAATTATTGAATTTAATGAAAATGCTATTAATTCTATATATTTCCTATAAATCTACTACGGGTAACTTAAGTGCTCATTTGAAAAGATCACATGCATCAGTATATTTGGCGCTAAAAACAAACAATTCGGCTGATTGTGAACTTACACAGCAAACTGGGACTGTTGAGCAAAATTTACCGGGTATATCTAGAGTTATGGGGGCATCCGAAGTATCCGCCGCAGCCGCTTCCACTGAGAATGAGACCAGAAGCAACCAAGAAATCCCCAGATTAGAACCGCCTCGCAGACGGCAAAGAACAGTGCAAAAATATCTGATTAAAAAAAATACTCCAGAAGAACGGAAACGGATTGATCGCGATTTGTTAGAGTTATTTATCACAGCTTATCAGCCTTTTAGAATCGTAGACGATAAAGGTTTCAAAAACTTCGCTCTATCGCAATACTCGTTATCTGTCCAGCAGTAGGCAAACACGTTGTCTTTCGTAAGAGGAGATTGACGAACCTTCTACGACTGTACAGTTATAGAGATATAACTGCCGCGTTATTTGATCGGGTGTTTGGGCAGAGCCAGACTCAAAAGAAAATGTTTTCAAATCAGGTCTTTCCGCTTTCACTAAATTAAAGAACGCTTTGGCTTTCAGCTTGTGGACTCTGTGCTCTTCATTCTTTCCGCGTTTCATTCTTTTATCTTTTAATTTTTTCTACTAGTTGAAGGCATACTGAGCATACATCCGTCCTGGGACTACCGAAACCGAGTTTTTTTTTTCTAAAATAACCTTTTGTAACTTTTAACTGTGATTCGATATTTGGTTGGTTATTGTACATTTTCCACATTTTATTGATGGATAGTTGCGCTGACAAATATCGTTGCTGTGAATGTGGACAATAATGCGGTTCATCAACATGAAATATATTAATAACAGCATCACTGACTTTTTCTTTTCTGCGAATAAATGGGACTTGTGGTCACCTCCTCTTTTCTCCTTCACTGGTTCTCCACCAGTTTCCAAAAACTTTTTCGTAATATGCACTTTGTGTTTAGTAATATTCAAGATGCCGAGAAAAGCTTTCTGACAAACAGGAATTCTTTTTTGTTTAATATGCTATACACTGTGAATTTTGTATGAAATTTTTTTAGGGTACGTGTTTTAGTCTCAGAACAGTGACTAAAGCATAGAAACCGTCACAGTACCTGAAAAACGTACACGGTCATCTTTCAAATCTGTAGCCTTCAGTGGCGAAGAGTCCATACAACGCCATTCCCATCGGCTTCCCTTTAGGAATTGGTTAATGCATAGACCAACGTAATATTATATTATAATAAATAAATGATAAAAAAAGGCTTGTTATTCAGTTAAGTCGAGCTCTTCCAGACATGACTATATTAGCCTTTCTAGCTTTTTGACGCTACCAAATTATATAACCCGCCCATTAGCATCGCTTGTCGAACGACGATGACATCTTAAATTTCGTCGTATAGTGTTTCTGTCACTGTTGCGTTTGTTACTTTGGTTTTAATAAATGATTTTTGTAGGAATTCGTATAAATCCTTGATTAAAAGATGATTGCATTTGTAAATAAAAGTGTTCGCTATGGCCTGTATCATTAAAAAGTGTAAATCTCGCATGGGATGTAAAGAAAATCAAAGTGAAAACATTTCACATTTTTTATAGTGCATCATCAGATTCTCGCGACGTCCCTGGGCTCTATAGCATGCTTAAACCCTACTTCGGTTGCTACAGTATCTTCTGAGCTAACAGCAATGGACGTGGATGTTCACGAATCAAACAACTCAGCCCATCGCAGTCCACTGCTGGACATCAGCATGGACGAAAAACTTGCTAAAAGACGGTTACTAAAAATTAATTCTTTAAGTCTTTAAGACAACGTTCTCGACGTATCGTGAAAAAAAGTACTGATATGAACTTGCGTTTAATTGATTATTATGTTAGACTGTGTAAAAAATAATAAAGTCGTAGAAAGATACCTTTCTCAAGCTAAAGGTGTAAAATCAAGGAAATTTAGTTTGGAACTAAAAAAAATTACACTTCGCATACAACTTTGTTAGGGAAGAGTTAAATGACGTGCTTCCGCATTCTAAAACGATTTCCAAATGGTACCAGGGAATCAATTGTAATCCTGACTTTACAAAAGAGGCCATTGATGCTCTCAAGGAGAGAGTCGCACAAAACGATGGCAAACCATTGTATGGTGCTCTTTGCATGGACGAGATGGCAATTCGTAAGCTGGTAGAATGGGATGGGAAAACCTATTTTGGGTATGGAAATGTGGGTTGTGACCTAGAAACCGATTCAATACCAATGGCCAGAGAGGCATTAACTTTTATGTTAACCGCCGTTAATGACTCCTGGAAAATTCCGGTAGGCTATTTTTTAATAAACGGTATTTCTTCGGAACAAAAAGCCACATTACTCCACTGCAGGTCGTAGAGCCTTAAATCAATAACGAATCAGTTTTACGCATATTGATCCTAAAATTATAATAATTATGAAAGTACCTACTTACATAAAAAAATACCACGAAATAAATTTTAAATATACGAGTATCTTGAAAGTAGCAAATCTATTTCAGCGTTGTACTTACCGCTCTCGTTATGCAATTTTTTTTTTCCTATTTTCTGGCAGGGCAGTGCGTTTTCGGGTTTCATTGGATGTACTCGGACATGCCCGACACTCCTTATTTCAAGTTTTTTTTAATACTGACTTTCAAATAGCACTTAAACTCGTCAAAAAACAATAAAAACACACACAGATTGGCAGTTACAAACAGCGTGAGCGCCATACTAAATTCTGCGCTCTGATTGGTCGACATGGAAGTTGCCAGAATTGATTCGAATGGCAAGGGACAATGCCATGTTTGTTACAAACTTCATATTTATTATAGTGTTTTGTATGGGAGATTGCCGTATCTGATGTTCAATGAATTTCTCTGTACAAACTATGTCCACAGATTAATAAAATACATTTATAGTTTAATTTCGACTATGAGTGGATATTGTCGCCTTTGATATTAGATGACTCAATTATTAGAATGGTATTCGCGGTCATGTCTCTACAATTTGTTGCGTGATTCGGCTGTCTGTTGGGACTTCATACCCAAAAGTCTGCAGACTTGATGCCTTTATTGAATAGAAAGTTTTAAAGGTGTTCTAAGTATTGTGGGGTTGTCAAGTTTGTTTTTTACCAAATAATAAAAGTATTAGACATCTGCTCAATATTTAATCATTCTACTGCCTACTAGTAACACAAAAAACTAAACCCGGAACTCTGTGCGGGTGTGACCAATATAATCTGTAAAAAAGACTCCATGATTCAGGACCGGCGGAAACAAACCATGAAACCAGCAATGCATTAACTGCACTAGGTACTGGCTTAAAACTGTTTCTGATGCGTGGAAACATAACTGACATCATAAAATGTGTGAATGATGCAAGTAAAATACTGTATGACAGCTGACAAAGAATCGCAGGCAACTTCTGGCAGGAGTAGTAAACAGAGACCTGAAAGAAGCGTTACAGGGGAAGCCAGACATCAGAATTTTTGGTAACAACCTTCATGACAGAATGAGAAGCACTAAAGCAATACAAAAGTCTGGAAAAGATTTAAAGACTAGTTTTTCTTATAAGGGCAAACAGAACAAACCACAGACAAACTTTAAGAAGAGTCTTTAAACTGGCTGGCCCCCTCCTCGTCAGAGCTCCAATCGCCCAGTAACTGCAGGAGGGAGAAATAGAAAGAGAGAAATATTTCTACAATCTGTCATTTTGTCTATTATTCCATACTTCCGTAGACAAAACCTGTAGAATTGGTCGTTGTGCAATATATATGATTGATTATTGAAACTAGCTATCGGCACAATAGCGGTTAAGATGGTTTCGCCGTACTGCAATAACCTGCTAACATCTAAAACTGAAGGTGAGTGCTGGTTGCTGTCAAATTTTTTGACCTTGATATATTAATTTTTTGACCTTGATATAGTCATAATACACTTGTTTAGCGAAGTGAATTATAGACGCGTCTTACTTTTGAGTTGGTTATGCCCACGGATGGTTATGCCTATTCAATTTGATAGTTAAATAAAGTGTATAATTGTAAAATATAGAATGTATAGATTTATAGTCTTAGGTAGTTTAGTTTAAATTTGTAGGCATAAATAAATTGCAATGTCTCTTAGCAATTCGAGTTTACTGTGGGACTTATGACAAAGTGTACACCTTGTGGTGATATATACAGTTACAAAACAACTATGGGCAATTTGAAGTGTCATCTACGCAAGCGATATTTAGGCGCTTATGAAAGGGTGGCTTCAACTCAAATTTTAACCTTAAGTGAGCTACGACAATCTTCACTACCAACGCCTGCGCTGCTACAACCTTCGTCATCAGCGCCAAGCAGTTCGAAAATGAAGTTGCAGAGCTGCCCATCAATGCCACAGGGCCTTCGGCAGTCCCTCAATCTTACCCATCTATATTGGTAGCGCGAGCTGCGCCTCAACCAAAACGAATGGAAAAGTACGGTGCAGAACGAAAAGTAAAAGCAGACCAAAAAACAATTGATATAAATTGTTTGCAATTTGGATATCGGGGTATACATTACCTAGTCGTAAAACTATTTCCAATGTGTAATGATACCGGCTCTATACAAGAACACTAAAGAAAAAATAAAGAAGACTTAAATCACCTAAGATCCCATAATCACATCAAATTGTGTCTAACCACTGACTTGTGGACCCCACGCGCAAATGAGAGCTATATAGCGGTAACTGAACACTTTATAACAGAGCAATATGAATTAAAATCATTGCTAAAACAATGCTCAATTTTTGAAGATACCCATATAAGCGCAAATATTCAATTGAAGTTACTTGAAATTGTTAATGAATAGGACCTTCACCATAAAATTAATTTCTGAAAATACCGCTTACATACAGAAAGCTATATCGGAAATCGGTTGGAAGCATTATGGTTGTTATGGGCACATATTGAACCTTATTGTACAGGTGCTCTCAAAAAGTTTACCGTTACTTTGGAGAAAGTAAAAAAAATTGTAAGATGTTTTAAAACCAGCACCAGTGCCTTAGAAAAGCTTTTGAAGGCGCAAGCATTGGAAAATCCGAGTGCCATTCCTAAAAGACGAATACAAGAAGTGCCGACGCGGCGGAATTCTACCTACCACATGATAGATAGATTTGTTAAACTTTGACAATTTATTTGCCACTGTTGTAGTTTTTTTGTAGGAATGGTGATAATGGGCAGTGAAAGTGTTCATAGAAGTTCATACAAGTTATGGCTAAAGCTTTTAATGATTTTTTTATAGACAAAATGGAGCCAATCTCCCAAACAGGTAATCATGTAACGTCCACTTTTTCAAATTACCCTAAGTCTATGTTCATGGCACCGTGCACTGATTCTGATATTGTTAATATAATTAAATCTTTGAAAAATACAAATAGTGTAGGACACGATGGTATTTCTACAAGAATAATTAAACACGTTTCAGAAATTATTAGTGTCCATCTTAGCCATATACTCAATTTATGTATTTCAGTAGGTACTTTTCCTGAGCGCCTAAAGACTGCAATAGTAAAACCAGTTTTTAAAAAAGGTAACAGAGAATTAATGGAGTCCTACAGACCGATTGCACTGGTACCAATATTCTCTAAATTATTAGAAAAATACTTATATGAACAACTGTATAAGTATTTGGAAAAACATAAAATATTGACGGAGTGCCAGAAGGGTTTCCGCAGAAATAAAACGATCAATATGGCCGTTTATGACTTCTTGAATACAGTGATTACAAATGTTGACAACAAAATACCTGTATGTGCTATATATTGTGATATGTCTCAAGCTTTTGACTACGTGGACCACAATATATTGCTCAGCAAAATAGAAGCCTATGGCATAAGGGGAAACATACTGCAGTTATTAGAGTCATATTTAAAAAATAGAAAACAGTACGTAGAAATTTCTAACATAGATCGTCACAGTAAATATGAGCAAAAATTTCGGTCAAACTTCAGGACAGTTACTTACGGTGTACCGCAAGGAAGTGTACTGGGCCCGCTCCTCTTTCTGATTTACATCAATGATTTACCTACAGTAACAAAATATCACATGTCATTATTTGCTGATGACAGTACTATCACTATCAATTGCACGAACAAAATAAATTACGAAAATGAAATAAATAGTACTGTTCAATCGGTAATTAAATGGTTGGACAATAATAATCTTAAGATAAATGTTGATAAAACAAAAGTAATGCACTTCAGTCAACGTCCCAAGGAAGCAAATAACATAGCCGTATACCATGGTCACAAAAGTATAGAACATGTAAACACGTCCAAATTTCTGGGATTGGTAATTGATGGAAGACTTGATTGGAAGGTACACACAGAGGAGTTACAAAAACGGATTAGTAAATCCGCGTTTGCCTTATTTAAATTAGCACCAATCTTGGGTATTGACGCTCTGCTTGCGGCCTATCATGGCGTTGTTGGCTCTATTTTGAGGTATGGCGTTATCTTTTGGGGAAACTCGTGCAATAGGGAATTAGTTTTTAAAGGGCAAAAGAGATGCATCAGGGCAATGTTCGGATTAGATTCTACGGACTCATGTAAGCCATATTTTGGTAAACACAGAATTTTGACACTCCCCTCATTATATATATATGAAGTGGCTATTTTTGTTAAGACTAATTCTACATTATTTAGCAAACTATCGGAAACAAATACCCGCAGTAGAAGGGATAATAGTAGGTTGTGTGTAACGAAGTCTAATACGGCACTTATGCATAGGAGCGTTTTTTGTCTGGCTCCATTAATATATAACCACATACCGCAGCCTATCAAAGAGTTGAATATCAACCTGTTTAAAAAACAATTAAAATCTTTTCTCTTAAACAAGTGCTATTATAATATTTCGGATTTTCTTGGTGATAAACAGTAACTGCGATTGCTTACCTTTGCTAGCTTAAATTAGTTCTGTACCTTTACCTTTTCACATAAATTGTATAATTATCCTAATTATGTACTTAAATTTGCACAGAATTGTATAATTATTAATAATGGCTTAAATATTGACATTGAATTTTTAAATTAGTTGAACTGAATTGACATTGAATTTGTATTGAAAATTAAATTATTATTAGTAATTGAATCAAATGCCTAATGAGATAATAATATATAATATAATATACCTAATGTGAACTAAAATATTTTGCACACCAGTCATCTGGTAGAGTATGACGGAACTTATTGCTAACAGTGTCAACTTATTATACTTACTCATATTCCTGCAAATAAATAATTCTTATTCTTATTCTTATTCTCTAGAAATTTGTTTTAACAACAAGATAATAGAAGGTAAACTGTATGTATTTTTCTGTTTTCAGACAACTTTGCCTTAACCCTAGTTTTATTATAAAGAAGAGAATTAGCAGAAGCAGGGGAGGGTCGCTGTGCATCCTCCGTGATTCACTCGTTTGCACTTGAATGTCTACTTCGACCGGTTCAATATATTTTTAGGCGTTAGTAGCCTACAGGTAGGTAGTACTTTGGAGATAAATGAAACGGCGTGTTCGGATCCACTTGAAGTAAGTATACGAAGTTGAGATCAATGTATCAATGTGTGTTTATTTTTTTTTTTTTTTTTTTTTTTTGAAAATGTCTCTCACAGTTAGCTCATTGAGCTTCTGCTGTTTAACCGGGCTTTTGGTGAGACCTGAAGGGTCTCCGACCTATTTAAAATTAGGTGATTTTAAGCGTGACGCAGCTAAGGGCGTCCCCTAGTGGGACACGGGCCTCGGCTTAGGGCGACGCTGATGGGGCAACAAGAGAGGGCTTGCTGTGTCTGTGTTGTGAAATTATTATTAGGGGAATTTGAATCTATCGTCTCAGCACGGGCTGGCGCGAGCGAGGGTCGGGGAGCATATGGAGCGGGACGTCGCGACGGGCCTCGTCGGCGAGGACGGTATGACGGTCTGTCGTGTGTAGTGTTGAGAGCTTTTCGAGCTAATCTGATTTTCTCCTGACGGAGAGTGATTTCGTCGTCCGCATACGTGAGTGTGTGCTTAGGACGGCGAATTTTCGATATCTGGGAGGGGATGTAATCTGCGGCCGCTGCCACAAGAGGGTTCGGGTGGGAGGGGGAGGCGTCGAAGAATTTCTTGGACGCCTTTTTCATAAAGTGCCAGATGGTCGGCAGATTGAGGTCTAAATGGAGCTGATCATTGCGGAGGTACCAGGGGGCACCCGTAGCCTTTCGCATGAATCGGTTTTGTAGGGTTTGCAACCTTTTGAGTCGATAAGGCTTCACGTGTGAGAACACTACGCTGGCGTAAGTCATAATGGGACGTATGCACGTAGTGTAAATTCGCACCTTAGATTTAAGGGGGAGTTTGCTGCGTGCATTGAGAAGTGAGTGGAGGCGGCTCAGGGCGAAGGAGGCACGGTGGCGGACTTCCTTCAGATGGTCGTTGAAGGTGAGTCGGTGATCGAGAGTGACGCCCAGGTACTTGGCTTTGAGTTCCCAGGGGATCTTTTGGCCTGACATGGTTATGGGAGGAATGCGGGTGTGGTCGTCGCCGCGCTTAGAGAAAAGGACGGCTGCGCTCTTTGACGGATTCACTTCCATCCTCCATTTCTTAAACCATTGCCCTAGGGCGTTGGTCGCGATTTGGAGGCGGCGGGCTATGACTTTAGTTGTTCGGCCTGTGTAATAGATAGCCGTGTCGTCTGCGAAAAGCGCTAGTCGACACATTCCTGCTTTAGGGATATCATTGGTATATAGTGTGAAAAGGAGCGGTGATAGTACAGAACCTTGAGGGACGCCGGCTCTGATGGGGTGGGGGGAGGAGAGTGTTCTTCCTTCGACGCGATAGCGAAAGGTGCGATTCGACAAAAAGTCTCGTAGGATGTGTACAAGACGGTCTGGCACTTTGAGTTGATACAGCTTATATAGTAAGCCGTCGTGCCAGACTTTGTCGAACGCTTTCGCCACGTCAAAGAAGAGAACTCCCGTTTTTGAGTGTTTGTGAACTTGGAAGCCGGCACTTATGTGTTCGACTATTCGGTGTACTTGACGGACGCAGCAGTGTTTAGCTCGAAAGCCGAACTGCTCGTCGGGGATGAGTTTATTGGATTCGGCATAATCCATTAATCTTTTATAAATGAGCCGCTCATAAATCTTCCCAAGGGTGCTGAGGAGGCTTATGGGGCGGTAGCTGGACGGCTCAGCTTGTGGCTTTTTGGGTTTATGTAAACCGATAACTGTAGCGTCTTTCCAGGATTGAGGGAAGAGGTTATTGCTTAATGCAGCGTTAAAAATGGTGGTCATTAGCATAATGAGGGGGGCTGAAAAGAGTTTAACCACCTTATTGGTGATCCCGTCTGCGCCAGGGGCTTTCCTGGGTTTGAGATTCCGTACGAGTCCTAGGACTTCGTCTGGGGTGACCGGGGGGAGGGGGTGATCTGGGTCTTCGTAAGGGGGGAGGGCGGACCTTCGTGCGACTTCGGTTTCCACCTCGTTGAGGTGGTCCGCGTCGACGGGCTGTGTACTGGGTGAGCATTGTGCTTCCAGACTAACGGCTAGGCATTCGGCCTTCTCGTCGTCCTCGAAGGCGAGGCTTTGATCGGGACGTTTGAGCGGGGGCATGGATGTTTGCACGTCTGATTTGAGTTTTTTGGCTAATTGCCAGAAAGCTGTGTGCGAGGGTCCGATGGTGGTCATGAGCGTATCCCAGCGTTCACCCCGCATTTCCTTTATGCGTTTCTTTACAGCACGTTGTAAATGGCGCATAAAGGCGCGATTGAGTTCACTGGGAAAGGCGTCATACGCACGGATAGCTGCGTTCTTCTCGGTCAATAGCGAGCGTACGTCAGGTGGCAGTTTCCAGCGATGGTCATCCATCGCTGGGACCTGCCGTGAACAATCGTTCACGACCGTTTGTACGTGGCTGGTGAGGGAGTCGATAGCGTCAATCGTGTCGGCGACCGATGTGATATTATCGGGGATTTTGTCGAGGTGGGCGGAGGAGTTGGATTTGAGAGAGATCTCAAGTTTTTTCCAGTCCGTTATAGTCACTGTGGGAGAGGGCTGACCGGGATCGAGGGGACCTGAACGGGGGCCTAGTTCTAGGATCACGGGTCTGTGGTCTGAGTCTAGTTCTTCGAGCGTCACTATAGTGCGCAAACGTAAGTTTACGTTTTTAAGTAACGCTATGTCTAAAATGTCGGAACGATGATTGACAATGTGGGGATAATGAGTGTGGGTCAAAGGGGCTATGATGTCAAAGTTATATTTGTGGCTTAAGAATTCGAGTTTTCGTCCTCTTGGGTTGTAGCATCGACAGTTCCAGGAGGGATTTTTGGCATTTAGATCTCCCGCTAGGAGGACAGAGTTACTTAGACCCATAAGAGTGCTAATGTCAGGTTCTATACTAGTCGGGTTGTCGGAGGGTGGAATATAAGTCGATATGATGGTTATCGGCTCGTGACCTGTCATGCCTAGCCGGCAGATGGATGCCTCGATAATAGAATTATTGAGGGGAGGTGTATCTATAGGGATGCAGTGAAGGGACTTTTTGTAATAAATGAGGGTGCCTCCTCCGTGAGCGCGAGTCCGGTCGTTGCGTACTAAGCAATAGTTCGCAATTTTTGGATCTCTATTGGAGGGTTTGAGGAGGGTCTCTTGAATGAGAAAGACGTCGAGTTGATGATCGCGGAGGAAGGTTGTGATCTCATCTCTCTGTTTGTTAACGCCGTAGGCGTTGAAGAAGCCTATTTTTAGGGCTCTGGGCTTGATTCTGCTATTAATTGTGGCGTTATTCATAATAGGAGGTACGGGTGTTGGTGTAAAGGTCGTGGAGGTCGGAGAATTCGGCCATTAAACCCATGATCGCGGGCGGATTACCCTCGACCTCCGCCAGCTTTGCTGCCAGTTCATGGCAGCGGGCCAGGAGGGCTGGGTTGAGGTAAGTTTGGAGTGTTCCAAACGTGTTTACTGTGCGCTGAGGGCGCGTAGCTTTGGCGTGAGATAGCGCTACGGGCGCCGGAAGAGGTGCGGGCACGCGGGCGGGGGCGGGGATGGGAATAGCCATCAGCGGGGGTGGAGTGGGGGTGGCGGTGGCCGTGTTCGGGGAGGGTTGAGACGGCCTGAGGGCTGGGAACGATTGCTGATGATTCAGCTTGTTCCAGGGGGAGGTCCTCTGGGGCCTTAGGTTGATGGGTAGGTCAGCCGAGGGGAGTCTTGCAAATTGCTTGACTGTCTCTTCGCGCTTAGCCACCGTGCGGTTTGCACGCGGGGCTTTTGGGCACCCGCGATAGTTCGCAGGGTGACCAACCTCACCGCACAGAACACAACTCGGTGGCTCAGTGCAAAGGGACAAGTCCTTTGGGCGCTCGCAGTGTTCTGTTGCGTGATCGCCGAGGCACTTAACGCACCTGGCTTTCGCAAAACAGTTGCGCTGCGAGTGTCCATACAGCTGGCATTTGTGGCATTGCCCTAACTGCCTATTTTTATTGGGTTTTTCGATCGATATGCCGGACAGATGGCATATCGTTTTAATGTTGTGGATCGCCTTGCCGGCGTCGGAGCTTTCGCATACGACCATAACCATGTCGTATGGGGCACCGTGGCGTCCACGGTGCATGCGATGCACTTCGAGGGCGGGGATGTTTTGCGATTTAAGGTCGCTTAATATGGTGGGAGAGTCAATTTCTTTAGGGATGTTTTTAATAACAACCCTGTGTTGGCGATCCTCCTTCAATGCGTAGGTGTGGAAGAACACATTGCGTTTGCGAAGGAGGTCGGAGAGGCTGCGATAGTCGCGGGAGGTGGGGACTTGAACCCTGATGCCAACAGCGGTGGTGCGGGCTTGGGTGTAGTTAATGCGCATTTCAGCGCACGCTTTGGAAATTTCAGTCCACTTGCCTTTGTCATGTATGTACATGGGAGGCGGAGTGCGTTCGGATGGCAGTTTGGGGGCTGCGGGTTGGGAGTCGGGCACGGGGGAGGGGGGGCGAGTTCTCTGCGACAGAGAGGGGGCCGGGACGGGAGCTGTTGCTGGGGTGGCTAACTTTTTTGGGGGGTTTGAGCCGTTAGCCGTGGATTTAGCTTTGCGGGCTCGCTTTTTTCCTTTACCGACGGTAGTGTAACCGTCGGTGGACGAGGAGGAGGGTGAGGGATCAGATGAGTTGTCATCTGATTCGTACGTTGACGAGTTATGCGAGTTGGACTCGGTCATCTCGATGTCAGCGGGGGTCGGGGGGCGGGGAGGCGCTTTGGAACGCGATGCGTCACGCGCAGGTGCACGAACAATGCTATTGTTATCAGCAGATAACAAAGGCGCATTGTTGGGCGGGCTTGCAGGTTTTCCTGCGGGGCCATGTTTTTTCCCGGAAGGTGACAATGGTGCATTGTCCGATGGGCTAGCCGGGCTTTCGGCGAAGACGGTCGGCATCGATTGTGCCTTATGTAAAGTAGGTTGGGGTCGGAACAGATGTTCGAGATTGAGCGTTTTGAGCTCGGCTTTATATTTTTGCTGGATATACGGATCCTGCATTAGAATATCCTTGAAGAAGGAGCTGGGGGTGAATTTTGCGGCCATTTTGTTGACTTACAAAATGCCGTAGAGCTAGTTGATTAAGAAATAATTTTCTAGTCCCTGGGCTGGAGGGCCCGGGGGTGAGAGGGTATTGTATACCCTCCCTGCCTATGATGGCAGGGAGGTGAGTGCGTGGAGGTCGGTACGTCAGTAGATTAGATTGTGGTGCGTAGTGGTAGTAGAGCGGTACACATGGGATGGCAGGAAATGTCTCTGTACTCACGGTTTAATAGTCCTCACTTACACAACACACAATCCCAGGAGAAGAGTCTAACACTTGAAGCAAAGTCACTGAATTTATTTAATGTCACTGGTTTATTTTAAAAGTCACTTTTTAACGTCTATTTGTTCAGGGCACAGGCACAGGCTTCGGGGTTCGGGCTGATTCCGTATAGGTACACAGAATAGCACCGGATGGCGAATCTCAATAAAGAGAGCAGGCAGGATAGCGGCGAAAACTCGGCTGACGGTCAGAGCGCAACAGCGATGCGACCGTTCGGGGCGAGCTCGATGCAGTCAATGTTATGTGTGTTTATTTACAAAAACACCCTACTTATATATAATATTATCATGGTACACTTAGTTACTAGTTTAATCTATTTAACAAATCCACCGACCAATAACGCTGCGCCGTAGGGCCAGCCGCGCGCGTGGCGCGGGGCGCTGTTTTGCACACAGCACTATTCGCTGCGAGGTTACAAATACGACTCGCGCGCTAGGCGCGATCCTTTAACACTGCGAGCGCCCAAAGGACTTGTCCCTTTGCACTGAGCCACCGAGTTGTGTTCTGTGCGGTGAGGTTGGTCACCCTGCGAACTATCGCGGGTGCCCAAAAGCCCCGCGTGCAAACCGCACGGTGGCTAAGCGCGAAGAGACAGTCAAGCAATTTGCAAGACTCCCCTCGGCTGACCTACCCATCAACCTAAGGCCCCAGAGAACCTCCCCCTGGAACAAGCTGAATCATCAGCAATCGTTCCCAGCCCTCAGGCCGTCTCAACCCTCCCCGAACACGGCCAACGCCACCCCCACTCCACCCCCGCTGATGGCTATTCCCATCCCCGCCCCCGCCCGCGTGCCCGCACCTCTTCCGGCGCCCGTAGCGCTATCTCACGCCAAAGCTACGCGCCCACAGCGCACAGTAAACACGTTTGGAACACTCCAAACTTACCTCAACCCAGCCCTCCTGGCCCGCTGCCATGAACTGGCAGCAAAGCTGGCGGAGGTCGAGGGTAATCCGCCCGCGATCATGGGTTTAATGGCCGAATTCTCCGACCTTCACGACCTTTACACCAACACCCGTACCTCCTATTATGAATAACGCCACAATTAATAGCAGAATCAAGCCCAGAGCCCTAAAAATAGGCTTCTTCAACGCCTACGGCGTTAACAAACAGAGAGATGAGATCACAACCTTCCTCCGCGATCATCAACTCGACGTCTTTCTCGTTCAAGAGACCCTCCTCAAACCCTCCAATAGAGATCCAAAAATTGCGAACTATTGCTTAGTACGCAACGACCGGACTCGCGCTCACGGAGGAGGCACCCTCATTTATTACAAAAAGTCCCTTCACTGCATCCCTATAGACACACCTCCCCTCAATAATTCTATTATCGAGGCATCCATCTGCCGGCTAGGCATGACAGGTCACGAGCCGATAACCATCATATCGACTTATATTCCACCCTCCGACAACCCGACTAGTATAGAACCTGACATTAGCACTCTTATGGGTCTAAGTAACTCTGTCCTCCTAGCGGGAGATCTAAATGCCAAAAATCCCTCCTGGAACTGTCGATGCTACAACCCAAGAGGACGAAAACTCGAATTCTTAAGCCACAAATATAACTTTGACATCATAGCCCCTTTGACCCACACTCATTATCCCCACATTGTCAATCATCGTTCCGACATTTTAGACATAGCGTTACTTAAAAACGTAAACTTACGTTTGCGCTCTATAGTGACGCTCGAAGAACTAGACTCAGACCACAGACCCGTGATCCTAGAACTAGGCCCCCGTTCAGGTCCCCTCGATCCCGGTCAGCCCTCTCCCACAGTGACTATAACGGACTGGAAAAAACTTGAGATCTCTCTCAAATCCAACTCCTCCGCCCACCTCGACAAAATCCCCGATAATATCACATCGGTCGCCGACACGATTGACGCTATCGACTCCCTCACCAGCCACGTACAAACGGTCGTGAACGATTGTTCACGGCAGGTCCCAGCGATGGATGACCATCGCTGGAAACTGCCACCTGACGTACGCTCGCTATTGACCGAGAAGAACGCAGCTATCCGTGCGTATGACGCCTTTCCCAGTGAACTCAATCGCGCCTTTATGCGCCATTTACAACGTGCTGTAAAGAAACGCATAAAGGAAATGCGGGGTGAACGCTGGGATACGCTCATGACCACCATCGGACCCTCGCACACAGCTTTCTGGCAATTAGCCAAAAAACTCAAATCAGACGTGCAAACATCCATGCCCCCGCTCAAACGTCCCGATCAAAGCCTCGCCTTCGAGGACGACGAGAAGGCCGAATGCCTAGCCGATAGTCTGGAAGCACAATGCTCACCCAGTACACAGCCCGTCGACGCGGACCACCTCAACGAGGTGGAAACCGAAGTCGCACGAAGGTCCGCCCTCCCCCCTTACGAAGACCCAGATCACCCCCTCCCCCCGGTCACCCCAGACGAAGTCCTAGGACTCGTACGGAATCTCAAACCCAGGAAAGCCCCTGGCGCAGACGGGATCACCAATAAGGTGGTTAAACTCTTTTCAGCCCCCCTCATTATGCTAATGACCACCATTTTTAACGCTGCATTAAGCAATAACCTCTTCCCTCAATCCTGGAAAGACGCTACAGTTATCGGTTTTCATAAACCCAAAAAGCCACAAGCTGAGCCGTCCAGCTACCGCCCCATAAGCCTCCTCAGCACCCTTGGGAAGATTTATGAGCGGCTCATTTATAAAAGATTAATGGATTATGCCGAATCCAATAAACTCATCCCCGACGAGCAGTTCGGCTTTCGAGCTAAACACTGCTGCGTCCGTCAAGTACACCGAATAGTCGAACACATAAGTGCCGGCTTCCAAGTTCACAAACACTCAAAAACGGGAGTTCTCTTCTTTGACGTGGCGAAAGCGTTCGACAAAGTCTGGCACGACGGCTTACTATATAAGCTGTATCAACTCAAAGTGCCAGACCGTCTTGTACACATCCTACGAGACTTTTTGTCGAATCGCACCTTTCGCTATCGCGTCGAAGGAAGAACACTCTCCTCCCCCCACCCCATCAGAGCCGGCGTCCCTCAAGGGTCTGTACTATCACCGCTCCTTTTCACACTATATACCAATGATATCCCTAAAGCAGGAATGTGTCGACTAGCGCTTTTCGCAGACGACACGGCTATCTATTACACAGGCCGAACAACTAAAGTCATAGCCCGCCGCCTCCAAATCGCGACCAACGCCCTAGGGCAATGGTTTAAGAAATGGAGGATGGAAGTGAATCCGTCAAAGAGCGCAGCCGTCCTTTTCTCTAAGCGCGGCGACGACCACACCCGCATTCCTCCCATAACCATGTCAGGCCAAAAGATCCCCTGGGAACTCAAAGCCAAGTACCTGGGCGTCACTCTCGATCACCGACTCACCTTCAACGACCATCTGAAGGAAGTCCGCCACCGTGCCTCCTTCGCCCTGAGCCACCTCCACTCACTTCTCAATGCACGCAGCAAACTCCCCCTTAAATCTAAGGTGCGAATTTACACTACGTGCATACGTCCCATTATGACTTACGCCAGCGTAGTGTTCTCACACGTGAAGCCTTATCGACTCAAAAGGTTGCAAACCCTACAAAACCGATTCATGCGAAAGGCTACGGGTGCCCCCTGGTACCTCCGCAATGATCAGCTCCATTTAGACCTCAATCTGCCGACCATCTGGCACTTTATGAAAAAGGCGTCCAAGAAATTCTTCGACGCCTCCCCCTCCCACCCGAACCCTCTTGTGGCAGCGGCCGCAGATTACATCCCCTCCCAGATATCGAAAATTCGCCGTCCTAAGCACACACTCACGTATGCGGACGACGAAATCACTCTCCGTCAGGAGAAAATCAGATTAGCTCGAAAAGCTCTCAACACTACACACGACAGACCGTCATACCGTCCTCGCCGACGAGGCCCGTCGCGACGTCCCGCTCCATATGCTCCCCGACCCTCGCTCGCGCCAGCCCGTGCTGAGACGATAGATTCAAATTCCCCTAATAATAATTTCACAACACAGACACAGCAAGCCCTCTCTTGTTGCCCCATCAGCGTCGCCCTAAGCCGAGGCCCGTGTCCCACTAGGGGACGCCCTTAGCTGCGTCACGCTTAAAATCACCTAATTTTAAATAGGTCGGAGACCCTTCAGGTCTCACCAAAAGCCCGGTTAAACAGCAGAAGCTCAATGAGCTAACTGTGAGAGACATTTTTCAAAAAAAAAAAAAAAAAAGGCGCGATCCTTTTCTTCGAGCGCCGGCGTCGAGTGCGGACGGGAAGACTGCGCGTCGTCAGCGTCGTGTCCTCGCGACGTCTGCGAGTTGCGAAGCCTCTTCATTGCTGCTGCTTGGCTGCTTTGCTTATCAACCGCTTTTTTCGAAGCGAAACAGATGTGAGTGCGGCGTTGTAATGACGCTCGTGCCGCGTCGGTGTTTCTATCTTATTTCGTACTGTGCGTCTTTTTCAAGATGGTTGTGCTTCTGATTTCTTTACTTGAGTGTTCTTTTAACGTGCTGGGTGGTCTTGGTACTGGTACGGTGGTAATGGTACTATGGTAACTGGTAATCTATGGTGATTGGTAACTGTTATAAGTATGTGGTAAGTGTGACGGGTAATGGTCACTACATCACTCCCCCCCTAGCGAAGCGTACGTTTGGTTTCACTGCACGACCGGACCGAGTGACGTATGAGTCGGGCGGTGTACTGGGTGTCGATGACCGCGGCTCGACGCTTGCAGTTGTACTCGCGGTTTGCGGAGCTTGAGGTTGCGCGCATGTAATAGGCGTGACACATTCTTCTCCGTTTAGTAAATGCGCTGGCTTAAGTCTGTCTATTGAGACAATTGTGGTTCGAAGTGGCATCTGTATGGTGAAATGCTTGTTATCACGCTGAATCACCATAAACGGGCCGTCGTAAGGAGGGGTCAATGGACTTCGCACGGTGTCATTGCGCACGAAAACATGAGTACACGTCGCTAGGTCTTTGTGCACGAAAGTGTTTCTGTTGTTGCCATGCGACTTGCTGCTTGGTGCGAGTGATGCCATTGTTTCAGATAGCTGGCGGACGAATTCTGCGTCTTCATTTTTCGGCTGTGTAGGCGCGAAGAAATCTGACGGTACTGGCAGTGTCGATCCGTAGGTCATCAGGGCTGGGTTGCCTTGTGTATCTTCACGAAGCGCTGTACGTAATCCAAGCAGCACGGTCGCTAATTCTTCGCTCCAGTGTGTGCCGGCGCCTCTTGCCATGAGCGCGGCCTTCAGCGTTCGATGCCAGCGTTCGACTTGACCATTTGCTTGCGGATGGTATGCAGTAGTTCG